>CP032255.1:13192888-14474888 GCA_005610355.1 Gossypioides kirkii
ATGGTACACTAGTACGCCTAATGGCCGCAATAATACCCTTCCCTCTATCGGAGATGATGCAAATATTATCGTTATGAATCACATACCTCCGCAGGTTTCTCAAGAAGAATTCCCAGGATTCTATGTCTTCTCTGTCCACAATAGCGAATGCTATTGGGAGCACGTTTTGATTCCCGTCTTGAGCCACCGCAATTAGTAGGATCTGCATATATTTCTCGTATAGCCACATCTCATCTACCTGGATAAATGGCTTGTAGTGAGGAAAAGCTCGAACGTAGGGATCAAACGTCCAAAATATATACTGAAAAATTCTTCTTCTCGGTTGTATGTTGTTATCTGAGCCATAATAAGGTCGTGTCACCAGCTCAATCGCAGTCCTCGGCATGTACTGTCGCATTGCGGCTATCCATCCTTGCAGCTCATTGTATGATGCATCCCAATCACCGAACAATTGTTCCATTGCCATCTGTTTCGCAATCCATGCTTTTCGATATGAAACCCGATAATGGAATCGTGATTGCATGTCCACAATCAGTGTAGAAACCTTGATGGTCAGATCGTCCTTAACCATTGGCATGATATGTGTGCAGATGATTTTGGAATCAAGTTTCTGGTGATCTTTTGACAAACGTGTTGAACTGCATGTGTGAGGCCCATCAATTTTTCTTATCTCCCACATCTGCGACTTCTGGATAAATGCAGCTCGCACCTGCCACTTGCAACCTTCCGTCGACTTCCAGCACTCCCCAATATACAATGTCGATTTAGACACTGCCGACACATTCATGCTATATTGCTTAATAGCAAATATGCACTTTTCCTTGGATTCAAATTTTTGGCCCACAAACAACTCTTCACAATCTGCTGCTAAGGCTAATCAGTGAGCAGGTACTATTTCAGGGTACTCCGCGAACTTGGCATGTGTTGCATCGGGGTCTATAAGCGACATGGGTGCCCCAGGAGGATTATTGTGCATCACAATATGTGTAACTGGATTTTCGACTGGATTTTCAACGTCATTCGCGCTTTCATCGTCAATATCATCTGGGACCTCATCCACATCCGGATCATTATCAATATAGACTTCATTATCAGAAGGAATAATACTATCATATCCACCATCTTCATCTGCATCATTCTCGGGCGCAGCAACATTTAGATTAATGTCTAGCCCACGTACGATTGATTGACTTTCAATGTACGATACTAGAATCACCATACACGGAGTTGAATCTTCATTTTCTAATGGAGTTGGATCTTCATTTTGTACAGGTTCCACATCAACTAACTCGGCAAACAATTGAACCGGTGCATTTGGGTCACTTTGATTCGAACAATAAAGAGCGATAATTGTTTCCATGTCTTCATCGTCTACAAGTTCCATCTCGGTGAATTTGATGGGATCTGTCGAGACTGGAAACTTGTAGAAAAGTTTTGAGATCATTCTCCCACAACGTCTAAAAATTTTTGCAGTAATCCTTGCTTTCATATCATCAACCGAGATATTTCGACGAAATCTCATTTCTATTTGTTCCCGACAATCAAATATACATCCAACCGATGTTCTCAAAATTACTCAATCAAAATAAATGCATACAAAAAATTGATTATCCATCTTCAATAAATCTGTTAAAAATTAAATAAAATTTCAATAAATAAAATACGATTTTAAAAAGATATCATACTGAAATAAATTTAAAAATAAACACATTATCTTTATTTCCTTTTTCTTTCTTTCTTTCCTCTCCTTCTTTCTTTCCCGTTTATTTGCTCCCCCCTTTCTATTTTATAACAAATTATAAACCTAATTCTAATCCCCAACCATCCTTTTTTAATTTTACAATCAAAATAAAATAAACACACACACGGCACAATGAGGTGCTGTCAAGTGGCAAAACACCCCTTAATGCCGTCACTTAAAAATCCTCCATGGGTGTCGCCACTTTATGTTCCTCTATTGAATGTCAGGTATTTTTTCTCGTATACCAAAAATCCCTTTAGTGCCACCACTTTAAATCCCTCCACCAATAAAATAATATTTTTTATTTTTTAATATATAAAAATAAAAAAAATTGTGTCAGAAAAGCCCCTTAATGTCGCCACTTAGAGTCTTTCCACTTAACTAAACATACCATTTTGGTAAATAATAAACTAGGGGTACCATTTTGGTTATTATTTATTTTTTTATAATATTTGGGTAAAAAACCCTATGAAATAGAAAGTAATTTAAAATGAAACAGGAAAAAATCCACGGTCTAGAAATTGTTTTTTTAAATTAATTACGTAAAAATAAAAAAAAATATTAACTTATAAAAAAACAAAATGATTAAAAATTATAAAAGAATAAAAATATTTATTTATGATTTAAAAATTAATCATTTTAAGTAATTTAATTAAATTTAAATTAAATTGAAGAAGATAATATATATAAATGAGTATATAATAATTCTTTATTATCATTAAAATTTGATATTAATGCTTAAAAACTATAATTTTTAAGATGATCCTATTATAATTTATTCTCTTATACTTATCATTAAAATTTGATATATATTTTTAAATAAATTCAAAATCTTTAAAATTATCAATTTTAGTATAACATTTACTGACTGAAATTTTTTTATATAATGGCAGATAAAAATGTGTAAAAAAATATTACTAAACTACACATTATTTTTTTAAAAAATAAATAAATTACATAACAAGATTTACACCATGTTTGATGGAATAACATTCCTCTTTATTCATTAAATAATAATAATTTATTTATTTGGTTAAACGTAATACTCATTCAATGAAATATCAATCACTTTTCTATTACTTACCCTCCAGTAATAACTATTCCATGCAACTTCCAATAAAAAAATAAAATTAATTTTTAGATTAATCATTTAAAATTTGAACTCAAAAATATAAAAATAAAATATTTTAATATAAAAATAATTATACTAAAAATATTATTAAATTATATATTATTATTTTTATTAAATTATATTTAATAATAATTATATTAAAATATGATTAAATCATTTATTATCATTTTTATTAAATTATATTAACAACAACAACAATAATCATTTATCTTAAAAGAATTTACTGTACTCTAATCATTTTAACTTTTTTCTTATACTATTAGAACATTTATTACATTCAACTAAACATAAAAATATTATTACGGTTCTATTCCATTACATTTAATCAAACAATTGAATTAAAAATTACAATTTTATCCTATTACAACTCTATTCCATTACAACCCTATTCTATTAGAGCACTACTCAATTCCAGTGAGGTTAAATTTAAAAACAAAATATATGAAACAATCCTTTCTTGTTCAACTTGCAAATGTCAAGGCTTAGGATTAATGTTCCCCAAGGACAACAATCAAATCATAAATCAAACCGTCAAAATCAAAAGCTAAACCTGTAAAAACTTCAGCCAACGGTTCAAGCAATTGGAAACCTCAAATTTTCCATTGGCTTGAAACCCAACATTTCCTTCTTCCTTCCATTTCCTTTTGTGGTTTCCCGAGTCCTACGGCCCTTAGAAGGCAGACAACTTTTGTGGTTTCCCGAGTCCTACGGCCCTTAGAAGGCAGACAGGGCAATCGACACGCTTGCCAGAAACTTCCAGGCCAGAGCAAGGCCCATAGTTATCGGTAGCCAGATGATGCAGTTTACAGTTAAAAAGTCTGACCACCAATTTGGTTTTACAAAAAGGGCTCTAAATGAAGATTATTTCCAGCAATTGATGAAACATACTACCACTCAAGGCCTAAAAGGCACGCACATTTTTGGCACCGCAAAACAACAAAGCCACAATACAACATACCAAGATAGGAGCCGGTACAACCAGCGACGCAATCCAGCAAACATGCTCATCAATGTTGTTTTACCTTTTGTTTATCAGGAGCTGTGAAACATCATCAGAACATTTTAGTTTCTACTTTAGAACTGGATTTATAGCAAGAAATCATCAACAACATACTATTGGAATAACAGCTAAGCAGTATGGATTTAGGACAAAACAATAATAATGATATATAACAGAAGAATAACATTAACCCACCAAATAAGAAGTATTTATTTCGGCTTCAGGTTGGGAGACAATCAAAATATGATTTATCCAATAAGAACAACACAATTTTACCCTATAAGTGGTTTACCTATTTATACTCCAGACACAAAAGCTAACTCCATTTAGTTCCAGTTGTGGGAGGAACATCTTCAGGAGATTTCCTAAAATGGCTTCTAGATTTATCCAGAGGCATTGATTTTTCATATGGTGCCACTGGAAACATCATAAAATAGCTTCTTGATTTATGGAGAGGAATTAATTTTTCACTAGGTTGCTCAAAGTCTTCCTTTTCTTAAAGTATCATTGTCCAACACCCATATCTGCTGCATATCCGATCGTGAGTATGGGGATACAATCTTCCAAAGACTTTCCAAATACAAGGAACAAACCCATCTCAAACACATACCAGTTCACGACACTTGTACCCAATTCCAAGTAACATAGATTTCTCCTACAAAGTCACTAGGTACACACTTGTCAGTCACCAGTTCCCCTGCGACTTTATTTTTCATAAATGTGATCACATATTGTAGATTGAAACTGTCTTGAAGGGACACATAACCTAGAAACAAATGCATATACCTTCTGGAGAATATCTTATTGCCATTTTTCTTTTGACTCTAACTAGAAAGCAAGGAAGTTTTCCAGCTTCTGAAATCTAATGGATGAAACTAAAGCATTTAATTGGAGTAATGTTAAGCAAGTCATACATATTATCCTAACATACATCAAAATGCAGGAAGAGCAGAAGAGAAATGCAGAAATGATGTTTACCACACGACTATGGAGTGAGGACTACTTTACTCAAACGACTTTAACACATTTGTGATCTAAGAAATCTATTACAGCAATAAAATGATTTATGAGAGACTAAACAAAGCTTTGCGCAGAAGGTTCTTTTTTCTTTTCCTCCCTTACTTTGAAACAAACCTGGCGCAGGAAGAACTGACAGAAAAAATTAATCTTAGCCCTAAAATATCTTAAACAAACAACTCACATAAATATTTTTAGAATGAAAAGTACATGAACATAATGAAACTTAGAAAACATGCCAAAGATTACAATACAAGCCTAGCATATCAACAAGATTGTTTTTCCCCAGAACAGTCTGGATGCTTTATTAGATGTGGGGATAAACTAGAATCTTACAGTTGATGCATGTTTTCAACTTCTTCCTCTTTCTCTGATTTTCTTGGTTTTCAGTACTTGTCAGCTTATAATCTCGTAAAGGGTGATATTTCATGGATTTCAACTCTTCCTTAGCTGTATCAAGCCTTCTCTTCTCATCTCTCTGTCATTAAAATACCATAAACACATCAAACGTTGTTCACAAGTTTAACGTTATTAATTAGACATGTTAGCACACCATAAGAAATCAATACTCACATAAGCCTTATCAAACACTTGTAGCTGTTGGTTGCAAAGTTTAACCTCCATATCTAGGGCATGAACTCTAGATTCAACCGGTACCACACATTGCTCAACCATTTGCTTTTGCCTACTACGCAAAACCTCAGGCTGCCACACATTCAAAGCCACAGACGCTTGACTGAAACAACCAATGCCCAAAGACTGAATCCAATGAGGACTCACAAGTAACATTCACGAAATATGTTTAAAGAAAGACAAAGAAAAATGCGAAGAATTCTATTTGTCTCTGAGGTTTCAACCCAAAACTAGATTCGTCCTTATTACAAAAGAAAATGAATAAACTCAACCATTGAAGGTGTAACATATTACTAGTAATTAGAACACCCTGACATCCTAAAAAGAATTATATCAGAAGAACTGGGATTAAATTCTCAAATATTTCAGTTTATTCTTTTCTTTTGTGCAACAAAACCATAAATTAAACATTAAAAACATGGGAAAAAGTCCACAAAAAAAATGAAATCATTACCTGACCTTATGTAAGTTAGATTGATTTCAGTTTTAAACAGAAAACTTAAAATTATGTCAGAAAAACTCAGAGTAGTTCATAAAATATTTCTACTTTAATCTTTACTTCTGAGCATCAAAACAAAAGCTCTAAAATCAGAAATAAAACATATCAAAAACTAAAGAAGAAGAAGAAGAAGAAGAATATATTATTACCTGACCTTGTGTAAATTAGACAACTCCAAAAGTGCAGAGTTTAATTTATTTCTTTCATCACGTAATCGAACCTCAATTTCTCGAAGTTTCCTTACATGCTCCGAAACCTGACTCTCTTTCCTCAACACCGCCCTTTTATGAGCCCATAATTTCCTCTCCTTTTCCCTCTCAAACCTACCAAAAACAAAATATTAACAAATTTCAAGTGAGAAAATTTTCAATTATCTTTAGAATTTACCTGATTTTGTAAAGGGATTTGGCGGAGGAAGATGATGAGGTTTGATTGGGGAAATCAACGGAGATCAAGTGGGACCAGAGTAAGTCCTCATTGGATAAACAATGGAGGCGTCTGCTGCAGATTGAAACGCAACAAAGATCTTTGTAAGTAAAATTTGAGGCTTTGATTCCGATTTCAAGTATTTTTCTCCATAGCTCGTCCGGTAGTTCGTTCTTCCAACTCATTTTTCCTCTCTTTTTCCTTTCCTTTTTTCCCGGTTGATCCTTTTTAGGCGGTAACGATCCGGTTTTATTAAATGCTTTCTAAAACTGGCTCTAGAAGATCCGGATTGTTTTTCTTTACCAAAACTCGATTGTTGTAAGCCTTGCATCAACTCGCCGCCTAGGATGCTTTTTATGTGAGTTTACGGGGTTAGGAAAATTCAAAATAGATGAAATAATTCTTTCAAAACAAATAATAAAATAAACATTTATAGTTAAACACAGAAGAATGAGCTACATCAAATTAACAAAAATTTTAATCTCAGCTTCAAATTAATATTATGACACATTAATAATCGGTTCTATCATAACTTAGACACGATATATTTGGAATGAATACAAGTGCTTAATGCAACAAAAAAATTAACACGAATGGTCCAAAGCGATGGATAATAATAAGTAAAAAAGATCGAGTATCCATAAAATTAGAAAGAACGATGGTAAAATCATCCTTAAAATCAATTGTAAAAGCAATACAAAATATATATAAAGAAGACTAAAATATCATGTTACAAAAGCAAATAAAAATTTCTAAAAGTAAAAACTTAATAAACAAAATAATATAAACAAAAAAATATATAAAATTTAAGATAATACGAGTTCAAATCGACTCGTGAAATCAAATTTTATTTTAAAATACAATTAAAACAGAAATATATTAAAAAGTTGATGAAAAGTTACTCATTTTTCAAAAGAAACTATAGGTGATTAGTGGAGTTTCAATAATAACATTGTCATATGTCCATCATAACTTGTAAAACTAATAAAGATACTCATAAAATATACTTACAAATTAAAAAAGAAAGACATATGAAACGAATGTAAACAAAGAAAGAAAGAGATAATGCTAACACCATCGTCACTGGACAAAACAAAACAAAAGAAACAAACAACTTTAATTTTTAATTATTATAATTAATTTTTAAATATTATTTAATTTGATATTTGGAAGATTGAATGTTATTTATTAATTTATCTCATAATTCAAAAATTAGTAATATAAAAGTTAAAAATTATAATTAAAATATTTGGAACATATTAAAAATAATATATAGTATATTAATATTTTTTACTAAAGTATTTGTGTCATATTCAAAGTTACAATATAATTTTACTTCATATAAATATCGAAAAAATATTTAACATAATTAACGTAAAAAATATTATTTAAAATAATAATTAATAAATATAATTAAAATATATCAATCATTTTGATAATTCAAATATAATGAAAATAAAAAATTCCTAATCATGGTTAAATCATTTTATAAACTATAAAAAATTGGTAAACTATATCATTAGTCATTAAATTAGGGTAAATTTTTGTTTCGATCACTTAACTAAAAAATATTATAATTTGACCACTAAAATTTTTGAAATTATTTTTTTGTCACCCAACTGTTAAGTAACACTTTTTTACTTGGTATAATAATAATTTTAGTTCTTTACTTTTATATTTTTTGTCAATTTGACCTTGACTAATATTGAAATTCTTTTTAAGAATTTGCAAAATTATATAAATAAAAATAAAAATAAGAGTAGATAAACCTCTATGTATTATATGTATAGAAATATATGATACATATTCTTCAAAAGCCAGAGAAAAATAAAAACATTAATCAAAATTATTGGTTTTTATTTTTTACCTCTTATATTTTTTAACGTAACTTTTTCGTTATAAAAAATTTAAAATTCAAAATTCAAAATTCAAAATACAATTTGTTTTTATCATTTGAGTTCTGAAAATTAATTTAAATGAATTGAAAATCTGAATTGAGTTTGTAAAAGAAAATTTTCTGATATATTTTGCATTTTTGGCTAAAATAACGGCATTAAAGTTTATTTCACAGGCCTCTATAATACCAATTCTAGATGCTCTTCAAGGTCATGGAACTTGAATTGAAGATATTACTAATTTGGTTTCGAGAAACACTAAGAAAGCATGTAATGAAATTTTTTTTTGGTTTTGTTATGTTTTTAGTTTGTTATTGGATTCTATTAAATGATAATTTTCTATATTTCGCATACATATTAGTTCTTTCACAACAAGATTTTCGAAATTTTATTTTTCTAGAATTTTTATATAGAATTTTCTATTTTTTAAATAATTGAGGTTTTTTTTTATAATTTTTATATAGAATCAGGATCAAATTGAAAAAAAAATATAAAAGCATAGAGCCAAAATTATTATTATACCAACTAAAAAGTGCCACTTAATAGTTTGGTGACCCAAAAAATAATTTCAAATACTTTAGTGATAAAATTGTAACTTTATTTAGTTAAGTGATCAAAACAAAAACTACCCATATTTTAGTGACTAATGTTGTAATTTACCCTAAAAAAATCAGTAAATTAAACTTTTCAGTATTCAATTTTATTTTATTTTCTTAATAGTCTATAAATTGACCATATAGTTTGTAGATAATATATAATTAATACTAATATACCTATCACGTGCGCATGAATGTAGAAATTGCATTTTGAAATACACATTTGTGTGAAAATTTCAATATATAAATAGTAAAATTACAATAAATAATGTAACATATGGTCTAAAACAAATGATAATACGACATATGCATATGTGCATAAATAAAATCAGCTCAAATTAGTATAGATAAATTGTGAGTCAAAAGAAATGATATAAATAAATACATTTGAGAAAGAATATTATATACACTCGAGTTGACTGGTAAATTAATAAAAATATCAAAAAGGTGTATTAGAATTAAAATTTATAAAAATATTATAATAAAATTTTAGTTGGGTAGTAAATTAAAATTTTTACTAATATAATTGATTCGGGTTCAAATCATAATATATGTATTTTTTTAAATAAAAAGATTAAAGTATTCTCGAACAGTAAAATTATATACTATATCTCAACCTTTTTAATGTTGCCTTAGACGTATCTATCCCAACCTTTTATTGTTGCCTTAGACGAGTATATCCCAACCTTTTTCGGGTTGCTTTAGACGGATCTATCCAACCTTTTTAAAGCAACATTTGACGTGGGCATGAACCAACTTTTTAAAGGGCGACATATGTATGCTTTATTGCGACCTTTTTTTTCCGTCGTCTATTTCCTCTTATGCCAACCTTTTTTAAAGGTCGACCTTGACTAGGTTTTTGCCAATCCTTCAATAAAAGGTCGATTTATGTTGATTTATGACCGACGCTTTTTCAAAAGCGTCGTAGGACCTATGCCAACTACATTATAGACGATGTTTTCAGAAGTGTCGGAAGAAACGTCGAGATGACCTATGCCAATCTTTTTTGTGTCGTCTTAAGTCAAAAAATGTGTCGTGATAGGCTTGTTTTGTTGTAGTATAACTTATTTTTTTACGGAAAGGCATGTCCATAATTTTCCTAATCGGGTTGGTGATCCAATTGAAGGTGACACTAACTCAATCAGAAGCTTAACTAATAGTATAGAAAAGAAAAATATATTATGTCATGTTATTATTTATAAAATTTTATATGAAATATGAAGCTACTTATTATCTAAATAATTAATTATTTTATTTAAACTAAAATAATATAATTTTTTTAGTTTTAGTTTTTTGGTTAATGAAAACATAATAATTTAAATATAAAGTAATTCAATACAAAATTTATTAATTTTACTTATTATATAAATTTATAATCTTTTAATAGAATCAAAATTTTTATTTATAAGTATGATAAATTTTCTTATCAACTAAATTTATTTAACCAAATATTTTAGTAAAAATAATATTTTTATTTATAAATGTGATAAATTGTATGAGTAAAAAATTAAAATGACAAATTCAATAATATAATTGAAGATTATCATGTTTAACAATCTATTACACAAAAATAAATGTGAAGTTAAATTAATAAATTTATAGATTTGTTCAATACGAAATCGGTCTTGATTGTAACACTCAAATTCTCAAAACCATCTCCGGTCCAAGGTCTTAGGGTTTACAGAACTTTTCGAGTCTTTTTTTTTCCATACAATTCAATCACAACTTATACAATTATAATTTGTAGCTCAGAATACTAACTAAATTTAATTTTACACATTCATTTACAACCTTTCAATCAATAAATAATCAAATTCAATCACTTAAGAACTTAGGAATCACATAAAAATATTTTCCATCAGGGATCACATGGTTCTGCATTTCAAACACACAGTTCTCACCATTAGCTACCCAAACTATAACCAAACATACTTATCATTACATCGCAGAAGGAATCAATATTCAAGCAAATCATGACATACATATTCCATGTCAGCCATAATATCACAATATCATCCAAGCTATATCAATCCTTCTTACTATCATTGTATAGTACTTAAACCCAACACCATCGTCGGTTAGGGTTTTGAGATCACATGCATTCGTGCCTCAAATCGTTACCTATTCAAATCTTATTTTAACATCTTTCTTGATTTATTAAAATACATATAAATTTATAATTCATTATTCTTACTTTGTTTATTAACTCAATAAGGGTAAAAATGTCATTTCCACAATTCTAGGAGACTTCTACCGAAACCTTTTTGCAAGTATCGGTAGTTGTCAAGTTAGTAAACAATGCAGGAAACAGTGCAAACTTCTATCGATACCTATGACAGTTCTACCGATACAAGTAAAGCTTCTACCGAAACAAATCATGCTTCTACCGGAACTAAAAACTCCAGAGAGCTAAAATGTCCTATCTTGCAGCTTCTACCGATATAAGTACATAAACTACCGATACTTTTATAGGCAAAACTACCGGTACTTATTATGCAACTACCGATACAACTCAAGTCAGTGAATAACCTCTCTGCTGCCCTCTACTTCTACCAATACATGCAGGGATTCTACCGAAACAAGTATGCAGAATTCATTTATTCACACAAGTCCTCAAGTTTATCAGTCATCATTCAATACAAGACTCTTTTTCAAATTCTCATCTTGAAAAATCTATACATGACAATACTTATTTCATCATATAATACAAAATACAATCAATCAAGGATTCTTAAATTCACAGGTCAACTCATTACTAAACACATTTGCCTGTTTAGAACATCAAGCAAGCATGCAAGTTTAGTTCAACAAAGAAACCAGCAAATCTAAAATAAAGCATTTCAAAGGTACCATTATCCTAGTACATGTCATATGACCAAGTGATGTAAATACTACCGAATGAGCTCCAGAGATAGTGTGATTTCTTCGAGAAGATCTGATCTTCAAACAACAAACAATTTACAAAACAACAATAACATCTTTGGTAAGCTTCAAAGCTTAGTAAGTTAGAAGAGTTTAAAGAGTTACCAATCATATGCATAAAGCATTTATATCTCAACCAAGCTAGGATGAACTGTTGCTTCCTCAAGCCATATTTATTGTTCCAACTTTCTTATCTATAACTTTTTTGTTACCAGTACTCGATGCTGCTCACACGAGCTGTCGAGGACTCGCAATGTATGCGGTACCCCAGCTATCGATACGGTGCTTGTCTGTACTATAAACTGTTCCCTAACAATGCTGCTCACACGAGCTGTCGAGCACTCGTAACGTATGCGGTACCCCAACTATCGATACGGTGCTTGTCTGTACTATAAACTGTTCCCTAACACTCACACGAGCTATCGAGAGTATGCATAAAGCAAAGTCCCAGCCATCGTAGGGCCTATAATCCATTTCGGATCCATATCTCTTTCATGAGTCACGATGCTGCTCACACGAGCTGTCGAGGACATGCAACATATGCGGTACCTCAGCCATCGATACGATATCTGTGCATATAACTGTTCCCTAACGATGCTGCTCACATGAGCTGTCGAGAATATGCACTTATGCATAAATCTCAGCCATCGTAGGGCCTGTAATCCATTCTTGGATTCTTTTCTCATTTCCCAACTCATGATGCTGCTCACACGAGCTGTCGAGGACTCGCAACATATGTGATACCTCAGCCATCGCGTCGGTTTCAAATCATCTGTTCAAAGCCTGATATCTCTTTCATTCATTTCTTTTTCATCTTTTACAATTTCACGTACCATAACCTGTTCTACAACAATCATAAAGAATATAAATAATATACTATTTAAATGTAAATTTAATGTTACGAACTTACCAGACGAAATTGCAGTTAAAGTGAACTTTAGGGGTAAATCTATAATTTTCTCTTTTCCACGATCGGGACACGATATTGATCTATTGAGGATTCAAAAATGGCCGAATGTTCTTGCCTCTCTTCTTAGGGTTTCGATCATAATTTCTAAAGAAGAAGATCAAAAACCTTTGTTTTCTTTCTTAATTTGGTTTAAAAACCATTTATTTATCAATTTACTATTTTACCCTTAATTAATTCTTTCAATTTCAACCCATTTCAAAAGCTAAACAGTCTACTTGCACTTACAATGGTATAATTACCATTCAAGTACCTTAACTTACCTTGTAATTAATAGAATTCAACTTTTGCATCTTTTACGATTTAATCCTTTTTACTTAATTAACCATCTAAACGATAGAATTTCTTAACCAGAATTTAATACTATACTAATGACCTCGTAAATATTAAATAATTAATATTTACGGTCTAACACATTGAATTTGTGGCCTCGAAACCACTATTCCCGATCATACTAAATTAAACTAATTAGTAAATCCTCATTTTACTAGGATTTAATTGCAATTTATCAAAATCTAAAGAGTTTCACATCATTTCTATTATTAGGCCATTTAAAGAGGGTCCAATTTCATAATTGGTCCTTAAATTATATTAAATTTTAATTAAATAAACTTATTTTCAATTTAGTCCTAAACTACTTAGGACTTAATAAATAAATAACCCACAAGTTAGTGAATGGTAATCATATCCACCACCACTTGGACTTTTACCATGGTGCAATTTCCACTATGGCCCCTTTTATTTTTAATCAATAACAATTAACGTTTACCTCTTTTACAATTTACTCCTTTTTCCTTAATTAAGCAATTAATCATCAAAATTACCCAACCGAACTTCAATTCACATATAATAGACTATAAATATTTAATAAAAATATTTAAGACACTTAATTTCAAAAACGAGGTCTCGATACCTCATTTTCTAAAACCACTTGATTGTTGAACCAATCCACTTATACTAAATTTTAATTCAATAATTAAAATTCTTTAACTCAAAATTTCATATAAAATTATTATTGACTTATTTAATTTAAACATTCATTATAAAATTTTCTCGTCGGGTTTGTGGTCTCGAAATCACTATTTTCCCCACCACTGAGAAATGGGCTGTTACATAGATTTACTGATCTGAAACAGGAATCATATTGTAACGCATAGGTTTGGGCAAATATACACAATCGTTATCAAGTAATAAGTAAGTAAAAGAGTTATCGTCTCCACAGGGACTGTATATGTTAATTAATATTTTGTAAAATTATAGTTTCACAAGTTGGTGATAAAATCACAATAATTTGAGTGATGGTGATTAAACTAAATAAATGTAACTAGATGCAATTGATCCCTAATACAAACTTAATCTAAATATGAAAATTATCTAAATGAAATGAATGAATTTAGCAGCAGAACACAATTTCAACAATCAATAATGTGAATAGGCTAGGATAATTACATTAATAAACTTAATTCATTTTTATCATGCTTAACAGTATTTGGAAAACATTCCATGGCAACTTGATCTTTCATGAGTTTGGAAACCAAATTAAGTCCTTTCAAAATCTTTTACTTAGTGAAACATGCATTTTACTAATCATATTAAACAAATGGTTTCTTAGCATTCATGTGAAGTAATCGGGACGTGTCAGGTTTGAAACAATTTAATCACATAAATCTAAAAACTATGCAAGATAATAGAGCTCATTAAAGTTATTATGAACCTTCAATTTAGTCGGGTCAAGATCTAAATTAAACAAGTGCTTTTCAATTATTACGTCCATTAGTTATTGTCTGGTCAAGATCGCTCAGTTAATTCTAATGCATGCAATCACGTATGAAGGAAAATACATACTTCAGTTTAATTGAAAACATGATCAATTTGAGGCACAAATACAATGAACATGATTCAAATGAATTTCATTGAATTAATGCAATCATCCTAACTAAACAAATTTAAGCTACCATTATTGATAACAAGATCAAAAGCACATTGCAAACATGATTAAATTAAATAACAAGAAGGGAAAGAATAAACTCTATCGAAGCGACTGTCATGTAGACTCCGACTGAAGATGTCTTCCTTCGATCCTTGTGTTGCTCCTTTGTTGATGGCTCCAAAAGGTGGCCGGCCAAGAGATGATCTCTAAGAGGTTTTACTGGCTAAAATTTGGAGGAGGGAAAGGATGTTAGGTTTGGGGAAAGGATATCAAGAGAGGGAATGAAAGGATGAGAGAAGATGAATGAGTGAGGGATGATTTGAGAAGTGGAAATGAGGGTTGTATTTATAGGTAAAGAGGGGTGATCGATTTACTAAAAATGGTGTGGAGGATCCCCCCTTTTTCTCCCTTGCATGGTCGGCCACTCATTGTGGAATTCAGGTGCATGTTGTTGCTTGATTTAAGCATGCAATCATGCTAAAATCAAGCAAGGACTTGAATAGAATCGAAGACAATCTTCATAGATCAATTCTAATTTATTCTCAACTGCAGGGACTCCTGAAAAAAATCCCAAAACTCCTTCTTGGGCAGCCATTTTCTTGTGCCGAATTTGGACTTCTCTTCTCTCAGGTTGGACGGTTTTGTGACCCCATCAAGCAGCCAGACTGATCCATTATGCTTTCATAATTTAATTGGGTCAAATTAGCAATTTAATAATCCTAATTTATATGGTCTTTTTCCGTCCAATGTGCATGAAATAATTTATATAATGTTTTATTAAATTAATTCCATTGCCCACTGCATCATTAAAATATGACATGTTAATAAATAACATAAAATAAGCCAATGCATAAAAACCATGTAAGAAAGCACAAAATCACATTTTTAGCAATTTCATGTCCAATGTTAACATTTAAGCGAAATTCACCAATTTATCAAACAACTACTCGGGTTTAATATCATTTTTAAGTTAAAAGGTGATAAAAATCAATAGAAAAATCCTATATATTTTCGAGTTTACACACTGCAAACTTAAACCATTCTCGTCCCGAGTAATGTTCATGTACAACAAAGTTTTTGCTATGGCTATATTGCAATATGTAGACAACATCAATCTTTGGCACATAATCATACATCAACAAAATCATGTTCATAGACTCTTTTTATTGATAAGTTGCTCGCATGCAAACATTATTCCAAAATTTCATGCTAAGTATAATGATATGCCAACATGAGTCACACTTTGCATGCATTTCAAAGTCGTATGCAATATTCACCATTGAACACAATTTTCCTATCAATCTAAACAAAGCAATCATAAGGTTTATTGTGAGGTCTTCATATGTTGAACTTAGCAATTTCTCTCCACTAATGTAGGTGACATAATCATCAAATCAATAGGTCTTTTATAAGGTTGTAATGGGGCTAGGCTAAAGGTAGGTATTAAAGAGAAGTGAATTCTCGATTTCAATAATCTTAACCCTAACTTTGTCTTGGATCTTTTTGCAACACAACCTTCTTTTAAATGGATCTTTGGAACACCCCGAAACTTATTTTGAACTCATGCTCATCAAATTTTTTCATAATTTGAGCAAACTTTTCTCTGCTCTTTGTTTTCTTCTTCTCTTTATTTGATTCAAATGAGCATGTACATCTTTTCGAATTTTTTCTCAAATGTTGATCACCAAGACAATTTTAGTTAAGATGAGTGCACAAAATAGGATAAACTTAAAAAGATGGTAATATGGCTTATGTTGTAGGTAATTTAGAATAAAACAAGTCATTAAACTCAAAATTAAAGTTTCAAGGGTTAATATAATAAAGTGGGCTTGAAAGGCTCAAACGATCCAAAGAAAATGTGCTTATATCATATTTAGATTTTTATGCCTCATAGGATTTCACCTTGAGAAAGTTACTAAGTCAATTCTAAAAACTTAAGCCTTCATGCATGTCTATTTCCTAGGAAATTAAATTTTCATGGAAAGTACTACATAAGACTAAAGAACATACACGCATTCCATAACTCAATGTAACATACAATTAACTTAGATAAAATCAGAAATCATGCTTGCATTTGAACTAACTTATTAACAAAAAATTTCTCTGAACATTCATTTATTTAAGCATACTTATGTAAAAAGATTGAAACATACTTGAAAAATTTAAAAAATAAATTCATGCTAATATTGCTAAAAAAATTCATGCTAATATTGCCTTACCTTCCTCTTTAAAAAGAAGCAATGTCCTCATTGAGAAAACAAAGTAATGAATGAAAACTGAACACCAGGTAGGGTTGTAAGAAAAGGGAGGTGAGTCATGAAGACTGTTTAAATACCAAGTCTTTCTTAATAGTCCAATTTTAGACATGTTCATTCTTATTCCCATATCACTTCGTTTTTTTTTTCTAATGAAGAGGTGCCGAGCTTATTCATGTTTGCAATATCTTATTTATTATCCAAAAGCAAAATACTAACTAAGAAATAAAATATAAATGCAAAATAAATACTAAGAACAAGAAATTCCCCTTTTTTATTAATTTGTGAATCCCCTTTTTTCGAGATTATTGCAATGTGGGGAAGTAATGCTTGGTGAAGGGAAGGGACAACGAGTGTTGGATATTTTTCTACTCATCACTATTCTTGTAACAGCCAAAAACCTTAACCATCTCCGGTCTAGGATCTCAGGGTTCATAAAACTTTACGAGTTTTTTTTATACATACAAATCAATCACAATTTATACAATTACAAAATTGCAACTCAGAAAACTAACTTCATTTAATCTTCACATTCATTTACAACATTTCAATCAATCAGGAGTCAAATTTAATCACACAAGAACTTAGGCTCACGTACGGAAAATTTTCATCAAGGATCACATGGTTTTGTGCCTCAAACACAACTTCATCACTAGCTAACCAAATTATAACCCAAAACATACTCATCAATACATTTGTAAGAAGGAATCAATATTCGTATCACATGTCATGACATCTATTTTCCATGTCAAACAATAACACCACAATATCATTCAAGCTATATCAATCATTCTTACTATCACAATGTAGTACCCAAACCCAACACCGTCACTGGTTAGGGTTTTGGGTCTTTTCGATCATTTACCATTGAATAATTTCCAATGTCATTTCATTTTCATGTAATTAAATAAATTAATATATCAAACACAAAAATAATTATGAATTTAAATAACAATACAATCTATTTAGGACAAAAATGTTATTTCACAATTTTAGGGACGTCTACCGGTACCTGTTGGACAAGTATCAGTAGAAGTTAAGTCAGTAAGCAACTTAAAATAACTGCAGTTTCCTATCGGTAGTTGGGAAGGTTCTACCGATACAAGTATGACTACTATCGATACAATTATTACTTCTACCGATACAACAAACTCTAGAGAGCTAAGAAGTTTTACCCTGTAGCTTCTACCGATACAAGTGTTCAGACTACTGATACTATTATGCACAGAACTACCGATACCTCAAAAACTTATACCGAAACAATGCAAGTCAGTAACCAAA
Organism: Gossypioides kirkii; assembly: GCA_005610355.1. Taxonomy (NCBI): domain Eukaryota; kingdom Viridiplantae; phylum Streptophyta; class Magnoliopsida; order Malvales; family Malvaceae; genus Gossypioides; species Gossypioides kirkii. The sequence continues at coordinate 13,211,183 of CP032255.1, forward strand.
GTTCAAATACCCTATACTTCTACAGGTACATGCAAGAGGTCTACCGAAACAAGTGTGTAGGATTCAAATACACATAAGTTTCCTAAGTTTACCTAACATTATCCGTCTCAAGACAAAAAGAACTCAATTAGCAAAATCATCACATGACAATACTTATTTCATCTCATAACCACAAATACAAATGAAACAACTCAAGTATCCATGAATTTACATGTCATTACATTACAATGCATATTTGCCTACTTATAACATTAAGGTAGCATACAAGTTTAAGTTCAACATTTAATGATGATTTCAACAATGAATCCAACAATCCAAAATCAAACATTTCAAAAGATAACATCATTCCTTGTACATGCCATAAAACCAAGTGATATAAATACTACCGAACGAGCTCCAGAGATAGTGTGATTCCTTGAGGTGATCCGATTTCTAGTAGTAAAATAGGATCTACAAAACAACAACAACTTCATAGGTAAGCTTACATAGGTTAGTAAGTTCGTAGAGTTTAATAAGTTACCAAATAGCATGTGTTGTACAATCTGTAAGTCAATCGAACCAGAATAGTACTGTGCTTCAATAAGCCATAACCAGGATACATCCTCTTGACAAAATTGCCTCTGTTACCAGTATACGATGCTGCTCACACTAAGCTGATGAGGACTCACAACATATGCAGTACCTCAGCAATCGATACGGTATCTGTACATATAATGGTTACTAGTATACGATGCTGCTCACACTAAGCTGATGACGACTCGCAACATATGAAGTACCTCAGTAATCGATACAGTATCTATACATATAACTGTTACCAGTATATGATGCTGCTCACACTAAGCTAACAAGGACTCGCAACATATGCGGTACCTCAGTCATCGATATGGTATCTGTACATAGAATTGTTCCCTAACAATGCTGCTCACACTGAGCTAATGAGAATATGCAAATCAAGCATAAATCTCAGCCATAGTAGGGCCTATAATCCATTCTTGGATTCATTTCATTTTTTATTGATTCACGATGCTGTAAAGAATCCACAACAAATGCAGGATCCCAACCATCGAAACGGTTTCAATCTCCGGCTCAAAGCCTGATATCTCTTTCTTTCTTTCTTTTTCATCTTTATCAATTTCACGTACCATAACTTATTCTACAACAATCATAAAGAATACAAATAATGTACTATTTAAATGCAAATTTAATGTTACGAACTTATCGGACGAAATTGTAGTCAAAGTGAACTCTAGGGACAAATCTATAATTTTTCTTTTTTCACGATCGGTGACACGATCTTGATCTACTATAATAATTTCATTCAATTATTTAAATCAACATAAATTTTTAATCATTTTATGCAAATAAGCCTTCTTGGTATTTTTACAAAATTGCCCTCAACTTTTTACTTTTATTCAATTTAGTCCTTTAGCTCAAAACATGCAAATTAACAATTTTATTTTAATTTTTAGCTTACCCGAATTCTTAAATGTTTTTCTAAAGCCCTTACATGTTGTTATTTCACCTTAAGTCCTTTTATATTTATTACTTTAACATTTTAGTCCTTAAACATTAAAAATCATCAAAATTACTTTACAAAATAATCAAATCTAACAACCAAGCTTATAAATCGTACATAAAATTTCAAGAACAAGTTTATTCATAAATGGAAAAATTTATAACATTTGAAAAAATCACAAATTAGTCATTGGGTTAACTAGATTAAGCAAATACGGACTAAAAAACATAAAAATCACTAAAAACGGACGGAATTTACTTACTCAATCAATGGCACAAGCTAGGCCATAAGTCTATGGTGTTTTCTAGTGTTTTGGTTGGTTTAGAGAAGAAAGAAGATGAAAATAAACTTGTTTTTAGCATATTTTAGGTTAAAATCATTATTTAGCCATTTTACTATTTTACCCTTAATTACCAAGCTATTTCTTCATATTTTATTAACCCAAAACCATCCACTAACCTTGTACATGGGTTAATAACCATATTAGCCCTTGTACTTAGCTTTCTTAAGCTATTTGATGCCTCTTGTTAATAGAATCCAACTTTATCACCTTTTACAATTTAATCTTTTTCACTTAATTAACTACCTAAACGATATAATTTCTTAACCAAAATTTAATATTATACTAATGACCATTCCGAATCATACTAAAAATAAACTAATTAGTAAATCCTTATTTTATTATGATTTAATTGCAATTTACCAAAATTTAAAATGTTTCACATCATTTCTATTATTAGGCCATTTTAAGAGGGTCCAATTGCACAATTGGTCCTTTAATTATATTAAATTTCACTTAAACAACTTATTTACAATTTAACCTTAAACTAATTAGGACTAAATGAATAAATAACCCAAAAGTTAGTGGATGGTAATGATGTCACCACCGCTTGGACATTTTGATAATGGTTTAATTAACATTTTGGTCCCTTTACTAATTTTTAATTTATAGCAATTAACTTTTACCTCTTTTATAATTTGCTCTTTTTTCATTAATTAAGCAATTAATAATCAAAATTACCCGACCAAACTTTAATTCACACATAGTATGACTCTGTAAATATTTAATAGAAATATTTACGATCCTTAATTTCTAAAATCACTTTACTTTTGAACCAAACCACTTATATTAACTTTTAATTCAATAATTAAAATTCTTCAATTGAAAATTCCATATAAAATTATTATTGACTTATTTAATTTAAAAACTTATTATAAAAAATTTCTATTATAAAAATTTTCTCGTCGATTTTGTGATCCCGAAATCACTATTTCTGATACCACTAAAAAACAGGCTATTACAACTCTCCCCCCTTAGGAAATTTCGTCCTCAAAATTTTTATCTAGCAACACCTATTTATTCTAATGTCTTCCTCACAATAAAAATCATTACTAGCTCATCCAAATATAGAGAATAACAATCTCATAATAATCTCAAATAACGCAACTTTATCTTGACTTTCCCTACTTAGGAATCATAATATGCAGTAATGATTTAGACGATCCTTGGTGTTTAATTTCCTTCCCAGATTTAAGATAAATCAAATAGAAATTTCCAGAGATGTTTCCTGAAGTTTTCATATAACAATAGAAAAATCTTTTTACCCGACCTTACTCAAATCCATTTGTCAAATTTACGTAACCAAGAAAATCAACCTCACTAAACCAAAACTCACCACCGTTGATAGTTTTCACCTAAATTATTTCTCACACATAGTCTATAATAAATTTCTCACATATTACGCATATACAAATTCTATTTTAAGTCTATCAGAAAATCATCAATAATCATAATTACGACTGTATCTAAATATCTAGATAAGATTGGACAGTCTGATTCATCATATTCATAAATCAATAGAGACATTAGTTAATCTAGACAATATTACCATAATTCTTTAATGATTATCTCAAGTTCAAAGAAATTTATAACATCTCATATCTTTAACTTGAACTGAACAACTGAACCTTTATTAACTTTCAAGTACATTGTTACATCCTTTTAACTTATTGAACAAATCTTCTATATGAGATATAAGATTTTTATTCTACATCTTGAATTTATTCCATTCTCAGATTTAGGCAGAAAGCCCATAAATCTTTCAGGAGATAAATCCAAATACACATTGGTGAACGGTACACAGTCATCCTCAATTCTACTTTTTTTTAATTGAGTAGTTAATTATATATATAAATTGTTTCAATCATTTTAGATAATTTCCTGTACAAAGACATCTGAACAACCTGATTTACCTGACTCAACCATAATCAGTACATTAGTCCAACATTTCAATCAATTCATTTCAATCTCAATCAGTGCATACCCAATAAATAATATTGAAAGAATATGTCATACCAGGAATAATATTAGGCACTGAAATTTCAGATCCATCCTTTTGTCATCGATCCCACTTTATTTACCTATACTTAGAGGTAGCAGTCATAAAGCCACTCCTTGTTTCAAATATTTATGAAACCAATATACTATAACTTGCACCAGAATCAATAGTTAGATATTATTATTAACTCCATTAATTTCATCACGTTCAGATTCAGATAACATCTTTAAAACCTGCAAATAAACAGGAGTTTGATCAGATCAATAAATATCACACTATCACAGGTTTATATGGCATGTACTTTCTAGACTCTATTAACACTACACTTAGTCCGAGAATCAACTAAGAAGTAGCTCTAATACCATTAAATGTAACACCCAATAACTGTAACCATCTTCGGTCTAAGATCTTAGGGTTTACAGAACTTTACGAGTTTTTTTATACATACAAATCAATCACAATTTATACAATTACAAGCTTGCAACTCAGAATACTAACTCCATTTAATCTTCACATTCATTTACAACATTTTAATCAATCAAGAATCAAATTTAATCACACAAGAACTTAGGCTCACGTACGGAAAATTTCTATTAGGGATCACATAGCCTTGTGTCTCAAAGACAACTTCATCACTAGCTAACCAATTATAACCCAAAACATACTCATCAATACATTTGGAAGAAGAAATTAATATTCGTATCACATGTCATGACATTTATTTTCCATGTGAAACCATAACACCACAATATCATTCAAGCTACATTAATCATTCTTACTATCACAATGTAGTACCCAAACCCGACACTGTCGCTGGTTAGGGTTTCAAATCTTTTCGATCATTTACCATTGAATAATTTCCAATATCACTTCATTTTCATGTAATTAAATAAATTAATATATCATACAGGAAAATAATTATGAATTTAAATAACAATACAATCTATTTAGGGCAAAAATGTTATTTCACAATTTTGGGGACATTTACCGGTACTTGTTGGACAAGTATCGTAGAAGTCAAGTCAGTAAACGACTTAAAATAGTTGTAGTTTCCTACCGATAGTTGGGAAGGTTCTACCGAGACAAGTATGACTACTACCGATACAATTATTATTTTTACCGATACATCAAACTTCAGAGAGCTAAGAAGTTTTACTGTGTAACTTCTATCGATACAAGTGTTTAGAGTACCAATACTATTATCACAGAACTATAGATAACTTAGAAACTTATACCAGAACAATGCAAGTCAGTAACCAAAATTCAAATACCTTGTACTTCTACCGCTACATGCAAGAGTTCTACCGAAACAAGTCTGCAGGATTGAAATACACATAAGTATCCTAAGTTTACCTAACATTATTCGTCCCAAGACAAAAAGAACTCAGTGAGAAAAATCATCACATGATAATACTTGTTCCATCACATAACCATAAATACAAATGAAACAACTCAAGTATCCATGAATTTACATGTCATTACATTACAATGCATATTTGCCTACTTATAACATTAAGGTAGCATACAAGTTTAAGTTCAACATTTAATGATGATTTCAACAATGAATCCAACAATCCAAAATCAAACATTTCAAAAGATAACATCATTCCTTGTACATGCCATAAAACCAAGTGATATAAATACTACCGAACGAGCTCCAGAGATAGTGTGATTCCTTGAGGTGATCTGATCTTCTAGTAGTAAAATAGGATTATAAAACAACAACAACTTCATCGGTAAGCTTACATAGGTTAGTAAGTTCGTAGAGTTTAATAAGTTACCCAATAACATGTGTTGTACAATCTGTAAGTCAATCGAACTAGAATAGTACTGTGCTTCAATAAGCCATAACCAGGATACATCCTCTAGACAAAATTGTCTCTGTTACCAGTATACGATGCTGCTCACACTAAGCTAATGAGGACTCACAACATATGCGGTACCTCAGCAATCAATATGGTATCTGTACATATAACTGTTACCAGTATACGATGCTACTCACACTAAGTTGACGAGGACTCGCAACATATGCAGTACCTTAGTCATCGATACAATATCTATACATATAACTGTTACCAGTATACGATGTTGCGCATACTAAGCTGACGTGGACTCGCAACATATGCGATATCTCTGCCATCGATTCGATATCTGTACATATAATGATCCCTAACGATGATTCTCACACTAAGATGACGAGAATAAGAAAATCAAGCATAAATCTCTGCCATAGTAAGGCCTGTAATCCTTTATTGGATTCATTTCACATTTTTTTGACTCACGATGTTGTAGAGAATCTGCAAAAAATGCAGGATCCTAGCCATCGGAACAGTTTCAATCTTCGACTCAAAGCCTGATATCTCTTTCTTTCTTTTCTTTTTCATCTTTCTCAATTTCACGTACCATAACCTATTTTGCAACAATCATAAATAATACAAAATAATTTACTATTTAATTGGAAATTTAATGCTACGAATTTACCGAACGAAATTGCAATTAAAGTGAACTCTAGAGATAAATTCGTAATTTTCTTTTTTCCACGATCGATGACACGATCTTTGTCTATTATAATAATTTCATTCAATTATTTAAATCAACTTGAATTTTAAATCATTTTATACAAATAAGTCTTTTTGGTATTTTTACAAAATTACTCTCAACTTTTCACTTTTATTCAATTTAGTCCTTTAGCTCAATACATGCAAACTAACCATTTTATTTTAATTTTTAGCTTGGCTGAATGCTTAAGTATTTTTCTAAAGCTCTTACATGCTGTTATTTCACCTTAAGTCCCTTTATATTTATCACTTTAACATTTTAGTCCTTAAACATTAAAAATCATCAAAATTACTTTACAAAATAATCAAATCTAACAACCAAGCTTATAAATATTACATAAAATTTCAAGAACAAGATTATTCATAAATGGAAAAATTTATAACATTTGACAAAATCACTAATTAGTCCTTGAGTTAACTAGATTAAGCAAATACAGACTCAAAAACATAAAAATCACTAAAAGCGGACGTAATTTACTTACTCAATCAATGGCACAAGCTTGGCCGTAAGTCTCCCATGATGTTTTCTAGGGTTTCGATTAGTGTAGAGAATGAAGAAGATGAAAATGGACTTGTTTTTAGCATATTTTAGGTTAAAATCATTATTTAGCCATTTTACCATTTTACCTTTAATTACCAAGCTATTTCTTCATATTTTCTCAACCCAAAACCATCCACTAGCCTTGTACATGGGTTAATAACCATATTAGCCCTTGTACTTAGCTTTCTTAAGCTATTTAATGCCTCTTGTTAATAGAATCCAAATTTCTCACCTTTTACAATTTAATCCTTTTCACTTAATTAACTACCTAAACGATAGAATTTCTTAACCAAAATTTAATACTATACTAATGACCTCGTAAATAATAAATAATTAATATTTACGATGTAACACATCAAATTTGTGACCTCGAAAACACCATTCCCGATTATACTAAAAATAAACTAATTAGTAAATCCTTATTTTATAAGGATTTAATTGCAACTTACCAAAATCTAAAATGTTTCACATCATTTATATTATTAGGCCATTTTAAGAGGATCCAATTTCACAATTGGCCCTTTAATTATATTAAATTTCACTTAAACAACTTATTTACAATTTAACATTAAACTAATTAGGACTAAATGAAAAAATAACCCAAAAGATAGTGGATAGTAATCATGTCACCACCGCTTGGACTTTTTTACCATGATTTAATTACCATTTTGGTCCCTTTGCTAATTTTTAATCTATAGCAATTAACTTTTACCTCTTTTATAATTTGCTTCTTTTTCCTTAATTAAGCAATTAATCATCAAAATTACCCGACCAAACTTCAATTCACACATAATATGACACTGTAAATATTTAATAAAAATATTTATGGCTCTTAATTTCTAAAACCACTTGACTTTTGAACCAAACCACTTATACTAACTTTTAATTCAATAATTAAAATTCTTCAATTCAAAATTCCATATAAAATCATTATTGACTTATTTAATTTAAACAATTATTATAAAAATTTTCTCGTCGGGTTTGTGATCCCGAAATCACTATTTCTGACACCATTGAAAAATGGATTGTTAAAGTTCTAATCCTCGAGCCCTAAATTACGACAATTTTATTACCTGTACTGAAATAAAACTTGACATAAACAAACTGATTAAACATTGGCCTAACTTGACCCTCTTATTGAGCGTGAAACTAAAAAAATGAAAATAAACTTAAAATTGAGAACAAAAATAATAATTCCTTTTAAGCTACTTAGAAAAATGTTCTCAGAAAATTACATAAATTAAGTTCCTAAGAAAGGTTGGAGGGGTCATAAATGGTCCCACTTAAGTTCCAATTTTCTTAGACAGAATTAATTTAATTTAATAATTTAAGAAAATTTTTCTAATCATGCCATTTATTCAAATGAAAGAAAAAACTAAAAATAAATTAATGGTAGAGAGAGTGAAGAGAACTCCCTCAACGTTATTGATGGTTGTCACTGACAAAGGTGATGTCAAATGACCATTTATCATACCAACCATATCCATCTAAAAAGAAAAGATAATGTTTCCCAACAATTATATTCAACATTTGATCAAGGAATAGCAGCAGTAAATGATCTTTCTACTTTGCTTTGCTCGACTTCCTATCATTCGTACAAATCTGTCTACCCGTGATGATCCTTAATGGAGTCAACTCATTATCTGTGATATCTTCTTTCTTTGATACAAGTCCCACCCACTGAATGTCATAGATGGGATCCATGTTCCTTGCTTTTAACCCTTGAGACTCATGTTTCCTAAGATCAAATACTTGAGATTGACTTGCACTCTTCTGTCCCTCAATAGAACTCTTTTCAGTATCTAATGACTTTTCAAAACTGGTAAGTCTAACTCAAGTGGCTTTTCTCTTGATGGGTTAGGTTGCTTGTACTCATGTCATGATAGCTCAAATGATTTGAATTGAAGTTTTGAATTGAATCCTTTCAAGTTTGTATCCAAGCATGTATAATTATCATCTTGATGTGGAGAGTCAGATGAAATACCTTCCAATGGATCATTGTATTCAAATTTTGTAGGAACCAATGAATCTTCCTTGGAGATAGTAAAACAATCTTTAACCTCATCAGGAGGTCTTACGACATTGAGTACATTAAAGGTCACCTATTCATCTTGAACTCGCATAGTGAGTTTGCCTTTTTGTACATCAATTATCGTCCTGCAAGTTGCTAAGAAAGGGCATTTTAGGATGATTGATACTTTTTTATCTGTATCAAAATCTAACATAATAAAGTCGACAAGAAATATGAATTTATCAACACGTACCAAGACATCCTCGATCTTTCCTTCTGGGTATGCCAAAGATCGATCTGCTAGTTAAAGTGTAACTGTAGTCGGTCTGGCCTTACCAATACCTAATCATCTAAACACAAACGTAGGCATCAAGTTGATACTCGATCCTAAATCGCACAAAGCCTTACCATATTAAGATTCACCAATATTGCAAGGTATGATGAAACTTCTTGTATCCTTCAACTTATGAGGCAACCTATTCTTAAAAAAATAAGATACATTTCATAGTTACGGCTACAGTTTCAAATTCCCTCAACCTTCTCTTCTTAGATAGAAATTCCTTTATAGCTTTCGCATAGTTCGACATTTTCTTCAAATCTTTTACCAATGGAATGTTGGTACGTATTTGTCTTAATACATAAAAAATTATCCTAGATTGTATATCTTGCTTATGTTGTTGGAGTCTTTGAGGATATGAAGGTTGTGGAACCTTGGCTTGAATTTGAAAACTCTTCGAGGTAATAAATCTACATCTGACATAGATGTTAAATTCTCAGAATTGACAAGTTTAAAGTTTACCTCATCGGAGTTTTCAAAAGTTTGTTCTTGTGGCATGAGAGTTTCAATTTTCAATTGAACCTCTTCTTTTTCTTGAGTATCAATGGACTCATCTTCGAACTCAACAACATTGGGATCTAGTGTTCTTCCACTTTAAGGTGAATGCTTCGTAATTCTCCTTTCTTAGTTTTCTTGGGTTCTCCATGTCATTAGGCAAAGCTCGTTGTGGTCTATTTCTAAGTTCGTTGGCTAACTGTTCCATTTGGTTCTCCAAATTCCTCAAAGTTGCATGATTCGTCTCCATGTATGCCTTCAATAAGTTCTCAAGATTAACAAAAGACTCAGCTGGTAAAGGATTCTCTATGTCGTGTGGTACAATACCTTGAATCAAGGCATCATTTCTAGCAACGTATGCCTTCAACAAATTCTCCAAACTGTCAGCTTGTGGTAGCTTTTGAACTTGTTGATTGAACATTTGAGGTTGATTTGATCTATGTTGCATGTAAGTGTTGTTTTGTCCATCTCATTGGTTACTCCAAGAGAGGTTTGGATGGTTCTACCATGAAGGGTCATAGAAGTTGGACTATGGTCCTTGTCCACTTCTATTTTGGTGTTAATCTCTCCAAAATAGATTCACTCAAGATTTGATGGATAATTCTTGAGGGAAGGATCGTCCCCACAATATACACAAGAAAAAATATCAACTTGATTCGGTGGCTAAGTTGCAACATGATTCAAACCATTAGTCGTAAACTGTTTCAACATTGAAGAGATAGAGGATATCTGAGCTGAGAGTGAAACGAGGGCATCTACTTCATGCACTCCAGCTACTTTTTGAATCTCTCCCATGCCTCGTACGAGGACTCATCATTCAATTGTTGAAAAGTAGTGATCTCGATTTGCAACATAGCATTTTTGCTAGGTGGGAAATACTTTACCAGAAAGCGTTCTGTTAATTCTTGCCATGTAGAGATTGAATTTAGCAGCAATGAATTAAGCCATGTTAGTGCTCTATCTCACAACGAGTATGAAAATAATTTCAATCTCAATGCGTCTTCAATTACACCAACCATCTTAAAGGAATCGCTCACCTCCATGAATAATCGAAGGTGGAGATGTGGATCTTCCATGGGCATTCCACTTATGAAGTAACTCTTTGAATCTCTCCCATGCCTCATACGAGGACTCATCATTCAATTGTTGAAAAGTAGTGATCTCGATTTGCAACATAGCATTTTTGCTAGGTGGGAAATATTTTACCAGAAAGCGTTTCATTAATTCTTGCCATGTAGAGATTGAATTTAGCGGCAATGAATTAAGCCATGCTCGTGCTCTATCTCACAACGAGTATGAAAATAATTTCAATCTCAATGTTTCTTCAATTACACCAACCATCTTAAAGGAATCGCTCACCTTCATCAATAATCAAAGGTGAAGATGTAGATCTTCCGTGGGCATTCCACTTATGAAGTAACTCTTTGAATCTCTCTCATGCCTCGTACGAGGACTCATCATTCAATTGTTGAAAAGTAGTGATCTTGATTCACAACATAACATTTTTGCTAGGTGGGAAATACTTTACCAAAAAGCGTTCCGTTAATTCTTGCCATGTAGAGATTGAATTTAGCGGTAATGAATTAAGCCATGCTCGTGCTCTATCTCACAACGAGTATGAAAACAATTTCAATCTCAATGCGTCTTCAATTACACCAACTATCTTAAAGGAGTCGCTCACCTCCATGAATAATCGAAGGTGAAGATGTAGATCTTCCGTGAGCATTCCAAGTGGAATTGGCCTATTGTTTGAAGCATCAGGAACATCACAGGTTTCAATTCAAAATGAGGTGCCTCGATCTTCGATCTACGAATTCTCGAATTTAGTTCGTTAAAAAGTGGCACAGTATACTGCCTTATAGCATGATCCTTATCATCAGCAATAAGAATTGGATTATGAACATTAGTGGTTCCATTCCCTTGAACAACATTTTGATTCTCAAGGTCCATTTCTATAGCTTGTTTCTGGGCTAATCTTTCTTGTCTTCTTTGTCTAAATGCCCGCTCGATTTCAAGGTCGACAGGGAGTAAATCGATGATTCGATCAATACCTATAAAGACCTAAGAATAAAATCACAAAAAATAATAAAAAATAAAGAATAATTAATTAATTAGTAAAGTTAGAAATAAATAAATAAAATAAAATAAAACCAAATTGAAAATAATAATTTCACAAAAAATGATTAAGGCAACAGTCCCCGTCAACGGTGTCAAAAACTTGTAACGCATAGGTTTGTGCAAGTGTACACAGTCATAATCAAGTAATAAGTAAGTAAAAGAGTTATCGTTTCCACAGGGACTATATATGCTAATCAATATTTTGTAAAATAATAGTTTTACAAGTTGGTGGTAAAAACACAATAATTTGAATTATGGAGATTAAACTAAATAAATGTAACAAAATGCAATTGATCCCTAATGCAAACTTAATCTAAATATGAAAATTATCTAAATGAAATAAATAAATTTAGTAGCAGAATACAATTTCAACAATCAATAACATGAATAGGCTAGGATAATTACATTAATCAACTTAATTCATTTTTATCGTGCTTAACATTATTCAAAACACATTCTGTTGGAGCCCAATTTGTCCGGGCCCAACATTAAACCCAAATTTTAAATTAAAATTTATTTTTAAATTTAATTTAAAAAGTGTCCATTTACACCAAAGCCTAAATACCAACAGACCCAAATTAAACCCATTACACCCCAAACCCAACAGACCTAAATTATAGAACCCAAACACTTAAGGGCCCAAAAGACCCAAACCGAAAAATCCTAATCTGCTACAACTTGCACCAACCGCTGTTGCCTTGCCTAATTAGGTACTTCCACGTCAGCACCCACCACCACCATCTGCTACCACCACCACTGTCACTTGCAAAAGAGGAAGTCAGCCATTGAATAGCAATAGGACAAATTGTAATCTTGTAAAAATCGACTATAAAAATCGATTCTAAACTATTTGTAATGGTTACGGAGGGAGAGATTACAAAAAAAAAACGGATTGAATCAATAGAAAATAAAAAAAAATTCAACATTTGAAGTACTACAGAGTTCAAGGTATTTTTTTCTATGTGTGATCTATATACATACGTACTATATATTCGACATTTTTTATTCGTTATTATTATTATTATTTATATATATTGTGAATATAATAAATAAATATAATATAAAACAAAAAAATAAAAGTTAGGGTTTACCTCACCCTTTTTTCGTCGCTGTCGTCGCCTCAAACGGTGGCCGAGGAGGCCCTCAAACGTCTCACCTTCGATAGGGATCCTCTGATGATTCGTGCTTGCAAAAAGAAAGGAAAAGGATAAAAAAATTTAAAATAGAAGAATAAACAGATTCTAAAATTGAAAATAATACTTGAATAAAAATCGGTTTTTTTCTCACCTTTTCCGAAAAATATGGTTAGATCTATCAAGATCTAGCCTTGATCTATGCTTTGAAACAAAAAAAATCGAAAAATAATTTTTTTGGGTCTCCGGTCACCGTGGATGGCGACCGCCGGTGCTGATGGGTGACGGTCGGTGATCGGACTGATGACTGAAGCGTGGCCGGCCATCATGGCATCTTGAGATGATTTTTGAAAGGGGGGAGTAGGTTTTTTTTGAAATGGGGTTTTAAAATTATTTTTTTTTGTGAAAAGGGGGTATTTATAAGGCACCAAAATAGCATCGTTTTGGCCTTGTTGCCAAAGCCCCAAAATGACGTCGTTTTGGCCCTATTCGATCCGATCAGCTTAGAGATCCGCGTGTTTTTTAAAGGATGGGTAAATTTCATTTTAGTCCTTTCGCATTTTTTATTTGTTTCAATTTAATCCTTTTGTGCTATTTTTAATTTATTTTAATTTTGCCTAATAATTTTAAGATGTTTTTCAATTTGGTCATTGACTCAAAAATGGCCCTGAGGCTGTCACGTGTCAAATTTTTGGGTTTATTACCTACGAAGCCCTTATTTTATTTAGAAATTGTTATTTGACCCCTAAACTTTCCAAAAGTTATGTTTTAACCCTCGAACTTTCTAAAAATTATGTTTTGACCCCCGAACTTTCTAAAAATTTGAATTTGACCCTCGAACTTCATAAAAATTCAAATTTGACCCTCAAACTTTTCAAAAATTTGACTTTGGCTCCTGAACTTTCCAAAATTTTGTTTTTGACCCCATTTTTCCTTATTTTCACATTTTACCCCAAACTTTTCAATTTTATTTTAATTTAATCCTTAATTTTTATTTCTTCTAAAATTAATCCCATTTTTTTATTTGTTTCGATAATTTTGATCTTCATTTTCTTTTGCATTTCGTATTTTATTTATCTTTTGTTTATTTTGGGTATTTATTATTCGTGTAATTGCATCTTGTTCGTTTTATTTAATCTCGTCATTAATTGTACACTCGTATTTAATTTACATGCTCTACTTTTAAATATATATATATTAATCAAAATTATGTTTCGATTTTGTTCAAAAATATAAAAAAAATTCTAAAATCGATGCATATTTCCTTATTCGGGATTAGAAAAATTGTGCCTTAACTTACTAGGTGCGGTTTTTTCGAACTGGAATAATTGAATTCCCTTTTCTCAAAAGTTTGAAATTGGCAACGAAGGAACGCTCGTTATTTACGAGAATTCAAGGAACTCTTGCCTTAACTTACTAGGTGTGTTTTTCCTCTTTGACTCGAAATAACCGAGTGCCTTAAATTTTATTTAAAAAATGAGGCAATATCCTTTTGTGTGAAAGCCTCGAAAAATTATGCCCTAACGTAATTGGTATAATTTTTCGTGAAATTTGCACAATAGAGTATCTCATTTTAGAATTGTTAAATGCCCGTTAATTTGGAAATTTTGGGAATGTCGTGCCCTAACGTCTTGGACACGACTTCAATTTCTCGATTAATTCGAAACAAACGGGCATTTCTGTCATCAAATTCAATTTTTGAAAATTACATCTAATAAATCATGCATTTAGGGATCATGTTTTAAATTTTACTTGAGATTTTAAATTTTTACATTAAGACCGAAAAAATCGACTAGGTACCAATTTTGGCCGTGTGAGGATGCTAATCCTTCCTCACACATATTCGATCCCGAACCCGTTTTTTGGATTTCGAAGACCAAAATGTTTGTTAAAATGGATTTAAAACGTTTTAAGGTGCTTCAATCACACTAAATAAAAAAGATTGGTGGCGACTCCATATTTCGATTTTTAAAATATTTTCGATACTTTTTTTCTTTAAAAAAAATGTTTTGACAACTTGACGACTCCACTGGGGACATTTTTAAAATAAAAAGAGAATCAAGCCAAAAGTAGATTATTTCTGGGTGTTTTTGTTAATTTTTTTAACTCGGTTTAATTTAATATGTATCCTTTGCATTTTTCTTTTTGTGATAATATTGTGTTGATACTGCTAGTATAGATTTGCATTCATTTGCATTTGTTATTACGCCCTTTAAGTGGAAGTGAGAAGCTACTCCTTCATGAGGTTTCCACCTCCGTGCAGGATAGTGAATCGTTTTCGGGATTACATCCGTACTTATGTTTTCGTGAAGTTTTCACTTCCGTGCAAACTTATGGAAAATGTGTCCCCCTAAATCGAACTCGTCAGTATAAACCTATAATGGGTGAGGATCGAGGAATCTGCTGGTTTAGGTACCTCTACTCTAGAACTTAAACCACATATAGCGAGCCCTAAGTGCTTGCCTTAGGATAGAACTACACCGAACTGTTAGCAGTTTCCCAAATGCATAAGTTTCTTGATTTATATCAGTATTTTGTTATCGTACTGACTTGTTTTCTTTTGCTTTTTGATTTTTGCTTGCATTACATCCTCATCTAAGGAAAGGTGTTGATTTAAGCTCGATTACTAAATAGAAAACGGATTTCTTGATAAGGTAGAAAATAATATGGTCGTGCGTATATGGTCAAAAGAAGGACAAAAAAGAAATCGATGGTCTGCTAGACGAGTAAGATGGAAACGAAGATCGCAAAATGAGCAAAACGTTGACCCAAGTACGAGAAGTGACTAATCACTTAATCATTCAAGATTGACATTTTGGACCTAAAATCGGAGTGAAACAAAGGTGAAGTCAGATGATTTCCTTATGAAGATTAAGACTTTTGAACACTAAGACACGACCATATACGTATCTGCCTTATGTAAAGGAATTTGTTTTCTAGTAAAGCTGTTCTAATAGAATTGAATTATGAGTCAATACCTTTCTTATGCAACAATGTATTCATAAGCATCACATTTTATTAACATGCATTTAATTCCATGAAATGAGCCCTAAGAGCCTATCTTAAGTAGAACTGTGTCAAACCTTTAGCGGTTACCCAAATAAAGTAAGAGATACGGTAATCTTCTTGTTTCTTTTCTTATAATTGCAATTTATTTTCAAGTTTTATGCCCGTTCTAATCATACTAACTTGTTTATTTTGAACCTATTTGCATTACATTTTCACCTAAAAAAGGGTGTTGATTCGTGTTCGATTGCTAAATAGAGAACTGATCATAAGAAAACAGATTTCTTGATAAGGTAGAAGTCAACATGGTCGTGCGTATATGGTCAAAGAAAAATAACGTGAAAAGGGTGATAGCTCATCAAAGGGGCACGTATTAGAGTTTTGGCTTTACACTCAAATAAACGTAACCCGTAACACTTTTCGAGAGCTGAAAGAAATTTATAAGCTGAAACGAGGTAGATGTCCAATTGCGAATATGGTGAGTTACTCAATGTTAAGGGGAAAAGCATTGGTTTCAAGATCCCACGTAGTATTGAAATCCAACTTCTAATGGTTTCACATTTGGAAAGGAGGACATGGTACTTACGATAGAAGAATACATCACTTTGCCCCATTGCCCGAGGATTCAAGTCGATAAAGCCTACTCTAAAGCTGCTACTATTTCGACTCTTTTTAAAGTGGTTGATGAACATAATCTAGATGAGTGAGGAATGGATCGTGACTCGAATTAGAGGAAAAGAGATAATAAATGTACCACTTAGAAGAACTTGCATGATTCAATCTTAGCACACCCTGATGCAAGGAAAAAGGATGACGTCTTTACCTTAAGCTTTTATAGGTCGATTATTTTCCCTAGGCATTAGGGCATATAGATGATGCGATTTCAGATTTGTGACTAAGTTGAAATGTAAGCCAAACCAAGAATGAGAAATTATAAGGGTAAAAGAACTTGAGGCCTCATTATGGAATTGTGAACTACGAGGTCAAAGATAAGGGCCATGTCACCAGCAAGGCTTTGGCCCAAGTACGAAAAGTGACTAACCACTTGCGGGCCCTAGCCATCCAAGCTGATGTTTTGAGCCTAAAATCGGAGTTGAATCGAGACAAAAAGTTTAGGTTTGCTTCTTAAGAAAGATTAAGGCTTTGAGCATTAAGGCAGGACTATATATGTATTTGTCTTATATAAAGGAATTCGTTTTCTAGTAAAGTTGTTCTAACATAATTTAACTAAGAATCAACGACTTTATTGCATATGCATACATGCATTCATTAGTATTGCATTTCATTACATACATAGAAATAAAAATCCCATATATCTAAAACGTTTGTGTCAAGGGAGTGTTAACAACTCTAAATAAAAAACTGAGAAAAAACATGATAAATCAAGATGATGAGGGAATGTTGAAAAATTTTGAGCGAAAGTCACATCTGGAAAAGAGAATAGAGTGGAACCTATCGAGAGTTCGTCCCTACACCCTTGGAATTGTCTTAAGCAACTAGACTGTGGAGGATCTTCCTGTACTTTTTAGGACTTTTTCAAAGTAATACTCAAAACACAGCTATTGCTTTAGGCCCGAAAGTAATATGGATCTTTTTGTAAAGGGCCCATGATCATTATCTAGTTATCTTTAATGGAAAATGCATTTTCTATCCTGCTTGGCAAAAATTTCGCTAATTATTCTTTCATTATTATCCAATTCAACAAACAAATTCGTTTATACTCAAGCTACACAATCGATCATTCTTTAAAACATTCATTCTTGTCTAATTTACCAAACATTTAACACTCATACTCATACTCATACCATACAATCATTCATCCTTAATTTTATTTTGTTTTTTGGCCCCTTTTTATTTCTTTGACGGTCTTCAAATATCAAAGATATGAGCGACACTGATGCTAACTCATAGCCTTATTTTGAGCAAGATATGTGTTTAGAGGAACTTTAGGACTTTGAAGATGATCAAAATTGTAACTTTTCTCCTGACTTGCTAAGAATGATGGAATAAGATGAAAAATAGATCTTACCTCATAAAGAGTCAGTGGCAGTTGTAAGCTTAAGGAATGAAGAAGAAAAAAAATAATTGGGATAACCATCTCTGTGAAAACAATGCAAGATCTTGTTGAGTTGCTCCAAGAGTTCAAAGGTTTTCACGTGGTCCTATCAAAGCATGTCGGGTTCAAGGAACTGATGTCATGATGCACAAGCTCCCATAAAGAAAAATACAATCCATTTCAAATAGAAATTTCGTAGAATGAGGACTGACATGTTATCAAAAGAGGTCAAAAGAAAAAGAGGAAAAAGAAAGAAATAAAGAAAGAAAGAGGAAGGAAAAAAAAGAAAGAAAAAGAAAAGGGTCGAGATGATAAAAAAGACCTGCAAGGGGCATCTTAAAACCCAAGAAAAGCAAAGAAAAGAAGAAAAAGTCAAGATGAAAAGTCGTAAAGGGCATCTCTTTCGCCTCTTCACGTTATGGCCTTTTTCTATGTGGAGCATGGACGTCATCAGGTCAATTTTGTCAAGGGTTTCCAATAAGCATAAATTCATCTTTGTGATCAATGATTACTCTACCGAATTGGTAAAAGTTACTTTCTACGCTGATATCACAAGACCTACAATGAGAAATTTTTTTGAAAAAGGCTACATGTCAATGCCAGAAAGGATCATATTTGACAACACACTAGATTTGAACAACAGAACGAGAGTAAGGGTCTGTAGTCAGTTCAAACATCACAAATTCAGCACCATGTTGCCAAAAGTGAATGAGTTAATAGAGGTAGATCGAGACCTACAAAGATTAGCATGAGAAATTATAATTTTCCCCACGCTTATTAAACAGCTATAAAGACATTGCTAGGGTAACACCTTTCCCATTGATTTATGGAATGGAAGTAGTCTTATCCATTGAAGTTGAGTTTCCTTCCCTCCAAATTTTGTTAGAACTAATGAAACAGAATAAAGCCAATTCAGATATGATCAGTTATGCTTGATCGAGGAAAGGGGGCTGAAAACTATCCGACATTGTTTGATGAACTAAGAACGAATTATACGGGCTTATGGCAACAAGGTCTACCTTAGAGAATTCCAAAAGAAAGCTTTGATTTTGAAAAGAATTTTTCCTACAAAAGAATTTCCAAGGAAAATGATTGCCAAATTAGAAATAGCCCCATGAGGTGAAGAAAACCCTTTTTGGTAGAGCTTTGATTTTAACCAAAATGGACAGTAAACACATGCCCAACCTCGTGAACTCTGATTCGGTAAAGAAGATTTTACCCAAAAAAAGAGAAACGAGAGAGAAAAAAGAAAAGAAAAGGAAACAAAAAAAGGAAAAAAGAAGAAGAAAAGAAAAAAGGAGAGGTCAAGATGAAAACCCGCAAAGGGCATCTTGAAACCAAAAGGATTTTGAGTTGAAAACCCGAAAAGGGCGACTCAAATTTGAAGCAAAAATGGACTTGAAATAATCATTTCCCTCAAACGTAATAAGACGGAGAAACTTTACAATTGAGGCATCGACAAAGCACTCCAAGTCTTCTAGACACATATCGGGCTTAAATTGATCCTCGTCAAATCGACTCAAAGAAACTCATACTTTGATATCTAGGGCATCTAATATTTATTCCTTATACTTGGCAACTATCTTTGGCCAATGTTTGCAACTCTTTCCTTTGAATTTTGTCCTCAATAAAATTCCACCTTATTCTTTCACAACCTTGTTCAAGCATTTTCCATTAAAAATAATGGATAATGGACTGACAATATAAAGCATACAAGGACCCATGAGTATCACTCTAAAAAATTTCTAAATATTACAAGGACCTAAAACAGGACCACTAGTTGGAAATAACTGACCCGATGATCAAAAGGGTCCTGAAACAAATAGTTTAGTTTATGACTACCTCTTCGGATTTCATATCAAAAGCACCATACCAGAAAAGGAAAAATGGTGAGACATTAGTAATATAACTTAGGCAAACGACAAACCATGTCGACGTAAGGACCAAACAAACAAATATGATATGTTGCATCCATGCTAATATCATGCACACCCATTCAATTAGGAGCATTTGACTTATTCTGATCATGACATCCTAATAATTTGGCCTACATAAAGGTCCATAGAAAGCATATTTTTACAAGTCTTATTCCCGTAAAATGGCGAGATGAGTCGAGGAAATGTCAAATCCTATACTCTAAAGACATGAAGGGAAAGATTGAGGTCGTAACGATGAATCTCGTACCCTAGGAATGTGAAGGGAAAGATTGAGGCCGTAACAGTGAATCTTGTACCTTAGAGATGTGAAAGGAAATGTTGAGGCCGCAACAGTGAACCTTATACCTTAGAAATAAGAAAGCCAGATTGAAGCTGCAATGACGAATCTTGAACCCTAAAGATGTGAAAGGAAAGGTCGAGGCCTTAACGGCGAACCTTATACCCTAGAGATGTGAAGGGAAAGATTAAGGCCGCAATAGTGAATCTTATACCCTGAAGATAAAGCAGATTGAAGTAGCAAAGACAAATCTCAAAACTGTAGAGAAATATATTGAAGCTGCAAAGGTAAATCTCAAAGATGTAAAGGGCTAAATTGAAGCTGTAAAGGCGAATCTTACGTCCCTAAAGCTAAAGAGAAGCTGATTGAAATCGCGATGATGAATCTTATACCTCAAAGTTACTACAAAGAACCAAAATCCTTTACCCTTAAATACAGTGGGTTGGATCAAAACAAATGAAAAGGTCATCTTCCTGATGAGATATAGAGAAGTGGACCAAATCAATGAAGCAGAGCTCAATGTAAGTGAAACTTCAAACTCCATATTCCTGATGAGATACATAGAAGTGGATTAAAACAATGAAGTGGTCATCTTCTTGATGAGATATATAGAGAGGTGGACCAAATTAACAAGCGGAGCTCAATGTGGGTGAAATTTCGAACCCTATCTTCCTGAAGAGATACAGAGAAGTGAATCAAAACAGTGAAACAGTTATCTTCCTGAGGAGATATAGAGAAGTGGACCAAATCAACGAAGCGAAGCTCAATGTGAGTGAAACTTCGAACCCCATCTTCTTGATGAGATACAGGAAGTGGATCAAAACAATGAAGCAGTCATCTTCCTAATGAGATAAAGAGAAGTCGACCAAATCAATGAAGCGGAGCTCAATGTGGGTGAAACTTCAAACCCCATATTCCTAATTAGATACAAAAAAATAGATTAAAACAATTAAATCATTATCTTCCTGATGAGATACAAAGAAGTGGACCAAATTAACGAAGCGAAGCTCAATGTGAGTGAAATTTTGAACCCCATCTTTTTGATGAGATACAGAGAATTGGATTAAAACAATGAAGTGACCATCTTCCTAATGAGATAAAAAGAAGTGGACCAAAATAAAATAATGAAGCGAAGCTCAATTTGAGTGAAACTTCAAACCCCCATCTTCCGAATGAGATACATAGAAGTGGGTCAAAACAATGAAGTGGTCATCTTCTTGATGAGGTACAGAGAATTGGACCAAATCAACGAAGCGAAGCTTAGTGTGAGTGAAACTTCAAACCCAATCTTCCTAATGAGATACAGAGCAGTGGGTCAAAACAATGAAGTGGTCATCTTCTTGATGAGATACAGAGAAGTAGACCAAAACAATGAAGTGAAGCTCAATGCGAGTGAAACTTCAAACCCCATCTTCTTGATGAGATACAGAGAAGTGGGTCAAAATAATGAAGTAGTCATCTTCCAAATAATGAAGCGAAGCTCAATGTGAGTGAAACTTCAAACCCCATATTCTTGATGAGATACAGAAAAGTGGGTTAAAATAATGAAGTGGTCATCTTCCTGATGAGATACAAAGAAGTAGACCAAAACAATGAAATGAATTTCAATGTGAGTGAAACTTCAAACCCTATTTTCCTGATAAGATATAAAGAAGTGGGTCAAAACAATGAAGCAGTCATCTTCCTGATGAGATACAAAAGAGTGGATCAAATCAACAAAGCGAAGCTCAATGTGAGTTAAACTTCAAACCCCATCTTCTTAATGAGATACAGAGAAGTGGGTCAAAACAATAAAGTGGTCATCTTCCTATTGGGATATTGAGAAGTGGACCAAGTCAACGAAGTAGAGCTCAATGTGAGTGAAACTTCAAACCCCATCTTCCTGATGAGATAAAGAGAAGTCGGTCAAAATAAGGAAGTGGTCATCTTCCTGATGAGATACAGAGAAGTAGACCAAAACAATGAAGCGATGCTCAATACGAGTGAAACTTCAAACCCCGTCCTCCTGATGAGATACAAAAAAGTGGGTCAAAATAATGAAGTGGTCATCTTCTTGATAAGATATAAAGAAGTAGACCAAATCAATGAAATGGAGCTCAATGTGAGTGAAACTTCAAACCCCATCTTCCTAATGAGATACAGAGAAGTGGATCAAAACAATGAAGTGGTCATCTTCCTGATGAGATATAGAGAAGTAGACCAAAACAATGAAGCAAAGCTCAATGCGAGTGAAACTTCAAACCCCATCTTCTTGATGAGATATAGAGAAATGGGTAAAAACAATGAAGTGGTCATCTTCCTGATGAGATACAGAGAAGTAGACCAAAACAATAAAGCGAAGCTCAATGCATGTGAAACTTCAAACCCCATCTTCCTGATGAGATACAGAGAAGTGGGTCAAAACAATGAAGTGGTCATCTTCCTGATGAGATATAGAGAAGTAGCCCAAAACAATGAAGCGAAAATCAATACGAGTGAAACTTCAAACCTTATCTTCTTAATGAGATACAGAGAAGTAGGTCAAAACAATGAAGTGGTCATCTTCCTGATGAGATACAGACAAGTAGACCAAAACAATGAAGCAAAGCTAAATACGAGTGAAACTTAAAACTCCATCTTTCTGATGAGATACAAAGAAGTGGGCTAAATAAGTAACAAATCTCAATGTCCCTGTGAATATAGTGGAATGGAGTGAAGTTTCATCATCATTCAGTCTTTTACCCTTAAGTCAAGAGGGGCAAATTGAAGCCATCATCCAATATTTTACCTTTAAGTCAAGAAGGGCAGATTGAAGTCACCATCCAATCTTCTACCCCGATCATAGGGCAAATTGAAACATTCATCCCACAAAAGCGAATCGGCATCTCTCTCAAGTTGCAATGGAGCAAGAGGAAGCTATAACATCAAATCCTTGAAATGTCAGTGGATTGAATCAAAGACTACGATGATAAATCTCAATCTCTGTAAAGTTACAAGTGGAATTGAGTGAAGCTACAGTGGAAAATTTTATCTTTTTGAAATTACCTTAGGGCAAGGTAAAATCGCGACACTAAATCCTACTTTCTTAAAAGTTGTAGAGAGGCGAATGTAGTGAAGTTGAATAACCAATGAAGCGAAAAGTGGGTTACTTGAAGAAAGAGCATCCAAGAAACCTAAATCAGACGAAATTGGGCTTCCTTTTGGTCTTTCCTCTGTTTCCATTACACGACAACGAGCAAAGAGGGGCAGCTGTTAGAGCCGAATTTGTTTGGGCCCAACATTAAACCCAAATTTTAAAGTAAAATTTATTTTAAATTTTAATTTAAAAAGTGTCCATTTACTCCAAAGCCTAAATACCAACAGACCCAAATTAAACCCATTACACCCTAAACCCAACATACCCAAATTACATAACCCAAACACTTAAGGGCCCAAAAGGCCCAAACCAAAAAACCCTAATCTACTACAACTTGCACCAACCGCCGTTGCCTTGCCCAATCAAGTACTACCACGTCAGCACCCACCACCACCATCTGCTACCACTACCATTGTCACTTGCAAAAGAGGAAGTCAGCCATTGAATAGTAATAGGACAAATTGTAATCAAGTAAAAATCGATTTTGAACTATTTGTAATGGTTACGGAGGGAGAGATTACAAAAAAACGGATTGAATCAATAGAAAATAAAAAACAAAATTTTCAGCATTTGAAGTACTACAGAGTTCAAGGTATTTTTTTCTATTTTTGATCTATATACATTCATACATACTATATATTCGACATTGTTTATTCGTTATTATTATTATTATATTATTATTATTATATTGTGAATATAATAAATAAATATAATATAAAACAAAAAATAAAAGTTATGGTTTACTTCACCCTTTTTTCGCCGCCGTCGCCGTCCCAAACGGTGGCCGAAGAGGCCCTCAAATGTCTCACGTTCAATAAGGGTCCTCCGATGATCCGTGCTTGCAAAAAGAATGGAAAAGGATAAAAAAAATTAAAATAGAAGAATAAACAGATTCGAAAAAATGAAAATAAAACTTGAATAAAAATCTTTTTTTTCTCACTTTTTCCTGAAAATATGGCTAGATCTATCAAGATCTAGGCTTGACCCATGCTTTGAAACAAAAAAAATTGAAAAAAAAAATTTTTAGGTCTCCGACCATCGTGGATGGCAATCGTCGGTGCCGACAAGCGACAGTCGGTGACCGGAGCCTGGCCGACCATCATGGCATCTTAAGAGGATTTTTGAAAAGGGGGAGTAGGTTT
This sequence comes from Gossypioides kirkii, assembly GCA_005610355.1. Lineage (NCBI taxonomy): Eukaryota > Viridiplantae > Streptophyta > Magnoliopsida > Malvales > Malvaceae > Gossypioides > Gossypioides kirkii. The sequence continues at coordinate 13,235,764 of CP032255.1, forward strand.
TTTTTTGAAATGGGGTTTTAAAATGATTTTTTGATGAAAAGGGGGTATTTATAGGGTACCAAAACAGCGCCGTTCTGGCGTAAGTGCCCAAGCCTTAAAATGACGTTATTTTGGCCCTATCTGATCGGACCCGCTTGGAGATCCGCATGTTTTTAAAGGATGGATAAATTCCCTTTTGGTCCTTCCATATTTTTTTTTGTTTCAATTTAATCCTTTTGTGCTATTTTTAATTTATTTCAATTTTGCCCAAAATTTTAAGATGTTTTTCATTTTGGTCCTTGACTCAAAAATGGCACTAAGACTGCCATGTCTCAAATTTTTGGGATTATTGCCTATGAAGCCCTTGTTTTATTTAGAAATTGTTATTTGACCCCTAAACTTTCCAAAAATGGCCCTGAGGCTACCACATGTCAATTTTTTTCGGTTTATTGCCTACGAAGCCCCTATTTTATTTAAAAATTATTATTTGACCCCCAAACTTTCAAAAACTTATGTTTTAACCCCTAAACTTTCTAAAAATTAAGTTTTAACCCTTAAACTTTCTAAAAATTTAGATTTGACCCTTAAACTTTCCAAAATTTTGATTTTGGCCCCTAAACTTTCAAAAATTTTGTTTTTGACCTCGTTTTTCCTTATTTTTACATTTTCACCCCAAAATTTTCATTTTTTAAATTTAATCCTTTATTTTTATTTATTCTAAAATTATTCCCTTTTTTATTTGTTTCGATAATTTTGATTTGCATTTTCTTTTGCATTTCCTATTTTATTTATCTTATGTTTATTTTGGGTATTTATTATTCGTGTATTGAACCTTTTTCGTGTTATTTAATCTCGTCATTAATTGCACACTCGTATTTAATTTACATGCTCTACTTTTATATATATAAATAATAATTATAATTGATTTTCGATTTTCTTCAAAAATATAAAAAAAATCTAAAATCGAGGCAATATTCCCTTATTTTGGGATTAAAAAAATTATGACTTAACTTACTACACGCGGTTTTTTCGAACCAGAATAATTGAATCTCCTTTTCTCAAAAGTTTGAAATTGGCAATGAAGGAACACTTGTTATTTGTGGAAATTCGAGAAACTCATGCCTTAACTTACTAGACGTGTTTTTCCTCTTCGACTCGAAATAACCAAGTGCCTTAAATTTTATTTCAAAAACGAGGCAATATCCTTTTGTGTGAAAGCCCCGAAAAATTATGCTCTAACGTACTGGGTATAATTTTTCAAGAAATTTGCAGAATAGAATATCTCATTTTAAAATTATTAAACGCTCATTAATTTGGAAATTTCAGGAATGTCGTGCCGTAATGTCTTGAACATGACTTCAATTTCTCGATTAATTCGAAACAAATGGATATTTTTGTCATCAAATTCAAATTTTTAAAATTACATCAAATAAATCATGTTTTAAATTTTACTCGAGATTTTAATTTTTTACATTAAGACAGAAAAAATCGACTAGGTACCAATTTTGGGCGTGTGAGGGTGCTAACCTTCCTCACACGTAACCGACTCCCGAACCCGTTTTCTGGATTTCGAAGATCAAAATGTTTGTTAAAACGGATTTAAAACGTTTTAAGGTGCTCCAATCACACCAAAAAAACAGATTGGTGGCGACTCCATATTTCGATTTTTAAAATAATTTCGAGCTTTTTTTTTCTTTTAAAAAATATGTTTCGACACATTCCATGACAACTTGATCTTTCATGAGTTGGAAACCAAATTAAGTCATTTTAGAATCTTTTAATTAGTGAAACATGCATTTTACTGATCATATTAAACTAAGGGTTTCTTAGCATTCATGTGAAGTAACAGGGACGTGTCAGGTTTGAAATAATTTAATCACATAAATCTAAAAACTATGCAAGATAACAGAGCTCGTTAAAGTTATTATGAACCTTCAATTTAGTTGGATTAGGATCTAAATTAAGGATACACTTTTCAATTATTGCGTTCATTAGCCGTCGTCTGGTCAGGATCACTTAGCTAATTCTAATGCATCCAATCACATATGATTGAAAATACTTACTTGAGTTTAATTGAAAACATGATTGATTGAGGCACAAATACCATGAATATGATTCAAATGAATTTCATTGAATTAATGCAATCATCCTAGCTAAAAAAATTTAAGCTACCATTGTTGATGACAAGATCAAAAGCACATTGCAAACATGATCAAATTAAATAACAAGAAGGGAAAGAATAAACTCTATCGAAGTGGTTGTCGTGCAGACTCCGACTGAATGTCTTCCTTCGATCCTTGTGTTGCTCCTTTGCTGATGACTCCTCAAGGTGGCCAGCCAAGAGATGATCTCTAAGAGGCTTTGCCGACTAAAATTCAAAGGAGGGAATGGATGCTAGGTGTGGGGAAAAGAATGCAAGAGAGGGAATGAAAGGATGAGAGAAGATAGATGAGTGAGGGATGATTTGAGAAGTGGAAATAAGGGTTGTATTTATAGGTGAAGAGGGCTGGTCGTTTTACTAAAAATGGCATTAAGAATACCCCATTTTTCTCCGTTGCATGGCCGACCACTCATTTTGGAATTTGGGTGCACGTTGTTGCTTGATTTAAGCATGCAATCATGCTAAAATCAAGCAAGGACTTGAACAGAGTCAAAGGCAATCTTCATAGATCAATTCTAATTTATTCTCAATCGTAGGGACTTCTGAAAAATATGCCCAAACTCCTTTTTGGGCAGCCATTTACTTGTGCGGAATTTGGACTTCTCTTCTCTTGGGTTGGACGATTTTGTGACCCAATTAAGTAGTCAGACTGATCCATTTTGCTTCCATAATTTAATTGGGTCAAATTAGCAATTTCATAACCCAATTTTATATGGTCTTTTGTCGTCCAATGTGCATGAAATAATTCATGTCCATGAAATAATTTATATCATGCTTTATTAAATTAATTTCAAGGCCCACTACATCATTAAAATATGACATGCTAATAAATAACAAAAAATAAGCCAATTTATGCATAAAAATCATGTAATAAAACACAAAATCACATTTTTAGAAATTTCATGTCCAATGTTAACATTTAAGCGGAATTCATTTATTTATTAAATAATTATTCAGGTTTAATATAATTTTTAAGTTAAAAGGTGATAAAAAAATAGAAAAATCTTATATATTTTCGAGTTTATACATATAATGAAAATTGTTCGCTTTTCGCCACTTAAATTCTTTAATCATGTAGAAAGATTTGAGTATTAGATTATGTAAGAAAAATTTATTTATCTTTATATTCAAATAAACTCAAAGAAAAAAATCATTTATACTTGATGTTGTGCTTTAAAAACGGATAATGACGAAAAGTCATTTTTTCTTCAAAATGGTTGAATGCCTTTTTGTAACACCCTATACCCGGTCCGGTCGCCGAGCCATAGTACAGGACACTACACCACTGTCTCATGACAATTTCATTAGTATAGTTATCAATTTCATGCGAACATCCTTTTTATCTTGATATTTATACGAATTTCAAATCAGACATATACTAATTATCAACATATACTCGAGATAAAATATCGATACCAACTAGCAAAACTGACTTCCTGCACTTCAAAAATCTTAGAGGTATCATTTCTAAAACACAATTATCAATACCTCTATTTCAAACCAGAAAAATACAACATATATGAGCATTCCAATCATTCATACTTATACCAAATCAACATGCAACGATTATAACACCTAAAAATAATCAAAATGCCTATATAATTAGTTCAAAACATCGAATCATAATCAAGTAGCAATGTGATATACCGAGCACCAAATCTCATAAATCCTAAAAGCAATAAGTTATAAAAACATCCATTATATCATGGAAAAAACCAATATAAATCTATCACATTGCCTTATTCCCCAAAACATAATCAATAATCAAACACCTACTAAAGAAAAAGACTTGGTTGGATCGCCCCACGAAACCACACCCCCACACTGAAACGCTACTGATATGTAATGATATTAAAAGGAGTGGATGAGCTTCAACAAGCTTAGTGAATATTTAGAACAACTACTACACAAACAAACCATTATGCATTAACGAAACAATCATATAACGTATTCACAATATTACCTAATTTAATGTCATATTAAATACATTTTAACATCTTTCATGGGTCCATTTACACATAAATCACATTAATATTTAAGCATAAATCACAATAACATTTAAGCATAAATCACATTAATATTTAAGTACAAATCACATTAATATTTAAGTATAAATCACATTAATATTTAAACACAAATCATATTAATATTTAAGCACAAATCACATTAATATTTAAGCACAAATCTCGTTAATATTTAATCACAAATCACATTAATATTTAAGCATAAATAACATTAACTTTTAAGCATAAATCATATTAACATTTAAGCATAAATCACATTAATATTTAAGAACAAATTACATTGATATTTAAGCATAAATCACGTTAATATTTAAGCACAAATCACATTAATATTTAAGCACAGATCGCATTAATATTTAAGCACAAATCACATTAATATTTAAGCATAAACCATATTAACATTTAAACATAGATCACAGTAATATTTAACACATTTAATTATAATTTGGCTCTTGAGGTTATGAAACGTAAAGTGGGCACCATCACCACACATCGGATACACGGATCTCCAAACACACCAAAAGACTCATAGAGTCGAGCATATCCCAAAAGTGTAGCTTATAGCTAACACTCTCCTTATTTTCCTCACATGTCCTGTTGAATGGAGCTTAGCTCACATTCCCTTATCTCTCCAACATGTCTCAGGGTCTCAATGCCCAAATCACATATACATATAGACGAGTACTCACAATATTATGGCATGCCAACTATATCCAACGGTCTCACAAGGTCACAAGGCCAAAATATCCACAATATTATCACACATTTACTTATCGATTTTCAGCACATCAACACTGCATATTCACATCATTAGCACAATATATTCACTGTCACATGGAATGAATAACATACCCACATATTTATTGTCTCATGGCATGAATAACATACCCACATATTTACTGTCACATGGCATGAATAATATACCCACATATTAACTGTCACATGACATGAATAACATACCCACATATTTACTGTCTCATGGCATGAATAATATACACACATATTAACTGTCACATGACATGAATAACATACCCACATATTTATTGCCTCATGTCATGGATAACATACTCACATGTTCACTTTCACAACAGTCATCACACCATATTCATATAACATCACATCTTATTTCTCTTTATCACAATTACACGAACATATTTATCACATATTAAGCATAGGTATGAGAACACTACACTCGTAATTTAGAGTAGGAGTTTAAGCTACTTCTAAATTCCCAATTAACACAATGAATCGTTTACGAGAAACTATTCCAAAACACTCACCAAAATATTACTTTAGTAAAAAAGCTGAAAGCTTAGACAAGCTTTTCCTTGCCTTTATCTCTACTCGCTGAAGGTCCTATTGACTCCGACGCTTCAACACAACAAACCACACAAATACACAACCAACAATCAATCAATAACTTACCTTAAATAGTAAAAAACAATAGCCTAAGCTACGTATTATTTTAATCAAAACCTTTGGCGTAGAAAACTTTAAATTCAAATATCTCGGTCTACACTTAATTTTTTTGCACGAAACAAATTTCATTCATCTACGGTTAATTTCCAACCTTTAAACTATACAAAACTACACATTTTAATGTATCGAAGATTTTTGACATACAATGGTTATTATGACAAAAATTCATTAAAACTTGAGAAATACTTAACGAAACTTAAAAATAACTTTAGAAACCTTTTAATCATATTAAAACGAATTGAAAAACACTTTAAAACAAAATTTTTATCCACAAACTCGAAATCCACCATTAACGATCCAATTTTCAGCTTTTATTTAAAACATGCATTTTAATGGTTAAGAATTTGATTTAAGAGTCTAGATAACATTTAAAACTAGTAGGAAGATGAATGGTTAAGAAAAGTGAGCTTTGACGCAAATCCGAAAAAACTCACTCTTGAAGAAGATTATGAAATTAATGAGGTTTTTGGGTATTTTATTGATTTTAATAGAGATTTATGGCTCAAGGGATTATGATTTGGAAGTAAAAATCAATGGGAGAGATGAGAGAATGGAGGAGAAATCTAGCGTGAATCTATAACTTTAAATGGGGTTTTCAGGTTGAATTTTAAAAATATGGTTTATTTGCTTTTTAAAAACTCTCAATTTTAACTCTTTTACAAATCAGTCTCTATTTCAAAATTAAATGTATTTAAAACTTATTTTCAAAAATTGATTTAAATTTCCTAATAGTCATTGTCGAGAACATTACTAATTACCAACCTTACGAAATTTCAAACACATATAAGCTAAAATTCTTAAAATACTCTCGAAATTTTTAGGCCCAATTTTGGAGTGTGACACTTTTCATATGGCAGAATGCCATTTTTTTTGTTTGTAAAAGTCGCATGGCATTTTCCTTTATTCACTTTCAATCACAATTTCATCACTATGTGACCTCATCTTGATATATTATCAAGGTGATCTTATTTTAAGTTTAAGCTCTCGTTAAAACTCTTAGTTTTAAAGCTTAAAACTAATCTCATCACTATGTAGAACTAATCCATAGAGCTGACTAGCTATGTGAGAAGGTCAGTCATTTTTCGAATCGAGTCGAGTGAAATGAAATTCGAATTGAGTCAAATCAATTGAAATTGTTCGAGTTAAATTAAAAAAATTAAACATGTTGAATAAAAATATTGTTACAGTATAACTAATTTCATGTTAGAGAACATAAATTTAAAATCATATATATTTGAATTTTTTTTCAAAGCAAAATAATAAAAAAAAAGCTACATGGGAATGTTAAATTTGAATCATTAATTACATCCTCAAAATTAATATTTTAACATTTTTTATATATTTTTTAGAATTTTTAAATTTTTTATATTATATACATATATATATATATATTTAGAAATTTTTAAAATTTCTATGCGAATCATAAAAGTGAGAGCCCTATATATGAACTGGTTATGTATGTATTAGTGAAATAAACATGTTGAACAATCTAATATCATTATACTGTTACAAGTTTAAGCTGCATGAAGCAATTCTATATGTGAAATTGATATGAATGCATAAATAGATGCCATTAAATGATAGTATGAGATTTTGAATGTACTTGATAAGCATAGCATCGATTGATGATAAAAATCATAAACATGCTAAGTATATGTGCATAATTACATGAAATTGGGTATGGAGGATGGAGGAGTTTCGTAGGAGACAGTGGCAATTTAAGTCCACACCGTTAGAATTGCGTAACTAGAATTCTTGTTAAAATAAAATTTAGTGGTAAAATAAAATAAAAGTAAAGTCCAAATAAACTAGACTTCTTTTATTTTATTTTAATTAGAATAGGTCATCTATTTTATTTTAATTAGAATAAGGTGTTTCAACCTTACTACGTTACTTCTATTAGTTGTTGTTTGTAATAAGGTTTTTCAACCTATAAATAGGCATAGTTATCTCCTCTTGTAATCATTCGATTTTCGACATTAGTGAATCTTCTTATCCTCTGCCCATGGTTTTTTCTCGAAAGGGTTTTTACGTAAAATCTGTGTGTTTTTTCGTTTTCTTTATGGTATTTCTTCATTAACGACATATATTTTTATCAAATTGGTATCAGAGCTTTTCGGGTTATTAATCTCGATCACGATAATGGCGACATTGAAGTATGATATTTCGCTGTTGGATCGCGACACTAGATTCGCGTTGTGGCAGGTAAAGATGCAAGCAGTTCTTGCGCAGATGGATTTGGAGGATGCCTTATTAGGGTTAGATAAGATGCCTTCGAATTTGACAGATGAAGAGAAGAAGCGTAAAGATTGAAAGGATTTGACGCAATTATAGCTGCATCTGTCGAATGAAAATCTACAAGATGTGTTAAAGGAGAAGACTGCTGCTGTATTATGGGCAAAATTGCATCAGTTATGTATGTCAAAAACCCTAACTAGTAAATTGCATATGAAGCAACATTTGTATTCTCATCGTTTGGAAGAAGGTGCGTCTGTGCACGAACACTTGAATGTGTTTAAAGAAATTATCTCGGATTTGGAGCCCATGGAGGTTCAGTATAATAAAGATGATTTAGGGTTGTATTGGTTCATTGCCACCGTTGTATTCAACCTTCAGAGATACAATTTTGTATAGCCATGAATCTCTCACAGTTAATGAAGTTTATGCTTCCTTAGCCTCGTATGACAAGATGAAGCATCTTGTGGCTGGATTTGACTCTCAGGGAAAGGGTCTCATTGTTTGTGGAAGACAAGATCGAAACAGTGATGATAATCATGGGAGGACATAGGAACGAAATCCCCGCAGTAAATCTAAAGGTAGATCGAGATCTTCAAACAGAGGTAAAACTTGTAACTTTTGCAAGAAGAAAGGGCACATTAAGAAAGAGTGCTACAAGTTACAAAATAAGATCAAAAGGGAGGTAAATAGTCAAAAGGGAAAACAACTAGAACAATTCGGTGAAGCTGATGTAGTAGAAGACTACAGTGATGGTGAACTCCTACTTGCTTCTGTCGATAATTATAAAGTGAGCGAGGAGTGGTTCCTCGATTCTGATTGCACCTTCCATATGAGTCCCAATCGGGATTGGTTTACAACTTATAAAGTTGTGTCTGAAGGTGTTGTTTTGATGGGGAATGATGTTTCATGTAAAATCACAGGTGTTGGCACAAACAAAATAAAGATGTTTGATGGGGTAGTTAGAACTCTTAGTGGTGTGCGACATGTACCAGAATTGAAAAGGAATTTGATTTCATTGAGTACTCTTGATTCAAAAGGACATAGGTACACAGCTGAAAGTGGGGTTCTAAAGATTAGCAAGGATTCCCTCATTATGATGAAAGTGTAGAGAAAGACTGCCAAATTATATGTTTTGCAAAGTTCAACTATTACTAGTGATGCTGCAGTCGCTTCCTCTTCCTTGTTAGATGATGATATTACTAGACTTTGGCATATGCGTCTAGGGCAATGAGTGAGAATGGCATGGCAAAATTGAGTAAAAGAGGACTTCTTGATGGGCAAGGCATTAGCAAACTGAAGTTCTGTGAGTATTGCATTTTTGGGAAGCAAAAGAGAGTTTGATTCACCAGAGGAATCCATAACACGAAGGGAACATTGGATTATATTCATTTTGATCTTTGGGGACCATCTAGAGTGCCTTCGAGAGGTGGAGCTAATTATATGCTAACTATTATTGATGATTTTTCCAGAAAAGTTGGGCATTCTTTCTGAAGCAGAAAAGCGATGTGTTTTCCGCATTCAAGTCTTGGAAAACTATGGTTGAAAAAAAGACAGGAAAACAGATAAAACATCTCAGCACAAATAATGGCTTGGAGTTCTGTTCTGATGAGTTTAATGAATTGTGCAAATTAGAAGGGATAATGAGACATTTGACAGTTCGTCATACTCCACAGCAAAACGACATTGCAGAACGAATGAACAGAACGATCATGGAGAAGGTTCGATGTATGTTATCGAATGCTAATTTATCGAAGTCGTTTTGGGCTAGAGCAGCCTTTACTGCATGTTTTTTGATCAACCGATCTCCATCCGTTTCCATTGAGAAAAACACTCCACAAGAGATATGGTCTGGTAAGCCTGCTGATTATTTTGATATAAAGATTTTTGGGTGTCCTGCATATGCTCATGTTGATAATGTAAAATTGGAACCAAGATCCATTAAATGTGTTTTTCTTGGTTTTAAGGCTGGTGTAAAAGGATATAAGTTATGGTGTCCTGAAAATAGAAAAGTTGTGATTAGTAGAGATGTTGTTTTTGATGAAACTGCTATGTTACCTAACTTATCTCTTAAAGACTCTTTCAGTAAAGAACAACAAAAACAGGTGAAGTTTCAGATTGATCCAGTATCTACAATAGAGTCAACTTCTCAAGTTAGTACAGAAGTTCATAATAGAGCCACTTCTTCACCATAATATTCTATTACCCAGAATAGATCTAGAAGAGAAATTAAACCTCCGAAGAGGTATGCCGAGGCTGTCTAGTGACTTATGCTTTAAACGTGACTGAAGATATTGGTACAATATTTTGTGACAGTCAAAGTGTCATTTTTCTTACAAAAGATTAAATGTTTCATGAGAGAGCAAAGCACATTGATGTTCAGTATCATTTTGTGCATGATATTATTGCTCGAAGGGATATTGTTGTGAGCAAAGTTAGTACTCATGAAAATCCTACAGATATGATGACTGAGTCACTTCCCATAACCAAGTTTGAGTATTGCTTGGACTTGGTTAGTGTTCATTAATGAAGAATACCCCTCAAGGGGTTTTGTGGAAGAGGTGGAGAACTTGTTCGTTGAGAGTTCTTGTTCGTAGAGAATTCTTGTCAAGGTGGAGATTGTTAGAATTGGGTGACTAGAATTCTTGTTAAGGTGGAGATTGTTAGGATTGGGTAACTAGAATTCTTGTTAAAATAAAATTCAGTGGTAAAATAAAATAAAAGAAGTAAAGTCCAAATAAACTATACTTCTTTTATTTTATTTTAATTAGAATAGGTCATCTATTTTATTTTAATTAGAATAAGGTGTTTCAACCTTACTACGTTACTTCTATTAGTTGTTGATTGGAATAAGGTTTTTCAACCTATAAATAGGCATAGTCATCTCCTCTTGTAATCATTCGATTTTCGACATTAGTGAATCTTCTTCTCCTCTGCCCATGGTTTTTTCCCGAAAGGGTTTCCACGTAAAATCTGCGTGTTTTTTTCCATTTTCTTTAAGGTATTTCTTCAGTGTCGACATTTATTTTTATCAAACACCGAAGTCAATACTGCACGAAGTAGGCGACAATGTCATCCATAATGGATAAGTTGGGATTGTATGTTAATAAACCACCAAATTAAGTCGACCGGGATGATAGTTATTGTAGTAAAAAGTCATATAAATCGGATAAGACGGGATGTTAATTTAAAACACCATCAAAACCGGACCAAACTGGGGTGGTAAATTATTGTACTAAAAGTCACTTCGAGAATCAAACTCGAGATGGTCAGTATTATAGTGGATTTTGGTGTGTCGAGCAATGCTTGAGGGTGGTTCGGATGGACGGGTGGGAAAAATTCAAACATTAATTTGCATTTGCATTGTGACATAAATGTATTTCGTATATGCATTAGTTTACCTTATATTCTCTATATTATGCTTAAGTTGCTTTTATGCTATAAATGCTTTATTGTTTGAATGATTATATATAATGGTTTAAGATTAGTCCCACACTAAAACATTGTAAGTTCATTCTCCCTTTTCCTTACCTCTCAAATAGTGCAGAGAATAGGACTCGAAACGGCATCGGAGGGACTCGGACTAGCAACTCGTTTTTTAGTTTCCATTAAAGATTTCCTTAATCATTTTATTTTTGAGTTTATTTAGCTTATTTATTTTATGCATGACATTTAAATATTGCTACTAATAATTGCATGTCATTCAATTTAAAAATTATTATTTGTTTTCTGCTGCTTTACAAAATACTCAAAGTTTTGATAAGTTTTTTTCTTGAAAACCCTTACACCGTTTTCCGTTGGTTTATATCAATGAATGTTTTTTCTAAAAACAAAAGAGTGAATTTCATTCAAATTGACTCAAGTAAAAAGAATGGCTTTACAGGATCATTTCGGTGATCGAATGTAATGCCTTCAACTTAGTCGAAACTCCTAGGTCGGGTCGGGAGTGTTATAGTGACCATTAATTTTATGTACCATACATAGGATCATACGTGAAATTTCAAATCAACTTGCTATTTGCATATAATATTCACCTAAAAGTCACATTATTTTAGCTAACGGATTTAATGACTATCATTTGAGCTGAGATTAAAAATTTAAAATTTGAAAAACATAGGGATTAAAAATGATTAAATTAAAGAATTAGAATTAAATTCATAACTTACGAGACTAATAACAATATTTGATCTAATGGAATTAACTGCTATTGTTTGGATCAAGATTGAAATTCCAAAATTTGAAAAGTATAGAGAAATTAGACTTACAACTTATGCTTAGTATATATAGTGAGTGGTTTATTTGGATTTGGAAAGTATCAATTGTCCAAAACTTCAATAGTGAGTGGTTAGCAAAAAAGGTTATACCATCAATGCAATCTTCCTATCCATATTCATTCTAATTTCTAAACCATTTCCACTACAAATTATACAATTACAAGGATTTCCTCTCAAAACTCATATCATACAACAAACTGTATTTTACATTAAAATAGAAACCAAATGAAAGCAAAAAAGAACAGATCCTATGATGCAGTGGTAACCCCAATTCTTTTTCAACTCTTTTGGAAGGATAGTTTCCCACCAACCAATTTATTTCCACTCTGTCTTCTCCCATAATCTTTCTTTTTCATTGATGTTCTGAAATTTGATCCTTCCCCATTGATTGTGGGAATTACATACCATCCAATACAAGTACCTAATATTGCAACTGATCTTCCGAAGAACACCAAAATCAACAAAATCAATATTATAATTGCTGGGATGTAATGAGAAGGCTTTCTCAGAGCAGTGTTCCATGAAAATCTCTTCTTCTTCTTCTTCACTTTCATATCCATGTTTTTGTCAGATCCTGATGGGGTTTGAAGCTTGTTAATGGGTTCAGAAACATACCTTTCTTTGGTGTTTTCTGGTTTGGTTTTCTCTTCTTTCTTGTCTTTCAGATTTAACACAACTGGGACACAGTCGTTTGAGTTCTTATACACGAATCGAACCATGCTTTGTGATCCCGTTTGTGAATAAATTTTTTGCCTTTTCTCTTCAAGTTCTGCTAAAAGTGCAGAAAACTGGTCAAGCCCCCGTGTTGAGTAGGGGTTCTTGGTGTCTTTCTTTCTTTTTGATTTTCTCGGTGAACAACCAGGGCTGCTGGACCAGATTCCATCATCTTCTTCTTGATGATGGAGAGTTCCACAAAGAAATGGATAAATCATCTTGGGAAAAAGAAAACTTTGAAGAATTTCAGAAAGAAATTTTGTTTCTGATTCTAACAGGGAAATTGACAGAATATATAACTTATAGAAGACCAAATCTAGGCTACTTGGTCAAGTTCATGGTTGGAAAAAAGAAACCAAAACGCAAATAAATAAATAAAATTACTAATCGAAGCTTCCACTCGGTGTTTTGTTTGACTTTAAGATGAATTAATGATTTGAGTCTAGAAGAAACTCCATCTCTTAAACTAATATTTCAAATTCCAATTTTGTAAATACATAAAATTCAATTTAATTTTAGTTTTAATCAGAATCATTGTAATTATCGAATACTAAATATTATAAGAAAATAAAATTTTATGTGTTAATTTAATAGTCAATGGTGCTCATTGTTTTAGGTGTAATTTGAATTCGAATCGTATTAGTTGTGTTGTTGTTAGAGTTCTTCTCTTATAATTCAAAAAATAAAAAATTATAAGAAAATATAAAACAATATTATGTTGATTTTTTAATGATTTTTATGTTAGGATTAAAGTTTCATAAATGAAAATATTAAAAGAGCTTCCCTTGATTTTTCGTTGCTTAGTTTGACTTTTGATGAATGTTAGGTTAATAAGGAATATTTATTTATTTGAATTTCTAACTTTAGAAAAAAAAATATCATTTTAAATTTTTAATTTTTAGTCTTTAAACTTGTATTATTTATCAAATCAATCAAATTGGATGAAAAAATTAATATTTGTTAACTTTGCTGACATGACATACACGTGAATTACAATATGAATTAATTTTTAAAAATAAAATTTATTAAAAAGTATAAAAATATTTAAATATATTTCATTAATTTTAAAAAAAATTAATTAACTGCTAATGAGACATACATGATATCCACACATATACCACATCAGTAGAGTTAACAACGTTAACCTACCTTTTCATCCATTTTAGAATAATTTAATAAACAATACAAGTTAAAAGACTAAAAGAAACGAAAAATTAAATTGAAAACTAAAATGATTTTTTTTATAAAATTGGAAGGCAAAAAATCAGTATGCTTTAATTTTATTTATTAATATTATTTAAAACGGTTATATAAATTTAAATTTTATTAATCTTATTTAAAACATTATATGGTTATATAAATTTAAATTTATTTGTGTTCTTCTTGGGATAATTTTTAATAATATTATTTTTAGTATATTATTTTTGTATTTTAAAATTCAATTATATTCAAAAGCTTTAAATAATCAATTGAGTTTTAATTCGGTTGGCATTGATATTGTTGTCAATATAATATGGTGTGGGTCGATGAGCACATTTATCTTCCTATTTATAGATTATGATGGGTTTATAGATAATTCTAGACACTATTAAAAACGATACAAATTTATTATTCAAAAAAATTGATTGATTGTCACACATCAACCAAATTCTAACTCAATTGAAAAATTAACGAAAACACATTTCTTTTATAAAATAACAAATTAACATTACTATGAATGTTTGTAATTTTATATTTTATGTAATAAATAGAAAAAAACACATAATAAAATTTAATCTTAAGGCACTATAATATTTGATATCTTAAATTTATCATTTCAACAAAAATTCATTTATTTTTAATAATATTTTTTATGAATATATTTATTTATATTTTATAAAAAAGTATTTTTTATATTTTAATTTTTTTTTTATGAATTACAAGATGAGTGTAAAGCCCTAACAACAACGCGATTGACGTAATTTGAACTCAAGCCACACCTGAGACAATGTATACCCTTAATCATCAAGCCCACACACGGGTTCAAAGGTTTAAAGAAAAAAATTGATATTTTAATTTATTTACCATCATAATCTAGTTTAAAGAAAAAAATTGTCATAATAATTTCAAAGGTTTAGCTTATCGGGCAAGGGGAAGATGAGGTTAGTTGACTTTATACAAGTCCAGTCATGATGTGTAAAATAATATACACATTGCAGTCATGAGCTGCAAATATTAAATAATCTTCTAGATAAGTTGATTCTACCCTCCACCTAAAAGGGATAAACATTCATATGTGAAATATTAAGCACGGCATAATTATAATAAAAAAATTAATGTCAACATTATTTAAATATATGAAGTTTTATAATAAAAATTAGCAAAAATTCATATTTATTATGATACAATATTATTAAATAATCTGGATCAAATTTTAATTAATTATTTCAGAACCAATGATGTTAGCATGTAATTCATTGGGTTTGATTTTTGGAAAACGTACCCTTTTTTATTCAATTCTCAGTCTTCAGTCTAACCAAATTATTTTGTATAATAAAATCTGTCATTTGCTTCTAGAAATCTCAAATTGTGCAATTATGAATTGAGAATCAAATTTACAATTAAGGAAATCATTACAATATGATATAGTTAAAAAATTACTATTTAAAATCATAAGTAAATGAGATGTCAATGATATTTTTTACTTTAATCAATGGTCGTGGATTCTATTCTCGCCTTAAATATGAAGTAATTTTAAAACTCATGATCAGCATTCATTTCCTTAATAAATTTATAAAATATAAAGAATTAATTATTGAAATCATATAGATTAATTCTGCATTTTTTCTTTTTTTTTAACGAGCGTATTTTTTTATACAATTTTTCGTTATGTAATTTTTATTTAATAACTTAATTTTTCATAGTTTTTTCTCCTTTAATCTTTAAATCATATTTTAAATTATTTAAGAGTAAAACTAAAATCATAATTGGTAACAATATCAAATCATTCATGTTTGTTTTAAATATTAATTTTTTTGTCTTAATTTATATTAATTGGAATTTAAACTATATTATAAAAATCAAATATTTTTATTATTTTTATTTTTTCAATAATAATATTCATGAAATGTCATAAATTTTATATTAATTTTGAATAATTTAATTAATACGTACAATTAACTTGTCACACATAAAAGCTGTGATTTTCTTAGTAAAAGTCAGAAATTCTAATTCCTCATACATTTAATTCTAGAGTATGCTGTGAGGTAGCATTTTCTCTGTATGCTCTAAGGTAGCATTGGTTTGTCAACTATCTAGTTTTGAGTGTGAACGTTATGCAGTCTTCTATTTAACGAATGGAGGAGGCGTTAGCGGATTTACTATTGGAGGATGATGAGGGGAGTGAAGAAGGAGATGGATGGGAGTTTGATCAAGAACAAGAGGCGATAGAGGACAACTTAGATCTATACCTGGTGGGTTGTTTCCTCATAGTTACTTCTGTTAATCTCCAATCCATGAAGACGTGTTGGCTAATCTCTAACATCCTTTGGGAGGAGTCACTATCACAGATATTGGGCAAGAGGTTTCTTTTCCAATTTTACTACGAAGCGGATCTGACAAGAGTTGTTAAGGGATCCCTATAGACGTTTAATAACCATTTACTGATGTTTGCGAGTTTACAAGATGGATCGGACCTGTTGGAAGTCCCTTTATTGAAAGCTGCATTTTGGGTGCAAATTCATAACTTGCCGATTGGTATGTATACTGAACAAATGGCTAAGCAGTTTGGAAAGTTTATTGGGGAATATGTTGAGTATGATGTGAAGGTAGTGGCAATTAGGCTAAGAAATTTTATGCGGATCAGTGTTTTAGTGGATATTTGCCAACCATTAAAAAGGTAGAAAAAAACTCATCTTAGCAAAGAAAAAAGAAATCTTTGTTGTGTTCAAATATGAGAGATTGACAGCTTTTTGCTTCTTTTGTGGATGATTGGGCCATGGCTAAAGTTTCTTTCCCATTCATATGGTGAAAGGGGAGTAAAGAACTTCTGATGGCTTGGAACATTTCTCTCAAAGCTTCGACGAGGAAGATGGTGGTTGGCGGCAGCGTCTGGTTAAGGGAACTAGGCGGAAATTGGGCAGGTAATGGTGAGGAATCAGGAGGAGATAAAGGAAAAAATAGTCTGAATATTAATTTTGCTAATATCATGCAAAATGTTGGCAACAACTTAGGGATTAATCTTGTTGGAAGATCTAATTTACCAAAAATGGATGAGGAGGTCCCAAATGCTCCTGATATTAATTCATTAAATGAAGATAGGCCTATGCTAGCTATGGATGGAAAGAAAGGGCCACATTTACATAAGGATGGTAGTGGGTCAAGTGCATATGGGCCAAGTGTTATTTCGGAAGTTCAAAAAATGGAAGTTACAAACTTCCAACTGGCGAATGTTCGTGGATTGGGGAATCCACGGCACGTTCGAAGAATTCAACATTGGCTGAAAGATTTTCGTCCCCAAATCAGTTTCTTTATTGAAACAAAAATTGATGCAAGGCGTATGAAGAGAATTTGTAACACACGAAACCCGACACTATCGCCGATTAGGGTCTCGAGTTCTTTTCAATCATCTATCGCAATTTATCTTTTAATAATATTCTTTTAAATCATATTTTAATAAAGTAATACATTACACACGATATAAATCATTAAACGAATATCAACACAACTCAACAAGGGCAAAAATGTCATTTTCATGATTTTTGGAGACTTCTATTGGTACCCTTTGGACAAGTATCGGTAGTAGTCAAGTCAGTAAGAAATTCAGAAACAGTGCAGAATTCTACTGATACATGAGATAATTCTATTGATACAAGTGTCACTTCTACGGAAACAAGTCATGCTTCTACCGATACTAAAAACTCTAGAGAGCTAAGGAGTCTTACCCTGCAACTTCTACCGATACAAGTACCCAAACTATCGGTACTTACTATGCAACTACCGATATAACTCAAGTTAGTAAACAACCTCTCTCCTACCCTGTACTTCTACTGATACATGTAAGGGTTCTATCGAAACAAGTATGCAGAATTTAAACATTCACTCAAGTTTTCATGTTCAACAAGAAAATCTCATTCAAACACATAAGGTACAATGAATAACATTCTTAGAGTTCATAAACACATATAACAATACAAATTCATTTCATTGTGTCTACTTTGGCTAAAATCAAGTATTATACAAAATAACATCATCCTAGTACATGTCATATAACCAAGTGATGTAAAAACTACCAAACGAGCTCCGCGATAGTGTGATTTCTTCGAGATGATCCGATCTTCAAGCAGCAAAATAATCTACAAAACAATAATAGCATCACTGGTAAGCTTCAAAGCTTAGTAAGTTCGATGAGTCTAAAAGAGTTACCAAACATATGCATAGAGCAGTTATAACTCAACCGAGCCAAGATAAACCTTTGCTTCCTCAAGCCATATTTAGCTTCTAACTTTCCTGTATGTATCATTTCTGTTACCACTACCGATGCTGCTTACACAAGCTGTCGAGGACTCGTAACATATGCGGTACCCTAGCCATCGGTATGGTGTTTATTTATATAATTGTCCCCTAACGATGCTGCTTACATGAGCTGTCGAGAATATGCACTTATGCATAAATCTCAGCCATCACAGGGCTTGTAATCCATTCTAGGATTCATATCTCTTTCTTGACTCAAGATACTGCTCACATGAGCTGTCGAGAACTCACAACATATGCGGTACCCTAGGCATCGCGTCGGTTTCATTTTATCTGCTTAGAGCCTGCTATCTTTGTCGATCCCTTTCTTTCATTCTCTTTAATTCCAAGTGCTTCCATTCGATTCTTGACATGTATAGAATAGGTACAAGTAATAACTAAATAAAAATTTACATTACGAACTTACCGGACTGAATTGTAGTGACGGAAAGGCTATAGGGACTATTCTGCTAATTTTCCTTTTCCTCGATCCGTGGCACGGTCGTAATCTAAATCAAAAACTCATCAAATTTTCCTCATTAAATCATGTAAGTAAGTCATTTATTACAGTTTAATCTTTTTTGGGAAATTTATGAATTTACCCCTAATACTTTACTTTTATTCAATTTAATCCTTAAACATAATACATGCAAAATAATCTTTCTTTTACACAACCAATATCAGCCGAGTCACTTTAAACCTTCACGATTCCCTAAAATTCAATTATTTCACACCAATGCACATAATTTCATCATTTTAACATTTTAGTCCTTAAACCCTAATTTCATCCAAAATCACTTTCAAAAAGATTCAACCCAAACATCAAACATACAAATCCATAAAAAGCTTTCAAGAACAAGCATTTTCAACAATGGCAAGTTCCATAACATTTAACAGATTCACAAATAAGTCCTTAGATTAGCTAGATTAAGTTAACACGGACTCAAAAACATAAAAATTACTAAAAACGATCAAGGTTTACTCACCTAATCAAGCTTCAAAAGTTAACGATGGAAAACCCTAGTTTTCCTCTTCTTTTCCGTAGAGAAGATGAGAAATTAGAAGGAAAAATGTCTTTTTTCTTTTTTAATTTCATTCTTTTTCTCAATGGTGATTTTGTAAATATTTAAACTTTCATAATTAGCTTAATTAATCACTTGTTTAACTTTAATTAATCCTACTTATTTCTAATATTTTACATCATAATGCACCCACTAAAAATATTTAGGTCAATTTATTCATTTGATCCCTCTAATTTATCAACTCTACTTTTGTACTTTTTACGATTTAGTCCTTTCTACTAAATTCACTATCTAGACATTAAAATTCCCTAATCAAATTTTAATGCGATGCTAATGAAATCATAAATATTAAAATAAATAAATTTTTGACTCGACTTGTCGGAGTTTTGATCCCGAAATCACTATTTCTAACACCATTGAAAATCAGGCTGTTACAAAATTAGACGTAGGTTCGGGTTTTCTAATGGTATTGATGTCCCAACAGATGGCTCGAGAGGTGACCTATGTTTAGGATGGAAGGAAGGCTATTTGGTTGATCTTGAGGGTTACAATAAACACCATATTGATGTGACGATTACGAATATTGAGGGGGATTAGACTGGCGCTTTACGAGATTTTATGGGTCACCAGATGTGAGGAGGAGATTGGAATCGTGGGAGTTACTTAAAAGTCTTGGTTACCGTGTCAATCGACCTTGGGTGGTGATGAGGGATTTTAATGAGATACTTTTGAACTAAGAAAAATAAGGGAGAAGAATTTGAGTTGAACGGAAAATGGGTGATTTTAGAGAGGCCTTGGAAGTGTGTGACTTGGCTGACATGGGTTATCAAGGAAGATGGTACACATGTGAGAGGGGAAACTTTACATCGAATAACATCCATGAAAGACTTGACAGAGGATTTGCGTCTACAAGTTAGTATAATGCTTTCCCCAATTATATTGTCTCTCATTTAACTAATTCAATTTCAGACCACTACCCTTTATTACTAGATACATCACCGATCATGTAATGGGGAAACAAAGCATCCACCTTTAAATTTAAAAAGGCGTGGTTATTGGAAGAGGAGTGTAAGACTATGGTCACAAAGCTATGGCTGGAATACTCCCATTTAAATGTCGTGGAAAGACTCTCGACTTTAGGTACTAATCTCAAAAGGTGGGCGTTGACAAGAAGGAGGGAGAAAAAATGGGTTATTGACCATATGAAAACCCGTCTAACTGAAGATGCTCTTGAAGAAATTATTGATGCAAAGCTAGTTTTGAATCCGAAGATTTATAATGAGGAAATTCATTGAGAGCAGCAGTCCAGAGCTAATCGGCGAAGGTATGGGGACCAAAACACTCAATTTTTCCATCATTTTACAAATTTTAAGCGTAAAATAAACAGAATCTAATGTTTAAAAGATGAGAATGGGATAGTTTGAGAAGAGGAGGAGGATAATAGATGAGTGGCTGTTAGGTTTTTTCAAAAGATATTTGACAGTCAAGGGTGTAATAACGCACATGTAATTTACGAGAGGGTTGAAGCGAGGATTAGCCGAAGTAAGAATGATTTCTTTAGGAGGGATTTTACTAAGGAAGAAATCAGAGAGGTTGTGTTCAAAATGGGATCAATTAAGGCTCTCGGATTTGATGGGTTCCCAACCATCTTCTTTCAACGATTCTAACATATTGTGGAGGACGATATCTCAAAATTTTATATCTTGGCTTTACATCGAGAGATATCACTAGAGGAGGTAAATTTTACGCAGATTATTTTAATCCCAAAATCTAGCAATGCAAATTCTATGCACCCATCAGTTTATGTTTAATGTTATATAAGATTGTAGCGAAAGCAATTGCAAACTGACTTAATATGGTTTTGGACGTATGTATAGACGAGGCTCAAGGAGCTTTTGTGCCTGGTTGTCTCATCTCTGACATTATACTTGTTGCTTATGAGCTAATGCACACTTTGAAGAACAAGAGGAATGGGAGGAAGGGATCGTTTGCTTTAAAACTCAACATGAGTAAAGTTAACGATAGGGTCGAGTGGGACTTTATTGAAGGGATGATGTTGAGTTTAAGCTTTGATATGAAATTGGTGGAATTTATCAGGAATTACATATTGTTGGTATCTTATTCGGTTCTAATGGGGAGGCTATTAATTCTTTTAGATCGAGTAAGAGATTACGGCAAGGATGCCCTTTGAGTTCATACTTATTCCTGATTTGTACGAAGGGTTTCTCTACTTTACTAAAGCTTGCAAAACAAGATGGTCACATGTCGGGAGTTAAAGCTTGCCAAGGCAATCCTTCCATGATGCATCTATTTTTTACAGACGATAATATAATTTTTGAGGAAGTCACAAAAGAAGAGGGTCATAATATTAAAAACATTCTTGCAAAATATGAAAGAGCCTAGGGTCAGCAAGTGGACTTTGAAAAATAAGTTATTTTTTCAGTTCGAACATGGATGATAGGACGTACAATCAGTTGGTTAGCCAATTGGGGGTTTGTAGAGCGTATAATATGGAGTGTTATTTGGGTCTTCCAACATTGGTGGGTAGAAGGAAAAAAGAAGCATTCTCTATGCTTTGCAACAAGATACAAGCAAAAATAAATAACTAGAGTACTAGATTCCTATCTAAAGACGGAAAAGAGGTTTTTATCAAGGCGATTTTTCAGGCACTCCCCACCTATTCAATGTCATGTTTTTTATTACCTAAGACTCTTTGTTATGAACTGGAACAAATAATGAACCGATTTTTTTGGCAAAAAGGATCAAATAGGAAAGGAATGCATTGGTGCCGATGGTCGGGTCTTTGTCACTCGAAAGATAAAAGGGGTATGGGGTTCCGTGATTTGTGCAAATTTAACATTGCTCTACTAGTAAAGCAAAGATAGAGGTTTCTTATATAACCGGAGTCGTTAGTCGTGTACATTTTCAAAGCAAGATACTTTCCTAAAATTGATTTCTATAGTGCTTAGTTTGGTGCTTACTCATCATATGTATGATGGAGCATTTCTAGAAAACTCTTAAAAGATGGTATGGGTTAGCTTGTGGGTTCGAGATTGAAAATCTCAATTTGCCATGATAGGTGGCTCCTAAACCAAGCTGGTGAAAAGATTCAAACAATAATGGTAAATAATTCAATTAGTTATGTGATTAAATTGATTGATTAGGAGACTAATAGTTGGAAGAACCTTCTTACTAGTGTTTTTGACGCTAAAGAAGTAGAGGCAATCAGATGCATCCCACTCTCTCATTCCAATATGGAGGACAAAATTGTTTGGAAGGGTGACAGGTCAGGCGAATACGGTCCACAGTGGATACAAGACCCTTCTTGATCAAAATAAACTCTGGCGGCAAAAAATACCCTCTAAAATAAAAATTACAATTTGGCGGATGTTACACAATTACATTCCTACTACCTACACACTGTAAAACAAGAGGATTGTACCTTTCTCTTTGTGCCCTAGATGTAATCTAGCTCCTAAGACTTTGATGCATGCAATTACTGCTTGTGGCCCTGCAAGAGAGGTTTGGCAAAGAATAGGGTTTGATTGGCAGTATGATCTCACCTTGGAAAATATATGGGACTAGTTTGATGTAATGTTTAGACAAAAGGAGGAACATACCTGTAAGCAGATCTTGATGACTATGTGGTCCGATTGGCACGCTTGGAACGAGCAAGTCATGGAAAGAAAGCGGCAGTTAGCTCAGGAAATTACAATAAAAATTGTAAGTCTAATCAAGGAGGTGGAGGAACTTAGCTTTAAATTACCTGAGCAGAGAGGAACAACATCTGTCTAGCAGCCTCCCAATGAGCCATTTGTTAAAGTGAATTTTGATGCGGCATATAAAAGGAAGGTCACCAGTCATGCTCAGGTTTTGTAATTAGGAATATCCTAGGGCTTGTCATGGGAAGTGGTGTGCAAATTAACAAGCATGTAGTGGATGCTTTCTTGGCTAAAGCTTTAGCATGCTTACAAGCCCTAAAGTTTTCTTGGGAGATGGGTTTTCGAAATGTTGTGGTGGAAGGGGATTCTAGAACAACGATTGTGAAGGCTCAAAGAGGGAATCTTGATAGATAAAAAATAGGAATATATGTTATAGAATTCAACACGTTGAGGTTTAACTCTATTTCTTTCAAACATGTAGAAAGGAAAGCAAATTCGGCTGCTCATATGCTAGCAAAATTTGGTTTCAAGTTCGAACATAATACATTCTGGGTAGAAGAAGTACCTACAAAGGTCACGGAGTCGATTATACGAGATAGAATCAGCTTGGCTATCTCCGACTGAGTCGCTCCGTCAGTGTGCTTAGATATTGCAAGGGGTAGACGATCGTCGTTACCACTTTCAAGCCCTTTAGACTCTAGAAGAGATGAAAGGCTACCCTTCTGATTAGGAACTAGAATCGTCCTCTTACCTAACCGAGGCTTTTCTTTTCTTGTGTTTGTTGCTTTCATTTACAACTTTTGTGGTTTGCTTTTTGCCACGTGGTACTGTTAATGGGTTTTGTTTTTTCTATTTTGATACATTAATAAAGCCTCGAGTATTTATTCAAAAAAAAATGGTAAATTGATCAACAAAAATTACATAATATAATTTTTTATCAAATAATAAAACAGGTGAAGGACCCCATAAATCATTATAAATAAGTTGGAATGGTTTTTTGCTTACCAAAGTGTTTTGAGAAAAGGTTTGCCGATGGGTTTTATTTGAAGCACATGAATTACAATGATCAGAACTTGTTGAACCTGAAAAAGGAATTGACAATGCTTGAAAAACTGTTTGAATTACTTTTTTTATTTGGTTGTCCTAATTTTCGATGCCATAGAAGTTAAGATTCCTCCTTATTAATGTAATAAGAGTGGTGGCTCAATTTGCATAAATGAATCTCGGAGGGCCGCTCATATAATCCTTGCTTATTCTGGCCGCATGGCAACATGCCCCCGTGCACAGATCCATAACATGAAACATAGAAGGAAAAAACTCAATTGAGGTTAAATTGTCATGAAAGAATTTTGAAATAGAGATAAGTTTACGTTTAATGTCAGGAACACACAAAGTATGAGAAAGTTGAAACTTTTTGTTTGATGCCTTTAGATGAACCGAACCAGTAGAAGAAATGGGAATTTTGTTACCGTTAACCACTGTGCTTTCATCTGTTCTTGTGTAGTCCTGTGGATGTTGAATTTTATCAGCATTAGTTATGACTTGATGTGAAGCTCCTAAGTCAACTATCCAAGGCATAGATGTATAATTGACTTATGCTTCCAAGTGGTTGTGAAAGCATGTGCTAAAAACATTGGCCGTGTGGCCATGACGACCACAAAGTTGACAAACTACACGATTGCATTGTATATTGACAGGTTGGCGTTGTTGCATGTATTATGGCATAGGATTTTAGGATCTCCAATGAGAATTAGACGATTGTCCTTTTCTATTGATTCGGGGAGCGTTGTTGCTTGACGGGGAGCGATGAACAACTGTAGCAGTGATAGGATGGGAGGATTTAGTTTGTTCTCTGTGTGTAAGAAGAAGTTCTCTATTAATGAATTTGTCACAATGTTCATTGTATGAGATTGGAGAGTAACGAGCCTGAATAATAGCTGATATATAATCATACTCAGTTCTTAGCCCACTAAGTATTTTAGCGGCAAGTTCAGTATCCGACATAAGAGCACCTGCAGTGGCAAGTTCATCTGCCATATTCTTGATGTCTCGTAGATAATCTGCAATGCTTCAAGATTCTTTGGTGATTGAGGCTAAAGAATTTTTTAAACTGAAGACTCTTGTGTAGGACTTATTCGCACACAGAGTGTGCAGCATATCCCAAGCTTCCTTTATGGTTACTGTTTTGGAAATTACAAAGGTGATAGTCGAATCAACCGATGCCATTAAGTTATTACGAATCAATTGATCTTGTTGAAACCAAATTTTATACCTTGGATTTGAGGTTTAGATATTGTCAACGATGATGGACCTCGGGGGAACAATCATGGTGCCGTCTAGATAGGGGTAGAGATCATGGCCAAACCTAAGGGATTCAACTTGAGCTTTCCAGGTTACAAAGTTCATTGGACCAGTAAGTTTCAAAGGCAATTGGGATCCTGGGTTAAATTTAACTAGATGATTAGTGTTTTCCATGGATACAGTGAAATCAGATGGGTTAAACATGGTTGGGGTTGAGTTTGCCATTTAAAAGAAATAGAAGAACGATGTAGGAGGAACAGAAAGAAGTGGAAAAAATAAATCAATTTCTCGTAAGAGATTAGAGTAGCTTTGACACCATAAACGATCACTGATGGAAAGTGATGAAAAGGCTTCAATGTATTATTGAGAGGGAAGCATGGTTTAAATATAAGAGGTGAATAACAAATTCTCCTGTATGGATGGAGAATTATCTAAATTTTATTCAAATTAAATCAAACTTATTTGAATTAAAAAAAAACTCTTAATTAAAGCAACTATTGCTGCTAGTTATTGAGAGCTATTGTTGACGTGTTAATAACGTTGAGGTCTAATTCTATTTCTTTCAAACATGTAGATACGAAAGCAAATTCGGCTGCTCATATGCTAGCAAAAACTGGTTTCAAGTTCGAACATAATACATTCTAGGTAGAAAAAGTACCTACAAAGGTCACGGAGTCGATTATACGAGACAGAATTGACTTGGCTATCTCCGACTGAATCGCTCCATCAGCATGCTTAGATCTTACAAGGGGCAGACGATCGTCGTTACCACTTTCAAGCCCTTCAGACCTTGGAAGAGATGAAAGGCTATCCCTTCTGATTAGGAACTGGAATCGTCCCCTTACATAGCCGAGAGGCTTTTCTTTTCTTATGTTTGTTGCTTTCATTTATTTTGTTTACAGCTTTTGTAGTTTGCTTTTTGCCACGTGGTACTATTGACGGGTTTTATTTTTTCTGTTTTGATACATTAATAAAGCTTCGGGTATTTATTAAAAAAAACTTGTGACGCAGAAAAAGCTAATTAAACTATATCTATAACCTATCACAATAAATAATAGTTAGTAAAAATAGAAAAAAAAAACAATAAATGAACGTTATCCCCAAATCGTTATGAGGCCAGAATTGAGAAATTAGAAGATTTTGATTGATAAGTAATTAATGGCATTGATTTTGATTATAACTGTATTTTTCTGATTTCTTACAATGGCTAAGTGCATGAATTTATGGCGTTCACGTGTCAAAATTTTGATACGTTAAGATTTTTTCTTTTTGTAACATATAAATATATTAGATTCTACATTTAGCTTTTAATGTTGTCGGCAAGTCTTACAATTTTGGCTGATCAATAAATATTTTTATGTTTTTTACGTATCAATTTAATCATATTTTACATATTATTATCGTGATTTAATTTAAAAATTAATTTTTGTGTTATATTTATGTTATGTTTTTACATAATTTATCATATTGATTTGATTTAAAAAAAATATATTTTCATCTTTATTGGTTCTTTGTATTCAAATTATTTTAAATCCATATAATTTTTCCATATTAATAATTTGTGTTTGTATATTCATTAGATTTGTTCATGGGTCAAGTTATCTGTTCAGGCCTGAAAGCTTGCCCGAAATTTTGAAGGATTTGAAAAAAAAATATTAGGCTCGAAAATAGACTTAGACGAAAAAATTAGATTAGTTTAAAATATGGGTCGGCTCGGGCTTGAACATTCAAGGCTCAATCTCGGCCCGACCCGTTTTAAATTTATAATACTTAAATTATGTTATTTTTATATATTGTGTAATTTAAAACACATAAAAAATAACCTATACTAAATGTATAATACTACTTTATTGTAAACATTAAAATAATGTTAAGATAACTATATAAAAATTTTCAATAAATAAAAAATATATAAAATTAAAATAATATAATATAAATATAATTTTTAAAAAATTTAAAAAATAATATGGTTGGGTCTAAAATGGGCTTGGATTAATATTTTGCAAATATGAGTGCATTTGAACAAAATTTTAAGTCCAGATTTTGGATTAAACCGAACTTAAACAAGCATAAAATTTGTAAATATCATGATTAGATCCGATCCGAACTCGACTTGACCCAACCCATGAGCACCTCTAATATTCATACCATATTTATATTATTTTTCATATCACACGATGTTTTTTAGCAAAAGGTCATGAAGGCTATTTATTCGTTCATTCATAACTAGAAATATCACTAATCACATTAGTTATTTGCTCATGTTAACTTTCTGCATATCATATATATTTTTTTATCCTAGATAGATTTTCCTTATAATTTGATTTCAACTCTAAATTTAGTTACTTAAGATACTAAAATATAAAAAAGTATTTAAATAAATTACCATAATGACTAATTTAAGAAAAAAAATTAAATCATGTACTTAGAGTAATTGATCTAGACTAAACCATAAGTTAGGTTTGATCAAAAAATTTTGTGTCTCACAAATCAATTCAATCCAAATTCAATTTAAATAATAAAAATTATTTTTAAATTTTAATTTAATTATAAAATATATATATATTAATACTTATTAATTTTTAAATAGTAAAACGGACCTATAAATTAAGGAGAAAGGATTGTATGAAACAGAGATATTATCCCTTTCCAATAGTTTTATGACACATCAACAATTTCATCCTAAATTTCAGGATTTTAATTGTAATTTGATTTTTTCAGGATGAAAATGTTGAAATTAAAAATGAAAATACTGATGTGGCATAAAACTATTAGAAAAGAGACACAAATTACGTAGTGTCACTATTTCATTCAATCTTTTTCCTAAACTAATTCAACTTGAAAATGTGTTTGGGCTTAAAATATTTTTATAATCAAGTCACGAGTTTAATTCAATCTATGAACAACTCCATCATAAACTCCACATGTTAACATGGATTAATTTAAAATCCATATTTAGGTAGCATGAAAAAAATTAAAGTAAATTAAATCCATATTTAGGTAGCATAAAAAATTAAAGTAAATTTATTTTATTAATTTTAATTTATATTTAAATGATTTATTTGAAAGCAATGATAACCATATGTATTAGAAAAAATATACTACTTTTAGTTTTAAAATTGGATTATTGGAAGATCAATTTAATATTTATACATATCCCAATATTCAATAGTTAAAAGTTAAGCTTTTAATTTTATTTTTAAATAATGTATTTAGAAGGATTGGTTTTGTTAATTATTGGTGTGTCGTTAGGAGCACCAATATAACCTATCTCTAAAAATATTGAAAATAATAGTATAAGGAAAGTAGACTCAAATCTTCAAGGACTAGAATGTTATAGAATCTTGTATATCGAGATCCGGGACACAGTCGTGCCTAAGAAACATGCCCGACTTGAAGAAATAATAAATAAACAGAATTAAAGATATGAACGATTTGAGGTTTTAATAAATTGAAATTGCAGTACGAAAATAAACAGAGTTGGGAGAAAGGGATTTATCGATTTCGAGAATTCCAGCCTCCGTTTATCTTGATTCCTCCTTGGTTCAATCATAGACTTTTAAATGGTTCTTCTCATGACCGAATAACCAATTATAGTGGAAGAGGATGCCTACGACCACCAGCTCCAGTTATAGCTTTTTAGAGGAACCTGACTCTAGCCAACCGTTACTCTAGTGAGACCGTCTTACACTAGATCATCTCTTCTCAATGACGAATGCACGCCATTTTGTCTCTTTAGCTCGACAACCTTTGACGCAGTAAGTTAGCGAACCGACTACGTAACCTTCTCAAAACACACAAAGTGGCTGGCTTCATGTAGAATGAAAAGATTACTTTTGAAGGGAATTGGACGGAAGCGTCAGTCCCGTAATGCGGAGAAGTGATGAATACTTGGTTGAGAAGGGTTAAGTGTGGATTCTAAGCCTCGTGAACCTTTTAAGGGAATTTTGATAACCTTCGGCTAGATGGGTTTTAGTTCCTCATGCTTTTGGAAAAATACACAAGCTTAATGAAAATAGAATTTTTATTGAAGGAAACGACTAGGGTTCTTGAGAGATGGAGGATTTTACAGAAGATTAGAAGTGAATAATTCATATCACTCCATCCCTTATTTATAATACATGGAAATCCCTAATTGGATCCAATTTAAACTCTAAAAAGATATTAAAATTAAATCTAAACAATAATTTCCTAGTTGGATTTTAAATTAAACTCTAAATTATAATGCTTAAAAGATAATTTAAAATTAAATATAAACAATATCATAATAATAATCCTAAAAATAGAGTTTAAATTTAAACAAAGTCTTATGTCCAATAAATCTCTTCCCAAGTCTTCCACACTTTTGCATTTCGGCAATTCTTCTTCCACATTCACGTTTTTTGCCCCAAATTTTTGTCTTCAATTTAGTCCTTACAAGATAAAAGAACCATAAATAGCCCAAATTAGTAGGATTATACTCAATATATATATATATATAATTAATATCCAAAAGTATGTCACTTTTGAGCATTATCAACTATGGACAATGAGTTTACAATACCTGAACCTTTAAAAAGGTGGCTTGAATGTCCAAAATAGATGATGGAAGAAGCGTGTGCACCAAACTATATTATTGCTATAGTATGCAAGAATCATTTCTATCTCAAAAATCATATTTGGAGCTTGTTCTTAAGCCGTATCTCCCTAGCTATGTAGTTGGTTGATGATTGTTCCTAGTCTTTGTATAATCACTTCATTCACTTTTGTTTCACCTATCATGCTTTCTTTTAGGAGACAAATTAATGAAACTTTTTTTGGATCTCTACAATCAAGACTGAAATGGGTATCGATGGACTTGTTTTAACCAATGCAAAGATAGAATCCCAGATCAAACTAGAACCCAAGTTTGAATGATCTTGCGTACACTCGCTATAATGCACATTTGTGGGCCGTCATATTTATGAATTTCCCATAAATGTTTGCTCTTAGTACAGGCTACTTAAATAAACACATGTAATCCTTGTGATAATTTATGCATCTACACACATAAACATTAGGACTGAACTATAATGCCCTCAACTCGATTCGAATCTCGGGTGTTATGCCTTAATATAGATGTAACTGAAATTTTTTCTTTAACATTTGCCTATGTAAAAGTTATATCTATGAATATAACAAAGATACTTATGGGTGTACATTGTATGATTATATATACCTTTCTAAATAATAAAATTTAGGTATTGTCTATTTTATCTCTTGTCCTACTGTGTACATATTGGAGTACTACTTAATCACTTATGGGCATACTTTGACACGTAACTTAACATCCTCTGTATGCATAACAACCCTTCGCGCCACTCCTTCGGCATAGCCTTGGCTTCGTCTCTCAGCGTATACTTCTTTAAAAACTTGAAACAGGAAATAAAATTTATTTCATAAGAACTTAGTGAGAGATTCCTTAAGTACCTGTTTCATTTACGTCTTATCGCAATTGTTACTTTGCACATCCTTGACATATTCCTTAACATTCCTTTACACCTTTGGCGGATACATTGTTGAGTTTTACCTATGTCGTACAGAGGCTATCTTTTTTACTCAAGACCATTTTCTATAACTTGGCGCTTATAAGGACTTACCTTCCTTTCATATCCATTAAGTTTTCGCTTTACCAGACTCCAGATTTGGGGTCCAAACTCAAGTGATCGTTTCTTTCTTTTGAGTGTACTATACTTTTAATCTTATTCCATACTTATAGAATTTACCATCTCCTTTGGGGCGTGGTAGACTACGCCCATCACTTAGCACAGAGTTTGCCAAGATCTTCATTACTTCAGAGTTCTATCTATACATACCTTTAACACGTATCTTGGATTCGCATTCTAACGCGATTTAGCTTCATTGTTCCTTTCTCATTACTATACGAGGTTCGCCATTTTATTTACTTATGGAGCCTTTCCTTCAGAGTTCGCTGGATACCTTAGTTCCATATACTTGTCTCATACATTATTTCTTCAAGGTCTCTTATACTTACCCTATTTCCATATTCTTATTTTTACCTTGCCATACTTTTAAGGCTCACCATACTTTTCCTTTATTTTTGATTAGGGTTCGCCACACAAACGTTCCTTCAATTGAATTCCACAAAGTCCATTCTTTAGTTTGTGCCACAAAGGCGTTCCCTAACATATTCACTACAAGGGTGTCCTTATTGAGTTAGCCACAAAGACTTCCTTTAACATAAATAGCTACAAAGGCTCAATTGACAAAATTCAACCACAAAGGCGTTCTCTACGGAAATTGCCACAAAGGTTGTTCTTCAGATTGCGCCACGAAGGTGTTTCTTTTTAACAGATATAGCTACAAAGGCTTTTCCTTTAACAAAATCAACCACTAAGGCGTCTTTTTCGGAAACTTGCCACAAAAGCGATCCATTACAGAGGTTTGCCATAAAGGTATTCATTTAACAAAGATAGCCACAAAGGCTTTCCTGTTTAGAGTTTACCACAAAGTCTTTCCTTTAATAGAGATCACCACAAATGTGTGTTATTTCAGAGTTTTGCCACAAAGACAATCCTTTGAGAGGTTCACTATAAAGGCTTACCTTTCTAGAGGTTAGCCATAAAGGCTGTCTTAAAGAGTCTAGCCAAAAAGGCTTTCTTGCGAAAATTGGTGTTTTTGGCGATAGAGATTTGCCTAAGCTTACATTACGTGAGGTTTGCCCCTTATTGTCTGGTATCACCCAAACGTCCTTTAAATATTCCATATGATGTCATAGCCCAGCCATGGTCTTACACAATATGGTCTTCAGAGTGTCATGGAATTTTTCTTTTAAGGATTCGTGTTTTAGTCTCAACGGACCCCTTTAGACGACTTTGGAGACTAACACAGACACTTCACACTTAGATTTACTCATAGAAAACTATTTTCACATCAGGCTTGTTCATCTCATCAATACACACATTGACACACTTTACTTATTCAGACACATTAATCATGGATTTCAGAGATCATATCATATCCCATATGAATCATTCATGCAACTTCATCAAACATACATTCATCACAAAATCATCGCATCATGCATTTATTGCTTTATTTTCACAAAAGGTTCTAGAATGTATAATACATTTGCAAGAGTTAGCTTAGGGACTCACCTAATTTTCATCTTTAACAACTCTAAACACTAGATTCGGGCTTTCATCGAGTAGATCGACAATTGATCGTGCTATGAGCGTCACAGCAAATATGTGCAAGCGTACACAGCCGATGCAAGTATAGTAGAGAGAAGTAAATATGTCAAATATCGATCTCACAGAGATGGCTGTTTATGTTTAAATCTGTTGAAGCAAATTGAGTTAAAATGATAAGAAATGTTAATAATAATGTCAACGCAAACTGATTAAAACTACACAAGCTAAGAGTAAAATTTGTCAGTGCAAATATAAAATAAATAGTCAGAGCAAATTAATAGAAAATGAATTGATTGTTGAGATGTTGTAATGTAAACTCAGTAATATAAAAGAAATAGATAAAGTGTAAAGAAATGGATAGGATCACTGACTTCACAAGTGGACAACGCTAAATGTGACTACAAGGTAACTTATAGATGAATTGTCACCGCAATTATGTTCCAATGAGATCGTATTAATATCAACTATTTGTTTAACAAAGACCTAAGTACCTATAACTACCACACCTTCCAGTGCTAGGAATGCTAAGCACTAAGAACAAGTGACCAGAATTCCTCTTAGTCTTAAGCAACTTTCGCTATCTTACTTGTTAATCTAACTTGTCACTGCACCTTCTAGTGACTTTGACTGCAATCACACTTCCGTGGTCAAAATAGTTAAATCCAAAGATAAATAAATGAGAAGAATTGAATAGAACTCAAAGCAAATCTAATATTAAAAGATATTTTCATATTCAATCAATTATCAATAATATTTATCAACATTTTAAGAGGGATTAACAAATGAATCGAAGCATCCTATTCCTAGTCTACTAGAATTCTCCCTTAATCGCTCCTCTTGCATCGCACCAAGCACTTCTTTTCAGAAGCTGTTGCGTCCTTGTGGCATCAAGTCACCTTCCTCCGGAATCAAGCTTCCATGGCCGATATCTTTGAGAATGAATAAGGGAAATTATAGATTTGAATTCTTAACACCTTAATGATCTATCTTCTCCTTCATCCTTTTATTTATAATCACTGGCCATTCTAGATCTTTCTCCCTTTTCAGATCTAACTCCTTGATGCAGCTGTAAAAGTTATTATTGCCAGCTATGCATTCACGTAGATATGGTTTGTTCATTGATCAGTTGCAGATTGTCGCGACATTTTTAGACGCAAATTATGATTTTAATTTGAGACGACAATTAGCCATTCTCCTGTGCTAGTGCTTCTGGATATGTTAGCAGCGTGAATTTCCTGATAGAAGTGTAGAAGCATTCATGTGATGACATATTCAGCCGCAATTCTGGATCAACTTGTGACCGCAACTTTGAATGCTTTCCTACTCTGATCTTCCCAAGTAGATTTCTGCGCTGACAACTTCGGACATAAAACTAGTACTAAGTACAGTGACATTAGTAGAACAAAAGAGGTAAGATGAAAGAAAATAAGATCCAACAACACTAGGTTAAAAAATGTAAATACTAAGTATGAAATGCTAATAATGCATACTAAATATGATACAAAAGGAACAAATTATACACTAAATTCAGGAGAAATTAAGTGTCATTTCTAATGCTATCACACCCCAAACTCAAGTTTTTACTCATCCTCAAGTAAATAAAAGCTAGCAAAGTGATATTCAAATTTTTGTCACCACAATCATCATTCTAGCAACTTATATTCTCAGGAATTCTAATGTATAAATTGCATTTATATGTTGGAATATGGCACCGACAATTTATAGGCATGAATAATCAGGATTGCAATCTTCGCTAATGCTAGCATCATGCTTTAAATCTTAAATCTTCATAACGAATACAACATTTATTGTATATATATATTCTTTCTTTTTAGCAACTTTTCTTTCTTTATTTCTTTCTCTTTTTTTATATATGACTGAGAGTTGTCATTGCATTACTATACTCTTGTTCTTGGGCAGTAACGATGGGGTGTAACAAACCTCCAAGGAGCATGTAATTACACCGACACTTACTCTTGCAGTGACAGCCTTTGGATAGATAATTTTTTCTAACACTTGCAGTGGAGTGGTCTCCCTTGTTGAGTCACAATGCACCCACATTGGAGTGTCTTTTATTAGTAAATACAATTATAGTTGCAAGATGGTAAGATAATTCAATGTTTAAAGAATGGTACTACTCATTTATTACTAATGCAATCTCAATCATTTATTAGTAAATACAATGCAACTATGAAAACAAATAAAATACAGGGGCAATAAAAATGCAATGACAATTTAAATAAAATGCATGCAACTAACTACTGAAAAGTAAACTAACTTAGTGTGTTGTAGCCTCTGATGTGGCTGCTTTGGATTTCTTTTTCTTCTTTGGGCACTCCTCCATGCTCTTCTTGTGTGCCTTTCGTTTGTGCCTCTTCTCTTTTGGTTCAACAGGTGAAGTAGATTGCTTTTCCATCACTGGTTGAATGTTGGCTTCATCGACAGTTACGTCTAATGGATGGATTTCAGTAATTGATGCCAAGTATGGCACTATAGCCAGAGGATTGGAATCCTCATTTCCGAATGTGATCGCCTCGGCCCAGCTCGCCCCAGTTTGCACCATTTGTTCTACAGATGCACCCACACTTGTAGGTGCGTGGGAAAATTTCTCAAATAAATTTGTCATAGAAACATCTTCTTCTTCTGCCTCAATACCCATAGAGACAATTGGTGTGCACTCTTCCGCTGTAGCAGCCTCTCTCTTCGCCATAATGGCCCCAAAACTATTCGACAGTTCATCTTCAAAGAGGCTAGCTATGTTTTGGAAGCAATCTTCCATTTCCTTGGATTGCGCCTCTTGATCCTCATTATCAGAAATGTGGATTTGATTTGGGGACTGGACAGATTGGGTTCTACCTTCTAAACTAGGCTGCTTCGATGATGGAGTGGCTTCATTGATGATGGGAGGGAACATAGGGAATTCTGGCATTGGGTTACTGCTCAAACCGCGCAATGTGGTGACAATAGCATTATTCTATGCCTTAGTATATGCATAGAATAAATTCTATCTGAATTGCATTTCTTCTTCTGCGCTGACAAGTCTGATGCTCATCCGATCAACAAACTTTTCAATCTCATCAAGCTTCCTCCAAATCAGAGGTTCTGTGGGCGTATGGGTTTGGGTGGCTTTATTTTTCCCTTTTCCATTTTCTTTCTTAGGCGGGACCTCCTTCACCATAGGGGTTTCTTGTCCCCTTGTCATCCTCTCCACTGAAACATCATTGATTGGCCCTTTGTTTTCTAAGGCATTCTCTCCTTCGCGAGGTACAATGCCTCTTTGTTTACACAACGACATTATCAAAGAAGGGAAGGGTAGGATATATGTTTCTTTGGTGGCGGCCTCAGCAATTTCTTGATGAAGGATTACGCTGACATCGATTCTGTGTCCCTTTAGTATAGAATGCAACAAACACATTCTATCTAGTATTGCAGTAGTGCTATGGGTAGATGTCAATAGGTGACAGTTTATAAAATGGAACCATACCTTACTTTGAATAGTGAGAAAGCGACGGTGCATGGTGTAGTTGTTTGGATTGTTGCCAGTCCAAACTGCACCGTCGACGCATAAATCATTTAGTAAAAGCTCGGTACCTTCTTCAGTTAGATTTTCCAAGAACTCGATGTGTCCATCCTTTCCCTTAGCAATATGGAAGAGAGCGTTTATGTGGTCGACGCTCCAGGGTATCAACCCTTCACGAACAAATATGAATTCCTATTCGAAGTCCACCAGGTTAGCGTAAGATTCCCTTACCAGAGAGGGAGAGTACCCGGATGGATGGTTACAAAACTGCTCCCATCCCAAACGAGAGATTGTTCTTGTGACTTGCTTCCCCAGAATCAGATACGGGGACAACTGAAATCCTTGTTCAGGATGACAGTTCCTCTTCAGCATAACTTCATGATAGCAGTCCTTCGCCACTTTTGACAGGAATAGAACATGCTCTTTGGATTGTCGTTGGTCGGCATACTTGACCATAGCAGTCGAGGATTTAACCGTTGATTTTGATGGGGTTTTCATTCCACGCGTTCTTCCCATAAGGACTGAAAGAAATCAAGTGAGAATATTTGCAGATAACACAGAAGGTTGAAGATAAAGAAAATACAACAACAATGAAGGTTGTGGGTGTGAGAGGGCAGTCGACATAAAAATGGAGTTTTATAAACGACGACTATGAAGAGTGATGATTGCTAATAGTACACTATGGCTGCAGCCAATAAATGTTAAGACACAGATTGTACTTTTTCAGGACGATCCAGCGGTTGGGGATTAAGGTGAATCAACCGGCGTGATTCTTACTCGAAACGTTCCGCTGAGTCATCAATGTAATACGCTAACAAGTCGTGCTCTTATGTGCATCGACAAAAAGGAGATCTTTTATTCCTACATAAAACTAAAGAAAACGAATTAAAAGAAAACAAAAGACAAAAAGTAAATATAAAAAATTACAACGACATTATTAAGAAAATGTGACCAGGTTAATGGTCTCGTTTTGTTTGTTGATGCCTGGGCTACAGTAATGTTTCAATCATTGGTCATTCACTTTAAATTGGTTCCCGTCGTTCAAATCTTCAATTTTCATCATACCATGTGAAAATACTTCGACAACTTCAAAAGGTCTTGACCACTTTGATCACAATTTCCTTCGATGCAATTTTAAATGTGAGTTAAATAAAAGCACTAACTGACTAGAAGAAAATTGTCGCCGTAAGATGATGTTGTCGTGCCATCTCTTAGTTTTTTCTTTGTAGATGGCAGCATTTTCATAGGCATTGCGCTGAATTTCTTCCAGCTCTGAAATGTCCAACAATCTTTTCTGTCCAGCAGAATCATAATCCATATTCACTTGCTTGATTGCCCACATGGCCTTATGTTCAAGCTCGACAAGCAAGTGACATGATTTTCCAAACACCAGCTGATTTGGCGACATTCCTAATGGAGTTTTGTAGGTAGTGCGAAGTGCCCACAACGTATCATTCAACTGCGAAGACCAATCTCGTCGAGATGGGTTAACCACCTTCTCAAGAATACCCTTGATTTGCCGATTGGATACCTTCATTTGTCTATTTTTTTGTGGATGGTATGTGGTTGCCATGCGATGCATCACACTGTAGCGTTTCAAAGCTGTCGCCACTTGATTGCAATAAAAATAAGTGCCTTGGTCGTTTATTAATGCTCGAGTTGTTCCAAATCTTGTAAGGATATATGTGTGAAAGAATTTTAACACCGTCCGAGCATCGTCCTTTGGAACAATAATTGCTTCGATCTACTTGGAGATATAGTCAACAGCTACCAAAATATACACATTCCCAAAAGAATTTGGAAATGGTCCCATAAAATCTTTATCCCAAACATCAAATAACTCAACCTCCATGATAGGCTTTTGAATCATCTCGTTGCGTCGAGATATAGAATCGGTTTGCTGACATTTGTCACACTGTTGAGCAAAATTGTTGGCATCTTGAAACAATGTTGGCTAGTAAAATCCTGATTGTAAGACCTTTGCAGCAGTCCTAATGCCACCAAAATGGCCTTCATAAGGCGTATTATGGTAATGCTTTAGGATAGATAACATTTCTTCTTCAAGAACGCATCGATGAATGATGTTGTCAGCGCATACCTTGAATAGTTATGGCTCATTCCAATGATATTTAGCAGCATCCCCAAGAAATCTGACATTCTTATGACCTGTTGAACTCATTGGTAGCTTTTCACATACTAGATAATTGACGACATCTACATACCATGGAGATGTGTCGAAAATGAATAATTTCTCATCTGAGAATGCGTCGACAATTTGTGATTTATTTCCATCTTCGCTTCCAGCTTCCAAAGGAGATAGGTGGTTTGCTACTTGGTTTTTCGATCGTTTCCTATCCTTAATTTCGATATCAAATTCTTGCAATAAAAGGATCCATCTTATCAGCCTGGGCTTTGCATCTTTCTTAGGAAAAAGGTATCTCAAAGTAGAATAATCAGTATATACTGTAACTTTTGCGCCGACAAGATATGAACGAAACTTGTCCAATGCAAAAACTACTGCTAGCAACTCTTTCTCAATAGTCGTATAATTCACCTGTGCTTCAGTTACAGTCTTACTAGCATAAAAATTGAATGAAATACCTTATCTTTCCTTTGTTCCAGCATAGCACTTACTACAAAGTCGCTCGCATCGCACATTACTTCGAATGGCCGTGTTCAATTTGGTGCGATGACAATGGGTGCCTGTACTAATTGCTGCTTAATCTTTAAGAATGCTTCCAAGCAAGCTTCATCGAACAAAAACTTTTTATTTTGCTCCAATAAGGAGCAAAGTGGTTTTGCTATTTTGGAGAAGTCTCGGATGAATCTTCTATAAAAGTCGGCATGATCGAGAAAACTCCTTATTCCCTTTACATTATTTGGTGGAGGTAGCTTTTCAATGATTTCCACCTTCGCTTTATCCACTTCAATGCCCTGACAAGATATTCGATGACCAAGAACAATTCTTTCGGTTACCATGAAATGGCATTTTTCCCAGTTTAGAACCAAGTTGGTGTCCTCGTATGTTTTCAAAACTTTTGCTAAATTGTCAGCGCATATATCAAAATTTTGCCCATACACAGCAAAATCATCCATAAGTCCCTTTAATGAATCCTCGATCATATTTGAGAAGATGACCATCATGCACCTCTAGAATATGGCTGGGGCATTGCACAAACCAAATGACATTCATCGAAAAGAAAAGGTTCCAAATGGGCAAGTGAAAGTTGTCTTTGCTTGATCCTTTAGCGCGATTGCAATCTGGTTGTATCCAGTGTACCCATCAAGGAAATAGTAGTAGGCCTTACCAGCTAACCTATCCAATATTTAATCAATGAATGGAAGTGGGAAGTTCCTTCTTTGTGGCTGCATTTAAACGACGGTAGTCTATACACATTCGCCAACCTGTAGCAATACGAGTAGGGATTAGCTCATTTTTATTGTTACTTACTATCGTGATGCCGCTCTTCTTAGGCACACATTGGATCGGACTCACTCATGTGCTATCCAAAATAGGGTAGATGATGCCTGCATCCAACCATTTGATAATCTCCTTCTTCACTACTTCCTTCATTTTCTCATTCAGTCTTCGTTGTTGCTCAATTGACTGTTTGCTCTCATCTTCCAGCCTAATTTTATGCATGCAGAAAGAGGGACTAATGCCTCTGATGTCTGTTATGCTCCAGGCGATGGTATTTTGTGTTGCTTTAATATTCCGATTAATTTTTCTTCTTGGCTCGCGTCGAGACTTGCGCTGACAATTATAGGAAATGTATCATTGTCACCTAGGAAAACATATTTCAAGTGTGTTGGCAATGGCTTTAATTCCAGAGTCGGAGCTTCTTCAACCGATAGTTTAAAAACAGGTATTGTCCAATTAGTCAAATCCAAAGATTCCAATTGCCAACCATGTTTCAGCTTGCAAATATTAGCCTCAACTGTGTGGTCACATTCAGGTAGGGTATTGCCATCAAATGTCACCGCATATTTTTCTGGTACTGCTGAACTTTATTCATTAAATTCTTCTGTAATTAGCTCATCCAGAACATCAATGTGGTGACATTGTTCCTTGCTACATGATAGAGATGCTTCGAAAACGTTGAAGGATACTTCCTTATCAGCTCGCCCTTGAAAACATTGATAAGAGTGCGTCCCGTTGCAAGAAATGGGCATCCCAAAATAATAGGCACCTCCTTATCAGCTTCGCAATCAAGTATGATAAAGTCGGCTGGGAACACAAACTTGTCGACACGGACGAGAACATCCTTAATCTGTCCTTCAAGTTGTGCTAAAGATCTGTCCGCAAGTTGTAATGTCACTGCACTGGACTTCAATTGACCAATCCCTAATTTCCTGAAAGTTGATAATGACATAAGATTAATACTAGCTCTTAGGTCACATAGAGCTTTACCTAAATAATGATTTCCAATAAAACATTGGATCGTGAAACTGCC
The DNA here is from genome assembly GCA_005610355.1 of Gossypioides kirkii. Taxonomy (NCBI): domain Eukaryota; kingdom Viridiplantae; phylum Streptophyta; class Magnoliopsida; order Malvales; family Malvaceae; genus Gossypioides; species Gossypioides kirkii. The sequence continues at coordinate 13,276,251 of CP032255.1, forward strand.
AGGATCTTTTATCTTTGGTGGTAATTTATTTGTCAGCACATCGCTACATCCTTCTGTGAACGCAATTGTCTCAATATCGGATAGCTTCTTCTTCTTTAATAATAGCTCCTTCATAAATTTCCCATAGTTGGGGATCTGCACAAGAGCATCAACTAGAGGTATATTAATATGTAATTGTTTCATGGTGGATACAAACTATTGATACTCTCTGTCATGCTCTTTCTCCTTGAATCTCTGTGGAAATGGAAAAGGTATGTTCACAGTGGGTTGTTTTGTTGTAACCGGTTGTGTCGACATAGGCAGTTGTGTCGACAACTTTTTAGGATGAATGGTCAGCATCGGTGTGACTACTAGTAGTTCCTCCTTAATTGCTTCTTCTATGTCTTCTTCAGATGCAACTTCTCCTTGTTGCTTTGGTTTATTTGCATTGACAGGTGCTTGGTTAGAGCTGCTACTGTGTTTGGTAGCTTTCTTTCCACTCCGCAACGTAATAGCCTTGCAATGCTCTTTACCTTTCTGATTTGGATTTTCAGTATCACTTGGCAAAGCACTTGGTAGTCGTGTCCTCATGTTAAAAGCCAATTGTCCTAGTTGTGCTTCCAATACTCGGATGGAGGACGAATTTCCTTGTACAATTGCTTTTGTTCTAGTAATATGCTCACGCATCAAAGCTTCAAGAGTAGCCAATAGATATGCTCTTGATTGATAATATTGTTGTTGCTGTTGCTAATGCTGTCCTTGCATATTTGGTAGCACAGTTTGTTGTGGTTGCATTTGAACCTGTGGCTACATCTGAGTATGCGACTGCATCTGGTTCTGTGATCGCATCTGGTCAGGTTGCACATACACTTGCGGATGATTATAATTCTGCTACTGCTGACTGTAACTCCCTTGTCTAAAGTTACCTTGATTTGAGGAATTTCCATATCTGTATGTGGATGCATTCTGACTCCCTCAAGGTTGTTGAGCTCTACTTGAATTGTTGTATGAGTTACCATAGGAATTTCCACGGATGTTATTGATATAGAATGCATTCTCAGCATGCTGTGGGCAATCCTCATAATTATGGTTGTCGTCGCAAATTTCACAGGAAAATGTCGGGACATCCATCTGTTAGGCTACTTGAATAGGGGTAACATCACTTGTCCCCTTCATGTTTTTTTTATCATATTTACCAATGAGGATACCTATGCACTCAAAGATGAAATGACATCTAATTCCATAACCCAAGATTCATTTTTACCTGAGCAGCACGAGAAATCGGGTATTGATAATCATTTTGTGCAATCCTCTCTAATATTCTCACTGCTTCATTGTAAGTGCAATCCAACAAAGGACCATTAGCAGATGCATTGACAATATTTTTTGTTTGCGCATTTAATCCATTGTAGAAGATCTTGATTTGTGTCTCTTATTAGATTCCATGCATGGGACAACATCTCAATAGAGTCTTGTAATGTTCCCACGTAGTGTGTAAATTCTCATCATGCAGTTCATGATATGCTTTGATATCATTCCGCAATCTAGCATTCATTTTCAGTGGATTGGATCACAAAACGAACTGTGTTGCTAGCGTATTCTAGGAAGTAATAGATCCAACCGGTAAACTAAGGAACCATGTTCTTGCCCTTCCTTGTAAAGAGTAAGGAAACAGCTGCATTTTTAAGACGTCATCAGGAACACCATGTTGACTGAAAGAAGCACATATAAGTAGAAAAGATTTGAGATGCTCCCTCACATATTCGTGAGGTAAACTTGCATATTGTCCATTCGAGTTAAGCATTTAAAACATAATCGGTTTTAATTCGAAATTACCAACTTGTAATGCTGGTCTAACAACCCCTGGTTGTAGATCATCAAGCACATGAACAACAAAATCTTGAATTGTCCTGTAAAGAATTTGCTCTCATTGTATAATGGTGATGGTATATTATTGACTCATTGTGGCTGCACTGGAGGAACAACATTTTGTGGTAGCAATGGTGGTAGATCATTGTTATTTCCATCCATTTTTCTTTGCTCTTGTCTTTTCCTCCGAATTGTCCTTTCAATTTTCGGATCAAAACTAACAATGTTGTTAGGATTTCTCCTTGTGGACATAAAACACCTAACAAAGACAATTGAAAAGAATTCACAAGAAAAAATATTAGTAATCAATAAAGGTTAGAAAAGAAACAAATAAATGCTACTACAAAAATAAACATCAAACAAACGCCATCCCTGGCAACGGTGCCAAAACTTGATCGCGCTATGAACATCACAACAAATATTTGAAAGCGTACACTATCGATGCAAGTATAGTAGACAGAAGTGAATCTATCGAATATTGATCCCACAGAGATGGCTGTTTATGTTTAAATATGTCGAAGCAAATTGAGTTAAAATGATAAGAAATGTTAATAATAATGTCAACGCAAACTGATTAAAACTACATAGGTTAAGAGAAAAATTTGTCAGTGCAAATATAAAACAAATTGTCAGAGCAAATTAATAGAAAATGAATTGATTGTTGAGATGTTGTAATGTAAACTCAGTAATATAAAAGAAATAGATCAAGTGTAAAGAACTGGATGGGATCACTGACTTCATAAGTGGACAACGCTAAATGTGACTACAAGGTAACTTATAGATGAATTGTTATCGCAATTATGTTCCAATGAGATTGTATTAATATAAACTCTTTGTTTAGCAAAGATCTAAGTACCCACAACTACCACACCTTCGAGTGCTGGTAATGCTAAGCACTCAAGAACAAGTGACCAGAATTCCTCCTAGTCTCAAGTAACTTTCGCTGTCTTACTTGTAAATCTAACTTGTCACTGCACCTTCCAGTGATTGTGACTGTAATCAGACTTCCGTGGTCAAAACAGTTAATTCCAAAGATAAACAAATGAGAAGAATTGAATAGAACTCAAAGCAAATGTAATATTAAAAAATACTTTCGTATTCAATCAATTATCAATAGTATTCATCAACATTTTAAGAGGGATTAACAAATGAATTGAAGCATCCTATTCCTAGTCTACTTGAATTCTCCCTTAATCGCTCCTCTTGCGTCCTACCAAGCACTTCTTGTCAGAAGCTATTGCGTCCTTGTGGCATTAGGTCACCTTCCTTCGGAATCAAGCTTCCATGGCAGCTATCTTCGAGAATGAATAAGAGAAATTATAGATTTGAATTCTTCACACCTTGATGATCCATCTTCTCTTTCATCCTTCTATTTATAATCACTGGCCATTCCAGATCTTTTTCTCTGTCCAGATCTAACTCCTTGATGTAGTTGTAAAAGTTGTTATTGCGAACTATGCACTCACGAAGATCTGGTTTGTCCGTTGATCAGTTGTAGATTGTTGTGACATTTCTGGACACAAATTATGATTTTAATTTGCAATGAGAATTTGTCATTCTCCTGCACTAGTCCTTCTGGATATGTTAGTAGCGTGAATTTCCTGATAGAAGTGTAGAAGCATTCATGTGATGACATATTCAGCCACAATTCTGGATCAACTTGTGATCGTAATTTTGAATGCTTTCATACTCTGATCTTCCGAGGTAGATTTCTGCACTGACAACTTTGGACGCAAAACTAGTACTAAATACAGTGACATTAGTAGCACAAAAGAGGAAAGATGAAAGAAAACAAGATCCAACAACACTGGATTAAAAAATGTAAATACTAAGTATGAAATGCTAATAATGCATGCTAAATATGATACAAAAGGTACAAATTATATACTAAATTCAGGAGAAATTAAGTGTCATTTCTAATGCTATCAACAACCCCTACTTGACAAAACATAAGAACTCAACAAGATCTGTCAATTTATCTCTTTTTCCTTCACTTTAAACACCAGAAATATCTAAACAAAACTTTACCAAGCTAAACAAATCTGCTCCTTCATAATATAGCATATAAAGTGGTAAGTCTTACCTTGACAAGGTGCATCTCGGAACCAAGATCCATGTCCCCAACTTAGCTTAAGAGTTTGAGAGGAATTTCTCTAGGTTCCTCTCATTTTTAAATAAAAAAAATACTTCTTGGAGAAGTAAGGGAAAACTAAACCTGAGAATCCTTTTAACCTAACCCATGTCTCTATTGGAACTTAGCAAACATCACATCAAGACTGAGTTGTCTTATCCATAATCTGCTACATTTGAGAAACTTATCCAATACTCCTTTAGCCTTTAATTCTTTTGGTTCACGTTTGGTTAGTTGCTAACCAATTTTCCTCACACATTAGTTAGCATGGGACCATATTGGTCACAAGATGTATTATATCACTGGGTGAAATCATGCCTTATAATTATTCCTTTCATAATCATCACTTATCATCATAATCTAACTAGAAATCCTTGTCTACTTATTTTCATATCGGAGTTTGCCCATTCTACACGCCGAAAAGGGCTTTTGGGCAAACGCTACTTCGTTAATAGTACTTTACATATATGTGTTGTGTCCATATATATATATCCACTCTTATCAGTACTCCTTGATTCATCACTTACCTTTCCTTATAGTTAGCCATAAGCTTCGTTCTTTCAGAATACGCTAGACTAAGACGTCATAAGCACGCTTAAAAGGTAACTTACACTTAATCAAATCCTAACATTCTACAATTAAAACTAATTCTTTAAGAATTATTCTTATAGATGATAATTTGAACTTTCAAGGCTTCGCCTAGGGGCGTACTCATAAACTTCATTTCTTAAGTAAATCCAAACTTTACTTGTTCAGAACTTATTTTGGAATTTTTTACTTCCCAAAACAATACCCGAGCACTAGAACTTTCTCGAGCAGGATGTTACATGAACTCGATGACCTTGACATCCATCGACTCCTGGAACGATGAAAATGTGCAAGTGTACACAATCGTATTCAAGTAATAAAGTGACAAGTGATGTCGAGTATCGTACCCAGAGGGACTGTGCTATGAAAAGTATTTATGAAATATTTAATTAACAATTTGGTTAAGAACAAGATAATATTGGTGAATGTTATTAATCTAAACTAAATTAATCTAAGTTAAAGCTAAAACTGTATTAAATTCCAATGCATGATTTCTAAAGGTTTTAATCAATATGACTTAAATGTGTCAAGTTAATTACTTTAATTACTTGATTAAATCTAAATAATGTTCATGCTTGTTACGAAATAATATTCACGGCAACCCAATACTCTACTAACTTATGAACAACACCACTTACTAAAATTCATTCATCTCTTGAACATATCTCTATGCCAATTCAACCGGCTAAATCAACTTTAATAAGCAAATGTGTTATTGCACATACATACTATACGAAAGCTAAATAATCTCTTGAACATATCTCTATGCCAATTCAACTGACTAATTAACAATCATAAGCATGTAAAGAATCAAGTGAAGTAACAATCATATCTCTATGTTGAAACAATTTAATCACAAAAATCCTGCAAGTTATGCAAGGTTGTTTAATATCATCACTAATCTAACCTTCAGCTCCCTTAGAAGATTAGACATGCACAACTTAAATAGTGTGTCCATTAATCACAATTTCAATGTGCTTAAATGATTAATTCAATAGTTATATAACAAGGGTAAGCAATAATAACTTAGGCATGGTAATATTTAATTAAACAAAATATTAATGGCCTATACCATCATGAACATGAATTAAATATAAACAAGCAATTAAACATAATTAACCCAACAGTTAAAGAATTTACGCCATTTCAATTAAATAAGTAATAGCATTCGTAATAGCATTCATCATAATAACAAACAAGAATCTAAAATAAAGAAAAAGACTAGGATTAAATCCATCGATTTCTAAAGAACTACTGTCGCGTTCTTCGTCATTCTTGCTCGATTCTTCTCAGATTGAGGTCTCTGATCAACACTCAAAAAAGGCTATGGAAGGGCTGAAGAACCACTCTTTCTCAATAGAGGAAATCGGCAAAGGAATGAAGGGAAACCTAGAGAGAAAACTAGAGAAAGAAGAGAGAATGGTGAGTGAATTGGTGTGTTGAAATGAGGTGAGTGAGGGTGCTTTTATAGGTGAAATGTGGTGGCTATATTTAGCAAATAAATATCAGACACACACATTTCTTGGCCGGTCATGCATAAGCAAGTTTGACTAGTTCAAACTTTGCTTAAAATTAGTTTGGGGTGGAAATTTAAAACCATGAAAAGTGGAGGGGTTTGAATGAGATTTTAGAAAAATTTAGGGGTTGTTTTACAAGGTTGAATTGGTAAAAAAATATCAGCTGATTACATCACCATGTGGACGGCACATTGCTAGCCCAAATCAAGGTGGTTCGACCCTCGGTTACATGCACATCAAGCCACTTCACATCAACCTTTATAATTTATTTTTAATCCAAATTAATTGAATTAAAAAATATAATTATAAAGCATAATTTAGCTTCATATTGGACCGACCATTGGCTGGAAAAATATTCTTTTTAGCTCTTCATTAACTCGGTGTAAAAATTCCCTCAACGGTTTAAGCTGTTAGCAGTATTTGCCGAGTCGATTTTCACCAATTGTGCAGATCTGTCAAAAAATATCAAATTCATGCATAATATTTATAAAAATAATTAAAAATTAATGTTTTGGAAATTTTAGCACAAATTAATTATTTTACAATTAAATTGTATTTTTTGACATTAATTACTCAGAATTTGCATGAATTTGGGTTAAAAAGAGTATGAAAAAATCTATATATTTTCATCGTTCCACACCCCCAAACTTAATTCATTGCTCGTCCTGAGTGATACACAAATCACAAAAGAGTAGATCATTTCTCCTCATACTTATGAATTCAAAATAATTAAGCATAAAAAAAAGAAATTAGAAATTATGTAGCTCAAGTATTTTTGTTTCAATCATCTTCAATTATCATAATGCTTATCTCAATAAAAACATGTCAAAATCCTATCACTCAATTGTTATTCCTCAGTTAAGACCAAACTGCAATCACTAACTTTAACTTATGTCTTCATATGTTGGACATGGCAATTTATCTTCACTAATGTAGGTAGCATTGAAATCCTGAATCAAATAGGTCTTTTGCATAGGTTGTAATGGGGCTAGGCTAAGGGTAAGGAAAAGATAGATAAATTTAAGCTAAAAACCCTAGACTCAGCTTGCATTCGGACCTTCAGTTTCACCAACTTTTTTCGAACTTTGCATGCTCATGCTCTTTTTCTTTTGAGTACATATGCTCTTTTTTTTCTGTTTTTTTTAGCATCATTTTGTATGTACTATACTTTTGTTGAGTATTTTGGTACTTCTTCTTAACTCCCCCAAACTTATTTTCAGAGCAAAATCTTGAAATCTTGATAGACTGAGTCTAGTAGTTGGGACAATTTAGATATAATTACAAGAGATAAGATGACTTATAATTATAAGGTACAAAGAAAACCAGGCCATATAGTCTCAAAGTTGGCTTTCAAGGGATAACATTTATTAAGGTTAGCTTGAAAAGCTCGAACGGTCCAAACAAATGTTGCCTAAATCATTGTCAAAATTTCATGCTTCTTAGGATTTCGCCTCAAGAAATTACTAAGTCAATTCTAGAGACTTAAACTTTCATGCATATCTAGCTCTATAAGGAATTACAAATTTTTATTATATGATTTCACATATTTTATTAATAATGGCATTCTTATCATGGTTTAGCTTAACATCATAACCATTAAGATAATTAAATTTTATTTTTACTAGAGCTTTAACATAATTAACATAAATTTAAATTTTCAAGCAAAATTATAACTAAATTCATAAAATAAAAAGAAATAATACCTATTAAGAAGTTTTTGAATTTCAATCCCCCTACTTAAATTGAACAATGTCCCTATTGTTAAAAACAATAGAGAATGTAAAAAAATAGAAGTGAATAAATACTGTACACCAAGTAGGATCAAAGAAGAAGAGGTGAGTCAATTTGACTGTTTAAGTACCAAGTTTTTCAATGTCTAATCCTAGACATGTACATATTTATTACCACACTCTTATTTTTTCTAAGTTGTTCAATTATTGTATTCAACCTCTTAATTTATTATGCAAGAATTAAAAACTAACCTAATGACCTAATCCTAAATTCTATCAAGAATTAAAGACTGAAAATAAAAAAATAGAAATGAAAGAAAAGACAAGTTCCCCCTTTTTATTTATGTTTAAACCCCCTTAAACTTTGACTCTCCTTTTGCTTTGGTAGTCCCTATTGTTGCTCGAGTCACCTTGCTCCTTCTTCACCATTAGAGTCCATGGTTCAAATATATAATCTGGAAATTTAGGCACAAAGACAAATGGGTCACGAAACACTTTTTCAAATGCACTTTTAAATGCATCATCTCGTATCTTCTTGTATCTCTAATACGATTGTTGTTGCCATTGCATGTGTTGCATGCAATCCATCATCTTTGATAGCTCATTTCGGAGTTCAAATGGAGGCGACTGAGGTATCAGTATGGATCTATCATGCTTGGATGTTCGTTCAATAGACTCTACCTCATCATGCATTCCAATCGATTCTGTCCCCGAAAAATCGTCTTCAATCTCCACAGGATCTTCTTCAGGATCTTCTTCTTCTTCTTCAGCTTGCTGTTGAAGGATGAATTTCCTACTACTCGATATAGATCTCAATCAGTGATTGCTCCTTGGCTATACCCTACTCTATTCATGTTCCCAAGAATTTCAGCTTTTAAGCACAACATTGTGATCGTAAATGGGAAATAAGCTTGAACAAAACGTCTCATGGCACAGTTTCGAATTTCTTTGATGATGATTCTTCCCACATCAATTGTTTTTGCCTTCAAGATTGAATAAATCAACACCATTCGTTCTAATGAAATAGTAGTTCCCTGTTGAATAGGCATGAGCCTGAATCGAATGAAGTAAAACCACACTTTTTCTATCGGTGTCAAATTTTCTCTGCGACATGTACGAATTCCATACTTTGACACTGTCCATTCAGAACCTGGAATTTTAAGTTCACGAAGAATTTCTTGCAATTTCTCGGCCTTTGTGTTCTTTAACAAAGTAGAATACTGTCTTCTTCGAAATCAGGTAAGTCAAAGAATTCATTTATGGTGCTTGACTTTTGTGGTACCTTGATTCCTCGGATGGAAATTTCTATAAGTTCAATTGAGGTAAAATTTGCATAAAATTCTCGAACCAATTCCTCATCTGCACTCGGTTGCTTTTCTCAAAATAATCCCAAGTTCAAAGCTTCAGTAATTTTTCGGATATTTTCCATGAATTTTGATATTTACTCTCTTCCCATGTAAATCCTTTCCCAGGTAACATCTGCTAATTTTTGAATGTGTTATCGTATATTTCCTTAGCTCTTGCACTGTGGAATTTGTTCGACACTTCTTCCGTTGCGGCACGAGTTCTCTTGCGCGGCATGATTTTAACCTGATCAACAAATAGATGAACACAAATATTTTTCTAAAATTTAATTAGTACAAAATACTAACAATTTAAAATAAATTAAAGAGTTAATAAATTAAAAATTAGAAGATGAATTTTTACCACCTTTTGTTGAAATAAAATCCAAATTTAATAAGTAAGGCTAAAAGAAAATGGTTTAATCTAAGGTAAGGTTTTAAGGGAAACTTAGTGTTTAGGGTAAAAGGCACATGACCTATGTGCTTAGGGCGTGTTGTGTGCACGGCCTAAGAGAATGGTGCACAAGGCAGCACAGCGTGAGGCTTGAGCGGCAGTAGTGACGCAGGTGTGTGCAAGGGATGGCTCGAAAATAGCGACGCATGGGTCTGGGATGTTCGGCATAGCAACGCACAGTAGCACATAGGTGCCTGGGTGTGCGGACGCTGGCTCGCACGAACCAGCTGAGGCGTGCGGGAGCTGTCGGGTTGGTACGCCAGGTGCTTGCGAGAAGCGTCGAAGGATTGTGGAAGGCATTAGAGGCTTGCGATTGATGGTGCTCGACGTGGCCCGATGACTTTCGATGGTGGCTGCCTATGGTGGCTAATTTGATAGTTTGAATGATAATTTTATTAAGAGGTGAGCTATTTATAATGTATAAGAGGTAAGTCTGATTCAAACTCTTAAATTAAAATTCCTAAATCCTACTTCAAATCAATAACAATTAAAACAAGTTTTATTTAAATTTAAATTCTAAAAACAAATACTAATTTAAAATTTTGATAAAAATTATTATAAATTATAAAATTTAATTTATAATTTTATATTAATAATTATCAAATTTTTGAAAATAAAAATAAATATCATAAAATGAAAATTTTATTTTTAGCTGTTTTAAAAATATTTACAAAAAAAGACAGTTAATTTTAATATTTACAAAATTAAGAAAAAAATTTTACAAAAAAAATCAATTAAGTCCTTTAACTTAGAATAATTTGAAAATTGAGTTGTAATTAAAACTTGGATAAAATTGACCCTTTTATTTGCAAAATTCAAAATAAAAAAAATTATTTTCTAACTTAGGAAATAATTTCTCAAAAAATTATGTTAAAATTAATTTTCAAGAAATATTGGAGGGGTCACAAGCGGTCCCATTTAAGTTCCAATCTCCTTTACAGAATTCATTTAAACATACTAATCCAGAAGATATAACCTAAGTTCTTTTATTCAAACAACAAAAATTAATCATTAGATAAAATGAATTTCACATCCTTAATAGTGTTTTAACATCTGAGAATTAACTCAAAAATTACCTCTCTTACTGTGAAGTTTCACAACTCTGTAAGGAAAGACTTTATGGATAGTAAATGGACCAGACCAATGAGATCTTAACTTACTTGGAAAGAACTTCATTCTTGAGTTAAGCAATAAGACTTGCTGACCTGCTTCAAACTCTCTGACTCGGATGTGCTTGTCATGCCATCTTTTTAATCTTTCTTTGTATAGCTTGACATTGTCATAAGAAAATGTTCGAAATTCTTCTAACTCATTGAGCTGAAGCATTCATTTCTCTTTAGCAAGCTTGGGATCCAAGTTGAGTTGCTGAAGAGCCTAGTAAGCTTTGTGTTCTAACTCTAGAGGCAAATTACATGCTTTTCCAAATACCAACCTATAGGGAGACATCCCTAAAGGTGTCTTGTAAGTCGTTCTGTAAGCCCATAAAGCATCATCCAATCTTTTGGACCAATCTCGTCGATTCGGACACACTACCTTCTCGAGTATGCCTTTTATTTCTTTATTCGCCAACTCAGCTTGTCCATTCGTCTGCGGGTGGTAAGCTGTAGCAACTTTCTATCTTATTCCGTGTTTATCGAGTAGCCACTTCATCCATTTGTTCACAAAATGGGACCCCTGATCACTGATGATGGCTCTTGGAGTTCCAAACCGTGTGAACACATGCTTCTGTAAAAACTTCTTCACTACCTTGGCATCATTTGTCGGATATGCCTCGTCTTCAATCCATTTTGATATGTAGTCGACTGTAACTAGAATATACTTGTTACCAAATGACGGAGGAAATGGACCAAGAAATTCAATACCCCAAACATCGAACAATTCCACTTCCATGTTGTTTGTTCGAGGCATTTCGTTTCTGTTGGTGACATTTCTAGCCCTTTGACATCGGTCACAACTTCTGACATAAGCGTACGCATCCTTGAATAATGTTGGCCAAAAGAATCCAACTTGTAATACTTTGGCCGCAGTACGTGAACCTCTGAAGTGTCCCCCACTTGGAGCTATGTGGCACTGATATAATATTGCTCATACTTCATCTTTTACAACACATCTTCTGATCATCTTATCTGCAAACTTCTTAAATAAATACGGCTCTTCCCAGAAGTAATACTTAGCATCATAAAGGAACTTCTTCCTTTGCTAATACCTCTTATCATTGGGAATCAAATCACAAGCTAAGTAGTTAGCAAAATCAGCAAACTAAGGAGTGTTATGACTTACCTTGAGTATATGTTCATCAGGGAACGTGTATGGGTACAAGAGTTGCACTTTCTTCTCGTGGCTCCAATCTAGACAAGTTATCGGCCACTGGGTTCTCTACGCCTGTTCGATCTTGAATTTCCAATTCAAATTCTTAAAGTAGTAACACCCAATGAATCAGTCTCAACTTAGCATCTTTCTTGACAAGTAAGTATTTAATTGTCGAGTGATCTGTAAAGACTGCCACTTTCGTGCTTACAAGATAGGAACTAAACTTGTCAAAAGCAAACACAACTGCAAGTAATTCTTTCTCAGTTATCATGTAGTTCAATTGAGCTCTTGAAAAAGTCTGACTTGTATAGTAGATGAGATGAAAAACTTTATTCCTTCACTGGCCCATCACAGCTCCAACCGCGAAGTCACTTACGTCACATATTAACTCGAATGACAAATCCCAATCTGGTGTGACGATAATTAGTGCTAAAACTAATTGATTCTTCAAATCATTAAATGCTATCAAGCATTCTTCATCAAAGTTGAACGTTGATTCCTTCTCTAAAAACTTTTCAAGGGTTAAGTAATCTTAGAGAAGTCATTGATAAATCTTCGATAGAATACAACATGTCCCAAAAAGCTCCTAACACCCTTTACAGATGTTGAAGGTGGAAGCTTCTCGATAATATCTACTTTGGCTTTGTTGACTTCAATTCCTTGTCTTGTTATTCGATGCCCCAAAATAATACCTTTTCATACCATAAAATGACACTTTTCCTAGTTGAGAACAAGGTTTGTCTCTTCGCATCACTTCAGTACCTTAGCTAGATTCGCTAAGCAATCATCATAAGTGTCCCTGAACACTAAAAAGTCATCCATGAAAACTTCCAAATACTTCTCAACCATGTCAGTAAAAAATGACCATCATGCATCTTTGAAATGTAGTAGGCGCATTACATAAACCAAATAGCATGCGTCTAAATACAAACGTACCATACGGGCATGTGAATGTCATTTTGTGTTGATCTTTTGGTGCAATTGTCATCTGATTGTTCCCTGAGTATCCATCTAGAAAACAGTAATAGTCTCGCCCTGCGAGTCTATCTAACATCTGATCCAAGAATGATAAAGGAAAGTGATCTTTCCTAGTCGCTTTGTTTAGCTTCCGGTATTCGATGCAAATTCGCCATCCCGTAACCATTCTAGTCGGTATTAACTCGTTGTTTTCATTCTTCACGACTGTAGTACCTCCTTTCTTTGGCACGCATTGGACCAGACTAACCCATGAACTGTCAGAGATGGGATAGATTATATCCGCATCTAACCACTTGATGATTTCTTTCTTGACTACATCCTTCATAATGGGGTTCAATCTCAATTGTCTATCAATTGTTGGTTTCTTATCATCTTCAAGAATGATCTTGTGCATGCATACGGATGGACTTATACCACGAATGTCAACTATGGTCCATCCTATAGCCTTCTTGAATTGCTTCAACACTTTAATTAATAGGTCTTCCTACTTCTCAGTTAGTTGTGCTGAAATAATCACAGGCAAAGTAGAAGCGTCACCTAAATAAACATATTTCAAGTGTGAAGGTAATACCTTAAGCTCTAATTTAGGTGCCTCTTTAATCAATGCTTTCGGTTGAACGTAATCTCTGCTTTCTAAATCTGAAGATTCAAAATGAGGTTGTAGATTAAATCTCCTCGAATTAACTTCTAGCAAAGCTAAGTTTCCTCCCCCTCTTTATCACTTTGAGGGTTTGTCAGTAAAATCTTCTCTAAAGGGTCTTCTACCAAGTCGAATTCCTCTTTAATGACTATGTCTTCTAACTTAGACATTGCAGAACAATAATCAACTACATTAGGAAATCTCATAGACTTAAAAACGATAAAATTTACCTGATCGTCTTGAACGCGTATAGTTAGCTCACCCTTTTGCATATCAATAAGGGTTCTTCCTGTTGCTAGGAACGACCTTCCTAAGATGATTGGTACTTCCTTATCTACTTCAAAGTCTAAAATGACAAAGTTAGTAGGAAAAATAAACTTATCAACACGAACCAATACATCTTCTATTATTCCTTCAGGATGTTCTATAGATTGATCTTCTAACTTAAGTGTAACTATAGTTGGTATAACTTCACCTATCCCTAACTTTTTGAATATTGATATGGGCATTAAGTTAATTATTGCACCAAAAACATAGTGCTTTACCACAATAAGTTGCTCCAATGTTACATGGTATAGTAAAACATCAAGGATCCTTCAACTTTGGGGGTAGTTTTTCTTGAAGATATGCACTGCATTCCTTCGTTAGGGCTACTATCTCAAATTCTCCAAGTCTTCGCTTTTTCGACAAGATATCCTTCATGAACTTAACATAATTCGGCATTTGTTCAAGTGCTTCTACCAATGGAATGTTGATATGAAGTTGCTTGAGTACGTCTAGGAACTTCTTGAATTGGACTTCCTGCTTTTGCTTTTGGAGTCTTTGAGGGTAAGTTGGTGGAGGATTTCTAACTTGAACTGGCTACTTCATTTTTTGTGGAACTTTTACATCTAAAGAAGTTGTTATATCATCAGACTTGACTGGTTTTGAAGTCTCTTTCTCAACATTCATCGGTTTTGTTTCTGGTGAAACTGGTTCTGGTTCTAGTTCTGACAAAGTTGGAGTTTCTAACTTGAACTGGCTGCTTCATTTTTTGTGGCACTTCTACATCTAAAAAAGTTGTAAGATCATCATACTTGACTTTTTTTGAAGTCTCTTTCTCAATATTCACCGGTTCTATTTCTGATGAAACTCGTTCTGGTTCTGGTTCTAGTTCTAGCAAAGTTGGAGCTTCTAACTAGAACTGGCTGTTTCATTTTTTGTGGCACTTTTACATCTAAAGAAGTTGTTAGATCATCAGACTTGACTTGTTTTAAAGTCTCTTTCTCAACATTCACTGGTTTTATTTCTGGTGAAACTAGTTCTGGTTCTAGCAAAGTTGGAGTTTCAACACTTGGTTGAACTTCCACTGATTCTTGAGCATCCACTCACTTTTCTTCTACTTCAACAACGTTGGGTTGCAATGTCTTTCCACTCAATATTAATGCTTTACAATGCTCTTTCCTCAGATTTCTCGAATTCTCTGTATCACTCAGCAAAGCACCTCGTTGACGGTTTCTAAGCTCAGTGGCAAGTTGACCCATTTGATTTTCAAGGTTCTTGAATGTGGTTGCTCCGCTCTGGATTAAAGCATCATTCTTCGCCATGTATGCTTTCAACATATTTTCCAAACCATTAGAAGGTTCAACTTGGGTTGGTTTCTGAACTTGCTTGGTAAATCCTTGTGGTTGGATTGGTTTCGATTGAGCGTAATTGTTAATGGGTCCAACTCCTTGATTGTTCCATGAGAAATTAGGGTGATTTTGGCAAGATGGCTTGTATAAATTCAACTGCAGTCCTTGCCTACCTCAGTTTTGGTTCTGATTGCCCATGTAATACATTGATTCTGGGTTTGATGGACATTCTTCGAACATGTGCCCTTCTTGATAATAGACACAGGCTATGTTCTCAAATTGATTAGGTGGCTGAGCTGCAACATTATTAAACCCATTAGTAGTAAAATTCTTAAGCATTGAGGAAATTGATAATACTTGAGCTGCAAGTGAAGTTAATGGATCAACTTCGTGAATTCCTACAACTCGTCTTCCTGAGTTTTCTGAATTAGTTGGCCATTGGTAATTATTGCTTGCGATCCTCTCTATAATTTCGTAAGTCTCATTGTAAGACTTAGAAAGAGAATAGCTCCATTGGCGGAAGCGTCTACTACCATCATTGTGTGCGAATTAAGACCCGTTATAAAACGTCTCTAATTGGATGCAATGAGGAATTCCATGATGAGGGCATTTCCTTAATATCTCTTTAAATTTTCCCCATGCCTCATACAAAGATTCATCATTCATCTATTGGAAAGTAGCAATTTCACTCCTCAGCTTAGCATTCTTGCTTGGAGGGAAATATTTCCTAAGGATTCATTCTACTAACTCTTGCCCTGTTGTAATAGAATTTGGTGACAACGAGTTTAACCAGGTTTTAGCTCTGTCCCTTAGTGAAAATGGGAACAACTTCAATCGAAGTGCATCTTCTAACACCCCAGCTATCTTGAAAGAGTCGCTTACCTCCATGAATAGTCTCAAATGAAGATGAGGATCTTCTGTAGGCATTCCATGGAA
Organism: Gossypioides kirkii; assembly: GCA_005610355.1. Taxonomy (NCBI): domain Eukaryota; kingdom Viridiplantae; phylum Streptophyta; class Magnoliopsida; order Malvales; family Malvaceae; genus Gossypioides; species Gossypioides kirkii. The sequence continues at coordinate 13,292,339 of CP032255.1, forward strand.
TTGACCTACTGTCTGAAGCATTTGAAACGTCACTGGATTCAGTTCGAATTGTTGTGCCTCGATATCAGGTCTTTTAATTCCCGAATTAAGCTCGTGGAACAATGGCATAACATATTGTCTCAAGGCATGATCAGTGTTTTTATGACATAATGATTGTGCAAGCGTACACATGTCGATGCAAGTATAGTTGATAGACAAATCTATCGGATATCAATCCCTCGAGGAATGGGTTCTTGATGTCTAAATGTCGAAGCAATCAATATTGGAATTAAGTGTAATGTGAGTACTGATATCAGTGCAATATGTCAGATCTGCACACTAAAATTAGATATCAATGTCAACGCAATCAGAGTCAAATGTCAGGTGTTAAATGTCAATGTACTAAAAGTAAATCAAATGTGTTGAGTGTTGAGTGCTAAATATTTAAATTTCATAAAATGTAAAAGTTATCAAGTGTAAAGGGTAGAAATGGTTCACTGATTCTGCTAAGTTGCAACACTGGATGTGTCGACAAGGTAGAGTATAGATGAATTTTCGCTGCAATGAAGTCCCTTTGAGTTCTTACCAATAACAGCTCCCTACTTAATCCCGACTTAAATATCAACAATCACTCCACCTCTCAGTACGAGCAATGATGTGTATCCAAGAACAAGTAACTGGTTCTTATCCCAATCTCGAGAAGCTCTCACCTAACCCACTTGTTAACCTAACCTGTCACCGCATCTCTCGATGTCGGTGCACTGCAATTTCACTCTCGTGCTTAAGGCGGTTAAATCCAAGAATAAATAGATAAGCAGTGTAAAATAAGAATCAAAATGATATAACATTAAAAGACACTCTCGTATTCATTTGATATCATCAAAATCCATAATCGTTTAAGAAGAATTAAAGAGTACAACGAAGCTTACTATCTCTAGACTACTAGGCCTACTCCCTAATTATTCCTCTTACCTTGCATCAAACACCTTCTCGTCAGAAGTGACTGCAGACTTGCTTCATCCGCTTCCTAATTCTCAGCTCAAATCTCCAAAATCACATAGAAATTGTAGAATTTAATCCCTTAGCTCTTGATGATTTCTTCATTCTTCTATTTATAGGCTTAAGAAATTGTAGATTTCCTCCATTCTCAGATCCAATTACTTTGTACAGCTGTAAAAGTTTGTTATTGACAGCTATGCAGATCTGATTTGTTTACTAGACTATTGTAGAATGTCGACGCAATTTATAAATTACACCGACAATTTGTCAGCAGAATGTCACTGTATTCCTGGACATCTCTTCTCAGATCTAGATCTAATTACAGCTGTCACAGTTAGTTAAATTCCAACTCTGCACTCACGCAGATCTGGTGTGATCTTTATAACTCTGTAGATTGTCGCCACATCTCTGGTCGCGGTCTGAAATCTTTAATTACGGCGACAACGTGTGAAATTCCTGCGCTGGTGCTTCCAGATATGCTTGTGGCTTGAATTCACTCAGACAAAGTAAAGCTTTCAATGTGTCGACATCTCCGGTTGCAATTCCAAGGTATACTTGTGGCTGCATTCTTCTGAGATGAGTTCCTGCGCTGACAATTTTAAGGCGCAATATATCGGCTGATTGCAACGACATTAGTGCAAAAAGAGGTAAAAATAACTAGAATTTAAACCAAACAATAATGAGTTAGAAAATATAAAAAATAAGTATGAAATGCCTATTATGGATGCTAAATATGCTACAAAAGAGACAATTAATACCCAAATTTAGGGAGAAAATATATGTCATTTGTAATACCATCAAGGCACTATCCCTATCATCAGCAATAAGGATAGGATTATGAGCATGGTTAGCTCCATTTCCTTAATTCTGATTCTCAAAATTCATCTCTTCAATCATTCTTTGAGATGCTTGTCTTCTTCTTTCTTGGAAAGTTCTCTCAATTTCAGTGTCCACTGAGAGTAAGTCGGTAATTCGGTCAATACTCATAAACACCTGAAATCAGAAAAATATAAGTTAGTAAGTAGTTAGAAAAATAAATAAACCAAAATGTAAAACAGATAATTTCACAAATAATTTTGACAATCCCCAACAATGACGCTAAAAACTTGGAACGATGAAAATGTGCAAGTGTACACAATCGTATTCAAGTTATAAAGTGACAAGTAATGTCGAGTATCGTTCCCATAGGGGCTGTGCTATGAAAACTATTTATGAAATATTTAATTAACAATTTGGTTAAGAATAAGATAATATTGGTGAATGATATTAATCTAAAGTATTAATCTAAACTAAATTAATCTAAGTTAAAGCTAAAACTATATTAAATTCCTATGCATGATTTCTAAAGATTTTAATCAATATGACATAAATGTGTCAGGTTAATTGCTTTAATTACTTGATTAAATCTAAATCATGTTCATGCTTGTTACGAAATAATGTTCACAGAAACCCGGTACTCTGCTAACTTATGAACAACATCACTTATTAAAATTCATTCATCTCTTGAACATATCTCTCTGCCAATTCAACCGACTAAATCAACTTTAATAAGCAAATGTGCTATTGCACATACATACTATATGAAATCTAAAAAAGCTCTTGAATATATCTCTATGCCAATTTAACCAACTAATTAACAATCATAAGCATGTAAAGGATCAAGTGAATTAAAAATCATATCTCTATATTGAAACAATTTAATTACAAAAATCCTGCAAGTTATGCAAGGCTATGTATTGTTTAATACCATCACTAATCTAACCTTCAGCTCCCTTAGAAGATTAGACATGTACAAATTAAATAGTGTGTCCATTAATCACAATTTCAGTGCGCTTAAATGATTAATTCAATAGTTATATCACAAGGGTAATGCAATAATAACTTAGGCATGGTCATATTTAATTAAACAAAATATTTAGGTCCTATAACATCATAAACATGACTTAAATATAAACAGGAAATTAAACACAATCAACCCAACACTTAAAGAATTTAAGTCATTTCAATTAAATAAGTAATAGTATTCATAATAACATTCATCATAATAAAAAACAAGAATCTAAAACAAAGAAAAAGACTAGGAATAAATTTGTCGATTTCTGAAAAATTGCTGTTGTGTTCTTCGTCGTTCTTATACAGTCACTAGAAATTCCAATACAACATCAAAATAAAAATAAAATCTAGTCCCTCAAGTTTTCACACCTACATTGTCATCTTTTAAGAACTAAAAACCCTTTCATATACACAACCAAGGTGTGTTTTCCTTTGGATCACCAACTTGCTCACCTCACCACTCCACTCCAATTATATCTTTGCAAAAACAATCACCTAAAGAGTGTAAGCTTAACCAAGATTAGTGAGTACTCATGATGCCATAATAAATCACAAACACAATAGTTAAAAAAAAAGCATGCTAGACACATATATCACCTATAATCATCAACGTGATATTACCTTGATACATTGGCTATTTGTGAGGATGAAAATACGTGTTAAAACACTCATTGGATACATAAATCTCCATCACCCCTACTTTGACTCATAGAGTTTATAACAAGCCCAAAAAGTGTAGCATGAAGCTAGCACTCTCTTATACACCAACATGACCCATGAATTGAGCAATGCTCTATATTCCGTTATCCCTCCACATGTCACAACATCAAACACATATATGAATACTCAATTTCTATGGCATGCCAACTATATCCAATGTTTTCAAAGGTTCACAAGGCCAATATGTCCAATTCACACGTTAATTTTATGGTTTATGCACAGTCACACACTTCACATTCATATCACTTGTCACTTTCACATAACGCACCTCAAGTGCAAGCTCTTTTCTCAAGGAGCCAAATAAACTTGCATATCAAATGAGTGTGCATAAAACTAGTTGTTCACAAGGCGTATTCAATCATAAAATCAACACATATATTCACATCACACACTTGTACATATCACAACAAATGTAAGCTTGCTTATAAAATAACAAAGTTCAAGTAAGAACACTTACTCTTAGGACTTAGATTTTATGATTAGACCACCTAAACCCCCTTTAACTCATTGATTTTTGCATTAATTATAACACATTGTAAGGCCCTGAAGATAGGTTTAGTAGTTTCAAGTAAGTTTATCGGGTTTCGAGTAAAAATTAGGAGTTAATTGGGTTTATTAGTATTTTTTTAATTTAGTTAGCTTAATTTCATTTAAAATCAAAAAAATAATATTTCGAAAAATAAAAATATTTTTATAAAAAATAATTTTATGGTTTTAAATAATTTTTGGGTAAAATAAATATTTTAGGTCTAATTAGAATTGAAAAATAAATTAAAATGGGGGTTTAATTGAGAGAATTTATAATATTAACTAAATAGGACCATTTTGCAAAACAAGATAAATGTAAGAGTGGTTTTATAACAAATTATCCTTATTTTCGGAATTTTGGAGGGAAAGGAGTATTTTGAAAAGCAAGAGAAATTTGGGAGTGTCCTAATGACAATTTCCCTAATTTTTTTTCGAAAATCGGGTGGGGATTTTTAGTTTTTAAAACGCTGCAACTACCTCACTTTGCACACCATTTTCACTCAAATTAAGAGTTTTTTTCTCCTTTTTTTCTCATTTCATAGACAACATATTAGAGAATAGATCTAAACTTTTACTCTCTTACAATTCTCTCCAAAATCTCCATAAAAGTTTTCCAAAGTTGAGCAAAAGTCATCCGAAATTTCTTCAATGATCTTGATTCAATCTTCTAAATTGATGATTTGAGATAAATTGAAGGTAATTGTCAACTCTAAATTCATTTTTAAGTTTTTTTCAATCATCATTTGCTATTTAAATTGATTAAAATAGAAATTTCAAATTTTGATTTCTTCTTTCTTGAACATGGAACTCAACAATGGTGAATCCATGATTTTGAGTTGGAATCCAAGTTTTAATGGATGTCTAAGCTCAAAATATGTTTACTAAGACGTTTTTAATCATAAAACAAGAGATCAAACTCATTTGCTTGATCAATTTTGATAAATTCATTTTTAATCAAGAAGATGAGTTGATTTTCTGGAAAATTTTAAAACGATTTAATAGATGAAATTAACACATAGGTTTTATGTTAATGGACTAGGAATGAAGTTTAGAAGTGGTTTGTGGTGCTGAGAAGCACATTTAATTGATGAATTTTTTGTTTCAGCTTAATTGTGTAATTTTGGTAAGGTAGATTAGAGAAACTATTTAGATTCGTATAGTTTATGAAATTTTGTCTTTCTTGATGTTAATGTTAGTTTGTAATGCATATTTTGTCTTTGTTAAAGCTTCACATTGAGATGAGGATGACGCTAATCGAATTTGAGGCTCGAACTTACCTATTTGAACTCACTTTTGTTTGAAAAACAAAGTGCGAAGGTGAGTGATTTTAGAGGCTATTGGTAAATTTGCCTGGTTATGTGCTAAATTGAAGTTTTAAATAATGTTTTTAATGACTTAATCGCATTTTATTTGGTTGTATTTGCAAAAATTAATTTTATTTTACAAGAGCATTATTGCACTTGGCTTTTGGAAAAATTTGTGTGTTTCTGAATTTTTTAGCACTTGATGTTGGTGTTAAGATTTGTTTAAGATTCATGGATGAATCTTCAAACATATGACATAAGTTTGATAGTCCATCATGAAAAAATATAGAAATTGTTCTCTAATCATGTTTACCATCTTCATCTTAGTTTTGAAATAAAGACCATCTACAAAAAAGATGAGCATAAAAAGAACTTGGACTAATTTTGTTCATCGTCAAGTGAAGAAAAAAACATTATCATACAGTGAAAAACTGTTCAGCCAAATGATAAGTGCTAAAAGCAACATGTTTTAATCTCATTCTTAATGTGTTTTTGGATGATTAAGAGATATAAATTAGTGAATTTTATACTCCTAATCCTTTAAATTTATGTTTCTATACTTAATAGAGCATTTGGGAGAAAAAGGAGAAAAAAATGAGCGAAAACCGGAAGATTTGCGCAAGGTGCAAGGACCACACTGGTTCCACCTTATCACACGAGCTGGGCACACGACCTGTAACACCCAAAAACCCGAAACCATCTCCGATCTAAGGTCTCAGGGTTTACTGAACTTTTCAAGTCTTTCTTTTCTTTTTTTACATACAATTTAATCACAATTTTTAAAATTATAATTTGTAGCTCAGAATACTAACTACATTTAATTTTTACACATTCATTTACAACCTTTCAATTAATAAATAATCAAATTCAATCACGCAAGAACTTAGGAATCACGTACAAATATTTTCCATCAGGGATCACATGGTTCTGTATCCCAAACACACAGTTCTCACCATTAGCTAACAAAACTATAACCAAACATACTTATCATTACATTGCAGAAGGAATCAATATTCATTTCACAAATCATAACATTCATTTTTCATGTCTGTAATATCCAAAACCCGAAAACCATCGCCAGTTAGGGTCCTAGTGTCTTTCTATTCATATATCACTATTCATCTTTTAATATCATGTCATACATAATCATTTAAATATAATTATAACTCAACAAGGGCAAAAAGGTCATTTCCATGATTTTTGGATACTTCTACCGGTACTTGTTGGACAAGTATCGATAGTTGTCAAGTCAATAAATAGTTCAAGAATAGTGTAGACTTCTATCGGTACTTGAGACATTACTACCGATACAAGTATGACTTCTACCGAAATATGTCATGCTTCTACCGATACTAAAAACTCCAGAGAGCTAAGAAGTTTTACCCAACTTCTACCAATACAAGTATTCAGACTACCGATACTACTATGAATAGAACTTTCGATACTTTGTATGTTACTTACCGATACAATGTAAGTCAGTAACCAACTTCTCCCCTACTCTATACTTCTACCGATACATGCAAGAATTCTACCGAAACAAGTATACAGAATTTGATTATTCACACAAGTCCTCAAGTTTATCAACCATCATTCAACACAAGATTCTTATTCAAATCCTCATCCTGCAAAATCTATACATGACAATACTTGTTTCATCATATGACACAAAATATAACCAATCATCACAAGTATTCTTAAATTCAGATGCCAATTCATTACCAAACATATTTCCTTAGTTACAACATCAAGCAAGCAAGCAAGTTTAGTTCAACAAAGAACCAACAATCCAAAATCAAACATTTCAAGGGTAACATTATCCTAGTACATGCCATATAACCAAGTGATGAAAATACTACCGAATGAGCTCCCGAGATAGTGTGATTTCTTCGAGATGATCCGATCTTCAAACAACAAACAATCTATAAAACAACAATAACATCTTTGGTAAGCTTCAAAGCTTAGTAAGTTTGAAGAGTTTAAAGAGTTACCAATCATATGCATAAAGCAATTATATCTCAACCGAGCAAGGATGAACTGTTACTTCCTCAAGCCATATTTGGTGTTCCAACTTTGTTGTCTATAACTTTTCTGTTACCAGTACTTGATGTTGCTCACGAGCTGTCCAAGACTCGCAACGTATGCAGTGCCCCAGCCATTGGTACAGTGTCTGTATGTACTATAAATTGTTCCCTAACAATGCTGCTCACACGAACTGTCGAGAATATGCAATAAGCAGTCCTAGCCATCGTAGGGCCTGTAATCCATTTAGGATCCATATATCCTTCCCGAGTCACGATGCTGCTCACACGAGCTGTCGAGGACTCGCAACATATGCGGTACCTCAGCATCGATACGGTATCAGTGCGTATAATTGTTCCCTAACGATGCTGCTTACACGAGCTGTTGAGAATACGCACTTATGCATAAATCTCACTCATCGTAGGGTCTGTGATCCATTTAGGATCCATATTTATTTTCTTATTTCCCGACTCACGATGTTGCTCGCACGAGCTGTTGAGGACTCGCAACATATGCGGTACTTCAGCCATCACGTCAGTTTCAAATCATCGGCTTAAAGCCTGATATCTCTTTCATTCATTTCTTTTTCATCTTTCTCAATTTCACGTACCATAACCTGTTCTGTAAAAATTATAAAGAATACAAATAATATACTATTTAAATGAAAATTTAACGTTACAGACTTACCGGAATAAATTGCAGTTAAAGTGAACTTCAGGGGCAAATTCGTAATTTTCATTTTTCCATAATCGCAATACGATCTTGATCTATTACAATAATTTCATTCAATTATTTAAATAAACATGAAATTTATAATCATTTTATGCAAATAAGCCTTTTTGGTATTTTAAGAAAATTGCCCTTAACTTTTCATTTTTATTCAATTTAGTCCTTTAGCTCAAAACTTGCAAATTAACCATTTTATTTTAATTTTTTAGCTTGCCGAATATTCATGTGTCTTTAAACAGCCCACTTTTACATTATTTTACCTTAAGTCCTTGCAAATTTAACACTTTAATAATTTAGTCCTTAAGCATTAAAATCATCAAAAATCACTTTACAAAATAATCAAATCCAACAACCAAGCTTAATAAACTTCAATAAATTTTCAAGAAGCAATACATTCATCAATGGAAAAATTTATGACATTTAAAAGATTCACAAATTAGTCCCCGGGTTAGCTAGATTAAGCTAATACGAACTCAAAAACATAAAAATTACTAAAAACGGGTGAGAAATCACCTACCAATCAAAGGACTTCAAGGTCATTTAGGGTTTGTCTATGGTGGAAAGAAGAAAAAAATGAGGAAGATAACTCATTTCTTTCACTTTAAGTTTTGTTTTTACTTTAATTTATTTATTTACTCTTTTGTCTTTTAGTAATTATAATGACCAAAAATGTCCACTACCCTTCCTTAGGGTTTATTTACTTCTTAAGGACCTTTCTAAACCTTCCTTCTACTAGTAAACACATTTAACTAATGAATTTCACCTTTTTCACCTTTTACGATTTAGTCTTTTTTACTTAATTGACTATCTAAACAATAAAATTTGGTCACCAAATTTTAATACGATACTAATGACCTCTTAAATATTAAAATAATTAATATTTTCTATCTAAAACATCGATTTGTGATCTCGAAACCACAATTCTCGATCATACTAAATTAAACTAATCACCTACCAATCAAAGGACTTCTAGTTCATTTAGGGTTTGTCTATGGTAGAAAGAAGAAAAAAATGAGGAAGATAACTCATTTCTTTCACTTTAAGTTTTGTTTTTACTTTAATTTATTTATTTACTCTTTTGTCTTTTAGTAATTAATTAGATTTTTATATTTATAATGACCAAAAATGTCCACTACTCTTCCTTAGGGTTTATTTACTTCTTAAGGACCTTGCTAAACCTTCCTTCTACTAGTAAACACATTTAACTAATGAATTTCACCTTTTTCACCTTTTACGATTTAGTCTTTTTTACTTAATTGACTATCTAAACAATAAAATTTCGTCACCAAATTTTAATACGATACTAATGACCTCTTAAATATTAAAATAATTAATATTTTCTGTCTAAAACATCGATTTGTGACCTCGAAACCACCATTCTCGATCATACTAAATTAAACTAGTTAGTAAATCCTCATTTTTATTAGGATTTAATTGCAATTTATAACAATCTAAAGAGTTTCACATCATTTCTATTTTTAGGCTATTTAAAAAGGTTCTAATTTCATAATTGGTCCCTTAATTATATTAAATTCCAATTAAACAAACTTGTTTACAATTTAGCCTTAAACTAAAAAGGACTAAATGAATAAATAACCCAAAAGTTAGTGGAAGGTAATCATATCCTCCTCCGCTTGAACTTTTTGACCATGGTGTAATTACCACTTTGGTCCCGTTTATTTTTAATCAATAGTAATTAACTTTTACCCCTTTTCAATTTACTCCTTTTTCCTTAATTAAGCAATTAATCATCAAAATTATCCAACCGAACTTCAATTCACATTTATTAAGACTCTGTAAATATTTAATATAAATATTTACGGCCCTTAATTTCAGAAACGAGGTCCTAATACCTCATTTTCTAAAACCACTTAACTTTTGAACCAAATCACTTATACTAATTTTTAATTCAATAATTAAAAGTCTTCAATTCAAAATTCCATATAAAATTATTATTGACTTATTTAATTTTAAAACTCATTATAAATTTTTTTCGTCGGGTTTGTGGTCCCGAAATCACTGTTTCCGACACCACTGAAAAATGGGCTGTTACACGGCCGTGTGAGTCACACAAGTTGCCACACGGACGTGTGCTAAACCATGTGGATGCCACAAACTGGACTTCAAAACACGCGGGAAACACAATTTTTAGGTTTTTTTGAGCATTCTAAGACCTATAAATACCGAATATAAAAAGAGGGGAGTAAGCTGTCACAAAATACTCAAGAAAACAACTCGAAAAACAACATTGAAACCGTCTCTGAAGTAGATTTCCATCAAGATTGAAGATCTCCTTTTAATTTCTTAGAAGTTTAATATGAGTTTCTTTGTTTCTTGTGGATTTACTATCTTTTGGATGTTTTTATAAGTGATTATGAGCTAATTTTCTAAATACTTAGGGGAGATTAACCCTATGATGAACTCAGTCATTTGATTTCTATTTTATGTAATAAATACTTAGATCTTATTCTCAATTGTGTGTGCTTAATTCTTGGTTTAGTATTTTCGGGATATTAATCTATGTTTGATGTGCTTAAATCAGAGGAGGAATAGACCTTATTTAATAGTAGATCTAGCATAATTACGTGGAGTTGCATGCAATCCTAGAAATAGGACGACATAAATCTACCGAATTATAGTCAAATCTAATAGGGGATCCATAAATATAGTTAAAGCGACAATAGGGGTTTTAATTAGAAAGAAATTTCAATTAATCAACCTGAGTCAATTGCTTTTATGCTTGAAGAGAGGTATTAGCATAATTTAGGGATTTCTACGAATCAAGATACTAAGTGAGGAAATTGTTTAATTCAGATTGATAATGACATATGAAATCTAGGTGAATTGTTTCCTGGGTATTGTTTCACTTTTTGGTTGTTAATCATTTTCTTACTTGATTTGTTCTTTGTCATGTTCTTTAGTTAATTAATGTAGTTAATTTTAGTTTTAAATCAATCACACCAATTTATTGATTAAATAATAGAAAGACAGTAATTACTAGTACTTATAATCCTCGAGGGAAAGATATCTTTGCTCATTGTAGCTATACTATTAATTGATAACTGCACTTGCCTTAGTTAGATTTTTAGTTGGTTTCGACTGCATCAAGTTTTTGGCGCCATTTTTGGGGACTGAAATATTAGGAAATCTTTATTTTTATTAATTTAGCCATTTTTAATTTTTATTTTAATATTTTTATTTGTAATTTAATTTTTCTATTATAATTTTTCCCTTTTGTTTACTTCTTGTAGGTTCTTTTGGTTTATGACTAGAGGAAACTTCAAAACCATTACTATACGACTGTGAGATTGAAAAGACTATTCGAAAAAATCGTAGAAAGGTTAGAGAAGCAAAGCGAAATCAATAGATTTTAGTAGGTGATCCAGAAGACAAGAATATTATTGTAGAGATGGAACACGTTCAAAATAATCAGCTTCCTCCTATTCATCTTGCTCATCGAACCATGTATGATTATGCTAAGCCTACTCTGATTGGGGCTAAATCGAGTATTGTCAAACGATAATTAATGTAAACATTTTTGAAATCAAGCTGAACACAATTCAGATGGTGCATCAATATGTTCAATTTGATGGTTTGCAAGATGAAGATTCAAATGCTCATTTAGCTAATTTTCTTGAGATTTACGACACATTCAAGATCAATGGGGTTACTGATGACGCCATACGCCTACGGTTGTTCCCATTTTTGGTGAGGCAAGGAAAAACAATGGTTAAATTCTTTACCACGAGGTTCCATCACTACTAGGGCTCAAATTGTAGAAGTTTTTGTTAAAATATTTTCCACCGGCTAAAACAGCTAAGTTGAGGAATGATATCTCTTCTTTTGTTCAATTTGATATTGAGACACTTTATGAAACATGGGAGAGGTTTAAAGATTTACTGAGAAGGTGTCTCCATCATGGATTACCGTTGTGGCTCCAAGTTCAAACATTCTACAATGATTTGAACCCCTTAACTAAATAGATGATTGATGCATTAGCGGGCAGAACACTCAATAACAAAACATTGGAAGAAGCCCAATATTTTATTAATGAGATGACACTAAATGATTATCAGTGGCAAGTTACGAGAGTAAAACCTATGAAGGCAGCAGGAGTTTTTGATGTTGATGCCCTTTTTATGTTAGCTAATTAGGTTGAAGCTCTAAGTAAAAAAAATTGATCATTTTAATTAATCTAAGAAGATACATCTGGTGATGCAGTGCAATGCAAATGGAGCGAGGATGATGAATTCAGAATATTCACCCTTGAAGTCTAACATGGAGTATGAGCAAGTCAAATTTTTGGGTAATAATTCTAGACCTTAAAATAGCCCCTATAGCAATACTTATAATGCAAGATGGAGGAATCATCCAAATTTTTCATGGGGTGGTCAAGAAAATAAAAGGTCACAACCCCCTCCGGGTTTTTAGTAGCCTTATCAGCTGGAAAATAAATTGAACCTTGAAGAGATGCTTGCTAAATTTATTTCGGTTTCTGAAACTAGATTTCAAAACAACGAGATAGCTTTTAAAAATCAGTAAACATCAATTCATGGCATTGAAAATCAAATCGGACAGCTTGCTGAACTTGTTTGGAAAGGACAACAAGATAGTTTGCTTAGTAACACTGAACCAAACCCAAAAGAGCATGTGAAAGCAGTTACATTGAGAAATGGAAAAGTGTTGGTTAAACCGAAACAGAAGTTGAAATAAGAAACCAATGAAAAAGATGATGAGGTGGCAAAAATCGAAGAAATTCAAACACCGGAGCTTAAGGAATACAAACCACCAATTACTTATCCAGCAAATTTGAAGAAAGATCGCATGATGAACAATTCGGTAAATTTCTTGAACTTTTTAAACAACTACATATTAACTTATCTTTTTTTGAAGCTCTTTCGCCGATGCCTACATATACAAAATTCTTAAAGGAGCTATTTTCAAATAAATGGAAGTTAGAAGAGCTATCCACTATGAAAATGAATGGTGAGTGCTCAGCCATTCTCTAAAATAAACTGCCTACTAAGCTGAAAGATCCAGGAAGTTTTACTATCTCTTGTTCTATCAGTAGTTTAAACATTGAAAAGGCATTAGTTGATTTAGGTGCTAGTAATAATTTGATGCCTTATAAGATTTTCAAGCAACTTTGTCTTGGGGAATCAAAACCACTAGGATGAGTATTCAATTAGCTGACATATTTGTTAAATATCTTAGGGGCATTATTGAAGATGTGCTTGTAAAAGTAGATAAATTCATATTCCATGTTGACTTTGTTATACTTTACATGGATGAGGATGTTGAGGTGCCTTTCATTTTGGGTAAACCTTTTTTAGCTACTGCTAGAGCTATTATTAATGTAAGTAATGGTAAATTTGTGCTTAAGGTATGTGATGGTGAAATTATTTGTGTCAAATTTTTAATGCCATGTGATTTTCTTGAGAGCAAGATGATTCCTTTTATTTTATTCATTTTATTGATCATGCTGTTCAAGATTCATTACAGGAAATTGTTCATAAGGACACACTGGAATTGTGTATTGTTCAAGGAGAGGAGGCGGATGGAGATAATACCATGATAAATGAGATGAAAAATGGTCTAAATGCTAATGAGTCCCCATTGAGAAAGAAAGATTTTAAGACCATTGAGGTAAGTAAGGAATTAAAGTTGAAACCCTCTATTGAAGAACCTCCTAAATTGGAACTGAAGCAATTTCCAAACCATTTAGAGCATGCTTTCTTAGGAAACAATTCTACATTGCTAGTGATTATTACTTCGGATTTAATGTCAAATGAGAAAGAGGAGTTAATGCAAGTGCTTAGGAAACACAAAAGAGCTATAACATTGAAAATTTTTTATATTAGAGGGATTAGTCCTTTTTGCACTCACAAAATTTTAAAGGAGGACGAATATAAACCATGTTTACAAGCTCAAAGGAGACTAAATCCCCAACATGAAGGAAGTTGTCAAGGCTGAGGTAATTAAACTTCTAGATGTTAGAGTTATTTATCCTAGTTTTTATAATACTTGGGTGAGTCTTGTGTAGGTTGTTCCTAAGGAAGGAGGCATGATTGTTGTGGCTAATAAGAAGAACGAGTTGATTCCAACAAGAATAGTCATGGGATGAAGAGTTTGTATTGATTATAGGAAGTTGAATGGTACTACAAGGAAAGACAATTTTCCTCTTCCGTTTGTTGTTCAAATGTTAGGGAGGTTAGCTTGCCACATGTATTATTGCTTTTTGGATGAATTTCTGGTTACTTCCAAATCCTGATAGCTTCGGAGGATAAAAAAAAGACGATATTTACATGTCCATATGATACGTTTTCTTACCGAAGAATGCCTTTTGGATTATATAATGCTCTTGCTACTTTCCAGCATTGTATGTTAGTCATCTTTGTTGAACTCGTGGAAGACATCATGTAGGTATTTATGGACGACTTCTCGATACTCGGTAATATTTTCATTTTATGCCTTAAGAATTTAAAACGTGTTCTAATGAGATGTGAGGAAATGAACCTTGTGATTAATTGGGAAAAATGTCACTTCATGGTTAAGGAAGGGATTGTTTTGGGCCCTAAAATTTCTAATAAAGGGATCGAGGTCGATAGAGCAAAAGTTGAAACTATTGAAAAATTACCTCCTCCTAATTTGGTTAAGGCTATTAGAAGATTCTTAGGACATGTTGGGTTTTATAGGAGATTTAGTAAGGATTTTTCTAAAATAAAGAAGCCTTTAACGAATTTACTCGAAAAGGATGTGCCATTTAATTTCAATCAAGATTGTTTAGAGGCATTTAACATTCTCAAGGAAAAAATAATCAATACCCCGATTATAGTTGCACTTGATTAGAATTTACCCTTTCAACTAATGTGATGTAAGTGATTTTGCAGTAAGTACAGTGGATTATGTGTCGAAATGGGTGGAAGCTCAAGCTTTACCAAATAATGATGCTAGGGTGGTAGTTCGATTTCTTAAGAAACTTTTCTCTCATTTCAGAACACCTAGAACAATCATTAGCGATACTGGTACACATTTTTGTAACACTCAATTTGATAAGATCCTTTAGAAATACGATGTACATCATAGAACAACTGCCTCTTATCATTCTCAAACTAGTGGTCAAGTTGAAGTATCAAATCGAGAATTGAAATGTATCCTAGAAAAGACCATAGAGATAAATAGAAAGGTCTGGGCTTTGAAATTAGATGATGCTTTATAGGCTTATAGGACTGCGTACAAAACACCCATAGAAACATCTCTTTACAGACTTGTTTATGAGAAGAGTTGTCACTTACCACTTGATCTTGAACACAAGGCATTTTGGGCAATAAAATTTCTAAACTACGATCCTAAACTTACAAGTGAAAAGAGAATTATGCAACTGAATGAGCTTGATGAATGGCGTGCTAATGCTTATGAGAGTTTGAGATTATACAAAGAATCAACAAAGCAACGCCATGATGCTCGTTTAAAGCAGTCTAAATAATTCACAGTTAGGGATCGAGTTCTTTTAATAACTTAAGGCTCAAACTATTTCCTAAAAAGCTAAAATCGAGATAGTCAGGCCTATTTGTGGTAAAAATCATTTTTCCTTATGGTACAATAGAAGTAACACATCCTGAATATGGCACATTCAAGGTAAACGATCATCGACTCAAAATTTATCTTGGTGGTGATTTTAATAACGAGATAGAGGAGCTTTAGCTTCAAAATTCATCGCAACCGTGAGCTTAAAAATGGAAGTCGAGCTTAGACTCTAAACAAGCATTTCTTAGGAGGCAACCCGAGCGTTTTAATTATTTTTATTGTACTTAATTTTTATGTTTTATTACTTAATAAATTAAAAAAAAAGTCACACGGGTTGGGGTGAGCCACATGGCCGTGTGATTCTTAGAGTGAATATTTTCAATTTTATTTCAAGTTAATGAGTTACACAGGCCAAAGACATGGCCGTGTGAGACACACAAGCGTGTGTGATATCGTGTGCCTTACATGGCCTCGCACACGGGCGCGGGAGAAGAGAAGGGCAATTGCACATGGCCTAGACACACGGGCATGTTCCAGGACGTGTGACTATTGTGCGTATATTTTAATTTATTTCGAAGCATCACACGGTCTGTGAACAACCACACTGCTTGTAGACACGACCGTGTGGATCACATAGCCAAGATACATGTGCTTGGTCATGTGAACCCTAGAGCTTAATTTATTTCATTTTCAATCGACACATGGGCTAAAAA
Organism: Gossypioides kirkii; assembly: GCA_005610355.1. Taxonomy (NCBI): domain Eukaryota; kingdom Viridiplantae; phylum Streptophyta; class Magnoliopsida; order Malvales; family Malvaceae; genus Gossypioides; species Gossypioides kirkii. The sequence goes on from CP032255.1 coordinate 13,308,690, forward strand.
GGACACACACGGGCACACGATCGTGTGGCTGAACACGAACCCTTAAACGATCGTGTGGCCGAACACAAACCCTCAAACAATCGTGCCTCTAATTAAACCTTAAAACCCTAATTTTTTCCCAATTTTGTTTTGTTCCAATCCCAAGCCTATTCTTTTACCGTTCTCCCGACAAACAACCCTAAACCTGCCCCTTGCTTTCTTCTTCGATTCTTCTTCACCATCGCTCCATCGTGCAACCCCTACTCCTGTAACCTTTCCCTTTCCCTTTCTCGATCTCGACCACCACCTTCACGAAACCACCCCCTCGTCGCTCTATTCGTTACCCTGCCTCACCATATTTCTTTCCACCACGCCTCCATCGAGTCCTTCTCCACTCGCCTTCACTCACAACAACCCGACCTCTCCCCCTTTTCGTGTGTCTTGGCCCCTTCACATTCACCGAGCCGATCTAATCGCGACTCCATCCATCTCCTTCGTGTGCCTCTAGCACCGTCGATCGTCGACGCTGAAACCCGTTCCTCCGACACTTTTTTGCATTATGTTTCTTTTTTCAATCCTCCACCTTGCGCAACCATCATTTTCTATTACGTTTTCATCACCGACCTTCGCGCGCATCCTATCCACCACTGCATCTCCATTGACAACCACTGTCGTTGCACCTCGCCGTTAGGTCCCTACTCATTTTGATTTTTGTTTATTATTTTATTATTTACTTTTTGTTTTCTTGAATTATTATTATTATTATTATTGTTATTTTGTTGATATTATTATTTAATACTCTTATTGTTCTTAGTAGTCTATTGCTTAGTTTTCGTTGTCCATTTCTTTAGTTAATTTTCATTTTAATTTTTTATTATTATTCAACTGTTTTGGTAATTTGGTGGTTAACTTAGTTTGTTACTCTGCCTAATTATTATTAATATTAGTTTTCATTTTTAGTTTAGTAATAAGTAATCATCAGTTATATTTGTGTGCTTTGGCTGTGGTTTTTGAGATATATTGCTAGTTGCCTTATGTTATTTTATATGTCGATTTGTCTTATTCTATTGGTTGATTTGTCTCTGTTATTTTGTACTATTTATTTATATTGGGTTTTTGATATTTCCTTTCAGGTACATTATGGCTAACACATGCAAAGGGAAATCCAAAGTCATAGTCCTCATTTCAGAAAAGTGAAAGGCTCCGGCGTCCTCGGGTCCTACTCTAACAACAAGACATTTTGTGTCTCCAATCTTCTTGGATCCATAAGAGGACCAATACTAGCATTTGATGGCATGTCCATTAGGTTTAGGTCGTTGCCTAGATTGGGAGTCATTAGAGGCGATTCATTTGGATGATCAGAATCGGGCCCTTATCAACACTAGCCCATGGGATCGGTTAGTTTCCATCATCGAGCCAACATTTTCCAAGTTCACACAGGAGTTATGCTCTACATTCTCCCTCTAGCACGTGATGGGACAATATGATGAGGCGGGTTCAGTTACATTTAGACTCGAGGATGTTACACGCTATTTGAGCGTCCCAAATTTTGGCATCACACTTGGACTTTATTTAGAGGAATTTATGAGTCTACCTACATTCTCCGAGTTGCCTCGCCACATCCACCATTATCCTTCATTCTATTGGTCGAAACTCGGAGCTATAGGAGCGACTTATAACCAAAGCAAGTCAAAAGCTACTTCTCTATCTCCACCATTATGATACATTCATGCCATTTTGGCACACACACTGGTAGAAGGGAGAATACTAGGGTTCTGGAAAAATATGATGTTTACTTTCTATGGAGCATGGTGAGACGTCAACATATCGATCTTGAGTTCTTCATCGCCTTAGATTTTAGCCACCAGTCTGACTACCTGAGGAAGGGTCCTATCTGTTTGGGTTCCTATGTGACTCGATTGGCGCGAAACTTTGGAATGCTCGACACATCAGAGCAGACATCTTAATACACTTTTGTTGGATAGATGATCCCTCATGAATTATCTATTATGGAACCTATCAACTATACTTACATCGACAAGTGTTCGCTTGCACAATTGTTGTGAGGTTCATAGCGCGATTAGTTATTTTTCGGAATTAAATATTTTAGGTTGTCTCCTTGAGTTGAATTATTATCTTGAAATTTTAAAGTTACAGGTTTGATATCAAAACCATAATTTTTTGTGAGCTTTTGAGCCTACATTTTTATTTCGTGCTCATTTTATTTTTTGTTGTGTGTATGTCAACTTGATTTGTTATTCTAGAACATGCTTTGGTTATGCATGCTGAGACCACATAATTGATTTGATACATTGAGATGATAGAGGCACTTAAGATTTAACCCCCTTAACCTTTAAAAAGTTTACCTATTAAATTAACCCCTAGTTCACCCCATTGATCCTAACATCTTTTTATTCATTAACCCGTTAATGTTAACCCATGATTCGTAATTTCATTATATATTTATCCTTCTCATTGACACCCTTTCGTGGAGATTTGATTTGGTTAGTTGCGTAACTATGTTCCCTATTTCCATTGTTGAATTTTATTTTGTTTTTAAAAAAATAAAAGAAAAACAAATTTGGTTGAGCTAGAATCATTAGTTTCATATTCTATTGAAAAGCTCATGTATGTTCTTTATTATCCGTCTTAATGTACTTTCTTCCAATTCAGCAACTGATTGTTTTACTAGTTTGGTGACTTATCAACTCAATCTCGATTATAACCTACTTTTCTAACCTTTTCCATACCCTTAACCTTAGCCTCATTACAACCCTGTAAAGACCTCTTGATTGGTGTGTCATTTCATTCTATAGTGGTGGAGATTTAATTTTCAAAAAATTTTATGGTAATGACATTTCTTGTTCGACTATTGAGTGCATATTTCATGAACCTTAAATACTTTCTGTGCTTTGAGTTAATCTTTAGTAAGGATGTCAATTCTCGTTAATTTTGAATTTAAGGTAATTATTTAGATAAGGGGAGATACCTATCTTTTTGTGCCTTAAAAATTTTAGTTTGGACTTCTCGGTTCTTTAGTGCTCTTTTGGTTGAATTAACAATGAATGATTCTTTGCGAATTATCTTGGGGCATTATTGATGAAAATGACATATAGAGAAAAGTTAACTTGAATGTGGTTGAGGATTTTGCTTGAGGACAAGCAAACGCTTAAGTGTGGGGATATTTAATAAGTGCTAAAAGCAACATGTTTTAATCCCATTCTTAATGCATTTTGTGATGATTATTCGATGTAAATTAGTGAACTTTATGCTCCTAATCCTTTAAATTCATGTTTCTATACTTAGGAGAGCATTTGGGAGTAAACGGAGCGAAAAACAAGTGAAAACAAGAAGATTTACGCAAGGTACAGGGACCACACGGGCGTGTGCCAGACTGTGTAGATGCTGCGAAATGGACTCCGAAACACACAAAAAACGTAATTTTTAGATTTTTCAGACGTTCTAAGACCTATAAATACCAAATATAAGAGGTGGGGAGTAAGCCATCACAGAATACTCAAGGAAACAACTCGAAAAACACCACTGAAGTTGTCTCTGAAGTAGATTTCCATCAAGATTGAAGATCTCCTTTTAATTTCTTAGAAGTTTATTATGAATTCCTTTATTCTTGTGGATTTACTGTCTTTTGGATGTTTTTATTTGCGATTATGATCTAATTTTCTAAATACTTAAGGGAGATGAACCCTATGATGAATTCTATCATTTGATTTCTATTTATGCAATTAATACTTAGATCTTGTTATCAATTTTTTGTGCTTAATTATTGGTTTAATATTTCCAAGATATTAATCCACGTTTGATGTGCTTAATTCAGAGGAGGAATAAACTTTGTTTAAGAGTAGATATAGCATAATTGAGTGTAGTTGCATGCAATCATAGAAATAGGACGACTTAAATCTACCGAATTAGAATTAAATCTAATAGGGAGATCCATAGATCGAGTTAATGCGACAATAGGGGTTTTAATTAGAAAGAAATTTCAATTAATGAACCTAGAGTCAGTTGTTTTATGCTTGAAAAGAGGTATTAGCATAATTTAGGGATTTCTACAAATCAAGATACTAAGTGAAGAATTTGTTAAATTCAAATTGATAATGACATATGAAATCTAGGTGAATTCTTTCCTGGGTATTGTTTCGCTTCTTGGTTGTTAATCGTTTGCTCACTTGATTTGTTCTTTGTCGTGTTCTTTAGTTAATTAATTAGTTAATTTTAGTTTTAAATCAATCACTCTAATTTATCGGTTAAATAATAGAAAGATGTTAATTACTAGTACTTTTAGTCCTCGTGGGAATGATATCTTTACTCACCGTAGCTATACTATTAATTGATAGGTGCACTTGCCTTAATCAAATTTTTAATTAGTTTCGACTGCATCACCAAATAATGAGATTTTAGACATTTAAAGAAAATAAAACTTTTTAGAATTTTATGAAATTTTAATTTTTAATAATTTTTCAATTAATTTTCTATATTTTAAAATTTTTATAATTTCATAAAAATAAATTATGAATTGTCAAACTCTTGTTTAGAATATTTTTTGGACTTATCATTAAAAAGTTTCAAAGTACCAAATTGATATTTTATTTGTAGTTCAAAGCTTTACTATTAAACATCTAAGTTAATGTGTCATATTATTAATTGATCAGTGATCATGTTTTAACTTTTCATAGTTAAGAAACAAAAATAAAAGTTTACTAATAATTAAGTAATTAATGATGTAACTTACCTAAATATATACGAGGAATAGTGACTTGACATCTAACATTGTTGCTCGTTAACAAATTAACGGAAAAGTGACTTAGTGATCGATTTCAAATAGTTGACTGACCAAATTATAAAGTCACTAATAATTAAGTGATAATGGGTACAGTTTACCTTAGAAATAAATATATCTTCGCTGAAACCTAAAGTTTAATAGAAGAGTTGGATAATCAAATTGGCCGGAAAAACTTTTCTCGTACGGGTTGAGACTAGAAAATGATTTTGTTAAATCAAGCCACTTCATATCTAATTACTATTTAATAATAAAAATAAGTTAACATTTAAATTTTAATATATAAATATTAAATTAGTTTTTAAATTTTCATAATTTTGAACATAATAACTACTATTTGAACCCATCGGTATCGGACTTGAGTGCAAACATTTCAAAATTTTGACCTGACCATGATTTTAAAAGACTTTATTTGGTGTTTACTTGAAGGGTAATATTGTAAATTACCTATTTTAAGTTCCTAGAATAAATATAATTCTTTTAAACAGTTGAAAGGGAGAGCTTGATAGGAAATATAATAGAAAATAGATTTTAGCTAAGTAGAAATCAGAGGTTTGTTTGTTCTTCTCTGCACATTTCATTTCTCTTGTAATTCTTTTTCTTATTTCTACATTTTAAACACTTTCTTTTTCAAATTAGTATTCAATTTACTTAGTTCTTTACTTCAAATTATTGCAATTACTAATGGGCTTCAAGATTGGAGTGAAGATCAACTATAATAGAGCTTAATGAGAAAAGGTTTATCATTTTGAATGAGATTTCTGAACTTTCTTGATTTTCTTTTGATTCGATTTTGGAAATTTGAATGTAAATCATGTATATTGTTGTGGTTGACATGACTATGGGTTAGAATTGTAATGTGATTGGGTATTTTGCTTGTCGTTATTGTGATTTCTTTAAGAATTTGATTTTGATGCAATGTATGATTAAATTGAGATGATGGGTAGTTAAGTTTGACTTGCGGTTAGTCTAAAAATAGTGGTGGCGGTGAGATTAAATATTATAGTATGAGACAAAAAGTAAGTTAAACACACTGTACCATACCCTGCGGTCCATCCAAACACATCTTTAAGTGAAATACCTAGATAGATAAAGTTGAGAGCATAATCTATTGAGTAGAAGTGGATTTAGCTAAGCTTAATTGAGCGTGACCGGAAGAAGAACTCATCATCTTTCCCTATAATACTTTGAGGCAGAGAGGTAAAACTGGATTATAAGAAAGACATTGTACTTAAGTTATTTGTGTGTAAATCCTTTAACTATAAGAAAGTTTGTGCCATGTGATAGATGAATTTTATGGATGATTGTGGATAGTGAGCAATTTACGTTGGAAAAATCAATTAAAAAAATAGTTATTTTAGGTACAATAGAAGTTTAAAAATTTTCTTTGAAATTGAGTTAGTGTGTTATTTATAGCAATAAACTTAAGCAAAATATACTTGTGCTTTGTTCAAGGTGTCTAAAGTGGATCCTGACATTCTACCAAACGACCTTTTTCAATATTTAATTAAATTGATTTTGTATGAAAAAGCTTATTGAACTATTACAATTTTAATGACGCTAACATGATAGTCCGTGTGGCAGTCTATGTGTACTTCATTGCTAACATGGATAGTTTTTCAAATTTTTATGATTTTTTTATTTTATATGAATTTTTATATCTTTTTAGATTTTTATGAAGTACACATAAAGTACCATTCGAGCTGCCATGTCGTGTCATTAATTTTTTAAATGTCCAAACAATTTTTCTATGCAAAACAAGTAATTTGAATGAACTTTGAAAATTAAAAAACTAAAATGGTTAAAAGTCGAGTGCTCTCTCTTAATTTCTTAGAGAAATAGCAGTAGTTGTGGCTGGGTGCGAGTGGAGTAGTGACTTTTGCTAGAATGAAGAGGGACGATGTCTCTCTCTTGGAAGAGAAATTGATTCTGTTATCACTTAAAAGCTCGTTGGACAGACCTGATGAAAAGTTTACGTTGATTTGTTCAGTCTGGACAAAAAAAATGTATAACCCAGATAGTTTAAGGGCGCAATTAAAGAGTATATGGAAGACAATGAAGAGGATTTGGAGTTAGTGCTGGAAGGAAGACCGTGGTTGTTTCGACGACAATTGATTATCTTTGACCGTTTATCTACACCAATAGAGAGAAGTAAGATTCAGCTAGTGTTGTCCCCTTATTGTGTGAAGGTTGGCCTTTGTCCACCAGAGTTTGATAAGAAAGATCTAATGCATGTTGTGGGATCTACTTTTGATGGGTTTATGAGATTTGAAATAAAAGGGGACTTCTGTCGAATCAAGGTAAGCCTGAATGCACAAAAGGCACTGTATCGTGGAATTTTTGTTCTAGATGGTAACAATGAGAAAGTTTGGCTTCCTTTCAAATATGAAAACTTGCCAGCTTTTTGTTTTGGCTATGGCCGTTTAAGGCATAATGTTAAAGAGTTTGACAATGTGGAATCAAGCGTGAAAGAACTCCCGGAGGAAAAACTTCCTTACTCTTTGGCTCTTAAAGCAAAATCCGCCTTAATGGGTAAGGAGAGTGTGCAACTAGGGTTCACAGCGAGGAAGGTAATGAAACAATGCTTGTATGTGGGTCATGCCCTGATAATTATAGATGGGAATATCAATTTGGTTGTATGTGATGCGATACCAAGGTTGGCGACAGTGAGTGAACGACAACAAGAGGAGGGAGGAGATGAGGTGGTAGAAACTGAGTTGGACACTACCACCTTTAGGCGCAATTTAAGGGATAAGGAGGATTATCATGTCTATTTAATTAATGACACTATAGTAGAGCCTATGGATCACGATGGACAAAGTCAAAAGGAGGGGCCCACTAAAGTAATTAATGACATCATGTTAGGGACTACGAATTTACAAGAATTTGGTTCTACAAAAGGAATGTGTAACACCCAAAACTCTATCGTCATCAGTTAGGGTCTCGAGGTCCTTCCAATTAGTTAACATTGACTATTTCCCAATATTACTTCATTATTATTTTGATTAATTAAATTAAATAGACATACATAATATAAATTATTAAATTAAATAACAGTACAATTCATTTAGGGCAAAAATGTTATTCCACAATTTTGGGAGACTTCTACCAGTACCTGTTGGACAAGTAACGGTAGAAGTCAAGTCAGTAAGCAATTTTGAAATAGTTACAGTTTCCTACCGGTAGTTGAGATGGTTCTACCGACACAAGGGTGACTTTTACCGAAACAATGCATGCTACTACCAATACCTCAAACTCTAGAGAGCTAAAAAGTTTACCCTGCAACTTCTCCTGATACAAGTACTCAGACTAGTGATACTACTATGAACAGAACTACCGATACTTCATATGTTGCTACCGATACAATGCAAGTCAGTAACCAACCTCTCTCCTACTCTGCACTTCTACCAATATATGCAAGAGTCCTACCGAAACAAGTATACAGATTTCAAATATTCACACAAGTCCTCAAGTTCATTAAACACTCTTCATTGTACAACCATAAAACACAATAAAAACAACTCAAGTGATCATGAATTCACAAGTCATTACATTTCAATGCATAATGCCTACTCTCATCATTAAGCAAGCATACATAACGAGTTCAACATTCAAATATGATTTCAACAATGAACCAACCAACCAAAATCAAGTATTATATGATATAACATCATCCTAGTACATGCCATATAACCAAGTGATGTAAATACTATCGAACGAGCTGCTGAGACTGTGTGATTTCTTCGAGACAATCCAATCTTCAAGCAACAAAATAGAATCTACAAAACAACAACGATTTCACAGGTAAGCTTTCATAGCTTAACAAGTTCGTAGAGTTTAATAAGTTATTGAATAACATGTGTTATACAATCTGTAAATCAATCGAACTAGAACAAAACTGTGCTGCAGTAAGCTATAGTCAAAATTCTTCCCTTTTGACAAATGTCATTTCTGTTACCAGTATACAATGCTACTCACACTAAGTTGATGAGGACTCACAACATATGTGGTACCTCAGCCATCGATACGATACTGTACATATAACTGTTCCCTAATAGTGTTGCTTACACAAGATGTAGAGAATATGCAAATCAAGCATAAACCTCAGCCATTATAGGGCTTATAATCCATTCTTGGATTCTTTTCTCATTTCCCTACTCACGATGCTGTAGAGAATCTGTAACAAATGCAGGACCTCAGCCATCAGATCGGTTACAAATCACCGGTTCAAAGCTTAATAACTCTTTCTTTCTTTGCTTCCCTCTTTCTCGATTCCAACCCATCGTAACACTTTTGCAACATCTATAGAGAATATAACAATGTACAAAATAAATAAAAGTTTATGTTACGAACTTACCGGACTTAATTGCAGTTACGGATAGACTCCAAGGACTATTCTACTGATTTCCCTTTTCCTCGATCCATGGAACGATCGTAATCTATCACAATAAATTATCCAAATTGCTCATTAAATCATGTAAATAAATCATTTATTACAATTTTATCCTTTTTGGAAAATTTATGAAATTACCCCTAACATTCCACTTTTATTCAATTTACTCCTCAAACACAAACATGCAAAATAACCATTTCCTTTCTAAACTTATACCAGCAGAATATCAATGGGCTTATGCTCATACCTCATAAGCAAGTATTTTATATCAAATACATGTAATTTCATCATTTTAACATTTAGTCCTTAAACTCTAATTTCCACAAAAATCACTTTAGAGAAATATCCAACCCTATCATCAAACATCCATCAAAAGCTTCCAAGAACAAGTTTATTCAACAATGGTAAAGTGTATAACATTTGATAGATTCACAAATCAGTCCTTGAGTTAGCTAGATTAAGCTAATACGGACTCAAAAACATAAAAATTACAAAAAACGAACAAGGTTTTCTTACCTGATCAAGCTTAAAAAGCTAGATGATGAAAACCCTAGTTTTCCCTCTTTGTTGCCCTGAAGAAGATGAAAGAAGATAAAAAATTCTTCTTTTTCTTCTTTAATTCATATATATAATTAATGGCATTATTATAAATTTTAAAATTTTCATGATTAACTTAATTAATCACTTGTTTAGCCTTAATTAATACTATTTATAATTAATATATCCCATGCTAATCTACCCACTAAAATACTTTAGGTTAATTTGCTCATTTGGTTCTTCTAATTAACCAATTCAACTTTTGCACCTTTACAATTTAATCCTTTCTACCCAATTCACTATCTAGACATTAAAATTCCAAAACCAAATTATAATATGATGCTAATGACATCATAAATATAAAAATAAATAAATTTACGACTCGACTTGTCAAAGTTGTGGTCCCAAAATCACTATTTTCGACATTATTGAAAACTGGGCTGTTACAACTCTCCTCCTTAGGGAAATTTCTTCTCGAAACTTCTTACCAATAAACATGTTAGGATATTGTGATCTCATTAATGCCTCTACTTCCCAAGTTGCTTCTTCCAACCAGTGATGATTCCACAAGACCTTTACCAGTGGCACTCTTTTGTTTCGCAGTTCTTTTACCTCACGAGCCAAAATTCTAGTCGATTCCTCTGAGTGCGATAAATCCGACTGTATCTCAACATCACAGGGTGTAATCACATACGAAGGGTTTGATCTGTATCGTGTCAGCATCGAAACATGAAATACATTATGAATCTTCTCAAGTTCCGAAGGTAAAGCTAGCTTATAGGCTACAAGTCCAACCCTCTTGAGAATCTCATATGGCCTAATAAACTGCGGACTCAACTTTCCTTTTTTGCCAAACTGTAACACCTTCTTTCAAGGTGAGTTTCTCAGAAAAACTCGATCTCCAACTGTGAACTTTATATCTTTCCTCTTAAGATTTGCGTACGACTTCTACCGATTAGACGCTGCCTTTAAACAATCACGGATTACCCGAACTTTATCTTCTATCTCATGTATCAAGTCAGTCCCAACCAGCTTCAGCTCACTCAACTCTGACCAATATAGGGGTGTTCTGCTTTTTCTACTGTATAGTGCCTCAAACGGTGTCATTTTATTACCTGACTGATAGTTGTTATTATAAGCAAGCTTTACCAACGGTAGGTATTTCTCCTTGCTACCCTTGAACTCGAGTGTACAACATTGTAACATATCTTCGAGAGTTTGTATCACTCGTTATCATTGACCATCTGTCTACAAATAGTATGCAGTGTTGAAATTCAACTTGGTTCCCAAGGCTTCATATGGCTTTCCCTAGAATGTCGAGGTAAAACGTGGATCCTTGTCAAAGATGATAGATGTCGGTACTCCATGCAGTCGCACAATCTCAGATACATACAACTCAGCCAACTTCTCAAGTAAATAATCCACACGGACAGGGATGAAGTGGGCTGACTTAGTCAACTTGTCAACTATAACTCAGATTGAATCCTTCTTTCTCGGTGCCCTAGTCGAACCAAATTCGTCGATCCACGCCAGTGGCGAGCTAAACGAGTGGAAAGCCTACCCTTACCAGTATAGTTGTTTGGGCTTTCACCCCAAGATTGACGTCGTTTACTGATAGACACGAACAGTCGGACTTCCCTTCCCACCGAGAGCTTGATTTTCAGTTTTCGTATGCCTACATCCCTTAGTCCACGGATTAACAAAGCTTGTCCAAAAAATGACTTCCCTTTGATCTGCTCATATACGAAATAGTTGGGCATGAGATGTTCTCATTCATGGATGAGTATAGCGGCTATAACCAAATCAAGATGAACCCTATGGATACAGAAAATAATGCCTTCTAAACTCCGAAAGGTAACAACTATTACACAGTTATGCCTTTTGGTTTAAAGAATGCTGGTGCTACTTATCAACGTGCTATGACTGCTATTTTTCATGATATGATGCATAAGGAATTGGAGGATTACGTTGATGACATAGTAGTAAAATCCAAGCAAAAGAATGATCATGTGGAAGTGCTTCGTTGAGTCCTACAAAGATGTAGACAATACAAGCTGAAGAAGAGAACCCGAAGAAGTGTGCGCCTTCGGAGTAACATATGGGAAATTTCTTGGTTATTTGGTGAATCGATAAGGCATGAATGTAAACCCTAGCTAAAGCAAAAGCGGTGCTCGATATGCTAGAGCCAACCTCAGTGAAAAAGTTGAAGTCATTTTTAGGACAAGCTTTCTACTTGAGAAGGTTCTTACTGGGGTTAGCAGCCTTATTGGCCCCTCTTATGGAATTGCTAAAGAAAAAGGTGGAGTATAAATGGGAAGAGGTCCATTGACAAGCCTTTGCAAAAATCAAGGAGACCTTAGCGAACGCCTTAGTGATGATGGCTCCAATAGCAGGTAAGGAACTCAAGCTATATCTTGCTTTCAATGATAATGCTATCGAAATAGTACTAGCACAAGATGATCAAAATGGTCAAGAAAAGCCAATCTATTATGCTAGTCGAATTCTCAAAGAAGCTGAAGCTAGATACACTAAAGTAGAGATAAATTGTTTAGCGCTTATATATTATATTATTTATATGCAACCCAAAAGTTAAGACATTATATGCTGGCGCACAAGATGAAGTTGGTTGTGGGGGCTAATCCGATAAGGTACTTGTTGTCAAGGTGATGGTTATTACAATTGTCAGAATTTAATGTAGAATGTGTGTCACTCCCAAAGCGATAAAGAGTCAAGTTTTTGCATATCTATTGGCCCATTAAAAGACTCTATCGAGCTTTCTAAAGAAATTCCTAGTGAGATAGAACAGATTGCAACAGTAGAAGATGGAAAATAGACCTTATACTTTTATGAATCATCCACAGACAAGGAAGAAGGTGGTGAGGAATAGTTTTGAAATCACCAAAAGGAGAGTCAACATCTTTATTGTTTAAATTTTCGTTTCCATGCTCTATTAACAATTCAAAATATGAGGCCTTAGCGATAAGGTTGTTTATCGCTAAAGAAATGAAGATCAATAAGTTAAAAGTGGTTGGTGATTCAAATTTGGTGGTTCGATAGGTAGATAGGATATTCGCATTGAAGGAGATTTCCCTAGCACCTTATCAGTCTCTTATGCAGAAGTTGTGTGATGAAATTGATGTGAAATTAACCCATGTCAACAGGTTTACCAATCAACATGCTGGTTTTTTGGCCACTCTATCTTCAAAGATAGAGTTCGAAGATGATGAAGATGAAACTGTCATTAAGATCAGCAAGCGACGAACTCCAGCTCATGGAACTTTAACGATAAGCTATATGAAGTTGTCTTTAAAGAAGGAGATTAGAGACATGTTGTGATTCAAAAACTAAAGCAATAAGTGTCGTAAGTGTACATGGCCAAGAAACACTTGAAGTGCTTCACTAAATTATGTGGTAATTTTGACTACAACATGTTCGATGGGGTCTTAGCTCGGTGCCTTGGCATTGAAGAAGCAGCAAAGAGACTTGAAGAAGTTCATGATAAGGTTTGTGGGACAACAAAACTGGTAAACCTCTACAAAAGATTGCAAAGATAAGGTTACTATTGGCCTGATATGGCTAGGGATGCAAAAGCTCAAGAAGAGGCTTGTCTAAAATGTACATGGATGCCCGATAGAGCACAATGTGCCTTTATGTAGTGGATTGAAGACAGCAATATATCAAGTATCTGACAGAACCTTACCAAATGATAGATATGAAGCAAATAAGCTAAAGACGATGGCGAAAAGGTATATCATGAATGATGGTAATTTATTCAAAAGAGGCTTATTCGAAATTCGATTGAGGTGTCTATGAGGTGATGAAGCGATGGAGGTCATGCACCAATCACATGCTGGCACCTTGGCAGAGCATCAAGGAGGGTTTCTGGTGTGGAAAGGCCCTCCTCTTTGCTATTGAAGCTCTCGATTTTATCTTATCCTACTCTTTCTCCCTGATGCGAAACATCTTTTCTTATCTACTGGGCAAGGGCCTACGACATAAGGCTCCTTCTAAGAACCTATTGATCTCCGAACCTAAGGAATAGAGTTCCACATCAAGAAGCCTACTTCTCGAGCTTTTTGGTACTTTATATTATATGCTTTCCGTATAGAAAGACTCTTTCTAAAGACTAAAAAAATGGTACAAGAATTCCAATCAAACTAGAATGAAAATGTTTGGTTATATTTCGGAATGTCTCATAATGAACGGAGAGGTTTCCCTTTTCTACCAAGTCTACTCGAACTCTTTGGATTTTGGGGACTTTTCTAGTATCTACTTTTGGAAAGACCTTCGTCATCATGTTGATGACATCCGTCTAATCCTTCAAAGTAAGACCTTCCCGATCCAAACATTCCATTAGAATGTTTTAGATTTACGTGCGAAGAAAAGCAATTTAAAAACTTTAGAATCGAATACGCTTGCCCATGGAGAAAGGCCCTACCCTGCCAACCGAGTAAAAAAAAGAAAGAAGAGAACGAAAGGAGAAAAGAACTTCTTATTTTGGTAATTCTTTAGGAGTCATGTTTAACCTTGCATGCTATTAATAAATTCTACAGCAATAGTCCCTTGGACTTGAAAAGTAATAACAAAAATGGCTAACCCAATAGTGGATTCCACAGCTGCCACCGTTGGAACCAATGAAACAAATGATTAACCCATCATATCATCCAAAGAAATAGAAAATACCAAAAAGTTCAAATTAACAGCTAATAACATTGATTTAATTGGCATAGACATAATAGGAATATTTCATCTATCAAGGAGGATTCCCTGAATACCTAAAATAGAAATGATCATCGAAAATGTGAAATTTTTAATAAGATCTGTTTCAGGAACGTGGAATGTAAGAGAAATTCAAATGTGAAATGAATGGATCAGAGAGAAGCCACCTTAGTTATTTATGGCTTTGAGTGTCTCGATATAATACGGACTACTTATCTGACAGTTTGCCAGATCATTCAAAATAAGCTTCAACTTATGATTTCATTAGCCCGATTCCAAATTAATAGTATTTGTTAAATAAACATCTACACCCAATCGTATCTCCTGTTCGTCTATGTGTATTGCTTGTTCTTGTAACAATTGCGTCATAACTTGAATTATCTCTTCCTGGTTTATACAACATTCCTAAAACTACGGCCTAGGGATTTATCCTCTTTCAACTCTTCGATATAATTTTTGGGAGCCCTAGCTTGTCCTTCTGAAGGACCAGGCTGCTATTGGTTATCATTTTTAGAACTAATAGGAATGAAAGACGGATCCCCAGAAGGGCTAGCCTGGTAGTGGATTAACTCCACTATGGATGCCCCCCGACGTAGGAAGAAATGGAGTTACTGCTCGATGAAGCTCATCCATAAAGAGATAAGAAAAGGAAAAGGCCACTTTAGACAAAATAAGAAAAAAATACTATTCACGCGAAAATAAACAAATGGATCCTTACTTTACTTGTTTCGAGATTATAGTAACAAGTGAGAGAGAAAGAGTAGAGAAAAAACAAAATGAATGTAAACTCTAGCACATATAGAATGCATAATGATAAAAAAAGATTTTGACTTTCCATCTTCAATCTTGGTGGTCGCATACCAGAAAAATGAAAGGATAGCAATGAGGCTTACTATTAATGACTAGTTCGAACACTAGGAGCAGTCTGTTCTCTTATTTGATCAGATAGACTGCTTTCAGAAGAAAGAAAAGCAAACATCAAAAATGGTTTTCCAAGCAAGGTTGCTGAGAGCACTAACGGAACACTTTATTGTCCCCACCCGTTTAAGTCATTTCTAGCTGAAAAGTGTACCGACAGTTTGAGTCGCGAAAGGGCACCTTGCTTAATTATTATATTATTTTAATAAATAATAGATATACAATATTCTATATCTATCTATCTATCAACAATAAGAAAAGAAAATCATTTTTTTTCTAATTTTTCATTCTTGGGAAGAGGAAGAAGTAGATAGAGCAAAGGCCCCCTTTCTGTCCGCTCTTCCCGAAGTGAGCAAATTGCATGTAGAGATCCGTAAGGGCTTTTAATTAGTTAAAACGTACTGCTCATAATGGTTATATTGTAGGTTCGAGCCCTACTAAGCCTACCACCCCTTCTCTTCACACAATATAAAGAAGGCAAAGTCCTCGCCACCTTGCAGATCTCAATCTGGTGACGGCACTTGGAACCACACTGCTGTCGCTACCCTTCAAGCACACCTATGCTTACAAATCACCTACGCTCTTGCAATATCCCCCCTTCAGGAAATGCTACTTTCGTAATACGCGAAGTAGCTGAGCGATAGCTCTTCGATGCTATATTCTCGCGATAGCGAAGGATCGAAGATCTTCGCGAGATAGCCCATTAATCAATCTCGAGAATCGAGCATGAGGCTTAAAGACCTTACCGCATTTCGGTCCCAAGGCCTTCAATTGGTCCTTTTCCTTTTCTCTTTTACCAATAAGTGGTGAGTTTCCTTTCTAGGTAGGTACCTTTTAGGTTCGAAGTTTGTTCTAACATTTGCCACACATGAGATCCTGATCGTCTTTCTCCTAGTGTTGTTGCTTGCAGGGGGAAGGAAAGTGGGGTTTCCAATCAGGGTCGAAGATGGTCAAACTTTAGGTCTAGGCAGGTTGACAGGTTTTGCCAACGATTTCAAAAGATTGAATCTTTTTTGCTCAACCAAAGTTAAGGAGTTCTAGAGCACGAGGGAATGGGCTCTCATTCTCGAGATCGTCTCGTCTATGTACTCGCTCCCCCAATTGCTTGAAGATGCACGTGCGGTATGATAAAGAGCCCCAAGGTTGGAACTAATGAAAAGCCAGGGTAGAGCCTCAGAGTCGGCCCAACCGGAGATCGACACAGCCCACCAAAAGGAAAGTCATAGAGACGGTAGATTGGGAGGTTACAATTTTAGTTTTCCTATTTAAATTTTCGATAGTGTCTGTAGGAAGCGTAGATGGTGGATTAGGTGAGAACATTCAACCAAAGGCGTATTGGAGATCGACAATAGCTAAGCATTGCGGCCATCACAGTTCAAGTTACGTATGGCTAGTGCACAACCTATGGGCTTCTTAGGTAAAACAAAAACAACAAAAAAAGGATGCCTGGTTTGGTACCTTTAGTCCAATCTTAGACAAAGAGAAAGGAGGATACGAAGCACAGCTAGGTAGACCATGGTCCAAACCAGGGTGGTTCATGACTAGGCTAAAAAAATAGTCTAAAGCAGGGAAACGTCGGATGGAAGGTGGAAAAGGCTTGGCTTTGTTTCATAGAACTAAGGAAATTTCGTTTCCATAATGGTGATGCTAATATATATATGCAAGATCAAAGACGCGATTTGCGCGGGTCCACATTTTTTTTAAGATAGTAATGAGGCGATTTGTTCGCTGGGTGATTCCGCTAGCCAAATCGTACTAATGCAATTCATTCTCTCTACTATCCTACAGAGCAATTCAAACATTTAGTAAGAGCTAGGGTGACTCATTCTATTCTCTTTGAGGCAGGTAAGTAAAGCGTCTAGCTTAGGGGGCACGTCAAATTGCTAAAAGGCCTTGGTGATTCTCTAATTTGTAATTTGAAAATAGAAAACCAAAATGATTCCAAACTTTACTTCAATCAATAGTCTCGTATCCATGCTGCTCCGACTCCAAACTCGATGTAAGCGAGACATTCCCAAACTCTTTATCAAACTCCTTTCTCGTTCCCTTGTACAAACTTGACCAGGCAGTTTTCATTATGTGTTCTTTGCAGTGTCTAGGAAGGTTAGGAGTGAATTAAGCCAATGTGTATAAATAGATAGACTAGGTTCATCCTTTTTTATTATGTTAAGGTCAATGCAAGTCTGTCTATGATTAAGAGTCTATGTGTTGTTGAAGCTGGCTTATTCATGCTAGTAATCTTAGAGCTATGAGTCAAAACAATGTTCACCAACTCTTCCATAATAATCTTGTTCATATTCATATATCAAAAAAGCTTTTAAAATATGAGTTAAAATAGTTATATTAAAGTGTATTGTCTCTTCCCAAGGTAGCATTGCTGAGCGGGCGATCACTATCTTGTTTATCCAGTTAGCTTTTCTCCATGGTACTCAAATTCTATTTGTTTATCCAGTTCCCAAGGTAGCATGCCCTACTTTCCTTGTTCTTACCATCGATGCTACTCCTTTCTCCAAAAAGAAAAGATAGAAAATAATTCTTCTGTCCAAAGCCTTGTAACTTCAAGAGGAGCGGTGCCTCCTCACAAAGGGAGTCGTAGTGACCATGCCCGGGTGACTGTTTACCAGAAACATAGGTCTTCGTAAAGTTGTAAGACCATGTATAGGGGCTGACGCCTACCCAATGCTAGAAGGTCAAGGAAGTTGGTGACCTGATGACAGGAGAGTCGACGATCGAAGCCCGACGAACAACAATTGTAACTATAACGGTCCTCAGGTAGCGAAATTCCTTGTTGGGTAAGTTTTGGCCCGCACGAAAGGTGTAACGATCTGGGCACTGTCTCAGAGAGAGGCTCGGTGAAATAGGCATGTCTACGAAGATGCAAACTACCCGCACTTAGACACAAAGGCCCTATGAAGCTTCACTGTTCCCTGGGATTGGCTTTGGGCTTTTATTGTGCAACTTAGGTGGAAGGCAAAGAAGGCCTCCTTCTGAGGGGCTCGAGCCATCAGTGAGATACCACTTTGGAAGAGCTAGAATTCTAACCTTGTGTCAGGACCTACAAGCCAAGGGACAGTCTCAAGTAGATAGTTTCTATGGGGCGTAGGCCTCCCAAAAGATAACGGAGGTGTGCAAAGGTTCCCTTAGGCCGAACGAAGATTGGCCCTCGAATGTAAAGGCGGAAGGGAGCTTGACTGCAAGACCAACCCATCGAGCAGGGACAAATGTCAGCCTTAGTGATCCGACGGTACCAAGTGGAAGGGTCATCGCTCAACAGATAAAAGTTACTTTAGGGATAACAAACTGATCTTAGCTAAGATCTCACATCGACGGGAAGGTTTGGCACCTCGATGTCGGCTCTTCACCACCTAGGGCTGTAGTATGTTCCAAGGGTTAGGCTATTCTCCTATTAAAGCGGTACGTGAGCTGGGTTTAGAACGTCGTGAGATAGTTCGATCGATATCCGATGTGGGCGTTAGAGCATGGAGAGGACCTTTCCCTAGTACGAGAGGATTAAGAAGGACGCACCTCTAGTGTACCAGTTATCATGCCCATAGTAAACGTTGGGTAGCCAAATGCAAAGTGAATAATTGCTAAAAGCATCTAAGTAGTAAGCCCACCCTAAGATGAGTGCTCTCCTATTCCGATTCCCTAAAGCCTCCGGTAGCATAGCTGACATAGTAAAGGGTTCTCTATACAATACGTAGGTGTTCGTGTCAAGGGTAACCCCATTTGAGACAAACTAGGCCTAGAACTGATTTATATCATACCTAGCACCTAGGGTAACTTTATTCATATAGACTAAGGGTTGGGAAGAGAGATTTTTGATCTCCCTTTCCCTAAGAGCTGATTCAAATGGAAAGTAAATGCTTTTAGTAAATAATTTAGGGCTAGATCTTATAGCTGATAAACTTGAGTTTACGGTACCGATACCAAAAAGGCTCTTTAAGACCTTTTACCTAAAAGAGTTCTCTTAGCTTAGCAGAGATCGAGGAAGATAGGATCAAAGTCCAATAGAATAGCTTGGGCATAAGTAAAGATAGGAATCGACGAAACCTTTTCTTACTTAAAACAAATCTAAATCTCAAACCCCTGGAATTTCAATGAGGAGACAAGACAAATAGAGACCTTAAAACGCCTTGAGTGGGACACCCCCTCCAGGCTGAGATGCTTTCCAGACATGCTATTCTTTTTATTTATAGAATATTTTGCTACACGGCTTAGCCGACCTAGAGCTGCTGCCTTCGTTGATTCCCCACGAAGGAACTCGCTACTTCCCCTTACTGTCCTAAGCGGGGGAGAATGATTCAAAACCTTGTGTAAAGGAAAGGCTGTCAAAGTCATTGACCATTAATTTGATTGAAGGACAAATGGGTAGTGAATCAACATAATCGAGTTCTTTGCAGGATAAGGATTCGACAGTCAAGACATCAATATCCATTTCATTAAGAAAGAAAGGAAAGGCTGCATAGCAATATGTTCTTTGTGAAAGAAGGTTGCTTGCAAGTTCTCGAATAAGCTCTTTGCTTTG
The DNA here is from genome assembly GCA_005610355.1 of Gossypioides kirkii. Lineage (NCBI taxonomy): Eukaryota > Viridiplantae > Streptophyta > Magnoliopsida > Malvales > Malvaceae > Gossypioides > Gossypioides kirkii. Next base: position 13,328,562 of record CP032255.1, read on the forward strand.
ACATAGATATTATCTAGATGCCATAAAAAAGAAACAGATAAGATAGCAGATTAGGTCGACAAGGAGGAAGCGTAGTAGACATGTATCGATGTGAAAATGATGGGCAAAAAATGCTTTTTATAAGATCAAAAGGGAAAGAACTTCTTTTGCAGAAGCAGTGGATTAAGGTCTCTTGAGCTTGTCTCTATCCATCGGATAAGACTCCGAGTTAGTATTACCATTAGGAATTCCTATCAATTCCCTAAAAGCTTGAGACTACTGATATCATACCTAGCACTGGGGTTCTCTTTTTACCTTCACTGAGGGTTTGGTTTGCTTTATGTGTAGTAAATTCTCTCCCTCATTGTTAGGAACAAACTAGCTTATTATATATATGTGAAGGGAGGTGTAAAATGCGGTCTCTGAAAAAAGAAATTCCAATTTAGGACACCTTGTAGGGAATCGGAGAAGTTGCATGAAAAGGTCCTTAGACTCTTTTGGAACAAAGCTAAGATTCGACTACTTCTCTCAGGGGTTTAATGAAAGCAGCCTCGAAAGAATCGACGTATAATAGTATGGTACCTCGATTATTCGCTGGTCAAAGCCCAAACTCAAAGGGTAAAAAATAAGGTGGAATAAAAGAGAAAATAGAAGATTGAACTCCTCATTTTCCATTTAGGGATGAATGCTTTATATCATTACAATAGGCAGTGGAAATACATCCTTTGAGGAGTAAAAGTAGGTACCTCAAACTTAAGAGAAGCTATCGGTGAAGCATGCTATAAACATGCTATAAAGTAGTCAGCATGCTATAGAGCGATCAAAATTCCCAATGCTTGGCTGGAAGCAAGGTGCGTAGCCTCTTCAGTAGTAGGAGTCGGAGTAATAGGTTCTGAAAGAAGGGAACAAAGGCTTGATGCAATTAAGCAGTAGCAGTAGCTAAAAGAGTAGTAGTTGTAGGTTTTGAAAAAAGGGAACAAGAGTAAGACTTTCTTTCCACTCTCATACTCCTTTAAGAGTCTCTCTCCTTTAATTAATTACATCTAACCAAAGGCTATATACTCAAATGAAGTGAGTTCTGGCGTTTAGGTAATCCTCTTGTGGAGCACCTTACCAATTGATCAACCAAATTTGGGCTTTATGTGCAAATAAAAGTTCTCACCAACAGTAGAAAGATACCAAGCAACATATACGGGTTTAACAAGAACAACTAGCTTTATCAGAAGGAGCTGAATCCACATCTGCTTATCTAAAATACTTGTTTCTAACCCATGTGGTTTTACTCAACTTGAGGCCAAATGCCTAATTTGAGCATATTTGTTTATAGAGTTGGGTATTTGAGTTGAGCATATAACTAAAAGGATGCCAACCTTGATTTTCTTATTTCCCTTGTTTTCGAGCCCAAAGCACTCGCTTCGGGTTGGGTTTTGCTCTCTGGATAGAGGTACATTAGACATCAAAGACTCAAAGAACTAGACTTCTGCACTGAACCTCAAAGACTCAATTACCCTATAAGGTATGGCCTTTTCATACTATCTCATTAGCTTACCTAGAGTAGCCCTATTTCTGTAAGTAGTGAATGAACAAAATTCAGTGGGATAAAGATACTTTTTACTAGCGAATCAATAGCCAAAGGTACAGGTTGCATGAAAAATATCCTTCGTTCCTAAATTTGATCTGGTCTAGCATAGGATAGAGCTCTTACTGTACCAATTTTTCATTCCTATTCTATTAACCTAACGTAACCCCGTAGCAGTTGAAAAGAAAAAGAGAGATTCTTGAGTTAAAACTTCTTTCCATTACTACCTTCGAGGTCTCAGTCCTTCTTCATTGAAGGTTTATTACCTAGGGAAATTCCTCTTTATTTCAACTTTAGGTTCTTCAATAACTAGCCCATCCATAAACCAGCACAAATAGAATAACAATTGATCCCTATACTTAATAAAAGGATAGAGAGAATTAATTGTTCTAAGATTCTACTGGCTTGTCCTCGCGATCACACTTCCAGGAAAAGCTTTTGAATGAGGCTCCCTTTCGTCGATTTAGTGAGCCTTCTTTCATTTAACTTCTTCGAGTATTCTTTGCAACCACGACCTTCTATATCACGTTGGGAAGCTTTTTCCATCAAGAAAGAAGGTTTGAATTTGTGTCCTTAAAGGACCAACAGTTACAAAGGTAAGACCGTGGTTTCATCAGGGTTTGCAAGGTTGGTAGTCATAGGAAAATGAAATGTGAAAAGGAAATCCTACCCTTTCAGGCTTTGAAGACTGGCCTCTGTAGTCCACCCAATGGCAAAGGTAACCTGGATGAGGGATCTCCCTTACGGTTCTTAATAGGAGGGAAAAAGACAAATGGGTCCCTAGAAGTAAGGATATCGAAAAGCCCCAAGCCCTAGGTAGTTTTTGAGGAGAAATCAGAGCGTTAAACTATTGCAGCACTAGTTCCAGCGAGTGGGATAACCTATGGAGCTCCTTGGGATTACCCAACCCAAGGGACGGGGGATACTACATATAACTATAAATTTCCTATGCATGAGCATAAGGGGTGCTTTCCCATGGATAATAGGCCTTTGCCAAATTATAACGAATGGCTAACTAACATAACTAACTAACTAGTGTCCCACCCAAGCTCTTAGAACCCTCATAGGAAACCCTTGTATGGAAACCTAATTTCGATTGAGTGCGAGATTTAGGGATGAATGATCTTTTTTCATGCTTCCCAGGCTGAGGCAAAGAATGGAGGGACTTCGAATTATATTCTACCCGGTTTATGGATAACATAAGCTAGGGTATGTGACTTACTAGGGTAATTACTTACTCTTACTAGACAAGATGTTACCTCTGATAAGCATGCTTCATAAAGAGGACTCAATTGAATCTTGTGATCATATCACACACTCAAAGGTTCTAACCCCACCAGGAAAGGAAAATGGATCGCTGAAAGTAGTATTGTAATTAAGCTTGCTTACTCTAGGACTAGGGTAACAGCTTACCAAACCAAGCTACTCAAATAGAGCAAGGAGCTCTACTCATAAGAGGTATTTGAACAGCAGCTCCCATCCTAGCATTATAACTCAAAAATCGAGATCGAGAAAAAGAGCATGCAACCATGAGACTAGTTTCCTATTGTCTCGAAGTAGAATGGCTTGAGTTATCACCTAAAGTGAGCTTGTATGCACATTTAATTCTTCTATCTTTTCAGTTGCTATAAGGGATTAAGCGTTAGAACTGGAGTTAGAACGCCCGAATGTATCCTCTCATTGAGTAGACGATACCACTAATTCAATTAAGGTAAATAGCCCATATAATCTCTCCTGTTAGTCAATCCGAACTTCCGACCTTCATCCTGTTCGAATGAACAAAGTAAACTCCCCTAATGTCTTTAGAGCAGCATATCTCTAGCTGATTGATAGTGAAGGGCAGTAAGAAACCCTAGTCAAGCTCATTCTAGTGAACGATCCTTGCCAACTTCCTTTCCAACTACCTTAGTGTCATCTCGAGATGGGGAATTGGTTTGATGTGCCTAAATAAGAGGGCTCGCTAGCTTACTTATGAGTACCAACAGCCCCTACCATTATAAAAATGCTAAAGCTTTCCTTATGTTGATTCATATTTTTAATAAGAGAAGAGAGAAGGCTCTGCAATTGCCTGCTCGTTTGACACCCACTCTTATTCCTATTATGAAGATTATGAGAAGCTCGAGTAGGACAAAAGTCAAACTTGGCTTTAGTAGATAGGGAAGAAATTGATTCCGTTGCTCTGACGTCAGAGGAACTTCGTCTTAGATTCCCCTTTTTGTCCCATAGACATTCATAGTGAGGCATTTTTTCGTTCATTCCTCCTTAGTCGAAGGGCACTCTTTCCCGTCGCTTGAGAGCTTTCAGTTTAGGAAGGTGATCCATAAATAATGGAATTTAATGCTGCTCCGAAAATGCTCTTTCCTTAACAAGTCCACTAGACATCCTGATCACTCTAGGCTATCTTGTAAGACTTCCCCCACATAGTAACAAGGGATCCACTCAGCCTTCCAATGAGTTGGGGATTCCCTCTCTCCTCCGACCATAGTCGTCTACGCAAACCCTTGCTCTATAGAGGTGCTAACACTTTACTAATATAATAGAATTAATAAGTAAAAGCTCTTCTTCTATTCGACAAATCTAACTAATCTATACTACTTACTATAATCAGACTAGGTATTCTAGTAAAGTTTATCTTTTTTATGCTACTAGAACCATAAGCCGCACTATGCTGTGCTTGATTGAACCTCCGAACGCCTGTTCAAGTCACATAAGGGCAATAAGAGCGGATTAACACGTCAGCTTCTAGGGCACCTTTTCTTACTGAGTGAAGCTCTTTCTTGCTTGTTAGAGTAAGGCTTTTACTTAACTTAAGCACATGTTATTCTTTCCATTCACATGTCAAGTCAGGAAAGCATCACGCTTACTTATGAACTCACTACCTCCGCCTTAAACCGACTGCCTTAAGGCAGCTATAAGGCTAAACAACTTCCTCAAAAGGCTTCCTTTAGGCTGATTAGTGGGCATTAAAGGAAGCGGATCTAATGGCTATTGGTCGATCTACTTCATTTGTTTAAGTGGATCACAAATTCTTTCGCTTTTGGCAGAAGTTCCTTACTCTAGGAGCAAGTGATTTCATACCTTCTTATTCTTTATATTAATACATTTTTCTCGATGCACTATAATAGTTAACCACTCAGTCCATGTAGATGTTAAGATAGAAAGCTTTCATTTAGCCCTCAACTTTAGAGGAAAAAGGGAACCATTTGAACTCGTAAGGCCGACATGGAGCAATGAGCATGATTCTAGTTATCCTTACCTAAGCGGTATTATTCCTTCGTGAGTGAACCACGATGCCGAGATGAGAAAGGAAAGGTAAGGGGATAACTTGTTCCCACTTCCACTCAGGAATGAAAATAGGCTGCAGTAATCCCGACAGTACCTAATGTTCTACTTTTACTTGTTGACATACCAAACATCTAGTCACAAACTCATAAATCTCACGTTTCATACGTGGCCACCAATACATCTTCAGGTCATTATACATTTTCACACTCCTTGGATGAATGGAATAAGTGTTGCTGTGAGCTTCAATCAAAATGTCTCGTCTCAAATCTGAATCATCAGGAACATACTCTGCCTCAGAAATACAACATACCATCAGCATCAACATTAAACCCGATAGTGGCATCACTCTACATCAGTTCTTTCTTAGCTATAAACTTTGAATCATTTCACTAAACTCTTGAATTTGATGTAGAAATAATGGTCTCATCCTGAGTTCAAAGGTGACAAAACCATCTCTCTAGCGATATATAACAGCTTGATTTTCAGTAGTGTCGAAAATAGTGATTTCGAGATCACAACTCCGACAAGTCGACTCGTAAATTTATTTATTTTACAATTTATACTGACATAAGCATCGTTTTAGAACTTACTTATGGAATTTTAACATTTAGATAGTTAATTGAGTAGAAAGGATTAAATCGTAAAAGATGCAAAAGTTGAGTTGGTTAATTAGAAGGATTAAATGAACAAATTAACCAAAATTATTTTAGTGGGTGGATTATCATGAGATATATAAATAATAAATAGGATAAATTAAGATTAATTAAGTGATTAATAAAGCTAATTATGAAAGTCTAAATAATTACAAAATTATCATTGGGTATAAAAGTGAAATTTAAGAAGAAAATAACATTTTTTTTCTTCTATTTTCATCTTCTTCTTCGGTAAGAGAAAGGAGAAAGCTAGGGTTTGCTTTCTAAGCTTTGAGTTTTGATTTGAGTAAGCCATTGTTACCCGGTTTTAATAATTTTGTGTTTTTGAGTTCATATTAGCTTAATCTAGTTAATCCAAGGACTAATTTGTGAATCTATCAAATGTTATAAAAATTGCCATGAATGAATAAGCTTATTCTTGAAAGCTTTTGATGGATGTGTGTTTGATGGATAGATTTTATGAATTTGTAAAGTGATTTTTGATGAATTTAGGGTTTGAGCACTAGATTATGAAAATGGTGAAAATACATGTCCTTAATGTGAAATAATTGGATGTATGAGTTGAGAATGTATCCTAGAGTATTCGGCTGGTATGGGTTGAACATGGAAATGGTTATTTTGCATGTTTTGACCTTAAGGACTAAATTGAATAAAAATGTAAAGGTTAAGGGTAATTTTGTAATTTTCCCAAAAAGAATTTATATGTGTAAATTGATTTAATTACATTATTTAATGGGAGAATTGATTTATTTATTATGTTAGATCAAGATCAAGCCACCGATCGTGGGAAGGGAAAAATCGTAGAATAGTCCCTAAAGTTCCACTTGAACTGTAATTTCATCTAGTAAGTTCATTTGTTAGATTTCATAATTTAATTGTTAACTATTACCTAATGTGAAAGTTCTTGAATCACTTGATATATAAATGGAAGACTCATGTCTCGAGATGAGCGTGAGATTATGTATAAATGGAAGACTCGTGACTTAGAATGAGCATGAGATTATATTAAGGGAAGACTCATGTCTCGGAAGGAGCATGAGACTATATTAAAGGAAGACTCATGTCTCGGAAAGAGTGTGAGACTATGTTTAATGGAAGACTTATGGCTCGGTGTAGCATAAGATTACTCAAAGAGGAAGTTTTACGACTCTGATGTTAAATGTTGTTACAATGTTTAATGTTGAGCTGTGATATACTATTTGTGAACTTACTAAGCTAGAAGCTTACCTGTGTATTGTTGTTGTTTTGTAGATTTCGTTTTGGCGGGTTGAAGATCGAATTACCCCGAAGACGTTACACTATTCAAGAGCTTGTTTGGTAGTTTTTACATCACTTGGTTATATAGCATGTACTAGGATGATGTTATCTATGTATTGCTTGATTTTGAGTTTATTAGTTCCTTGTTAAATCATAATTGAATGTTGATCTTAGTTTTGAATGTTTGCTTAGTGATAAAAGTAGACATTTTGCAATGAAGTGTAATGACACTTGAACTCATGACATCTTGAGTAGTTTTAATGCATTTTGAAGTAATACAATTGAAGTATGTTGTAAAACTTGAGAACTTGTTTGAATATTTGATTTCTGCATACATGTTTTGGTAGAACTCTTGCATGTATCGGTAGAAGTACAGGGTAGGAGAGAAGTTTTCTACTAACTTGAGTTGTATCGGTAGTTTTATAATAAGTATCAATAGTTTGAGTGCTTGTATTGGTAGAAGTTGCAGGGTAAAACTTCTTAGATCTCTAGTGTTTCTAGTGTTGGTAGAAGCATGACTTGTATCAGTAGAAGTTATACTTGTGTCAGTAGAACTGGTACAAGTACCAGTAGGAATTTACATTATTTCTGAATTGTTTACCGACTTTACAACTATCGATACAAGTACCAGTAGAAGTCTCCAAAAATCGTGAAAATGACATTTTTACCCTTATTGAGTTATGATTATGTTCAATTATTGTTTTGCATCGAACTTAATGCATTACTTTTGTAAAATATGATTATATGAAATAATAAGATGTGATAAACTATGATAAATGATCAGAATGACAACGGGACCCTAACCGATGATGGTGCCGGGTTTTGGGTGTTACATGACAAACAAGCATTCACTACCCTCAATGCAAACAACAATTTTTGGCTTAGGGCATCAGCAATAACATTGGCCTTTCTCGGATGATAATCAATCATAAGGTCGTAATCTTTTAATAACTCTAACCATCGGTGCTGTCTCAAATTCAGTTCCCTCTATGTCATCAAGTACTTCAAACTCTTATGATCAGTAAATACATGACATCTCTCACCATAATGATAGTGACGCCAAATCTTTAATGCAAAGACTATGGCGAATCTCCAAATCATGAGTTAGATAGTTCCTTTCATGCAACTTTAACTATCGACATGTATAAGCTATCATTTTCCCAGCTTGCATCAAAGCACAACCCAAACCATTCAAAGACGTGTCACTATAGACAAAAAATTATTTTCCCGACTCAGGCTGTGTCAATACTGAAGCTTACGCTAACAATTTCTTTAGCTGATCAAAATTTTGCTGGCACTTTTCTGACCAAACAAACTGGATATTCTTCTATGGCATCTTTGTCATCGGTAAGGCTATGATAGAGAAATCTTTCACAAACCGATGGTAATAACCTGCTAATCCCAAAAAACTGCATACCTCAGAAACATTCTTTGGTACCTTCCAATTGAGAAAAGCTGAAGCTTTACTTGGATCAACCCGTATTCCTTCTCAAGATATCACATGACCCAGAAATCCAACCTCTCGAAGCCAGAACTCACATTTGCTGAATTTTGCGTACAATTATTTTTCTCGCAAAATCTGTAACACCTCTCTCAGATGCTGAGTATGCTCTGACTTTATCTTGGAATAGATCAGTATGTCATCAATAAATATCACTACAAATCTATCCAACTGAGGTTGGAATACTCAGCTCATCAAATCCATGAATGCTTGATCGTCCTGTAAATGTCACAGTAATTATGTGCAAGCAGACACTGTCGATGCAAGTATCGTAGACAGATTTGTGTCCGTCGGATATCGATCCTACAAGGATGGTGTTCTTGTTACCTAAAATTGTTGAAGCAATTAGAGTTTAAATGAAAAGAATTGTTAAGAGTAATGTCACCACAATTTAGTTAAAATGCACAAATAAAAGAGTTAAATCTGTCAATGCAATTATAACATAAAATGTCAGAGCAAATTAATAGAAAATGAATTATTTGTTGAAGATGTTTGTAAATTTAAATTCAAAAAATTAAAAGAAGTAGATCAAGTGTAAAGAAATGGGGGAATCCCTCACTTCACAAGTTGACAACACTAAATGTGACTACAAGGTAACTAATAGATGAATTGTCGTCGTAATTAAGTTCTAATGAAATCTTACTGCTATCGACTTCTCTATTTAACAAAGACCCAAGTGCTCACAATTACCACACCTTCTAGTGCTAGCAATGCTTCACACTTAAAAATAAGTGGCCAGAATTCCTTCTTACCTCAAGCAACTTCCATTGTCTTACTTGTTAATCTAACTTTGTCACCGCACCTTCCAATGACTGTGACTGCAATTGCACTTCCGTGGTCAAAACAGTTAAATCCAAATATAAACAGATGAGAAGATTTGAGTAGAAATCAAAATAGATCTAACATTAATAGGTACTTCCATACATAATTAATAGTCAACAAAATTCATCAACATTCAAGAGGACGTAAAGAAGAAATTGAAGCATTCTATTCCTAGTCTATTAGAATCCTTCCATAAGTGCTCCTCTTGCATCACACCTAGGCACTTCTCATCAGAAGTAGTTGCTTCCTTGTTGCGCCAGATCACCTTACTAGGAAGTTAAGCTTCCATGGCAGCTCACTTTAAGAAAATAAAAAATGTGGAATTAATTCCTTCACTAGCTTGATGATGATCTTATCTCACTTCCTTCTATTTATAACCACTGAAAGTACAGGTCTACCCCCTTCTCAGATCTAACTCCCTTTTTACAGCTTTATAAGTTTGTTATTGCCAACTATGCACTCATGCAGATCTGGTTTGTGCATTAGGTAGTTGCAGATTATCGCGACATCTTTGGACGCAAATTATGATTTTCATTCGCTACGATAACTTGACATTCTCCTGCGTTAGTGCTTCTGGATACATTAATAGCTCAAAGTCCCTGGTAAAATGTAGAAGTATTCATGTGGTGACATATTTGGCCGCAATTCTAGATCAAACTTGTGGCGACAGTCCTAAATGCTTTCTTACGCTGATCTTCTAAGGTGAATTCCTAAGCTGACAACCTTAGACGCAAAATTGATGCTGAATGCATCGACATTAGTAGCACAATTGGGATAAAATGAAAGAAAGTAAGACCATACAACACTGATTTAGAAAATACAAATATTAAGTATAAAATGCTGAATATGAATGCTAAATGTAATACAAAGGAGACAAAGTATACATTAATCAGGGAGATTTTAATGGTCATTTCTAATGCTATCACACCCCCAAACTTGAGTTTTTACTTGTCCTCAAGTAAATAAAATTTAGCAAAGTCATATCAAAATTCTTGTCACCGTCATACTTATTCTAGCAACTTAAATTCTTTGAGATCCTAATGTATAAATTACATTCATATAATAGAACATTGCTCCGACAATTTATAAGCATGATTAATCAAAACTACAACTTCACTAATGCTAGCATCATGCTTTAAATATTAAATCTTCTTAACCAATACAACATTTATTGTCATATACATATACTTTCTTCTTTTTATCAAATTTTCTTTCTTTTTTTATGCGATTGAGAGATGTCATTGCATTACTATACTCTTGTCCCTGGGCAGTAATGATGGGGTACAACAAACCCCAGGGAGCATGTAATTGCATCGACACACACTCTTGCAGTGACAACCTTTGGCTAGATAATTTTTCTAACTCTTGCAGTGGAGTGTTCCCCCTTGTTAAGTCACAATGCACCCACATTGGAGTGTCTTTTATTAGTATATATATAGCTGCAAATGGTAAGTTAATTCAAGATTCAAATAATGATACTACTCATTTATTACTAAAGCAATTTCACTTTTTCATCCAAAAATAGAAGGATACAACATTCAATCACATTCATCCAATTCATACATTATCATCTCACATAATTCAAGAATTAAGCTTCAAATGAAAAATTATGGTCACATTTTTCATAATTTTGCATACTTTCATTCAACTAAAAAAACAAATAAATTCCTAAACTTGTGGGTGCAATTGCATTTCCATTCCATACACATTTCCCCTCAAACTTAATGTCTGCATTACCCCCAAAACACTGACAATACTATACAAATATGAATGGAAATGCAACTATAATGCAAATGTGCTAACAAATAAAATGTAAAGATGAACAAAATGTAATGACAATTAAATGAGATGTATGCAACTAAACTAAGTACTGAAAAATAAAAAACTAACTCAGTGTGTTGTAGTCGAGGATGTTGCTGCTTTGGACTTCTTTTTCTTTTTAGGGTGCTCCTTTTTACACTTTGCCTTTTCCTTTCGTTTGCGCTTTTTCTCCTTGAGGTCAACCGGTGCAGTGGATTACTCTTCCATGGTCCGTTGGATGTTGGCTTCATTGACAGTCACATCCGATGGATGGATCTCAATAAGTGGTGCCACATATGGCACAATAGCTAGAGGATTATAATCCTCATTACTGGATGTAACGACCTCGGCCTGGCTCGCCCCAAATGGTGTCAGGTTTTCAACAGATGCACCCACACTAACAGGTGCGACAACAAATTCCTCCATTAAATTTGTTGGCACAAAATCTTCTTCTTCTTCTTTTTCCTTCTCTTCTCTTCCTTCCTCTTCTCTTTTCTCTTCTTCCTCTTCAACACCTGCAGAGGCAATAGTTGTGTGTTCTTCTTTAGCAGCAGCGACTTCTCTTTCCGCCATTTTAACCCCCAAATTGTTTAAAAATTTATCCTTAAAAAGGCTGGTAATATTACGGAGACAGTCCTCCACATCTCTCAAATGGAATTCCTAGTCCTCATCATCATAAATGTGGACAATTTGGGGGGAGTGGATAGACTGAGTTTTGCCTTCCGATGCAACATGCTTAGTGGATGGTGTTGCCTCCCTAATGATAGGTGGGAAGATAAGAAATTCTGGCGTGGGATGCTTGCTCAAGTTGCTTAATGTACTGACAATAGTAGTATTTCATGCCCTTATATAAGCATATAATAGGTTCTGTCTATACTCCATCTTGTCCATTGCGTCGACAAGTTTGATTTGTTGGATGCTTATCTGATCAACAATCTGTTTAATCTCAGTAAGCTTCCTCCAAATCTGGGGATCTATGGGTGCATGGGTTTTGGTGTCCATCTGTTTTCCTTTTCCTTTCTCCTTCCTTGGTGGTACTTCCTTCACAATAGGGGTTTCCTAGCCCCTTGTCATTCTTTCCATTGAAACATCATTTATCGGGCCTTTGTTCTCTAAAAATTCTTCCCTTTCGCGAGGCACAATGCCCCTCTATTTACACAATAGCATGATCAGAGAAGGGAAAGGTAGGATACCTGTTTGTTTGGTGGCAGATTCAGTGATTTCCTGGTGAAGGATTGCTCTGACATCAATTCGGCGACCCTTAATAATAGAATGTAGCAGGCACATTCTATCCAGTGTAATGGTAGTGCTGTGAGTAGATGGTAGAAGACGGCAGTTTATGAAGTGAAATCACACTTTGTTTTGGACGGTGAGGTAATGGCGGTGCATCGTATAATTGTTTGGATTGTTACGAATCCAAACAGCGCCGTCGACGCATAAGTCATTCAACAATATATCAACATCTTCTTTAGTCCAATTTTCCAAAAACTCGACATGCTCGTCTTCTCCCTCGGCAATGTGGAAGAGGGCATTGATGTGATCAGCGCTCCATGGCATCAGACCTTCACGGACGAAGATGAACTCCTACTTTGGATTAACCAAGTTAGCATAAAACTCTCTTACCATAGATAGGGAGTACCCTCCAGAATGATCACAGAATTGCTCCCAACCCAAACACAAAATCATTCTTGCGACTTGTTTCCCCAATGCTAGTAGTGGGGATAGATGAAATCCTTGCTCGAGATGGAAGTTTCTTTTCATTATCACCTCATGAAAATGGTCCTTCACCACTTTCGTTAAAAATAGGACAGGCTCCTTGGGTGGTAATTGGTCGGTGTTTCGGACCATCGTTACTGACAATTCAGCCACTGGTTTCGATGGGGTCTTAGCACAACGAGTTCTTGCCATAACTAAATGAGAGAAAGATAGTGAAGATTTTTGTAGAAAAAACTGAAGGTTGAAGAAAAGCAGTTACAGTAAAAATGGCGGATATGAGCGTGAAGGTACAGTCGGCACAAGTAGGGTATTTTATAGAAGATGGAGGTGAAGAGGCGTGATGATTGCTGCTGTCGTGAGAGTACATTGTGCCTGTAGCCAATAAATTCTAGGACACAGATCGTACTTTTTCGAATTGATCCAACGGTTGGGGATCAGGGTGAATCAATCGACGCGATTCTTTCCCGAAACGATTCGTTGAGTCATGAATTGGATGCGTCAGCAAGTTGTGCTTTCGTGTGCGACAACAAAAGGAGATATTTTATTCCTGCAAAAGAAAACTAAAGTAACTAATTAAAGGAAAATAAAGATAAGAAGTAAATAGAAAAATAAAAATTGCAACGACATTTTAAGAAAATGTGATCAGGTTAATGGTCTCGTTTTGTTCAGTAATGTCTGGGCTTAGGTAATGCTTTAATCATTGGCCATTCACTTTGAATTGGTGCCCATCGTTCAAATCTTTGATTGTCACTTCACCATGTGGAAATGCTTCGACAACTTCAAAAGGGCCTAACCATCTGGAGCACAATTTTCCTAGATGCAATTTTAAACGTGAGTTAAATAAAAGCACTAATTGACCTTTGGAAAATTTTCGCAGCAAAATGATGTTGTCATGTCATTTCTTAGTTTTTTCCTTATCAATAGTAGCATTTTCATAAGCATTGCATCGAATTTCTTCCTATTCTAAAATGTCCAACAATCTTTTCTGCCCAGTAGCATCATAGTCCATGTTCACTTGCTTGATTGTCCACATGGCTTTATGCTTAAGTTCGACAGGCAAGTGACAGGATTTACCAAACACCAGCTGATATGGCAACATCCCAAACGGTGTTTTGTATACAATATGAAGCGTCCACAATGCATCATGTAACTACGAAGACCAATCTCGTCTAGATGGATTAACCACCTTTTCAAGAATACCTTTAATTTACCGATTGGATATTTTCGCTTAACCATAAGTTTGCAGATGATATGTGGTTGTCATGCGATGCTTCACACCATATCATTTTAAAGCTATCGCCACTTGATTACAATGGAAGTGAGTGCCTTGGTCATTTATTGATGCTCGAGGTGTTCCAAATCATGTAAGGATGTATGTGTGAAAGAACTTTAACACTGTTCGAGCATCATCCTTTGGAATAGCTATTGCTTCGATCCACTTGGAGACATAGTCAACAGCGACTAAAATATAAACACTTCCAAAAGAATTTCAAAAGGTCCTATAAAGTCTATACCCCAAACATCGAAGAGCTCAACCTCCAAGATAAGCTGTTGTAACATCTCGTTACGTCAAGATATTGATCCAATGCGCTGACATTTGTCACACTATTGAGCAAAAGTGTAGGCATCTCGAAACAATGTAGGCTAGAAAAATCCTGATTGTAGGACCTTTGCAACAGTCCTAACACCACCAAAATGGCCTCCATAAGGAGCATCGTGGCAATGCTTCAGGATGGGAAGCATTTCTTCCTCAGGAACGTAGTGACGAATGATGTTGTCAGTGCATACCTTGAACAGGTATGGCTCATTCCAATGATACTTCGCAGCATCCCGAAAAAATCTGACCTTCTGGTTACCTGTTGCACTTAACAGTAGCTTTCCACAAATTAGATAATTGACGACATCTGCATGCCATGAAGATGCGTCGACAAAGAATAACTTCTCATCTGGAAATGCGTCGACAATTTATGTCTTATTTCCATCTTCACTTCCAGATTCCAGACGAGAGAGGTGGTCTGCTACTTGGTTCTTTAATCTTTTCCTATCTTTAATCTTAACATCAAATTCTTGTAATAAAATGATCCATCTTAGAAACCTGGGTTTTGCATCTTTCTTAGCAAAAGGGTATCTTAAGATAGAATGATCAGTATAAACTGTAATTTTTGCATCGACAAGATACGAGCGGAACTTGTCAAATGCAAAAACTGCTACCAACAACTCCTTCTCAGTGGTTGTGTAATTCACCTGCGCTTCAGTTAGAGTCTTACTAGCATAATAGATTGAATGAAATACCTTATCCTTTCATTGTCCAAGCACAACACCCACAACAAAGTCGCTTGCATCACACATTACCTCGAACGGTTGCGACCAATCTAGTGTGACAACAATGGGCGCCTGCACTAGCTGCTGTTTAATTTTAAGGAATGCTTCTAGACAAGCATCATCAAACAAAAACTTTTTATTTTGCTCTAACAAGGAGCAGAGTGGTTTTGCTATTTTGGAGAAGTCTCGGATGAAACGTCTATGAAATCTGGCATGGCCGAGAAAACTTCTTATTCCCTTTACATTGGTGGGTGGTGGTAGCTTTTCAATGATCTCTACCTTTGCTTTTTCAACCTCAATACCCTGACAAGATATAAGATGGCTAAGGATAATGCCTTCAGTTGCGATGAAGTGGCATTTCTCCTAATTCAGCTTTAGATTGGTGTCCTCGTATCGCTTTAATACTTTTGTAAATTGTCAGTGTATTTATCAAAATTGTGCCCATAAATAGAGAAATCATCCATAAATACCTCTAATGAATCCTCAATCATATCAGAAAAGATGGCCATCATGCACCTCTGAAATGTAGCTGATGCATTGCACAAACCAAATGGGCAAGTAAATGTTGTCTTTGCTTGATCTTTCGGCGATTACGATCTGGTTGTATCTAGAGTATCCATCAAGAAAATAGTAATAGGCCTTACCAGCTAGCCTATCCAGCATTTGATCAATGAATGGTAGTGGGAAGCGATCTTTCTTTGTGGCAACATTTAAACGACAGTAATCCATACACACTCGCCAACCTGTAGCAATGCGAGTAGGGATTAGCTCATTTTTATTATTGCTTACCATTGTGATGCCACTCTTCTTAGGCACACATTGGATCGAGCTCACCCATTTACTGTCCGAGATTGGGTAGATAATGTCTGCGTCTAGACATTTGATGATCTCTATCTTTACTACTTCCTTCATTTTTTCATTTAATCTTCATTGCTGTTCAATTGATTGTTTTCCTTCATCTTCCACCTAATTTTATACATGTAGAGAGAGGAACTAATAACTCTAATATCCGCTATGCTCCAAGCGATGCTTTTTTGTGCTGCTTCAATATTCCAATTAACTTTTCCTCTTAGCTTGCGTCGAGACTTGCGTTGACAATTACTGGAAATGTATCATTTTCACCTAGGAAAACATATTTCAGATGTGTTGGCAATGGTTTTAATTCCAAAGTTCGAGCTTCTTCAACCGATGGTTTGAAAACAAGGATCGTCCTATTAGTCAGATCAAAAAATTCCATTTGCCAGCCATGTTTAATATCGCAAACATTAGCCTTAACTTTATGGTCTCATTCAGGTAGGACATTATCTTCAGACATCAGCGCATATTCCTTTAACACTGCTGAACTACGTTCATTAAATTCCTCTGTTATTAACTCGTCCAGAACATCAATGTGGTGACATTGTTCCTTACTACTTGATGGAGATGGTTCGAAAACACTGAAGGTAACATGATTATCGTTATGACGCATGATCAACTCACCCTTGAAAACATCTATAAGTGTGCGTCCTGTTGCAAGAAATGGGCATCCCAAAATAATAGGTACCTCCTTATCAGCTTGACAGTCAAGTATGATGAAGTCTTTTGGGAACACAAACTTATCGACATGGACGAGAACATCTTTAATCTATCCTTCAAGTTGTGCCAAAGATCTATTCGCAAGTTGTAATGTCACCGTAGTGGGTTTCATATGACCAATTCCTAATTTCCTTAAAGTTGACAATGGCATAAGGTTAATGCTAGATCCTATATCACATAAGGCTTTACCCAAATAATGGTTTCCAATGGAGCATGGAATTATGAAACTGTCAGGATCTTTTATTTTTTGTGGCAGCTTATTTGTCAAAACAGCACTACACCCTTCTGTGAGCATAATCGTCTCGATATCATATAGCTTCTTCTTCTTCAACAATAGCTCCTTCATAAATTTCTCATAGCTAGGAATCTGTACAAGAGCATCAACTAGAGGTATATTAATATGTAATTTTTTCAAGGTAGATACAATCTTTTGATAATCTCTGTCATGATCTTTCTCCTTGAATCGCTGTGGAAATGGAAAAGGTATGTTCATAGTGGGCTGTTGTGATAAACCCTATTGTGTCGACATTGGTAGTTGCATCGACAACTTCGAAGGTCGAATGGTCGGCATAGGTGTGACTACTGGTGGTTCCTCCTCATTTACTTTTGCTGTGTTTTCTTTAGATGCAACTTCTCCCTGTTTCTTTGGTTTGTTTATGTCGACAGATGCTTGGTTGGAGCTGATGCTTTGTTTGGCAGTTTGCTTTCCACTCTGTAATGTGATAGCCTTGCAATGCTCCTTCCCCTTCTGATTTAGATTTTCAATGTCACTGGGCAAAGCACCTAGTGGCTTTGTGCTCATGTTAGAAGCCAACTGTCCTAGTTGTGCTTCCAATGCACGGATGGAAGAAGAATTTCCTTTGACGATAGCTTCAATTCTGGTAATATGCTCACGAATCAAAGCTTCAAGAGCAGCTAATGGCTCTAATCTTGGTTGAGAATACTGTTGTTGCTGTTGCTGATGTTGTCCTTGCATTTTTGGTATTACAGTCTGTTGTGATTGCATTCGAGCATGTGATTACATCTAATTGCATTTGATCAGGCTACGCTTGCACTTGAGGATTGTGATTATAATTCTGCTGTTGATGGTTGTAACTCCCTTATCAAAAGTTTCCTTGATTTGAGGAATTTCCATATCTGTATGTGGACGCATTCTGATTCCCCTAAGGTTGTTGAGTCCTATTTGAACTGTTATATGAGTTACCATATCAATTCCCTTGGATATTATTGACATAAAATGCATTCTCAGTGTGCTGTGGACAATCCTCATAACTATGGTTGTCGCTGCAAATTTCACAACAAAAAGTCGGGACATCTAGTTGCTGGGCTACTTGAATAGGAGCAACTTCACTCGTCCCTTTCATGTTCTTGATCATGTTCGCCAGTGATGATACTTGTGCACTTAGGGCTGAAATGGCATCTAACTCAATAACTCTAGGATTTGTTTTCACATGAGCAGAACGAGAAATTGGGTACTGATAGTCATTTTGCACGATTCTCTCAAAGATTCGCATGGCTTCTTTGTAAATGCAATCCAAAAAAGGACCATTAGCAAATGCATCGACAAGATTTCTTGTTTGCGCATTTAATCCATTGTAAAATATCTCAATTTGTGTTTCCTGTTGGATTCCGTGCATGAGGCAACGTCTAAGTAGAGTTTTGTAACATTCCCATGTAGTGTGCAAGTTCTCATCATCTAATTGATGGTACGCCGTGATATCTTTCCGTAGCCTAGCATTCATTGTGGGTGGATTGAATCACAGAACAAACTGAGTTGCTAGCGCATTCCATGAAGTAATAGATCCAACCGGTAAACCAAGAAACCATGTACGTGCTCTTCCTTGCAAAGAGTAAGGGAACAACAGCATCTTTAAGGCATCATTAGGAGCACAATGTTGACTAAAAGAAGCACATATAAGCAGAAAAAATTTAAGATACTCCCTGTAACGCTTAGGTTTGTGCAAGTGTACACAGTCACTATCAAGTAATAAGTAAGTATCGACTTATCGTCTCCATAGGGATTGTATATGTGTTAAATCAATTAATTGTAAAATTATATTAACAACTTGGTGACTAAAAAAAACACAATATGATTTGATAAGTGATGATTAAAATTAAATATATTAAACTAAATGCAAATGATCCCTGATGCAAATTATCCTAAGTATGCAACTAAATGTATGAAATAGATTTTAACAAGATTAAACACAATTCACAACAATTATAACATAAATAAACTAGGACAATTACTCTAATTAAACTCAATTTATTATCAACATGCTTAATAATGTTTGGAAAAAAAGATTCCTTGGCAACTCGATCTTTCATGAGTTTGGACACCAAATTAGGTCCTTTCAGAATCCTTTATTTAGTAAATATGCATTTTACTAATCCTTATTTACTAAGGGTTTCTTAGCATTCACGTGAGGTAACAAGGACGTGTCAGGTTTTAAACAGTTTAATCACACAAATCTAAATCTATGCAGATAACAGAGCTTGGTCAGGTTGTTATGAACCTACAATTTAATCGGGTCAGGATCTAAATTGAGCATGCACATTTCAATTATGTGTCTACTAGCCTTCTTCCTCTAGTCAGGATCATTCAACTAATTCAGGTGCATTTCAATCACGTATGAATGAAATACAGACTTGATTTTAATTGAAAACATGATCGATTGAGGCACAAACATCATAAACATGAATCAAATAAATATTATTTAATCAAAGCAATTATCCTAGCTTAAATAAAATTAAGCTAACATTGTTGTAAACAAGAACAAAGAACACATAGCAACCATTTTAGATTAAATTAAAGAAAAGAAAGAATAAACCCAATCAAAGTGGTTGTCACCCAAGACTCTGATTGAAGAGGGCTCCTTCGTTTCTTCACTTCGCTCCTTTGCTGATGGCTCTTTGAGGTAGCCGACCAACGGTTCTTTAAGAGGCTTAATAAGCTAAAATCTCTATCAAGAGATGATGCTAAGCGTGGGGAATAGGAAGTGCTAGAGAGAATTGAGAGAGAAGAGAGAGTGTTGGATGAAGGGATGCTTTTAAATGGTGAAAATGGGGTCTTATTTATAGGTGAGGAGAGGAGAGTTGTTTGCTAAAAATAGAGAAGTTTAATCTCTTCATTCTTTTCCAATGGGTGGTCGGCCATCACTCAAGGATTTTGAGTGATTTATGCTTGATTTTTAAGCAATTCTCATGCCATATCAACTAAGGACTGAGACTCGATCAACAATAAATCTTCGAGCCAATCTCTGATTTCTTTAATATTGCAAGGACCTTGTGCAATTAAACCGAAAA
This sequence comes from Gossypioides kirkii, assembly GCA_005610355.1. NCBI lineage: Eukaryota > Viridiplantae > Streptophyta > Magnoliopsida > Malvales > Malvaceae > Gossypioides > Gossypioides kirkii. The sequence goes on from CP032255.1 coordinate 13,348,357, forward strand.
GTGGTTTATTTGGGCAGCCATATGTAGCCGAAATTGGGTTGATTTGGTATTCAATTTGGACAGTTTTGTGATTTAGCAAAGTTATCAGACCTGTCCAAAACAAATTAATTAATTAAAGGACCAAAGAATAAAATTAACCCAATTTAAAGAATTAATTAAAGCCAAATTATTAATGAAATATTTATAATAAATTATTAAATATAATTTTATATTTTATTATTTAATGTAATCACGGTGGCTCACTTTATGTCTTAAAAATATAATATGTTCAAATAGTCATAAAATAAGTTATTTTATGCATGAAAATTATATAATAAAGCATAAAATCACATTTTAATAATTTTTATATCCTAATTTCATATTTTCACATATTTCATTAATTTATTAAACATTTACTTAGTTTTAACAATGAATTTAAGTAAAAAGGGGATAAATTATATAGGAAAAACCTATATATTTTTCAGTTTACACACCCTCAAACTTAGATCATTACTCGTCCCAAGTAATGTTTATACACAACAAAAGGTCTTCCTAAGGCAAAATTGCTAGATGTGTAAGCAGCATCAATCTTTGTCTCATAATCATGCATCAATAAATTCATGTTCATAGATCTTCTTTATTAATAAGAAATTTACATGCAAACATTTATTCCAAATTTTATACTAAATTTCAAAATATGTTGACATGAATCATGGTTTGTATGTATGTCACAATCATAAATAACATTCTTCATTCAATATTATTTCTTATCAATCTAAACAAAACAATCATAAGGCTTATTTATGATCTTCATATGTTGAACTTAGTACTCCCTCCCCACTAATGTAGATGACATAATCATCAAATCAATAGGTCTTTTAAACGGTTGTAATGGGGCTCGGTTGAAGGTAAGGATTTTAAGAGATGGGAAATTTCGGCTTCAAAATCTTAACTTTTAACTTTGTCTTGGATTTCTCGAAATACATCCTTCTTCTTTAAGTGAACCTTTGGAACACCCCCAAACTTATTTTGAACTCATGCTCATGCATTTTTGTTTTCAGAAATTGAGCAAACTTTTCTTCACTCTTTTCTTCCTCTGTTTTTTTTTAAGCATGAATCATGTACATCTTTTTTAAATTTTCCTCAAATGTTGATCACCAAGACTACTTTAATTAAGATGGGTGCATAAAAATAGGATAACTTAAAAAGATGGTAGTGTGGCTTATAATGTAGGTATATTGTAATAAACAGGCCTTTAAGCTCAAAATCATAGTTTCAAGGGTCTAATATCATAAGGTTGGCTTGAAAGGCTCAAACGATCCAAAGAAATAGTGCCTATATCATTTTAGATTTTTATGTCTTCTAGGATTTCGCCTCAAGAAAGTTACTAAGTCAATTCTAAAGATATAAACCTTCATGCATGTCTAATCTCAAGAGAAATTAAGTTTTCATGGCAAACATCACCTAAGATTAAGATCATACAAGCATTCCATTATCCATGATAACATACATTCACTCAGATAGAATCATCATTCATGCTTGCATACAAACTATCTTATTAACAAAAATTTTCTCTCAACATTCATTTATTAAAACATACTTATGAAAAAATGATTGAAACATACTTGAAAATTTTAAAAATTTGAGCAATTTATTTGCCTTACCCCCCTTTAAAAATAAGCAATATCCTCATTGCAAGAACAAAGTAATGAATGAAAACTGAACACCAAGTAGGGTTGTAAGAAAAGAGAGTTGAGTCATTAAGACTGCTTAAATACCAAATCTTTCTTAACAATCCAATCCCAGACATGTTCATTCTCATTACCACATCACTTAGTCTTTTTTTTCTAAAGAGGTGTTAAGTTTATTCATGCTTGCTATGTTTTATTCTGCGGAAATAAAATCCTAATTACGAAAGATATAAATTCCTAAGGACCTAAAAACAAATAAATAAATAAGACAAGAATCCCCCCTTTTATTTTTCTGACTCATTCCCCTTGTCTTCTTCAGTTCCATCTTCACTTTCATAGTTGTTACCTTCCTTCCATGTCTCAAAGATAGCATCTGGGAACTCAGGAACAAAAGTGTTAGAGATATTTTTAAAAGTATTTCAAATTGAGTCATCTCTAATCTTTGCATATTTCCAGTAAGTTTGTTGTTGATTGTGCATGAACTTGCACATATCCATCATGATTGACAACTTTGACTTCTTTGAAGTATTTACAAAACTAGGCATTGGAGTTGTAAATTTAGGTTCAACACTTAGCTTGATTGTTTCTCCTTTTGGCTCTACTTTTGATTTAGGGTTTGTAGATCCCTCAACTGGTTTAGGACCAGTTGGTTCCTTATCAGATTTTTGTTCTTTAGTGTTAGCTACTGAATCAACTTCAATTTCAGTTTCATTTTTTGACTCCTCGGTATCTGGCTCAGTTGGTTCTTCTTGCTCGCTTTGATTTAGTTCATGAGCCTTCTCTAATAACCTTTCAAGATTATGATTTGTAATGCACCCTTGAACATATTGCCCCTTCAAATTTGCTTGTGTTTTAACATGGGCCCTTAAGCAAAGTGAAGTGATTAATGATGGGAAATAAGCATTTGTTCCACCGAGATGGTGGAACTACGTGAGATAGGCATGAAACTGTAGTGAACGAAATAAAACCATACCTTTGCTATTGGTTTCAAGTATTCCCTTCGGCAAGAATGGCTCCCATACTTTTTAATAATCCATTGGGATCCCGGATTTGTCACAACATCAAGCACTTGTTGAAGAAAATCCTAATTGATATTGTTTATCTAGGGTAGTACTCATCTTCTTCAACATCAGGTAAGTTAAATAAATTATTGATGGGCTTAGAAGTAAGAGGTACCTTTTTCTTTCGAATGATGACTTCAGTGGCATCTTGTAGAGTCAAACTAGCATAGAACTCTCGAAATAGTTCATCATCAGGAAGTGAATGAGCATCACAAAACCGTTCCCACTTGAGAGCATTGATTTTCTTTCTAATCGGCACAGGAACAACCATCAAATCATGACTCTTCAAGAAAAAACCTTTTTTCGACATCATAGGTTGATGCTTGAAGATTGAATCAAATCTCTCTTTCACTTCTTCATTGATCAAAATAGGGTTTTCAGTAGTAGTCTTTGAAGATCTAGTTCTTTTGCGAGACATGATATCTTTCTTAAAAATTTAGCATAAGGGAAAGAAGAGAAATCGGCAAAGTGGTGTAGGGACTTGCTACAGCAACAACCTTGCAACCGTAAGGATAGTACGACGACGACGACAATGTGCGATAGCAGCAACGGTATGCGGCGACAACGTTGGTGCTTCAGCAAACTTCTTACGGTGGCACTAGGTAGTTTCGGTAACAAGGGAAGAAAAACTAGGGTTTCCTTTGGGATTTGAGGCTAGCAGCACAAGGAGGAAACTTTAAGGATTTTTAAGGTTTGAGCAAGTTGCTTTGATGGATATAAAAAATAGTGGAATGAAGAGGGTTTATATAGAAAAAAATTAGGGCAATATGTAGCAAAAGTTTAGCTACATTAGGGTTACTTGGATGGCAAGCAATGGGAGTGGCGGCAAAGTATGGGTATTTTCCCTCTTTTTTACTATCTTGGGCCTGAGACTCAAACTGTATTTACAGACTCACTCAAAAAAACAACTGCTTAGTACTCGGGCCAAATTTGACTCCCTTTATTAACATAAAAATTAAAACTAATATTTTAAACAACAAAAAATGAAACTTAAAAATTTTAAAACTCAATTAGAAAATTTCTTCTCAACAAATTACATTAAATTAATTCCCAAGAAAGGTTGGAGGGGTCATAACGATCCCGCTTAAGTTCCAATCTCCATAAACAGAATTAATTAAATGTAGTAAGTTAAAAAAATAAGTTTTAATTATTTATTTATTTACAAATAAGTTTATGAAAAATCAAGGGTCTGTTAATTTGAACGAGGATTCAACTCGCTCAACTTCACCATCCCAATAGTGTTTGAGACATTGACCATTAACTTTAAACGTACCTCCAAAATTGTTTTATAATTCAATGGCTCCATAAGGATAAACTCGGTAGATGGTATAGGGTCCTTTCCATTGAGATTTAAGCTTGCCAGGAAATATCTTCAGCCTTGAATTAAACAGCAAAACCTTCTTACCTTCTTTAAACTCACGAGGTTGTAAATGACTATCATGCCATCTCTTTGATCTTTCTTTACACATCATGGCATTCTCATAAGAAAATAACCTCAACTCTTCCAACTCATCAAGTTGTAACATGCTTCTCTCACCAACTTGCTTAAGATCAAAGTTCAACTGCTTCAAAGCCTAGTGAGCTCTATTCTCCAATTCTAATGGCATATGACATGTCTTTCCAAAGACTAACTGATAAGGAGTCATTCCTAATGGTGTCTTAAATGTTGTTCGATAGGCCCATAATGCATCATCAAGCCTTCAAGACCAATCTTTTCTACTAGGGCGTACTACTCTTTCAAGGATACATTTGATTTCATGGTTCACTCTTTCAACTTGCCCATTCGACTGGGGGTGATAAGCAGTAGCAATCTTTTGCTTTACATTATATTTATCAAGCAACCACTTAAGTCATTTGTTCACAAAGTGAGAACCTTCATCACTAATAATAGCTCTTGTTGTCCCAATCATGTAAACACATGCTTATGTAGGAATCGCATGACTACCTTAGCATCATTTGTAGGGTATGCTTCGGCTTCAATCCACTTGGATACATAGTCCACAGCAACTAAGATGTATTTGTTCCCATACGAAGAAGGAAATGGGCTTAAGAAGTCAATGCCCCATACGTCCAATAATTCAATCTCCAAAATATTTGTTAAGGGCATCTCATTCCTTCTTGATATATTTCCGATCCTTTGGCATCCATTATAGTTCTTCACATAAGCATAAGCATCCTTAAACAATGTAGGCTAAAAGAAACCTGCTTGCAAAATCTTTGTTCCAGTACGTGAACCACCAAAGTGTCCCCACTTGGAGATGAATGGCAACGATACAAGATCTCAGCAATCTCACTTTTGGATTATATTATCTACACACTGTTTAAATAAAAAGAATCCTCCCAAAAATAATACCGACTATCATGAAGGAATTTCTTCCTTTATTGGCATGCCATTTCTCGAGGAATTATTCCACATGCAAGATAATTGGCAAAATCAGCAAACCACGGTGTTTCATGAATTCGACTTACCTCAAATAGGTGTTCATCTAGGGAAATTCTCGTTGATAGGCACACATGATTGAGTTACCTCATCTTGCTCTAACCTCGATAAATTATCAACTACTTGATTCTCGACACCGTTTCTATCTTGGATCTCAAGGTCAAATTCTTGGATAAGAGTGTCTAACGAATTAGCCTCGGCTTCGCATCTTTCTTTGTGAGCAAGTATTTAATGGCCGCATGGTCAGTAAATACTGTAACTTTGGTACCTATAAGATATGAGAGAAACTTGTCAAAAGCAAAAACTATAGCAAAGAGTTCTTTTTCAATTACCATGTAATTGAGTTGGGCTCCCGTCAAAGTTCTGCTTGCATAGTAAATAGGATGAAACACTTTGTTTCTTCTTTAACCCATCATAGCTCCAACGACATAATCGCTTGCATTGCACATCAACTCAAAAGGTGAGTTCCAATTAGGTTTAACAATTATTGAGGTTAAGATTAACCGTCTTATCAAATCTTCAAAAGCTTCCAAACATGCTTTGTTAAAATTAAACACTATATCTTTCTCTAATAACAAACATAGAGGTTTAGAAATTTTTGAAAAATCCTTGATAAACCTTCGATAAAAATCGACATGGCCAAAGAAACTTCTGACTCCTTTCACATTAATTGGGGTCAGTAATCTTTCAATTACGTTCACCTTTGCTTTATCGACTTCAATTCCTCTTTTTGAGATTTTATACCCAAAGACAATCCCTTCCTTAACCATAAAGTGACATTTCTTCCAGTTAAGGACAAGATTCGCCTCTTCACATCTCTTCAGTACCTTGGCCAAATTACTCAAACAAATATCTTTAGTGTTACCAAAAACAGAAAAATCATCCATGAAAACCTCAACAAAATTTTCAACCGTATCAGTGAATATTGCCATCATGCATCATTGAAATGTTGCAGGTGCATTGCATAAACCTCAAGGCATTCGCCTAAAAGCAAACATACCGTACGAACAAGTAAAGGTTGTTTTATGTTGGTCCTCCGAAGCTACAACTATTTGGTTATATCCCGAATAGCCATCTAAAAAATAATAGAATTCATTACCTGTTAGTTGATCTAACATCTGATACATAAAAGGCAACAGAAAATGGTCTTTCCGAGTGGCTTTATTCAACTTTCTATAGTCAATACAGATCCTCCAACCAGTAACAGTTCTCATTGGAATCAACTTGTCACGCTCATTTTCAATAATCGTGATTGCACCTTTCTTCAGCACCGGACTTACCCACGAACTATCTAAAATAGGGTAGATGATTCCCGTATCTAACCATTTGAGCACTTCCTTTCTCACAACTTCTTTCATAATAGGATTGAGCCTCCTTTACCCATCAATTCGATCTCTCTCGCCTTCCTCTAAAATAATTTTATGCATGCCAAAAGAAGGGCTTATACCTCGAATATCAGCTATGGTCCAACCGATTGCTTTCTTAAATTTCTTTAGAACAGCAATTAGTTGCTCCTCTTGATCTTTCGTCAATTCTACTGAAATAATCACAGGCAATGTAGAACAATCACCTAAATAAACATATTTTAAATGGGATAGAAGTACCTTTAGTTTGAGTTTAGGCGGTTCTTCGATTGACAATTTTTGTTGCACAAATTCTCTAGCTTCTAACTCCAACGATTCAAACTGTGTGGATTGAATAAAATTTCTTGGATTGGCTTCCATTAAAGCCATGTTTTCTTCACCTTCTTCATCCTCCAACGGGTCAAACTCTAAGGCTTCCTCCAATGGATCTTCTTCAAAATTGCTTTCCATAGAAACCAAGGTTTCTATCTCTTCCATAACTGAACACTCTTCTGTCAGATCAGGAAATTTCATAGTTTTACAAATGTTAAAGGTTACTTAATCGTCTTGAACTCGCATGGTGAGTTCACCTTTCTGCACATCAATTAACGTTCTTCCCGTGCTAGGAAAGGTCTCTTAAGGATGATCGGCACTTCCTTATCTACTTTAAAATCTAAGATAATGAAATCAGTAGGAAAAATAAATTTATCAACACTTACTGAAACATCCTCGATCTTTCCCTTGAGATATGCTAAAGATCGATCCGCTAACTAAAGCGTCATAGTCGTAGGTCTTACTTCTCCTATCTCTAAGATCTTCAAAATGGACTTAAGCATCAAGTTGATACTCCCTCCTAAGTCGCACAAAGCTTTACCACAATAAGATTTACTAATGTTACAGGGTATAGTAAAGCTTCCTAAGTCTTTCAATTTCGGCGGTAGCTTGTTCTGCAGGAACGCACTGCACTCCTTCGTCAAAGCAACAGTCTCATACTCACTAAGTCATTTCTTCTTAGATACTGTATCCTTCATAAACTTTACATAGTTTGGCATTTTTTCTAAAGCCTCCACCAACGAAATATTGATGTGTAACTGCTTCAGAACATCCAAAAACTTTTTGAATTGTACCTCTTATTTCTGCTTATGTTGCTGCAATCTTTGCGGATATGGAGGTGATGGAACTTTTGGTTGAATCAGAAAACTTTTTTGAGGAAGTAAATCTGCATCTAAAGAAGATGTTAAATTATCAGAATTCACTAAGTTAAGATTTACCTTGTCGGACTTTGCAGATTCTGACTCTTTTGGTGCAAGAACTTTAACAGCTGGTTGACTTTCCTCCTTCTCAACAGGATCATCTTCAACATCAATCATTCTGGGTTCCAGAATCTTACCACTTCGTAATGCCACTTCCTTGATATGTTCTTTACCCAAATTTCTTGGATTCTCAGTATCGCTCGGTAAGGTTCCTTGCAGTCTATTACGAAGCACCGTAGCTAACTGACTCATTTGGTTTTCCAAATTTTTCAGTGTTGTTGCTTGGCTTTGGATCAAAGCATCATTCTTTTCCATGTACGCTTTCAACAAGTTCTCCAAACTGTTTGATGCTTCAGCTTGAGGTGGTTTTGGAGCTTGCTGATTAAACCCTTGAGATTGGTTGGGTCTATGTTGCATACAGTTGTTGTTCAGTCCATTTCCTTAGTTGCTCCAAGAAAAGTTAGGATGATTACGCCATGAATGATTGTAGAAGTTGGACTGGGGTTCTTGTCCACTCCTATTTTGATGTTGATTCCCCACATAGTATACTGACTCGAGATTTGATAGACAATTCTCGAAAGAATGACCTTCCCTATAGTACACACAGGAAACTACTTCAAATGGGCTTGGTAGCTGAGCTGCAAAATTATTAGCACTATTAGCGGTAAACTGTTTTAACATAGAGGAAATAGATGATATCTGAGCTAATAATGAAATGAAGGCATCAACTTCATGAACTCTGGCTACACGTCTTCCTGAAGCTGCTCGATTTGTTGGTCATTGATAGTTGTCGCTAGCGATCCTCTCGATGATCTCATAAGCCTCATTATAAGACTTAGACAAAATTACACCATTCGCAAAAGCATTTACCATCAATCTTGTATGTGCATTGAGACCATTATAGAACGTCTCTAACTGGATACAATGAGGAATCCCATGATAAGGACACTTACAAAGTAATTCCTTGAATCTCTCTCAAGCCTCATACAAAGGCTCGTCATCCAATTGTTGGAAAGTTTTGATCTCGTTCCTCAACTTAGCAATTTTTGCTAGGCGGGAAATACTTAACCAAAAATGTCTCTACTAATTCTTGCCATGTAGATATGGAACTTGGTGGCAATGAATTGAGCCATGCTCGTGCTCGAACTCGCAACGAGTATGGAAACAACTTCAACCTCAGTGCGTCTTCAGTCACTTCGGCTATCTTGAATGAATTACTCACCTCCATAAACAATCGAAGGTGGAGATATAGATCTTCTATGGGCATACCACTGAACTGGCCCACCGTTTGTAGCATTTGAAACATCACCGGTTTCAACTCAAATTAGGGTGCCTCAATATCTAGCCTTCTAATTCCTGAATTTAACTCACTGAAAAGTGGCACAGCATATTGTCTGATGCATCAATCCCTATCATCTGCAATGAGGATGGTATTTCGCACATGATCAGCTTCATTACCTTAGCCATGATTCTGATTTCCAAGGTCCATCTCGGCTTGTCTTTGAGCTGATCGTTCACGTCTTCTTTGTCTGAAAGTTCGCTCAATTTCAGGGTCTACAGGGAGTAAATCGATAATCCGATCTACGCTCATAAGCACCTGAAAAGAAAATCACAAAGTTAAAAAGAATAAGTTAGTAATGTTAGAAATAAAAAAAACCAAATTGAAAATAAATAATTTCAAAAAAATGACTATGGCAACAGTTAACAATCCCCGGCAACGGCGCCAAAAACTTGTAACGCGTAGGTTTGTGCAAGTGTACACAGTCGTTATCAAGTAATAAGTAAGTATCGAGTTATCGTCTCCACAGGGATTGTATATGTGTTAAATCAATTAATTGTAAAATTATATTAACAACTAGGTGAATTAAAAAAAAAACACAATATGATTTGATAAGTGATAATTAAAATTAAATATATTAAACTAAATGCAAATGATCTTTGATGCCAATTATCCTATGTATGAAACTAAATGTATGAAATATATTTTAGCAAGATTAAACACAATTCACAACAATTATAACATAAATAAACTAGGACCATTACTCTAATTAAACTCAATTTATTATCAACATGCTTAATAATGGTCGAAAAAAAATATTCTTTGGCAACTCAATCTTTCATGAGTTTGGAAACCAAATTAGGTCATTTCGAAATCCTTTACGTAGTAAATATGCATTTTACTGATCCTTATTTACCAAGGGTTTCTTAGCATTCATGTGACATAATAGGGACGTGTCAGGTTTGAAACAGTTTAATCACACGAATCTAAAAACTATGCAGATAATAGAGCTTGGTCAGAGTTGTTATAAACCTACAATTTAATCGGGTTAGGATCTAAATTGAGCTTGCACATTTCAATTATGTGTCTACTAGCCTTCATCTGGTCAGGATCGCTCAGCTAATTCAAGTGCATTTCAATCACGTATGAACGAAATACAAACTTGATTTTAATTGAAAACATGATCGATTGAGGCACAAACATCATAAGCATGCATCAAATAAATATTATTTAATCAAAGTAATTATCCAAGCTTAAATAAAATTAAACTAACATTGTTGTAAACAAGAACAAAGAACAAATAGCAACCATTTTAGATTAAATTAAAGAAAAGAAAGAATAAACCCAATCAAAGTGGCTGTCACCCAAGACTCTGATCGAAGAGGGCTCCTTCGTTTCTTCACTTCACTCCTTTGCTGATGGCTCTTCGAGGTAGCCGACCAAGGGCTCTTTAAGAGGCTTAATAAGCTAAAATCTCTATCAAGAGATGATGCTAAGCGTGGGGAATAGGAAGTGCTAGAGAGAATTGAGAGAGAAGAGAGAGTGTTGGATGAAGGGATGCTTTCAAATGGTGAAAATGGGGTCTTATTTATAGGTGAGGAGAGGAGAGTTGTTTGCTAAAAATAGAGAAGTTTAATCTCTTCATTCTTTTTCAATGGGTGGTCGGCCATCACTCAAGGATTTTGAGTGATTTATGCTTGATTTTTAAGCAATTCTCATGCCATATCAACTAAGGACTGAGAATCGATCAACAGTAAATCTTCGGGCTAATCTCTGATTTCTTCAATATTGCAAGGACCTTGTGCAATTAAAACGAAAAGTGGTTTATTTGGGCAGCCATGTGTAGCTGAAATTAGGTTGATTTGGTCTTCAATTTGGACAATTTTGTGATCTAGCAAAATTATCAGACCTGTCCAAAACAAATTAATTAATTAAAGGACCAAAGAATAAAATTACCCCAATTTAAAGAATTAATTAAAGACAAATTATTAATGAAATATTTATAATAAATTATTAAATATAATTTTATATTTTATTATTTAATTTAATCATGGTGGCCCACTTTATGTCTTAAAAATATAATATGTTCAAATAGTCATAAAATAAGTCATTTTATGCATGAAAACTATATAATAAAACATAAAATCAGATTTTAATAATTTCTATGTCCTAATTTCATATTTTTACATATTTCATTAATTTATTAAACATTTACTTAGTTTTAACAATGAATTTAAGTAAAAGGTGATATATATAGGAAAAACCTATATATTTTTCAGTTTACACTCCCTTGCATCTTAATGAGGCAAACCAGCATATTGCCCATTCGAGTTTAGCATTTGGAACATCACCAGTTTTAATTAAAAATTCCCAACTTGTATTGCTGGTCTAACAACCCCTGGCTGTAGATCATCGAGCACTGGAACAATGAAATCTCTAATTGTCCTGTCTGGAATTTGCTCTTCTTATGGCAGTGGTATATTCTTGACTTGTTGTGGCTGCACTAGAGGAACAGTGTCTTGTGGTAGCAATGGTGGTATATTGTTATTATTTCTAGCCATATTTCTTTACTCTTGTCTTTTTCTCCGAATAGTTCTTTCAATTTCTGGATCGAAACGGACAATGTTGTTAGGATTTCTCCTTGTGGACACAAAACACCTAAAAGAATTGAAAAGAACCAACAAATAAAATAAAATAGATTAGTAACAAATAGAAGTCAGATAAGAAAGAATAATTGCAACTACAAAAATTAAACATCAAACAAATGCCATCCCCGGCAACGGCACCAAAACTTGATCGGCATGTAAATGTCACACCAATTATGTGTAAGCGGACACTGTTGATGCAAGTATAGTAGACAAATTTGAGTCTGTCGGATATTGATCCCACGAGGATGGTGTTCTGGTTGCCTAAAATTGTCGAAGCAATTAGAGTTTAAATGAAAAGAATTGTTAAGAGTAATGTCACCGCAATTTAGTTAAGACTACACAATTAAAAAAGTTAAATCTATCAATGCAATTATAACATAAAATGTCAAAGCAAATTAATAGAAAATAAATTGTTTGTTGAAGATGTTTGTAAATGTAAATTCAAAAAATTAAAAAAAGTAGATCAAGTGTAAAGAAATCGGGGGATCCCTAACTTCACAAGTTGGCAACACTAAATTTTACTACAAGGTAACTAATAGATGAATTGTCACCGCACTTAAGTTCTAATGAAATCTCACAGCTATCGACTTCTCTGTTTAACAAAGACCCAAGTGCTCACAATTACCACACCTTCTAGTGCTGGCAACGCTTCACACTTAAGAACAAGAGGCCAGAATTCCTTCTTGCCTCAAGCAACTTTCGTTGTCTTGCTTGTTAATCTAACTTTGTCACTGCACCTTCCAGTGACTGTGACTGCAATTGCACTTCCGTGGTCAAACAGTTAAATCCAAATATAAACAGATGAGAAGAATTGAGTAGAAATCAAAATAGATCTAACATTAATAGGTACTTCCATACACAATTAATAATCAATAGAATTCTTCAACATTCAAGAGGACTTAAAGAAGAAATTGAGGCATGCTATTCCTACTCTACTAGAATCCTTTCGTAAGTGCTCCTCTTGCGTCGCACCTAGGCACTTCTCGTTAGAAGTAGTTGCTTCCTTGTTGCGCCAGATCACCCTCTTGGGAATTTAAGCTTCCATGGCAGCTCACTTGAAGAAAATCAAAAAATGTGAAATTAATTTCTTCACTAGCTTGCTGATGATCTTCTCTCACTTCCCTCTATTTATAACCACTAGAAAATACATGTGATCGACCTGTAACATCACAGCAGTTGTGCAAGCGGACACATGTCGATGCAAGTATAGTTGATAGATTAATTCTGTTAGATATCGATCCCACAAGGAATGGGTTCTTGATGTTCAGATGTCGAATCAACTAATACTAGAATTAGATGAAATGCGAGTAAAGATGTCAGCGCAATTAAATCTAATCGGCACACTAAGATAGTTAAAATTGTCAATGTAATTATAAAAGTTAAATGTCAGTGCAACTGAAAGTAAATCAAATAGTTGTTGAAGTGTTGAGAATTTAAATGCATAAAAGTAAAATGTGATCAAGTGCGAAGATCTGGAGTGGATCATTGATTTCGCTAATTCATAATGCAAGACGTGTCGACAAGGGTTTGAATAGATGAACTGTCGTAGCAATGAAGTTCCAATGAAATCTTACCAATAAAAATTCTCTGTTTAGACATGACTCAAGTACCCACACTTACTCCACCTCTCAGTGTGAACAACGTTGTGTACCTAAGAACAAGTGATCAGAATCTCTTCTAATCCCAAGAAACTCTCGTTGTCTTACTTGTTAACCTAACTTGTCGCCGCATCTCTCGATGTCGGTAGACTGCAAATGCACTCTCGTGTTTGATGCAGTTAGATCCAAGAATAAATAGATGAAAATTATTAAATAAGGATCAAAGTAATCTAATACTGAAAGATACTCTCGTATTCATTCAAATATCAATAATAGTTCATCATCATAAATAGAGGAATTAACAAATACATCAGAGCATACTATCTCTAGGCTACTCGGATTATTCCCTAACTGCTCCTCTTGCTTAGCATCAAGCACTCCTCGTCAGGAGTTACTGCTCGTCGGCTCAGTTAGCTCACCGCTCTCTAGTAATAAACTTCAAAAACACAACGTAATTGTAAATTTAATTCCTCAACTCTTGATATTTTTCTTCATCTTTTCTCCTCAATTTATAGGCTTCAAGAATGGTAAACCTTCTCTCTCCTCAGATCTAGATCCAATTGCAGCTGTAAAAGTTTGTTACAGTCCAGCTGTGCACTCACGCAGATCTGGTGTGAACTTCATGGATCTGCAGATTGTCACCGTATTTTTGGTCGCGATCCGAAATCATTAATTGTGGTGATGTGTGAAATTCCTGCATTGGTGCTTCTAGGTGTAATTGCAGCTTAAATTCATTCATTCCAAAGAAAAGATTCCTATGCGGCGACATCACAGGTTGCAATTCAAGCTGAATATGTGGCTGCATTCTAGATTCTTTCTAGCCTTGATCTACTGAGATGTGTCATTACGCTGACAATTTTAAAACGTAATATATATATGCTGCATGTGGCGACATTAGTGCACAAAAAAGAGATAGAATAGCAAGATTTTAAACCAAACAACAATGAGTTAGAAAACATAAAAACTAAGTATGAAATGCCTAATATGCATACTAAATATGGCACAAAAGAGACAATTAATACACAAATTTAGGGAGAAAATAGAAGTACAAATTACATTCACCGCAATTATTATTCTCACAACTTAAATTTTCTAGGATCCTAATGTACAAATTGCATTCACATGATAGAATATTGAGCTGACAATTTAGAGACATGAACAATTTAACTACAACTTCACTTATGTTAGTAACATGATTTGAATCTTATCCTTTCTTAAACTAATACAGCATTTATAGCAATTTTTCTTTTTCTTTTCTCTTTTTCTCTTTTTTTTTCTTTTTCTCATTCACAATTTTTATAAGTGACTAAGAGATGTCATTGCATTACTTTACCTTGGTTCCTGGGCAGTAACGATGGGGTGCAACAAACCCCAAGAAGGTATATAATTGCGCTAACAGACACTCTTGCAGTGGCAACCTCTGGCTAGATGATTTTTCTAACACATGCAGCGGTGTGTTCTCCGTTATAAGTCATAATGCACTCACATTAGAGTGTTCTTAATACAATGTCGCTGCAATTGGCAAGTTAGTTCAAGATTCAAAAACTGCTACTATCCATTCATTACTGAAACAACTTCAATCATTCATCCAAAAATAAAGGATTCAATATTCATTCATATTCACCCAATTCACACATCAACATTCCAAACAATTCAAGATTTACGCTTCAAATAAAAAATTGTGGTCACATTTTTGCTGAAATTCTGCATACTTTCATTGACTAAAGAAACAAGTAAAATTCAAATATGTGGGTGCAATCATATTTCTATTCCACACAATATTCCCCCAAACTTAATGTCTGCATTGTCCCTAATACACTGATAATAATATACATATAAGAATGGAAATGCAACTACAATGCAACTAAATTAACAAAAGAAATGCAATGACAAAATAAAATGTGATGACAATAAAAATATATGCAATCTACTAACAAAAGAGTAAACTAACTCATCCTTACGCAGCCGATGCAGAGGCTGCTTTGGTTTTCTTTTTCTTCTTCCTTGGCCGCTCACCTTCCTCTTTGTGTTTTCTTTTCTTGTCCTTACGTCGCTTCTTCTTTTCCTTCGAACCAATCGGATCTGCAGATTACTCTTCTTTAACCAGTTGGGTGACGGCCTCATCGATAGTCACATCGGATGGATGAACTTCAGCAAGTGGTGCCACATAGGGCACGATAGCTAACGGATTGAATTCCTCCGCATTGCTGGTGACTAACTCAGCCAGGCTCGTATCAGGTGGAGCTCATCGTCATTAGATGCCCCACACTTACGGGTGTGCTGACAATATCCTCAGTGATAATTGTCGGGGCATTTTCCTTCTTTTCTTCCTGCTCCTCAACAAGGTCCTTCTTCTTATGCTCTTCTTCTTCTTCTTCTTCATTTTCCTTCTCCTTCTCTTAACCTTCTTCTTGTTCTGCACCTTCATCCCCATGCTTTTGTTGTTCAGTTGCGGCAATGTCAGCACCATCCTCTACATCCATACCCACAGGGGTATGCAGCTCCTCAATGATAACCCCCTACCTGCCATGGTCGCCTCAGGGCTATTCAAAAATTCCTCTTCGAATAGGTTGGCAATTGTTCTGTAGCAGTCTTCCATGGCATTAGAATGTCCCTCGCTCTCCTCGTCATCGGAGATATGAATTCTTGTTGGGGATAGAACATTCTGAGGCTTACCATCAAGAGTAGGCTAGTCGGAGGATGATGCCATTGGGCGAAAAATGAAGGGGAAGACTAGGAAATCAGGCTTCAGATTTGGGCTTATGCTGCACAATGCGGCAACAATTTCCTCATGCCATGCTTTTGTATACGTATAGAAGATATGTTGTTTGTCGTCCATATCCTCTACTACGCCTATAGAATGAATAGTACGCATGTCGATGCGATCAATATTGGCTTCCATAGCAACCAGTTTCTTTCCCAATAGAGGATCTATGAGCGCATCAACTTGTTTTCCCTTCTTCCCTTTTCCCTTGTCCTTTTTCTTTGACGCTTCCCTTACCACCGGTGTTTTTTGGCCTCGAGTCATCCTTTCAACTAATATATCATTGATAGGGCTTTTGTTCTCCAACACTTCCTCGCCATCCTGAGGCACAATCCCCCCTGTTTACACAGTAACATTATTAGGGACGAGAAAGGTAGTATACCTGTTTGCTTTGCAGCTGCTTCAGTAATTTGGTCGTGGAGAATCTCGCCGATGTCAATGTGACGGCCCTTAAAAATTGAGTGCAGAATGCACATACGGTCTAATGTCATCGTAGTGTTGTGCGTAGAAGGTAGGATACGGCTATTCACAGAAATAAGATCGGCTCTCTTAGTAGAGGTTGGTCTGTGGACCTAACCACGATGGTGGAAGTTTCAGGAGTGGTTTTAGAGTCGTTTTTCGTTCCTCTTGTTCTAGCCATAGTAACTCAAGAAAAAGGGTGAAAAGATATTTGCATAGAAAATAGTAAACTAGTGAGATTTAAGAGTAAAAACAATAATGAAGATAAGTTGCAGTAACAATGACTATTGTGAGTGGAAAAAGAAAACGGTAGAGAAGAGTTTATAACCTTGAAAATTAAAAAGACGTGATGATTGCAAAAATTGTGCGAAAACGTTATGTCTGCAGCCAATAAATGTCAGGCTGCAGATTATACCCCTTTATTTTGATCCAACGGCTGGGGAGAAAAGAAAATCAATTGGCACAATCCTCGCTGAAAAAGCATTGCTGAGTCATCACAGAATGCGTCGACAATTTATGCTTGTGATGCATCGACAAAAAGATGATTTTTATTCCTACATAAAATTTAAAAACGAAACAAGTAAAAGTGAAACAAATAAAAGAAAATGTAAAAATGCATTGACATTATTTAAATGTAACCAGATTGATTGCCTCGTTTGGTTCTTTGACTTCTGGGCTCACATAATGCTTAAGATGTTGGCCATTCACCTTGAACTGTTGTCCATCTTTCAGATTCTCAATTGTCACCGTACCATTTTAGAATGCATCGATAAGCTTGAAAGGGCTCTACCATCTTGAATGCAATTTACTTGGGTGTAATTTTAGAGGTGAGTTAAACAAAAGTACTAACTGACCAGGGCTAAATTGTCGATGCAAGATGATATTGTCGTGTCATCTCTTAGTATTTTTTTTGTATATTGCAGCATTCTCATAGGCATTACGGTGAATTTCTTCTAGTAGCAATGTCCAACAATCTTTTCCTACCAGCAGCATCATAATCCATATTTACCTGCTTGATTGCCCACATGGTTTTGTGCTCAAGCTCAATTGGTAGGTGGCAAGACTTACCAAACACTAGCTGATACGGTGACATCCCTAGCTGGGTTTTATATGCGGTGCGAAGTGCCCATAATGCGTCATGTAGTCGTGAGGACCAATCTTCCTAGATGGATTAACCACATTTTAAAGGATGCTCTTAATATGCCAATTGGACACCTCCGCTTGACCATTTATTTATGGATGGTATGTTGTGGTCATACGATGCTTTACACCATATCTCTTCAATGTTGTCGCAACTTGATTATTGTGAAAGTGAGTACCTATATCACTTATTAATTCTCTAGATGTTTCAAATCTCGTAAGGATGTAAGTGTGGAAAAACTTCAACACCATTTGAGCATCATCTTTTGGCACCGCGACTGCTTCAATTCACTTCGAGACATAGTCAACCGCAACTAGAATGTACGTATTCACAAAAGAGTTAGGGAATGGCCTCATAAAGTCTATACCCAGACGTCAAATAGCTCCACCTCTATAATAAGCTGTTGGAGCATCTTGTTGCGTCAAGATATTGAGTCAGTGCGTTGACATCGATCACATTGTTATGCAAAGTTGTGGGCATCTCGAAACAATATGGGCCAATAGAATCCTGACTGGAGGACTTTTGCAGTAGTCCTTACACACCAAAATGACCTCCATAGGGAGAATCATGGCAATATCACAAGATAGAAGTCATCTCCTCTTCAGGAATGCAACGACGGATAATATTGTCGGCGCATACCTTGAACAGGTATGGCTTGTTCCAATGATACTTTGCAGCGTCGCTCAAAAATCTGACTTTCTTGTGACCTATAACACTCAAAGGTAGCTTCCTACACACAAGGTAATTGACAACATCAGCATACCAAGGTGATGTATCGACAAAGAACAACTGCTCTGCTAGAAATGTGTCAATAATCTGGGCTTTACTCCCATCTTCACTTCCAACTTCCAATCGAGACAAGTGGTCAACTACTTGATTTTTAGATCCTTTTCTATCTTTGATTTCAACATCAAATTCTTATAGCAGCAGGATCCATCTAATCAACCTCGGTTTGGCGTCTTTCTTTGCAAAAAGGTACCTTAACACAGAGTGATTTGTGTACACTGTAATTTTTGTGCAGACAAGGTATGAACGGAGTTGTTGAATGCAAAAACTACTGCTAGCAATTCCTTCTCAGTAGTTGTATAATTGACCTGCGCTTCAGTCAAAGTTTTGCTAACATAATAAATAGAATGAAATACTTTTTCTTTACGTTGACCTAGCACAGCTTCAACAACAAAGTCGCTTGCATCGCACATTAATTCAAACGGTTGCGTCCAGTCTTGGGAGACGATAATTGGAGCTTGTACCAGCTGCTTCTTAATTGTGATGAATGCGTCCAGACAGGTGTCATCAAACACAAACTTTTTATTTTGCTCTTGCAATGAGCATAACGGTTTAGCAATCTTAGAAAAGTCACGGATAAATCTCCTATAGAAGCTAGCATGTCCAAGAAAGCTTCTTCTTCCCTTAAAATTTGTTGGCATTTGTAATTTCTTGATGATTTCGACTTTTTCTTTATCTACCTCAATGCCCTGACATGATATGTGATGACCGAGGATAATGCCTTCAGTTGCCATGAAGTGGCATTTCACCCAATTCAGAACTAAATTTATGTCCTCGCACATCTTCAAAACTTTCGCCAGATTGTCAGCGCATTGGTCAAAAGTTTGCCCATATACCGAAAAATTGTCCATGAATACTTCTAAAGTATCCTCGATCATGTCCAAAAATATAGCTATCATACACCTCTAGAATGTGGCTGGTGCATTGCATAGTCGAAAAGGCATACGTCGAAAGGCAAAGGTTCCAAATAGGCATGTAAACCTAGACTTTGCTTGGTGTTTCAGCGCAATGGCAATTTGGTTGTATCCAGAGTAGCCATCTAAGAAGAAATAATAGGCTTTACCAGCTAGCCTATCCAACATTTGGTCAATGAATGGTAGTGAAAAGTGGTCCTTCTTTGTGGCCACATTCAGTCGACGATGATTCATTTATACTCGTCAGCCAATCACATTGTGAGTAGGGATCAACTTGTTCTTGTCATTGCTTATAATTGTGAAACCACTATTCTTTGGCACACATTGGATAGGGCTCACCCAATTGCTATCAGAAATAAGGTAGATGATGCCTGCATCTAGCCACTTGATAATCTCCTTCTTCACTACTTCTTTCATCTTCTCATTGAGTCGTCGCTGTTGCTCAATGGATTGCTTCCCTTCATCTTCCAACCAGATCTTGTGCATGCAAAAAGAGGGACTAATGCCTCTAATATCTGCAATGCTCCAAGCTATGGCTCTTTTATGTTCCTTTAAAATTATGACAAGCTTTTCTTCTTGAATTGTGTCGAGGGCTGCACTAACAATAACAGGTAACGTTTCATTGTCACCCAGAAAGACGAATTTCAAATGCATCAGCAATGGCTTCAACTCTAAAGTAGAAGCTTGTTCAATCGATGGTTTAAACACAGGGATCGTCCTATTAGACAAATCCAAAGATTTCAATTGCCAATTCTGTCTCAGCTCACAACTATTAACCTCAGCATTGTGGTCACATTCAGCTAAGATTTCATCAACGGATGTCACTACATCTTCATCTAGGACTGTTGAACTCCGTTCATTGAACTCTTCCATAATTATTTCATCTAGCACGTCAATGTGGTGACACTGCTCTTTACTCTTGGACAAAGATGTCTCAAATACACTGAAGGTCACATGCTCATTATTATGACGCATGACAAGCTCACCCTTGAAAACATCGATAAGAGTGTGTCCCATTGCCAAGAATGGTCACCCCAGAATGATGGGCATTTCCTTGTCTGCCTCGCAATCAAGGATTATGAAATCCGTAGGGAACACGAGCTTATCAACCGAGACAAGAACGTTTTTGATCTGGCCTTCAAGTTATGCTAAGGATCTATCCGCAAGTTGTAATATCACCGCAGTGGGCTTTATTGATCCAATTCCTAATTTCCTGAATGTAGATAAAGGCATGAGATTAATACTAGCTCCCAAATCACATAAAGCTTTACCTAGAAAATGATTCCCAATGGAGCATGGGATTGTGAAGCTGCTAAAGTTTTTCATTTTTTATGGAAACTTGTTAGTTAGTACAATGCTGCATCCCTTTGTGAGTGCAATCGTCTCGATTTTTTGAACATTTTTTTCTTTGATAACAGCTCCTTCATGAATTTCCCAAAACTTAGGATCTGTACCAGAGATCAACAAGAGGTATATTAATATGTAATTGTTTCAAAGTATACACAAACTTTTGATAGTCCTTATCATGGTCTTTCTCTTTAAATCTTTGCAGAAATGGAAAAGGTATCGTAGCAGTGGGCTATTGTGAAATAACAAGTTGCATCAACACAGGCAATTGTGTCGACAACTTCGTTGGGCAAATAGTAGGCATAGATGTCACTAACATTGGCTCTTCCTTATTTATTTCTGTTGAGTTTCTTTCAGCTGCAATTTCTCCTTGTTGCGTTGGTTCATTGCCTCGACATGGTCTCGGTTTGAACTGATTGGTTCAGCAGTTTGCTTTCCACTTCGCAGTGTAATGGCCTTACAGTGCTCCTTCCCTCTTTGCGTTGGATTCTTAGTATCACTAGGTGGAGCACCTAGTCACCATATACTCAAATTAGAAGCCAACTGTCCTAGCTAGTCTTCTAACGCTCGGATAGAGGAAGAATTGTCTTGCACGATTGCTTCAGTTCTCATGATATGCTCTCACATCAGTGCTTCAAGAGCAGCCATAGGATCTGACCTTTGTTGAGAAAACTGTTGTTGTTGTTGACGTTGTCCTTACATATGTGGCATTGCATTCTGTTGTGGCTGTAATCGTGATTGTGGTTGCATCTGGCTTTATACCTGCAATTGATCAGGATGCGAATGTACCTGGGAATTTTGATTAAAATTCTACTATTGTTATGGTAACTCCCTCTTTTGTAACTCCCTTAATTTGAGGAATTTCTATATCTGAATGTGGAAGCATTCTGATTTCCCCAAGGTTGTTGAGCTCTATTGTTATATGAATTACCATAGGAATTTCCTCTGATGTTATTAACGTAAAATGCATTTTCAGCATGTTGTGGGCAATCCTCATAACTGTGGTTGTCATCGTAAATCTCACAAGAAAATACTGGTGCATCCATCTGTTGGGCCACTTGAATAGGAGCAACATCACTTGTTCCCTTCATATTCTTTATAATATTGGCCAGAGAGGATACCTGTGTACTTAAAGCAGAAATAGCATCTAATTCAAGAACACCAGGATTAGTTTTTACCTGAGCAGAACGAGAGATTAGATATTGAGAATCATTCTGTGTAATTCTCTCTAGAATTTGTACAGCTTCATTGTAGGTGCAATGCAACAGAGGACCGTTAGCAGACACGTCGACAAGATTTCTTGTTTGAGCATTCAATCCATTATAAAAGATCTCTTTTTCGGTCTCTTGCTAAATTTCATGCATTGGGCAACATCTAAGTAGATTCTTATAACGCTCCCATGTTGTATGTAAGTTCTCATCATCCAACTGATGATACGCTGTAATGTCATTTCACAACCTTGCGTTCATTGTCGGTGGATTAAAATGCAAAACAAACTGCATTGCTAGCGCATTCCAAGATGTAATGGATCTAGCCGGTAATCCCAAGAACCATGTTCTCGCTTTACCCTGTAACGAATAAGGAAAAAGTTGCATTTTCAAGGCATGATCAGGGACACCATGTTGACTAAAGGATGCACAAATAAGCAAAAAATTATTTTAAATGTTCTCTTGCGTCTTCATAAGGAAAACCAGAATACTGCCCATTTGAATTAAGCATCTGAAACATCACCAGTTTCAACTCAAAATTTCCAGCTTGAATAGCTGGTCTCATTACCCCTAGATGCAAATCATCAAGAATAGGAACAACAAAATCTCGGATTGTCCTATTTTGTACTTGTTCAACTTGTGGTGGCGATAGTGGTAGATTATTAACAACTTGTGGTTGTATTGGAGGAACTACATCTTGTGGTAGCAATGGTGGTAAGTTGTTGTTGTTATTGTTGCCAGCCATTTTCTTTTGTTCTTGTTTTCTCCTCTTAAGCGTTCTCTCGAGTTCCGGATCAAAGTTCACAATATCCTTCGGATCTCCTTGTGGACATGCAACTCCTAAGGAATTCTGAAAGAAGTTAACAACAAGAAAGTTAACAAATTAGTAAAAATTAGAAGTAAAGTAAGAAGAATTAATTGCGTCTACAAACATAAACATCAAACAAACGCCAAATTCCCCGACAACGGTGCCAAAACTTGATCGGCTTGTAATGTCACAACAGTTGTGCAAGCGGACACATGTCGATGCAAGTATAGTTGATAGATTAATTCTATCGGATATCGATCCCATAGGGAATGGTTTCTTGATGTTTAGATGTCGAAGCAACTAATACTAGAATTAGATTAAATGCGAGTAAAGATGTTAGCACAATTAAATTTAATCTACACATTAAGATAGTTAAAATTGTCAATGTAATTATAAAAGTTAAATGTCAGTGCAATTGAAAGTAAATCAAATAGTTGTTGAAGTGTTGAGAATTTAAATGCATAAAAGTAAAATGTGAACAAGTGCAAATATCTGGAGTAAATCACTGATTTTACTAATTCGCAACGTAGGATGTGTCGATAAGGGTTTGAATAGATGAACTATCGTAGCAATGAAATTCCAATGAAATCTTACCAATAACAATTCCTTGTTTAGACACGACACAAGTACCCACAATTACTCCACCTCTCGGTGTGAACAACGTTGTGTACCCAAGAACAAGTGATCAGAACCTCTTCTAATCCCAAGCAACTCTCGCTGTCTTGCTTGTTAACCTAACTTGTCATCGTATCTCTCGATGTCGGTAGACTGTAAATGCACTCTCATGTTTAATGTAGTTAGATCCAAGAATAAACAGATGAAAAGTATTAGATAAGAATCAAATTAATCTAATACTGAAAGATACTCTAGTATTCATTCAAATATCAATAATAGTTCATCATCATAAAGAGAGGAGTTAACAAATATATTGAAGCATACTATCTTTAGGCTACTCTAATTATCCCCTAACTCTCCTCTTGCTTAGCATCAAGCACTTCTCGTTAGGAGTTTCTGCTCGTTGGCTCAATCAGCTCACTGGTCTTCAGCAATAAACTTCAAAAAAACAAAATAATTGCAAATTTAATTCCTCAGCTCTTGATATTTTTCTTCATCTTTTCTCCTCAATTTATAGGTTTCAAGAATGGTATACCTTCTCTCTCCTCAGATCCAGATCCAATTGCAACTATAAAAGTTTGTTACAGTCCAGCTGTGCACTCACACATATCTGGTGTGAACTCCATGGATCTGCAGATTGTCACCGCATTTCTGGTTGCGATCTGAAATCTTTAATTGCGGTAACAACGTGTAAAATTCTTGCATTGGTGCTTCCAGGTGTAATTGCAGCTTGAATTCATTTATTCCAAAGAAAAGATTCCTATGAGACGACATCACTGGTCACAATTCAAGCTAAATTTGTGGCTGCTTTTTGGATTCTTTCTAGCCTTGATCTATTAAGGTGTGTCCTTGCGCTGACAATTTTAAAACGTAATATATATATGCTGCATGTGGCGACATTAGTGCACAAAAAAGAGATAGAATAGCAAGAATTTAAACCAAACAATAATGAGTTAGAAAACATAAAAACTAAGTATGAAATGCCTAATATGCATGCTAAATATGGCACAAAAGAGACAATTAATACACAAATTTAGGAAGAAAATAGATGTCATTTCTAATGCTATCAACAGGTCTACCCCCTTCTCAGATCTAACTCCCTTTTTACAGCTATATAAATTTGTTATTGTCAGCTACGCACTCACGCAGATCTGGTTTGTGTATTAGGTAGTTGCAGATTGTCACGACATCTTTGGACGCAAATTATGATTTTTATTCGCTACGACAACTGGACATTCTCCTGCGTTAGTGCTTTTGGATACGTTAGCAACTTAAAGTCCCTGGTAAAATGTAAAAGTATTCATGTGGTGACATATTTTGCCGCAATTCTAGATCAAACTTGTGGCGACAGTCCTGAATGCTTTCCTACGCTGATCTTCTAAGGTGAATTCCTGCGCTGACAACCTTAGACGTAAAACTGATGCTGAATGCATCGACATTAGTAGCACAATTGAGATAAAATGAAAGAAAGTAAGACCATACAACACTGATTTAGAAAATACAAATATTAAGTATAAAATGCTGAAAATGAATGCTAAATGTAATAAAAAGGAGACAAAGTATACAAAAATCAGGGAGATTTTAATGGTCATTTCTAATGCTATCAATGTTGCTAGAGCGTTATTCAACCCAAACGGCATTACTAGAAACTCATAATGTTCATATCGGGTCTTGAATGTTGTTTTTGACACATCACAATCTTTCACCTGCATCTGATAGTAACCTGACCGAAGATCTATTTTGGAAAATAAAATTGCACCTTTCCATTGATCAAATAACTCGTCAATACCAGGTAAAGGGTACTTATTCTTGATTGTCACCTTTTATAGCTGCTTGTAATCTATACACATCCTCATTGAACCATCTTTCTTCTACACAAACAACACAGGTGCACCCCAGGGCGACACACTCGATCGTATAAAACCTCTATCTAATAATTCTTACAGCTGTGCCTTTAACTCTTTCAATGCAGTTGGTGCCATTATGTACCATGGAATCGATATTGGTGTAGTGTCAGGTATCAAATCAATGTCAAACTCCACTTCTCAAATCGACGGTAAACCCGGTAACTCTTTTGGAAACATATCTGTAAACTCATTAATAATTGGTACCTGTTTCAGTTCTGTCCCTGAATCCCATGTGTCAAGTATATAAGCCAAAAATGCTTCACAGCCTCTACAAGCCATTTTCTATACTGAGATAGTTAAGATCACTCTGGTTTCACTGTTCAATCTGTCAGACTCAACTGTGATCACCCCACCAGTCGAACATTTCAAATCAATTCACCTTCACTTACAATTAACCACTGCGTCATGCATAGATAACTAGTCCATACCCAAAATCACATCAAACTCGGTGAAAGGTAATATTATTAGGTCAGTAGGAAATTCACAGCCGTGGACATTTATGACATACTAGATTAACAATGATACTATGGCTTAATGGGTTTGTGACTTGTACATCAAATTCAGTCGACTCAATAGAAAAATATTTATCAGTTGCTAATGGAGTACAAATGTATGAATGAGTTGATCCCAGGTCAATCAAAGCATACATAATATCATTAAAATATAAAATATACCAGTAATGACATCAAGAACGGTAGCCTCTTCTCCGGCTCTAATGGCATATGCCCGTGTAGGTGCTCGAACCTCAAATCTATTTACATTATCCCTGTTATCTTCTCAGTTTCCACCTACACTACTGCTCTATCTCGGCCGTCTACTTTTTTGCGGAGTAACTGGAGGTTTCACACTCCGATCTTCCTTTACCTTTGAAATCATTAAACAATTGTGCATAAAGTGACCAGTACCTTCACATCTAAAAGAGGTTCCTTTCACCTTTCGACACTTACCCGAATGGTACCTTCCGCAATGCTCGCATGCTGGATTAGGTGCATTACAAACACTAGCCATATTGTCTGCAAACCAAATCTAGAATCTAGACTCTAGTGTCCCTGATATGCTCTTGCTCAGAAATCCAGATGAGACTACCCCACGAGTTTCATTTTCTTTGAATTTCTTCGGTGGTGGCATAGAGAAAGTCCTGGTAGGATTCTTCTTCCCAAACACTCGAAACCTCTTTTCTCTCTGTCTCTTATGGTTATAAATTTCTTCCATCTTCTGACCTTTATTTGCTAGAAAAACAAATGGTCACAATTCGGAGCCACCCAACATTATCTTGATCTTATTATTCAACTCGTCTTCAAAATGAACACACATAGCCTCATCCATCGGCATAATCTCTAGGGCATATTTGCTGAGATGTACAAATTCCCGTTCATATTCTGGCACTTTCTTGTCTCCTTGTCTTAACTCTAAGAACTCTTTCTTTTTTCAGTCCGGGTACCTTTTGTTGACATATTTCTTTTTGAACTCGGCTTGGAAGAATTCCCAGTTAACTTCATTCTCGGGAACCACTACTAAAATCGTTGTCCGCCAATCGTAAGCCTCGTCTTTCAACAATGAAACAGCACACCTCAGATAGTCTTCTGAAGGACAGGCCATCTTGTTCAGGACTCTCAATGTATTCCCCAACCAGTATTCAACTCTGGATGGCTCATCTTCTGTACTTCCCCAGAAATCTTCAGCCCCATATTTTCTAACCATATCCGTCGAAATACGCTATTTCTATTCTATCACTAGGGGAGGTGGAGGTGCAACTGGTGGTGCTACCGATCAAGAAGCAAGTTGTGTAACAGGAGGTGAAAGAAGTGGTGCCATCGGATTATTCCTCATGAACTATGAGAACCACTGTTCCATTAGTCCGAAGAACATATTCTTTGCTTCATTTTCTGTCATCGGTAAGATAGGTGCACCGTGACCTGCTCCTGAGTCATTTGTCGGTACATTATTGGTCACTTCATTAGTCTTGTCTCTTTCAGAATCAAACATATTTTAATTATCTAAAAAAATAATAGTTAGATCGAATTCGTGTATATCACACTATCGCAGATTCATATGGCATGTACTTCTAAATCATTTAACACAATTAATACAATCCAAGAAATGACTAAATTGTAAGCTCTGATACCATTAAATGTAACACCCAAAACCCGTTACTGTTATCGGTTAGGATCTCCGAGTCCTTTTAATTATTTAACGTTGACTATTTCCCAATATTATTTCATTATTATGTTGATTAATTAAATTAAATAGACATACACAATATAAATTATTAAATTAAATAATAGTACAATCCATTTAAGGCAAAAATGTTATTCCATAATTCTAGGAGACTTTTACTGGTACCTGTTGGACAAGTATCAGTAGAAGTCAAGTCAATAAACAATTCCAAAATAGTTTAATCGAACCAGAACAAAACTGTGCTTTAGTAAGCTATAGTCAAAATTCATCCCATTTGACAAATGTCATTTCTGTTACCAATATACGATGCTACTCACACTAAGCTGATGAGGACTCTCAATATATTTGGTACCTTAGCCATCGATACGATATCTGTACATGTAACTGTTTCCTAATGATGCTACTTACACATGCTACACAAAATATACAAATCAAGCATAGATCTCAACCATCATAGGGCCTAATCCATTCTTGAATTCTTTTCTCATTTCTCGACTCACGATGCTGTAGAGAATCCGTAACAAATGCAGGACCTCAATCATCTATCGTAACACTTTTTTAACATTTATAGAGAATATAACAATGTACAGAATAAATAAAAGTTTAAAATTACGAACTTACCAGACTTAATTGCAGTTACGGATAAGCTTTAGGGACTATTCTGCTAATTTCTTTTTTCCTCGATCCATGGCACGATCGTAATCTATCACAATAAATTATCCAAATTCCTCACTAAATCATGTAAATAAATCATTTATTACAATTTAATCCTTTTGGGAAACTTACAAAATTACCCCTAATATTCCACTTTTATTCAATTTAGTCCTCAAACACAAAACATACAAAATAACCATTTCATTTCTAAACCTATACCAACCGAACATCAATAGGCTTATGCTCACACCCTACAAGCAATTATTTCATATCAAATACATGTAATTTCACCATTTTAACATTTAGTCCTTAAACTCTAATTTCCACAATAATCACTTTACAAAAAGATCAAACCCAATCATCAAGCATACAAATCCATCAAAAGCTTCCAAGAACAATCTTATTCAACAATGGTAAAGTGTATAACATTTGATAGATTCACAAATTAGTCCTTGAGTTAGCTAGATTAAGCTAATATGGACTCAAAAACATAAAAATTACTAAAAACGATCAAGACTATCTTACCGAATCAAGCTTCAAAAGCTAGACAATGAAAACCCTAGTTTTCCCCTTTATCGCCGTGAAAAGACGAAAGAAGATGAAAAATTTCATCTTTTTCTTCTTTAATTCATACATATACTTAATGGCATAATTATAAATTTTAAGACTTCCATGATTAACTTAATTAATCACTTGTTTAACCTTAATTAATCCTATTTATAATTCATATATCTCATGCTAATCCACCCACTAAAATACTTTAGGTTAATTTACTTATTTGGTCCTTTTAATTAACCAATTCAACTTTTGCACTTTTATGATTTAATCCTTTCTACCCAATTCACTCTCTAGACATTAAAATTCCATAACCAAATTTTAATATGATACTAATGATATCATAAATATAAAAATAAATAAATTTACGACTCCACTTGTTGGGGTTATGGTCCCGAAACTATTATTTTCAACAAAACTGAAAACCGAGCTGCTACAGAATGAAAAGCTAAAAACGATTAATAAAAATTGATGCGATTGAAATTTCTCAATGTCATAGTTTAATTGGGAAACGGAGAGGACAATGGAATGATGCCGTAGAAGGGGATCATATTATTGCCAGCAAACAAAGTAATAAGCGTGTGAGGTAAGAAGAATAAGACATGGAAGACTTTTTTATTACTGTTCCAATGGAGTTTTTTCAGAGGACACCTTTTCTTTAACACAAATAGGATCGACGGCTGTTAGAAGGCAAGTCGATTGGGAGCAATGAAAACCATATGCTAAAATGTTCGTGGATTGGGGATCCATGGACTGTGCGTCAGCTTCGGCATTCGCTAAGGCTGTATAAACCTAGATGGTCTTCTTTATGGAGACGAAGTTGGATGAGAGAAGGATGGAGTTAGTAAGGCGACGATGTGTGATAGCGTCTGTAACGTTACAGTAATTGTGCAAGCGGACACACATTGATGCAAGTATAGTTGATAGAACAATTCTATCGGATATCGATCCCACGAGGAATGGGTTCTTGATGTTCAACTATCGAAGCAACTAATTCTGGAATTAGATGAAATTTGAGTAAAGATGTCAGCGCAATTAAGTCAGATCTGCAAACTAAAATTGTTAATATTGTCAATGAAATTAAGGTTAATTGTCAAAGCAACGGAAGGTAAATCAATTGTTGTGGAAGCTTTAAGAATTTAAATGCATAAAAGCAAAGGTTTGATCAAGTGTAAAGGATTGGAGTGGATCACTGATTTCGCTAAGTCGCAACGCTGGATGCGTCGACAAGGTATTGTATAAACGAATTGTCGTAGCAATAGAGCTCTAATGAAATCTTACTAATAATAGTCCTCCATTTAATCAAGACTCAAGTACCCATAATCACCCCACCTCTCGGTGTGAGCAACGTTGTGCACTTAAGAATAAGTGACTAGAATCTCTTCTAATCCCAAGCAACTCTCGTTATCTTGCTTGTTAACCTAACGTGTCATCGCATCTCTCGATGTCGGTAGACTGTAAATGCACTCTCGTGTTTGATGCAGTTAGATCCAAGAATAAACAGATGAAAAGCATTAAATAAGAATCAAAGCAATCTAACAATGAAAGATACTCTCGTATTCATTCAAATGTCATTAAAATTCATCAGCATAAAAAAAGGATTAACGAATACAATCGAAGCTTACTATCTCTAGACTACTAGGACTATTCCTCAACCGCTCTTCTTGCCATGCATCAAGCATCTCTCGTCAGAAGTGGTTGCTCCTTTTCTCCATCAGCTCACCGTTTTCCAACTTAAATCTCAAAAACACACAGTAATTGCAGTATTTAATTCCTCCACCTCTTGATATTTTTCTTCATCTTCTTTCCTCTATTTATAGGCTTTAGAAATTGCAGATTTTCTCCATTCTCAGATCCAACTACTTTGTACAACTGTAAAAGTTTATTATTGACAGTTATGCAGATCTGATTTGTTTACTGGACTGTTGCAAAATGTCGGCGTAAATTATGATTTTAATTTGCGACGATAATTCGTCAGCACAATGTCGCCGCATTTCTGGACATCTCTTTTCAAATCCAAGTCTAATTGCAGCTATCAAAGTTAGTTAAATTCCAGTTGTGCACTCACACAGATCTGGTGTGATCTTTATAAATCTGCAGATTATCGCCGCATCTCTGGTCGTGATCTGAAATCTTTAATTACGGCAATAATGTGTGAAATTCCTACGCTAGTGCTTCCAGGTGTGCTTGTGGCTTGAATTCACTCAAACAAAGTAAAGATTTCTATGCGTCGACATCTCTGGCAGCATTTCCAAGCTATACTTGTGGCTGTATCTTTAACTCCTTTCTAGCATCAATGTACTGAGATGGATCCTTGCGCTGACACTTTTTGGACGCAATATATATGCTGCATGTGGCGACATTAGTGCATAAAAAGAGATAAAATAACAAGAATGTAAACCAAATAACAATGAGTTAGAAAATATAAAAATTAAGTATGTAATGCCTATTAGGCATGCTAAATATGATACAAAAGAGATAATTAATACACAAATTTAGGGAGAAAATAGGTGTCATTTCTAATGCTATCATACCCTCAAACGTGAGTTTTTACTTGTCCTCAAGTAAACAAAAATTAACAAACTTCATAAGCAAAAATGTCATCGTAATTATTATTCTAACAACTTAAATTTTCTGGAATTTCTAATGTACAAATTGCATTCACATGATAGAATAATGCGCCGACAATTTATATGTATGAATAATTAAAACTGCAACTTCACTAATGTTAGTAACATGCTTTGAATCTTAACCCTTCCTTAAGCAATACAGCATTTATTCCAATATATTTCTCTTCTTTTCTCTTTGTGATTCCTTTTTATAAGTGACTTAGAGATGTCATTGGGGTGTAACAAACCCCCAGAGGTATGTAATTGCACCGACACACACACTTGCAGTAATAGCCTTTGGCTAGATAATTGTTCTAACACCTGCAGTGGAGTGTTCTCCCTTGATAAGTCACAATGCACTCACATTAGAGTGTTCTTTATTAATACAATGTCGCTGCAATTGGTAAGTCAATTCAAATCTCAAAGATTGATACTATCCATTCATTACTGATGCATTTCCAATCATTCATCCAAAAATAGAAGGTTCAATATTCATTCAAATTCACCCAATTCATATATCAGCATCCCAAATAATTCAAGAATTACTCATAAAATAAAAATTGTGGTCACATTTTTGTTAAAACTTTGCATACTTTTCATTAAACTAAAGAAACAAGTAAATTTTCAAAAATGAATGTAGGTGCAATTGCATTTCCATTTCACAGAAATTCCTCCAAACTTAAAGTGTGCATTGTCCACAATGCACTAACATTAATAAATATATATATGGAAATGTAATGACAATGTAGATGCAGTGACAATAAAAATGCAATGACATTAATAATGTAGGGACAATTATACTACAGCTACATGATATGCATGAAAACTAAACTAAGTGCTAAAAAATAAAAACTAACTCAGTGTGTTGCAACCGAAGATGTGGCTGTATTGGTCTTCTTCTTCTTGCACCTCCATTCCTCCTTGCGTTGCTTCTTGTCTTTAGTGCACTTTCTCCTTCATTCCTTTGGGTTGGCTAGACCTGTGGATTGCTCCTCAATAGCAGGCATAACAGCCTTTGCCTAACTCGCTTCAGGTGGCGCCAAATCATCAGATGATGCATCCACAAGTTCAGGTGCGGTGACAAATTCCTCAGCCAAATTTTTCGCGACATCAGGTCATTCTCTTCTTTCTTCTTTTACTTTTGTTTGAGCTTAGCATGATCTGTGGACTGCTCCTCAGATTCTATCTCTGCTCTGGCATCATCAACTACTTCATTCATTGATCCAATATAGACTACTATAGTCCAAAGGTTTTCATCAGCAGCTTCCCCCTAACTCGCTCCATCTTACACCAAGCCTTCAGTTATTGCACCCACAACTTCAGGTGCAGGGACAAATTTCTCGGCTAAATTTACCTCGACATCTTTTTTCATCTTTTTCTTTCTCGACATGAACTTCGTCCGTTTTTAGCATTAAGTCAGTAGGTGCAGTACAGCTGTACAAAATTGTGTTGACAATGGAATCCTAATGCGCCGACAATGGTGTTTACTTATTCCTCAATTGGTGCAAACACAATATGTGTTTCTTCTTCTTCAATTTCTTCATATTCTTTTATTCTCCACAAGGTCCCGAAAAATTTTCACTCTTTCTTGCGTTTTTTCCAATCCGTAACTTCTTAATTACGGATATAGCCATCAAAATTATGCTTTCATTGAAATCACATAATGCCTTTCCAATATACCAATCACCAATGGAATAGGGTATTGAGAAGCTCTTGGGATCCTTAAATTTGTCATGACAGTGCACCCTTCAGTAAGTGCGATTGCTTCGACATCTCCCAATCTTCTCTTCTTTGACAATGTGTCTTCAAGTTTCTGAGGCTGTTTTGCTATAACATTTGTGCCAACAACGTAATCTGATTCTATCGCTGTAATATTTTGTTTAACCTTTTCAACTGTAGTTTGCTTTTCAGATTGCGCTAACATCTTTCCATTATTGATATTTGAATTATCTTCTTTTGCTATAGCATCTCTAACAACTTTATTTAGTTGAGTTTCACATTTAGGAATGATTTCCTCATCATGCTCTTACCATTGTGATATCAAATTCTCAATATCCATCAACAAAGATTCTTATGGTCGCAAATTTATTGCACTCACAATTTGGACAACTTGATATTCTAGAGCTCGTATGAATTCAGTTTCACTCTAAAGCACAACTTCAGTCTTGAAAATATATTGTCTCAGCAAATTTTCAATTGATGAAAACTCTGATGCTTCGTCTTGCTGGATATTTTACCTTGACAAAGGTTTATCATAATTGGGCAGTGACCACTCGGATCTAACATCATTGTCTATACTTCTAGGGTCTTGATTGTTCCAACAAAAAATTGGATGCTACTCCCACCCTGACATGTAAGTGTTGGAATATGGATTTTCATTTCGATAGAAATTCCCCATGTGGTACACATTTGCTGGATTTGATGGGCATTCTTCAAACTCATGGTTGCCCCCACAATAATTACAAATTGTCACTGGAAATTTCCATTCTGCAACTGTCGTAACATTCTCCATATTAGTCAAAGAAGATACCTGGGTTGTTATGGCATCGGGCTCTATTTCTACAGCATCACTCATGTCAGTCCAAAATCTTGAGGTTCTATATACCTCGTTCCTAGCCATATTTCACTAAAAAAATAAAAGTAAACAACAAAAAGGAAACAAATTAGTGACGAATAAAATTTAGATAATAAAGAATAAATGCAACGACAAAATAAACATCAAACAAATGTCATTCCCCGAAAATGGCGTCAAAACTTGATTGCATTTGTAGCGTCACAGTAGTTGTGCAAGCAGACACACGTCGATGCAAGTATAGTTGATAGAACAATTCTATCAGATATCGATCCCACGAGGAATGGGTTCTTGATGTTCAGCTGTCGAAGTAAATAATACTAGAATTAGATGAAATGTGAGTAAAGATGTCAGCGCAATTAAGTTAGATCTGCACACTAAAATTGTTAATACTGTCAATGCAATTAAGGTTAATTGTCAAATCAACAGAAGGTAAATCAATTGTTGTGGAAGCTTTAAGAATTTAAATGCATAAAAGTAAAGGTTTGATCAAGTGTAAAGGATTGGAGTGGATCATTGATTTCGCTAAGTCGCAACGCTGGATGCGTCGACAAGGTATTGTATAGATGAATTGTCGCAGCAATAGAGCTCCAATGAAATCTTACCAATAACAGTCCTCCATTTAATCAAGACTCAAGTACCCACAATCACCTTACCTCTCGGTGTGAGCAACGTTGTCCACTCAAGAACAAGTGACTAGAATCTCTTCTAATCCCAAGCAACTCTCGCTGTCTTGCTTGTTAACCTAATTTGTCACCGCATCTCTCGATGTCAGTAGACTACAAATGCTCTCTCGTGTTTGATGCAGCTAGATCCAAGAATAAACAGATGAAAAGCATTAAATAAGAATCAAAGCAATCTAACAGACTGTAAAAGTTTGTTATTGACAATTATGCAGATCTGATTTGTTTACTGGACTATTGCAGAATGTCGGTGCAAATTATGATTTTAATTTGCGATGATAATTCATCAGCAGAATGTTGCCGCATTTGTAGATATCTCTTCTCAGATCCAGATCTAATTGCAATTGTCAAAGTTAGTTAAGTTCCAGCTGTGCACTTACGCAGATCTGGTGTGATCTTTATAAATTTGCATATTATCGCCGCACCTATGGTCACGATCTGAAATCTTTAATTGCGGCGACAACGTGTGAAATTCCTGCGTTGGTGCTTCCAGGTGTGCTTGTGACTTGAATTCACTCAAATAAAGGAAAGATTTCTATGCGTCATCTCTGGCCGCATTTTCAAGCTATACTTATGGTTGCATCTTTGACTCCTTTCTAGCATCAATCTACGGAGATGGATCCCTGCGCTGACATTTTTAAGATGCAATATATATCTGCATGTGGCGACATTAGTGCATAAAAAGAGATAAAATAACAAGAATGTAAACCAAACAATAATGAGTTAGAAAATATAAAAACTAAGTATGTAATGCCTATTATGCATGCTAAATATGCTATAAAAAGACAATTAATACACAAATTTAGGGAGAAAATAGGTGTCCTTTCTAATGCTATCAATGTGGTTTTGCAAATAGAATTGAGGTGGAAGCTCATGGCATAAGTGGAGGACTATGTTTAGCTTGGGAGGATGCGATCAGAATTACATTGAAGAGCTTTTCAAATAATTACATTGATGTGCTGGTACAAGGAAGGGATGGGGATGTTGATTGGCGATTTACTGGATTTTATGGTTCCTCTTTTGCGAGCAACAAGAGTGATTCATGGGATACTGTAAAGAGCTTAGGGAAAGATAATGTCATCCCTCGGCTAGTTTGTGGGGATTTCAATGAGATTCTTTACGATTGTGGAAAGAAAGGAGATTTTTCGAGAAACGAAAGAAGAATGGAAATGTTTTGAGAAGCCTTTCAAGAATGTAGATTAATGGATGTGGGATTTTTGGGGCCATGGTTTACATGGGAGAGGGGTAATTTGACAGAAACAAATATTACGAAACGGCTGGATAGGGGAGTGGCTAACAAAGATTGGTTGAGTCATTTTCCTTACGCAA
Organism: Gossypioides kirkii; assembly: GCA_005610355.1. Lineage (NCBI taxonomy): Eukaryota > Viridiplantae > Streptophyta > Magnoliopsida > Malvales > Malvaceae > Gossypioides > Gossypioides kirkii. The sequence goes on from CP032255.1 coordinate 13,384,178, forward strand.
CAATTTGACATTTTCCCCACTCTTTTTCAAACCATTACCCTCTACTAATAATAATGGTTTGAGAACAGAGTCGACGATACATGAGTTTTCAATTTGAAGCTTGGTGGACCATGGAGGAGTCATTCGAAGGTGAAGTGGCAAGAATTTAGAGTTCAAATCAGGGTGATATCTTCTCAAATCTAAATCGGCTTCAAGTTGGGTTGATGGGCTGGGCACATCGTATAAAAGGAAAGAGGAATGAGCCGAAAGCAAAATTGACTAGGCGATTGGAGGAATTACTGCTTGAGGAGCGTGATGAGAAGAATTTGAGAGATCTAATTGATACAAGAATTAATTTAAACTGGGAGATTGAGAAAGACGAGGTGTACTAGAAACAAAGAGCGTGAGTCAATTGACTTAAATAGGAGATAAAAACACGAGTTTCTTTCACAAATGTGCCTCCTAAAGGCGGAGTATGAATGCAATTAAATCTTTTGAATATGAGGACGGATGAATGACAGAGGACTGGGTTGAGATGGAAAATATTGCAAGAAGCTTCTTTGTGAATCTCTTTACATCATAATCTAAAGAGACTGAAATGAGTTACATACTCTTGGGAGTAGAGCGTTGTATCACTGAGGAAGATAACTTGACTTTGATCACTACCTATACGAGAAAGAAGGTGGTTGTGGCTTTGAAAGAGATGGGTCTTACAAAGGCACCGTGTATTGATGGTTGTCTGGTAATCTTTTTTTCAAAACTACTGGTACATAGTGGGACAAGAGGTTAGTGAGTATTGTTTGAATGTTTGGAATAATGATTTGAATGTAGAACATATAAATGTTACAAACATTATCCTCATACCAAAAGTCCCAAACCAATGAATATGATTAACTTGAGACCCATTAGTTTTATTCAATGTAATTTACAAAATTATTACAAAAATGGTGGCGAATCGATTTCGGAGAGTGTTAGATAGATGTATAGACCCTGCCTAAAGTGCCTTTGTGCCTAGAAGGTTAATTTCAGATAATGTTTTACTTACATATGAGATCTTGCATACGTTTGGACAAAAAAGAAGGGGCAGAAAGAGATATATGGCTCTTAAAGTCGACATGAGCAAAGCATATGATAGGTTGAAATGGGGATTTTTGAGAGCCATGATGGAGAAAATGGGAATCGCTAAAGGTTGGGTGGATATTGTTATGAAATGCGTAACGTTCGTATCCTATAAGGTTAGTATAAATGGTAGAAGGAGAGACTTTTTCTAGCTAACAAGAGGACTTTAATAGGGCGATCCTTTAAGCCCTTTTCTATTCCTTATATGTAGTGTGGGGCTTTCATCCTTAATGCAACTTGCAATGGTAGAAGGTCGATTAAAAGGGACAAAAGCAAGCAGAAGTGGTCCACAAGTTTCACACTTGCTTTTTGCAGATGACTATGTGTTGTTTGGGGAAGCTACAATGAGAGGGGCCTAGGTAGGGGTATGAGAGATATTCGGGTCAGTGTGTTAATTTTGAAAAATCAACAATTTTCTTTAGTATAAATACGGTGGAGGAAATATGTAGGGAAAATTCAGGTAGTTTGGGAGTTCACTCTTCAAATAATCCAGAACGTTACTTCAAGCTTCCCAATATGGTAGGTCGACAGAAGAAGGCTTCCTTTCAAAATTTGAAGGATCGTATGTAAAGGAAAGTAGACAATTGGAGCAATAGGTTCTTATATCAAGGCGGTAAAGAGGTGTTTATCAAGGCTATTCTTCAAGCCATCCCTACATACACTATTGGTTGCTTTCTTTTACCTAAATCGATTTGTGACGAATTTGAAATAATATATAGTGGTAAGGTTTTGGTGGCAAAAGGCTTATGGGAAAAAGGGGCTTGCATTGGTGTGAATGGAAACAACTTTGCGAACTAAAGGAGAATGGAGGTTTGGGTTTCCTCAATTTTGGTTATTTTAATAATGCTTTACTCACAAAACAGGGATGGAGACTTGTTAAAAAACCCAATTTGCTTCTAGCAAAAGTCTTGAAAGCAAAATACTATCCTAATTCTGATTTTTTTAAATTCCAATTTGAAATATTGTTCCTCTTACACGTGGAGAAGCATTTGGTCAGCCAAAAAGGTGGTTCAAGACGGGCTTAATTGGAGAGTGGGTAATTGCGAAAGTATTTCCATTTTTAATGATGTTTGGATTTCAGGTTCCCTTAATCCGATATTAAATGAATCTAACCGAAATTGCAATTTGGTTCGAGTTACAAAACTAATTAATGCCGAAACAAGAAGTTGGAAGGAAGAGTTAATTACAGAAGTTTTTATTAATTACAAACAGCAACTATACCTTTCTATAGACAGCCTTAATCTGCCCTCAAAAATCAAAATCTCGATATGAAGGATCTCTGAAAACATTATTCCTACTGTGGAAAACCTCTATGCTAAAAGGCTAGTTGGGACGACTATGTGCCCAAGATGTGGAGGAGGGTCCGAATCTCTGGAACATGTCTTCTGGAAATGTCCTGTTTCAGAAGGAGTATGGGGATTAGCCGATTTTCAGAATTTGTTGGCACATCCGATAATTACTTGGATTCATTGGCTTACCAAAGTTTTTATTGCACGCACATCATCTCAGAGGCGGGTGTTCTCTTGTACGCTTTGGGCTTGGAGTGACGAACAAACAAGTGCACGAAATCTCAAAGAAGTCTAGCAGGGAGATTTTTCATTTTATTCAAAATTATATAAAGGAGCTGGATGGAGTTGAAGAAAAAGTACTTACAAGGAAGGTGGACACTCCAAAATGGGAGGCTCCGTTGGGAGATTGGGTTAAAGACAACTTTGACTCTACGTTTGACTAGTCAGCGTTTTGATCGGGATTGGGAGTGGTGGCTAGGAACTCCCAAAATCAGGTCCTCGTCTCTCGCACAGTGCTACACAACAATGTTGCTTCGGCGTTTGCCGCGGAGGCCCATGTTTGGAGGCAGTAAAAATAGGGTTAAATCTGGGTATCCAAAAAATCATAATTGAAGCGGACTCTTTATCAGTTATCAAGAAATGTGTTTCAATCCCCTCCAATATGTGCATACATTCGAAGCATCAAATGGTATAGGACCACATTCAAATCCATACAGTACAAACATACAAGATGAACAACAACCAAGTCGCACATACTCTAGCAACCGAGTGCCTAAAAACTGGAAATGAGTCGTACCTGGATCAAGCGATTCCCCGATGTGCGCAGCGATCTCTAGACGACAATTGGCTTAGAGAACCCGATTGAGGAATACTGCAAGAACCATAGTCCCGTCCCAAGGAGTAAAGAAAAGAAGAGCAAAGGTCTGTTTCAAGAAACGACTCTGATGGCAAGGATGGGGAAATGGGATTTGGGAAATGTAGACTGTCAACTTCTAAGAGACACATCTGGTGGAGGGAAGGGTGTCTAGTTTCCCTAGGATATAGGCTGGGTTGTTTTATGTTTTTTGGGTCGAGCTGCTTAGGTTTGAAAGTTTCAGTTTTGTTTTTTAGTTCAGGTAGTTATTAGGTTTGTTTAACGCCCAGATCCAAGTATGATAAGGATTCAGGATAGGACTATTGTATTTAGTTTTTATTTCAATAAAACCCATTCCTTTTATTAAAAAAATACTAAAATGGTTCGAAAAAGAAAAAAAATTAAATTTAACATTATTATTATCATTATCATATAAAAATATAATATGCATGAAACTCAACAATAACTTCAGTAAAAAAAATAATGTTGTTAATCTTAGAGATCTTGAATTCGAGTATTTGTTTGTGTAAAATATGAATACTTTATCAAAAAATTAAAAAAATATGAACAAATACTAAAATATAATTATACCTATATATTAAAAAAATATAACATGCATTATAAATGTCAATGTCAACTCCAATCAAAAAAGATTTTATCTACACCAAACTCAATATAAGTTGAACTGAACCAATAACATAAGTTTGTACAAGTTTAAAGTAATAATAATTGTTTTTATATTTTGAATAATTTTTTTGTTTAAATCTTTTTTGTCGTGTTTTGACCATTTCAAAGTATTCTAGACCGTCGACTAAACTATTACCTAACATATTAATTTAAATTATGAATTATCTTAAACAAATTACTATTTTAATTTAATATGTATAAAATAGTAATATAATTGTTTTGACTTTTAAAGAATGGTGATTAAAATTATTGTTAGATATTTTTTTTATACAAGTTTAAACTGTATTATTTTATACCCTATTTTTATTATTGTATCAAACAAATAATAAAATTATATTATCTAACATATTGATTTAAATTATTAATTATTGAATTTGAACAATGTATTTTTGGTAGTACAATATATGATTTTTTTTATATTGATTATATTACTATATTGTAACTTTTTACATTGGCAACAGAGGATCAGTCATCTTTGGAGAAATAAAAAATAATGATTTATACGGAAAAGAAATAAAAAATAAGGATTTTAACATAACATAGATTAAAAGTGAGTAAAATCGATAAAATTTTTAAATTCCAAATTTTGAATTATTCTAATCAAATTAATTGAATTAACTTAATTTTTTTTGAATTTCGAGTTCAAATTTAATTGAATTTCGAATTTGAATAATTCGAATAAACCATATATCAACTTTTTTTACTTCCTTTCAACCCCTCTAACTCTTTTACTTCTCCCTCAAAAATTTTATCTCTCAAACCCTCAAATTTTTTTCTTTTTGCTTTCTCTCCAAACTTTTACTTCCCTCAAACACCAAATTATTTTTTTTCGAATTTATGTTTATTGTTTATATTATTGAATTGAATTTTACATTTTGTACTATTTATATTATTGATTTGTTTAATCATGTTGAATCTTTATCAATTTCTGTTAAAATTGAATCATTGATGATTTCATAGAACATTCGTGTTAAAATTTTTTATTGGTATCAATTTCACATTTTATTTTTAAAATAATTTTTATTAAAAAATCACGTTTTTTACATTTAATTATAATTTTTAATTTCAAAATACATGGTGACAAAAATAAGATGATAATTGAAGCAACTAAGCAAACAAGTAAGCAAACCCGTATATAAAAGATTAATTAATAAATTACAAAGGAATGAAAGTTAATAACAAATTTGATTACGGTGGATGACAGTAACTATAAAGACCCAAAGTCATTTTTTTTAATTTAATTTGAATAAATATATTCAATTTGATTCGAATTCCATCTCACTTAACTTGATTCAAGAAAAATTTAAATCGAATTAAGATGATAAAATATGATTTGTCAACTCGATTAACTTAAAATTTTTATTCGATTCTATTCGATTTAATCGAATATCAACCCCTAATATAGATTATAAACAGTTGGATGTAAGGCTTTCAAGATTTTCTTTCCTTTGTTTTCAAGTTGATGAGTATTAATTGAATCTATATCCCATTGAAGATGACGTTGGAGAAGGCGGTGCACGAAACAATAATGTTTTATTATCTGGAGAGAATTTTTTTCAAATTATTTTCAATTATTTAAAAAAAAAGATTCTAAATATATTTAATAAAATAAAAAATTAAGATGAAGACTTATATTTTATCCTAAATCTATATTGTTAAGACAATTTAAAAAGATTTCAACAATGTCTAAATCAAGTTTAAATGAACTATTTAGAATAAAATAATTTTATCTTCAAAATTGTCATTATCAGTTCATCAAAATTGGAAAAAAAAATATATAAATAAAATTTCATAGATATCAATTTTAAAATTTTAATGATATTACTTATAGTTTTTTACTAAAAATATTTATTATTTATTTATATATTTTTGAAAATATCTTTAAAATGTCATAAATATAATTTTAATTATTAATATATATATATATATATAAAGAAACCAAATCATATTTAATAATTAAAATATATTATGTTATCTATTCCTTTACTATATAATATTTTTAACGATTAGTTTTCTTTTCTAAGAGATGAATGTAAGTTTTTAATGTTATGAATATTTAACTAAAGGATAAATTCTATCATTACTCACTAACATATGGGTAAGTTTTTGTTTCGGTCATTTAATTAAAAGAAGTTACAATTTAGTCATTATTCTAAAATTTTTATTTAAGTCACTGAACTATTCAGAAGTTTTTATTTAATTCTATTAAGTTTTTTTTTTAAGTTTCACCAACGAACTTTAAGTGGCGATTCGACGTTCGATATGGTGGATTAGTATCCATCAACGATTAGAAGAACATATATTAAATTCAAGTCGACCTAACGATCAGTGTCGGAAATCGAAAAAAAAATATTTGAGTTTTGGTTTGTAAATTTTATGATGTCCAAAATTGTTTCATAAAAAAAAAACTAAACTGTGAAAGAGAAGGGAAAAAAAAACTCTCGATTGATGAAAGTAGCGCGAATATAATTATTAATTATATTTATAATGTTATTAAAATATAAATTTCAACTAATAAAAACATGTAATCAGTATTCCAAATTAAATACAATTATTAATTATATTTCTCTTTAAAAACTTTAAATTTTTTTGTGTAAAGAAAACCTAACTATACTAAATTCTTAAAAAAATATTACTCAATACTCCTAACATTCCTAAGATTTCCTAAAATACTTTCATCATCTAAATTATTTTGCCACTTTGGCTCCAACTTTGTGCTAAGCTATACTGTGTTGCTCAACATAATGAAATTTTAATAATTTCTAGAAAATTCAAGTCAATCTAACTATTAGTATCGGAGATAAAAAAAATTGTTAAGAGTTTTGATTTGCAAATTTGTGATGTTCAAAATTGTTTCATGAAAATAAAAATAAACTGTGAAAGAGAAAAAAAAAACTCTCGATTGATGAAAGTAACGCGAATATAATTATTAATTATATTTCTCTTTAAACACTTTAATTTTTTTTTGTGTAAAGAAAACCTAACTAGACTAAATTCTTAAAAAATAATTACTCAATACTCCTAACATTCCTAAGATTTCCTAAAATATTTTCATCATCTAAATTATTCTGCCACTTTGGCTCCAACTTTGTGCTAAGCTATATTTTGTTGCTTAACATAATGAAATCTTAATGATTTCTAGAAAATTCTAAGAAAAGCCTTGAAAGACAAATCGATTTCTATTTTTTCATATGCACCATGCTAGCAATCTGAAGATGGTTGGTCATGGGAACCCGTTCCTTAACCGCCAACCTGAGCTCCAAATTTGCTTTGATCCATGCAAAAAAATTTCTCGAGGAGAACTATGCTTAGTGATCCCTATGTACAAAGTAGCTCCTAACTTCTCTAGCATACGGACAGTTCCTAAAGATATGTAGAATATCTTTTGTTTCACGATGATAAATTGAACACGACATATCATGATCTATACCTTTTTGTACACGTTCTAAATTAGTAAACAATCGTTGTTTACACGTTAACCATAAAAAAATGAACTCTGTGCGGTCTATGTCTATAAAATAATTATATATTTTAAAATTATGAACTATTGGTCCAAGTAAGAAATCTACTACTTTAAATTATTTAAACAAATGCGATGTCGGCATCTGTTAGATTATAAATTTTTCTAATAAGAATTTTTTTTTTAATAAAGCACCTTAAATAATACAAAGTTACCGAAGCAGACGAAAAGTAAAATGGAGCAAGGCAGTGCTGGTAGATAAGAATGAACAAACAGGGATGTCGGCAAAAGAGCCCAAACGTAGACTTTTAGGACAAAATAGCTGACATAACAGGAAAATCGACATGATAGAGAAAATTCCATGGTGGCATCACAACGGACAAAAGTGGAACTTGTTTTAATGGCTTTCTTATCCTTTTAAATACGGGTCATATCAATATCATCTCCTTCTATATAACCTCCTTTTTGGAGTGATGCATTTGGGATTTGAAATTGTAAGTGGGCACTGTTGTCTGGTTTAACGAATATGGGGATGAAGACTCCCATGATAAACTCAGCAGCTGAGACAATTGCCTACAACCAAGACCTTCTCACTCAAATCCTCCTCAGATTACCCACCAAATCTCTCATCAAATTCAAGTCTGTTTCAAAGCTATGGCGGTTCATCATTTCGGACCCTGACTTCTGTCTATCCCACACCCGCTATCACCACTGCAATGGGTTCCTCTCCCCCACCGCTCTTCTCCTCAAAGGTGACCGTTTCAGCCCTCCCTCTGAGTTCTCCATTGTCCCTCTCAAGCATTACAGTAAAGTACCTTTCTTTCATTACATCCCTGACTCCCATGTCAAGATTCTTCAATCTTGCAATGGGTTGCTCCTTTGTGAATCCTATAGACAAAGTTACTTGATTTGCAATCCCACTACTAAAAAATTCAGGAGAATATATTGTCCTAGTAACTCAGCTTATAATTTCATTTCTAAATGCTTTGTTAGTTTCGCTTTTGATCCATTAACATCACCTGATTACAAGATTATTTGCATCTGGGAAAGTTATAGGGAGCCCTGTAAGTTTAATCTGGACTTGTATTCATCAAAAACTGGTTCATGGGATTTGTGTATAGTCAGTTTTGAGGTAGATGAGGATGAGCAGGAAATAGAGCTGAATAATGGGGTTTTCTGTAATGGGAGGATACATTGGTGTGGATATGGAGAGGAATCCTTGTACTTTGATGTGGAGAAGGAATGCTTAGAAACAATGCCGATGGCGTTACCGAGCCGAATGGATGCGCCTGAAACATGTCGATATTTCTCGGAGTCGAGAGGAGTTCTGTATGTAGCAGTGACGTATTGTATGGCAGTTTGTTTAGAATTCGAAGTATTTGAGATGGCGAGAGACTACTCGGAATGGAAGTGGAAGAAACGGGTGAATGTGGGTGATGCGGTGAAGGCTTTCCCAGAGTTAGAATTAGGATGTGTTGAGTACTATCCTGGATTCTCGGGTGTGTGTGTTATTGGGTCCGAGAAAGAAGAAGAAGAGCCAATGGTAGTGGTTTGGGCAGATGGTAAAATAATTAGCTTTGATTTCAGACAAGGGGCATGGAAAATGCTGTATGATCTGGGACCAGGTATCAGAATTGGGTCCCTATATTTAGGGGAGGATGACCATTTGCATTATGAACGATTTCATGCTTATCAATACTTCGAGAATCTCTCTTGTTTATAATCAATGGATGTCTTTACCTGTGCTGACACAGATCTTCCCCACCCACTCTGATGTCTGTAAGTAACCCAATCTCTTCGATCAGTTTAGCATTGCTTTTTAAAAATATTTTTTTTAATAAAAAAAACTTTTAAAATAAAAACATTGTTAAATAAGATATTTTTGAGCTTTTTAAAAGTATTTTTTAAATAAAAAAATCTTTTGCAAAAATATTTTTTTAACAAAAAATTTAATTTTTACTCAAAAAATACTTTTAAAAAGTAATACTAAATTGATCCTTAAGCTTGAGTTACATTTGCATAAAATACATTAAATGCAAATTATTTATATTTAGTTGAACCTGTAATTTGTAAATTTTAAGGAATTAAAGGACATTCGAATTTACCTAGTCTTGTTTCCTTCCATACCTCGCATAAAACATTGGTTAATTAACAAGCAAAAAGAAAATAGTTTTTGTTTTTGGTGAGAATTTGAGAGATACAAACTCAAAAAAGATTAGACCCTCAAGGGATCATCATCAAATAATTTTAATCCTAACCTTTTATCACGAATTTTCTTGATCAGGTTATTTATAATTACATTTTTTTTTCAGAAAATATGTTGGATCTTTCAATGTGTTACCATTTTCTGGATCTGATAAATTTTTCTGAGCAAAATTGAATTTGAGCTTATAGAAGCTTCCTCCTAAATTAATCATAGCCGTTTAATGACTGTCAATTTAGATCGAAATCTTTTTAAATTTTTTAGTTGAAATAAACTTTAATCTGTTCAAAATTTCTCTAAGCAATTTCTCTAATATCTACAAAAACCAATAATTCACTCATCATTTTAATCCCGCACTAAGCCTCCAATTACAGCAAATCTTACATCATGTCTAACTGATCCATGAATCAGTGTTAATGTTATGATTATATTTACTAGAGCATGTACATATGTCCTCGGTTATGATCATTTTCCCCTTTTTTAAGTCTTGGGGCAAGATATTGATGAGCCATTTGTTGGGGCTGTTAATTTTTCAATATCACTATCCAACATACATTCAAATGAGACATTATTGCAAATGCCATTCCCACCACTTGAGTCATAGTCCTAACCAATTAAATGATTTCATATCATTTTCTTTTCTACAACTCATACTTAGGTTTTTACTATAATATTATAAAAAATATTATAAAAATATTTTTAAAGGAACTTATTTTCCAAAGTAGGTTTTTTATGAAATCCCTTATAATTCTTTGCTCGGTGCTTTTACGATACACGATTGTGCAAGCGTACACACGTCGATGCAAGTATAGTTGATAGACAGAGCTATCGGATGTCGATTCCACGAGGAAATGGTTTCTGATGTCTTAATGTTAAAGCAATTAATAGAAGAAAAATCAGTCTAATGCGAATAGGGTTGTCAGCACAGTTATATCAGTTATGCACACTAAATTAATCATTACTGTCATTGTATTAAAGTCAAATATCAGAAGTTAGATGTCAATGTACTGAAAATAAATCCAAAAGTGTTGAGTGTGAGTAATGGAAATTTAAATGCCGGAAATATAAAAGTGATCAAGTGTAAAAGGTGGAAATGGTTCACTGATTCTACAGGTTGTAACGCTGGATGCATCAACAAGGTAAAATGTAGACGAATTGCCACAGCAATGAAGTATTTTCGAGTTCTTATTCACAATAACTCCCTACTTAATCCTGCCTTAGATACACTACTCCACCTTTCGATGCGAGCAATGATGTGTATTCAAGAACAAGCAACTGGAGTCTATCCCAGTCCCGAGCAGCTATCGTCTAACCCACTTGTTAATCTAACCTGTCATCGCATCTCTCGATGTTGATGTATTGTAATTTCACTTTTGTGTTTAGAGTGGTTAAATCCAAGAATAAGAGGACAAGTAATGTAAAATAAGAATCAAAATGATATAATATTAAAAGATACTCTCGTATTCATTTAACAACAACAGAATCCATCATCATTTTAGAAGAAATAAAGAGTACAACGAAGCTTACTATCTTTAGACTACTAGGCCTACTCTTTACTTGTTCCTCTTGCTCGGCATCAAGCACCTCTCATCAGAAGCAGTTGTAGACGTGGTTCATCAGCTCCCCGATTCCAGCTCAAATCTTTGATTCACAAGAATTTTCAGAATTTAATCCTCTTGTTCTTGATGATGTTTTTCCTCATTTTTTCATCTATTTATAACCCCTAAATATTTACAGATTTCGTCCTTCATTCTCAGATTCAGATTTGAATTTTTCTGCAGCTGTCAAAGTTAGTTAGAGTACAGCTGCGCAGATTACATGTTTTCTTTAAAGATCTGCAGATTGTCGCTGTACTATTAGACGCATTCTGATGTTGTAATTACAGCAACATCTGTGATATTCCTGCTGGTGCTTCTAGTGTAAACTCAACTTAACTCTACTCATTTGAGGTTCAACTTCAATGCAGCGACATCTCTGGTCGCAATTCCAAGCTAGTTTTGTGGCTGCATTCTATCAATGTTGATCTTCTGAACTAAGTTCCTGTGCTAGCAATCTTACTATGCAATATACCAACTGCTTGCGTCGACATTAGTACAAAATATATAGAAATAACGAAAATTTAAACTAATTAGCAATGAATAAAAAATATAAAAACTAATTATAAAATGCTTATGATGCATGCTATATGAGATACAAAAGAGACAATAAAAGCACTTAATTAGGGAGAAAATATATGTCATTTGTAATACCATCACACCCCCAAACTTAAGTTTTTACTTGTCCTCAAGTAAACAAAAATTAACAAAGTCACAAGCAAAAAAAATGTTACCACAATTATTATCCGTGCAACTTGAACTCTCTAAATTCCTAATGTACAAATTGTATTCATATGAAAGAAGAATGTACCGACAATTTATAGAAATGAATGTTCAAAAATTTCAACTTCATAAATGTTAGTGATATGCATTGAATCCTAATTTTCCTTAAACCATTACATCATTTATTTTATTTTTTTTAATGACTGAGAGATGTCATTGCATTACTCTACCTTTGTTCCTGGGCAGTAACGATGGGGTGCAACAAACCCCAAGAGGTATGTAATTACGCCGACACACACTTTTGCAGTGATAGCCTTTTGCTAGATGATTTTTTCTAATCCTGCAGCGGAGTGTTCTCCCTTGAAAAGTCATAATGCACTCACATTGGAGTGTCTTTTATAAAATTTAGTTTCAGTGGTTTAATTAGTTCAAGATTCAAACATAAACACTAATCATTTATTGTTGAAACAATTCCAATTATTCATTCGAAAATAGTATATTCATCATTCATTCACATTCCTCCAATGCATACATCAGCATCCAAATAATTCAAGAATTACGCATTAAGATAAAAATTGTAAGCACATTCAAGTTGAAATTTTGTGAATTTTCATTGACCAAAGAAACAAATAGAATTTAAATATGTGGGTGTAATTGCATTTCCATTTCACATTATCTCCCCCCAAACTTAATGTCTGCATTGTCCCCAATGCACTGACAATATTATATAGAAATAATGGAAATGCAACTACAATGCAACTAAGTTAACAAAATGATGCGATGACAAAATAAAATTCAATGATAATAAAAATGCATTAAAACTAAAAATTTTGTACCAAGTCATTCATCAGCAGCTGATGTAGCGGCTGCCTTTGCTTTCTTCTTTTTCTTCTTTGGGCGCTCCCTATCGTCATGGTTCTTCTTCACTTTCTTTCCCTTGCGCCTCTTTCTTTTATTTTCCCTCGAACCAACCGGCTCGGTAGATTTCTCTCCCTCGGCAGGTTAGGTGACGACCTCATCAATTGTCACATCAAATGGATGGATTTCGGCGAGTGGTGATATGTATGGTATAATAGCTAGAGGATTCAGTTTCTCTTCTTCGCTTGTGACAATTTCAACCTGACTCGAAGTAGCTCGAGTCACTTTTGGGCTGGATGCTCTCACATCATCCTTCACAATCAATGCTAGAGCATCATTAGATTCTTTCTTTTCCTACATTTCTGCAAGCTTTGTTTCTTCTTTCTTAGTCTCATTTTCTTCCTCCGTCGCTTGCTTATCTACTTGATTGGCTTCCTCTTCCACATGATGTTCATCCTCAGTTTGGCCCCTATCATCGCTGTTAACTATATCGACATATTCTCCTGCAATATTTGCTCTTTCAGCCATATTTGCGCCTAAACTGTTTGAGAATTCTTCCTTAAACAAATCAATTATATTGCAACAACAATCATCCTCAGCGTTTGACTGCCCTTCATTATTGTTATTATCAGAGATGTGAACTTCTGTTGGCATTTGATTGGGCCTACCATCAATATTAGGCTTATCAGATGAAGATTGTTGCATGTGAAAGAAGATATTAGGAAATTTTGGAAATTCTAGCAATGGTCTGGTACTGATAAAATGTAGTGCAACGATAATGGCCTCATTCCAAGCCTTTATATAGGCATAAAATATATGTTGCTTGTAATCCAAATCTTCTAACACACTTAAAAGACGGATTGTTCGTACATCAAAAATGTCAAGAAGAATATTCAAACTAGCCAATCGTCGTAATACTTTAGATCAAAGGGTGCATGAGTCTGTTCTTCTTTCTCTTTCCCTTTCCCTTTTTATTTATTTTTCTTTGTCGAAGCTTCTTTAGCCACAGGTGTATCTTGGCCTCTGGTCATTCTTTCAACAGATATATTATTGATTGGACCCTTATTTTCCACAACCTCTTCATCCTCTTTTGGCACAATGCCCTTATGTTGACATATTAACATAATAAGAGATGGAAAAGGGAGAATACCATTTTGTCTGCCAATAGCTTCCACAATCTGAGCATGTATGATTTCCCCAATGTCAATGTGACGATGGTGTGATATTGAATGCAACAAGAACATACGGTCCAGAGTGGCTGTAGTACTATGTGTAGAAGGCATCACACGACTGTTAATAAAGTGAAACCATACCTTATAGAAAATCGTTAGATAACGCCGATGCATTGCAAAATTGTGAAAACCGCTACCTGTCCATCCAACAATATTGATGCAAAGATTTTTAATCATCGCAGCCAGAGTATCTTCAGTTATGCTGTGCATGAAGGGTGAGTGACTGTCTACCCTTTCTGGTATACGCAACAAAACATTGATATGCGTCACACTCCATGGTATCAGCCCTTCTTGAACAAAAACAAACTCTTGTTCCTTGTCTACCAAGTTAGCATAAAACTCCCGAACCAAAGTAGGGGAATAACTAAATGGATGGTCGCAGATAAATTCCCACCCTATGCGACTGATAGCGCGATGGACCTGTTTTCCTAGGTTAAGTTTGGTGAAAGTTGGATGCCCTGCTCAGGATGTATATTGCGTTTCATCATTATGTTGTGATATCTATCTTTGGCCGCAGTCGTTAAAATCAAAACTGGGCTTGTGAAGGAGGATGATGGTGTTGTGGGCGGAATCTTAATAGGATTGTTCGGGGTATTTCGAGATGAAGGTTTTGGAGTGTTTTTGGATGCACGAGTTTTTTCCATGGTGCAACTATTAGAGAACAAAAAAAATGCTTTGAAGTGAGAAAAGAAAACCGACAGAGAAGGTTGATTCTAAGTAATAATGGCGATTGTGAAGAAAAAGAAAACTGCAATGAGGATTTTATAACCTAGGTGTAATGAGTGAAAACGTATGGGGAAATGATGCACCTGCAGCCATTAATTGCCAGGCTACAAATCGTACCAAGTTTATTTTGATCCAACGACTGGGATAAGAAAGAATCAATCGGCGTGATTTTTGCTGAAAAGATAATGCTGACTCATCATTGAATGTGCCAACAATATGTGCTCTAATGCGTCAACAAAAATACGACCTTTATTTTTGCTAAGAATATGAAACAACATGACAAAAAGTGAAATAACTGAAAAGTAAATAAAAAAAATAAAATAAAATGCGTCGACATTAATTAAATTTTACCAGGTTGATGACTTCGCCTGGTTCTCGAATGTTTGGGTTTACATAGTGTTTAAGACGTTGGCTGTTCACTTTGAATTATTGTCCATCTTGCAAATTTTCAATTGTTACCGCATCGCTTTGAAATGCTTCGACAACCTTAAAAGGACCTGACCACCTTGATCGAAATTTCCTTGGATGTAGTTTTAAACGTGAATTAAATAAAAGTACCAACTGACTAGGATGAAATTGTCGATGCAAAATGATGTTGTCATGCCATCTCTTTATCTTTTCCTTGTATATCGCTACATTCTCATAAGCATGGCGTCGAATTTCTTTTAATTTGGTGATGTCCAACATTCTTTTCTTACCAGCTGCATCATAATCCAAGTTTACCTGTTTAATTACCCACATAGCTTTATGTTCAAGTTCGATAAGTAGGTGACAGGATTTTTCAAATACCAACTGATACAGCGACATT
The DNA here is from genome assembly GCA_005610355.1 of Gossypioides kirkii. Taxonomy (NCBI): domain Eukaryota; kingdom Viridiplantae; phylum Streptophyta; class Magnoliopsida; order Malvales; family Malvaceae; genus Gossypioides; species Gossypioides kirkii. Next base: position 13,399,710 of record CP032255.1, read on the forward strand.
CCCAGAGGTGTTTTGTAGGCAGTGCGAAGCGCCCACAATGCATCATGTAACCGCATTGACCAATCCTTTCTAGATGGATTAACAACCTTTTTCAGTATACCTTTAATTTAACGATTGGATATTTCAGCTTGACCATTAGTTTGCAGGTGATACGTGGTAGCCATACGATGCTTCACACCTTATCATTTCAATGCAGTCGCCACTTGATTGTTGTAGAAATGAGTGCCTTGGTTGCTTATTAATGCTCTTGAGGTTCCAAACCTTGTGAGGATGTATGTATGAAAGAATTTCAACACTGTCCGAGCGTTATATTTTGGTACCGCAATAGCTTTGATCCACTTGGATACGTAATCAACAGCTACTAAGATATACATATTTCTAAAAGAGTTTGGAAATGGTCCCATAAAATAATACCCCAAACATTAAAGAGTTTCACCTCCATGATAGGTTGTTGGAGCATCTCATTACGTCTAGAAATAGAACCAATACGTTGACAACGATCACATTGTTGTGTGAAATTATGGGCATCTCAAAACAAATTAGGCCAATAGAATCTGGATTGCAGGACCTTTGCAGCAGTCCTTGTTCCACCAAAATGACCTCCATAAGGAGCGTCGTGGCAATGTTGCAGTATTGACATCATTTCTTCTTCAGGAACACATCGATGAATTATATTGTCAGCTCATACCTTGAATAAGTATGGCTCATTCCAATAATATTTAGTAGCATCGCGTATGAACCTGATTTTTTTATGACCAGTTGCACTCATGGGTAGCTTTCCATATACAAGATAATTGACTACATCAGCATACCATGATGATGTGTCAATAGTGAATAATTGCTCATCAGAAAATGCATCGACAATTTGAGTCTTTTGTCCATCTTCGCTTCCACTTTCTAGCCGAGATAAATGATCAGCTACCTGATTCTCAGATCCTTTCCTATCCTTGATTTCAACATTAAATTCTTGAATGAGTAAGATCCATCTAATAAGTCTAGGCTTAGCATCTTTTTTGTTGAAAAGGTGTCTCAAAGCTGAGTGATCCGTACATACTGTAGTCTTTGCGCCGACAAGATAAGAACGAAACTTGTCAAATGTGAAGACCACTGCTAGTAACTCTTTTTCAGTTGTAGTGTAATGAACCTGCGTTTCAGTTAGTGTTTTACTAGCATAATAAATAGCATGAAATACCTTTTCTTTCCTTTGTCTAAGAACAGCTCCTACAACGAAGTCGCTAGCATCACACATTAATTCGAATGGCTGAGTCCAGTCTGATGCTACGATAATCGAAGCTTGCATCAACTTTGTCTTTCTTGTTGTGAATGCATCCAGACAGATGTCATCGAATACAAACTTTTTATTTTTCTCTAATAAAGAAAATAAAGGTTTAGCTATCTTGGAGAAATCTTTGATAAATCTCCTATAAAAACCTACGTGTCTAAGAAAGCTTCTTATTGCTTTGACAGTGGTAGGTGGTGGTAGTTTTTCGATGATTTTTACCTTTACTTTATCGACCTCAATGCCTTGACACGAGATTCGATGGCAATTGATAATTCCCTCTGTTACCATGAAGTGGCATTTTTCCCAATTCAAAACCAAGTTTGTTTCCTCGCATCTTCTCAAAACATTTGCCAAGTTGTCGGCGCATTGATCGAAACTCTGTCCATAGACTGAAAAATCATTCATAAATACCTCGAGTGAGTCTTCAATCATAACCGAGAATATCGTCGTCATACATCTCTGGAACGTTGCTGGCACATTACACAAACCAAACGACATCCATCGAAAAGCAAAACTTCCAAAAGGACATGTAAATGTGGTTTTTGCTTGATCTTCCAGTACAATAGCTATTTGGTTGTATCTAGAGTAGCCATCCAGGAAGTAATAATAGGCTTTACCAGCTAGCCTATCTAACATTTGATCGATGAAAGGGAGTGGAAAATGGTCCTTCTTTGTGGCCGCATTCAATCATCGGTAATCCATGCACAGACGCCATCCAGTTGCGATGCGAGTAGGGATTAACTCATTTTTATCATTGGTTACAATAGTAAAACCACTCTTTTTTCGAACACATTGAATAGGGCTTACCTAATTATTGTCAGAAATAGGATATATTATGCCTGCATCCAACCATTTGATGATTTCCTTCTTTACCACTTCTTTCATTTTCTTATTGAGTTGTCTTTGTTGCTCAATTGATTGCTTCCCTTTTTCTTCTAACCTTATCTTATGCATGTAGAAAGAAGGACTGATGCCTTTGATGTCTGCTATGCTCCAGGCTATGACTTTCTTGTGCTCTTTCAAGATTGTGATAAGCTTCTCTTCTTGTGTGGCGTTGAGGGTTGCATTGATAATGACAGGCAATGTCTCATTGTCACCAAGGAAAACATATTTCAAATATGTTGGCAATTGTTTTAACTCCAAGGTAGGAGCTTGCTCTACAGATGGTTTAAAAACTGGAATTATCCTATTGGATAAATCCAACGATTCCAATTTCCAATATCTTCGCAACTCACAGTTGTTCACTTCCTCTTTGTCAATACAGTCTCCTAAGATATCATCAGTAGATGTCACTACATCAGTATCAGCCAATGTTGAATTCCTGATACAAAACTCTTAAGAAATAATTTCGTCTAAAATATCAACATGGTGACATTGTTCTTTGGGCCCTGTCGGTGCTGCTTCAAACACACTTAAGGTTACTTGGTCATTATTATGACGCATCACTAATTCTCCCTTAAACACGTCGATAAGTGTTTGTCCCGTTGCTAAAAATGGCCTTCCCAAAATAATAGTTACTTCCTTATCAACTTTGTAATCTAGGATGATAAAATCAGCAGGAAACACCAACTTGTCAACTTGAACAAGAACGTCTTTGATTTGTCCCTTCGATTGTGCTAAAGATCTATTCGCTAATTGCAATGTCACTAGTGGGCAAAGGCATTAAGTTAATGCTAGCTCCTAAATCACATAATGTTTTACCTAAGTAATGATCTCCAATGGAGCATGAAATTGTGAAACTACCAAGATCTTTCATCTTTGTTGGCAATTTGTTTGTGAGTACAGCGCTGCACCCCTCTGTGAGCACAATCATCTCAATGTCGGATAGTTTCTTTTTCTTTGATAATAGCTCTTTCATGTATTAACTGGGTATCTATACAAGAGCATCTATTAGAGGTAGATTAATATGCAATTGCTTCAAAGTAGAAACAAACTTATGGTATTCTTCGTCATGGACTTTTTCTTTGAAATGTTATGGAAATGACAAAGGTATGGTTGCAGTAGGGTGGTGTGGATGATTCTGTTGCTTAAACAGTGATGGTTGTGTCGACAACTTATCTGAACAAACTGTAGGCAGAGATGGTACTATTGTTGGTTTTTCCACATTCTTTTGTGCTTGACTTTCTTCAATTATAACCTCTTCTTGCTGCTGTGAAGTGGATGCTTCGACATTTTCTTGACCAGAATTACTTATTTCTACCATCTGTTTTCCACTTCTTTATGTGATTGCTTTGCAATGCTCCTTCCTTCATTGCGTTGAATCTTCAGTGTCACTAGGTAGAGTACTTGGTGATCTAGTGTTGAGATTAGAGGCCAACTGTCCAAGTTGTGCTTCCAATGCTCGTATTGAAGAAGAATTTCCTTGCACTATCACTTCGGTTCGGGAAATATGCTCACGCATCATTGCTTCAAGAGTAGCCATAGGATCTATCTTAGATTGATTAAATTGCTACTGTTGATGTTGATGATGTTGTCCTTGCATTTGTGGCAAAACAGATGGTTGTGGTTGTAGTCGTGATTGTGGTTGCATTTGAATATGTTACTAGATTGGTTCAGTATGAGAATTTACTTGTGAATTCTGATTATAATTCTGCGATTGGTTGTTGGTGTAACATTCTTGCTTATAACTTCCTTGGTTCGAAGAATTTCCATATCGAAATGTGGATGTATTCTGATTTCCACAAGGTTGTTGCGAACGATTGTTATAGGAGTTACCAAACGAACCCCCTCGGATGTTATTGACATAATATGCATTTTCTGCATGCTATGGGCAATCTTCATAGTTGTGATTGTCGTTGCAAATCTCGCATGAAAATATCGACATATCTGTTTGCTGGGCCATTTGAATTGGAGCAATGGTGCTTGTTCCATTCATGTTCTTAATGATGTTGGCCAAAGAAGATACTTGCGCTGACAATGTAGAAATAGCATCTAATTCAAGAACTTTAAAGTTAGTTTTCACTTGTGCAGAACGAGAAATCGGATATTGGTAATCATTTTGAGCTATCCTCTCCAGAATTCAAACCACTTCATCATATGTGCAATCCAACAATGAACCGTTTGCAGATGCGTCGACAAGATTCCTTGTCTGAGCATTCAAACCATTATAAAAAATTTCAATATGAGTTTCTTGTTGAATCCCATTCATTGGGCAGCGTCGAAGCAATACTTTGTAGCGCTCCCGTGTTGTGTGTAAATTCTCATCGTCGAGTTGATGATATGCAGTGATGTCATTTTGCAACCTTGCATTCATTGTCGGCGGATTACATCGTAAGACAAACTGCGTTGCTAAAGCATTCCATGATGTAATAGATCCAACCAGCAATCCTAAAAACCATGTTCGAGCTTTTCCCTATAATGAATAAGGAAATAATTGCATTTTCAAAGCATCATCAGGGACACCATGTCGACTAAAGGATACACAAATCAGTAAAAATGATTTCAGATGTTTTCGTGCGTCCTCATGTGGAAAACCTGAATACTGTCCATTAGAATTAAGCATTTGAAACATCACCGGTTTCAATTCAAAGTTACCAGCCTGAATTGCTGGTCGCACAACCCCTGGTTGTAAATCATCGAGTATAGGCACAATAAAATCTCTTATTGGCCTATTCTGTATTTGCTCTTCTTGTGGACGTGGTAGTGGTAAATCTTATGGTAGCATTGGAGGATTGTTATCCTATGGCAGCAATGGTGGTAGATTATTATTGTTGTTGTTACCAGCCATCTTCCTTTGTTATTGTCTTCTCCTCCTAAGTGTTCTCTCAAGCTCTGGATCAAAGCTTACAATGTCCTTAGCATTTCTCCTTGTGGACATACAATACCTTCAAAATCAGAAAAGAACGATAAACATATTAATCAAAAGTTAAAAATTAAGTAAGTAAAATTAATTGCAATAACAAAAATAAACATCGAACAAACGCCAAGTTCCCCGGCAACGGCGCCAAAACTTGATCAGTGCTTTTACGACACACGATTGTGCAAGCGTACACACGTCGATGCAAGTATAGTTGATAGATAGAGCTATTGGATATCGATTCCACGAGGAAATGGTTTCCGATGTGTTAATGTTAAAGCAATTAATAGAAGAAAAATTAGTATAATGCGAATAGGGTTGTCAGCACAGTTATATCAGTTATGCACACTAAATTAATCATTACTGTCATTGTATTAAAGTCAAATCTCAGAAGTTAGATGTCAATGTACTGAAAATAAATCCAAAAGTGTTGAGTGTGAGTAATGGAAATTTAAATGCAGGAAATATAAAAAGTGATCAAGTGTAAAGGGTGGAAATGGTTCACTGATTCTACAGGTTGCAACGTTGGATGCATCAACAAGGTAAAATGTAGACGAATTGTCGTAGAAATGAAGTCCTTTCGAGTTCTTATTCACAATAACTCCCTAGTTAATCCTGACTCAGATACACTACTCCACCTCTCGATGTGAGCAATGATGTGTATCCAATAACAACTAACTGGAGTCTGTCCCAGTCCCGAGCAGCTGTCGCCTAACCCGCTTGTTAATCTAACCTGTCATTGCATCTCTCGATGTCGATGTACTGTAATTTCACTTTTTTGTTTAGAGCAGTTAAATCCAAGAATAAGAGGATAAGTAATGTAAAATAAGAATCAAAATGATATAATATTAAAAGATACTCTCGTATTCATTTAATATCAACAGAATCTATCATCATTTTAGAAGAAATAAAGAGTACAACGAAGCTTACTATCTCTAGACTACTAGGCCTACTCTTTACTTGTTCCTCTTGCTCGGCATCAAGTACCTCTCGTCAGAAGCAGTTGCAAACGTGGTTCATCAGCTCCTCTATTCTAGCTCAAATCTTTGATTCACAAAGAATTTTCAGAATTTAATCCCCTTATTCTTGATGATGTTTTTCCTCATTTTTTCGTCTATTTATAACCCCTAAATATTTGCAGATTTCATCCTTCATTTTCAGATTCAGATTTGGATTTTTCTGCAGCTGTCAAAGTTAATTAGAGTACAGCTGTGCACTCACGCAAATTACATGTTTTTTTTAAAGATCTGCAGATTGTCGCTGTTGTTGAAGCCCAATTTTGACCGGGCTCAAACTGTGAATCAAATTAAACCCAATTTTTAATTTTAAATTTCAATTTATTTTAAATTTAAAATTTGAAAGTTGTTCTAAACTTAATTTTAAATTTAGTTTAGAAAGTCCAAAATACAAACCCAAAAAATGTCTTAAAATTGCAAAATCTAAAACCCATTTTTACAAACCCAATTGGGCCCAATTTCAAATTTAATTGATCTAAAACTCAAAATAGCCCAAACCCCAAACCTAAAAATTCTAAAAACCCTAAACCTTGCTGCTGCCATCAACTTGTGCTGCTACCACCCCCATCCCAGTCACTCACGTGCTGCCACATCAGCACCAAGTTGCACCATTGCCCATCTGCCACTGCCACCATTATCGTTGCTGTACCTGCAACAAGCAAGGAGGAAAGACAACATTTCAATTGCAAGAAACAAAATATAATCATTGTAATAAGGCTATAAAAGCCGAATTAATTTCATGTGTAATGGTTACTGATTACTTTGAGCACTTGAAATCAATATGAAGCATTTAGACAACAAATTCAAATCAGATTCCAAGCCATCAAATTTTCGTCTCGAGGTATATAATAAATATTAATATATTTATTGTTTATTTGTTTGAAACGTTTATTAAATATATATGAACATATTTATTTAATATTTATTATACATTAATATACATACTTATTCTATCATTAATGTCATTTATTATTATTAATCCCAAAACGTTTTTACAATAAATAAGCATTAAATAATAAAAAGAAACTGAGGGGACAAACCTAGATCCGGATTGACGCCGACGAAACCGTGAGCGGAGCTCCTCCAAGCCATCGTCGTCATTGCAATCTCGAACGCTGCTGTCATCCCAATTTCAAATAGGGCAGATTAAAAAATATATTAAAAAACAAATATAAAAAATGAAAACAGATTCGAAAAAGAAGTAAAAAATAAAAAAAACATATTTTGTACAGAATAATAAAATAGGATTTTAAAGAAAAATCAGATTTCTTTGAAGATCTGGAAAACAAGCCCAGATCTAAGAATTTTTTAAATAGTTTTAAACAAAATTAAATAGATTTGAAAGCAAAAAAGAAATGTATAAAAAAAGGGAAAGATTTTACCTCTGAGCCATCGTGCATGGCGGTGGACGACAGCACTCGACGGCGGCTGGCGAACGGACGACGACCCGACGACTAGAGCTAGGCCAGGCATGAGGAGAGAAGGGAGAGCTTTTGAGAAGTTTTTTTTTTTAAAAAAAAGGGGAAAAGTGATTTTTTGGGGGGTTGAAGGGCTTTTATAGCCATCCAAATCGGTGTCGTTTTGGCATTGGCTTAAAGGCCCCAAAACGACACCGTTTCAACTTGACTCGATCCAACCCGACCCGCTCCGGCTTGGTATCCGCGTGTTTTCAGAAAATGGTCTATTTATGCGCGCGATCTTTCTGCATTTTTCAGTTGTTTCAATTTAGTCCTTTTTACAATTTTACTTTATTCTAAATTTACCCAAAACTTTTAAATTATTTTCAATTTGGTCCTCTCACCTCTAGAAGCCTGAGAAGTTGACATGTATGCCATCTTTTTGGTTTTATTACCCAGAAGGTCCCTAAACTTTCTAAAAATCATATTTTGACCCCCAAACTTTTCCAAAATTACATTTTAACCCTCAAGCTTTTCCAAAATTACACTTTAACCTCGAGCTTTTCAAAAATTACATTTTGACACTCAAACTTTGTAAAATTTACATTTTTACCCCTAAACTTCTCAAAAATTACATTTTTGCCCTTGAACATCTCAAAAATTACATCTTTGCCCCCGAACTTCCAGAAATCACCATTTTGCCCCTAAGCATCCAAAAATTACCATTTTACCCTCAACTTTTAAAAAGTCACATTCGACCCTCAATTTTCCAAAAGTTCGACTTTAATCCCAAATTTTTCAAAAATTTAAATTTTGATCCCAAATTCCTCGAAAATTACGTTTTCATCTCGGACTCTCTGAAGCTCCGTTTTTGATCTTGTTTGTTTTGTTTTTTCTTTTTTCTTCGATGTTCATACACGTAACTTAATTATTATTCTCTCGTATTTTGTATTCTATTAACTTTATATTTATTTTTTATGCATTTATTTATCTGCTTAATTATTTTGTTTCGTGTTATTTAACTTCTTCTATTATCTGCTCATTCATATTTAATTTACATGTTCATTTTCAAAATTATTTTACATACAAATAAACCTTTAAAACCGAGGCAATGTCCTTTTCGTGTGAAAATATCGAAAAATCATGCCCTAACGTGCTAGGTGTGATTTTTCGTATAATTTACAGGAATCGAATATCCTCTTTCAAGCTTTTCAAATGCCTTTTAATTTCGAGAATGGCGTGCCCTAACGTGTTGGACACGACTTCAATTCTCCGCGAAAGTCGAAACAAACGGGCACTTCTTCTTCAAATCTATTTTTCTAAAATCACATGAAATAAGCTATATGTCCGAGGATCGTATTTTAAACTTTATTCGAAATTTTGAGTTCTCAAAGAATATATAAATAATTTTAAAAGAAAAACGAAGCAATATTCTTTCGTGTGGAAACTTCGAAAAACCATGCCATAACGTGCGGGGTGTGATTTTCTTATAATTCACGCGATCGAATATCCTCTTTTAAATCTTTTCAAAATGTTCTTCAATTTCGAAATTCCGAGAATATTGTTCCCTAACGTGTTGGACACGGCCTCAATGAAATTAGAAACACATGGACGTTTTATTCCTCATATTTTAAACTTCGCTCGAGATTTCAAAGTTTTAACAAACAAAGACCCGAAAGTGATCAACATGGTACCGATTTTGTGCGTGTGAGGGTGCTAATCCTTCCTCATACGTAACTGACTTCCGAACCCATTTTTTGGATTTTAAAAGACCAAAATATTTTTCAAAACGGATTTTAAATGTTTTGTGGTGATCTAATCACACCATATAAAAAGATTGGTGGCGACTCCCATTCTTTCTATCATTTAAAATATTGTTCGAGACCTGTTTGTTTTCTCGAAAAATAGACGTTTCGACAGCTTGGTGACTCCACTGGGGATTTTTTTTAAATAAAAGAGAGTCAAGCCAAAAGTTGATTATTTTCGGGTCTTTTGTTAAAAATTTTTAAACCTTCGGTTTTGTTTAATATACGATCCTTTGCATTTTTGTGTGATGTTATATTATGTTGATATTGCTAGTATAAGTTTGCATTCATATGCATTTGTTACTACCCTTTAAGTGGAAGCGGGAAACTACTCATTCGTGAGGTTTTCACCTCCGTGTAGGATAGTGGATCGCTTTCGGGATTACATTCGTACCCATGTTTTCGTGAAGTTTTTATTTTCATGCAAACATGTGAGAAATGTGTCCCCCTAAGCCGAGCTCATCCGTGTGAGCCTGTAATGGGTGAGGATCGAGGAATCTGCTAGTTTGGGTACCCTTTTACTCTAGAGACTAAACCACATGTAATGAGCCGTAAGTACTTGCCTTAGAAGGAGTTATACCGAACCTTTTAGCAATCATCCAAGACAAGTTCTTTGGTTCTTTGTTCTATACCTGTATCGATGTTTTTGCTAACTCTTTCTTTTTTGTATCTTTTCTTTTGCTTGCATTTGCATCATCATATAAGAAAAGGTGTTGATTTAAATTCGGTTACCAAATAGGCAGTTTCATCATGGGGAACAGATTTCTTAATAAAGTAGAAGATAACATGGCTTTGCGCTTATGGTCGAAAGAAAGCACAAAGTCGAAGAAGATTTAAAATACTTGAAGAAAGATTACGCAAATTCAGATCAAGATCCTTGAAAGGAATCAAGAAGCAAGTGAGGGGCACTTTCGACAAGCTCAGAGACATGTTCGAGATAAAGATTATGCAAATGATGAAAAAGTGGCTGATCACATGCGAGCATTAGTCATCGAAGCTGATATGTTGAGCATGCAATATGAATCAAGATCGGAGCGGGGACGAAAATTAGCCAGACTTCTATGAAGATCAAAGCTCTAGGCCATAAGGCAAACCCGTATGTAATCCGTTTTATGTGGAGAATTTTATCTTCTAGAGAAGCTATTCTAATGGGATTGAATTCAAAATCAATGCCTTTTCTTATGCATACATGCATTCATAAGCATTGCATCTGTTAACATGCATTAAATTAAAAAAAACATACACCTAATTAATTAAGCCTGATATAGTTATATTGAAACGATTGAGAACCCCCATCATTACTACACTCGCACGAAATCGAAAGTGATGGAACAAAGGATTGAAAGGCTTGAGCAAACACAAAGAGACGTGCAGGAGCAAATGCATGCACAATTACAAGATCAAATGGAAGAGATGCAATAAGACATGAAAGATCAAAGAGATATAATCAATCAATTAGCCTAAATGCTAAGTGAGAGGGATGATAAAGAAAAGAGTCACGTAATAAATCTCGAGGAAGAAGAAGAGAATCTCATTAATCCTCCAGGCTTTACTCCCCCATACAATCAAATCCCACCTGAAGCATATACGTAAGGTGCTCCTGTTACAATAAGAATGCAACAACATCCCACTGGTACGTCAAGACCAAATAATTGTCCAATGGGGTCAGGATCCAACCTAGGAGAAAATGCCGTAAATGCTGGTGTTCCTGACTTTGATGAAATAGCAAGAATGGATCTCCTTAGACAAATGGAGGAAAAATACAAAGTGTTGGAAGAGAAAATCCAAGCAATGCAAGGATCTAAAAACTTCTATGGGATGGATGCCAATGAGTTAAGCTTGGTCTCAGACCTAGTGCTTCCGCCTAAGTTCAAAGCCCTAGAATTTGAAAAATATAACGGGACGAGTTGCCCAGAGGCTCACATCACCATGTTCTGTAGAAAATGATGGGACACGTCCACAATGACCAATTACTTATCCATTGTTTCCGAGGCAGCTTGGTAGGTTCTGCTGCAGGATGGTATAATCAGCTTAGTCGTGCAAAAATTAGTTCATGAAAAGACTTGGCACAGACTTTTATGAAGCAGTACGGTCATGTTACTGACATAATCCCTGATAGGATCACATTACAGAATATGGAGAAGAAGCCGAGTGAAAGCTTCAGGCAAGACGCCCAAAGATGGAGGGATATGGCAACCCAAGTGCAACCACCTCTATTGGAAAAAGAAACGACAATGTTGTTTGTCAATACCTTGAAGGCTCCGTTCATCAACCATATGCTGGAGAATGCCACTAAAAGCTTCTTTGACATGGTCCTGTTCGGAGAAATGATCAAAAATGTGATAAAAAATGGGAAGATAAATGCTGGGGAGAGCGCTAGGAGACATGCTTTCAAGAAAAAAGAGGCCGAAATAAATAATGCAAGCATGTACAAGCCGAACCACATAAGATCGATCATGACGACGCCATTGAATGCGCCAATAACAAACAACCGAAATTCTCCAAGGTCAAGACTAAGCTCAAGGCTGAATACTGAAAGAGCCTCATTCACGCCCATCTTGGTGACATACAAAGAGCTTTACCAGTAGCTATATGATCAGCACACGATTGCTCAATATTACTCGGATCTAATACTACCCCCGTTCCTGAAATGGTATGATGCGAATGCTCGATGCGAGTATCATGACGGGGTAGTGGGACACTCTATTGAGAATTGCTTCAATTTCAAAAAGCTGGTAGAGAGAATGATCAAGAAAAACAAAATAAGATTTGACGAGTCATTTGGACCCAATGTGGTGGGAAACCCTTTGCCTAACCATCCCAATCAAGGAGTGAATGCGATTAGTGAAGATTTGAGCATCAATGTTGTCGGGGAAGAAAATGGAGAAGGATGCTCAACAGAAATTCACCCTTTCACCTCCGGGAGTACTCTCGATAACTGGACTATAAAGGAACTCCTTGTAGTCTTTAGAGCTTCTTCAGAGTAATGCTCAGAACACACCTATTGCTTTAGGCTAGAAAGCAATATGGATCTTTTTGTAAAAGAGCCCATGATCATTATCTAGTTATTTTGAATGAAAATGCATCTTTTTATCTTACATGGCAAATCTTTCGCCAATTATTCTTTCATTCTTAATCCAACTTTACAAATTGTTCGTACATATCCCATAAATAAAATTAATCATTCTTTAATACATACATTCTTGACCAAGTTGACAAACATACTCATACTCATACTATATAATCATTCTTTCATAAATTTATTTTGTTCTTTGGACCTCCTTTTTATTCCTTTGACAGGTCCTTGAATATCAATAATATGAGTGTCCCTGATGCTAACTTAGAGCCTCGTTTCAAGCAAGATATGTGTTTAGAAGAACTTCAGGACTTTGAAGATGATCAAGATTGTAATTTGTCTTCTGATCTGTTAAGAATGATGGAGCAAGAAGAAAAACAAATCTTGCCTCATTCAGAACCGGTGGAAGTTATAAGCCTAGGGAACGAAGATGAAAAGAGAGAAGTAAAAATTGGGACAAACATCTCCTTAGAAACCAGAAAAGATCTTATCAAGTTGCTTCAAGAGTTCCAAGACGTCTTCGCACGGTCCTACCAAAACATGCCTAGCCTGAGTACTGAATTGTGGTACATAAACTCCCCATAAAGGAAGAATGCAAGCCTGTTCAGCAAAAGCTCCGAAGGATGAGACCTGATATGTTATTGAAAATAAAAGAGGAGGTTAGAAAGCAATTTGACACTGGGTTTCTCCAAGTAGTTAAATACTTAGAATGGGTAGCCAACATAGTCCTTGGCCCTAAAAAATATGGGAAAGTACGTATGTGTGTAGATTATCAGGATTTAAATAAAGCTAGCCCAAAGGATAATTTTCCATTGCCTCATATCGACACCTTAGTAGATAGTAGAGTAGGTCACTTCTTATTTTTATTCATGGACGGTTTCTCCGAGTATAACCAGATAAGGATGGATCCTGAAGATATGGAGAAAACCACGTTTGTCACGCTGTGGGGAACATTCTGTTACAAGGTGATGCCTTTTGGACTAAAAAACGTAGGGGAAACTTATCAAAGGGCCATGGTGACTTTGTTTCATGACATGATGCATAAAGAAATTGAAGTTTATGTCGATGATATGATTGCGAAATCTCGAACAGAGGAAGAGCATGTAAAGATCTTGAGAAAGCTGTTTGGGAGGCTAAGAAAGTATCAACTAAAGCTAAACCTAGCAAAGTGCACCTTCGGAGCCACTTCGGGAAAGCTGTTAGGCTTTGTGGTCAGCAAAAGGGGGATTGAAATTAACCCATATAAAGTCAAAACCATACAAGAGCTACCACCACCTAGTACGTAAAAAGAAGTTCGAGGGTTTTTAGGGAGATTAAATTACATTGGTCGGTTCATCTCACAGCTGACTGAGAAATGTGATCCTATCTTCCGTTTGCTTAGGAAGCGCAACCCAAGTGTATGGGATGATGAATGTCAAGAAACTTTTAACAAGGTCAAAGATTATTTGTCCAATGCTCCCATCTTGGTGCCTCCAATTCCTAATAAACCATTGATCCTGTACTTGGCAGTCTTTGAAAATTCTATGGAATGCGTACTAGGCCAGCACGATGAGTCTGGAAAGAAGGAAAGGGCGATATATTATCTCAGCAAGAAATTCACAGATTGTGAGACTCGATACTCGTAAATTGAAAATTTATGTTGCGCTCTAGTTTGGACCACACGAAGATTAAGGCGATACATGTTGTACCGCACCACTTGGTTAATCTCAAAACTAGATCCTCTGAAGTACAAGATGGAGTAAGTCGCATTGAATGAAAGATTGGCTAGGTGCCAGATCTTGCTTTCTCAATTCGACATAGTCTATGTCAATCAAAAGACAGTAAAAGGGAGTGTGATAGCAGACTTCTTAGCTAACAGGGATTTAGAGGACTATGAGCCAATGAACTTTGACTTCCCGAACGAGGATTTAATGTATGTTGCAACCACTGAAGAGGGAACCACAAAACATCCTTGGAGATTGAATTTTGATGGAGCTTCAAACACCACGGGTAATGGAGTTGGGGTAGTCTTGGTATCACCAGAAGGAGACCACTATCCTTTCACCAGTAAACTCGATTTTGATTGCAGAAATAACATGGCAGAATACGAAGCATGTATCATGGGAATCCGTCCAACCATAGAACGAGGAATCAAAGTTTTAGAGATATATGGAGACTCCGCACTAGTACTATATCAACTCAAAGGAGAATGGGAAACGAGGGATTCTAAGCTAATTGATTACCGAAAATTGGTTCTCGAGTTAACCAAGGAGTTTGATGATGTTACTTTAGCCTCGATGATCAAAGTAAATAGACCAGAAGATATGAAACCCATTCAAAAGAGCATCTATGAGGCTCCGACTCATTGTTATAATATTGAAGAAGAATAAGAAGAAAGAGATGACCGCCCATGGTACCAAGATATTCTTCAGTATGTAAGAGATCGCAAATACCCCGAGCAAGCTTCTGAAAATAAAAAGAGGATATTAAGAAGACTTGCCAATGAGTATGTCCTAGATGGGGAATGTTGTACAAAAGAAGAAAAGATCAGGTGTTGCTAAGATGTGTCGACGCAGTTGAAGCTAGAAAGATCTTAGAAGAAGTTCATGAAGGCATTTGTGGGACATAAGCCAATAGTTTCACAATGGCCAGGCAGATAACGAGATTTGGGTATTATTGGTCTACCATGGAAGGAGATTGCATCAATTATGCTAAGAGGTGCCACAAGTGCCAAATCTATGGAGACAAGATTCGTGTACCTCCATCACACCTTCATGTCATGACTTCTTCTTGGCCATTTTCTATGTGGGGCATGGATGTCATTGGGCCAATTTCTCCACAGGCTTCTAATGATCATAGATTTATCTTCATGGTTATTGATTACTTCACCAAATGGGTAGAGGCAGCTTCTTACGCCAACGTCACGAAATCTACGGTTAGTAAGTTCTTGAAAAAGGAGATCATTTGTCGATACGGGATGCTAGAGAGGATCATATCTGATAATGCCTTGAATTTGAACAATAGCACAATAGCAAAAGTTTGCGAGCAATTCAAAATCAAGCATCACAATTCGTCTCCCTATCGCGCAAAGATGAATGGAGTTGTAAAGGAAGCTAACAAAAACATCAAGAAGATTGTTGCAAAAATGACTGAGACTTACAAAGACTGGCACGAAAAACTACCATTTGCCCTCTTTTCTTACAGAACTTCAATTAGAACTTCTACTGGGGCAACACCATTCTCACTAGCATATGGTATGGAAGCAGTCTTACCTATTGAGGTTGAAATACCTTCTCTCTGAGTCTTGACTAAGTTACAGTTAGATGAGGCAGAATGGATCCAGGCTCGATATGATCAATTAAATTTAATCGAAGAAAAGAGGTTAAGGGCTATTCGCCATGGTTAGATGTATTAGAAAAGAATGATGCAAGCTTATGACAAAAAGATCCATCCTAAAGAGTTCCATGAGGGAGATCTAGTTCTAAAGAAGATATTTCCTATACATAAAGACTTTCGAGGTAAATGGATGCCCAATTGGGAAGGGCCTTATGTGGTAGAGAAAGCTTTCTCAGGAGGAGCTCTCATTCTAATAGAAATGGACGGTAAGGATCTGCACAACCCCATCAACTCGAACTCGGTGAAAAAATACTTCGCCTAAAAAAAAGGATCGAGATGAAAACCCGCAAAGGGCGTCTTGAAGCCAAAGAGGTTTTGAGTTGAAAACCCACAAAAGGGTGACTCAAACTCAAGAACGGGTTCGAAGTGATCGTTTCTCCCTTAATTGTAACAGATTGAAGAAAATTATAGCTTGAAGCATCAACAAAGCACTCCAGGTCTTATAGACACATATCTGGGCTCAGAATGATTCTCAGCGAGTCGGCTCAGAGAAGCTTATCATGTGATATCCAGGGCATTTAACCCTCTTTTGCTGTATACTTGGAAATTCTTGACCAAAATTTACCTCTTTTTGATCTTTTCTTTTGAATTGTCATTAATAAATTTTGACTTTATTCTTTCATAATCTCGTTCAAGCATTTTTCATTTAAAATAACAAATAATGAATTAATAATATGAATTATACAAAGATCCATGAGCATTACTCTGGAATTTCCTAAATAGTACAAGGGCCCGAAACAGGACTACCAATTGGAAAACCAACTTGAAAACAAGCAAGTTCAAGCTCAAAGAAGATAGGGTGTTATGCTAGTGACAAAATTGCAACGAACGGCAGACTATATCACTCCAGAGATGAAAACAGAAAAAGAACTAATAAAATTGAATCTGACAACAATCATGCACAATCATTTAGTTAGGGGCATGTAATTCATTTTGATCAAAGCATCATAACAACTTGGCCTGCATAGAGGTCCATGAAAGCATATTCTACAAGTTTGACAGGGAAGATTGAGGCCGCAACGGAAAATCTAATACCCTGGAGATATGAAGGGAAAGGTTGAGGCTGTAACAGCGAACCCAATACCATGAAGAGATGAAGGGAAGGATTGAGGCCGCGATGGTGAACCTGGTACCCTAGAAGATGCGATGGGAAATGTTAAGGCCGCAACGGTAAACCCGATACCATGAAGATATGAAGGGAAAGATTGAGGTCGCAATGGCGAACCTGGTACCTAAGAAGATGTGATGGGAAAGGCTGAGGCCGCAACGACGAACCTAGTACGATGAAGATGCGAAGGGAAGGATTAAGGCCGTGACGGCGAATCCGATACCTTAAAAGATGTGATAGGAAAGGTTGAGGCCCCAACGACGAACTCGGTACCATGAAGATACGAAGAGAAAGGTTGAGGTCGCAATGGCAAACCTGGTACCTAAAAAGATGTGATGGGAAAGGTTGAGGTCGCAACGGTGAACCCGGTACCTAAGAAGATGTGAAGGGAAAGGTAGAGGCCGCAACGGCGAACCCAGTACCTTAGAAGATGCGATGGGAAGGATTGAGGTCACAATAGCGAATCCGATACCATGAATATATGAATGGAAAGGTTGAGGGTGCAATGGCGAACCTAACACCTTAGAAACGTGACGGGAAAAGATTGAAGCCACAATGGTGAATCTTATATCCCAAAGCTGAAGAGGAACAGATCGAAGACGTAATGGTGAATCTTCTACCTTGAAGTGCTAGTGGATTGAATCAAAGACTATGATAAGGAATCTCAATCTCCCTGAAGTTGCAAGCGAATTGAGTGAAGTTACAGTAACAAATTTTGTCATTTTGGAAATTACCTCAAGGCAAGATGGAATCACAACATAAAAAAGGTAGAGAAGTCGATGCAGTGAAGTTGACTGACAAGCAAAGCGAAGGGTAGGCCAATTGAAGAAGGAGCGTCGAATAAATGAGACTTGACAATTTGAGCCTCCTTTTGGTCTTTGCTCTATTCCTGTTACATAACAACAAGCAAAGAGGGGCAGCTGTTGAAGCCTAATTTTGACCAGGCCCAAACTGTGAATCAAATTAAACCCAATTTTTAATTCTTAATTTATTTTAAGTTTAAATTTATTTTAAACTTAAATTTATTTTAAATTTAAAATTTGAAAGTTGTTCTAAACTTAATTTTAAATTTAGTTTAGAAAGTCCAAAATACAAACCCAAAAAATGTGCCAAAATTATAAAATCTAAAACCCATTTTTACAAACCCAATTGGACCCAATTTCAGATTCAATTGATCCAAACACTCAAAATACCCTAAACCTTAAACCTAAAAATTCTAAAAACCCTAAACCTTACTGCCGCCACCAACTTGTGCTGCTACCACCTCCATCCAGTCACTCACATGCTGCCACATCAGCACCAAGTTGCACCACTGCCCATCTGCCACTACCACCATTATCGCCGCTGTACTTGCAACAAGCAAGGAGAAAAGACAGCATTTCAATTGCAAGAAACAAAATATAATCATTGTAATAAGGCTATAAAAGCCGAAGTAATTTTATGTGTAATGGTTACTGATTACTTTGAGCACTTGAAATCAATACGAAGCATTTGAGAAGATTTAGACAACAAATTCAAATCAGATTCCAAGCCATCAAATTTTCGTCTCAAGGTATATAATAAATATTAATATATTTATTGTTTATTTGTTTGAAATGTTTATTAAATATATATCAACATATTTATTTAATATTTATTATACATTAATATATATACTTATTCAGTCATTAATGTCATTTATTATTATCAATTCCAAAACGTTTTTACGATAAATAAGTATTAAATAATAAAAAGAAACCGAGGGGACAAACCTAGATCTGGACGAACGCCGACAAAACTGTGAGCGAAGCTCCTCTAAGCCACCGTCGTCGTTGTAGTCTCGAACGCTGCTGTCATCCCAGTTTCGAATAGGGCAGATTAGAAAATATATTAAAAAAAATATATAAAAAATGAAAAAATTCGAAAAAGGAGCAAAAAATAAAAAACAGATTTTGTACGGAATAATAAAATAGGATTTTAATTAAAAATCAAATTTCTTTGAAGATCTGTAAAACAAACCCAGATCTAAGAAATTTTTAAATAGTTTTTTAAAAAATAAAATAGATTTGAAAGCAAAGAGAAATGTATAAAAAGAAGGGAAAGATTTTACCTCTGAGCCATTGTGCACGGCGACGGACGACGGTGCTCGATGGTGACTGACGGACAGACGACGACCCGACGACTAGAGCTAGGGCGGGCATGAGGAGAGAGGGGAGAGCTTTTGAGAAGTTTTTTTAAAAAAAGGGGAAAAGTGATTTTTTTGGGGGGTTGAAGGGCTTTTATAGCCATCCAAAACGGTGTTGTTTTGGCATTGGCTTAAAGGCCCCAAAACGACACCGTTTTAGCTTGACCCGATCCAACCCGATTCGCTCCGACTTGGGATCCGCGTATTTTCAAAAATGGTCTATTTATGCACGCGGTCCTTCTGTATTTTTTAGTTGTTTCAATTTAGTCCTTTTTGTAATTTTACTTTATTATAATTTACCCAAAAATTTTAATTGCTTTTCAATTTAGTCCTTTAATTTTTTTTGAAACTCAAGAAGCTACCACTTGTCTCTTTTTGGTTTATTTATGTAATTAGCCCTTTCATTTTTATTTTATTTCAATTTCATCATTAAGTCAATTTTTATTTTATTCTAAATTTACCCAAAAATTTTAAATTATTTTCAATTTGGTCCTTTCACCTTTAGAAGCTTGAGAAGTTGCCACGTGCCCTATCTTTCTGGTTTCATTGCCCAGAAGGTCCCTGAACTTTCCAGAAATCATATTTTATCCCCCAAACTTTTCTAAAATTACATTTTGACCCTCAAACTTTTCCAAAATTACATTTTGACCCTTAAACTTCACAAAATTTACATTTTACCTTTAAACTTATCAAAAATTACATTTTTGCCCCGAACTCCCAAAAATCACATTTTTATCCTCGAACTTCTCAAAATTACATCTTTGCCCGTGAACTTCCAAAAATTACCATTTTACCCATGAGCATCCAAAAATCACCATTTTGCCCTCGAATTTCCAAAAATCACATTTTCGACCCTCAATTTTCCAAAAGTTTGACTTTAATGCTAAATTTTTCAAAAATTTCAATTTTGATCCCTAATTCCTTGAAAATTATGTTTTCATCCCGAACTCTCTAAAGCTCCGTTTTTGACCCTGTTTATTTTGTTTTTTCTTTTTTCTTCGATGTTCATAAACGGAACTTAATTATTATTCTCTCGGATTTTGTATTCTATTAACTTTATATTTATTTTTTGTGCATTTATTTATCTGCTTAATTATTTTGTTTCGTGTTATTTAACTTCTTCTATTATCTGCTCATTCATATTTAATTTACATGTTCGTTTTCAAAATTATTTTACATATAAATAAACCTTTAAAACTGAGGCAATGTCCTTTTCGTGTGAAAATCTCGAAAAATCACGCCGTAACGTGCTAGGTGTGTTTTTTCGTATAATTTACACGAATCGAATATCCTCTTTCAAGCTTTTCAAATGCCTTTTAATTTCGAGGTTTCGAGAACGGAGTGCCCTAACGTGTTGACACGACTTCAATTCTCCGCGAAAGTCGAAACAAACGGGTACTTCTTTTTCAAATCTAATTTTCAAAAATCACATGAAATAAGCTATGTGTCTGAGGATCGTATTTTAAACTTAATTCAAAATTTTGAATTCTCAAGGAATATACAAATAATTTTAAAACAAAAACAAAACAATATTCTTTCGTGTGGAAATTTCGAAAAACCATGCTCTAACGTGCTGGGTGTGGTTTTTGTATAATTCACGCGATCGAATATCCTCTTTTAAATCTTTTCAAAATGTTCTTCAATTTCGAAATTCCAAGAATATTGTGTCCTAACGTGTTGGACACGACATCAATGAAATTCAAAACACATGGACATTTTATTCCTCATATTTTAAACTTCGCTCGAGATTTCAAAGTTTTTACAAACAAAGACCCGAAAGTGATTATCATGGTACCAATTTTGAGCGTGTGAGGGTGCTAATCCTTCCTCATACATAATCGACTCCCAAACCCATTTTCTGGATTTCGAAGACCAAAATATTTTTCAAAACGGATTTTAAACATTTTGTGGTGATCCAATCACACCATATAAAAATATTGGTAGCGACTCCCATTCTTTTGATCATTAAAATATTGTTCGAGACCTATTTGTTTTCTCGAAAAATAAACGTTTCGACAGCTGTACTATTAGACGCATTCTGATGTTGTAATTACTACGACTTCTGGGATATTCCTGCGTTGGTGCTTCTAGTGTAAACTCAACTTAACTCTACTCATTTGAGGTTCAACTTCAATGCAGCGACATCTCTGGTCGCAATTCCAAGCTAGTTTTGTGGCTGCATTATGTCAATGTTGATATTCTAAACTGAGTTCCTGTGCTAGCAATCTTAATATGCAATATACGAACTGCTTGCGTCGACATTAGTACAAAATATATAGAAATAATGAGAATTTAAACTAACTAGCAATGTATTAGAAAATATAAAAGCTAATTATAAAATGCTTATGATGCATGCTAAATGAGATACAAAAGAGACAATAAAAGCACTAAATTAGGGAGAAAATATATGTCATTTGTAATACCATCATTCTTGCATTGTCAAGTTTTTGAGTTTAAAATTTCTTTTTTTTTAATATACTGGTTTGATACATGGTAGTATCTGTTCATACTTTCTTAACCCTTTGACAACGCACACACACTTTGCACACACAAGCGCTCGAACCCAGGACCCCCAGGATGAACAACATCCTCTTTTTCACTGCAGCCACTTGTTAGGTTCTGAGTTTAAAATTTCTAGAAAGGTACAAAGTACATACAATTAGGTCGATATCCTAGAGTTCTTTTTTAATTACATTTTAACCACTCAAAAGAACATAACATTAATAGATGTGAGGGTAAACAATCAAAATTGTCACTTTTATTTACCTCATATTACATTTTAGTTATTTATGTTTGACAAATAATTGATGAGCTGTTAACATACAATGTGACCTATGATAAGTTCGATAAATATGTTAGAGCATATACATTGTACATCATTTGTAGATGCTGATGTTAGATAAGTTTGGCAATCTCTCTATCACTACATGTGTTTGCCCTTATTTAAAGACATTAATCTTATCTCTAAAAAAAGCTAGGGGCCTATGCTATTGCTATTCTTGTACTAGGTGCTTACAAGGGTCACTAATCATTTAGAATAAAAAATAAATGATTTTTGTATTGTAACACTTCTCGTCCGACTCGATTATTGGGTTCGATGTAAACCCCCAATCCAGTGGGTAGATTGGCGAACTATGGTGTTACCAAAAGACATTGAAAACATCATCAGTATCACAACAAAAGTGCTTCGTTCATTAAACCATTTAATATATAATAGTGAAGACGTTTTAAAATTTTGCTTGACGGATTATGGTTAATATAACATGTACCCAAGGAAAAAATATAAGAATACGCCAAAAACATACATAACATAAAAGTTTGAATTTTTGGCGAAATGTCTATAACAGTCAGCTTATACAAAATGCTATATGAAGGTACAACCCGAATTCACTTTATACAAAGTTTAAACAAAGAGGCTAGAACAAGGAGCCACCCCGATATACGCATGTTACAAATTAAGCAAATGAATGGCTCACAATTGAGTTAGCAATCTGGTTGAATCCCTTCAAAGGATTCACAACCACCATAAAAGACCTGAAATAGGAATAAAGGAAACTAGGTAAGTTCAAAAAGAACTTAGTGCGTTTCGTTAATAAACAATAACTGCCCTTAGGAGGAATAAACCACTCTCATGTGGATGCACTTCGCAACTAAGTATAGCTCCCTGGTGGATACTAGTCGCATGAAAACACAATTCACAACCTAACTCAGTTTATGGCTAAGTTTATGCATTGGAGGATGTGTAAACTAAAAAATATATAGGATTTTTCCTATATAATTTATCACTTTTTTACTTAAAATCAACGTTAAAACCAACTAAATGTTTAATAAATTAATGAAATATGTGAAAATATTAATTTAGGACATTGAAATTATTAAAATGTGATTTTATGCTTTATTATATAGTTTTTTATGCACAAAATGACTTATTTTATAATTTATTATAATGTAATGTATTTTTAAGGTATAAAGTGGGTCATGCATAAATTAATTAATATTAAAACATAAAATTATATTTAATAATTTAATATATATTATTTCATTAATAAATTGGTTTATTTAATTGTCAAATAAATTGGGTTAATTTAATACTTTGATCCTTTAATTATTTGAATTGTTTTGGACATGTTTGATAATTTTGCTGGATCATAAAACAATCCAATTCAAGAGGGACCTAGACCAATTTCAGCAACACCATGGCTGCACAAATAAATCATTTTTGGTTTAATTTTAAGAGGTCCTTGCACTTTAAAGGAAATTAGGTTTTGGCCTAAAGATTTGTTGTTGAGTAAGTCTCAGTCCCTAGTTGACATGGCATGAAGAAAACTTCAAAATGAAGCACAAAGTCACTCAAATTCCTTGAATGATGGCCAGCCACACACTTGAGAAGAATGAAGGAATTAAAATTCACTTTTTTAGTAAATGTGCTCTCAATCCTCACCTATAAATAAGAGCCAATTCCACCATTCCAAATCATCCCTCATCCCTTCACTCAATCATTTTCTCTTCTCTCTCAAATCCTCTCATCTTTTCCTCTCATTTTCCATCCCCACGCCTAGCATAATCTCTTATAGAGATTTTAGATAATTAAGCCTCTTAAAAAGGGCCACCTCGGAGAGCCATCAGCAAAGGAGCGAAGCGAAGGACCGAAGGAGTCTTCTTCGATCAGAGTTTTGGGTGATAACCACTTTGATTTGGGTTTATTCTTTCTTTTATTTAATTTGATTTAAAAATATTTGCTATGTGTTCTTTGTTCTTGTTTACAATAATGTTAGGTTAATTTTATTTAAGTTAGGATAATTGCTTTGATTAAATAATATTCATTTGATTCATGCTTATGATATTTGTGCCTTAATCGATCATGTTTTCAATTAATATCAAGTTTGTATTTCGTTCATACGTGATTGGAATGCACTAGAATTAACTGAGCGATTCTGACCAGATGACGGCTAGTAGACATATAACTGAAATGTGCATGCTCAATTTAAATCCTGACCCAATTAAATTGTAAGTTCATAATAACTTTGACTGAGCTCTGTTATCTGCATAGTTTTTAGATTTATGTGATTAAATTGTTTCAAACCTGACACGTCCCTGTTACCTCACATGAATGCTAAGAAACCCTTAATAAATAATGATCAGTAAAATGCATATTTTCTAAGTAAAGGTTTCCGAAAGGACCTAATTTGGTTTCCAAACTCATGAAAAATCGAGTTGCCATGGAATGTTTTCCGAATGTTGTTAAGCATGTTAATGATGAATGAATTTAATTAAAGTAATTGTCCTAGTTTATTTATATTATACTTGTTGTGAATTTTGTTTAATTTGTGCTAAAATCAATCATTCATATAGTTTGCATACTTAGGATAATTTGCATTAGGGATCAATTGCATTTATTTTAATTACATTTAATTTTAATCATCACTCATCCAAATATATTGTGTTTTTATTTACCAAGTTGTTAATATAATTTTACAATTAATTGATTAACATACATACAATCCTTGTGGAGACGATAACTCGATACTTACTTATTATTTGATAACGACTGTGTACACTTGCACAAACCTATACATTACAGGATGCTATCCACATCTAAGTACAATTGCAAGTAAGTATAACTTACTATCGGTTATTAATACATTCAAGTACAATTTACATGCAGTATATTTACAGACATTTAGACACCATTCCTTGTGTTAGCTTCGTATCCTTTCAACACTTCGAAGAGCTAATGTTTCATTTTCACTATATTTCTCCATAGATCCAGTGTTCCATTTGAACCTCTGCAAATCCTCCTTGTTAATTTGAACACATATGTATTCCCCCCGTAAGGCCAGGGTCATTCACCAGTCTTGGTTTGCATTCACATGGCCTACCAAAGGCAAAACATATAACATATCATATTCTCCCTTTACTATTCCTATCACATTACATTTCAACATATCTCCATTACCCTTTTTTCCACCTTTTCAGATACTGAGCTTATGCACCAAAGAAGGAGTGTCCATTTCAATTATTCATACATATTTATTTAGGTTTCGCATTTATAATTTGATTAAAACAAGAATGCTCATGTAATTTCTAATATAATGCTAACTTCACTTGGAAGGACAACATAAATTTTAAGCTAGTTCATTATTTATCAAAAGCAAAAATGGAAGGAACTCACTAGAAACTCCTAAGAAAGTTGTATCTACTTAACGAGTTATTTCCCCTTCTTAATGGGGCCTTCTCCCACTTTTTTAGCTAAATAAAATCAAACATTTCTATTAAATGCAGAAACAACTAAGACAGTTACGTAAAAAAAAGAATTGAGAACATGCAAGAATTTAACCAGAAGAAAGTTTCCTTCCATCCAAAACATCTAGTGAAAACCTATATATATACGATTTCAACCACTCTTACATTTCCTAATATTTCAACTATAGGAGGACTTAAGAAATTACTAGCACTTAGCTCGATAGGAAATTTCTAAGCAAGCTATAAACGTTGGTTCCCCCTTCAGTCAGCAAAGAACACTTTTGATTTTATTCAGAGATAACAAAGAAGAACTGATGAAAGGAAAACTAAAGGCTTTCCTCTTTTATACCTCTATTTTAATATAAGATTAAGCTCTTCCCACTCTAAATAGGATCCTTAATCACATTACATGCAAACACGATTCTATAAATTAAGAACAACCATCGAGACTCTCCAGGTGTCATGAACGATAACACATTCCTTTTTTTAAGATTTGACACGTAACTGGTATGTGTCCCACTTACTCTAGTTTAATAATTGAATGACTAACTTCGCAACAATGAAACTCACCACTAGCGTGTTCTCGAATGGGTAAACTTGCAAAAAATGCAAGATCTCGCCAAACACGAAATGAGAGTTCTCAAGATGGTGGAACATAGCGAAATGGTTTGCTAAAGGGTGTACTAAAATAAAACTAGTCTAATTTTACTAATTAGATGAGCTCTCATACAAAATCCTAATAAAATCACTTGATCAACCATCCAAAATACAAATTCAAAAATTTGAGGTGTGACAACTCTCCAACCTTAAAATAAAATTTCTTCCCCGAAATTTTTTACCTACAAAGTGAGGGTATTGCTCTTTCATAGCTCCTTCTCTTTCCCATGTATCCTCCTCCACTTTATGATTTCTCCATAGGACTTTTACCAGATGAATGTTTTTATTTCTAAGCTCCTTCACTTCTTTATCCAATATGCAAATATGTTCTTCTTCATAGGATAGGTTTGACTCCACTTCTAAAGCCTTTAATTGCACCGTGTGATCTGGGTCCGAACAATACCTTCTTAACATAGATACATGGAAGACGTTATGAATCTTAAACAATTTTTGTGGTATTGATAATCAGTAAGCTACATGTTAGCTCTAGTTTTTCAAGTATTTTGATATAACAAAAAGCATATTAAAAACCCCTTACTTCAATTTGAAAAAAATGTTTATAAGTCCTCAAAATTATTTTCAAATTATTGGACAAAATAAAATTTTAAAAAGCCTTGAAATAACTTAGTTTTTGACAATTTTTAAAGTCTGGAAGACTTCTACCGATACTTAGTGTAGGAGCCCATTTTTGTTCGGGCTCCTATTTGTTTTTTAAACCCAAAATAAATAAACCCAATTTATTTTATTAATCCAAATAAAAAAATCCATACAAGAAAAATACCCAATTACATTAAACCCAAACCATTTACAAGCCCAAATTAACCCAAACCCTAAACCAAAAGAAAGAAACCTTAGCCAGCTGCCTCTCCCCTTCCCCAAAGCTTAGACACTGATCGCCACTGCTCGAAGATCTGCTCCGATCTTCCAAGATGCGAATCTGCAAAAAAAAGGAAAGAAGATCAAGAACACAATTGGAAAATCAAATAAAAAAAGATATGTAAGTTTGTGTATAAAATACACGATATTTTTGTAAGAAGCATTCGAAATTTTGAAATAAAATACAGACATTTTTACAATCGGACGCACATTCCAAGCTAAGTAATCAAAAGTAAATTAAAGGTATCATTTTATTATTTGTTTATTTTTGTTTCGAAACTAACACAACAAATCTAACCTTTTTTATTCGAAAGCATGCAAAAGAGATGTTAGCTAGGCTGTATTTTTTTTTACCATTTGTGGCATTTTGTCTTTCGTCGCCGTCGTGGGTGTTTATCAGGGACTTCTTCGAAGGAGCGGGGCTTAAAACCGAAAGGTTTTTCAAACTTTTGAAGCGCGTTGGATACGATTTTGGTGAAAAGGACTCCAAATCCGGGCTCGAAGAGGTCAAAAACATCAAAGGTGAGTTGTTTAGGGTTCTGACCACCGTAGACGGTGGTCATTGGCACCGGTGTACAGTGGACCCACGACGGAGGCACACTGGAGCCCTAAGACCCACCGAGTGGCCCTTGAGAGAAAGGAAAGGGAAGTTTTTGATTTTTTTTAAAACAAGCTTAAAAATGCTTTTTTTTCACAAAATGTTACATATATATGCACACAAAACGACGTCGTTTTGTGCCTAATACAATAGGAATCTAAACAACGTCGTTTTGAATTAAAATCCGAAACCCGACCCATTTTAAGCCTAAAATTCGCGTGTTTTTAAACTATGGGCTAATTACCCATTTGGTCCTTTCACATTTTTAAAGAGTTTCAATTAGATCCTTTAACATTTATTATTTATTTTTAATTCGCACCAATAATTTATTCGCACTTACAATTCAGTCCCTTATACAATTTTGCCCATTTAGTTATTTTTTATAATTCTGACCCCTATGGTTTTAATTTTTATTTGATTTGGTCCCATTTTCATTTTTCATATTATTTGCATTATTTTATTTAACACTTAATTTTTATTTAATTATTATTTTCTCATTTTTTATTTATTTGTGATTTATTTTTACTTTATATTTATATATTATTTTTGATTGGTATTTTATTTATTTGTTATCAATTTTCATGCCTATTCCCTACAATTTTATTGTTTACAATTGATTTTTTTTATCTATTGCTATTTTATGATATTTAAATATTTTGCCTTTATTGGATTTTATTGATATTTTTATTTATTTGCTTGCTATATTTTTACCTTTAAATTAATTACATGACTTATTGTATCTTTGACTTAATTTTTTTGTTTTCATAATTGTTTCTTATATTTATTACTATTTATATTCCTAATTAATTAATATTATTGTCATAATTACTATAATTATATTACTATTTTATTTCTTACCATGATTATTTTATTTTATTTTATTGTGTTATTAATTGCTAATTGTATTCATTCAATTTATTCTATTCACGCATATTCTTTATTTTGCCATTATAATTTTAAATTGTGTAAATATTCATTTTTGCATGACATTTTAATTCATTTTAAAAATACATAAATCGTTTCAAAAATTAAAGCAATATTTTTATTTCGGGAATTTGAGAGAATTATGCTCTAACTCACTAGGTGTGGTTTTTTTTCTTTGAACAGAGAAAATCGAATACCCTATTTCAAATTAATAAATATGAGATTTTGGGATAATAATTAGAAATGCTCATTATTTTCGAAATTCGAATTATTGTGTCCTAACTTACTGGAAGTGATTTTTTCTTCTTGATTAATTCGAAATAACGAGCTTTCTTCATAATTTTTTTAAAAAATAAACATGCCGCTCATTCATTTAAGGATCGCAATTTAAATTTTTCTCGATTTTTTTATTTTCAACAATTAAGACTTTAAATAATCGATTAGGTACCAATTTTGGGCGTGTGAGGGTGCTAATCCTTTCTCATGCATAACCGACTTTCGAACCCGTTTTATGGTTTCAAAGACCAAAATTATTATTTTAATGATTTTCAAAATTTTAAGGTGATCCAATCACACCTATTTAAAAAAAGTTGGTGGCGACTCCATTTTCGTTTTTCAAAATATAAGCTGAGACTTTTTTTTTCAAAAAATAGTTTCGACAGCTTGGCGACTCCGTTGGGGACAAATAAGAGAATCAAGCCACAAGTCGATTATTTTTGGTCTTTTTATTGAAAATTTAAAATTTGATTTAATTTAATTTGCGATGCTTTGCATTTCATTTTTGTTTCTTACATGCTGCTTTTCTAATAATATGTTGATATTGCTATGTCTATGTGTTCCCATACATTGCATTTGTTACTTCACCTTTTAAGTGGAAGTGAGCAGCTACTCCTTCGTTAGGTTTTCACCTTCGTGCAGGATAGTGGATCACTTTCGGGATATATCCGTACCTATGCTTTCGTGAGGTTTTCACTTTCGTGCAAACATATGGGAAATGTATCCCCTGAATCGAACTTGTCTATATGAGCCTGTAATGGGTGAGGACTGAGGAATCTGCTGGTTTGGGTACCTTACTCTAGAACTAAAACTACATATAATGAACCCTAAGTGCCTATCCTAGGTAGGGCCATGTCGAACTTTTAGTGATTACCTAAAATAGATAAGTCGGTTCTTTGTTTTATGCTTTTAATGTGTTGTTAAAATTTATAGTGATTATACTGACTTGTTTTATTTTTGTCTTATTTGCATTACATCATCATATAGGAAAGGTATTGATTTAAGCTCGATTACTAATAGAAAACTGGTCATGGAAAAGGGGTATCTTGATAATATAGAGGACAATGGGGCCGTGCGTATGTGGTCAGAGGATAAGCAACGCGAGAAGGGTGATAGCCTAGTAGAAGGACATATATCAAATTACTGGGATTTTAGTCAGATTAGCGTGACTCAGAATAGTCTACAAGAGTTGAAGGAGATATAGGATCAATGGAATAATGGAATAAAATAAACTTTTTACCTTAAGTATGGAGATCTACCGTATTTGCTCGAAGTTAAGGTAGACAAGCATCTTTTCTGAGCCCTTGCACAACACTGGAACCCAGCCTATAGTTGTTTTACCTTTGGAAACATGGACATCGTACCCACGATTGAGGAGTATATTTCTTTGTTTCATTGCCCAAAGATTTAGGTAAATAAGGCCTACTTAAGGGCTGCTAGTATTCCAACCTTTTCTCAAGAAACTGATGAACATTACGGGAATGAGTAAGTAATGGGTTACAACTTGAATTAATGTAAAAGGTGACAACAAATGCATCACTTGGAAGAGCTTACGAGATTTGATCTTAGTACATCCAAATGCAAAGAAAAAGATTTATATATTTGCTCTCAGTTTATATGGATTGATTATCTTTTCTAAGACGTTGGGGCACATAGAGGAGGCGGTCATTGATATATATGATCGGCTGGATAAAAGGGTCACACCTGTTCCGGCGATTTTGGCTAAGACTTTTAGGTCGTTGAATGTATGTCAAAGATAAGGAGAAGGAAGATTTATAGGCTGTGCACCACTACTGATAGTTTAGTTCCATAGTCACTTCTAGAAGGTGGAAAAGGTCTCCTATCGAGTATTTTCTAAGAGTTATTTCCCTTTGAGAGAATTTGTGACCACGCAGAGGCAAGAAAACATCTCTAAGGAGGGGTGGATGGCTATACTCCATAGTATTTGAGACGAAGACATCAAATGGCGAGCACCATGGTTTATTCCTGATGAAATACTTTATCGATGTGGAGATTTTGATTGGGTACCATTACTTGAGATATAGGGTGCTGTAGGATATGCCTCTTTGTTAGTGATGAGACATTATATATCAAGGCAATTCATCCCAGTGACGTAGGGTCTAGCTTATTGCGAGTTTGCGTATAAGGGTAAGAACAACAAGAAGAAGGTTTGAGTGATATCGAATGCTTGGAATCAAGTTCGCATAATGAAGACGTTTGCTGCAAATCCCATGGTAACCTTGGAGTATGATGAGTGGAGGAATAGGAGAACCAATGACAACATCCTTGTGCCAAATCCAAAAATGTCCGCCCAGTTTAGGAGCATTTGTAGGTAGTTCTATCAGAATTAATATTCATAAAGCAAGACTTTGAGAAAAATAGTTCTGAGTTAAGAAAGAAGATAGAGATGGTAAAAGAAAAAAAGATGAAACTAGCATTGAATGTTGACATTCAAAGGTTAGAGTCCGAGAAGCCGTGGAAAGGAAAGAGAAAGGTTGAAGAGGACTTGGATATTTTGAATAAAGACTACAAGAAGCTTCGTCTATCAATGAGAATCGCTGGGTTAGGTAAGACATCAGAATAGTGGCAACAAGAAATCCAAGAGGAAAGGATTCGAGTAGAACAGTGGAAGAGAAAGTTTGAAGATGCTCAAGTCCAAGAAAATTCCATAAAGAGTAAGTTGTTAGAGATCCAAGTTGAGAAAGTTGAGTTGAGAGCCCAAATAGTTGAGTTGGAGGAGTCTCTGCAATGGCACCGTAATCGTAATTCTGCGACAGAATTAAGGGCAAGTCAGGTTGAGAAGAGGGAGTTGAAAAAGAGAGTAAAAGAACTTGTAACTTCTTTACAAAATTGCGAGATTCAGATTGAGTTCCTTGAAAGAACCTTAGAGACAAATTATAGGCAACTTCAGCACTCTCAGAGGCAAGTTAGAGATCGAGACTATGTCATGGGTGAAGCATTGATTCAAGTAAGAGAAGTGGCAGAATACTTACAGATGTTAGCTATTCAAGTCAATGTTTTGAGCTTAGAGTATGAATTAGAGTCTGATAAGGGCCAAAAGTTAGCATGTCTCCTTTGAAAGATTAAGACTCTGAGCAGTAGGGCAAGGCTTTATATGTACTTTATCTTATGTAAAGACATTCGTTTTCTAGTAAGATTATTCTATTAGAATTTGACTAAGAATCAATACCTTGCTTGCATATGCATACATGCATTCATTAGCATTGTACTTCATTACATACATTAAATTTCATAAAAGAAAAATAATAAAAAATCAGAAAAAATAAAAAATATTCTCACATATCTAAAACATTTGTGCCAAGCGGGTGTTATCAACTTTAAACAAAAACTGAGAGAAAGTAAGATAATCAAGATAATAGGGGAATGTTGAAAATATTTGAGCGTTAAAGCTATATCCAAAGAAAGAAACGTAGAGGGAAACTTATCGAGCATTCGTCCCTACACCCTCGAAAGTGTTTTAGACAACTAGACTGTGGAGGAGCTTCCTATAGTTTTTAGGACTTTTCCAGATTAATATTTAGAACACACTTACTGCTCTAAGCCCAAGAGTAATAGGGATCCTTTTGTAAAGGGCACATGACCACTATCTGTTATTTCAATAAAAACGATGCATTTTGTTCATCCCATTTGGCAAACATCTTACTATTCTTTCCATTTGTTTCATACCATAATTATTCATTCCTAAATTCATTTATTTCTTTGGATTCCCCTGTTGTCCATATGTCGAATCCCTTGATATCTATAATATGAGCGACACTGTTGCCTACTTAGAACCTCATTTTGAGCAGGATGTGTGTTCAGAAGAATCTCAGGATTTCGCAGATGCTCAAGATATTAATTTATCTCCTGATCTATTAGTGATGGCTGAGCAAGATGGGAAACAGATCTTACCTCACAAAGAATAGATAGAAATTGTGAGTTTAGGGGATGAAATTGAAAAAATAGAGGTGAAGATTGGGACTTGTATCTCTATAGAAATGAGGCGAGATTTCATTGCTTCGAGAGTTCAAAGATATATTTACGTGGTCCTATCAAGACATGCCCAGTCTAAGTATTGATATTGTGGTGCCCGAACTCCCCATAAGAGAAGAATGAAAATCGATCCAATAGAAGCTTCGAAGAATGAGGCTTGATGTACTGTTGATGTACTCAGAATGGGTAGCCAACGTAGTGCCAGTTCCTAAAAAAGATGGGAAGGTACGAATGTTCGTGAATTATAGGGATTTTAACAAAGCTAGCCCGAAGGATAATTTCCCTTTACCTCATATCGACACCTTGGTGGACAACACAATAGAACATTCTTTGTTCTCCTTTATGGATGGTTTTTTTCGGGTACAATAAGATAAAGATGCATCTTGAGGATATGGATAAAACCAAATTCGTTACCATGTGGGGAACCTTTTCCTACAAAGTCATGCCATTTGGACTAAAGAATGCAGGGAAACATATTAAAGGGCTATGGTAACTCTATTCCATGATATGATGCACAAGGAGATTGAGGTCTATGTCGACGATATGATCGCAAAGTATCGAACAGAAGAAGAACATGTAAAGGTTTTGAGAAAATTATTCTTGAGATTGAGAAAATTCTAGTTGAAGTTGAACCTAAACGAACATACTTTTGGGGCTACTTCAGGCAAGTTGTTAGGCTTTGTGGTCAGTAGAAGAGGAATTGAGATCGACCTTGATAAAGCCAGAGCTATACAAGAGTCACCACCGCCACGTACTCAAAAGGAAGTTTGTAACGCGTAGGTTTGTGCAAGTTTATACAGTCGTTATCAAGTAATAAGTAAGTATCGAGTTATCGTCTCCACAGGGATTGTATATATGATAATCAATTAATTGTAAAATTATATTAACAACTTGGTGAATTAAAAACACAATATAGTTGAATGAGTGATGATTTAAATTAAATGTAATTAAACTAAATGCAAATGATCCCTAGTGAAAATTAACCTATGCAAACTATATGTATGAAATAGATTTTAGTAAAGATTAAACACAATTCACAACAAGTATAACATATAAACTAGGACAATTACTTTAATTAAACTCAATTCATTATCAACATGCTTTATAACATTCGGAAAAACATTCCATGGCAAGTCGACCTTTCATGAGTTTGGAGACCACATTAAGTCCTTTCAAAATCCTTTCTTAGTAAATACGCATTTTACTGATCCTTATTTACTAAGGGTTTCTTAGCATTCGTGTGAGGTAATAGGGATGTGTTAGGTTTGAAACAGTTTAATCACACAAATCTAAAAATTATCCAAATAATAGAGCTTGGTTAAAGTTGTTATGCAACCTGCAATTTAATCGGGTTAGGATCTAAATTGAGCATGCACATTTCAATTATGTGTCCACTAGCCGTCGTCTGGTTAGGATCGTTCAACTAATTGTAGTGCATTTTAATCACGTATGAACAAAATACAGACTTGATACTAATAGAAAACATGATTGATTGAGGCACAAACATCATAAGCATCAATCAAACGAATATTATTTAATCAAAGCAGTTATCCTAGCTTAAATAAAATTAAGCTAACATTGTTGTAAACAAGAACAAAGAACACATAGCAAACATTTTTAAATCAAATTAAAGAAAAGAATGAATAAACCTAAATCAAAGTGGTTGTCACCCAAAACTCTGATCGAAGAAGACTCCATCGTTCCTTCGCTTCACTCATTTTTTGATGGGTCTCTGAGGTGGCCAACCAAGGGCTCTTTTAGAGGCTTAATAAGCTAAAATATCTATGAAGAGATGATGCTAGGCGTGGGGATGGAAAATGAGAAGAAAGATGAGAGGATTGAGAGAATGAGAGAATGATGAGTGTTAAGGGATGATTTGAAATGATGAAAATGGGGTTTTATTTATTGGTGAGGAGTAAGGGTTTGTTTACTAAAAATAGAGAGTTTAAAATCATTCATTCTTCTCAAATGGGTGGCTGGACATCACTCAAGGAATTTTAGTGGAATTATGCTTCAATTTAAAGCAATATTTATGCCACAACAACTAGGGACTGAGACTTGGTCAACAACAAATCTTTGGGTCAATCTCTGATTTCTTCTAAATTGCAAGGATCTTTTTAAATTAAACCAAAAGTGGTTTATTTGGGCAGCCATGTGTAGCCGAAATTGGGCTAAGTCCGTCTTCAATTTGGACGATTTTGTGATCCAGTAAAATATTCAGTCCTGTCCAAAATAACTTAATTAATTAAGAGACCAAAGAATCAAATTAACCCAATTATTAAACAATTAAATAAACCCAAATTATTAATGAAATATTTTTATATTAAATTATTAAATATAATTTCAGGTTTTATCATTTAATTTAATCGTGCATGGCCTACTTTGTACCTTAAAAATATATTATGTTTCAATAACCATAAAATAAACCATTTTATGCATGAAAACTATATAATAAAGCATAAAATCACATTTTGGTAATTTTTATGTCCTAAATTCATATTTTCACATATTTATCAATTTATTAAACATTTACTTGGTTTTAACAATGAATTTAAGTAAAAAGGTGATAAATTACATAGGAAAAAAACTTATATATTTTTCAATTTACAAATTTCAAGGGTTCCTAAGGAGACTGAATTACATCGCTCGGTTCATCTCACAACTAACCAAGAAGTGTGAGCCTATCTTTTGTCTTCTTAAAAAGCACAACCCAAGATTGTGGGATGATGAATGCCAAAAGACCTTTGACAAAGTTAAACATTATTAGTCCAATGCTTCAGTTTTAATGCCATCGAATCTAGATAAACCTTTGATCCCTGTACTTGGTTGTATTTGAAAACTCTATGGGATGCGTACTGGGTCAACATGATGAGTCAGGAAAGAAAGAAAGAGAAATTTACTATCTCAGCAAGAAGTTCACTGAATACGAGATAAGATATTTGCCAATAAGAAATTGTGTTGTGCTTTGGTCTCGACAACTCAAAGGTTGAGGCAGTACATGTTATACCACACAAGTTGGTTGATTTCAAAATTTTATCATCTTAAGTTCATGATGGGGTAGACTACATTAAATGGAAGAATGGCTAGATGGCAAATGCTTCTCTCTGAATTCGACATAGTTTATGTGAATTAGACAGCTATAAAAGGAAGTGCAATAAAAGATTATCTAGCTAGTAGAGCTCTTGAAAACTATGAGCCGTTAGATTTCGATTTCCCAAATGAAGATTTAATGTATGTTGCAACCATAGAAGAAGAAATTTTAGAAAGGCATCCTTGGAAAATGAATTTTGATGGCGCTTCAAATGCCACCGGTAAAGGAATTGGAGCAGTTTTGGTATCCCCAAAAGGATATCATTACCCGCTCACAAGCAAACTTGACGTCAATTGCACAAATAAAATGACAGAATATGAAGCATGTATCATGGGTCTCCGTGCAACTATAGAATGCAAGATCCAGGTTTTGGAGGTGTATGGAGATTCTGTATCGGTAATTTATCAACTCAAGGGTGAATGGAAAACGAGAGACTTTAAGTTGATTGATTATCGAAAGTTGGTTCTCGAGTTAATTTTAAAGAATTTGAGAACATCATCTTCCATTACCTCTTGCGAGAAAAAAATCAGATGGTTGATGCTTTGGCTACCCTTGCCTCCATGATTATGGCCAATAAATAAGAAGATATGAAGTCCATTCAGATGAGCATCTATGAGGTTCCAGCTCATTGCTATAACATTGAAAAGGAAGAAAGGGATAATTATCCTTGGTACCAAGAAATATTGCAATACGTAAAAGACCAAAATACCCTAAGCAAGCCACTGAAACTGATAAAAGGATGTTGAGAAGGCTCGCCATTGATTATGCCCTTGATGGAGATATTCTATACAAAAAAAAGGAAAGATCAGGTCTTATTGAGGTGTATCGATGCTGTTGAGGCCCGAAAAATTTTAAAAGAAGTCCATAGGGCATTTTTGGAACACATGCCAATGGTTTCACAATGTTTAGGTAGATCATAAGATTCAGATATTATTAGTCAACCATGGAAGGAGATTGCATTAGATATGCTAAGAAATGTCATAAATGTCAAATTTATGGAGACAAAATTCATGTACCTCCTTCACCTCTTCATGTTATGACTTCTCCATTGCCTTTTTCTATGTGGGGCATGGACGTCATTAGGCCAATCTCACCAAAGGCTTCTAATGGGCATAGGTTCATTTTTGTGGTCATCAATTACTTCACTAAGTGGGTGGAAGCTGCTTCTTATGCTAATGTTATGAAATCAACAGTTAGTAAATTCTTGAAGAAAGAAATCATATGTCGGTATGGAATGCAAAAAAAGATCATATCCGACAATGCTTTGAACTTGAACAATAGCACGATAGCAGAGGTCTGTAGTCAGTTCAAGATCAAACATCATAATTCAGCATCGTATCGCCTAAATATGAATGAGGCAATGGAGGTAGCTAATAAGAACATCAATAAGATCGTTGGGAAAATGACAAAGACCTACAAAGATTGGCTTGAGAAGTTACCACTTTCTCTCTACGCCTATAGAACGTCTGTCAGAACTTCTATTGGGGTAACAACGTTCTCATTAGTATATGGAATGGACAAAGACCTACAAAGATTGGCTTGAGAAGTTACCACTTGCTCTCTACGCCTATAGAACGTCTGTCAGAACTTCTATTGGGGTAACACCGTTCTCATTAGTATATGGAATGGAGATAGTTCTGCCCATTAAAGTTAAGATTCCTTCTCTCCGAGTCTTATCAGAAGTAAAGTTAGATGAAGTAGAATGGATCCAGTTAAGATATAACCAACTAAACCTGATTGACGAAAAGAGATTGAAAGCCATCCGACATGGTCAGATGTACCAAAAACGAATGATGCAGGTTTATGACAAAAAGGTTCGCCCTAGGGAATTCCATGAGGGAGATCTAGTTTTGAAAATGATTCTTCCTATACAAAAGGACTTCCGAGGGAAATGGATGCCAAATTGGAAAGGCCCATATGTGGTAAAGAAAGCCTTTTCTAGAGGAGCTTTAATTCTAACTTAGATGGATGGCAAGGATCTGTCAAACCCTGTGAACTCAGATTCAGTGAAAAATACTTCGCCCAAAAAAATCTCAAAACCCAAAAGTTTGAGTTGAAAACCTGAAAAGGAGGTTCAAACTAGCAAAAAAAAAGGGAGGGGTCGAGATGAAAACCCGCAAAGGGTGTCTTAAAGCCTAAGGAGATTTAAGTCGAAAACCCTTAAAGGGAGGCTCAGATTTGGAACAAGATTGGGCATGAAATGCTCTTCTTTCTCAAAAGTAACAGCATGGAGAGACGTTACATCTTGGGCATCGATGAAGTATAACTGTTTCCATGGGTACACATCAGGCTCAAAATGGTTCTCGTCAAGTTTGCTCGAAGAAATTCATACGTTGATATTTAGGGCACTTGGTTGTATTCTTTTTTACTCACCTTAGCAACTTTTGATTGATGTTTGCCAACATTTGCTATTTTTGACCAATCTTTGTAATCTTTGGCCACTATTTAATCAAACCCACTTTTTGATCAATGTTGATATCATTCATTCTCATTTAAGCCTTGTTATCAATAACTTTAATTTTATCCATGTTTCATAACCCTGTTCAAGGCATTCTTTGCATTGAAATAACGATTAGTAGACTAGACGATATAAGGTACAAAAGGATTTCTACATATTGCTTTGAAATTTTTTTGAAAAGTACAGGGACTTGAAATAGGACTATTAGTTAGAAATAACCAAATTCGAGGGTCGAAAGGACCCTAAAACAAGTAGCTCAGAGTATGAATACTTTTTGGATCTCCTATTAAGGACACCAGACTTGAAAGGAAGACATGGAGACATATCAGCGATGAAACAATATTGATCTAAGGACCAAAACACAAATCATTTTAAAATATGACATCTTTGCATTCATATCAGCAAGCACATTTAGATAGGAGCATTTGATTCATTTAGATAATGGCATCCTAATTGCATGGTCTAGATAGAGGCCCATAGGATAGATTCTACAAGTCATATCCTTAAAGAATGGCATGATAGAACAACAACCCCTATACCCTTAAAGTGGCAGAAGGGTGGAGTAAAACAAGTATCAGTTCTCAAACTCCATGAAAGTTGCAGTGGAATGGAGTGAAGCCACACCAAATCTTAAAGTTGAAGAGGGAAAGATTAAAGTGGCAACGACGAATCTTATACCCTAAAATAGAAAAAGGAAAGATTAAAATTGCAACGGCGAATCTTACACCTCAAAAATAAAAAAGAAAGATTAAAGCCACAACGACGAATCTTACACCCCAAAACCAAAAAGGAAAAGATTAAAGTTGTAATGGCAAATCTTACACCCTAAAATTGAACAGGGAAAGATTAAAGCCATAATGGCGAATCTTACACTCTAAAATCAAAAAGGGAAAGATTAAAGCCAAAATGGTGAATCTTACACCCTAAAACCAAAAAGGGAAAAGATTAAAGCCGTAATGATAAATCTTACACCTTAAAATCAAAAAAGGGAAAGATTAAAGCTGTAACGATAAATCTTACACTCTAAAACCAAAGTGGGAAAGATTAAAGCCACAATGACTAATCTTACACCCTAAATCAAAGAGGTATAGATTAAAGCCAGAACGATAAATCTTACACCCTAAAAAACTAAAAAGAGACATATTAAAGTCATAACGATGAATCTTACTCCCTAAAACTGAAGAGGGGCAGATTAAAGACGTAACGGCAAGTCTTACACCCCTAAAAAACTAAATAAGGACAAATTAAAGTTTCAACGGTGAATCTTACACCTCTAAAGTTGAAGAGAAGAAAATTGAAGCCGCGAAGACTAATCTTTATCTCCTTGAAGTTGCAATATAGCAAGATGAAGCTGTGTCACTAGATCTTGTCTTCCTAAAAAAGTAGTAAAGTAGATACATTGGAGTAGAATCACCAACGGGATGAAAGAATAGAGAAACACCAGAGGTCGAAAGACAGGACAAAACTGGTCTCCCTTCATGTCTTTGCTCCATTCCCATTACATGATAATGAACAAAGAGAGGCAATTGTAGGAGCCCATTTTTGTTTGGGCTCCTATTTAGTTTTTTACCCCAAAATAAATAAACTCAGTTTGTTTTACTAATCCAAATGAAAAAGTTAATACAAAAAATATCCAATTACATTAAACCCAAAAACCCAAACCATTTCCAAGCTCAAAAGCCCAAATTAACCCAAACCCTAAACCAAAAGAAAGAAACCCTAGCCAACTGTCTCTCTCCTTACCCAAAGCTCGAACGATTGACCGCCATTGCCCAAAGATTTGCCCCGATCTTTCAAGATGCGAATCTGCAATAAATAAGGAAAGAAGATCAAGAACACAAAAGGAAAATCAAATCAAAAAAAGATATGTAAATTTGTGTATAAAATACACGAAATCCGAATGTAATGGATACGAAATATTTGTAAGAAGCATTAGAAATTTTGAAATAAAATACAGACATTTTTTACAATCAGACGCACATTTAAAGCAAAGTAATCGAAAGCAAATTGGAGGTAGCATTTTATTATTTATTTATTTTTGTTTCAAAACTAACACAACAAATCTAACCTTTTTTATCCAAAAGCATGCAAAAGAGATGTTAGGGTGTAACTTTTTTTACCTTTTGTGGCATTTTGTTCATCGCCGTCATGGGTATCTATCGAGGACTTCTTCGGAGGAGCGGGGCTTAAAATCGAAAGGTTTTTCAAACTTTTAAAGAGTGTTAGATATGATTTTGGTGAGTTTTTTAAGGTTTCGACTACCGTAAACAGTGGTCGTCGGCACCGACGTATGGCAGACCCACAGTAAAGGCACACTGGAGTGCTAAGACCGTCCGAGTGGCCCTTGAGAGAAAAGGAAAGGGAAGTTTTTGTTTTTTTTTTTAAAACGAGGTTAAAAATGCTTTTTTTTTCACAAAATGTTACATATATATGCAATCAAAACAACTTCGTTTTGTGCCTAATACAATAGGCATCAAAACGACATTGTTTTGAATTAAAACTTGAAACTGACCCGTTTTAAGCCTAGGATTCTCGTGTTTTTAAACTATGGGCTAATTGCCCATTTAGCCCTTCTGTATTTTTAAAGAGTTTCAATTAGGTCCTTTAATATTTATTATTTATTTTTAATTCGCACCAATAATTTGTTCACAGTTACAATTAGATCCCTTATACAATTTTGCCCATTTAGTAGTTTTTTTTTATAATTCTGGCCCTTATAGTTTTAATTTTTATTTAATTTGGTCCCATTTTCATTTTTCATATTATTT
Source organism: Gossypioides kirkii (assembly GCA_005610355.1). Classification (NCBI taxonomy): domain Eukaryota; kingdom Viridiplantae; phylum Streptophyta; class Magnoliopsida; order Malvales; family Malvaceae; genus Gossypioides; species Gossypioides kirkii. The sequence continues at coordinate 13,440,613 of CP032255.1, forward strand.
GCATTATTTTATTTAACACTTAATTTTTATTTAATTATTATTTACTCGTTATTTATTTATTTGGGATATATTTTTACTTTATATTTAATTTTATTTATTATTGGTATTTTATTTATTTATTTTATCAATTTCATGCATATTTCTTACAATTTTATTATTTATAATTGATTTTTTTATATTTTTATTTTATGCCATTTAAATATTTTGAGTTTATTTAATTTTATTGATATTTTTATTTATTTGCATGCTATATTTTTACTTTTAAATTAATTACATGACTTATTGTATCTTTAACTTAATTTTTTTTGTTTCCATTATTGTGTCTTATATTATTGCTATTTATATTCCTAATTAATTAATATTATTGTTATTATTACTATGATTATATTACTATTTTATTTATTACCATGATTATGTTATTTTATTTAATTGTGTTATTAATCGCTAATTGAATTCATTCAATTTATTCTATTAATGTATAATCTTTATTTTGCCATTATAATTGTAAATTTTGTATATATTCATTTTTCCATGACATTTTAATTCATTTTAAAAATACATAAATCATTTCAAAAATCGAGGCAATATTCTTTATTTCTGGAATTTGAGAGAATTATGCCCTAACTCACTGAGTGTGATTTTTTTTCTTTGAACCAAGATAGTCGAATACCCTATTTCAAATTAAAAACTATGAGATTTTGAGATAATAATTAGAAATGCTTATTATTTTTGAAAGTTCGAATTGTTGTGCCCTAACTTACTGGATGTGACTTTTCTTCTTGATTAATTCAAAATAACGAGCTTTCTTTGTAATTTTTTTAATAAAATAAACATGTCATTAATGCATTTAAGGATCGCAATTTAAATTTTTCTCGAGATTTTTTTATTTTCAACAATTAAATCTTTAAATAATCGATTAGGTACCAATTTTGGGCGTGTGAGGGTGCTAATCCTTCCTCATGCGTAACCGACTCCCGAAATCGTCTTATGGTTTCAAAGACAAAAATTGTTATTTTAATGATTTTCAAATTTTTAAGCTGATCCAATCACACCTATTTAAAAAAGGGTGGTGGCGACTCCATTTTCGTTTTTCAAAATATAGGTGATAGGATTAGAAAAGACTATTGATTTCTCCTTATTATGATATAATTTGTTCCCATTTGATCATCTTTAGCATGCATTTTTAGGCTTTTTTAACTTAGTTATTACATTTTCTAACTTAGTAGAGCTTAGCCTAATTTCCTTTAACTTTATCATGTTTTTCCTACTAATGTCGCTACATTAGTTGTTTAGTATTACACCCAAAGATGTCACTGCAGGAACCTGTCATGAAGGATTAGTGAATGAAGATGTCCAGAATTGTCGCTGCAAAATAGGATCTAAATTTGTGCCCAGAACTATGACTGCACCAGACAACTGTCTGATGAACACACCAGATTTATGTGAGTTGTACAGCTAGTATAACCAACTTGTACAGCTAGAGGAAGTTAGATCTGAAAGGGAGGACACCTGTACTATGCAGTGGATGTTAAATACTAAAGAGAAAAGATTTTCGAGATCTCCAGCTGGACTTTTGAGTGGAAAAAAATTTCTTCTTCAACATTTTTTTCAAGCTTGCATCCATGGCAGCTTAAATTCCTGAGGGTAACCTGACGTTGATGAGAAGACAGCCTTACTTCTGATGTGGAGCACCTTAAATGCGATCCAAGAGGAGTGTAAGGGAGTGATTCAAGTAAACTAGGAATATGAAACTTCAATTTATTCTGTTATTTCTCTTGATTAACGCTGATAAGTTTTGATAATTTGAGTTGTATGGAAGTATAATTTAATTTCAAATTTGAATGATATCTATTTCAATATTTCCTTTATTGTTTATCTTTAGATTTAATTGTTTGACCTCGAAAGTGTGACTGCAGTCACTGTCACTGAAAAATCCAGCGACAAATTAAATTAACAAGCAAGACAATGGAAGTTGCTTGAGGATCAAAGGAATTCACTCCACTTGTTCTTGAGTATATTGCATTGCCAACATTGGAAGGTGTGGTTAGTGTGATTATTTAAGTCTTTGATAAACAGGGAATTTAAGGTTGGTAAGATTTCATTGTGCTTAATTGTGGTGACAATTTATCTATTATTAACCTTGTGATCACATTTAGCTTTTTGCCAACTTTTCAAGTCAGGAAACCCTTATTTTATTATCAGTACTTTACTTCTTAAATCTTTCAATATTGTTTCAACAAATTAATCTCATTTTTTTCTGCATTTCTAATTTTAGTTGCATCGACATCTGTCGTTACAATCTATCTTGTTTTAACTTTCATTGCATCGACAATTATAAACACAAACAACCATCCTTGTGGGATCGATATTCGATAGATTTACATCTATCTATCATACTTGCATCGACAGTGTTCGCTTGCACAAATTGCTGTGACGTTCATAGCGCGATCAATAAGCCAAGACTTATTTTTTCAAAAAATGGTTTCGACACTTACTAGGACAAGTATCATTAGAACTCAAAGTAGAAAAACCTTTGGAATGCTTCAAAATTCTACCGGTAAAACTAGGACATCTACCGATACAACTCTTGGTTCTACCGATACAACCAAGACTTCTGTCAATAGAACATACTCTAGTGAGCAAGGAAGTTGTGGCTTGGGACTTTTACCGATACCTTGGGCAAGATTACCAAAACAACTTCAGTTCTACCAATACCTAGAAGACTTCTACCGAAACAAGTCAAGTCACTAACCAAAGTTCAGCATCCCTTGCACTTCTACTGATACTCTGATGGGTTCTATTGATACCAAATGAAACCCTTAAAGTTCTACCGATACAATGGAGGCTCTACCGATACAATGATTCCAATGATCATATTTTGTAAAGTCTTCTACCCATACAAGTGTGCTTCTAATGAAACAACGAAGCTATTGTCTGTATTAAATGTTGGTTTTAATGGCTGCAACGACTCTATTTCATTTCTAACGACTATAAACATCATAAGGAGTTAGATAACTTAAATACAAGGTCAAGGCTCCCCATTGAAGTTAACAAAGACAAGAAACAAGTGCTTAACTTTAAAGAACTCGTTTTCCAATATTTTATCAACATTCTACCAAATATTTCTTGTACACACTTATAGGTTAAGTTTTCAATCATTCTTTCAAGTGTTGTAACTTTATGTAAGAGTGCTTAATTATTGATCGTCTACCTTTTAGAGGTATATTCTCTTTCATTCTTATTTTATCTTATTTTATGAGGAGTTGCTTAAAGTTTTGGGTAGAAAACCTTAAGGGAAAGTGGTTCTATCTTACCTTTGAAAAGATAGGGATTTGTAAGGTTAAACCTTGCCCTTAAAGATTCAAATCTAGTGGATTTGGAAAATCTTTAGTTGAGGAAAGCTAAGGTAGTGGACGTAGGCAATTGAGGTCGAACCACTGTAAATTCTTGAGTCATTTGCTTTTCTCAAATTTATCGAAAACTTTTTAAAAACTAATTCACCCCCTCTTGGTGTATTTCTATATTAACAATTGGTATCAGAGCTAAAACTCAAATGACGATCTTAAAAGATCTTAAAGTTATCTAAGATGAAGATCATAAGTCAAGAGATGTGCTTTATGGCATCGGAGCAAAATTTCACCGTGGTGGGAGAAGGTTATTCCACCGTGGGGCCTCCTCTATTTAATGACACAAACTACTCTTATTGGAGAGCAACAATGAAGTTATTCATCCAAGCCAACAACTATGAAGTTTGAAGGATAATCACAAATGGGCTATCCATTCCAATGAAGAGGGTTAAAGGTGTCATTGTCCCAAAGGAAAAGAGTGAATGGGATGATCACAATATCAAAATGGTGTAATTGAATGCAAAAGTCATGCACACTCTATTTTGTGCTCTTAGTTCAAATGAGTACAACAGAGTTTCCTTATGCAACAATGCCAAAGAAATATGGGACAAGCTTGAGGTTACCCATGAAGGAACAAGTAGAGTAAATGAATCCAAGATAAGTCTTCTCACTTTTTATTTTGAGTTATTTAAGGAAGAATCGGAGGAAGGAATCAAGGAGATGTTTGATCTCTTCACCAACATCATCAATGGTCTCAAAGCCCTTGGGAAGATCTATCCTAAAATAGAGATGGTGAAGAAGATGTTGAGTAGTCTTCTAACATCTTGGGAATCAAAGGTTATGGCAATAGAAATGAGCTTATTGGCTCCTTGTTGGGAATCAAAGGCTCTTCCTTGATGAGCTCATTGGTTCCTTGTTAACATACGAAATGAAAATCAACCACCATGCGAAAGTAACCAAGGAAGTGCTAAAGAAAGTGGGAATTGCCTTCAAATCGACAACTAGTGAGAAGGATAAGATTCCAATGATGATGATAATGATGAGGAAGAGATGCCTATGTTGGCAAGGAAATTCAACAAAGTCAAAAGATTTCCAAGAAAAGACATCATTAAGGGTGAACCAAGCAAAAAGGAAAAAGACCCAATCATTTACTATGAGTGCAAAAAGTCGGGTCACATTAAATTTGATTGTCCATAATTGAGGAAGAAAAGGGCATCAAAACAAAAGAAGAAAGCCATGATGGCAACTTGGGGCGACAATGACTTTTTTGATGAGGAGGAGGAAAATGAAGTTACCTAACAATGTCTTATGACTATTAAAGAACAAAAGATAACTCTAAACTCTAGTGAATTAAATGAATATACTTTTAAAGTGTTACAAGATGCATTTTGTCGAAATGTTTTTCTGAAAAATGTCTCGTATTTTATTTTAAAATCGAAAATGGAGTCGCCACCAATATTTTTCATTTGGTGTGATTGGACCATCTTAAAATATTTAAATTTATTTTTAAAAAACAATTTAATCTTCAAAATCTAGAAAATAAGTTCGAGAGTCGGTTACGTGTGAGGAAGGATTACCACTCTCACACGCCCAAAATTGGTACCTAGTAGATTTTTTAAAAGTCTTATTTGTTAAAAATTTGAAAACTCAAGTAAAATTAAAATGCGATCCCTAAATGTATGATTTTTGTAATGTAATTTTAGAAAATGAATTCGAAGAGGAAAATGCCCTTCTGTTTCGAATTAATCGAGAAGTTGAAGTCGTGTCCAAGACGTTATGGCACAACATTCTCAAAATTTCAAAATTAAAGGACATTTAACAATTTTAAAATAGGATATTCAATTATTTAAATTCAACGAAAAACCATACCCAATACGTTAGGGCATAATTTTCCAAATCCTTTACACAAAAGGATATTGCCTCATTTTTTAAATAATTTATTTTATCAAAACAATACATAATTTATTTGAAATATTTTTAGGTTACAAAGATTGAGTAAATGTGTGTTCAATTTGCAATTAAAATGACAAGGTGGTAACATATATGTGCATGGAGTAAATTTAATGAATACAATCAAATTCAAATTACAAAAAAATAACAAATCATACAAATATTGAATGAAGCATGTAACCAACAATAAGCAATAACAATGAATAAATGAATAAAGAATATGGAAATGAGCAAAAAAATTAAGATTGAATACATATAAAAAAACTTAAATAAGAGAATTGGATTTAAATAAATAAAATAGGGAATAAAAGGGCAATTTTTTAAAAAATAAAATCTGTTGAAGGCTATATTAAAACTAAAAATAAATTTTGGGCTAAAATAAAAAAAATTAGAAAAGTTGGGACCTATTTTGAATATTCGAAGAGACACAATGACCCAATGAGAAATTTTCCCAGGTCTGTACACGTGTCGTCTCCAAGCAAAATCGAACAGGGGATCAAATTGTACAAATTTACAATCAAACTGCTAAATTTTTAAAAAAATAAAAATTTGTTTAGGATTAAATTGAAAATTTTGAAAACAGGGGAGAAACATGCAAACCCTTGATGAGTCTAGAGCGGGTCGAATCGGGTTGCATGAAATGACGTCGTTTTGGACACTAACTTCTCACTCCAAAATGACGTCGTATTCCCTTTAGTATATAAGTCAAAATATTTTGTTAAAAATTCATTTTTTTAATTTTGTTTTTACAAAAACTTTTCATTCTCTCAAATTTTAGTATATAGATCTAGGGTTAAAATACCCTAAATCAAAATCAAATCCCCAAAAAAGCTCAGACCTTGTTCGATTTTCTATGGTTTTTGAAATGGAAGATCTTTTTTTTGCCTTTTAGAAGCCCCCACATGACCATTAGTTGGTCCGGAGGGATTCTCAAATGGCCACCACGACGGTGGTGGCGTCCGAACGACAACCAGGTAATCTCCTTCCTTTTTCTCTTTTTTATTATTTTGTATTTTAGGGTTTTTGAAATAAAAAAGAAAATATAAAATGAAATAAATATAACAGTATACCTTAAAAAACTCTGATTCTTTGTATTCCAGATTACTAGCGTTTGTCAAAAATACAAACTGATTCAAAATTCGCTTTTATTGTCGAAATACACATGATTGTTTTTTGTTTTTTCTATTTGTCTTTTGTTTTGCTTCTATTTTCTTCTTTGATGTAGGTAAATCGGTGGTGGCAAACGTGGTCTCTGGCAGTCTAATGGTGATCTCAAGCGTGGGGTGTCAGATGGCCTTGGGAATGTTTTACTAACATGGCAAGGGCATGGGAGTGGTAGTGATGACACCAAGGTCTCTAGCAGATTAAGGTTTTTGTTTATTTAGGGTTTTAGGTCATTTAGGCTTTTTGGGTGTTTGGGCTAGGTGGGTAATTAGGTTAGGTTTAAGTGATTGGGTTAGATGATTTAGGTGTTGGGTCATGGGTGTTTGATTTGAGTTCTGGGTAAGGTTTGTGTAAATGGGTTGTAATGGATTATGGTATGTAAAAATAATTATTTGATGGACTCTTTTTTATTTTGTTTGGTCTATTTGTTTTATCTTTGTTGGGCCTAGACAAATTGGGCTCTAACAGCTGCCCCTCTTTGCTCATTGTTGGACAAATTGGATAAATTTCATCCGATCCCACTGAGCTTGGTTTCTTTGGTGTCGTAGCTTCTTCTTGCTCCCCTAAAACTTCAAGGGATAAAGATTTGCTTTCATACTTCAATCTACCCTCTGGATGGGGTAAAAGACTGGATGGCTTCAATATGCACTCTAGTTAGGTAAAAAGATCGGATGATCTTCAATCTACCTTCTGGTTAGGCTAAAAGATCGGATGGTCCTCAATCTACCCCACGGTTGGGATAAAAGATTGGACGATCTTTAATCTGCCCCATGATTGGGGTAATAGATCAGAGGGTCTTCAATCTGCCTAATGGTTGGGGGAAGAGATCGGATGGTCTTCAATTTGCGCTTTAGTTAGGGTAAGAGATCGGATGGTCTTCAATCTGCCTCATGGTTGGGGTAAGAGATCGGAGGGTCTTCAATCTACCCCATGGTTGGGTTAAGAGATTGAATGGTGTCTTCAATCTGCCTCGTGGTTGGGGTAAGAGATTGGATGGTGTTTTCAATTTGCCCTATGGTTAGGGTGAGAGATCGAATGGTCATTGATTTGCCCCGTGGTTTGGGTAAGAGATCGAATAATATCTTCTATCTGCCTCGTGGTTGAGGTAAGAGATCGAATGGTGTCTTCAATCTACACCATGGTTGGGGTAAAAGATCGAATGGTGTATTTAATTTGCCCCGTGGTTGGGGTAATCGAATCTGCTACTGTAGTTTCAATCTGCTTCACTGCAACTTCAGGAAGATAGGTGATCGCACCATAAACGTCACAGCAATACTGTGCAAGCGAACACTGTCGATGCAAGTATAATAGATAGATGTGAGTTTGTCAGATATCGATCTTATGAGGATAGTTTCTTGTTGCTTAAATTTGTCAAAGAAAAAGTAGTTAAAATAAGAAGAATTGTCAAGAGTAATGTTAGTGCAATTAAGTCAAGACTACACAAATAAAAGAGTTAAAACTGTATTGTAAAACTGTAATATAGATTGTCAAAGCAATTTAATAGAAGATGAAATGAATATTGAATATATTTTGTGAATGTAAATTAAGAGAATTAAAGAAGTAAAACAATTATAAAGGAATAAGGGATCCCTAATTTGGCAAGTTGGCAAACACCAAATGTGACTACAAGGTAACTGCTAGATAAATTGTAGTCGCAATTAAGTTCTATGAGATCTTACTACTTTCGACTTCTCTGTTTAGCAAAGACCCAAACACTCACATTTGGGAACAAGTGGCCAGAATTCCTTCTTGCCTCAAGCAACTTCCTTTGTCTTGCATGTTGATCTAACTTTATCACTATACCTTCTAATGACTGTGACTACAATCGGACTTCTGTGGTCAAAACAGTTAAATCCAAAGATAAACAAATAAGAAGAATTGAGTAGAAACCAAAGTAGATCTAACATTAATAGGTACTTCCATACACAATTAAACTCAACAGAATTTATCAACATTCAAGTGGAATTAAAGAAGAAATTGAAGCATTCTATTCCTAGCCTACTAGAATCTTTCCGTAATTGCTCCTCTTGGGTCGTACTTAGACACTCCTCATTAGAAGTAGTTGCCTTCTCGTCGCATCAAATCACCTCCTGGAAAGTTAAGCTTCCAAGGCAGCTTACTTAAGAAAGAATCAGAAAAATATATATTAATTTCTTCACGAGCTTCTCCTCTCTTCTTCTCTCTCTCCCCTCTATTTTTCTTCACTAGTAAGAACAGGTGTCCTCCTTTTCTTAGATCTAACTTCTTTATAGCTGTACAAGTTAGTTACTCTAGCTGTACACTCACGTAGATCTAGTTTATGCATTAGGAAGTTGCAAGTTGTCGTGACATTACTAGATGCAAATTTATATTTTTATTCGTTGCGACAACTTCACATTTTCATGCGCTGGTGCTGCTAGATATGTTTAACAGCTTAAAGTCCTTGTTGCAATCTGAAAGTGTTCATGCAATGACATATTTGGGCACAGTTCTATATCGATCTTATGGCTACAGCTCTGAATGCTTTCATGCTTCAATCTTCTATGATGGATTCCTATGCTGACATCTTTAGACTTAAAAACTGATACTAAATACAATGACATTAGTAGCACAAATAGGATAAAATGAAAGAAAATAAGACCATACAACACTGACTTAGAAAATGTAATTACTAAGTATAAAATGCTGAAAATGTATGCTAAATATGATACAAAGGGAACAAATTATACTCTAATTAGGGAGAATTTAATGGTCTTTTCTAATGCTATCAATAGGATTTGGTTTTGAAGCTTCACTCCATTCCACTGTGACCTCAGGGACATTGAGATCTGCCTCGTTGTTTAATCCAACCCATTGTAGCCTCAGGGGTATAGGGTTTGGTGTTTACTCGGTGCATCACACCATTTTGTGGGGAATGAAACCTGTAGAATATGCTTCTATGGACCTCTATGTAGGCCAAATTATTGGGATGCTATGATTGGAATAGGCTAAATACTCCTAACTAAGTGAATGCGCATGATGTTGGTATGAATGTCAAATTCAAAAATGATTTTTTTCTTTTTTTTATTCGTCCTTGGATTGACACGGTTTGTCGTTTGTCCAAGTTCCATCACTGATGTGCTACATTATCTTTTTCTATGTCTTTGATGAGACTTCAGAGTATTCTTAGTTCGAACTACTTGCTTCAAGTTTGGTCCTTTTAACTAGTGGTCCTTTTTCAAGTCCCTGTACCATTTAAGAATCTTTCCAAAGTGATATGCGTAGATCCCTGTATGTTTTATAACATTAGTCAATTATCCGTTATTTTAATGCAAAAATGCTTGAACAAGGTTATGAAAGAATAAGGTCGAATTTTATTGAAGACAAAGTTCAAAGGAAAGAATTGAAAAATGGCAGACATTGGTCAAAGAAAAAATTGTCAAATATAGACAAAAACAATATTAGGTGCCCCAGATATCAAAGTATGTGCTTCTCTAAGTCGACTTGATAATGACTATTCTCAGCTCGATATGTGTCTAGAAAACCTGGAGTACTTTGTCGATGTCCAAAGATGTAAAGTTTTTCTATCTTCTTACGTTTGAGGGAAATGATCATTTCAAGTCCATTCTTTGCTCCAAATTTTAGTCGCCCTTTCTGGGTTTTCATCTCAAAATCCCTTTGATTTCAAGACGCCCTTTGCGAGTTTTGATCTTGACCTCTCATTTTTCTCTTTTGCTTTTTTCTTTTATTTGGGTTTCAAGATTCCCTTTGCGGGTTTTCATCTCGACCTCCTCTTTTTTTTAGGGGAAATACTTTTTCATCGAAACTGAAGTGATGGGATTCTGCAAATCTTTGCCATCCATTTCAGTCAAAATGAGGGCTCCTCTAGAGAAGGCTTTTTTCACTATATAAGGTCCTTCCCAATTGGGTATCCATTTTCCTTAGAAATCTTTATGTGTGGGAAGTATCTTTTTCAAAACTAGATCTCCTTCACAGAATTCTCTAGTTCGAACTTTTTTGTCATAAGCTCTCATCATTTGTTTTTGATACATTTGACCATGACATATAGCTCTTAATCTTTTCTCTTCGATCAAGTTTAGCTGATCATATCTAGCTTGGACCCATTCTGCCTCATTTAACTGTAATTTTGACAAGACTCGGAGAGAAGGAATCTCAGCCTCAATAGGCAAAACTGTCTCCATCTCGTACACTAGTGAGAATGGTGTAGCTCTAATATAAGTTCTAACTGAGGTTCTATAAGCAAAAAGGGCAAACGGTAACTTCTCGTGCCAATCCTTATAGGTTTCTATCATCTTTGAAATGGTCTTCTTGATGTTTTTGTTAGCTGCCTCCTCTACTCCATTCATTTTTGGTTGACAGGGAGATGAATTGTGATGTTTGATCTTGAATTGACTGCAAACCTCTGCTATCTTACCGTTATTCAAATTCAATGCATTATCGGATATAATCCTTTTTGGCATCCCATATCGGCAGATAATCTCTTTTTTCAAGAATTTGCTAATTGCAAACTTCGTGATGCTGGCATAGGAAGCAGCTTTTACACACTTGGTGAAATAGTCGATAACCACGAAGATGAATCTATACTCATTGCAAGCCTTTGGTGAGATTGGTCTAATGACATCCATTGCCTACATAGAAAAAGGAAATGGAGAAGTCATGACATGAAGATACGATGGGGGTACATGAATTTTATCTCCGTAGATCTGGCATTTGTGGCACCTCTTAGCATAATTGATGCAATCACCTTCCATAATGGACCAATAGTATCTAGATCTCATAATTTTCCTGACCATTGTGAAACCATTGGCATGTGTTCCACAAACACCCTCGTGGACCTCTTCTAGGATTTTTCTAGCTTCGCCTGCGTCGACACATCTTAGTAATACTTGATATTTTCTTCTTTTATACAAGATTTCCCTGTCTAGAACATATTCATTTGCGAGCCTTCTTAATGTCCTTTTATCATTTTCAATAGCTTGCTCAGGATACTTGCGGTCTTTTACATACTGAAGGATATCTTAGTACTAAGGACGGTCACCCCTTTCTTCTTCTTCTTCTTCTTCAATGTCATAGCAATGAACTGAAGCCTCATAAATGCTTATTTGAATGAGTTTTACATCTTTTGGCCTGTTTACTTTAATCATTGAGGTTAGAGTAGCTAGAGGATCAGCCATTTGATTTTCGTCTCGTGGGAGGTAATGGAATGTGACATCATCAAACTCTTTAATTAACTCGAGAAGCAACCTTCGATAATAAATCAGCTTGGAATCTCTTGTTTCCCATTCTCCTTTGAGTTGATAGATTACTAGTGCAGAATCCCCATATATATCCAAAACTTTAATCTCTCGTTCTATGGCTGCATGGATTCTTATGACACATGCTTCATATTCTGCCATGTTGTTTGTGTGATTGAAGTCAAGTTTATTGGTGAAAGGATAATGGTCTCCTTCTGGTGATACCAAGACTTCCCCAATTCCATTACTTGTGGCATTTGAAGCACCATCAAAATTTAATCACCAAGGATGTTCTACTACGGGTCCCCCTTCAGTAGTTACAATGTACATTAAATCCTCATTTGGGAAGTAAAAATTTATTGGCTCATAGTCCTCTAGAGCTTTGCTGGCTAGGAAGTCTGCTATCGCACTTCCTTTTATTGCCTTTTGGTTTACATAGACTATATTGAACTCAGAAAATAAGATTTGCCACCTAGCCATTCTTCCATTCAGTGCAGTTGACTCCATCATGTATTTAAGAGGGTCTAATTTCAAGATTAGCCAGGTCTTGTGGTACAACATGTATTGTCTTAATCTCCGAGTAGTCCAAACTAAGGCACAACATAGTTTTTCAATCAGGGAGTATCTTGTTTCGCAGTCGGTAAACTTTTTGCTAAGGTAATATATCTCTCTCTTTCTTTCTTTCTTTCTTTCCAGACTCGTCATGCTGGCCTAGTACGCATCCCATAGAACTTTCAAAAACTACCAAGTATAGGATCAATGGTTTATTAAGACTTGGCGGCACTAGGATTGGAGCATTAGACAAATAATGTTTGACCTTATCAAAAGTCTTCTAGCATTCGTCGTCCCACACACTAGGGTTGTGCTTCCTAAGAAGACGGAAGATGGGATCACATTTCCTCAATTAACTGTGAGATGAATTAAGCAATGTAATTTAATTTCTCTAAGAAACCTCGAACTTCTTTTTGTGTACGGGGTGGTGGTAACTCCTGTATGACCTTGACCTTATCTGGATCAATCTCAATTCCTTTCTTGCTGACCACAAAGCCTAACAACTTGCTTGAAGTAGCTCCAAAAGTGCACTTTGCTGGGTTCAACTTCAATTGAAATTTCCTCAATCTTAAAAATAGCTTCCTTAGGATCCTCACATGTTCTTCCTCTGTTCGAGATTTTGCAATTATATCATCGACATAAACCTCGATTTCCTTATGCATCATATCATGAAATAAAGTCACCATAGCTCTTTGATATGTTGTTCTTGAGTTTTTAAGTCCAAATGGCATCACTTTATATCAAAACGTTCCCCACATTGAGACGAACGTAGTCTTCTCCATATCTTCAGGATCTATTTTTTTCTGGTTGTATCCGGAGAAACCGTCTATGAAGGAGAATAGTGAATGACCTGTCGAATTATCTACTAGGGTGTTGATATGAGGTAATGGAAAGTTTTCCTTTGGGCTAGCTTTGTTCAAATCTCGATAGTCCAGGCACATACGCACTTTCCCATCTTTCTTAGGAACAGGGACTAAGTTGGCTACCCATTCTGAATATTTGACCACTTGAAGGAAACCAGTGTCCAATTGCTTTTTGACCTTTTCTTTTATCTTCAATAATACATCAGGTCTCATCCTTCGGAGTGTTTGTTGAACAGGCTTGCATTCTTCTTTTATGGGGAGTCTATGTACCACAATGTCAATGCTCAAGCCAGGCATGCCTTGGTAGGACCATGCGAAGACATCTTTAAACTCTTGGAGAAACTCAATAAGATCTTTTCTTGTTTTTGTAGAGATGCTTGTCCCAATTTTCACCTCCTTTTCATCTTCATTCCCTAAGCTCACGACTTCCACCGACTCCTTATGAGGCAAGATTTGTTGCTCCTCTTGTTCCACCATTCTTAACAAATCAAGAGACAAGTTACAACCCTGATTATCTTCAAGGTCCTGAGGTTCCTCTGAACACATATCTTGCTCAAATTGAGGCTTCGAGTCAACATCAGTGTCACTCATACATTGATATCCAAATGCGTGTTAAAGCAGTAAAAGGGAACCAAAGAACAAAATAATTTTAAGAATGATTGATTGTATGGTATGAGTATGAGTATAAATGTTTGCCAAATTGGATAAGAACGAATGTACTTAAGAATGATTAATTGTGTAAAATGATTTATTTGTTGAATTGGATAAGAATGAAGGAATAGCTAGTGAAATATTTGCCAAATGGGATAGAAAGTGCATTTTTCCATTAAAGATAATTGATAATGATCATGTTCCCTATCCAAAGGATCCATATTACTCTTGGGCTTAAAGCAATAGGTGCGTTTTGAGTATTACTCTAATGAAAACCTAAAGGTTACAAGGAGTTCTTTTACAGTCTAATTACTTAGAATGCTTCTTGGGGTGCATGGATGAATTCTCGACAGATTCCCTTCTTTTCCTTCTTCATATATAACATTGATGCTCAAATTCCTTATTGTTCCTTTAATCTCAATTATCATCCTTTTTTTCTCCCTCCTTTGTCCTGAGTTGATTATTCCTTCAAATATGAATGTTTTAGATATGTGAGGAAAGATCATCGGCTCTCACTTGATCTCCTTCCCGATCAATCTCACTCTCTGCCTTTCTTATTTTCTTTCCAACTCCTTTTTCTTTTATCTTGTATCTGGTTTGTACCCCAAGCTGAAGCGATCTCATTTTTCTATTAGCATTGGCACATTGACTCTCCCTTGGAGGTACTTTCTAAGTTCTTTTCCTGGCAATGCTCCTTTTCCAATCATTAATCGTAAGCCCATCCTTGTTGTTAGAGACAACCTTGGTACAGGGACCTTTTTTCCTTTAGCAATAAAGGTTGCATTGACGAATTCTAACGAGCGAAAAGAGCATTTTATGACCTCTTCATCTGCCCCTACGTAGGGTGCATCACTTGTTACTGATGCAATGAGATCTTCTTCGATGTTTATGGTGACCAACCGTCCTTCAATTACTAGTTTCAGCTTCTGATGTAGCAATGAAGGTACTGCCCCAACTGAATGAATCCAAGGTCTTCCTAACAAACAATTATAGGTAGGCTTGATGTCCATTACCAAGAAGTCCACCTCATACGTGTTTGGGCCAATCTAAAGTGGTATCTCAATCTTATCCATTACTCTTCTTTTAATCCCATTGAATGCTCTTACTATATTATTGCACAGTTTCATGTGAGAGTTGTCAATTGGTAACTGCTTTAAAGTAGCCAGCAATAACACGTTCAGAGCAGTACCCCAAGCAATGTGTACCTTTTGTAATGAGTAGTAATGTGTATGGCCTTTGTTGATCCCATTCCTCCTGATGGTATCTCATCGTCACTCAAGAAAATGAAGTGGTCGACACTCACGTTATTGATTAAGCGATCCAGCTTATTGAGATATCATTAACCACGTACGTTTCATTTAGCACTTTCATCAATGCACTGCGATGGGCCTCTAAGTTTAAAAGTAAGGCCAAAATCAAAATACGGGTTGTCTGTTTATGTAATTGTTCCACTACATTGTACTCACTGTGTTTTAGGAATTTCAAAAATTCCTTTGCTTCCTTATATGTTATGGGCTCAATTATTGGTAGCTCAGGTTCATTAATCCTTCCCTCCTTTGGCTCAACCATCAATGCTTTTCCTTTATTCACTTCTTTTTCCTTGTCTGTTGGATCATAACACCTCCCACTACGAGTGACAAGGCTCACATCACGCTTTAGTTCTTCCTCTTTTGGCACCGTTACGTTGCAATTATAGTTCCACAAAACTCTGTTGTTATCCTTATATGCAAATGTTGTAGGTTTCTATATAATGACACGAGGTGCCATTCACTCTCCCATTTCAATGCCCATTGGCTTGGAAATAATTACTATCAGGCGATTAACCCCACAGGTTTTTGTTGTTCTCTCTTCAGAAGTGTAAACATCTTTCACTTCTCCTTCTTCTTCGAAAAAATCCAACTCTTTACTGTCCATTAAATTTTGTACCAATGCTCTAAATTCTACACAATCATGGATTCTATGCCTTTCAATGGCATGAAATTCACAATAACTCTCTGCCCCTGTTACTATGTCCTCTCTTTTTTGTACGATTAAACGCATATTGATCATTTGTTGCCAGACCCATTTCAAAGGAGATTTGACTTCTTTAATGTCAGGTTTGGTCTTCTTGCTCCTTTCCTCTACTATCGCATTCACCCCTTGATCAGGATGATTAGGTAAAGTATTTTCGGCTACATTGGGTCTTGACGGTTCATCGAATCTTAAAACTCCTACTCTGTTGAGTCTTTCAATAAGCTTTTTTAAAGCAGAGCAATTCTCTATAGAATGCCCTGCTATTCTTGCATGATACTTGCAATGAGCATTTGCATCGTACAATTGGGAATGGAGGCTTTAGCGGCTCTAGATATGCCGGTGATACGACATGGGCATCAAACAATTTCTGGTAAAGTTCTTTGTATGTCATAGGGATGGGAGTGTGTTGAGTTCTTTCAGTATTCCGCCTCGAGCTTGATTCTTGTTTTGTAGCATTTCGATAATTGGACATTGGTACTTTTGATTGTGTCACCATGACTGGTTTTGCATAATTTGACCTATACATGCCCACATTATTTACTTCGACGTCCTTTTTTCTAGGAGCAGACCTTCTGGTCCTTTCTCTAACATCAATCTTTCCATTTTTGATTGCCTCTCAATCATTTCTCTCGACATGACCATATCGAAGAAACTTTTGGTAGCATTCCCTAGCAAATGATTAAGGTAAGGCACTTTTAAAGTGTTAACGAAGAGCATAGTCATCTCTTTTTCATTCAGCGGTGGTTATAGTTAAGTTGCTACGTCCCTCCATCTTTGGGCATACGGCCTGAAGCTTTCACTTGACTTTTTCTCCATATTTTATAGCAGGATTCTGTCAGGGGCTATGTCAATAACATGGCCATACTGTTTCATAAAAGCTTGAGCCAAGTCCTTCCATGAACTAAACTTTGCACGATTTAGTTGATTGTTTCATCTAGCAGTAGATCCTATCAGATTGTCTTGGAAGCAGTAGATCAACAGTCGGTCATTATGGACGTACCCGTCATCTTTCTGTAGAACATGGTAATATTAGCCTCTGGGTAGCTCATAACGTTATACTTTTCAAATTTTGGAGCCTTGAATTTAGGAGGGAGTACCAAGTCTGGGACCAAACTTAATTCTTTAGTATCCATCCCACAGAAGATTTTGACTCCTTGCATTGCTTAAACTTTTTCTTCCAACAATTTGTAACTCTCTTCCAACTATTTGGAGAGATCCATTCTCGTTATTTCATCAAAGTCGGGGACGTCGAGATTCACGATGTTATCTCCCGAGTTGGATCCTAATCCCATTGGGCAATTAGTTGGCCTTGAAGTTCCAGTAAGATGTTGTTGCGCTCTTATGGTAATAGTAGCTCCTCATGTGTACATTTCTGGTGGAACTTGGTTATGGGGAGGTGTATAGCCTAAGAGGTGAATGGGATCTTTGACTTCTTCAGTAAGATTTCTTGCAGGACTTTTCCCTTTATCAGCCTCACTTTTCATCATTTGGGCTAACTGACTTATCATGTCCTTTTGTGCTTCGATAATTTGGTCCTTCATTTCTTGATGCATCTTGCCATTTGGTCTTGCAACTGGGCTTGTATTTGTTCTTGTATGTCCCTTTGAGTTTATTCAAGTCTTTCTATCCTCTGATCCATGGCTTTAGTTTTATTACGGGTATTGTAACGGTGTGGGTTCTCGATGGTTTCCAATATAACTGTTACAATTTTGATTAATTAGGGATATCTCTTGGAATTAGATGCATGTTAATAAAATGCGATGCTTATGAATGCATGTATGCATAAGAAAGGTATTGACTCTTAATTGAATTTCATTAGAAAACTTCACTAGATAACAAATTCCTTTACATAAGGAAAATTTACATATATGGTTTTGCCCTAATGCTCAAAGCCTTAATTTTCTTAAGAAGCCCAGCTAGTTTTTGACCCCGATCTGACATTGACTTGTACTGCACACTTAATACATCAGCTTCAACAGCTAGTGTTTGCAAGTGATCGGCCACTCCCCCCACTTGGGTCAAAGCTTCACAATAACATAATCTCTATCTCGAACTTGCCTCTAAGCATGTTGAAGGTGCCATTCCTTTGTTTCCAAAGTCCTCTCAAGAATCTCAATTCGTATCTCACTATTCTGTTATAAGGCCTTGAGTTCTTCCACTCTTTTCTTCAACCCCTCATTCTTGGCTCCACTCGCTTTCAATTTTGTTATCGAGTATTGTGAGTATTGATGTCAGTGCAATATGTCAGATCTGCACACTAAAATTAGATATCAATGTCAATGCAATCAAAGTCAAATGTCAGGTGCTAAATGTCAATGTACTGAAGTAAATCAAATGTGTTGAGTGTTGAGTACTAAATATATAAATTGCATAAAATGTAAAAGTGATCAAGTGTAAAGGGTAGAAATGGTTCACTGATTCTGCTAAGTTGCAACGCTAGATGCATCGATAAGGTAGAGTATAGATGAATTGTTGCTGCAACGACGTTCGTTTGTGTTTTTACCAACAACAACTCCCTACTTAATCCAGACTTAAATAGCCACAATCACTCCACCTCTCGGTGCGAGAAATGACGTGTATCCAAGAACAAGTAATTGGTTCTTATCCCAGTCCTAAGCAGCTCTTGACTAACCCACTTGTTAACCTAACATGTCACCGCATCACTCGATGTCGGCGCACTGCAATTTCACTCTCGTGCTTAAAGCAGTTAAATCCAAGAATAAACAGATAAGCAGTGTAAAATAAGAATCAAAATGATATAACATTAAAAGACAGTCTCGTATTCATTTAATATCATTAGAATCCATCATCTTTTCAGAATAATTAAAGAGTACAACGAAGCTTACTATCTCTAGACTACTAGGCCTACTCCCTAATTGTTCCTATTGCCTCGTATCAAACACCTTCTCGTCTGAAGTGACTGCAGACTTGCTTTATCAGCTTTCCAATTCCCAGCTCAAATCTCCAAAATCACACAGAAATTATAGAATTTAATCCCTTAGCTCCTGATGATTTCTTTATTCTTTGTTCTTCTATTTATAGCCTCCAAAATGTTGCAAGTTTCAGCCTTTATTCCCAGATCTAGATCTAGATTTTTGCAGCTGTCAAAATTAGTTAGAGTACAGCTGTGCACTCACGTAGTTCTAGTATGTTGTTCAGAGTTCTACAAATTGTCGCTGTATCACTAGACGCATTTTGAAAACATAATTGCAGCGACATCTGTAAAATTCCTGCGTTGGTGCTTCCAGCTGTGGATTCAGCTTGATCCTACTCTTTCAAGGTTTAGTTGTAATGCGATGACATCTCTTGGTCATAATTACCAGCTGATATTGTGGCTACATTTGTCCAGTATTAAGCTTTTAGATTGAGTTTCTGCGCTGACAATATTAAGACGCAATATATCGGCTGCTTGCGTCGATATTAGTACAAAAATGGATAAAAATAAGAAAAATTTAAACTAACTAACAATGAGATGGAAAATATGAAAATTAAATATAAAATGCTAATGATGCATGCTAAATGAAATACAAAAGAGACAATTAAGACACTAAATTAGGGAGAAAATCTATGTCATTTGTAATACCATCACACCCTCAAACTTGAGTTTTTACTTGTCCTCAAGTAAAAAAAATTTAACAAAGTAACAATTAGAAATGTCACCGCAATCATTATTCATGCAACTTGAATCCTTTAAATTCCTAATGTGTAAATTGCATTCATATAATAGAATGATGCGTTGACAATTTATAGCTATGAACAACTTAAAACTGTAACTTCATCAATGTTAGTATCATGCATTAATCTTAACCTTTCTTGAACCATTTCAGCAATTTATTATTTTTTTCTTTTTCTTTTTCTTTCTTCTTTTTCTCATTTTCTTCTTTTTCAAGTGACTGAGAGATGTCATTGCATTTACCTTTGTTCCTGGCCAGTAACGATGGGGTGCAACAAACCCCCAGAAGGCATGTAATTGCACCGACACACACTCTTGCAGTTACAGCCTTTGGCTAGATGAATTTTCTTTTTTAAGCTTACAGCGGAGTGTTCTCCCTTAAAAGTCACAATGCACTCATAGTGGAGTGTCTTTTATTAATAAAATGTCACTGCATTGATCAGTTAGTTTAAGATTCAATACCAACACTATTCATTCATTGCTGAAGCAATTTCAATTATTCATTCAAAAATAGCAAACTCATCATTCATTCATATTCATCCAATTTCTACATCAGCATTCAAACAATTCCAGGATTACGCATCAAAATAAAAATTGTGGGCACATTTCTATTGAAATTTTGTAAATTTTCATTAACTAAAGAAATAAAATAAAAGTCAAACATGAAGGTGTAGTTGCATTTCCAATTCACATTAGCTTCCCCCCCAAACTTAATGTCTGCATTGTCCCCAATGCACTGACAATAGTTATACATATATAATGAAAATGCAGGTACAATAAACTAAACTAAAATGAATGCAATGAAAATTAAAATGCAAGAACAATAAGAATGCATGAAAACTAACTAAAAAGAGATGTACCAACTTACTCAGTAGCAGCTGATGCAGAGGCTACTTTGGTCTTCTTATTTTTCTTTTTCGGGCACTTTTTCTCGTCATGGTGTTTCTTATTTTTCTTGTCCTTGTACCTCTTTCGCTTCTTATCCTTTGAACCAACCGGCTCGGTAGATTGCTCCTTCTCAGCAGGTTGGGTGATGGCCTCATCAATTGTCACCTCTGATGGGTGGATTTCGACGAGTGGTGCTATGTAGGGCACAATAGCCAGAGGATTTAGTTCCTCTATCTCGCCAGTGATAACCTTATCCTGGCTCGCAATCGATAGAGCCTCCTATGAGCTAGATGCTCCCATAATATCCTTAACGATCATTGTTAGGGCATCAGTTTCTTTCTTCACCTGCACCTCAACAGGTTCTTCTTCTTCTTTCTCTTCTTCATTCTCTTCCTCATCTTGATCCTTCTCCTGATTACCTTCTTGATTTGCCTCTTCTTCTACACTCGGCTCATTTTTAACTAGACCAGTGCCAGTGCAATCGACTGCATTGACATCTTCTTCCAGAACATTTACCCTCTCTGCCATATTTGCGCCCAGACTATTTAATAATTCATCTTCGAATAAGTGGGTGATGTTGCGATGAAAATTGTCATCAACCTGTGATTACCCGCCATCCTTCCTATCATCAGAAATATGGATCCGAGTTGGTACAGGGGTAGGCCTACCATTAGGGGTAGGTTGCTCGGAAGATGAATACTTCATCGGGCGATAGATGGATTGGAAATTTGGGAAATCTGGCTGTGGGGTCTGGTTGATATGACTTAATGCAGCGACAAGGGCTTCGTTCCACACCTTGGTGTATGCATAAAACTTGTGGAGTCAAAAATCCATGTCGTCCACGATGCTGTCGGTGTGAATAGAATGCGTGTCGAGGCGGTCTAAATGAACTTTCATCAGTGCCAGCTTCTTTGCTATTTGGGTTTATATTGGCGCATTAGTTTTATCAACCTTCTTCTTACCCTTTCCTTTGTCCTTCTTCTTGGGGATCTCTTTGGTCACTAGGGTGTCTTGGCCTCGTTTCATCCTTTCAACAAAAATATCATTGATTGGTCCTTTGTTGTCCAGGACCTGCTCATCATCTTTGGGCACAATGCCCTTATGTTGACAGAGTAGCATAATAAGAGAAGGAAAATGAAGGATACCAGTTTGCTTTCCTGCAGCTTCTTCGATCTAGGCATGAATAAGCTCCCCAATGTCGATGTGTTAATCATGCAGAATGGAATGTAGCATACACATATGATCTAATGTGGCCGTAGTGCTGTGGGTAGAAGGCATAACACTACTGTTGATGAAATGAAACCATACCTTGCAAAAGATTGTAAGGTACCGCTATGCATTGTATAGTTGTGAAACCCATTACCCGTCCATGTAGCGCCATTGATGCAGAGATCGTTCATCATTTGGGCCAAATAATCATCATGCAAATGGTGCATAAAGGGTGTATTGTCGTCTACTCATTCTGGAATTCTCAACAATACGTTAATCTGTGCAGCACTCCATGGAACTAGCCCTTCTCGAACAAAGACAAATTCCTGCTCTTGGTCCACCAGATTCGCATAAAACTCCCTCACCATTGTGAGAGAGTAGCCAGAAGGATGATCACAGAAATATTCCCATCCGAGGCAACTGATGGTTCTATGAATTTGTTTCCTTAGGGTTTGATGTGGAGACAGTTGGAGACCCTATTTGCAGTGACTATTGCGTTTTATCATAACATTATGGTACCGATCTTTGGCCGTAGTTGTTAAAAACAAAATCGAGCC
This sequence comes from Gossypioides kirkii, assembly GCA_005610355.1. Classification (NCBI taxonomy): domain Eukaryota; kingdom Viridiplantae; phylum Streptophyta; class Magnoliopsida; order Malvales; family Malvaceae; genus Gossypioides; species Gossypioides kirkii. The sequence continues at coordinate 13,462,693 of CP032255.1, forward strand.
TGTGGATGAAGGTGTTGGTGTCATGGATGAAACTACAATAGGAGTAATGAGAGTGTTCTTGGAGGGTTTAGGAGTGTTTTTAGAAGCACAGGTTTTAGCCATGGTGAGAAGAAAAGAAATTCAAGAAGTTTCACAGAAAGAAAGATTGCTTCTGAGATTAGAAAACAAAATATGTAGACAATGAAAGAGAAGAGTTGTAGTAACAATGGTGAATGTGAAGAGAAAAGGTAACTGCAATGAAAGGCTTTATAACCTAGGCATAATGAGTGGAAAAACACGGGGAAACGTTATGTCTGCAGCCATTAATTGCCAAGTTGCAGATCGTACCGGTTTGTTTTGATCAAACAGTTAGGAGAGAAATAAATCAACTAGCGTGACTCTTGCTGGAAAAGAAATGTTGACTCAACGTAGAATGCCTCGACAATATGTGTTTCAATGCTTCAAAAAAAATGTGATTTTTGTTTCTGTAAGGAATTTAAAACAAAACAAAGAAAAGTGAAACAATTACAAGTAAATAAAGGAATGCATCGACATTATTTAATGTCACCAGGTTGACGACTTCGTCTGGTTCTCAAACGTTTGGGCTGGCATAATGTTTAGGATGTTTGCCATTTACTTTAATTGTTGTCTATCCTTTAAGTTTTCGATTGTCACCGCATCCCTTTGGAATGCTTCGACAACTTTGAATGGGCCTGACCATCTCGATCTCAATTTTCTTGGATGGAATTTTAAACGTGAGTTAAATAAAAGTACCAATTGACCAGGATGAAATTGTCGACGCAAGATGATGTTGTCATGCCATCTCTTTGTCTTTTCCTTGTATATCACCACATTCTCATAAGCATGGCATCGGGTTTCTTCTAATTTTGTGATGTCTAACAGTCTTTTCTTTCCAGCAGCATCATAGTCTAAATTCACCTGCTTAATTGCCCACATGGCCTTATGTTCAAGTTCGACAAGTAGGTGACAAGACTTTCCAAACACTAGTTGGTATGGTGACATCCCTAACAGGGTTTTGTAAGTGGTGCGAAGCGCCCACAATGCGTCATGTAGCCGCGCAGACCAATCCTTCCTAGATGGATTAACCACCTTCTCAAGTATGTTTTTAATTTGATGATTGGATATTTCGGCTTGGCCATTAGTTTACGGGTGATATGTGGTGGTCATACGATGCTTCACACAATATCGCTTTAATGTAGTTGCCACTTGGTTATTATAGAAATGAGTGCCTTGGTCGCTTATCAATGCTCTCGATGTTCCAAACCTTATGAGGATGTATATGTGAAAGAACTTTAACACTATCCAAGCGTCGTCTTTTGGCACCATAATAGCTTCAATCCACTTTGAGACGTAGTCAACAGCCACTAAGATATACACATTTCCAAAAGAGTTTTGAAATGGCCCCATAAAATCTATACCCCAAACATCGAAAAGCTCTACCTCCATGATGGGTTGTTGGAGCATCTCATTGTGTCGAGATATGGATCCAGTGCATTGACAATGATCACATTGTTATGCGAAATTGTGGGAATCTCGAAACAAATTGGGCCAATAAAATCCTGATTGCAGGACCTTTGAAGCAGTCATTGTTCCACCAAAATGACGTCCATAAGGGGCATCATGGCAATGTCGCGGGATTGACATAATTTCTTCTTCAGGTACATAACGACGAATGATATTGTTGGTGCATACCTTAAATAGGTATGGCTCGTTCCAATGGTATTTGGTAGCATCATATATGAACCTGATCTTCTTGTGACCAGTCGCACTCATAGGTAGCTTTCCACACACAAGGTAATTGACGACATCAACATACCATAGTGACAAAAAATAATTGCTCGTCAAGAAATGCTTTGACAATCTAGTTTGTTTGCCCGTTCTCACTCCCAGTTTCCAACCGAGACAAGTGGTTAGCTACTTGATTCTTAGATCCTTTCCTATCATTGATTTCGATATCAAATTCTTGGAGTAGGATCCATCTGATGAGTATAGGTTTGGCATCTTTTTTGTTGAAAAGGAATCTTAATGCTGAGTGGTCCATGTAAACTCTAGTCTTTGCACCGACAAGATAGGAACAAAACTTGTCAAATGCAAAGACTAGTATTAGCAACTCCTTCTCCGTAGTAGTATAATTAACCTGCACTTCAGTTAGAGTTTTACTAGTGTAGTAAATAGAATGAAATACCTTTTCTTTTCTTTGGCCTAGGATAGCTCCTATAGCAAAGTCACTAGCATCGCACATTAGTTCAAATGGTTGCGTCCAGTCTGGTGCGATGATAATCAGAGCTTGTGCCAGCTGTTTCTTTATTGTTGAAATGCTTCTAGACATGCATCGTCGAACACAAACTTTTTATTTTGCTCTAGTAATGAGCATAAGGGTTTAGCTATCTTAAAATTTTTTTTGATGAATCTTCTATAAAAGCCAACGTGTCCAAGAAAGCTTCTTATTGCTTTGACAATGATTGGCTGTGGTAATTTTTTGATGATTTATTCCTTAGCTTTATCAACCTCAATGCCCTAACAAGATATGCAATGGCCAAGGACAATGCCATCAGTACCCATGAAGTGGCATTTCTCCCAATTCAGAACGAGATTTGTGTCCTTGCATCTTTTTAAAACTCTTGCCTAATTGTCAGCGCATTGGTCAAAACTCTGTCCATAGACCGGGAAATCATCCATGAATACCTCAAGTGAGTCCTCAATCATATCTAAGAAGATCGCCATCATGCTCCTCTGGAATGTTGCTGGTGCATTACACAACCCAAACGACATCAGTCGAAAAGCAAATGTTCCAAAAGGACATGTGAATGTTGTCTTTGCTTGATCTTCCGGAGCAATGGCTATTTGCTTGTATCCAAAGTAGCCATCGAAGAGGCAATAATAGGCTTTACTAGCTAGCCTATCTAGCATCTGATCAATGAAAGGTAGTGGAAAATGATCTTTTTTGTGGCCACATTCAGTCTCCGGTAATCCATGCATACTCGCCATCCAGTTGTGATAAGACTAGGGATTAACTCGTTCTTGTCATTGGTCACGACTGTGAAACCACTCTTTTTAGGCACACATTGAATGAGACTTACCCAATTGCTATCAGAAATAGGGCATATAATGCCCGCATCTAACCATTTAATGATTTCCTTTTTATCACTTCTTTCATTTTTCATTGAGTCGTCTTTGTTGTTCAATTGATTACTTCCCTTCATCTTATAGCTGTATCTTATGCATGCAAAAAGAGGGACTGATGCCTCTAATATCTGCAATGCTCCAGGCTATGGATCTTTTGTGTTCTTTTAGAATTGTGATAAGCTTATCTTCTTGCATTGCATCGAGGGATGCATTGACAATAACAGGTAGCGTCTCATTATCACCAAGGAAGACATATTTCAAATGTGTCGGCAATGGTTTTAACTCCAAGGTAGGAGCTTGTTCGACAGATGGTTTAAACATCGGGATTGTCCTGTTAGAAAAATCCAAAGACTCCATTTGCCAATTCTGACGTAGCTCACAATTGTTAACCTCCTCTTTGTCAACACAGTCATCTAAAATGGCATTGGTAGATGTCGTCACATCATCATCAGAAAGTGCTGAACTTCTTGTATTAAATTCTTCCCGAATAATCTCGTCCAACATGTCAATGTGGTGACATTGTTCATTAGATCCAAATGGTGATGCTTCAAACACACTGATGGTTACCTGGTCCTCATTAAGACGCATAACAAGTTCTCCTTTGAAAACATCGATAAGTGTTCATCCCGTTGCTAGAAATGACCTCCCAAGAATTATGGTTACCTCCTTATTTGCTTCACAGTCTAGGATGATAAAATCAGTAGGGAATACCAACTTATCAACTTGAATAAGAACATCTTTGATTTATCCTTTCGGTTGTGCTAAAGATTTATTTGCTAGTTGCAATGTCACTATAGTGGGCTTCATCAAACCTATTTCTATCTTAAAAGTGGACAAAGGCATCAGGTTAATACTTGCTCCTAAATCACATCAAGCCTTACCTAAATAATGATTCCCGATGGAGCATGGAATAGTGAAGCTACCAAGATCTTTCATCTTGGTTGGCAACTTGTTTGTAAGAATAGTGCTGCATCCCTCTGTGAGCGCAATCGTCTCAATGTCGGATAATTTCTTTTTCTTTGATAACAACTGCTTCATGTATTTCCCATAACTGGGTATCTGCACAAGAGCATCTATTAGAGGTATATTAATGTGCAATTGTTTCAAAGTAGAAACAAACTTTTGATAATCTTTATCATGGACTTTCTCTTTGAATCATTGCAGAAATGGCAGAGGTATGGTCGTAGTGGGTTGTTGTGGATAACTTGGTAGTATCGAGATTGGTTATTGTGTTGACAACTTTGTTGGGCAAACTATAGGCAATGATGGCTCTACAGTTGGTTCCTTAGCATTAATTTTTGCTTGACATCCTTCAACTGCATCCTCCTCTTGTTGTTGTGGTTCAGATGCGTCGACATGGTCTTTATCAAAAACGCTTGGTCCCACCGTCTGTTTTCCACTCCTTAACGTGATTGCTTTGCAATGCTCCTTCCCCTTTTGTGTTGGATTCTTAGTATCACTAGGCAGAGATCTTGTGATCTAGTGCTAAGTTTAGAAGCCAACTGACCAAGCTGGGCTTCTAACGCTCGTATAGACGAAGAGTTGCCTTGCACTATCACTTCAGTTCTTGTGATATGCTCGCGCATCATTACTTCAAGAGTAGCCATAGGATCCGACTTAGGTTGAGAAAACTACTGCTGTTGATGCTGATGAGTTGTCCTAGCCTTTGTGGTAATACAGACTGTTGTGGCTGTAATCACGATTGTGGTTGCATCTGACTGTGTGACTGTATTTGTTCAGAACAAGAATTTATCTGTGAATTCTGATGATAATTCTGCTACGGATTGGCATTATAAACCTCTTTGATTTGAAGAATTTTCATATCTATACGTGGAAGTATTTTGATTCCCCCGAGGTTGTTGAGAACGATTGTTGGATGAGTTACTAAATGAACCCCTCGAATGTTGTTAGCATAATACGCATTTTCTGCATGTTGTGGGCAGTCTTCATAGCTATGATTGTCGCCGTAAATCTCACAGGAAAATATCGGTGCATCCAATTGCTGGGCTACTTGTATAGGAGCAACTTCAGTTGTTCCTTTCATATTCTTTATAATGTTGGTCAGTGAAGATACCTGTGCTGATAATGTAGAAATAACATCTAATTCAAGAACTCCAGGGTTAGTTTTCACCTGTGCAAAATTAGAGATTGGATATTGGTAGTCATTCTGGGCAATCCTCTTTAGAATTTGAACAGCTTCATTGTAGAAGATCTCCACTTGGGTCTCTTGCTGAATTCCATGCATTGGGCTGCGTCGAAGCAAAGTTTTGAAATGCTCCCATGTTTTATGTAAATTCTCATAATCGAGCTGATGATATGGAGTTATGTCATTACGCAACCTTGCGTTCTTTGTCGACAGGTTGAAATGTAAAACAAACTGCACTGCTAATGTATTCCAAGATGTGATAGATCTTGCCGGCAATCCTAAGAACCATTTTCTTGCTTTATCCTACAACGAATAAGGAAATAATTGCATTTTCAAGGCATCATCAGGGATACCATGTTGACTAAAGGATGCACAAATAAGCAAAAATGATTTCAAATGTTCTCGTGCGTCTTCATGCGGAAAACCAGAATATTGCCTATTTGAGTTAAGCATCTGAAACATCACGGGTTTTAGTTCAAAATTACCAACCAGGATAGTCGATCGTACAACCCCTAAATCATCAAGTATAGGCACAAAAAAATCTCTTGTTGTCCTATTCTTAACTTGTTCTTCTAGTGGACGTGGTGGTGGTATATCGTTAACAATTCGTGGAAGCACTGGAGGAATTCCTTCTTGTGGCAGCAATGATGGTAAATTATTATTGTTGTTGTTACCAACCATTTTCTGTTGTTCTTGCTTTCTCCTCCTAAGTGTCCTTTCAAGCTTCGGATCAAAGTTTACAATGTCCTTAGGATTTCTCCTTATGGACATGCAACAATTAAAAATCTGAAAAAGAAAATAATTAAAAAAATAACAACAAATTAGTAAAGATTAAAAATTAAGTAAGTAAAATTAATTGAAACTACAAAAGTAAACATCAAACAAACGCCATTCCCCAGCAATGGCGCCAAAACTTGATCGATGTTTTTATGACACAACGATTGTGCAAGCGTACACACGTCGATGCAAGTATCATTGATAGACAAATCTATCGGATATCGATCCCTCGAGGAACTGGTTCTTGATGTCCAAATGTCGGAGCAATCAATATTAAAACTAAGTGTAATGTGAGTACTGATGTCAAAGCAGTATGTCAGATTTGTACACTAAAATTAGATATCATTGTCAATGCAATCAAAGTCAAATGCCAGGTGTTAAATGTCAATGTACTGAAGTAAATCAAATGTGTTGAGTGTTGAGTACTAAATATTTAAATTGCATAAAATGTAAAAGTGATCAAGTGTAAAGGGTAAAAATGGTTCACTGATTCTGCTAAGTTGCAACGTTAGATGCGTCGACAAGGTCAAGTATAGATGAATTGTCACTGTAATGAAGTCCCTTTGAATTCTTACCAACAATAGCTCCCTACTTAATCCCGACTTAAATACCCACAATCACTCCACCTCTCGGTGCGAGCAATGATGTGTATCCAAGAATAACTGGTTCTTATCCCAGTCATGAGCAGCTCTCGCCTAAGCCACTTGTTAACCTAACCTGTCACCGCATCTCTCGATGTCAGCACACTGTAATTTCACTTTCGTGCTTAAAGAAATTAAATCCAAGAATAAACAGATAAGCAGTGTAAAATAAGAATCAAAATGATATAACATTAAAAGAAACTCTCGTATTCATTTAATATCATCAGAATCCATCATTGTTTAAGAAGAATTAAAGAGTACAACGAAGCTTACTATCTCTAGACTACTAGGCCTACTCCCTAATTGTTCCTCTTGCCTCATACCAAACACCTTCTCGTAAGAAGTGACTGCAAACTTGTTTCATCAGCTTTGCAATTCCCAGCTCAAATCTCCAAAATCACACAGAAATTGTAGAATTTAATCCCTTAGCTCCTGACGATTTCTTCATTCTTTGTTCGTCTATTTATAACATCCAAAATGTTGCAAGTTTTAGCCTTCATTCCTAGATCCAAATCTAGATTTTTACAGCTGTCAAAATTAGTTAGAGTACAGCTATGCACTCACGTAGTTCTAGTATGTTCTTCAAAGTTCTACAAATTGTCGCTATATCACTAGTCGCATTCTGAAATCAAAATTGCAGTGATATCTGTGAAATTCCTGCGTTAGTGCTTCCAGCTATGGATTCAGCTTGATCCTACTCATTCAAGGTTTAGTTGTAATGCAACGACATCTCTTGGTCGCAATTACCAGGTGATCTTGTGGCTGCATTTGTCTAGTATTAAGCTTTTAGATTGTGTTCCTGCGCTGACAATATTAAGATGCAATATATCGACTGCTTGCATTGATATTAGTACAAAAATGGATAAAAATAATAAAAATTTAAACTAACTAACAATGAGTTGGAAAATATGAAAATTAAATATGAAATGCTAATGATGCATGCTAAATGAAATACAAAAGAGACAATTAAGACACTAAATTAGGGGGAAAATCTATGTCATTTGTAATACCATCAGGCCTTTAACTCAGCTTTCTCAACTTGGCTTTCTAACAAGCTGCTTTTCATGGCATTTTCTTGGACCTAAGTATCTTGAAACTTGTTTTTCCATTGATCCACTCAATTTCTTTCTTCTCGGATTTATTGTTTCCATTGTTCGAATGTCTTCCCCAACCCGATAGTTCTCATCGACCGACGAAATTTTTTATAATCTTCCTCAACCTTATTCTTTCCTTTCCTAAGTTTTCTACCTCTAATTTATGGACGTCGATATTTAAACCGAAGTGCATCTTCTCCTCTTCTAACATCTCTATCTTTTTCCCAATTCAGAACTTTTCTTCTCACAGTCTTGCTTAATGATCTCCAATTCTGTTGGGACGACTTGCAAGTGTTCCTCGATTGGGCGTATGATTTTTGGATTCGAAACAAGAATGTTGTCATTAATCCTCCTATTCCTCCACCAATCATACTCCGGAGTCGTCATAGGATTCGCAGCAAACGCCTTCATCTTGTGAAGTTGGGCCTATACGCTTGATATCTCTCAAACCCTTTTCTTGTAGTTGTCCCTTTTGTATGAAAACTCGAATTGAGGCAAACCATGTGTTGTTAGAATGAACTGCCCCGATCTAAATTGTCTTAGTACAAGCAAAGGGGCGTATCATATGGCTCCCCATATTCCTAACAAAGGAACCCAATTGAAATCTCCACATCGAAAAAGAATCTCACCGGGCATTAACCAGGGTTCTCGCCACTCGATATCCTCATCTCGGAGGCTTTGAAGTATCACCATCCACTTTTCCTTAGTGAAGTTTCCTTGTATTTGTGTATCTACGAACTCTTTTAAAGGAGAATAATCCTTGGAAAAATACTGGTAGGATACTTACTCTACTTTCAAAAAATGACTGTGGAACCATACCATCAATAACGGTGCGCAGTCGATAAATCGTCCCTCTCTTTCTCTTCCACATGCATTTAACGATCTAAAAGTTTTAGCCAATATTGCTGGGATCAATGTAACCCTTTTATTCAACTGATCGAATAAGTCAATAACCACATCTATGTGTCCCAAAGCCTTGGAAAAAATGACCAACCCGTATAAACTTAGAGCAAAGATGTCAATCTTTCTCTTCGCATCTGGGTGAGCCAAGATCAAGTCTCGCAAACTCTTCCTCGTAATGCATTTATTGTTTCCTTTCACTTTAATCTGAGCTGTGACCCATTGCTCACTCATGGCAGTAATGTTCATTAATCTCTTAAGGAAGGTCAGGTCATTGACAGCTCTAATGTATGCCTTATCAGCCAGGATCTTCATACAATGAAGTAGAGTAGTGTATTCCTCAAGTAGGTACTTATCTACCTTAACCTCAAGTACGTATAGTAGATCTTCGTACTCATGGTAAAAGGTTTGCTTCATTTCGTCATCCCATTGGTCCCATATCTCCTTTAATTCTTGCATACTGTTCTGGGTCGTACTTATTCAGGTCTAGTCCCAAAAATCCAACGTATGCCCTTCCACTAAACTATCACCTTTCTGGCACTGACTATCATCTGACCACATACGCACAACCAGATTATCCTTCACCTTATCAAGATACTCGTTCTCCATGATCAAATCTCTATCAGTAATTAAGCTTAAATCAATACCTTTCCTAATATAAAGAAATAAGGCAAGTCAGTACAATCATTATGAATCTTAACAATAAATTAAAGATATAAAATAGAGAACCTATGCATTTATCTGGGGTAATTGCTAAGAGTTCGGTATAGTTCTATGATCGTGCTATGAATGTCACAGCAAATAATGTGCAAGCATACACTATCGATGCAAGAAAAGTAGATAGAAACAAATCTATCAAATATAGATCTCACAGAGATGGTTGTTTATTATTTAATTTGTCGAAGCATTCTGAGTTGAATGAGAAGATCTGTCAAGAGTTATGTCAACACAACTGGGTTAAAGTTATACAAGTTAAGAAGTAAATCTGTCAGTGCAATTAGAATGTTAAATGTTAGAGCTAAATTATAGAAAATGAATGGTTTGTTGAGATGCTGTAAAGTAAATTCAGAAACTTAAAAATAAATGGATCAAGTGTAAAGAAGTGGAGAGGATCACTAACTTCATAAGTGGCAACGCTAAATGTGACTACAAGGTTTCTTATAGATGAATTTGTCGTCGCAATTATGCTCCAATGAAATCTTAGTAATATCAACTCACTATTTATCAAAGACTCAATCACTCACAACTACCACACTTTCCAGTGTTGGTAATGCTTTGAACTCAAGAACAAGTGACCAAAATTCCTTCTAGTCTCAAGCAACTTCCGCTGTCTTGCTTGTTAACTTAACTTGTCACCGCACCTTCTAGTGTCTGTGACTGCAATTGCACTTCTGTGGTCAAACAATTAAATCCAAAGATAAACAATTTAGAAGAATTGAATAAGAATCAAAGTAATCTAACATTAAAAGACACTTCCATTTACAATCAATTGTCAATTAACAATCATCAGCATCAACAGAGGGATTAACAAATGAATTGAAGCATACTATTCCTAGGCTACTAGGATTCTCCCTTAACTGCTCCTCTTGCGTCACACCAAGCTCTTCTCGTTAGAAGATGTTGTACCCTTGCTGGATCAGATCACCATCCTCCGGATCAAGCTTCCATGGTAACTTCGAATGAGAGAAATTTAGATTTGAAATCTTCACCACTTGATATCATCTTCTCTTTTCGTCCTTCTATTTATAATCACTGGTTCCTTCTAGATCTTCCTCTCTTCTCAAATCTAACACCTTTTTACAGCTATAGAATTTGTTATTTGCCAACTATGCACTCATGCAGATTTGATTTGTTCTTTAAGCAGTTGCAGATTGTCACGACATCTCTGGACGCAAATTATAACTTTAATTTGCTACGACAATTTTCTCCTACGTTGGTGCTTCTAGATATGTTAGCAGTATGAAATCTTTAATAAATTGTGGAAGTATTCATATGATGACATGTTTAGCCACAATTCTAGATCAACTTGTGATCGCAATTCTGAATGCTTTTTTACTTTGATTCTCTCAGGTGGATTTCTGCGGTAACAAATTTAGACGCAAAACAAGTGCTAAATATAGTGACATTAGTAGCACGGAAGAGATAAAATGAAAGAAATTAAGATCAAATAGTATTGAGTTAGAAATACACATCCTAAGTATGAAATGCTAAAAATACATTCTAGAAATGATACAAAACGAACAAATAATACACTAAATTAAGGAGAATTTGAGTGTCATTTCTAGTGCTATCACACCCCCAAACTTAAGTTTTTACTTGTCCTCAAGTAAATAATAGCTAGCAAAGTTATATCAAATTATTGTCACCACAATCATCATTCTAGCAACTTATATTCTCTGGAATCCTAAAGTATAAATTGCATTCATATGCTGGAATATTGCGCCAACAATTTATAGGCATGAATAATGAAAATTGCAATTTCACTAATGCTAGTGTCATGCTTTAAATCTCAAATCTTCTTAACCTAATGCAGCATTTGTTAAATAATTATATATATATTCCTTCTTTTTCTTTCTTTTTATCAACTTTTCTTTCTTTTTTTCTTTTTCTTTCCTTTATGTGATTAAGAGATGTCATTACATTACTATATCCTTGATCCTAAGTACTAATGATGGGTTGCAACAAACCCCCAAGGAGCATGTAATTGCACCGACACACACTCTTGCAGTGACAACCTTTGGCTAGATAATTTTTCTAACACTTGCAGTGGAGTGTTACCCCTTGTTTAAGTCACAATGCACCCACATTGGAGTGTCTTTTATTCATACATATAATTATAGTTGTAAAATGGTAAGTTAATTCAATATTTAAAGAATGATATTACTCATTTATTACTAATGCAATCTCAACCATTCATCCAAAAATAGAAGGATTCAACATTGAATCACATTCATCCAATTCATGCATTATCATTCAAAAGAATTCAAGAATTACTCATCGAATGAAAATTGTGGTCACATTTTTTCTTAACTTTGCCTACCTTCATTTAACTAAAGAAGCAAATATATTCCTAAACTTGTGGGTGTAATTGCATTTCCATTCCACTTCCCCTTATACTTAATGTCTACATTGTCCCCAATGCAACGACAAGACTATACAAAAATAAAGGAAATACAACTATAATGCATATGCTAAAACAAATACAATGCAGAGACAATAAAAATGCAATGACAATTAAAATTAATGCATGTAACTAACTACTGAAAAGTAAACTAACTAAATGAGTTGTAGCTGATGAAGTGGCCGCCTTAGTCTTCTTCTTCTTCTTCGGGCACTTCTCCTTGGCTTTCTTCTTTGTCTTCCGTTTACGCCTCTTTTCTATTGGTTCAATTGGTGTAGCAGATTACTGTTCCATAGCCGGTTGAAGATTGCCTTCATTGACTATTACATCCAAAGAATGAATTTCAGCTAGTGGTGCCACGTATGACACAATAGCTAGAAGATTAGAATCTTCATTTTCGGATGCAACGACCTCAGCCCAGCTAACCCCAGTTGTCACCAGGTGTTCTTCAGATGCACCCACACTTTTGGGTGTGTCGACAAATTCCTCAGATAAATTTGTCGGGGCAATGCTTTCTTTTTCTTCCTTCTCTTTTTCCTTTTCTTCTTTATCTTCTTCTCTTGCTCCTTCATCTCGTGCTTCTTCGTTGGCTCCATTATCCACAGATACAGTTGGTGTTCACTCCACCCCAGCAGCAGCAATGGCCTCTTGTTCCACCATGTTGGCTCCTAAACTATTTGACTGGTCATAGTCAAAGAGGCTTGTTATGTTGCAGAAGCAATCTTTCACTTCCTTGGACTGCACCTCTTTCTCCTCATCATTAGAGATGTGGATTCAATTTGGGGATTGAAAGGATTAGGTTCATTCATTTGAAGTGTGCTGCTTGGAGGATGGAGTGGCTTCCTTGATAATTGGAGGGAAAACAAGGAAATCTGGCATCGGTTGTGTGCTCAAACCACGTAATGTGGCGACAATAGCTTTGTTCCATACCCTGGTATAGGTATAAAATAAATTTTGCCTATACTGCATCTCCTTCATTGTGCCGACAAGTCGAATTTGTCTGTAGTTTCTTCGATCCACACATTTTTCAATCTCCAGAAGTTTCCTCCAGATCAAAGGCTCTATGGGTGCATTAGTCTAGGTGGCCTTCTTCTTGCCTTTTTCTTTTTCTTTTTTCTTTGGAGCCTCCTTCAGCAGTATCAAAGAAGGAACGGGTAGGATACCTGTCTATTTTGTGGCTGCCTCAGCAATTTCATGATGTAGGACTACGCCGACATCAATCCTAAGACCCTTCATTATGGAATGCAACAAGCACATTCTATTGAGTGTCGTAGTGGTGCTATGGGTGGATGGCTGTAGACGGTAGTTAATGAAGTGGAACCAGACTTTGCTTTGAACTGTGAGATAGTGACGGTGCATGGTGTAGTTATTAGGATTGTTTCCAGTCCGCACCTCACCTTCAATGCATAAGTCATTCAGCAAGATGTCAGTACCATCCTTAGTCAAATGTTCCAGAAATTTAGTATGTTCATCTTCCCCCTCAATGATATGAGAAAGGATGTTTATGTGATCAGCACTCCATGGAACGAAACCTTCTCATACAAAAATAAATTCCTGTTCGGAGTCCACCAAGTTAGCGTAGAATTCCCTTACCAGAGAAGGAGAATGGCCTGTTGGATGGTTGCAAAATAGTTCCCATCCCAGACGAGAGATTGTTCTTGCTACTTGCTTTCCTAAAGTCAGTTGTGATTACAACTGAAATCCTTGTTTAGGATGATAGTTCCTCTTTAGCATAGTGTCGTGATATCGATCCTTCACCACCTTTGACAGAAACAAAATCGACTCTTTGGGTTGAGGTTGGTCAGTGTTTCTGACCATAGCCGCTAAAGATTCAGCCGTTGACTTGGAGGATGTTTTTGCTCCACGAGAATGAGCCATGAGTACTGAAAAAGAAAAAATGAGAGTATCTGGCAAAAAAATATAAGGTTGAAGAGAAAGAGAATACAGTAACAATGGAGTTTGTGAGCGTGAGATATCAGTCGGCACAAAAAGGATGTTTTATAGACGATGGAGGCGAAGAGACATGCTAATTGGTGATAGTACACTGTGCCTGCAGCCAATAAAAGCTAGGACGTAGATTGTACTTCTTTTGGATGATCCAACGGCTGGGGATTGAGATGAATCAACTAGCGTGATTCTTGCTCAAAACATTTCGCTGAGTCATTAATAAATTACGTCGACAAGTTAGGTTGTCATGTGTCGACAAGTTAGGTTGTCATGTGTCGACAAAGAGGCAATTTTTATTCCTGCATAAAACTTAAAGAAAAAGAGTTAAAAGAAAAACAAAAAGTAAACAATCAAAATTTTGCAATGACATTATTAAGAAAATATTACCAGGTTAATGGTCTTTTGTTGTTCGCTGATGCCTGAGCTATGATAATGCTTCAATTGTTGGCTATTTACTTTAAGTTGGTGCACATTGTTCAAATCTTTAATTGTCACTGCACCGTGTGAAAATGATTCGAAAACTTCAAAAGGTCCAGAACACCTTGAGCACAATTTCTCTGGATGCAATTTTAAACGTGAGTAAAATAAAAGTACTAACTGACCAGGAGAAAATTGTTGCCACAAAATAATGTTATCGTGCCATCTCTTAGTCTTTTCTTTGTAGATAGCAACATTTTCATTGGCATTGTGCCGAATTTCTTCTAGCTCTGAAATGTCTAACAATCATTTTCGTCCAGTAGCATCGTAATCAATGTTCATTTGCTTGATTGCCCACATGTCCTTATGTTCAATTTCAACAGACAAATGACATGATTTCCCAAAGACAAGCTGATATGGCGACATTCATAATGGAGTCTTGTAAGTAGTGCGAAGAGCCCACAACACATCATGTAAACGCAAAGACCAATCTCTTCTAGATGGTTTAACCACCTGTTCAAGAATACTTTTAATCTGTCAATTGGGGACCTCTGTCTATCCATTTGATTGTATATGATACGTGGTTGTCATACTATGTTTCACAACATAGCATTTTAATGCTGTCGCCACCTGATTACAATGGAAATGAGTACCTTGATCGCTTATTAATGCTCGAGGTGTTCTGAACCTTGTGAGAATATATGTGTGAAAGAACTTTAACACCGTTCGAGCATCATCTTTTGGAGTAGCGATTGCTTCGATCCATTTGGAGACATAGTCAACAACTACCAAAATATACACATTTCCAAAGGAATTTGGAAATGGTCCCATGAAGTCAATACCCCAAACGTCAAATAGTTCAACCTCCATGATAGGTTGTTGAAGCATCTCTTTGCGTTGAGATATGGAACTGGTGTGTTGACATTTATCACATTGTTGAGGGAAATTATGAGCGTCTTGAAACAGTGTAGGCCAATAAAATCCTAATTGTAAGACCTTTGCAGCAGTCCTAACACCACCAAAATGGCCTCCATAAGAAGAATCATGGCAATGCTTCAGGATGGAAAGCATTTCCTCCTCAGGAACGTAATGGTGAATGATGTTGTCGGCGCATGCCTTTAACAAGTATGGCTCTTTCCAATGATATTTCGCAACATCCTTCAGAAATCTGACTTTCCTATGACCTGTTGTACCTAACGGTAGCTTATCACAAACTAGATAATTGACGACATCTGCATACCATGAAGATGCGTCGATAAAGAATAATTTTTCATCTGGAAATATATCAACAATTTGTGACTTGTTGCCATCTTTGCTTCCAGCTTTCGGACGAGATAAGTGGTCTGTTACTTGGTTTTTGGATCCTTTCCTGTCCTTGATCTCAACGTCAAATCCTTGCAGCAAAAGGATCCATCTGATCAGCCTAGGCTTGGCATCTTTCTTAGCAAAAAGGTATCTCAAAGCAGAATAATTAGTGTATACTGTAATTTTTGTGCCGACAAGATATGAACGAAACTTCTCGAATGCAAAAACTACTGCCAGCAACTCTTTCTCAATAGTTGTATAATTAATCTGCGCTTCATTTAGAGTTTTACTAGCATAATATATAGAATGAAATACCTTATCTTTTCTTTGTCCCAGCACAACACCTACAACAAAGTCACTCGCATCACACATTACTTCAAACGATTGCGTCTAATCTGGTGCGATGATAATGGGTCCTTATACCCATTGCTGTTTAATCTTCAAAAATGCTTCCAAACAAGCATCTTCGAACAAAAACTTTTTATTCTGCTCAACAACGAGTATAATGGTTTTGCTATCTTGGAGAAATCTCGAATGAATGTTCTATAAAATCAAGCATGGCCAAGAAAACTCCTTATTCCTTTCACATTATTGGGTGGAGGCAATTTTTCAATGATTTCCACCTTCACTTTGTCCACTTCAATACCCTGACAAGATATTCGATGATCAAGGATAATTCCTTCAGTTGCTATGAAGTGGCATTTTTCCCAGTTCAGAACTAAGTTGGTGTCCTCGCATCTCTTCAGCACTTTAGCTAAATAGTCAGCGCATATATCAAAAGTTTTCTCATACACAGAAAAATCATCCATAAATACCACTAATGAATCCTCTATCATGTCCAAGATGATGGCCATCACACACCTCTAGAATATGATTGGGGCGTTGTATTTTACCTAGTTTTCAATTTGGTCCCTACTTCAAAAATATCCTAGAGACTGTCACGTGTCATTTTTTTGGGTTTATTACCCATGAAATCCTAATTTATGTTAAAATCATTTTTTGACCCCCAAAGTTTTCAAAAATTTAAATTTGACCGCTGAATTTTTCAAAAAATTCAAATTTCACCCTCAAATTTTCCAAAAATTCAAATTTAACCCCTAAAGTTTTCAAAAATAAAAAATTGACCCCATTTTAATGTTTTTTAATTCCTTTTATATATGCATGTGTATATTATTTCATTTTATTGTAATTTATGTATGTATTGTTTTTTATTATGTATACTCGTAAATCCTGTGTATACTTTTGCATGACATGAAAATTTGGTTTTAAAAAAAATACAAATTGTTTTAATAAATCAAGGCAATGTCCTTTGTCTCGAGAATTTTAAAAATCATGTCCTAATTCACTGGGTGTGGTTTTTTCTTTGAACCGGGATAATTGAATATCCTTTGAAATTTTAAATACGAGTTTTTTGGAAAAACTCGTCATTCTCGAATATTCGAATGGTTATGTCCTAACTTACTGGATGTGACCACTCCTCGATTAATTCAAAATAACGAGCTTTCTTCGGAAACAAAATTTGTTTTCAAATAAAATAAATTTGACATTCATGCATTTAAGGATCGCAATTTAAATTTTTTTCGAATTTTTAATTTTCAACAGATAAGATTCCGAATAATCGATTTAGGTACCAATCTTGGGCATGTAAGGGTGCTAATAATTCCCTATGCGTAACCGACTCCCGAACTAGTTTTATGGTTTCAAAGACCAAAATTATTTTAATGATTTTTTTAAAATCTCGAAAGGTGGCCCAATTACACCTGTTTTTTAACAAAATTATTGGTGGCGACTCCATTTTCATAAATCGAGACTTATTTTTGTTTTTTTTCAAAAAATGGTTTCGACAGCTTGGCGACTCCACTGGGGAAAATAAGAGAGTCAAGCCGTAAGTCGATTATTTTTTTATCTCTTTTGTTGAAAATTTCAAATTCGATTTAATTTAATTTACGATCCTTTGCATTTCATTTTTGTGATTTATATGTTTGTTGTGATAATAGCATGTTGATGTTTATATTTTTGCATACATGTATTTGTTACTACATCGCTTAAGTGGAAGTGAGAAGCTACTCCTTCGTGAGGTTTTCACCTCCGTGCAGGGTAGTGAATCGCTTTAGGGATACATCCGTACCTATGTTTTCGTGAAGTTTTCACTTCCGTGGAAACATATAGGAAATGTGTCCCCCTGAACCGAACTCGTTTGCATGAGCCTATAATGGGTGAGGACTAAGGAATCTGTTTGTTTGGGTACCATTACTTTAGAACCGAAGCCACATGTAATGAACCCTAAGTGCCCATCCTAGGCAGAACTATACCGAACCTTTAGAGACCACCTAGTAGATGTGTAGGTTCTTTGTTGTATATTTGTTGATACATTTTATGACTGTGGGTACTAACTTATTTTTTTTCCTTATTTTGCATTGCATCCTCATATTAGAAAAGGTATTTGACTTGAGTTTGATTACTAGTAGAGAACTGGTCATGGAAAAAGGATATCTTGATGAGGTATAAGACAATGTGGCCGTGCGTATGTGGTCAGAGGATAGAAAATGTGAGAAGGGTGATAGTCTAGCTAAAGGTCATGTATCGGATTACTGGGACTTCACTCGGATTAATGTGACTCAGAATAGGTTGCAGTGTTGAAAGAAATTTGGGATCAGTGGGATGATGGAATGAAGCAAATTTTCTATCGAGAGTATGGGGATCTACCATACTTACTAGAAATTAAGGTAGACAAGCACCTCTTCCGAGCCCTTGCACAGTACTGGAATCCGGCTTATAGTTGTTTCACTTTTGAGAACATGGATATGGTGTCCACCATTGAGGAATACATTGCTCTATTTTGGTGCCCCAAAATTCAGGAAAAAAAGGTCTATTCGAGACCCGCTAATGTGCCAACTTTTCTTAGGAAGTTGATGAACATTATGGGAATGAGTGAGCAATGGGTTATAGCTCGAATTAAGGTGAAGGGCGACAACAAATGCGTCACTTGGAAAAGTTTGCGAGATTTGATTTTAGCTCATCCTGATGCTAGGAAGAAGGTTGATATATTTGTTCTCAATTTGTACGGACTGGTTATATTTCCCAAGGCGTTGGGGCACATAGATGAGGCGGTCACTAATTTATTCGATCGGCTGGATAAGGGGGTTACACCTATTCTAACAATTTTGGTCGAAACTTTTAGGTTATTAAATGCATGTCGAAGAGAGGGAGAAGGGAGATTTATTGGATGCGCACCACTATTGATGGTATGGTTTCATAGTCACTTTTGGAAAGTAGAAAAAGTTCCTGGCCGAGTATTTTTTGTGAGTTATTCTCCTTTGAGGGAATTGTTGCTACACAAAAACGAGAGGATATCTCTGAGGAAAAGTGGATGGCAATACTCCATAGTCTCCGAGATGAAGACATAGAATGGCGAGCACCGTGGTTCATTCCCGGCGAAGTTATTTATCGATGCGGTGATTTAGATTGGGTTCCATTACTAGAGATATGGGGCGCTGTGGGATATGCTCCTTTGTTAGTAATGAGACAGTATCGATCAAGATAGTTCATCCCAACAACTCAGGGTTTGGCTCAGTGTGAGTTTGTATACAAAGGCAAGAACAATAAGAAAAGAGTTCGGGAGATATCAAATGCTTGGAATCAAGCCTATAGAATGAAGCCATTTGCAGCAAATCCTATGAAAACCCAAGAGTATGACGATTGGAGGAGTAGGAGAGTCAATGATAACATCCCCGTGCCAAATCCCGACAATGTCCGCCCATTTAAGGAGTATTTACAAGTAGTCCCATCGGAATTAGAGCTCATCAAGCAGGACTTTGAGAAGAAAAGTTCTGAATTGGGGAAAAAGATAGAAGCACTAGAAGAGGAAAAGATGCAATTGGGTTTGGATGTTGACGTCCAAAAGTTAGAAGCCGATAAGCTAAGGAAAGGGAAGAGAAAGGTTGAGGAAGACTTGGATGATTTGAAGAAGGATTACAAGAAGCTTCGCCAGTCAATAAGAACTGCTGGGTTAGGCAAAACATCAGAATAGTGGCAGCAAGAAATTCAAGAGGAAAGGGTTCGAGCAGATCTGTGGAAGAGAAAATTTCAGGATGCTCAGGTCCAAGGAGATGTTATAAAAAGCGAGTTGTTAGAGAGTCAAGTCGAGAAAGCTGAGATGAATGCCCGAATAATCGAGTTAGAAGAGTCTTTCCATATGCACCGCAGTTGCAACTCTGTGACAAAATTAAGGGCAAGCAAAATTGAGAATGAAGGATTAAGGAGAAGGGTTGGAGAGCTTGAAGCTTCATTGCAGAACTGTGAGATTAGAATCGAGTTCCTCGAAAGAACTCTGGAAACAAGTAATAGGCAACTTCAACACTCTCAGAGGCAGATCAGAGATCGAGACGATGTCATGGGGGAAGCATTAACACAAGTGAGAGAGGTGGCAGAATACTTTCAGAAGTTAGTTGTCCAGGAAAATGCTTTGAGCATAGAGTATAAGTTAGTGTCTGATAAAGGCCAAAAGCTAGCATATCTCCTTCAAAAGATTAAGACTTTGAGCATTAGGGAAAGGCCTTATTTGTAAATATCTTATGTAAAGACATTCGTTTTCTAGTAAGGTTATTCTATGAGAAGTCGGTTGAGAGTCAATGCCTTTCTTGCATTTGCATTCATGCATTCATTGCATTTTCATACATTAAAATTTTCAAGAAAAATATTGCTAATTAATTAAAATTTTTCTTCAAGTTACTCTGGAAAAACCACTCCGTTACTACACTCGTGCCAAGACAAGAGCGATGGATCAGCGATTGGAAAGGTTCGAGCAAATGCAAAAGGAAATGCAGGATCAACTGCATGAGCAATTAGCGAAGGTACAACAAGATATGAAGGACCAGATTATTGAGTCTCAGAATGAACTTATTAATAAGTTCACTTAATTATTGGTTGAGAGAGCTGAAAGGGGAAAGGGTATTGTAATGGACCCAAAGGAAGGGAGTGATGGTCCTCCTTGTCCTCCAAATGTTACCCCCACGCTGGCTCAGGTTTCATAAAAAACGGGTGGTCGAGGAGCATCTGTCACAACTAACCCGCAATCATGCTTGTTTGGCACACCAAAACCAGTAAACTACCAAGGAGGTTCTAGTTCTAACCCAGGAAATAACCCGATCGACTTTATCATACCGGACTTAAATGAGATGATGGAAATAGAAAAAGCAAGAGCCGAACTTCCTAACCAGTTGGAGAGCACTGTAAATGGCTAGAGGAAAGGTTCAGAGCTTTAAAAGGAGAAGGGTGCTGTGGAATTGATGCTAAAGAGCTGAGTTTAGTCCTCAATTTGGTATTGCCCCCCAAATTTAAAGTTTTAGAGTTTGAGAAATATAACGGGACAAGCTGTCCGGAGGCACATATCACCATGCTTTGCAGAAAGATGATTGGGTATGTCGATAATGATCAGTTGCTAATCTACTGTTTCCAGGACAGTTTGACGGGATTAGCTTCAAGGTGGTATAATCAATTGAGTCGTGCCAAGATAAATTCTTGGAAGGATTTGGCATATGCTTTCATGAGACAATACGATCATGTCACCGACATAGCTCCTGACAGGATCACGTTACCAAATGCTGAGAAAAGGTCGGGTGAAAGCTTCAGGCAGTATGCTCAGAGGTGGAGAGATATGACCACCCAAGTACAGCCACAACTTTCTGAGAAAGAGATAACCATACTCTTTGTCAGTACTTTGAAAGCGCCATATATCAATCATCTTCTGGGAAACGCTACTAAAAGTTTCTTCGACATGGTCATGTTGGGAGAAATGATTGAAAATGCAATTCAAAGCGGAAAAATTGATGCCGGAGAAGCACCAAAAGGTCTGCTCCTAAAAGGAAGGACAATGAGGTAACTAATATAAGCTTATACCGGACGAATGTTAGAAAACCAATCTTAGTGACGCAATCTAAAGCCCTAACCACTAATTTTCAAAGTAGACCAAGGCAAGAATCAGGCTCGAGGCTGAACATTGAAAGAGTCCAATTAACTCCCATCCCGATGACTTACAAGGAGCTTTATAAGAGTTTGTATGATGCTCGGGTAGTGTCCCCCTATTATTTGAAGCTAATGCAACCCCCGTTCCTAGATTGGTATGACACAAACGGTCAAGGTGATTACCAAGCAGGAATAGCGGGCCACCCCATCGAGAATTGCACTGCTTTCAGGAAACTGGTTGAAAGATTTATTAAGATAGGGATAATCAGGTTTGATATCTCCGTAGGGCCTAGTGTGGTTGGGATTCGCTTTCCAAATCATCCCGATCAGGGGGTAAATGTAATAATGGAAGAAAGGAACAGGGAGGATTAAGAATGATGTGGGGGAAGTCAAGTCTCCATTAAAGATGGTTAACAGGGGTCTGATCATGCAGAAGAGTGAGGACATGGTGACAACAACTGAAAATTACTGCGAGTTCCACGTAGTGGAAGGGCATAAAATCCAAGGGTGTGTTGAATTTCGAACCATGGTACAAAAATTTATGAATAATAAAGAGCTGGAATTCCTTGAGGAGAAGGAAGATGAAGGAACGGATAATGTTTGTGCTTCTAAGGAAGGGGCACTAGGAAAGACTTATGAGGCTAACTTACTAGTGGTAATTATATCCAGGCCAATAGATGAGGTTGGAAGTCAAATGACACCTAGGGTCATCATTCAGAAACCTATGGCATTTCCTTATAAGGATAATAAAAGGGTACTGTGGAGCTATGACTGTAGCATAACGATACCGAATGAAGGAAGATTAAATGAGGGTCCAAATTTTACAGATGCAGAGAAGGAGGTTAATAACAAAGCCTTGATGGACGGGCTTGAGAAGAGAGAAAACAACAAACTCGAGATGCGAGTTAATGAGCTGGTAACTGAAGAGAAGGCCAAGGAATTTTTGAAATTCCTAAAGCATAGCGAGTACAATGTTGTAGAACAGTTTCATAAGTAGTCTTATCGAGTATCAGTTTTAGTCCTACTATCAAGTTTAGAGGCTCACCGTAACGCGTTACTGAAAGTGCTGAATGAAACATATGTGACGCAGGATATCTTGATAAATAAGTTGGACCAGCTGGTAAGTAACCTAAGTGCAGATAATTTTATTTTTTTCAATGATGATGAAATACCTCTAGGGGCATGGGCTCAACAAAAGCTCTTCACATTACGGCCCGGTGCAAAGGGTACACTTTACTAGGTGTATTGATCGATAATGGCTCAGCCTTGAATGTTCTACCGCTGACAACACTGAATAGGTTACCGATAGACAGCTCTCACATGAAAGTATGCCACAATATAGTGAGGGCTGATGGAACAGAGAGACGAGTGATGGGCAGAATTGAGATTTCACTCTTGATTGGTCCAAACACGTACGAGATAGACTTTTTAGTGATGGACACTAGGCCCACCTACAATTACTTGTTGGGAAGACCGTGGATTCATTCGGTAGGGGTAGTACCGTTATCCCTGCATCAAAAGTTAAAATTGATGATAGAAGGTCGATTAATCACCATTAATGCTGAGGAGGAAATAATTGCATTAGTGACTAGCGATGCACCTTACATAAGTACAGATGAGGAGGCCATGGAGTGCTCCTTTAGCTTGTTGGAGTTTGTGAATGCTACCTTCGTGGCTGAAGGAGATAAGATCATCACACCGAGGATATCGACGACCACCAAGATGGGGCTAGAAATGACAATTGGAAAAGACTCTTCACCCGGAAGAGGATTGAGGAGGTATCTCCAAGGAAGGATTACAACACCAGTACTGGTAAAGAAGTGTGGTCAGTTTGGTTTAAGATTTAAGCCAAACATAAAATAGAGAAAAGAAGAGCTATAGAAAAAACAAGACAAGAGAAGGGCAATAATAAGTGGGGAAGAGATCAAAAGCGAGCCAATAGACTTTCCTCATATATCAAGATCATTCATGTCAGGAGGTATTATTAACCCCAAGCAAAGGTCGACAGAAAATAGGTTGGCAGGAATAATGGGAAATCTGTACATCAATGCTGTTTTTGAAGGAACGAGTAAGCAAAGAAATTTGGCAGGAATTCACCCTTACGCCCCTGAAAACGTTCTAGACAACTGGACTGCGAAAGAGCTCTCTATAATTTTTAAGTCTTTTCCAGAGTAATGTTCAAAACACCTTTTTTGCTTCAAGCCCGAGAGCAATTGGGATCTTTTTGTAAAGGGCATATGTTCATTGGCTTTTTATTTTCAATAAAAAAGATGCACTTTCTTTCACCAAATTGGCAAAATTCTCATTATTCTTTTCATTCATCTCATCTCATAATACATATTCTCAAATTCCTTTATCTTTCAGATCTTTTGGTCCATATGACAGGTCCCTAGATATCAATGATATGAGTAACGTCATTGCCGACTTAGAGCCTCATTTTGAGCAAGATATGTGTTCTGAGGAATCTTATGATTTTGAAGAAACCCAAGATTGTAGTTTATCTCCTGATTTGTTACAGATGGTTGAGCAAGATGAGAAACAGATCCTACCTCACAAAGAATCAGTTGATGTTGTGAGTTTAGGGGATGAAGTTGACAAAAGGGGAGGTGAAGATTGGAACCTGTATTTCTGCAGAAACGAGACGAGATCTCATTGATCTGCTTCAGGAGTTCACGGATGTGTTTGCATGGTCGTATCAGGATATGCCTGGTCTAAGCACTGATATCGTGGTATACAAGCTCCTTATAAGAGAAGAATGTAAACCGATCCAACAGAAGCTTCGAAGAATAAGACCAGATGTTCTTCTAAAGATAAAAGAAGAGGTCTGAAAACAGTTTGATGCCAGCTTCTTACGAGTAGTGGAATACTCAGAATGGGAGGCCAACATAGTGCCAATTCCTAAAAGGACGGAAAAGTACACATGTGCATAGACTATCGGGACTTAAACAAGGCTAGTCCAAAAGATAATTTCCCGCTACCTCATATCGACACCTTGGTGGACAATACAACAGGTCATTCCTTATTCTCTTTTATGGATGGTTTTTCTGGGTACAACCAAATAAAGATGCATCCTGAGGATATGGATAAAACCACATTCGTCATCATGTGGGGAACCTTTTGCTACAAGGTTATGCCATTTGAATTGAAGAATGCAGGGGCAACATATCAAAGGGCTATGGTAACTTTGTTCCATGACATGATGCACAAGGAAATTGAGGTTTATGTCGACAATATGATCGCAAAGTCTCAAACAGAGGAGGAACATGTGGAAGTTTTAAGAAAGTTGTTCTTAAGATTGAGAAAGTTCCAGTTGAAGTTGAACCCAAACAAATATACTTTTGGGGCTACTTCAGGCAAGTTGCTAGGCTTTATGGTCAGCGGAAGGGGAATTGAAATTGATCCTGATACGGTCAAAGCTATATAAGAGTTATCACCACCACATACGCAAAAGGAAGTTAGAGAGTTCCTATGGAGGTTGAATTACATCTCTCGGTTCATTTCACAACTAAACGAGAAATGTGATCCTATCTTTCATCTTCTCAAGAAGTATAACCCGGGAGTTTGGGATGATGAATGACAAAAGACTTTTGACAAAGTCAAACAATATTTATCTAACGCTCCAGTTTTTATGCCTCCGAATCCAGACAAACCTTTGATCCTGTACTTGGCTGTATTCGAGAACTCTATGGGATGCGTATTAGGTCAGCATGATGAGTCAGGAAAGAAAGAAAGAAAGAGCAATCTATTATCTCAGCAAGAAATTCACGGAATGCGAGATAAGATATTCTCCAATTGAGAAATTATGTTGTGTTCTGGTTTGGACTACCCGAAGGTTGAGGCAATACATGTTATATCATACGACTTGGTTGATGTCAAAATTGAATCCTCTCAAGTTTATGATGGGGTCAGCTACATTGAATGGAAGGATGGCTAGACGACAAATGCTACTTTCTAAGTTTGACATAATCTATGTGAACCAGAAGGCGATAAATAGGAGTGCAATAGAAAATTTTCTGGCCAGCAGAGCTCTCAAGGACTATGAGCCATTAGATTTTGATTTCCCAAACGAAGATCTAATGTATGTTGCAACCACAGCAAAAGAAGTTTCAGAAGAGCAACCATGGAAAATGCATTTTGACGGTGATTCAAATGCTACTGGCAAAGGGATTGGGGCAGTTCTGGTAACCCCGAAAGGAGATCATTATCCCCTCACAAGCAAGCTTGACTTCGATTGCACAAACAATATGGCGAAATATGAAGCATGTGTCAGGGGTATTCGGGTAGCTATTGAACGCAAGATCAAGATTCTAGAAGTGTACGGGGATTCTGCGTTGGTAATTTATCAACTCAAGGGAGAATGGGAAACGAGAGATTCCAAGTTGATGGATTATAGAAAATTAGTTCTCGAGCTAATTAAAGAGTTCGAGGACATCACCTTTCATTACCTCCCGCGAGAGGAAAATCAGATGGCCGATGCTTTGGCCACTCTTGCTTCCATGATACTGGTTAATAAGCAAGAAGATATGAAGCTCATTCAAATAAGTATTTACGAGGCTCCAGCTCATTGCTTAAACGTTGAAGGAGAAGAAAAGGATGATCACCCGTGGTATCAGGAAATTTTACAATATGTAAAAGATCGTAAGTACCCTGAGGAAGCCACCGAAAATGAAAAATGAACATTGAGAAGGCTTGCCATTGACTATGTCCTTGACGGGGATATTCTGTACAAAAAGAG
The DNA here is from genome assembly GCA_005610355.1 of Gossypioides kirkii. Classification (NCBI taxonomy): domain Eukaryota; kingdom Viridiplantae; phylum Streptophyta; class Magnoliopsida; order Malvales; family Malvaceae; genus Gossypioides; species Gossypioides kirkii. Next base: position 13,488,866 of record CP032255.1, read on the forward strand.
AAAAGATCAAGTCCTGTTGAGGTGTGTTGATTGTATTGAGGCCAAGAAAATCTTAGAAGAAGTTCATGAAGGGGTTTGTGGAACACATGCCAATGGTTTCACGATGGCCAGACAGATTATGAGATTTGAGTATTACTAGTCAACCATGGAAGGAGATTACATTAAATATGCTAAGAAATGTTACAAGTGTCAAATTTACGGAGACAAAATTCATGTACCTCCTTCACCTCTCCATATTATGAGTTCCCCTTGGCCTTTTTCTATGTGGGGCATGGATGTCATCGGACCAATCTTTCCAAAAGCTTCTAATGGGCATAGGTTCATTTTTGTGGTCATCGATTACTTTACTAAGTGGGTGGAAGCTGTTTCCTATGCCAGTGTCACGAGATCAATGGTCAGCAAATTCTTGAAGAAAGAAATTATATGTCGGTATGGAATGCCAGAGAAGATCATATCTGACAATGCTTTAAACTTGAATAATAGCACATTAGCAGAAGTCTGCAGGCAGTTCAAGATCAAGCACCATAATTCAGCTCCGTATAGCTCGAAAATGAACGGAGTAGTAGAGGTAGCTAATAAAAACATCAAGAAAATCATTGGGAAAATGACAGAGACTTACAAAGATTGGCATGAGAAGTTACCATTTGCTCTCTACGCTTATCGAACATCTGTCAGAACTTCTGCTGGGGCAACACCTTTCTCATTAGTATATGGAATGGAGGCAGTCTTACCCATTGAGGTCGAAATTCCTTCCCTCCGAGTCTTATAAAAAATGATGTTAGATGAGCCAGAGTGGATCCAGTCAAGATATGACTAGCTAAACCTAATCGACGAGAAGAGGTTGAAAGCTATCCAACATGGCCAGATGTACTAGAAACGGATGATTCGGGTTTATGATAAAAAAGTTCACCCTAGAGAATTCCATGAGGGAGATCTAGTGTTGAAAAAGATCCTTCTTATGCAAAAAGATTTCTGAGGCAAATGGATGCCAAATTGGGAAGGCCCATATGTGGTAAAGAAAGCTTTCTCTGGAGGAGCTTGATTCTAGCTAAGATAGATGGCAAGGATTTGTCAAACCCCGTAAACTCAGATTCAGTAAAGAAGTACTTCGCCCAAAAAAAAGAGGTTGAGTTAAAAACCCAAAAGGGGCTCAAAAAAAAGTTGGGGCCAAGATGAAAACCCGTAAAGGGCATCTCGAAGCCTAAGGAGATTTGAACTGAAAACTCGAAAGGGCGGTTTAGATTTGGATTAAGGATCAGGCATGAAATGAGCTTCTTTCTCAGAAGCAACAAGATGGAGAGACGTTACATCTTGGGCATCGACAGAGTGTAATAGTTTTCATGGGTACACATCAAGCTCAAAGTGGTTCTCATCAAGTTTACTCAAAGAAGTTCATACATTGATATATAGGGCATCTGGTTTTATTTTCTTATTGCTCACTTTAGCAATTCTTGATCAATGTTTGCTAGTTTTTGACCAACATTTGTTATCTTGGTTGATGTTTTGATTAATGTTTGATGTTTTCTCATTTATCTCCATTCAAGTGCTATCGCAGTAAATTCAATCTTATCCATTTTTGTAACCCTACTCAGAGCATTATTTGCATTGAAATAATGGTTAATGGACTTGATGATATAAGGTATAAAAAGATTTCTGCATATTACTTTGGGAAATTTTAAATAATACAGGGACCTAAAACAGGATCGTTAGGCCGAAATAATCGAATTTGAGGGTTGAAGGGATCCTGAAACGAATAAGTTCCCTTATGATTATCTCTTTGGATTTCATATCAAGAACACCAGACTTGAAGGAAAGGCATGGTGACACATTGATGTTAGAACTTAGGCAAATGACGATCAGTGACGACCTAAGGACTAAAATAATAAAAACCATTTTTAAAATGACATCTTTGCATGCATATCAGCATCATTGATGCGCATTTAGATAGGAGCATTTGATTCATTCAAATCATGGCATCCTAGTTACATGGCCTATATAGAGGCCCATAAAACAAGTTCTATAGGTCATATCCTCGGAGGATGGCTATACAACGACAAATCTTTTACCCCTAAAGCTATGAAGGTGCAGATTGAAACCGCAATGGCAAATCTCATACACCTAAAGCTGTAGAGGGGCAGAATGAAGCCGTAATGACAAATATCATTCACCTAAAGTTGTAGAGGGATAGATTGAAGTCACAAGGATGAATCTTATACTCCTAAAGCTGAAATGAAGTGAAGTTACAACCACCAATCTTTTACCCTAATCAGAGGGCAGATTGAAGTCAATCCAATCTCTTACCCCAACCATGGGGCAGATTGAAATAATCCAATCTTTTACCCTAACCAGAGGGCAAATTGAAGCAATCCAATCTTTTACCCTAACTAGAGGGTAGGTTGAAGACCATCAGATCTCTTACCCCTACCATAGGGCAGATTGAAACAATTCAATCTTTTACCCCTAAAGTTATAGAGGGGCAGATTGAAGCTACAAAAGCAAATCTTATACCTCTAAAGTAATAAAGGGGCAGATTAAAAATCACAGTAGTAAACCTCAATCTTCATTGAAGATACAAAGAAGTAGACCGAAAGATGAAGTTACGAGCACCAAATCCCTAAAGTGTTAGTGGATTAAATCAAAGACTACGATGGTGAACCTCAACCTCCCTGAAGTTGTAAGTGGAATTGAGTGAAGCTATAGTATCAAATTTTGTTTCTTTGCAATCGACTTAGGGCACGGTGAAATCGTGACCCTAAATCGTACCTTCCTAAAGTTATGGAGAAGCGGATGCAATGAGTTTGAATGTCCAATGAAGCGAAGGGTGAGCTACTTGAAGAAGAATGGCTAAAGAGACCAAATCCAGTGGGACCGGACAAAGTTGGTCATTAGTCTTTGCTCTGTTCTTGTTACACAGCAACGACCAAAGAGGGGCAGCTGTAGAAGCCCAATTTGTCCGGGCCTCTACAATCCAAATTTTATTATTTTATTTATTATTTATTTATTTCTTAAATAAATAAACAAATAAAGAAATAATAGAATTAAAAAATATACAAACCCAATTTCATAAACCAAAGCCCAAATACACCCAATCCAAACTTAAACCAAATCCAAAAAAATGTCCAATACAAAAAAATCCAAAATCCATTACAAGCCCAATACCTTTAAAAAAACTACCCAAACCCCAAAACCTAGCCAAATGCCTAAACAAACCCAATTTCACAAACCCTAAAAAAAACTAAACAAACCCTAGCCTTCTCTAGTCTCCAGTCGTCGTCGCCAGCTCACCCACGCCGCCACCACCGTCATCGTCGTCGATTCCGCTAGATTCGGACTCCACCTCGCGCACGTTATCGGAAAATCTAGAAATTAGGTGTAAAAAATGTGTTATAAATACATTAGATTTAAATGTAATTTTTTACACAAAAAAATTATATACAAGGAAAATATATGAAATTAAAGGAAAAAGTCACAAAAAATTGAAAGGGCATCTTCTAGCTACCAAAATACGAGCAAGCATTCGTAAATATCAGTTAAGCAAGGTATTTTCATTTTTTTTCAAAACTTTGGCACTAATAACTTCTTTGTTTTTTAAAGAAAAAAAGAAAAAGAGACTCGATTTTTACCATTGGTGCTGTTTCATCTCCATCATCGCCGTGTCTATTCGTCAAGGGCCCATCAAAATTGGCTTTGGTGAAAAGGAGGCCAAATCTGGGTTGATGGGGTCGAAAACATTTAGTGTTTTTTTGTTTACCGAAAACCTAACCACCGTGGATGGTGGTCGAGAGTGACAGAGACGGTGGGAGGAATGGTGGAAGGCACCCCATCTATCATGGTCGATCGGCCTAAAGAGAAAAAAAAGAGAAGTTTGATTTTGCAAGTAACATAATCTGTTTTGAGAAGGAAAAAGGAAAAGATAAGGGAAATTTTAAAATTAAAGAATGGGTTTTGTCTTTTAATGGAAAGAATGAGTTATTTTTTTAATGGAAATAATCAAATATTTTATTTGTTATGAAAAGTATCAAACCCACGTGAAATGGCAGGATAAAGGGCAGGGCACTTGATTTTTCTTTAAAATTGGGTTAATTTCCCATTAGATCCCTCTTTTCTTTTAATTGTTTCAATTAGAACCTTTTACCTTTTTTTTGTTATTTTCAATTTATCCTTATAATTTCACCTAGCTTTCAATTTGGTCCCTACTTCAAAAATATCCCAAAGACTGCCACGTGTCATTTTTTTGGGTTTATTACCCATGAAGCCCTGATTTATTTTAAAATCATTTTTTGACCCCTAAAGTTTTCAAAAATTCAAATTTAACCCCCAAATTTTCCAAAAAATTCAAATTTCACCCTCAAATTTTCCAAAAATTCAAAGTTAACCCTTAAAGTTTTCAAAAATTAAAATTTGACCCTGTTTTAATGTTTTTTTTAAAATTCCTTTTATATATGCATATGTATATTATTTCATTTTATTGTAATTTATGTATGTATTGTTTTTTATTATGTATACTCGTAAATCCTGTGTATACTTTTACATGACATGAAATTTTGGTTTTAAAAAAATACAAATTGTTTTAATAAATCAAGGCAATGTCCTTTGTCTCGAGAATTTGAAAAATCATGTCCTAACTCACTGGGTGTGGTTTTTTCTTTGAACCGGGGTAATTGAATATCGTTTTAAATTTTAAATACGAGTTTTTTGGAAAAGCTTGTCATTTTCGAATATTCGAATGGTTATGTTCTAATTTACTAGATGTGACCTTTCCTTGATTAATTCAGAATAACGAGCTTTCTTTGGAAACAAAATTTGTTTTCAAGTAAAATAAAGTTAAAACAAATTTGACATTCATGCATTTAAGGATCACGATTTAAATTTTTCTGAATTTTTTAATTTTCAATAGATAAGATTCCGAATAATCGATTTAGGTACCAATCTTAGGCGTGTAAGGGTGCTAATCATTCATTATGCATAACCCACTCCCGAACTCGTTTTATAGTTTTAAAGACCAAAATTATTTTAATGATTTTTTTAAAATCTCGAAAGATGACCCAATTACACCTGTTTTTAAAAAAAGTTATTGGTGGCGACTCCATTTTCATAAATCGAGACTTATTTTGGTTTTTTTCAAAAAATGGTTTCGACAGAGATATCTTTGTAGCTTACCCGAATGGGGTATTTATAGTTATCTAAAACCCTAAAAATAACCTAAAAATAATAAAAGATAATTCTTGAAAATATTTAAATTAAATCATAAAAACAAAAAGATAATTTCTAATTTTGAATTTAAAATGCAGTTGATCTGCTCGTTCATCCTTGCTGACTAGACCTTATGGAAGCTGCTGATTGGATGCCACGTCAAAGTCTCATGCCCACTAGCCCAGCCTTGATTCCAAAAAATAAAACTGCAGAACTTTGCCATTTAAGTGCAATTTCCAAAATTGAAGTCCTGCATAGAAAACGCATAAAACGTCCAGATCAGCAACATGAACTAATTATTAAGGAGTAATTAAGGATAAAATAGTAATCAAAAGAAACACTTCTCAGTATTGTTAAAATTTGGATGCATGACGGGACGGTTAAGACACTCTCAGATGTCAAGTATGTACTTGAATTACAAAAGAATCTCATCTCTTGAAGTTTTTAAGACTCGAAAGGTTGCAAAATCAATATCGAGTCAAGCGGCATTACGGTGTCTCGTGGGGCTCCCATTTATAGTGACCAATGAAATTGAATGTCCCTTGTCCGTTACGGGCTTGAAGTTAACTCGTTTGGAGTAGAGGCAACTTGGTCATAGGAGGGAAAAAGGTATGACTATTTCATTGAAGAGAGCTTCTCTTTTTTATGCAGGTTTTGAAAAGTTAGGACACTGATTCGTGAAAATTAGACCTGAGTAAGTTTTGATCTGGCAGTGCACAAGTCGAAGGCTAGAAGACTTCCAGCTTCTAAGCACAGATTCGACTTACTTAATTCCCTGCATAATTCAAGATAGGCTTGTGGCAGGCTTTGGCAAAGATGTTTTGGAAATACTAGTCAAGGTGGAGATTTGTTAATTATGACGCCTATTTCAAGTCAAATTTCAGAAATAATCTTTCAGTTAAACTCTATTTATTTGTTTCAATTAAACTCTTTTTATTTGTTAGAGTAAAACTCTTATTAGTCAAGATTATTTTATTATTATTTGACTTAAGAATTTTGCCTATAAACAAGCTCTTATACAACCTTAGAAATACACCCATTAGAGTTTAGAACTCTAAAGACTTTTGGAGAATTTAGTGTTTACGTTTTGAGGGTTCTTTGTTTTTGAATTTTTGGGGTTTAGTTTTTATCTCCATCCTTTATACTCTTTATTCTTTTGACATTATAGTAAAATTATCTTTGCCTATGGTTTTTTATCCTCTTCAAAGGGGTTTTTTCACGTTAAATTTGTGTGTTTAATTTCGATATTTATTCTGCTATTTTCACTTGTTCATTTGCTTAATCGGGTTGATCCCCAACATCTTCTTTGAACACACAAAGTAAATGCCTTTTAATTCATACCTTTTTAGCTTAGCTATTGATCGAAAATGAAGATGCAATTCTTTGTGATAGTAGGTTTGCAATAATGATATATTATTAGACAACATTGATAAACGAGATATATTTTTGCGAAAAGATAGATTGGAAGAGTTGTAAAATTCATTTAACTGACATGTAAAACATTCAATATAACCATAATCATTTCATAAAATATCTACAAAAAATGGTAGTTAACAGAGTTATCTGTTCAATTTCTAAGGTGTGTTGCTGCTCTGGAAATTAGGTTCCTATCCTATTGTTTCTTCTCTTTGGTGGTTGTACTTGAGTTTCAAGAGGTGCGAGAGAAACATGGGCTATTGTTTTTGGGTCTATCAATTTTAAACCATTTGGTAAATCATGTCAGGAATAAGGAAAATATCATTGTTATACTATATAACTATATGTAAAATTGCACAACACATTGGAATATATTCATAATAGGAAAGAATAAGAAAATTTACCTAAAAAAATATATTTAAAATATGAAAGAATCACTAAACTTACCTAAAACAATATATATCAAATAAGAAAGAATAAAAAAAGTTACCTAAATAATCATTCAGGGTAATAATAGAAGGGAATAACTTACATAGAATGACCCAAAAAACTAAGGTTTCTAGGCACCAGTAAGATTTTTCAACATTATCAATATTAAATACATGGAAATATTATTATACACTCCTCCATAAAGAAAATATTTTATCGACCCTTCCCACCACATTATTCATAGTGATATATGTAAATCAGATGGCTGATGCTCTTGCCACGTTGGCCTCGATGATTAAAGTAAATAGACCAGAAGATATGAAACCCATTCAAATTAGCATCTATGAGGCTCCAGCTCACTGTTATGATATTAAAGAAGAAGAAGAAGAAGAAGAAAGGGATGATCGCCCATGGTACCAAGATATTCTTCAGTATGTAAGAGATCGCAAATACCCTGAGCAAGCTTCTAAAAATGAAAAGAGGACATTGAGAAGACTGGCCAATGAATATGTCCTAGATGGGGAAATCTTGTACAAAAGGAGAAAAGATCAGGTGTTGCTAAGATGTGTCGACGCAGTTGAAGCTAGAAAGATCTTAAAAGAAGTTCATGAAGGCGTTTGTGGGACACACGCCAATGGTTTCACAATGGCCAGGTAGAGAATGAGATTTTGGTATTACTGGTCTACCATGGAAGGAGATTGCATCAATTATGCTAAAAGGTGCCATAAGTGCTAGATCTATAGAGACAAGATTCATGTACCCTCATCACACCTTCATATCATGACTTCTCCTTGGCCATTCTCTATGTAGGGCATGGATGTCATTGGGCCAATTTCTTCAAAGGCTTCAAATGGTTATAGATTTATCTTCGTGGTTATCGACTACTTCACCAAATGGGTAGAGGTAGCTTCATACGCCAATGTTACGAAATCTACGGTTAGCAAGTTCTTGAAAAAAGAGATCATCTGTCGACATGGGATGCCAGAGAGGATCATATCTGACAATGCCTTGAATTTGAACAATAGCACAATAGCAGAAGTTTGTGAGCAATTCAAAATCAAGCATCACAATTCATCTCCTTATCACCCAAAAATGAATAGAGTTGTAGAGGCAGCTAATAAAAACATCAAGAAGATCGTTCCGAAGATGACTGAGACCTACAAAGACTGGCACGAAAAACTACCATTCGCTATCTTTGCTTACAAAACTTCAATCAGGACTTCTACTGGGGCAACACCATTCTCGCTAGCATATGGTATGGAAGCAGTATTACCAATTGAGGTTGAAATACCTTCTCTTCGAGTCTTGATTGAGTTACAGTTAGATGAGGCAGAATGAATCTAGGCTCATTTTTTTAAATGCAAAATGCTCATGGATCCTTTTATGCTTCATATTATGGCAAAAAGGTTCACAAGCGACAGGCTATGTTAACTGAAATAATAAACGGACATTCATCATACGCATTCATGTAGTTAGAAGCATTTGATTCATTCTGATCATTCCATCTTGATAATTCGGGCCTACATATGAGGTCTATAGAAGCATACTTTATAGGTCACATCCCCGCAAAATGGCAAGATAAACCAAAGAAACATTGGAGCTGATACCCTAAAGATAAAGAGGAGTAGATTGAAGCCCTAACAGTAAATCTTCTACCTCGATGTTACAGTGGATCGAGATCAAACTATAATACCAAGTTTTCATAAGAACAAGATGAAGTTTCGACATCAAATCCTATCTTCCTGAAATTGTAGTGGAGTTGGATTCAGACTACATCATTCTAGTTTTACCCTCAATCAAGAAGGGCGGATTGAAGATTCCGATCTCTTACCTCGAGCCTGGGGCAGGTTGTAGCCATTCGATCTTTTACCCCGAGCCTAGTGCAGATCACTATTAGCCTATCTCTTACCCTGAGCCTGGGGTAGATTGCAGCCATTTGATCTTTTACCCCGAGCTTGGGGCAGATCACCATCATCCGATCTTTTACCCCGAACCTGAGGCAGATCGCCATCAGCCAATCTCTCACCCCTAGCCTGGGGCAGATTGCAGCCATTCGATCTTTTACCCTGAGCCTAGGGCAGATCATCATCAGCTAATCTCTTACCCCAATCATGGGGCAAATTGCAGTCATTCGAAGCAATAAAGTGGTCATCTTCCTGACAAGATGTAGAGAAGTGAGCCAAAACTATCTTCCTAGTGAAATACAAAGAAATGGACCAAGATATGAAGCTACGAGACCAAACCCTTGAAGTTGCAAGCACAAGGGATGAAGCCACAGTAGCAAATTTTGTCTTTAGAAATTGCCTTAGGCAAGGTGGAATCACAACACCGGAGATGTAGAGAAGCGGATGTAGCGAAGTTGAACGACCGACGAAGCAAACGATGGGCCAATTGAAGGAGTGTCAAAGAGATGAGACCTGACAAAATTGGGCCACTTTTCGGTCTTTGCTCCGTTCCTGTTACACAGCAACGAGCAAAGAGGGGCAGCTATTGGAGCCCAATTCTGACCGGGCCCAACATTTGAACAAGATGGAACCTAATTTTAAATTTTAAATTATTTAAATTTAAATTTATTCTAAATTTAAACTTATTTTAAGATTGAATTTATTTTAAAATTAAATTTAAAATTAAGTTTAAAATGTCCAAATACTAAGTGTAAACCCAAATTACAAATCAAGCCCGATTACCCTAGCCCAAACACCAAACCAGACCCAAATTACCCACCTATACCTAAACCCAATTTACAAAACCCATTTTTACAAACCCAATACCTAGGCCCAATTGCATCTACTCATAGCTACCCTAGGTCAAACCCTAAACCTGCTGTCGCCCCCACTTGCAGTTGTTGCCTCCCTCTCTTCCAACTAGGAGCCGCCACGTCAGATCCGCCACCAGCAACACCACCCTTCAACTTGGACTGCCACCACCGCCACTGTACCTGCAAAGGAGAAAAGATAGTTTTTAATGGCAAAAAGACAGAATAGAATCATTGTAAAATAAGCTTTAAAGCCTCATTCAAAAACAGATTGTAAGTTTACTAACTTTTTTTGAAACATCCGAAAATCAATACTAAATACCAATATTCGAAACGAACACAAATACAAACATAGAAACTCTCAGAATCAATAGAAATATGAAGCATTTGGAAGTCAATCGAACGAAGAAAAGAAAACAAATTCGAACAGCCGAACAATATTGGTTCTTGAGGTATATTTATTGTTTGTTTAATTCATCATTCAAAGTTTGAAACGTTTTGCCTTAAATACATTAATATATTTATATATTCCGTCATTTATTGCTATTATTTATTACTAAATGTTTTAATAAATAAATATAATATTAATTAATAATAATAAATAATAAAAGGAGAGTTGAACAGTTATACCTGGATCGGAACGGTCGTGGATAGGTCATCGGAAGGAATCCCTCTGAAACTGTGTTCGTGAGGGCTCTGATGATTGAGTCTCCAGTATTCGAACATGAAAAAAATATGGCGAAACCAAATTTTAAATAAAAAATAAAATAAAATAACCAACAGATTTGAAATTTTGAAGTGGAACAACAAACGTTTCTTGATTTTCTTCAAGATCTAGGTTCAATAGTTTGTAAATCTGAACCTAGATCGACATTTTTCACAAAGAAGGCAAAAAAAGGAGGTTTTTACTTACTTGGGCCACCGTGTACGGCGGAAGACGATGGACCGACAACTGAGCCGACGGTTGGACGAATGAGTAGAAAGGAGAGAGTTTTGAGAGAAAAATGAAAAGGAAATGTTTTTTTTAAAAGAGGGTTCAACAAATGATTTTTTTCTAAAATTTCAGCCTTTTATAGGCTTTAGAAACGACACCGTTTTGAGGGCTGAGTTTCAGCCCCAAAACGTCATCGTTTTAAGCCTTACCAATTTTCGAACCCGACCCACTCTAGAGGATCTGGGTGTTTTTTAAAGATAGGTTATCTACCCTTTCAGTCCTTCCGCATTTTTTGATTGTTTCAATTTCGTTCTTAATGCCATTTTAATTTATTATAAATTTACCCAGTAATTTTGAATCATTTTCAATTTAGCCCTTTAACTCTCTAGAAGCTTGAGAAGCTGCCACGTGTTTATTTTTAAGGTTATTTGTGCAAATGGTCCTTTTTATTTTTGTTTTGCTTTAATTTCAACCTTAAATCAAGTTTTGTTTTATTTTAAATTAGCCCAGTAATTTTAAAAGCTTTACAAATTGGTCCTTTGACCCCAAAATACCTGAGAAGCTTCCACGTGTCCCATCTTTTTGGTTTTATTGCTCAAAAGGTCCTTGAACTATCTAAGAATCATATTTTGACCCCTTAACTTTTCCATAATTACATTTTAACCCTTAAACTTCTCAAAAATTACATTTTTACCCTTAAACTTCTCAAAAATTACATTTTTCCCCTGAACTTCCAAAAATTACATTTTTTCCCTAAACTTCCTAAAATCACATTTTACCCTTAAACTTCCAATAATTACATTTTTACCCTCGAACTTCCAAAAATCACATTTTTACCCTTGAACTTCTCAAAAATTACATTTTTACCCTCGAACTTCCAAAAATCACATTTTTACCCGTAAAACTTTCTAAAATTACATTTTAACCCTAAACTCTTCGAAACTTCATTTTCGACCCCTTTTTTTCTTTCTTTGACTTTCGTACATAAATTTTTAACTTTTTTTTATTTTTAATTAATCTTGTATTTTCTCATTTATTTTGATTCATGATTTGTATTTTAGTTTTCTTATATCTATTTTTGTATAGTTATTCATTCGTATAATTATTCATGCTTTGTGTTATTTAATTTTGTCATTAATTACATAACTCATATTTAATTTGCATGCTCATTTTTATCTTTATATTTTAATTAAAGTCGTTTTTTTATTTTCCTTCAAAATACAAATATTTAAGATCGAGGTAATATTCCTTTATTTCTTGTTTCGAAAACTTGTGCCTTAACTTACAAGGCGCAAATTTTCTTCAAATCGAAATAATCGAATACCCTATTCAAGGTTTAAAAACTACTACGAAGGAAAGCTCGTTATTTTCGGATCTCGAAATGCTATTTCCTAACTCACTGGACGTGACTTTCTTCCTTGACCACTTCAAAATAGTGAGACTTCTAAATGAAAATCGATTTCTTTCTTAAACATGTACATCAAAATAACTTATGCATTTAAGGATCGTATTTTAAATTTTACTCGAGTTCTCAAATTTTTAACAATTCAAGACCCGAAAATAATCGACGTGGTACCAATTTTGGGCGTGTGAGGGTGCTAATCCTTCCTCACACGTAACCGACTCCCGAACTCGTTTTCTGGATTTCGAACCCCAAAATATTTTTTCAAAATGGATTTCAGACGTTTTATGGTGATCCAATCACACCAAATAAAAAGTTTTGTGGCGACTCCCATTTTTCCAATTTTCGATTTTTTTTAAATATTGTTTAAGACCTGTTTGTTTTCCCAAAAATAAACGTTTCGATAACATGGAAAGAATTGCACAATTTTTTTTTAAATTTGTTGCTCAAAAGTAAAAAAACTATTAACTTATGGGAAAAAACAAAATGAATAAAATTTGAAAAAAAGAACAAACGTTTGTTTATAATTTAAAAAAATTAGTTATTTTAAGTAATTTAATGAAAGATAATTGATTACTGTTGGAGAAGATATTAGATATAGATCAGTATATAATAATAATTTGTTATCTTTAAAATTGAATAACGTGACACTATTTTATTGGTACCTAAAAACTATGCTTTTTAGAATCATCCTAATATAATTTATTCCCATAATATAAGTAAGAAACTATGTATTTTTTTCTCTTTCAAAAAGAGACATGTTTTGGACAAATAATGGCATCCAAACAAGACATAACTTATGTGAAATGTATTGTTAATGCCATAATATTATAAACCTTGTGTTGAATAACTTTCATAAAATCTTCTTTGAAGTTAAACTAGCTTCCAATAATAAATTTGTTATTAATTTAAGTGTTGATTTACAAGTAGGCAATAGCTTACAAAAAATAATTTTTGAAATCCTAAATTATTTTACTATTTGTATGAATTCTACGAAATAAGTTTTACCACTTTTTATTTTTTAAAAATATATGAATTGATGTAGAAAAGTTTAGTATGAAACATAAGAGATCAATTTTTTTCTCCTCATCATCTCTAGCCCTAAACTTATTGATATTAAAGCTAGAGCTAATTTTTCTCTTGTTTAAATTAGAGATTATAAGGCTGCTTTTGCAAAGGTCGAACTTGGAGACATTATAAACATTACACGTCGTTGAGGGAGATTTTGTGTCTATGGAAGAGAACACTCTCAATCTTTTTAATTTCTTAAATGGTGTGGTGTTAAGAAATAGTTTTATGAAGTTGAAATTACGAAGGAGAATGGATTGTTTGACATTAATGTCAAGAAATGTCAATAAGGTAGTTCCTGATGGAATGGTTCATTGAGATAGATTATTGGTCTTGTTTCACCTTTCTCAAGCATAGAACTACACAGGTAGCGATTTTTGGTATTCCCTTAGAAGCTTGGAACTACAAAACATTCCAAAACATTGCTAGAGTGTGGGCTGATCTTCTATCAATGGAATGTAACCCTCTCAAATTTTAGGATTTATGGAAAACAACAATGCTCACCACTAGAAACCAACTTAAGAAGATTGTTAATATAATTCCTCTAAATTTTGATGAAATGCAACACCTAGTTAGAGTTACAAAGTTACTTAAAGGGATTAATTTCTACTTTAAGTGTAAAGGCTACTACATCAATCTATATAACAGCTAGGTGAAGGGCTTTCTCTTGAAGTTAGCGAGAGAGAGTAGGTAGAATATGCTAAAAAAAAGTTGAAAAAGAAACCTTTTATTGCTAAAGAAGTAGTAGGATTAGGCATGTACATGTTGCTGCAAGGTTTTATCATTTGATATTGTTCTTTGGGGATACGCGTTCCCGTCTTTGGAGAAATCCTGGTTCCACATTGTCAATGTTCTCATACTTTTTTATCTCATTAGCTGAAGCAGGTGGTTCTTCTACATTCAATTGTTCAATTCCGTCATAAGTCAATGCCTGCAAAAGTTGAAATGCTAATATAATAATTACAAGGGAAGAAACTTTCAACCCTCAAAAGGATCATCACTAAGTAAAAATTAATTAGCCAAAAATGAATTATGAGCCATTATGGGAATTATAGTAATTAAGAGAGGCAAAAGAGTAATTAGATGGAAGATATTTTTGGAGGCAATGATTTTGGGCCAAAGTGTAATGTTGGATGGCCTAGGGACTGAAAGAGCAATTTTACCATTTTTATTAAGAAAGATATTTTTATAAAGAGAAATTGATAGAAAAATCTAGAGAAATGAAGAAAAGAAATGATGAAAAGGCTATAAAAGCCATCATCCATTGTGCTTCACGTCAGCCACCATTTTTTCCACCATTTCAACTTTTATTTCTTCTTTCAAATTAGTCCTTTTCACCAAATACAAACCAATTAAGCTAGTTTTTTCCGAATTTCTTCAAGATTAGTGAATAAGATTAATAGAGAAGTGCAGTAGCTATCCAGTTGTTAAAAGAAATGCATCCATACTTGTCTTGGAGGAGAAAGAAAATGGAAATTAGTGTTGAATACAAGTGATTAAGGTAAGAAAGTTAAACTCCTCTTTAAATACATGTTAGTTTTGGTTTAGAAACATAGATTATGATATGTTAGAATGATTTTAATGTGAATATATGTGTTTTGTATGAAATTGAAGAGAAAGAAAAGAAGCAGAAGGACCAAATTGAAGGAAAAAGGGAAGGAGAAAGCCAAGGAGTGAAAAGGGATTATCTACAAGTGTTGTAAGTACTACAAGTATTAAAAGACTTAGAAATAATTAATTTAAAGTGTTTATAATTTTAATATATATGATTAATCATATAAAAATAATATGTTTAATTATAAGTGTTGATTATGTGTGATTCAATGAAGCTTAGTGCAAAGGAACATGAGAAAGGAAATATTCTCATTAAAATAGTTTGGATAGAATCAGAGGACTAAATTCAAAAACTCACCAAAAATTGTATAAAAAGAGTTAAGGGTCGAATTAAACATGGAATTAAAGCTTATTGAGTGTAGTTTCGTATGGAAGAGACAGTGAAAGAAAAGAAATGGTATATTTTGAGATATACTAGTTTTTGTGTAACAAGGTCAGAGTAGATTCGGGTTCCCCTGTTCTGAGTTCAAAAAATCATAGAAAAATGTAGAAAAATTATTTGAGACTTAAATTTATATGGTTAAATAATTAATGAGTTTATTTTCAAAAGAAATAGACAGGAACATTGTTATATCCCTGTATTAAAAGATAATTAATTTTTAGTACGGAAAGATCGAAACTCAAATTGGAAGAATTTTCTGTATGAAATTGGATAAAGTAAAAATTCTAAAATTTTTATGGTAGAAATATATTTGAGTCTAGTTTTAGGAACACCAAGCTGATAATAATTTTGAATTCTGTAGCTCAGGATATAAATAATTTAGTGATTGTGACTCAAATGGTCAGCTTTGAAAATTAATGTGAAAATAAGAGTAAAGAGGTATATGATGATATATATGTGATGAAAAATGTATATGTGAAATATTATGTGTTTAATTATAAATATTGAATATATGATAAAATGGTGATATTGTGGAAGCCATTGAGGAAATATAGGTGAGAAATACATGATTATGTATATGTGAAGAGAAATGTAAATGTGATGAATAAATTGTGAATAATGATGTTAAATGAGATTATGCCCATGTAGATGAATTAGAACCGTTGTGATATTAGTGGCATGCCATTAAGGAACACTAGCGCGCTCTCTAATTAGCACTGTGTGCTCTCTTTGATTAGCACTGCGTGTGTTCTCTAATTAGCACTGTGTGTGCTCCCTGTTTAGCATTGTGTGTGCTCTCTGATTAGCACTGTGTGTGCTCTTTGTTTAGCACGTCTCATGCTCTCTGTTATTAGCACTTCGTGTGCTCTCTGATTAGCACTTTGTGTGCTTAGTACTTTGTGTACTCTCTGTTTAGTACTTTGTGTGCTCTCTGTTACCCAGCACTTATGTGCTCTCTGTTTAGTACTTCGGTACTCTCCGTTTGTTTCGTTTATCCAATAGGTTCTATAGAAGTCTACTATGGGCCAAGTGGATAAATAAGTTAAGTGAGCTATGGTTAAGAAAGCTATGGTGGCTAAATTGTGAAAAGTGAAAGAAGGTACAAATTGTGACATTGAGGTAAGTGAAACGATGAACACATGAAAGGTAAATACTATATGTGTATAAGCAATCAAATGATGATAAAACTAAGTAAGCTAAAGAGGCTAAAATAGCTAAGTTGTAAAAAGTGGATGAATGTGCATAATGTGATAACAAGAGAAGTTAAATGATATATATATATATATATATGAAAGGTATGTATTTTATATGAATGAATATTCACATATATGTTGAAATGAGTTAAAAAGAAATTTAGAGTTGATTAATTATTCTTGTAGTACTTTAAGCCTTCACCGGCTTAACGTGTTTAATTCCACGCGTAGGTACAAGATCTCCAAGAAGCTAAGATTGGATTAGTTGCCCCTCATCAAATCACATCAACATTGAAAGATTACTACATTTCAATTATTCATGGTCATTCCCACCACATTATTCATGACCCCTTTTCAATTATTTAACAACATTTCAACAAATATTTTTATGAAATTGACATATAATTTTAGTAATTTTTACTCTGTGCCCCACACCTTGAACCTTGAAATTATAATCCCGAACCCTAAAACCAAAACCAAAACCCAAATCCCAAACTCAAAACCTTAAAACCATGAACCCAAACCCTAAATCTCAAACTCATAAACTATTTCTCCAAACCTTAAAATATTAAACTCCAAACCTATAACCTTGAACCCTAAACTTAAACATTAAATCTCGAGCCCAAACCTTTAACCTCGAGGTTTGCAATTCAAGGTTAAGGGTTCAAGGTTCTAGGTTTGGGGTTCATGGTAAAATATTTACCAAAAGTATGTTAATGACATGGAAAAAAATTGCACAAAAATTGTTATTTTTAAAATTGGTTGCACGAAAATTGAATGATGTGACTCTATTTTATTATTTTTAATTAAAGTTAAATTAAGTTGGAGAAGATATTAGATATAGATTAGTGTATAGTAATACTTTGTTATCTTTAAAATTGAATGACATGACACTATTTTATAGGTGCCTAAAAACTATGCTTTTTAGAATCATCCTAATATAATTTATTCCCATAATATAAGTAAGAAACTATGCATTTTTACTCGTTCAAAATGAGACATGTTTTGGACAAATAATGACATCCAAACAAGACATAACTTATGTGAAATTTATTGTTAATGCAATAATATTATAAACCTTATGTTGAATAACTTTCATAAATTCTTCTTTGAAGTTAAACTAGCTTCCAATAATAAATTTGTCATTAATTTAAGTGTTGATTTACGAGTAGGCAATAGCTTACAAAAAATAATTTTCGAAATCCTAAATTATATTTACTATATGTATGAAGTGTATGAAATAAGTTTTACCACTTTTTATTTTTAAAAATATTATGAATTGATGTAAAAAAGTTTAGTATTAAACTTAAGGGTCATTTTTTTTTCTCCTCACCATCTCTAGCCCTACACTTATTGATATTAAAGCTAGAGTCAATTTTTCTCTTGTGTAAATTAGAGAATATAGGGCTGCTTTTGCTTAGGTCAAACTTTGAGACATTATAAACATTACACGTCATTGAGGAAGATTTTATCTCTATGGAAGAGAAAACTCTCAATCTTTCTAATTTTTCTAATCGTGTGGTGTTAAGAAATTGATTAATGAAGTTGAAATTATGAAGGAGAATGGAGTGTCTAACATTAATGTCAAGAAAATGTCAATGAGGTAGTTCCTCATGGTATTCCCTTAGAAGCTTGGAACGACAAAACATTCCAAAACATTGCTAAAGTGTAGGGTAGTCCTCTGTCAATGGGAAGTAACCCTCTCAGATTTTAAGAATTTCAGAAAACAACAATGCTTACCACTAGAAACCAACTTTTGAAGATTGTCAATATAGTTCCTCTAAATTGCGATGAAATGCAACACGTAGTTAGAGTTACAAAGTCACTTGAAGGGAATAATTTCGACTTTAAGTGTAAAGGATATTGCATCAATCTATATAACAGCTAGGTGGGGGCATTCTCTTGACGTTAGTGAGATAGAGTAGGTAGTAGATATAAGTTTTCGATGTGTGTACTTTATGAAAACTGAAAAGTTGGAGTTAGTGTTAGAATATGCCAAAAAATGAGTTGAAACAAATACCTTTGGTGCTGAAGGAGTAGCAGGATTAGGCATGTACATGTTGTTACACGGTTTTGTCATTTGATATTGTTCTTTGAGGATTCGTGTTCTCGTCTTTGGAGAAATCCAAGTTCCACATTGTCAATGTTCTCATACTTTTTTATCTCATTAGCTGAAGTAGCTGTCTCTTCTACATTCAATTGTTTAGTTCCTTCGTAAGTCGGTGCCTGTAAAAGTTGAAATTTCAATATAAAAATGACTTGGGAAGAAACTTTCAACCCTCAAAAGGATCATCACTAAGGAAAATTTAAAATTTTTATGTAAATAAATATGAGAGGTGAACATGTTTTGGCTTTAGAGTTTATCAAATAGCACACTTACTAGCAAACGTTCAAGTAATATAGTTTGGTCTTCGTTCTCCTTTATGTTCTTTGAACACCCAAAGTAAATGCCTTTCGTTTTATACCTTTCTAACTTAGCTATTGATCGAAAACGAAGATGCAATTCTTTATGATAGTAGGTCTGCAATAATGAGATATTATTAGACGACATTGATAAACGAGATATATTTTTGCGAAAAAATAGATTGAAAGACTTGTAAAATTCATTTAATTGACATGCAAAACATTCAAGATAGCCATAATTATAACAGAAAATATCTACAAAAAATGAAAGTTAATAGAGTTATCTGTTCAATTTCTATGGTGTGTTGCTTCTCTTGAAATTAGGTTCTTACCCTATTGTTTCTTCTCTTTGGTGGTTGGACTTGAGTTTCAGGAGATGCAAGAGAAACAAGGGCTGCTGTTTCTGGGTTTATCAATTTTAAACCATTTAGTAAATCATGTCAGAAATAAGAAACATATCTTTACTATACTATATAAATATAAGTAAAAATAGATTGAAAGACTTGTAAAATTCATTTAATTGACATGTAAAACATTCAATATAGCCATAATTATAACAGAAAATATCTACAAAAAATGGAAGTGAATAGAGTTATCTGTTCAATTTCTATGGTGTATTGCTTCTCTTGAAATTAGGTTCTTACCCTATTGTTTCTTCTCTTTGGTGGTTGGACTTGAATTTCAGGAGATGCAAGAGAAACAAGGGCTGCTGTTTCTGGGTCTATCATTTTTAAACCATTTGGTAAATCATGTTAGAAATAAGAAACATATCTTTACTATACTATATAAATATAAGTAAAATTTAACGATACATTGGAATATAATTAGAACAGGAAAGAGTAAGAAATTTTACCTAAAACAATATATTTAATATAGAAAATAATAAGTAAACTTACCTAAAACAATATATTTAAAATAGGAAAGAATCAGAAAAGTTACCTAAGGAATCCTTCAGGGTAATAATAGAAGGGAATAACTTACATAGGATGACCCAAACACCTAAGGTTTCTATGCAACAATAAGATTTTTTTCACTTTATCAAATATTAAATACATGAAAATATTATTATACACTCCTCCATAGAGAAATTATTTTATTAGCTCTTCCCACCACATTATTCATGCTCCCTTTTCAATTATTTAACTTCATTTCAACAATTATTTTTATGAAATTGACATATAATTTTAGTAATTTTTACTCTGAGTCCCACACCTTGAACCTTGAAATTATAATCCCGAACTCTAAAACCAAAACCCAAATCCCAAACTTAAAACCCTAAAAGCATGAACCCAAACCCTAAATCCCAAACTCATAAACTATTTCCACAAACCTTAAAATATCAAACCTTGAACCTATAACCTTGAACCCTAAACTTAAACATTAAATCTCGAGCCCGAACCTTTAACCTCGAGGTTTACGATTCAAGGTTACGGGTTCAAGGTTCTAGGTTTGGGGTTCATGGTAAAATAATTACCAAAATTATGTTAATGGAAAAAATTGCACAAAAATTATTATTTTTAAAATTGGTTGCACAAAAATAAAAAAATATTAACTTATGTGAGAAAACAAAATGAATAAAATTTGTAAAAAAGAACAAATGTTCGTTTACAATTTTAAAAAAATTAATTATTGTAAGTAATTTAATTAAATTTAAATTAAGTTGGAGAAGATATTAGATATAGATTAGTGTATAGTAATACTTTGTTATCTTTAAAATTGAATGACGTGACACTATTTTATTGGTGCCTAAAAACTATGGTTTTTAGAATCATCCTAATATAATTTATTCCCATAATATAAGTAACAAACTATGTATTTTTTACTCTTTCAAAATGAGACATGTTTTAGACAAAGAATGGCATCCAAATAAGACATAACTTATCTGAAATGTATTGTTAATGAAATAATATTATAAACCTTGTGTTGAATAACTTTCATAAAATCTTCTTTGAAGTTAAACTAGCTTCCAATAATAAATTTGTCATTAATTTAAGTATTGATTTACGAGTAGGCAATATCTTACAAAAAATAATTTTGGAAATCCTAAATTATTTTTACTATTAGTACGAAATGTACGAAAAAAGTTTTACCAATATTTATTTTTAAAAATATTATGAATTGATGTAGAAAACTTTAGTATTAAACTTAAGGGTCATTATTTTTCTCCTCATCATCTCTAGCCCTACACTTATTGATATTAAAGCTAGAGCCAATTTTTCTCTTGTGTAAATTAGAGAATATAGGCTACTTTTGCTTAGGTTAAACTTTGAGACATTATAAACATTACACGTCACTGAGGGAGATTTTATCTCTATGGAAGAGAAAACTCTCAATCTTTCTAATTTTTCTAATAGTGTGGTGTTAAGAAATTGTTTTATGAAGTTGAAATTGTGAAGGAGACTGGAGTGTTTAACATAAATGTCAAGAAAATGTCAACGAGATAGATTATTGGTCTTGTTTCACCTTTCTCAAGCATAGAACTACACAGGTACCAATTTGTGGTATTCCCTTAAAAGCTTGGAACTACAAAACATTCCAAAACATTGCTATAGTGTGGGGTAGTTCTCTGTCAATGGAAAGTACCCCTCTCAAATTTTAAAAATTTTGGAAAACAACAATGCTTACCACTAGAAACCAACTTAAGAAGATTGTTAATATAATTCCTCTAAATTGCGATGAAACGCAACACCTAGTTAGAGTTACAAAGTTACATAAAGGGAATAATTTCTACTATAAGTGTAAAGGTTATTGCATCAATCTATATAACAGCTAGGTGGGGGGCATTCTTCTGACGTTAGTGAGATAGAGTAGGTAGTAGATATAGGTTTTTGATATGTGTACTTTATGAAAACTGAATAGTTGGAGTTAGTGGTAGAATATGCTAAAAGCAGAGTTGAAACAAATACCTTTTGGTGCTGAAGGAGTAGCAAGATTAGGCATGTACATATTGTTGCAAGGTTCTGTCATTTGATATTGTTCTTTGAGGATTCGTGTTCCCAACTTTGTAGAAATCCAAGTTCCACATTGTCAATGTTCTCATACTTTTTTATCTCATTAGCTGAAGCAGCTGTCTCTTCTACATTCAATTGTTTAGTTCCTTCATAAGCCGGTGCCTGCAAAAGTTGAAATTCCAATATAAAAATGACTTGGAAAGAAACTTTCAACCCTTAAAAGGATCATCACTAAGGAAAATTTAAAATTTTTATGTAAATAAATATGAGAGGTGAACATGTTTTGGCTTTAGAGTTTATCAAATAGCACACTTACTAGCAAACGTTCAGGTAATCTAGTTTGGTCTTTGTTCTCCTTTATGTTCTTTGAACACCCAAAGTAAATGCCTTTCGATTCATACCTTTCTAACTTAGCTATTGATCGAAAATGAAGATGCAATTCTTTGTGATAGCAGGTTTACAATAATGAGATATTATTAGATGACATTGATAAACGAGATATATTTTTGCGAAAAAATAGATTGAAAGACTTGTAAAATTCTTTTACTTGACATGTAAAACATTCAAGATAGCCATAATTATAACATAAAATATCTACAAAAAATTGAAGTTAACAGAGTTATCTGTTCAATTTCTAAGGTGTGTTGCTTCTCTTGAAATTAGGTTCTTACCCTATTATTTCTTCTCTTTGGTGATTGGACTTGAGTTTCAAGAGGTGCAAGAGAAACAGGGGCTGTTGTTTTTGGGTCTATCAATTTTAAACCATTTGGTAAATAATGTCAGAAATAAGAAACATATCTTTTTTATACGATATAAATATAAGTAAAATTTAACGACACATTGGAATATATTTAGAACAGGAAAGAGTAAGAAATTTTACCTAAAACAATATATTTAATATAGAAAATAATAAGTAAACTTACCTAAAACAATATATTTAAAATAGGAAAGACTCAGAAAAGTTACCCAAGGAATGCTTCGGGGTAATAATAGAAGGGAAAAACTTAGATAGGATGACCCAAAAACCTAAGGTTTCTATGCAGCAATAAGATTTTTTTCACTTTATCAAATATTAAATACATGAAAATATTATTATACACTCCTCCATAGAGAAATTATTTTATCGGCCCTTCCCACCACATTATTCATGGTCCCTTTTCAGTTATTTAACTACATTTCAACAAATATTTTTATGAAATTGACATATAATTTTAGTAATTTTTACTTTGAACCCCTCACCTTGAACCTTGAAATTATAATCTCGAACCCTAAAACCAAAACTCGAATCCCAAACTCAAAACCTTAAAACCATGAACCCAAACCCTAAATCTCAAACTCATAAACTATTTCCTCAAACCCTAAAATATTAAACCCTAAACCTATAACCTTGAACCCTAAACTTAAACCTTAAATCTCAAACCCAAATCTTTAACCTCGAGCTTTGCGATTCAAGGTTACGGGTTCAAGGTTCTAGGTTTGGGGTTCATGGTAAAATAATTACCAAAATTATGTTAATGACATGGAAAAAAATTGCACAAAAATTATTATTTTTAAAATTGGTTGAACAAAAATAAAAAAATATTAACTTATGCGAAAAACAAAATGAATAAAATTTGAAAAAAAAGAACAAATGTTCGTTTATAATTTTTAAAAAATTAATTATTGTAAGTAATTTAATTAAAGTTAAATTAAGTTGGAGAATATATTAGATATAGATTAGTGTATAGTAATACTTTGTTATCTTTAAAATTGAATGACGCGACACTATTTTATTGGTGCCTAACTAAGCTTTTCAAAATCATCCTAATATAATTTTTTCCCATAACATAAGTAAGAAACTATGTATTTTTTACTCTGTCAAAATGAGGCATGTGCTTGTCAAATAATGGCATCCAAACAAGACATAACTTATGTGGAAGGTATTGTTAAAGCCATAATATTACAAACCTTATGTTGAATAGCTTTCATAAATTCTTCTTTGAAGTTAAACTAGCTTCCAATAATAAATTTGTCATTAATTTAAGTGTTTATTTACGAGTAGGCAATAGCTTACAAAAACTAATTTTGGAAATCCTAAATTATTTTTACTATTTGTATGAAGTGTATGAAATAAGTTTTACCACCTTTTACTTTTAAAAATATTATGAATTGATGTAGAAAAGTTTAGTATTAAACTTAAGGGTCACTTTTTTTTTCTCTTCATCATCTCTAGCCCTACGCTTATTGATATTAAAGCTAGAGCCAATTTTCCTCTTGTGTAAATTAGAGAATATAGGGCTGCTTTTGCTTAGGTCAAACTTTGAGACATTATAAACATTACACGTCATTAAGGGAGATTTTATCTCTATGGAAGAGAAAACTCTCAATCTTTCTAATTTTTCTAATCTGTAGTGTTAAGAAATTGTTTTCTTAAGTTGAAATTGTGAAGGAGAATGGAGTGTTTAACATTAATGTCAAGAAAATTTCAATGAGGTAGTTCCTCATGGAATTTAAAGGAATGGTTCGTTGAGATAGATTATTGGTCTTGTTTCACCTTTCTCAAGCATAGAACTACACAGGTACTGATTTGTGATATTCCCTTAGAAGCTTGGAACTACAAAACATTGCTAGAGTGTGGGGTAGTCCTCTATCAATGGAAAGTAACCCTCTTAAATTTTAGGAATTTTGGAAAACAACAATGCTTACTGCTAGAAAGCAACTTAAGAAGATTTTTAATATAATTCCTCTAAATTGCGATGAAATGCAACACCTACTTAGAATTACAAAGTTACCTAAAGGGATTAATTTCTACTTTAAGTGTAAAGGCTATTGCATCAATCTATATAACAGCTAGGTGGGGGGCATTCTCCTGACGTTAGTGAGATAGAGTAGAATATGCTAAAAAATTAGTTGAAACAAATACCTTTTGGTGCTGAAGCAGTAGCAGGATTAGGCATATACATGTTGTTGCTCGGTTCTGTCATTAGATATTGTTCTTTGGAGATTCGTGTTCCTGACTTTGGAGAAATCCAAGTTCCACATTGTCAATGTTCTCATACTTTTTTATCTCATTAGCTGAAGCAGCTGTCTCTTCTACATTCAATTGTTTAGTTCCTTCATAAGTCGGTGCCTGCAAAATTTGAAATTCCAATATAAAAATGACTTGGGAAGAAACTTTCAACCCTCAAAAGGATCATCACTAAGGAAAATTTAAAATTTTTATGTAAATAAATATGAGAGGTGAACTTGTTTTGGCTTTAGATTTTATCAAATAGCACACTTACTAGCAAACGTTCAAGTAATCTAGTTTGGTCTTTGTTCTCCTTTATGTTCTTTGAACACCCAAAGTAAATGCCTTTTGATTCATACCTTTCTAACTTAGCTACTGATCGAAAATGAAGATGCAATTCTTTGTGATAGTAGGTCTGCAATAATGAGATATTATTAGACAACATTGATAAACGAGATATATTTTTACGAAAAAATAGATTGAAAGACTTGTAAAATTCATTTAATTGACATGTAAAACATTCAAGATAGCAATAATTATACCATAAAATATCTACAAAAAATGGAAGTTAACAGGGTTATCTATTCAATTTCTAAGGTGTGTTACATCTCTTGAAATTAGGTTCTTACCCTATTGTTTCTTCTCTTTGGTGGTTAGACTTGAGTTTCGAGAGGTGCAAGAGAAAGATGGGCTATTGTTTCTAACTCTATCAATTTTAAACCATTTGGTAAATCATGTCAGAAATAAGAAACATATCTTTGTTATACTATATAAATATAAGTAAAGTTTAACGACACATTGGAATATATTTAGAACAGGAAAGAATAAGAAATTTTACCTAAAACAATATATTTAATATAGAAAATAATAAGTAAATTTACCTAAAACAATATATTTAAAATAGGGAAGAATCAGAAAAGTTACCCAAGGAATCCTTCAGGGTAATAATAGAAGGGAATAACTTACATAGGATGACTGGAAAACCTAAGGTTTCTAGGCATCAATAAGATTTTTTTCACTTTATCAAATATTAAATAAATGAAAATATCATTATACACTCCTTCATAGAGAAATTATTTTATCGGCGCTTACCACCGAATTAATCATGGTCCCTTTTCAATTATTTAATGATATTTCAACAAATATTTTTATGAAATTGACATATAATTTTTGTAATTTTTACTTTGTTCCCCACACCTTGAACCTTGAAACTGTAATCCCAAACCCTAAAACCAAAACTAGATCCTAAATCCCAAAAATAAAACCTTAAAACCTCGAACCTAAACCTTAAATCCTAAACTCATAAACTATTTCCACAAACCCTAAAATATTAAACCCCAAACTTATAACCTTGAACCCTAAACTTAAACCTTAAATCTCGAACCTAAACCTTTAACATCGAGGTTTGCAATTCAAGGTTACGGGTTCAAGGTTCTAGGTTTGGGGTTTACGGTAAAATAATTACCAAAATTATGTTAATGACATAGAAAAAAATTGCACAAAAATTATTATTTTTAAAATTGGTTGCACGAAAATAAAAAATATTAACTTATGGGGAAAAAAACAAAATGAATAAAGTTTGAAAAAAAAGAACAAATGTTTGTTTATAATTTAAAAAAATTAATTATTTTAAGTAATTTAATTAAAGTTAAATTAAGTTAGAGAAGATATTAGATATAGATTAGTGTATAATAATACTTTGTTATCAATAAAATTGAATGACGTGACACTAGTTTTTGGTGCCTAAAAACTATGCTTTTTAGAATCATCCTAATATATTTTATTGCCATAATATAAGTAAGAAACTATGTATTTTTACTCTTTCAAAATAAGATATGTTTTGGACAAATAATGGCATCCAAACAAGACATAACTTATGTGGAAAGTATTGTTAATGCCATAATATTATAAACCTTGTGAGGAATAACTTTCATAAAATCTTCGTCGAAGTTAGATTAGCTTCCAAAAATAAATTTGTTATTAAGTTTAATGTTTATTTACAAGTAGGCAGTAGCTTAATTTTTTTTTTGAAATCCTAAATTATTTTTACTATTTGTATGAAGTGTACGAAATAAGTTTTACCACTGTTTATTTTTAAAAAAAATTATAAGTTGATGTAGAAAAGTTTTGTATTAAACTTAAGGGATCAATTTTTTTTCTCCTCATCATTTCTAGCCCTGCACTTATTGATATTAAAGCTAGAGCCAATTTTTCTAGTGTTTAAATTAGAAATTATAAGGCTGCTTTAGCATAGGTGGAAGTTAGAGACATTATAAACATTACACGTCATTGAGGGAGATTTTATCTTTATGGAAGAGAACACTCTCACTCTTTCTAATTTCTCTAATGGTGTGGTGTTAATAAATAGTTTTATGAAGTTGAAATTGTGAAGGAGAATGGAGTGTTTGACATTAATGTCAAGAAAATGTTAATGAGGTAGTTCCTGATGGAATTTGAAGGAATGGTTTGTTGAGATAGATTATTGGTCTTGTTTCACCTTTCTCAAGGATAAAACTACACAGGTAACAATTTGTGGTATTCCCTTAGAAGCTTGGAACTACAAAACATTCCAAAACATTGCTAGACTATGAGGCGATCTTCTGTCAATGGAAAGTAACCATCTCAAATTTTAAGATTTAAGGAAAACAATAATGCTTGTAACACCCATAACCCGTAACCGTCGTCGATTAGGGTTCCAAAGTATTATGAGAATTTATAAGTTCACCAAATCTTTTCAAATAATTATTCATGATCTAATTAAAACAATCCCTTAACACATATAATTCATTCACTAAACATGTAATATACTCTAATTTAATGACACATATCATGTACTAACATCACATAACTTCATGCTTCAATACGAACTATGATAGACATGTCAATAACATACAATACATTTCAAAACAGGGGCACACGACCGTGTGTCTCAAACACATGCCCGTGTATCCACTCTCACATGCTCGTGCTCTTGGCCGTGTTCTTACTCGGAAATCATTTCCACGACCGTGTCACAGATCGTGTGACAGGCCGTGTATTTGCTATTGAATTGATTCACACGCCTGTGGGTGGGAGTGTGTGCCAGATCATGTGTCTAATAGAACAGGGGCCACTCGGCCGTGTAGCAACCCATGTGTTTGCCCGTGTAAATGGCCCAGTACCTAAAATATGGCACATGGTCATGTGACAGCCCATGTCACAGGCCATGTGTTCCCTGTTTTACTTCTTCAACAAGATATCAATCTAACTCACATTCTCTAGCAAGTAACCTAAAATTATGCATTCATCCAATGTACTAGCATGATCACCCTTTCATATAACAAGTCCATTTAACCAAATAAGCTATTAAACATACCATTAACTAATGTTGGACTAGCACATACTTGATTTAAATGTACACCTTAAACTACCAATTAGAAATAAGATGCATCTTATTCTAAACATACATGACATAAAAACAATAATAGGCTCATTTCCTAACAACCAAGATATTCATATAACATAATTCTCCTAAACAATTAACATATAATTCATATTCACATAATCAAACTTACATACAAGCTATACTCAAAAGTTACCCTAGTGTTAGAAGACTTAAACACCTATAACTTCCCTAGGTACATGCCAAAAGACAAAAGAAAAAGAGTTATTACTGACTAGGAGTACGGGATGTCTACTGTAAGGCCGATTTTCTTGTAATCTACTAACTTCTAACCTGATTTACCTACATTAGTTCATCATTATCCACATCTATGTAATCACATGAATATGACCAACTTCTCAACTAAAAGTACTATTTCATAAATTAGCCTTATTTCAAATAAATGCCATTTACTCATCTTAACACTTATGACTTAATCCATTTTGTTCAATACCTCATCCTCATTACCGTCAACCAAATCCATCAATTCATGGCATCCGGTGCCTAGCAGATTGATTAGTGCTTTTACGACACGCGATTGTGTAAGTATACACATATCGATGCAAGTATAGTTGATAGATAGAGCTATCGGATATCAATCCCACGAGAAAATGGTTTTCGATGTCTTAATGTTAAAGCAATTAATACAAATAGGGTTGTCAGCGCAGTTATGTTAGTTATGCACACTAAATTAATCATTACTGTCATTGTATTAGTCAAATCTCAGGAGTTAGATGTCAATGTACTGAAAATAAATCCAAAAATATTGAGTGTGAATAATGGAAATTTAAATGCAATAAATATAAAAGTGATCAAGTGTAAAGGGTGGAAATGGTTCACTGATTTTACAGGTTGCAACGCTGGATGCATCAACAAGGTAAAATGTAGACGAATTGTCGCAGCAATGAAGTCCTTTCGAGTTCTTATTCACAATAACTCCTTACTTAATCCTGACTCAGATACTCTACTCCACCTCTCGATGCGAGGAATGATGTGTATCCAAGAACAAGTAACTAGAGTCTGTCCCAATCCCGAGCAGCTCTCGCCTAACCAACTTGTTAATCTAACCTGTCATCGCATCTCTCGATGTCGATGTACTGTAATTTCACTTTTGTGTTTAGAGCGATTAAATTCAAGAATAAGCAGACAAGTAATGTAAAATAAGAATCAAAATGTTATAATATTAAAAGATACTCTCGTATTCATTTAATATAAACAGAATCCATCATAGTTTTAGAAGAAATAAAGAGTACAACGAAGCTTACTATCTCTAGACTACTAGGCCTACTCTTTACTTGTTCCTCTTGCTCGGCATCAAGCACCTCTCGTCAGAAGCTGTTGCAGACGTGGTTCATCAGCTCCCTAATTCCAACTCAAATCTTTGATTCACGAAGAATTTTCAGAATTTAATCCCCTCTTTCTTGATGATGTTTTTTTTCTCATTTTTTGTCTATTTATAATCCCCTCTTTCAGAATTTCTCATTTTTTCTCAGATTCAAATTTGGATTTTTTTGCAGCTGTCAAAGTTAGTTAGAGTATAGTTGTGCACTCACGCAGATTACATGTTTTCTTTAATGATCTGTAGATTGTCGCTATACTATTAGACGAATTCTGATATTGTAATTACAGTGACATCTGTGATATTCCTGCACTGGTGCTTCTAGTGTAAACTCAGCTTAACTATACTCATTTGAGGTTCAACTTCAATGCAGCGACATCTCTAGTCGCAATTCCAAGCTAGTTTTGTGGCTGCATTCTGTCAATGTTGATCTTCTGAACTGAGTTCCTGTGCTAGCAATCTTAATATGCAATATACCAGCTGCTTGCATGAGCATTAGTACAAAATATATAGAAATAACGAGAGTTTAAACTAACTAGCAATGTATTAGAAAATATAAAAGCTAATTATAAAATGCTAATGATGTATGCTAAATGAGATACAAAAGAGACAATAAAAGCACTAAATTAGGGAGAAAATATATATTATTTGTAATACCATCATGGATGAACCGCGATAAGTGAGCCCAACTCTAGTTGGAGTAACCAACGAATTCCGTCAATTCATGGAACCCAGTGCCTAGCAGATAAACCGAGATAAATGAGCCCAGCTGTAGTTGGATTAACCAACAGTTTGTGCCCAACACTAATCGAATAAACCGATAATCTTAGCACCCAGTGCCTAGCAAATAAAGCATAGAAGTGAACCCAGCTCTGGTTGGTTTGACCAACAAATAATCCGTCAAATCTTGGCACCTAGTGCCTAGCAGTTAAACCGTGAAAGTGAGCCTAGCTCTGATTGGATTAACCAATGAATAATCAATTCAACTCTTTTATCATCTTCATCAAGAATTTATATACATGATATACATGGCTCAATGATTTTATATATAAGGTAAATGAAATGGAATTTAATGAACAATAAACCAAAAATAATAAGTTCGAGTATACGAACGTATTAAAAATCACAATGGTCGTTTAAACCGAGGTTAATTAATCCACAACCTTCTCCTTTCCTCGATTTTTTACTCGCTCTACTCGTCTCTTGCTCTATGTGCCACAATTTAAATCTTAATTAGCAATTTATAATTAATTCAATTCAATTATTCACTATGTTCAAATTAATACTCATGACAACAAGCATTATTGGAATACTCATCAAATACTCATTAATTCCCAAAGTACTTCTCATGTCACTAGCATTTTATCTCCTAAACATTAAGCACTTTGTTCACATTCAAGCATATGCACAACTATTAATAGTACATACTCTATTGTACAAAATAATTAAGATATAAATACGTTTATGATTACTGCTAAAATATATATTACCAAAACAGTCCATAACTATTCTTACTTTACATTCAATTTCATCCTACTTAACACCAATATTCAATCACACTATCAACATGTAATTCATGTATTTCCCATGCTAACACTTTGAATAACTTGAACTTACAAGGAAAATACCAACACATCACTCAAAGAGCTTAAATTTCATCCATGGCATTTCCTAAAATACTTCCAAATGCTACAAATTAATACCCAGGTTAAGTAATTTAAGCCAAGAAGAAAACAAAATTATAATTTTTACTTACATGCAAACACCTTAAAGGACCAAAATCAAGCTTCAACAATGGTTACTCTCCCCTCAACTTTCGGTCAAGAAGAAGAAAAGTAAAAAGCTAAAAGAAAAATCCCTTCCCACATTTTAGTGCTCATTTATGTATATTATAATTTTATTTCAATTACTCATAACTTATTAAATGACTCTTATGGGCATTTAAAACATGAAATTCCCATCATATTAACACATCAAAGTCCACTATCTAAAATTTGAGGTTTATTTACTTATACTTCTCTTATTCATCTTTCTTTTTCATTTCATCCTTTAATTTATACCTCTCATTTCACATTTCCCACAATTAGATCCCTTCTCTCGATATAGCATACTAATTATTTAATTTCTTTAATAAAATTCTTATTCTTCCTTAGTCAAACTAAATAATTATATTTATTTTACTTGCATGATAAAATTTTTAATATTCCTAAAACATTTCTCCCGACATGGCCAATTACGGGTCGTTACAATTCTCCTCCCCTAAAAGGATTTTCGTCCACGAAAATCTTACCAGAGATGAGGTGAGGATATTGTGATCTCATTGCTTCTTCAGGCTCCCACGTTGCTCCCTCTATGCTATGACTACGCCAAAGAACTTTCACCAAAGGAACTCATTTATTAAGTAGTTCTTTCACCTCCCAAGCTAAAATTTTAACCGGTTCTTCCTCAAATGATAAGTCAGGTTGAATTTCCACCTCTTCTGTCGAAATAACATGCGAAGGATCTGATTTATATCTTCTGAGCATAGATACATGGAATACATCATGTATTTTGAGAATCTCATAAGGACCTATGAAGCGAGGACTCAGTTTTCCCTTCATATCAAATTGGAAAATTTTCTTCCATGGAGATACTCGTAAGAAAACCCTATCACTAACTAAATACTCAATATCGTGACATTTCAAATCCGTATACATTTTTTTATCTATCTAATGATACCTTTAACCTTCCTCGAATTACTTTAACCATGTCTTCCATCTCCTGAATCAAATCCATTCCCACAATCTTTTTCTCATTTAACTCAGACCAACAAACTAGTGTTCGATAGTGATGGCCGTACAATGCTTCGTATGGAGCCATCCGTATACTTGTTTGGAAACTATTATTATAGACAATTTTTGCCAATGGTAAATAGCGTTCCCAACCTGACTCAAAGTCAATTACATAGGCCCTAAGCATATCTTCCAAAACTTGTATGACACGCTCCGATTGTCCATCCGTTTGTGAGTGAAAAGTTATACTGAAATGGAGCTTTTTGCCAAGAGATTCATTAAGTTATCTCCAAAATCTCGAAGTAAATCGAGGGTCTCTATCGGATAACATTGAGTTAGGTACACCATGTAATCTAACGATTTCATGGACGTACGTTTCCACTAACTTTTGAAGTGACCAATCCGTTCTAACCACAATTAAATGTGTCGACTTCGTGAATCGATCCACAATCACCCATATCGCATTTCTTTTACTTGGAGACAAAGGTAACCTCGTCACAAAATCCATAGTAATATGTTCTCATTTCCATTCAGGGATAGAAATGGGTTGTAGTAGTCCCATAGGAACTTGATGCTCCGCTTTCACTTTCTGACATGTGAGACATTTGCTCACAAATTCAACGATTGTTCTTTTCATTCTAGGCCACCAATATAATTCCCGTAAATCATGATACATATTTGTTCCAGCCGGGTGCATAGCAAAAGAGCTATCATGTGCTTCTCGGAGTATTACGTCCTTTAATTTCGTATTTTATGGAATAAAATGTCGATTTTGAAACTTCAAGCAATCATGCTTATCGATGCAGAATCCTCGATCAAATCACCGAGTATTTTTTTTTTTGATTTTCATAAATCTTTCATCATTTAACTGAGTGGATTTAATTTGATCAAACAACACTGGTTTAACTACAAGCTCATGCATTAAACTATCATCATCTCTTAGACTGAGTCGGGCAAACATTGCCCTTAACTCACAAGCTGCCTTTCTACTTAACACGTCAGCTACAACGTTAGCTTTACCGGGATTGTAATCAATAACGTAATCGTAGTCTTTCAAAAGCTCAACCCAACATCCCTGTCTCAAATTCAACTCTTTCTGAGTCAAAAGATATTTAAGACTTTTGTGATTCGTGAATATATGACATTTCTCTCCATACAAGGAATGTCTCCAAATCTTTAATGCAAAGATCATTGCTACAAACTTCAGATCATGGGTTAGAAAGTTACGTTCATGAGTTTTCAACTGTCGAGAAGCATACGCAATCACTTTTCCTTCTTGCATCAACATGCAGCTCAAACTATTCATTGATGCATCGCTATAGACTACGAATTCTTTTCCCGATTCCTATAAGGCTAAAACTGGTGTCTTTGTCAATAACCACTTTAACTCATCAAAACTCTTTTGACATTTCTTGTTCCAAAAAAACTCTGCATTCTTTTGATGGAGCTTTGTTATCGGCATAGCTATTTTTGAGAACCCCTTTACGAAACAACGATAATACCCGGCTAAACCAATGAAACTACGAATTTTCGATGCATTTTTTGGTGCTTTCCACTAAATAATTGCTTTTATCTTTTTCGGATCCCTCCTAATGCCTTCTGCTAATATTACATGTCCCAAAAATACCACCTCTGATAACCAAAATTCGCATTTGCTGAATTTTTCGTATAATTGTTTCTCTTGTAACACTTGTAGCACAATTCGCAAATGTCGTTCGTGTTTATCCTCTAATTTTGAATAAATCAAAATATCATCGATGAAGACAACTACAAACTGGTCAAGATATGGTTGAAAGATACGATTCATTAGATCCATAAATGGTGCTGGAGAATTTTTTAGTCCGAAGGGCATAACCAAAAATTCGTAGTGCCCGTAACGAGTCCAGAAGGCTGTCCTCGAAACATCACTATCTTTTACTTTCAACTGATAGTATCCCGATCTTAAATCAATCTTAGAAAATGCAAAATCTCCTTTAAGTTGATCAAACACATCGTTGATACGTGGAAGGGGGTATCGATTCTTAATTGTCAACTTATTTAACTGAGGATAATCTATGCAAAGTCGCATTGTACCGTCTTTCTTCTTAAAAAATAAAATAGGAGCTCCCCAAGGCGATATACTCGACAGAATAAATCCCCGTTCTAATAAATCTTGTAGTTTTACTTTCAATTCTTTCAATTCTGTAGGTGTCATTCGCTATGGAGCTATAGATATAGGAGTTGTACCTGGGAATACTTCAATTACAAACTCTACTTCCCGAGTGGGTGGTATTCTAGGAAATTCTTCAGGGAATACATTAGAGAACTCGCAAACTATCCGTATATTGCTCATTTCAAGCTTTTTAGATTTAAAGTTAATCACATAAGCTAGGAAAGCTTCACACCCCTTTTTCATCAATTTTTCTGCTTGAATTACTGAGATCATTCAAGTCGATCCACTTGATCTGATGCCATCAACTTTAATGATCCTTCCACTCACATTTTGAATTGAAAATCTTTTCTTACGGTAATATAGGATGACTCCATCTTTGGTCAACCAATCCATTCCCAAAATCACATCGAAATCCCCGAAAGGCGTAATCAATAAATCTACAAGAAGTAATAAAACTTGAATTTCTAACGGACATCGTTTACATACTTGATCTACTAATATGGTTTACCCCAAAAGACTCAATACTAACATAACTACTTGAGACATTTCAGTTTTCATACTCCCCAATTTAATCAATCCCGAATTAGTATATGAGTGTGATGAGCTAGGATCTATTAAAGTGTATACAGCTGTGGAGTATAAAAGAAAAATACCAGCTACTATGTCGGTAGCATCTCCCTCATCATGAGTTCTTACAACATATGCACGAGCTGGTGCTCTGATTTTCGACTGATGAGTATTCGATTCATTTCCCCTCCTTGATCCACCTCTCTAAACCATTCCCCCTCTACTCATTCCTCGACCCTGTGTAGCAGAGGTAGTTCTTTGAACAATAGTGAGCATATTATCTTTATTCTTGAGGCATTACGTGCAAAGTGATATAACGACCAGCATTGAAAATAACCTTTAGTCAGTTTCTAGCATTTTCCCCAGTGCTTCATTCCACAATGCTCACAGGGTTGAATTTTTATTCTCTGTTTGGCCCTTTAACACTACCGACTGACATTGCAGGTTATTGATCTTGTGTTCTGTGTGGCACGGCTGATCTCACAACTAATTTTCTGAATTCTTGAGTCTCTTTGCTATGTTTTGCTGCCTTAAAGAAATTGGAAGTTCCAAAATGTTTTCTAGTAGCACGAGGATGTTCTACTTTGCTGATCAGACCCAAAGATTGTTCCACCTTTTTTCTCTTTCCGATAAATCCATAAATTCTTTGATCTTAAAAGCTATCAACTGAGTTCTTATCTCATCTTTCATGCCTCGTAAAAATCTTTTGCAACTTTCTTCTTCTCGTTCATAATCCACCATTGACATATTTGCTTGCTTCAACAAGGGAAATTCTTGTTTTCTATCTTCCAAGTACAATTCTCCAACGTACTTCATTTGAAATTCAGCTTGGAAAAATTTCCAGTTAACCTTTTCTTTAGGAACGTGCGTCATTGCTATCTGCCACCATGTATAAGCTTCGCCTTGCAATAACAATACTTCACAAATAACACATTCCCGAGAGGTACAGTCTAATTGCTGTAAGATTCTTGTCGTCGATTCTAACCATTGTTCAGCAGTTGACGGATCTACACCTTTTAACCCCACAATTTTCGTACCACTGTATCTTCTTAACTCTTTAATAAGAGCTTATTTGACCATCGTTGTTGGCGTCACCATATGATTTACTCCAGCTACTCTCTAAAGAGCTTCAGCAATCGTGCTCAATAGATTTATCTCATTTTAACTTACTTCCAGGTCTATATTATCACTTCCTTGCTGTGCACCATCTGATTGCACATTCAGAGTGATGGACCCGACTATTTCCAATTCCTCAACAGATTCACGATCAACATTTTCTTGACTCACCACATTATTGGATTCGTCAGACATTGTTTAGCCTTTTTCCATAAACCAATTATTTCATATCAAATTTTAAATACATGAAAATATTAAATTATTTTTTCACATTATCAAATATTTTTATACACTCCTTCATAGAGAAATTATTTTATCGGCCCATCCTACCACATTATTCATGGTCCCTTTTCAATTATTTAATTACATTTCAACAAATATTTTCATGAAATTGACATATAATTTTTGTAATTTTTACCCTGAACCCCACACCTTGAACCTTGAAACTATAATCCCAAACCCTAAAACCAAAACCCAAAACTCAAATCCCAAACTCATAACCCTAAAACCATGAACCCAAACCCTAAATCCCAAACTCATCAACTATTATCCCAAACCTTAAAATATTAAACCTCGAACCCTTGAACACTAAACTTAAACCTTAAATATCGAACCCAAACCTTTAACCTCAAGGTTTGTGATTCAAGGTTAATAGTTCAGGGTTCTAGGTTTGGGGTTAATGGTAAAATAATTGCCATAATTATGTTAATGACATGGAAAAAAATTACACAAAATTATTTTTTTTTTAAAATTGGTTGCACGAAAATAAAAAATATATATTAACTTATGGGAAAAAAAATGAATAAAATTTGAAAAAAAATAACAAATGTTTGATTATAATTTTAAAAAAATTAATTATTTTAAGTACTTTAATTAAAGTTAAATTAAGTTGGAGAAGATATTAGATATAGATCAGTGTATAATAATACTTTGTTATCTTTAAAATTGAATGACGTTACACTATTTTTTGGCGCCTAAAAACTATGCTTTTTAGAATCATCCTAATATAATTTATTGTCATAATATAAGTAAGAAACTATGTATTTTTTACTCTTTCAAAATGACACATGTTTTGGACAAATAATGGCATCCAAACAAGACATAACTTATGTGGAAAGTATTGTTAATGCCATAATATTATAAACCTTGAGTTGAATAACTTTCATAAAATCTTCTTCGAAGTTAAACTAGCTTCCAAAAATAAATTTGTTATTAATTTTAGTGTTTATTTACAAGTAGGTAATAGCTTACAATTTTTTTTTTGAAATCCTAAATTATTTTTACTAATTGTACGAAGTGTACGAAATAAGTTTTACCACTTTTTATGTTTAAGAAAATTATGAATTGATGTAGAAAAATTTAGTATTAAACTTAAGGGATCAATTTTTTTTCTCCTCATCATCTCTAGCCCTACACTTATTAATATTAAAGCTAGAGCCAATTTTTCTAGTGTTTAAATTAGAGATTATAAGGTTGCTTTTGCATAGGTGGAACTTGGAGACATTATAAACATTACACGTCATTGAGGGAGATTTTATCTCTATGGAATAGAACACTCTCACTCTTTAATTTCTCTAATGGTGTGGTGTTAAGAAATAGTTTTATGAAGTTGAAATTGTGAAGGAGAATGGAGTGTTTGACATTAATGTCAAGAAAATGTCAATGAGGTAGTTCCTGATGGAATTTGAAGGAATGGTTCGTTAGGAAAGATTATTGGTCTTGTTTCACCTTTCTCAAGGATAGAACTACACAAGTAGCGATTTGTGGTATTCCCTTAGAAGCTTGGAACTACAAAAAATTCTAAAACATTGCTAGAGTGTGGGGCGATCTTCTACCAATGGAAAGAAACCCTCTCAATTTGTAAGATTTAAGGAACAACAATGCTTGTAACACCCATAACCCGTAACTGTCATCGATTAGGGTTTCAAAGTATTGAGAGAATTTATAAGTTCATCAAATCTTTTCAAATAATTATTCATGATCTAAGTAAAACAATCCCTAGACACATAATTCAATCTCTAAACATGTAATATACTCTAATTTAATCACACATATCATGTACTAACATCACATAACTTCATGCTTTAATACGAACTATGATAAACATGTCAATAACATACAATACATTTCAAAATAGGGGCACACGGCCATGTGTCTCAAACACACGCCCGTGTATCCACTCACACACGCTCGTGCCCTGCTCCAAAATCATTCCCACAACCATGTCACAAATCGTGTGACAGGCTATGTATTTTCTACTGACTTGATTCACACGCTCGTGGGTGGGATGTGTGGCAGACCGTGTGTCTAATCGAATAGGGGCCAGACGGCCGTGTAGCAGCCCGTGTGTTTGCC
This sequence comes from Gossypioides kirkii, assembly GCA_005610355.1. Classification (NCBI taxonomy): domain Eukaryota; kingdom Viridiplantae; phylum Streptophyta; class Magnoliopsida; order Malvales; family Malvaceae; genus Gossypioides; species Gossypioides kirkii. The sequence goes on from CP032255.1 coordinate 13,527,316, forward strand.
CGTGTAAATTGCCCTATACCTTAAATATGGCACACGATCCTGTGACAGCCCGTGTCACAGGCCGTGTGTACCCTATTTTACTTCTTCAACAAGATATCAATCTAACCTACATTCTCTAGCAAGTAACCTAAAATTATGCATTCATCCAGTGTACTAGCATGATCAGTCTTTCATATAACAAGTCCATTTAACCAAATAAGCTATTAGACATGCCATTAACTAATGTTGGACTAACACATACTTGATTTAAATGCACACCTTAAACTACCAATTAGAAGTAGGATGCACCTTATTCTAAACATACATGACATAAAAACAATAATAGGCTCATTTCCAGACAACCAAGATATTCATATAACATCATTCTCATCAAAAGTTAACATATAATTCATAGTCACATAATCAAACTTACATACAAGCTATACTCAAAAGTTACGCAAGTGTTAGAAGACTTAAACACCTATAACTTCCCTAGGTACATGCCAAAAGACAAAAGAAAAAGAGTTACTACTGACAAGGAGTATGGGATGCCTGCTGTAATGTCGATTTTTTCGTAATTTACTAACTTCTAACTTGAAAAAATGAAAATTTACTTACATTAGTTCATCATTATCCACATCTATGTAATCACATGAATATGACCAACCTCTCAACTAAAAGTACTATCTCATAAATTAACCTTTGTTCAAATAAATGCCATTTACTCCTATTAACACTTATGACTTAATCCATTTTGTTCAATAACTCATCCTCCTTACCATCAACCAAACCCGTCAATTCATGGAACCCGGTTCCTAGCAGATAAATCGCGGTAAGTGAGCCCAGCTCTAGTTGGATTAACCAATGAATTCCTTCAATTCATGGCACCTAGTGCCCAGCAGATAAATCGTGATAAATGAGCCCAACTCTAGTTGGATTAACCAACGGTTTACGCCCAGCGCTAATCAGATAAACCAATAATCTTGGCAACCAGTGATTAGTGATAACCTGTAGAAGTAAGCCCAGCTTTGGTTAGTTTGACAAACAAATAATCCGTCAAAATTTAGCACCCAATGCCTAGCGGTTAAACCGCGAAAGTGAGCCCAGCTTTGGTTGGATTAACCAACGATTTTTTACAGTTCATATCCATAATTTTCTCAATTCATAATCAACCACAATAATCAATTCAACCCTTTTATCATCTCATAGTACAACATAAATTTCATCAAGAATTTATATACATGCTATACATGGCTCAATTATTTCTATATAAGGTAAATGTAATGGAATTAAATGAACAATAAACCAAAAATAATAAGTTCAAGTATACGAACTTACCGAAATCATGATGGTCGTTTAAACCGAGGTCAATTAATCCGCAACCTTCTCCTTTCCTCATTTAGTACTCGCTCTACTCATCTCATACTCTATGTGCCACAATTTCAATCTTAATTAGCCATTTATAATTAATTCAATTCAACTATTCACTATGTTCAAATTAAGACTCATGACAACAAACATTATTGGATTACTCATCAAATACTCATTAATTCCCAAAGTACTTCTCATGTCACTAGCATTTTATCTCCAAAACATTAAGCACTTTGCTCACATTCAAGCATATGCACAACCATTAACAGTACATATGCTATCGTACGAAATAATTAAGGTATAAATACGTTTATAATTATTGCTCAAATATTACCAAAATAGTCCATAACTATCCTTACTTTACATTCAATTTCATCCTACTTAATACCCATATTCAATCACACATGTAATTCATGTATTTCCCATGCTAACACTTTGAATAACTTGAACTTAAAAGGAAAGTACCAACACATCACTCAAAAAGCTTAATTTTCATCCGTGGCATTCCCTAAAATACTTCCAAATGCTGCAAATTAATACCCGGGTTAAGTAATTTTAGCCAAGAAGAACACAAAATTATAATTTTTACTTACATGCAAACACCTTCAAGGATCAAAATCAAGCTTCAACAATGGTTAGTCTCCCCTCAACTTTCGATCAAGAAGAAGAAAAATAAAAGGCTAAAAGAAAAATCCCTTTCCACATTTTAGTGCTCATTTATGTATATTATAATTTTATTTCAATTACTCATGACTTATTAAATGACTCTTATGGGCATTTAAAGCATGAAATTCCCATCATATTAACACATCAAAGTCCACTATCTATATTTTGTGGTTTATTTACTTATACTTCTCTTATTCATCTTTCTTTTTCATTTCATCCTTTAATTTATACCTCTCATTTCACATTTCCCACAATTAGATCCCTTCTCTAGATATAGCATACTAATTATTTAATTTCTTTAATAAAAATCTTATTCTTCCTTAGTCCAACTAAATAATTATATTTATTTTACTTACATGATAAAATTTTTAATATTCCTAAAACATTTCTCCCGACATGGCCAATTACGAGTCATTACAATGCTCACCACTAGAAACCAACTTAAGAAGATTGTTAATATAATTCATCTCAATTGCGATGAAATGCAACACCTAAAGGGAATAATTTCCACATTAAGTGTAAACGCTACTGCATCAATGTATATAACAACCAGGTGAAGGGCTTTCTCCTGATGTTAGAGAGAGAGAGAGAGTAGGTAGTAGATATAGGTATTCGATATGTGTAGTTTATGAAAACTGAAAAGTTAGAGTTTGTGGTAGAATATGCTAAAAAATGAGTTGAAAGAGATACCTATTGGTGCTGAAGCAGTAGCAGGATTACGCATATACATGTTGTTGCAAGGTTCTATCATTTGATATTATTCTTTGGGGATATGTGTTCCTGTCTTTAGAGAAATCCAAGTTGCACATTGTCAATGTTCTCATACTTTTTTTTCTCATTCGCTGAAGCAAGTGGTTCCTCTACATTCAATTGTTCAGTTCCTTCATAAGTCGATGCCTACAAAAGTTGAAATGCCAATATAACAATGACATGGGAAGAAACTTTCAACCTCAAAAGGATCATCATCGAGGAAAATTTAAAATTTTTATGTAAATAAATATGAGAAGTGAACTTTTTCAGGGTTTAAAGTTTATCAAATAGCAAAGGTTCAAGTAATCTAGTTTTGTCTTCGTTCTCCTTTGTCTTCTTTTAACACCTAAAGTCAATGCCTTTCGGTTCATACCTTTCTAGCTTAGCTTTTGATTGAAAATGAAGATGCGATTCTTTGTGATAGTAGTTCTGCAATAATGAGATATTACTAGAAAACATTGATAAATGAGATATACTTTTACGAAAAAATAGATTGGAAGAGTTGTAAAATTCATTTAATTGATGTGTAAATCATTCAAGATAACAATAATTATAACATAAAATATCTACAAAAAATGGTAATTAACAAAGTTATCTGTTCAATTTTTAAGATGTGGTGCTCTTGAAATTAGGTTCTTACCCTATTGTTTCTTCTCTTTGGAGGTTGAACTTGAGTTTCAAGAGGTGCGAGAGAAACAAGGGCAGTTGTTTCTAGGTCTATCAATTTTAAACCATTCGGTAAATCATGTAAGAAATAAGGAAAATAGCTTTGGTATACTATATAACTATAAGTAAAATTGTACGACACATTTGAATATATTTAGAATTGGAAAGAATAAGAAAATTTACCTAAACCAATATATTTAAAATAGGAAAAAATTAGAAAATTTACCTAAAAAATCCTTCAGGGTTTATAATAGAAGGGAATAACTTACATTAGGATGACCAAAAAACTAAGGTTTTTAGGAACCATTAAAAAATTTTCACATCGTCAAATTTTACATGAAAATATTATTATACACACAACCATAGAGAAATTATTTTATGGGCCCTTCCTACCATATTATTCATGGTCCTTTTTCAATTATTTAATCACATTTCAACAAATATTTTTCATGTCATTGACACATAATTCTGGTAATTTTTACCTTGAACCCTAAAACTATAATCCGGAACCTAAAACTCAAAATCTAAAACCCAAACCTTGAACCCTGAACCCCAAACTAATAACTCATAACCTTAAACCCTCAAATATTAAACCCCAAACCTATAACCTCGAACCCTAAACTTGAACCTTAAATCTCAAACCCAAACCTTTAACCTTGAGGTTTGTGATTCAAGGTTAAGGGTTCAAAGTTCTATGTTTAGGGTTCATGGTAAAATAATTACCAAAATTATGTTAATGACATGGAAAAATTGCACAAAAATTATTATTATTTTTAAATTGGTTACCCAAAAATAAAAAAAATATTAACTTATGGGAAAAAAACAAAATGAATAAAATTTGAAAAAAAAGAATAGATGTTTGTTTATAATTTAAAAAGTTAATTATTAAAGTAATTTAATTAAAGTTAAATTAAGTTGGAGAAGATATTAGATATAGATTAGTGTATAAGAATACTTTGTTATCTTTAAAAATGAATAAGGTGACTATTTTATTGCTGCCTAAAAACTATGTTTTTTAGTATCATCCTAATATAATTTATTCCCATAATATAAGGAAGGAACTATGTATTGTTTACATTTTCAAAATGAGACATGTTTTGGACAAATAATGGCATCCAAACAAGACGTAACTTATGTGGAAAGTATTGTTATACCATAATATTATAAACCTTATGTTGAATAGCTTCCATAAAATCTGCTTTGCAATTAAACTAGCTTCCAAAAATAAATTTGTTATTAATTTAAGTATTGATTTACATGTAGGCAATAGCTTACAAAAAAATGATTTTTGAAATCCTAAATTGTATTTACTATTTGTATGAAGTGTACGAAATAAGTTTTACCATTTGTTATTTTTTTAAAAATTATGAATTGATGTAGAAATGTTTAGTATTAAACTTAAAGAATCTATTTTTTGTCTCCTCATCATCTCTAGCCCTACACTTATTGATATCAAACATAGAACCAATTTTCCTCCAGTTTAAATTAGAGATTATAGGGTTGCTTTTGCATGGGTGGAACTTGGAGACATTATAAACATTACACGTCATTGAGGGAGATTTGATCTCTATGAAAGAGAGAACTCTCAATCTTTCTAAGTTGTCTAATGGTGTGGTGTTAATCACAACTAACTAATTGAAAAACTTGATGAAATTGATTTTAGAATTCAAAGAGGAGCAGTATCTAATAAGAGTGCTAGAAGTTAGTGATATCTCTGATTTCAAAAATGGTAATGTTAGGGCAAGTTGCCATAAAGTTTGAAGATTCTTCCATGGAAGATGAGATGAAGGGAGACAAACATGTTCAGGAGGTTAAAGAGGCAACAAATAAGGAAGTGGGTACCAAAGTTAATGGCTAGGTACTCTATGGTAGTTCAAGTGGATATGATAGATCAAAGGTCTTTGTAAATGGTGGTTCTGTAGTAGAAAAATTAATTATGAGAATATCGGTGTTAGGGATACATCTCTATCTTAGATCGAATAGTCAAGATAATCTAATTGTGAAGGAGTTGGTGAATGAATTAAATTGAAAAAAGGAAGCGAAATAATTGGGTTGGTTATCGTGGTAGGGGCGTGTTATGCTAATGCCTTGGTGAGTGGAGGTTGATCTTCAACTACTTTTAAGGTTTGAATGTGTTCAGTTTTAGTTTTAATTATAAAGGTGTCGTCATGGATTATACATGGGATTGGCAACCTATTGAAGAGCAATATGCTTAGGTTTGATAGATTTTCCATTATGTTCTACTTTAGTCTAAGGGTTTTATTAGACTGGTGCAAAGGTTAATATTGAATTATTTTATGATGGAATTTCGGTAAAAGGTTTTTGGGAGGTTTTTTGAATGTCTAGAGAGAGGCTAGAGGATTTTTAGCTGCCTTAGCTAATGTATGAATTGATCAATTGAGCATGTTTTCATCTTGGATGTTGATGTATCTTAATTTTTGATATGGATGTGTTTTGATTGTCAAAGCCTGTTTTTGTGTGTGTTTTTATGCTTATTGAAATTTGTAACTAGCTTTTGACTTTCAAGTTAACAAATACAATTTCCTTGTTGAGCAAAATATACTATATGGAATGTGAAAGCTTTTCACAAGGAAGGTTTTTAAAAAATAACTTGGAAAATAAGCCATTTTTTTAATTTATGGAAGTGGGTTTATTTTAGTACAATTAGCAAAAACTCCTTGCAGGAAGTGTTTTCTATTTGCCTTGCAAGAGAGAGGGGGGAAGTGTGCCTTATAGGTGACACTTTTAGTGAAAGCCCATGGGACTTCTTCTTGACCAACTTGAGAAGCATGTCGTGCCACAACTTGATAAATGCATCATTTTCTATAGGGCACTCGAAATATAAGCTGTGATTGATCGACATAGACGCCTATGGTATCATGCACACCATGAGTATTGTATACGTCATATCATGGAAAATATGGGCCAATTCCATAAAATAAGGAATGGCGATGTTATTTTAAAAAAAACTCATGTGCAAGGCGCCTGCTGCGACGTAGGCACACCCTACTGGAAGCACTTTCAGTGTTAGCACGTCTAACAGGGCACACTTTTGCCTATGTAGCAATCGCACCCCGTAAAAAATCTATTTCCCTAAATTAGAAAAAAGTCTAAAGGTTGAATCTAATCAGAAGAAATCTTCATCAGATAGGATCTAATTTAACAATTTTTATTATTTTTTTGGTAATTAGAAGTATAGGTAAGGATACTAAAGATTGAACCTAAGTTTTCATGTCAGACAACACAAACATTTTGAAAATATATTACTTTCCATTCTAGGGAGTTGTATGTGATAACAGTGCAATCATTCTTCACTTTTGTAACAACCTAAATTTGAGTATAATGACTAATTTCTAATTTTAGTGAAACTTAGGGACCAAATTAGAATTTTTGTAAAATTTAAGGTTTAAATTGGGATTTGTGAAGTTTAGGGACCTAATTGTTCCTTAATTTGAAATTCTGTGGTTAAGATGAAATTTCATGAGATTTAGGGCTTAACTGAGATACGGGTATTAGATGGGGCCGCTTTGTGTAAATTTCCCTTTTTCCTAAGGTTTAAATCCCCTTTTGACTCTTGGACTCCATTTCTTCTTTCCCTTTTCATTTTTCCCTCTTCTAGCTACTCTCCTATCTCTCCCCTTTCCCTTTTTTCGATCACCTTTCATTTGTAACCCTCCCGCCGTCTATGTACCTCACCGTCACGACTGTCGTGTTCGCCATCGTTCCACGAACATAACTCTTCACTCAAACCACCCCTCGCTGTTGCTGTTTGCGTGAAATGATATTATGTATGTTCGGTTTTCATCATTTCGCATTGCCTTTGTTATTACCTTGACGTCCCTTGTAGATTGTAGCATTGGTGAGCCCCAAGACTTGTGTTAGGGCCAATTCAAGGTCATTTTTGTGTTGTTTCGACGGTTGCACCGTGTCATCGATGAGCTTCGGGTGGAGCCATGGGAAGGGTTATGAAACCCTAATTTTGGTGAATTAGCAAGTGTGTGGTTTGAACCTAAACCCTTAGCCTAAACCAAGACCAAATCAAGCCCAAGTTGTATACGTAGTTTTCAAAACATTTTAATCACATGCAATTACACTCAGTTATATACATAGGATGACATTTAAATATAATTTTTGATAATTTGGCACTTAAGATTGTGAAACATAAAGTGAGCTCTATCATCACACATTGGATACGTGGATCTCCAAACATACCAAACACATGACTCATAGATTCGAAACATATCCCACAAGTGAAGCATATAGCTAACATTCTCCAAAAACACCACACATACATATCCCATTGAATTGAGTGTAGCTCGCATTCCCTTATCTCTCCAAACACTATCCTTGAGCCTCAACGCCTCACATATATCACAACAAAAAGGTAAATACACACAATCCTATTGCGTGCTAACTATATCCAATGGTCTTATAAGGTCACAAGATAAAATATCCACATTATTATCTCATATTTTCTTACCAATTTTTCCACACATATTCATTGCATATTCACTTTCTTAACACAATATTAACAATCACATGGTATGGAACATACCCACATATTACTGTCACATGGCACGAATAACATACCCACATATTAATATTCACAACAATCATCATAAGCTTATAGCATATGTCACAATATCTCATGTATATCTACAATATCACAAATTCACAAGCAACATACTTCACATTTGTTAAAAACTGAATGTCGAGAATGAAGAAATATCACTAAGAAAACAAAAAAGGAAGAGCACACATATTTTACATGGAAACCCTTTCGGGAAAAAACCATGGGCAAAGGAGAAGAAAATTTACTAATATCGAAAATCGAATGATTACAAGAGGAGATGACTACGTCTAGGTTGAAAAAACTTATTCTAATAAATAACTAATAGAAGGAAAGTAGTAAGGTTGAAACACCTTGTTCTAATCAAAATAAAATAAAAGAAGTCTAGTTCTATTTGGACATTATTTTTATTTTATTTTATCATTGCATTTTATTTTAATAAGAATTCTAGTCACCTAATTCTAACAATCTCCACCTTAACACAAATTCTCAACGAACAAGTTCTTCACCACAAACTCTCAACGAACAAGTTCTCCACCTCTTCCAGAAAACCCTTAAAGGGTATTCTTCAACAATGAACACCAACCAAGTCCAAGCAATGCTCAAACTTGGTTATAAGAAGTGACATAGTTATTATATCTGTAGGATTTTCATGAGTATATTAGCTTTGCTCACAACAATATCTCCACGAGCAATAATATCACGTACAAATTGATACCGAACATCAATGTGCTTTGTTCTCCCATGAAACATTTGGTCTTTTGTACGGAAGATGGCACTCTGACTGTCACAAAATATTGTACTGATCTAAAGGTCTTTATTGAGTTCACTAAAGAATCCTTTTCACTAGATGGCTTCTTTACAAGCCTCACTAATCGCCACGTACTCAGCTTTAGTGGAAGATAAAGCAACTGTTGTTTGCAAAGTGGTTTTCCAACTGATTGCGTAACCCAAAATTGTAAAGACATAACCTATGACAGATCTTCTTCTATTAAGGTCTCCAGCAAAATCAGCATCAATATACCCAATAACTCCATTTCTAGTTCTTTCAAACTATAAGCAAACATCAGTAATACCTTTTAAGTATCCAAACCCCGTGAACTGCAGCAAACATCAGTAGTACCTTGTAAGTATATCAAAATCCCCTGAACTGCAGCAAACATCAGTAGTACCTCATAAGTATCTCAAAATGTCCTGAATTGCTTTCTAATGTTCTTTACCAGGATTCGCCATGTATCTCAAAATTTGGACGTGAGCAAACCATAGCATACATGAGAGATCCCACTACACTAGAATATTGAACACGTGACATGTAATCAATCTCGTCATCTGATTGCGGAGATAAAGCTGATGAAAGTCTGAAGTGGGATGCTAATCGAGTACTAATAGGCTTGACACTTTGCATATTGAACCTGCAAAGAACTTTCTCAATGTACCCTTCTGACTTAGGTGCAATTTACATGCCTTTCTATCTCTAAGAATCTCCATCCCAAGCACCTTCTTTGTTGCTCCCAAATCTTTCATCTCAAATTCTTCACTAAGTTGGGCTTTGAACTTTCTGATCTCTCCTTTATCTTTCACTGCTATCAACATGTCATCAACATAGAGGAGTAGATACACAAAAGAACCATCACTGTTTTTCTTAAAATAAACACAACTGTTAAAGTTGCTTCTTTTGAAATCATTGGTAGTCATAAAAAAATCAAACCTCTTGTACCACTGCCTTAGTGTGTTTCCAACCATAAATATCATTATATTGTACCATCATTATATCAAAAGCCCCTAAGCTAAGGATATCATACCAACCCCTTCTTCAACTATTATAACAAAAATATCTACAACTACGTTGGTATGTACTTACCACACTACTCCTATTCAGTACACCAAAATAACATGCAAGTTGATGGTACTAAAAAGAACATATGTTTTCTCCTTATTTATTTTAGCAAATTTTAGTTTAGTACATTGCATTTTCTAACTCAGTGGACCTTGGCCTAGTTTTCCTTAATTTTTTCATATTTTACTACTAATGTCATTGCATGAGCACTTCTAGATTGCGCCCAACACTATCGTCGCATGAGCACTTCCAGATTGCACACAAAACTGTCACAGTAGGAATATTTTCGGAATGCACCCAAGACTATCGCTGCATAAATATTCTGTAAATTACATCCAGAACTATAGTTGCATAAGTATTCATCAATTGCACCAAAGAATGTCGCTGCATGAACATGTCCAGAATTGCGCCCAGAATTATCGCCGCATCTGATAGCTGTCTGATAAGAACAGAAATGTGTTAGATGTCCAATTTGGTTTAACCAACTTGTACAGCTTAACTTTGCAGAAGAGACACCAGTACAATTTGGGGCTAAATATAAGCACACACAAAGCATGAAGGGGGAGTCTCGCTTCCTTTAGTCTCCCATTTTGTAGTATTATCTTATTCAACCTAGCTTTTGATCTTTTTGGCTATGGAGGCTTGAGACCCCTCGAGTGAATCAACGTGAAGACAATGCAGACCAGCTCTTGATGAGGAGTTCTTAAGTGTGACACAAGAGGAGAGTAAAAGAGCAAGTCAAGTAGCCTAGACATAGTATTCTCCATTTGTTCTTTTATATTTCTTTCTTAAACGATGGTAATTCATGTTATTTCAAGATTGTTTGGAAGTACACTTGATATTTAGACTAATTGATATTTTATCCAAGCTTGCCTTTAATGTTTAATCTTTGGGTTTGAATGGTTTTAGCACGAAAGTGTTATTGTAGTCACAATCACTGGAAGGCGCAGTGACAGTTTAAACTAACAAGCAAGACAATGAAAGTTGCTTGGGGATTGAATGAATTTGGTCCACTTGTTCTTAAGTGTGTTGTACTGCCAGCACTGGAAGGTGCAGTTAGTGTGAATACTAAAGTCATAGATCTAATAGAAAACCCAAGTTTGGTAAGATGTTCATTGCACAGACAAATTACCTGTTACTCTTAACCTTGTAAGCCACACTTAGTTTTTTTCTAACTATTCACGTTGTGGATCCCATTTTACCTTTATTACATTTTATCTTTATTTTCACATTATTGCTCCGATAACCATTCTCAAAATTTATTACATTTTACTTAATCAATGCACCACTACTTTCGTCTTTCTCTTTCTTCCATGCCTACCTGCTGAATGAAGAAAAAACCAAGGTTGAATAACTCTAAAAAAGTATTAGATATAGATATGTGATTTAGTTCATAATCATATTATCGAGTGTTTGAATACACAGTAGATATGGGTATTTCACGAAAATTGGAAAGTTGGAGTTAGGGGTAGAGTATATTTAAAAAGTGAGTAGAAAGTGATAAATACCCTTTGGTATACTTGAAGCTGATCATAAGTCAATAACTGTAAAAGTTAAAAGCTAGTATAATAATTTTTTGGGAAGAAACTCTCAAATCACGAAAGAATCATTACAAAGGAAAAGTTAAACCATGTAAACAAATTTGAGAAATGAACTTGTTTAGGGTTTAGGAAATAGCATGCTTATTGGCAAAGGTGCTAGTTGTCCACTTTGGTCGTTGCTCTCCTTTTTCTTATTTCCAAAAAAGGGGAGAATGCCATTTGTTTCATACCTTTTACCTCAAGAAGTGATCGAAGAGTAATATTACGCTCTTTATGGCAGTATTTCTTCAATAATAAGATTTTATCGAACATTAGTGATAAATGAGATATATATTTGCTTACATATGGGAAAAATAGATCATAAGAGTTATAAAAGTCATTTAAAGATTATTACCTTATCAATCCTCCCATTTTTGCATGGACTTTCAGTAACAATCAAATTGTTTAGGAAGTCAGGTGGCGGCTTTCACTGATATACAAAGCATTCAAGATAACAGTGAAATTACAATACAAAACATGTAAGAAAATGGTATTTAATAAAGCTATTTGTTTATGTTTCAAAGGTATGTGGATGCTTACCTTGTATCTTCTCTTTGGAGTACGAGCTTGAGCTTCAGGAGGCAGCATAGTGATAAGGGTTGCCTCTATTAAATAACCAGTTGTTTCTACAGCAACCAATTTCAAACCATTTAGTAAATTCTGTCAGGATAATAACTTTGTTCTACTAAATATGTAAAAAACCAAAAGTTGTTTATATAAAAACACACACACACACACACGTGATAAATAATTAACCTTTGGAAAAGAAAGAACTACAAAATGAATATAATAATCTACCTAAAAAACCTTAAAGGTATCTAAACCAAACATAACATATGTGGAAAGAGTTTAATATTAAAAGCCTTATGTTTAAAAATTTTCATAAAATATTTTTAAACCTTAAACTAACATCAAAAAATAAAATTGTAAGTGTTCACTTACTTCAAAAAATAAAGCTTTAAAAATATTTTTTTTGAAAAATAAAATCGTTTTCACTATTTCTATAAATAAAATTTACCAATTTTTATTTCTAAAAATTATGAATTGTTATGGAAAAGTTTAGTGTTAAACTTAAGGGATCTTTTTTTCTCTCATTATTATTTATGTTATTGGAGCATTGCTAATTTACTTTTTTTCAATAAACTTTTAGGTGGTGCAACCTAGCTAAACAAATCTAAAAGAGGCTTTTTTTCTTTGTAATGTTCATAGGAGGAAGATCGATGGAGTTTAATAGAAATATATATAGTCTTATTTGGATTGTTGGTAATGGTTGGTGTATGACTTTGTTTTAGTTTTGATCTCATGGACTTAATTAATGGTAGTTTATATGAATCATATTAATGTGACTTAACAATAATCACAATATCTTGTAATAAATAGATACATACCATTTTATATATTCCAGTTGGAGAAAGCTATTTGTGGGAGTTACAAGGTTCAACAACAAACAAAGTATTGGAGAAGAGTAAATCTTATTATGAAGATGATGGAATATGGGCTTGATCAGCCTGTAAACATCATAGCATTTAAGTGCAAGGGGACACTCATCGATGCAAGTATAGTTGATAGATTTGCTCTATCGAATATCGATCCCACTAGGATAGAGTTCTTGATGTTTAATTATCGAAGCAACTAAAGTTAAAAGGAATAATTGTTACCAAGAATGTCAGCGCAACTGAGTTAGATCTGCACAGCTAAAAGAGTTTATTTGTCAATGCAAATATAAAACAAATTGTCAGAACAAATTAAGATAAAATGAATAGTTGTTGGGATGTTTGTAAAGGTAATTTAGAACTTAAAATAAATGATCAAGTGTAAAGAAGTGGCGAGGATCACTGATTTCACAAGTCGTAATGCTAAATGTGGCTGCAAGGTAACAAATAGATGAATTGTTACTGCAACTATACTTCAATGAAATCTTACTACTATCACTTCCTATGTTTAACAAAGACCCAAATGCTAGTAACTACCACACCTTCCAGTGCTGGTAATGCCTTGCACTTAAGAACAAGTGACCAGAACTCCTTCTTAGCCTCAAGCAGCATCCGTTGTATTGCTTGTTGATTTAACTTGTCACCGCACCTTCCAGTGACTGTGGCTGCAATCGTACTTCCGTGATCAGAATGATTAAATCCAAAGATAAATAGATAAAGAGAATAGAGAAAAATCAGATTAGAGCTAACTTCAAATGGTACTTCCATTCTCAATTGATAATCAATAGCATTCATCAACAATTAAGAGGTATCAAAGAAAAAAGCCGAAGCATCTTATTCCATGACAGCTCCTCTTGCGCCGTAGATTGGCACTTCTCGTCTGAAGTCTTGCTCCTTTGCTCATCAGATCACCTTCCTCGAACCTCAAGCTTTCATGGCAGCTTGTTTATGGCAAGTCGTATTTGGCGCATATCCATGTGGTCAATGAGTTGTTCTATCTCAATCAGCTTCTTCCCCATTTGAGGGTATGAGGGTGTATTTTCTTGCTTCTCCTTTTTCTTTCCTTTCCCTGTCTCTTTCTTCTTGGGCATCTCTTTCACCAGAGGTGTTTCTTACCCTTCGTCATACACTCTACCGAGATGTCATTTATGGGCCCCTTGTTCTCCAGCACCTCCTCACCATCACAGGGCACAATACCCCTTTGTTTGTAGAGCAGCATTATTAAATAAGGGAAAGGTAAGATACCTGTCTGCTTGTTTGTAGCTTCAGCCATTTCATCATGGAGAATTACACCGACATCAATGTGGCATCCTTTCAGAATGGAATGCAAGAGGCACATGCAATCCAGCATTGCAATGTGCTATGGGTTGATGGCAGAATGCGATAGTTAACAAAGTGGAACCACACCTTGCTTTGAGTGGTGAGATAACGTCGATGCATAGTATAGTTAAACGGATCGTTGCTAGTCTACACTATGCCCTTGATGCATAAGTCTCACAGCACCAAGTCAGCACCTTATCAGTTAAAGGCTCCAAAAATGTAGTATGGGTATCTTCCTTCTCAATGATGTGGAAGAGCTCGTTGATATGGGTGGCACTCCAAGGCACCAGACCCTCACATACAAAAACAAACTCCTGTTCAGAATCCACTAGGTTAGCGTAGAACTTTCTTACCATAGTGGGGGAATAATCGGCTGGATGGTCGCAAAAAGACTTCCAACCCAAGCGAGAGATTATCCTTGCGACTTGTTTCCCTAAAGACTGTAGTGGAGACAACTGGAACCCTTGTTCAGGGTGACAGTTCTGCTTGAGCATCACTTCATGATATCTGTCCCTTGCTGCCTTTGAAAGGAACAAAACAAGTTCTTTCTATGGTGGTTGTTCGGCGTGACGAACAATGGTTACTGTTAATTCAGTAGGGAATTTTGAAGGGGTTTTTGCTCCTCGTGTACTGGCTGTAATAGCTAAAGAAAGAGATTAAGAGTAACTAGTAGAAAAATTATAAGAGCAATAAAGAAAATGATTGCAGCAGCAATGGAGGTTGTGAGTGGAAGACGAGAGTCGGTAGAAGAAGGATTTTTATAAACTTTAGAGGGGAGGAGATGTGATTATTGCAATTGACTTGGGAAAATGTTACGTCTGCTGCCAATAAATGTCAGGATTACAGATCGGAGTTTTTGGGTTGATCCAACGGCTGGGAATGAATGGAGATCAACCGGCGTGATTCTTAGCTAAAACGCTTCGCTGAGTCATCATAGAGTGTGTCAACATGTTATGCTATCAGATGCGTCTACAAAAAGGAGATTTTTTTATTCTTGCATAAAACTAAAAAGGAAACAAATGAAAATAAAAAGAAAAAAGTAAAAATAAAAATTGAAATGACATTAAATAAATGTGACCAGATTAATGGTCTCGCATTGTTCTTTGACAATTGGGCTTAAGTAGTGTTTCAGTTGTTAGCCATTTACTTTAAACTAGTGACCGTCATTCATATCTTCAATTGTCACCGCACCATGCTGGAATGCTTCGACAACTTTGAAAGGGCCTAACCATTTCGAGCGTAATTTACCTGGATGTAATTTCAAACATGAGTTAAATAGAAGTACTAATTGGCCAGGGTTAAATTGTCGTTGTAAGATTATATTGTCGTGCCATCTTTTAGTTTTCTCCTTGTATATGGCAGCGTTTTCATACACATTACATCGAATTTCTTCTAGCTAAGAAATGTATAACAATCGTTTCTATCCAGCAGCATCATAATCCAGTTCACTTGCTTGATCGCCCATATGGCTTTATGTTCAAGCTCAACTGGCAAGTGATAGGATTTACCAAATACCAACTGATACGGCAACATTCCTAATAGAGTTTTATATGCAGCGTGAAGCACCCACAACGCATCATGTAACTGCGAAGACCAATCCCTTCTAGATGGATTAACCACCTTTTCAAGAATGCTTTTAATTTGTTGATTGGAAACTTCCACTTGGCCATTCGTTTGTAGATGATACGTTGTTGCCATACGATGCTTCAAATCGTAGCGCTTTAAAATAGTCGCCACTTGATTGTTATGGAAATGAGTTCCTTGGTCACTTATCAATGCTCGAGGTGTTCCAAATTTTGTAAGGATGTATTTGTGGAAGAACCTTAACATCGTCCGAGCATCGTCTTTCGTAACCGCAATTGCCTCGATCCACTTGGAGACGTAGTCAACCGCAACTAAAATATACACATTCCCAAAAATGTTTGGAAATGGTCCCACAAAGTCTATACCCCAGATGTCAAATAACTACACCTCCATGATAGGTTGTTGGAGCATCTCATTGCATCGAGATATAGAACCTGTTTGTTAACATTTGTCACATTACTGTGCAAAATTGTGTGTGTCTCGAAACAATGTGGGCCAGTAGAATCTTGATTCTAGAACCTTTGCAGCAGTCCTAACACCACAAGAATGGCCTCCATAAGGAGCATCATGGCAATGCCTCAGGATAGAAGACATCTCTTCCTCAGGAACATAATGACGGATAATGTTGTCAGCGCATATCTTGAATAGGTATGGCTCAGTCCAATGATATCTCGCAGTGTCTCTAATGAATCTGATCTTCTTATGGCCTGTTGCACTCAAAGGTAGCTTACAACAAGCTAAATAATTGACGACATCAGCATACCATGGCGATGCGTTGGCATAAAATAATTGCTCATTTGGAAATGCGTTGACAATGCGTGACTAATTGCCATCTTCACTTCCAGCTTCTAGACTGGATAAGTGGTCTCCTACTTAGTTTTTGGATCCCTTCCTGTCTTTGATTTCAATATCAAATTCTCATAAAAGTAGGATCCATCTGATTACGTGTGGTTTGGCATCTTTCTTCGTAAAAAGGTATCTCAAAGCAGAGTGATTTGTGTAGACTGTAATTTTTGCGCCGACAAGATTTGAACGAAAATTGTCAAATACAAAAAATACTACTAGGAATTCCTTCTCAGTAGTCGTACAGTTTATTTGTTCTTCAGTTAAGGTTTTACTAGCATAATAAATGGAATGAAATACCTTCTCCTTACGTTGACCAAGCACAACCCCTACAACAAAGTCGCTTGCGTCGCACATTATCTCAAATGGTTGCGACTAGTCTGGTGCGAGATAATAGGAGCTTGTTCTAACTATTTATTAATTGTGACAAATGCATCCAGACATGCGTCACCAAAAAAAAATTTTATTTTGCTCCAACAATGAGCATAGTGGCTTTGTAATCTTGGAAAAATCTTGAATGAATCTTCTATAAAAACCAGCGTGACCAAGAAAGCTTCTTATTCCTTTGACATTTGTGGGTGGCGGTAACTTCTCAATGATTTCTACCTTTTCTTTGTCTACTTTAATGCCCTGATATTCGATGACCAAGGATAATGCCTTCAGTTGCAATGAAATGGCATTTTTCCTAGTTCAGCACTAGATTTGTGTCCTTGTATCTCTTCAATACTTTCGCCAGATTGTCGGTGCATTGGTCAAAATTCTGCCCATACACAAAGAAATCGTCCATGAATACCTCCAATGAATCTTCAATCATGACCGAGAAAATAGCCATCATGCACCTCTGTAATGTAGCTAGTGCATTGTACAAACCAAACAACATTCGTCGGAAAGCAAAGGTTCCAAATGGACAAGTGAACGTTGTCTTTGCTTGATCTTCCAGTGCAATGGCTATTTGATTGTAACCAGAGTAGCCATCAAGGAAACAATAGTAGGCTTTACCAGCTAGCCTATCCGGCATTTGATAAATGAATGGTAATGGGAAATGATCCTTCTTGGTGGTTGCATTAAGAAGACGGTAATCCATACACACTCGCCAACCTATAGCAATGCGAGTAGGGATTAGCTCGTTCTTCTCGTTACTTACTATTGTGATGTCGCTCTTCTTAGGCACAGATTGGACAAGGCTCACCCATGTGCTATCTGAAATGGGATAGATGATGCCTGCGTCTAGCCACTTAATGATCTCTTTTTTCACTAACTCTTTCATTTTCTCGTTAAGTCTTCGTTATTGTTCAATGGACTGCTTCCCTTCATCTTCCAACCTGATTTTATGCATGTAAAAAGAGGGGCTAATGCCTCTGATATTTGCAATGCTCCAGGCAATGACTCTTTGGTACTACTTCAAAATTACAATAAGCTTTTCTTCTTGACTCGCATCGAGACTTGCACTGACAATCACGGGTAATGTGTCATTATCACCTAAAAAAACATACTTTAGATGCGTTGACAATGGCTTTAACTCCAACGTAGGAGCTTATTCAATTGGTGGTTTAAACACAGGGATCATCCTATTAGACAGATCTAAAGATTCCAATAGTCAACCGTCTTAGTTCACAAATATTAACCTCAACTCTATGGTCACATTTAGTTAGGATATCACCGATGGATGTCACTGCATATTCGTCTGAAACTACTAAATTTCATTCATTGAATTCTTCTATAATAACTTCATCCAGCACATCAATGTGGTGACATTTCTCCTTACTTCTTGACGGAGATGCTTCGAACACACTAAAAGTGACATGCTCGTCATTATGATGCATAATCAGCTCGCCCTTGAAAACATCAATAAGTGTGCGTCCCGTTGCTAAGAATAGGTGCCCTAAGATAATGGGCACCTCCTTATCTACTTTGTAATCAAGGATGATAAAGTCAGTAGGGAACATGAGCTTCTCAATTTGGACGAGGACATCCTTAATCTATCCTTCCAGTTGTGCCAAAGATCTATTTGCAAGCTGTAATGTCACCGCAGTGGGCTTCATAGATCCAATTCTTAACTTCTTGAAAGTGGATAGAGGCATAAGGTTAATACTAGCTCCCAGATCGCATAAGGCCTTACCTAGATAGTGGTTTCCAATGGAGCATGGAATTGTGAAGCTGCTAGGGTCTTTCATCTTTGGTGGCAACTTATTTGTTAGCAGAAGACTGCACCCCTCTATGAGCGCAATTGTTTCAATGTCAAAAAGCTTTTTCTTCTCCGATAGTAGCTCTTTCATAAATTTCCCATAATTGGGGATCTGTACAAGTGCATAAACTAGAGGTATGTTAATGTGTAATTGCTTCAAGGTAGAGATAAACTTCTGATAGTCTTTGTCATGGTCCTTCTCCTTGAATCTCTATGGAAATGGCAAAGATATATTCTAAGTAGGTTGTTGTAAAAGACTTGGTTGCATCGACATAGGCAGTTACGTCAACATCTCTGTTGGTCGAATTGTGAGCATAGGAGTGACTACAGGTGGCTACTCTTCATTTATTTTTACTAGGTCTTCTTTTTGTTACTGTGGCTCAGATGCGTCGATATATAATTGATTGGAACTGTTGCTTGGCTCAGTAGTTTGCTTTCCACTTCTCAGTATGATAGCCTTGCAATGCTCCTTCCCCTTTTGAGTTGGATTTTTAGTGTTGCTAGGAAAAGCACCTAGTGACCTTGTGCTCATGTTAGAAGCCAATTTTCCTAGCTGAGCTTCCAACACGCGAATAGAAGAAGAGTTACCTTGAGCGATTGCTTCCATTCTTGCGATATGCTTTCGCATCAATGCTTCAAGAGTAGCCAACGAATCTACTTTTGGTTAAGAATATTGTTGTTTCTGTTATTGAGGTTGTCCTTGCATATTTGGCATCGCAATCTATTGCGGCAACATTCGAGATTGTAGTTGCATTTGGTTATATGTATGAATCTGATTTTGTGATCGCATCTAGTCATGTGATCGCATATTGTCTCGGTGCACATGCAATTGCAGATTATGATTATAGTTCTGCTGTTCTTAGTTATTGTTGTAATTCCCTTGTCTAAAATTACCTTGAGTTGAGGCATTTCCATAGCTGAATGTGGACACATTCTGGTTCCCCCAAGGTTGTTGTGTACGATTAGGATTACTGTATGAGTTACCATAAGAATTTCCTCTGATGTTGTTGACATAAAATGCGTTCTCAGCATGTTGTGGACAATCCTCATAACTATGATTGTCATCGCAAATTTCACAAGAAAATGCCGGGACATCCATTTGTTAGGCTACTTGAATTGGGGAAACTTCACTTGTTCCCTTCATGTTTTTTATCATGTTTGCCAACAAGGATACCTATGCACTCAAAGCTGATATAACATCTAATTCCATAACACCAGGATTAGTTTTTACCTGAGCAGAACGAGAAAATTGATATTGATAGTCATTGTGTGTAATTCTCTCTAATATCCGTACGGCTTCATTATAGGTGCAATCTAACAATGGACCATTGGCAGATGCATCGACAAGATTTCTTATCTATGCATTCAACCCATTATAAAATATCTCGATATGAGTCTCTTGTCGAATTCCATGGATGGGGTAACTTCTAAGCAAAGTCTTGTAGCATTCCCACATCGTGTGTAAGTTCTCATCATCCAGTTGATGATATACCGTGATATCATTCCGTAATCTTTCATTCATTATTGGCGGATTAAATCGTAAAATGAACTGTGTTACTAACACATTCCAAGAAGTAATGGATCCAGCCGGTAGACCAAAGAACCATGTTCTTCCCCTCCCTTGCAAAGAATAAGGGAATAGTTGCATCTTCAAGGCATCATCAGGAACACCATTTTGACTAAAAGAAGCACATATGAGCAGAAACGATTTGAGATGCTCTCTAGCATCTTCATGAGGTAAACCTGCATATTGCCCATTAGAATTCAGCAATTGAAACATAACCAGTTTCAATTCAAAATTACCAACTTGTGTTGCCGATCTAACTACCCCTGGTTGTAAATCATCAAGCACAGGAACAACAAAATCTCTTATTGTCCTGTCTTTAATTTACTCTACTTGTGGTAGCGGTGGTGGTAAATTATTAACTCTTTGTGGTTGTATTGGATGAACTACAACTTGTGGCAGCAATGGTGGTAGATCATTGTTATTTCCAGCCATTTTCTTTTGCTCTTGCTTCCTCCTTCGAATAGTCCGTTCGAGTTCTAGATCAAAGCTCACAATATCCTTAGGATTTCCACTTGTGGACATCCAACTCTAAAGAATTAGAGAGAAAATCAAAATAAAGTTAAACAAATTAGAAAAAATAAAAAGTTAAGTAAGAAAGAATAATTATAACTACAAAAATGGACATCAAACAAATGCCATCCCCGGTAACGGTGCCAAAACTTGAGTGGCCTATAAACGTCACAGCATTTAAGTGCAAGCGGACACTCGTCGATGCAACTATAGTTGATAGATTTGCTCTATCGGATATCGATCCCACGAGGATAGAGTTCTTGATGTTTAATTATCGAAGCAACTAAAGTTAAAATTAGAAGAATTATTACTAAGAATGTCGGTGCAACTGAGTTAGATCTGCACAGCTAAAAGAGTTAATTTGTCAATGCAAATATAAAACAAATAGTCAGAGCAACTTAAGATAAAATGAATAGTTTTTGGGATGTTTGTAAAGGTAATTCAGAGCTTAAAATAAATGATCAAGTGTAAAGAAGTGGAGAGGATCACTGATTTCACAAGTTGCAATGCTAAATGTGGTTGCAAGGTAATGAATAGATGAATTGTCACTGCAATTATACTTCAATGAAATCTTACTATTATAACTTCCTCTGTTTAACACAGACCCAAATGCTAGTAACTACCACACCTTCCAGTGCTAGTAATGCCTTGCACTTAAGAACAAGTGGTCAGAATTCCTTCTTAGCCTTAAGCAACTTCCGTTGTCTTACTTGTTGATTTAACTTGTCACCGCACCTTCTAGTGAATGTGACTGTAATCGCACTTCCGTGGTCAAAACGATTAAATCCAAAGATAAACAAGTAAAGAGAATAGAGTAAAAATCAAATTAGATCTAACTTCAAATGGTACTTCCATACTCAATTGATAATCAATAGTATTCATCAACAATTAAGAGGTATCAAAGAAAAAAGTTGAAGCATCTTATTCCTAGTTTACTAGAACTATTCCGTGACAGCTCCTCTTGCACCGCAGATAGGCACTTCTCGTCAGAAGTCTTGCTCCTTTGCTCATCAGATCACCTTCCTCCGAACCTCAAGCTTCCATGACAGCTTGTTTAGAGATTTGAGAAATTTTTCAGAATTTAATTCTTCACCACTTGATGCTCATCTTCTTCTTTTCCATCCTATTTATAAGCTCTCGAATTTACAGCTCTCCTCTCTTCTCAAATCTAGTCATTTTGGCAGCTGTACAAGTTGGTTATTTCCAGCTGTGCACTAGTGTAGATCTGGTGTGTTAATCAGGCATCTGCAGGTTGTCACAACATCTCTAGACGTAATCTATGATCTTTACTTGCGGCGACAACTTAGTGTTCTCCTGCGCTGGTGCTTCCAAGTATGTTTGTAGCGTGAATTCACTTGTACGAGGTGGATCTCTTCATGCAGTGACATCTTTGGCCGTAATTCCATGTTAAATTTGTGGCTGCATTTTTGGATGTTTCTTAGCAGTGATCTTCAGAGGTAGATTTTTACGCTGACAATTTCAAACGTAAAACTCATGCTGCATACGACGACATTAGTAGTATAAAAGAGGCTAAAATGAAAAGAATTAAAGTCATTTAACACTAAGTTAGAAAATACAAATATTAACTATGAAATGTTTAACATGCATACTAAATATGATACAAAAGGGACAATTAATACACAAGTTTTAGGGAGAAAATAGGTGTCATTTCTAATGCTATCAGGACTCAAGTGGTAACTATTTATGACTGTAAGGAGATTGAAAACTCATGAGTTGTTCATAAATTTGATATGGAAGATATACAAGCCATCAAGGTTGATGATTTTAGTTGGCCAATTGGAAAGGTGCTTGGGCGGGATTACGAAATGGTTTTAAAAAGTTGAAATTGTGAAGAAGAATGGAGTCTTTGACATTAATGTCAAGAAAATTTCAATGAGGTAGTTCCTGATGGAATTTTAAGGAATGGTTCGTTGAGATAGATTGTTGGTCTTGTTTCACCTTTATCTAGCACAGAACTACGCGGGTAGTGATTTGTGGCATTCCCTTAGAACTTTGGAACTGTAAAACATTCCAGAACATTGCTAGAGCGTGGGGTGATCTTTTGTTAATGGAATGTAAATCTTTTAAATTTCAAGATTTAAGGAAAACGACAATGCTCATCATTAGAAACCAACTTAAGAAGTTTGATAATATAATTCATCTTAATTGTGATGAGATGCAATACCTTTTTAGAGTTACAAAGTTACTTGAAGGGAATAATTTCTACTTTAGGTGTAAAGGCACTGCATCAATCAATATAACAGTCAGGTAGGGGCTTTCTCTCGACATTAGAGAGAGAGGGTAGGTAGTATATTAAATATGTGTACTTTATGAAAATTGAAAAGTTGGAGTTAGTAGTAGAATATGCTTAAAAATGAGTATAAAGAGATACCTTTTGGTGTAGAAGCAGTAGCAGGATTAGGCATGTACATGTTGTAAGGTTTTATCATTTGATATTGTTATTTGGGGATACACGTTCCCTTCTTTGAAGAAATCCAAGTATCCACATTTTCAATGTTCTCATACTTTTTATCTCATTAGTTGAACCAGGTGGTTCTTCTACTTTCAATTGTTTAGTTCCTTTATAAGTCAATTCCTGCAAAAGTTGAAATGCCAATCTAATAGTGACATGAGAAGAAACTTTCAAACATCAAAAGGATCATCACTGAGGAAAATTTAAAATTTTTATGTAAATAAATATGAGAGGTGAACTTTTTTAAGGTTTAGAGTTTATGAAATAGCACACTTACTAGCAAAGGTTCAAGTAATCTAGTTTGTCTTCGTTCTCCTTTATCATCTTTCAACACCCAAGGTATTTCCTTTCTATTCATACATTTTACCTTAGTGATCAAGGCAATCAGAGTTAAATGCCAATGTACTGAAAGTAAATCAAATATGTTTAGTGTCGAGTGCTGAATATTTAAATACAGAAAATATAAATGTGATCAAGTGCGAAGATCTGGAGTGGATCACTGATTTTGCTAAGTCGCAATGCAGGATGCGCCGACAAGGTTTTGAATAGACAAACTGTCATAGCAATGAAGCTCTAATGAATTCTTACCAATAACAATTCCCTGTTTAGTCACGACTCAAGTACCCACAATTACTCCACCTCTCAGTGAGAACAACGTTGTGTACCTAAAAACAAGTGATTAGAATCTCCTCTAATCCCAAGCAGCTCACGCCTAACTTACTTGTTAATCTAACTTGTCACCACATCTCTTGATGTCGGTAGACTGCAAAGCCACTCTCGTGTTTAATGCAATTAGATCTAGGAATAAACAGATAAAAAACATTAAATAAGAATCAAAGTGATCAAATATAGGAAGTTACTCTCGTATTCATTCAAATATTAATAATAGTTCATCAACCATAAGAAAGGAGTTAGCGAATACATCAGAATATACTATCTCTAAGCTACTTGGATTACCCCTTAACTGCTTCTCTTGCTCAGCATCAAGCACTCCTCGTTAGGAGTTGCTGCTTGTCGATTCAGTCAGCTTACCGATCTCCAACAATAAATTCCAAAAACACAAAGTAATTTGCAAATTTAATTCTTCAACTCTTGATGATTTCTTCATTCTTCATTCTTCTATTTATAGCCTTCAAAAGTTGCAGATTTCAACCTCCCATTCTCAGATCCAGATCTAGATTTTGTAGCTGTCAAAGTTAGTTAAAGTACAACTGTGCACTCACGCAGATTTAATGTTTTCTTCAGGTTGTTGCTGCATTGCTGGGCATAATTTGAGATCGTAATTACGGTGAAACCTGTGATGTTCCTGCACTGGTGCTTCCATATGTAAATTCAGCTTGAGTTTACTCATTCGAGGTTCAGGTTCTGTGCGACGACATTACTGGTCGTAATTCCAAGCTAATCTTGTGGCTGCATTATTCTTCCAACATTAATCTTCTGGACTGAGTTCCTGTGCTGACAATTCTAAAGTGCAATACATCAGCTACTTGCGTCGACATTAGTACAAAAAGATATAAAAATAACAAGAATTGAAACTAACTAGCAATGAGTTGAAAATTATAAAAACTAAGTATGAAATGCTTATGATGTATGTTAAATGCGATACAAAAGAAACAATTAAAACACCAATTTAGAGATAAAATATATGTCATTTGTAATGCTATCATACCCCCAAACTTGAGTTTTTACTTGTCCTTAAGTAAACAAAAATTAGCAAAGTCACAAGCAAAAATGTCACCACAATCTATATTCTCACAACTTGAATTTTCTAGAATCCTAATGCACAAATTGTATTCATATGATAGAATAATGCGTCGATAATTTATATGTATGAACAATTAAAACTGCAACTTCATTAATGCTAGTATTATGCATTAAATCCTAGACTTCCTTGAACTAATACAGCATTTATCATAATTTTTTTTCTTTTTTTTTCTTTTTTCCTTTTTCTCATTTTTTCTTTTTCAAGTGACTGAGAGATGTCATTCATTACTCTACCTTTGTTCCTAGGCAGTAACGATGGGGTGCAACAAACCCCCAGGAAGTATGTAATTACGCTGACACACACTCTTGTAGTGACAGCCTTTGGCTAGATGATTTTACTAAACCTGCAGTGGAGTGTTCTCCCTTGGACAGTCACAATGCACTCATATTGGAGCATCTTTTATTAATATAATGTCAATTGGTTAGTTAGTTCAAGATTCAAACATCAACGCTATCCATTCATTACTGAAGTAATTTCAATCATTCATTCAAAAATAGCAGACTCATCATTCATTCACAATTCAAGAATTACGCAAAAAAATAAAAATTGTAGGCACATTTTTTGTTGAAATTTTGTCAATTCTCATTAACCAAAGAAACAAGGAGAATTCAAATATGTGGGTGTAATTGCATTTCCATTTCACATTATCTCCCCTCAAACTTAATGTCTGCATTGTCCCCAATGCACTGACAATTTTATACAGAAATAATGGAAATGCAACGACAATGCAACTAAGTTAACAAAAGGAATGCAGTGACAAAATAAAATGCAGGGACAATAAACAAAATGCATGAAAATATATAAAAAGAAATGTACCAACTTATTTGTCAGTAGCCGATGCATCGGCTGTCTTTGTTTTCTTCTTTTTCTTCTTTGGGCGCCCACCCTCGTCATGGTGCTTCTTCTTCTTTCTAACCGTTGTACCAAACGGCTCAACAGATTGGTCCTCCTCTACAGGTTTGGTGGTCGCCTCATCGGTTGTCATTGCAGATGAGTGGATTTCGGCAAGCGGTGGCACATATGAACGATAGCAAAAGGATTCAGTTCCTCGATTCCACTCATAACAACCTCAGCTTGGCTCGAATTAAGTCGAGGTTCATCAGAGCTAGATCCCTCACACTCTCTGGTGAGTCGACAACATCCTCAGTGATCGTTGTCGGGGCATCCTTTTTCTTCTCTTCCTGCATCTCGGCAGGTTCCTTCTCTTTATTCTCTTCTTCCTTCTCTTGTTCTTCCTTTTCCTTTAGCTGGGCATTTCCCTGGTCAACACCTTCATACTCATGTTGCTCTAGTTCATTTAGACCAATGTTAACGCATTCCATTGTGTCGACACCTTCATCCATAACAGCCTCACGTTCATCCATTTTTACACCAAGGCAATTGGATAGCTTGTCCTCAAATAGATGGGAAAAGATTCAATAGCAATCCTCCTCAACCTTCGAGTGCCCTTCTTCCTTTTCATTATTAGAAATGTGAATTCGCATTGGTGCAGGGACAGACCTACCATCAAGAGTAGGTTGATCGGAGGTAGAGTACTGCATCTGGTGGAAGATGGATGGAAAGGCTAGAAAGTTTGGCAATTGATTGGGGCTGATCTGGCTAGTGTGACGACAATAACCTTATTCCAGGCCTTTGTGTAAGCATAAAATTTATGCAGTCTATAATCCATGTCATCGACGACACTGTTAGTGTGGATTGAGTGCATGTTAATACGGTCAAGATGTACTTCAATTAGAGCCAGTTTTTTCACCACTTTTGGATTTATGGGCGTATCGGATTGTTCTACCTTCTTTTTTCCTTTATTTCTATCCTTCTTCTTCGAGACTTCTTTGGCCATTGGTGTCTCCTGGCCACGAACCATCCGTTCAACGGAGATGTCGTTGATCGGGCCTTTTTTCTCTAATATCTCCTCACCATCCTTGGGCACAATGCCCTTCTATTTACAAAGCAACATGATTAGAGAGGGGAATGGGAGTATACCAGATTGCTTGTCAGCGACTTCCGCGATTTGATCGAGGATGATCTCTCTGATGTCAATCTGTTGAAAGTGTAGGATAGAATGTAAGAGACTCATACGATCTAATGTCATCGTAGTGCTATGTGTAGAGGGCATGATGCGGCTGTTGATGAAGTGGAACCATACCTTGCTGAAGATTGTGAGCTACCTTCTATGCATGGTGTACTTGTGGAATCCGTTACCAGTCTAGGTGGCTCCATCGACATAGAGGTCCTTCATCATTTGACCAGTGCTTTCATCATCCAGGCGATGTATAAATGGTGAGTGGTTGTCCACCCTCTCAAGGATTCTCAAAAGTACATTGATTTGGGCGACACTCCATGAGATGAGCCCTTCCCTTACAAAAACGAACTCTTGCTTCGGATCCACAAGGTTGGCATATAACTCCCTAACCAGTGTAAGGTAGTAACAAGAGGGATGTTTGCAAAAGAACTCCCATCCAAGGTGACTGATGGTATGGACAATAGGTTTCCCCAAGGTCTGATGCGAGGACAGTTACAGACCTTGTTCAGGGTGGAGGTTACGATTCAGCAACATATTCTAGTAACGATCCTTGATCGTAGTCGTCAAAAAGAAGACCAGACTTGTAGACGGAAATGGTGTTGTGATTGGAGCCACAATGATTGAAGTTGTTGGAGTGTTTTTAGAGGGAGTCTTAGAAGGGCTTTTTTATGCTCGTGTTTTAGCCATTGTTTCTAAAGAAAAAAGTTAGAGAAGCTTGCAGAAAAAAAGTAGCTTGTGAACGGATAAAGGAATATAGAGGCAATGAAAGGGATGAGATGTAGCAACAATAGAGGATATGAGTAGAGAGAAATCTGAAGTACAAAGGTTTTATAACCTAGAATCGATATGATTAATTGCCAGGCTGTAGATCGTACTGTTTCATTTGATCGAACGGTTGGGAGAGAAGAGAGATCAATCGGCGCGATTCTTGTTGAAAAAGCTATGTTGACTCATCACAGAATGCACCGACAATTCGTGCTTTGATGCTTTGACAAAAAGATGATTTTTTTATTTCTGCAAGGAATTTGAAACAACACAAGTAAAAGTGAAACAAATAAAAGTAAATAGAAAAATGCATCGACGTTATTTAAATGTGACAAGATTGATGGCCTCGTTTGGTTCTTTAACATCTGGGCTCACATAATGCTTTAGACGTTAGTCATTCACTTTGAATTGTTGTCCATCCTTTAGATTTTCAATTGTCACCGCACCGCTCTAAAATGCCTCGACAACTTTGAAAGGGCCTAACCATCTTGATCACAAATTACCTGGATGCAATTTTAAATGTGACTTAAATAAAAGTACTAACTGACAAGGACTAAATTGTCGACGCAAGATGATATTATCATGCCATATCTTGGTCTTTTCCTTGTATATTATGACATTCTCATAAGCATGTCGGCGTATTTCTTCTAGCTCAATGATGTCCAACAATCTTTTTCTTCTGGCAGCATCATAGTCCATATTCACCTATTTTATTGCCCACATGGCCTTATGTTCAAGCTCAACTGACAGGTGACAAGACTTACCAAACACTAATTGATACGACGACATTCCCAATTGGGTCTTATATACAGTACGAAGCACCCACAATGCGTCATGTAGCCATGAAGACCAATCCTTCCTAGATGGATTACCCACCTTCTCAAGGATGCTTTTGATTTAACGATTGGATACCTCAGCTTGACCATTAGTTTGTGGGTGGTAGATAGTAGCCATACGATGTTTCACACCATATCTTTTTAACGCTGTCGCCACTTGGTTGTTATAAAAATGAGTTCCTTGGTCACCTATTAATGCTCTTGGTGTTCCAAACCTTGTGAGAATGTATGTGTGAAAGAATTTCAACATCGTCCGAGCATTATTCCTTGTCACTGCAATTACCTCGATTCACTTCGATACATAGTCAACAGCAACTAAAATGTACACATTCCCAAAAGAGTTTGGAAATGGTCCCATAAAGTCAATACCCTAAATGTAGTTCCATGATAGGTTGTTGGAGCATCTCATTGTGTCGAGATATTGAGCCAGTACGTTGACATCGATCACATTGTTGTATGAAATTGTGGGCATCTCAAAACAATGTGAGCCAATAAAATCCTAATTGTAGGACCTTAGCAGCAATCCTTGTACCCCCAAAATGACCTCCATAAGGAGCATCATGGCAATGCCGCAGGATTGAAGTCATTTCTTCTTCAGGTACGCAGTGATGAATAATGTTGTCAGCGCATACCTTGAATAGGTATGGCTCGTTTCAGTGATATTTTACAGCATCGCGTATAAACCTGATCTTCTTATGATCAGTAGCATTCAGAGGTAGCTTCCCACACACAAGGTAATTGAGAACATTGGAATACCAGGGTGATTCATCAACAAAGAATAACTACTCGTCTGGAAATGCTTCGACAATTTGGGATGTCTGCCCATCTTCACTTCCAACTTCCAGTTGAGACAAGTGGTCAGCTACTTGATTTTTAGATCCTTTCCTGTCCCTTATTTTAACATCAGATTCTTGAAGGAGTAGGATCTATCGTATTAGTCTAGGCTTGGCGTCTTTCTTTTTGAAAAGGTATCTTAATGCAGAGTGGTCTGTGTAAACTGTAGTCTTTGTGCTGACAAGATATGAACGAAACTTGTCAAATGCGAAAACTACTGCTAGCAACTCCTTCTCAGTGGTAGTGTAATTAACCTGCGCTTCAGTTATAGTTTTACTAGCATAGTAAATAGAATGAAATACCTTCGCTTTTCTTTTGCCTAGTATAGCTCCCACAGCAAAATCACTTGCATCGCACATTAGTTCAAACGGTTGAGTCCAGTCTGGTGCAATGATAATTGGAGCTTGTACCAGTTGCTTCTTTATTGTTATGAATGTGTCCAGACAGTTGTCATCGAACACAAACATTTTATTTTATTCTAATAGTGAGTATAACGGTTTAGCAATCTTGGAAAAATCACGTATGAATCTTTTGTAAAAACCAGCATGTCCAAGAAAGCTTCTTATTGCTTTAACATTGGTGGGAGGTGGTAATTTCTCGATGATTTCTACCTTTTCTTTATCGACTTCAATGCCCTGACAAGATATACGATTGCCAAGGATAATGCCTTTAGTTTCCTTGAAGTGGCATTTCTCCCAATTCATGTAATTGGTCATTTCATCTCTTCAAAACTTTCGTCAGACTGTCAGGCATTGTTCAAAATTCTGTCCATAGATAGAGAAATCATCCATGAATAGCTCTAAGGAATACTTGATCATGTCCAAGAAGATTGCCATCATACACCTCTGAAATGTTGCTGGTGCATTGCACAACCCAAATGGCATATGTCGGAAAGCAAAGGTTTCCAAAGGGCATGTGAACGTAGTCTTTGCTTGATCTTCCGGTGTAATGGAAATTTGGTTGTAGCAAGAATAGCCATCTAAGAAGCAATAATAGGCTTTACCAACTAGCCTATCTATCATTTGATCAATTAAAGGCAGTGGGAAATGGTCCTTCTTTGTGGCCACATTCAGTTGAGGATACTCCATGCATACTCGTCAGCCAATCGCAATGCGAGTAGGGATCAACTCATTCTTATCGTTGGTCATAACTGTGAACCCACTCTTCTTAGGCACACATTGGATGGGGCTCACCCAATTGCTATCAGAAATAGGATATATAATGCCCGCATCTAACCATTTGATAATTTCCTTCTTCACTACTTCTTTCATCTTCTCATCAAGTCTTCTTTGTTACTCAATTGATTGCTTCCCTTCATCTTCTAGCCTTATCTTATGCATGCAAAAAGAGGGACTGATGCCTCTGATATCTGCAATGCTCCAGGCTATGGCTCTTTTGTGTTCTTTCAAAATGGCGATGAGCTTATCTTATTGTATTGCGTCGAGGGATGCGTTGACAATAACAAGTAATGTCTCGTTGTCACCAAGAAAGACATACTTCAAATGCATCAGAAATGGCTTCAACTCCAAGGTAGGAGCTTGCTCAATAGATGGTTTAAACACTAGGATTGTCCTGTTAGACAAATCCAAAGATTCCAATTGCCAATTCTATCTCAGCTTACAATTGTTAACCTCTTCTTTGTCTACACAGTCATCTAGGATTTCATCGGTGGATGTCATCGCATCTTCATCTAACTTTGCCAAACTCCTTGCATTAAATTCTTCTATAATGATATCGTCCAAAACGTCGATGTGATGACATTGCTCTTTATTCCAGACGGAGATGCTTCAAACACACTAAAGGTCGCATGCTCATCATTGTGACACATGATAGGTTCTCCTTTGAATACGTCGATAAGTGTGTGTCCCATTGCTAGAAATGGTCGCCCCAAGATAATGGGCACCTCCTTATCTACCTCGCAGTCTAAGATTATGAAATCAGCAGGGAACACAAGCTTATCAACTTGGACAAGAACGTCTTTGATTTGGCCTTCAGGTTGTTCTAAGGATCTGTTCGCAAGTTGTAATGTAATCGCAGTGGGCTTCATTGAACCTATTCCTAATTTCTTAAAAGTAGACAATGGCATAAGGTTAATACTTGCTCCCAAATTACATAAAGCCTTACCTAAATAATGATTCCTAATGGAGCATGGGATTGTGAAGCTGCTAGGATCTTTCATCTTGGTTGGCAACTTATTTGTAAGCACAGTGCTACAACCCTCTGTGAGCGTAATGTCTCGATTTCGAATAATTTCTTCTTCTTTGATAGTAGCTCCTTCATAAATATCCCATAACAGGGTATTTGCACAAGAGCATCTACAAGAGGCATGTTAATGTTTAATTGTTTCAGAGTAGAAACAAACTTTTGATATTCTTTATCATGGACTTTCTCTTTAAATCTTTACGGAAATGGAAAAGGTATTGTAGCAGTGGGTTGTTGTCGAAAACTCGATGGTGTCGACGTTTGTAGTTGCATCGACAACTTTGTTGTGCAAACTATAGGCACAGATGTTACTACAGTTGGTTCCTCTTCATTTACTTCTGCTTGGCTTCTTTCAGTCGCGTCCTCTTCTTGTTACTGTGGTTCAAATGCATCGATATGGTCTTGGCCAGAACTGCTTGGTTCAACCATCTGCTTCTCACTTCTCAGCTTGATTACTTTGCAATGCTCCTTCCCCCTTTGCGTAGGATTCTCAGTATCACTAGGCAGAGTGCTCGGTGAGCTTGTGCTAAGATTAGAAGGTAACTGTCCTAGCTGGGCTTCCAATGCTCAGATGGAAGAATAGTTGCCTTGTACTATTGCTTCAGTTCTCGTGATATGCTCACGCATCAATGCTTCAAGGGAAGCCATAGGATTTGACTTTTGTTGAGAAAGTTGCTACTATTGATGTTGATGATGCTGTCCTTGCATATGTGACAACACAGCTTGTTATGGCTGTAATCGAGTTTATAGGTGCATCTAGCTATATGACTGCATCTGTTAGGAACTCACCTGCAAATTCTGATTATAATTCTGTTGTGGGTTGGTATTGTAACTTCCTTATTGATAAACTCCTTGATTTTAGGAATTTCCATATCTAAATGTGGAAGCATTTTGATTCCCCCAAGGTTGTTAAGATCGATTGTTGTATAAGTTACCAAATGAACCCCCTTTGATGTTGTTGATGTAGAAAGCATTTCCTACATGTTATGGGCACTCCTCATACCTATGATTGTCACTGTAAATTTCATAGGAAAATATCAACGCATCCAATTGCTGGGCCACTTGAATAGGGGCAAGGTCATTTGTTCCCATCATATTCTTTATGGTATTGGCCAATGAGGATACCTGCGCTGACAATGTAGAAATAGCATCTAACTTAAGAACTCCAGGGTTATTCTTTAACTATGCAGAACGAGAAATTAGATACTGATAGTCATTCTGAGCAATCCTCTCTAGAATTCTTACAGCTTCATTGTAGGTACAATCCAACAAAGGACCATTAGCCAATGCATCGACAAGATTCCTTGTCCGAGCATTCAAACCATTGTAAAAAATCTCCATTTGGGTCTCTTACTGAATTCCATGCATTTGGCAGCGTCGAAGCAATGTTTTGTAACACTCCCATGTTGTATGTGAGTTCTCATCATCTAATTGATGATATCCAGTAATATCATTCTGTCACCTAGCATTCATTGTCGACGGATTGAAACGCAAAACAAACTATGTTGTTAATGCATTCCAAGATGTAATGGATTCAGCCAGTAATCCCAAGAACTATGTTCTCGCTTTACCCTGCAATGAATAAGAAAATAATTGCATTTTCAAGGCATCATCAGGGACACCATGTTGACTAAAGGATGCAGAAATAAGCAGAAATGATTTTAAGTTTTCTCTTGCGTCTTCATGAGGAAAACCAGAATATTGCCCATTTGCGTTGAGCATCTGAAACATCACCGGTTTCAGCTCAAAATTACCAGCTTGCATAGCTGGTCTCACAACCCCTGGTTGTAAATCATCAAGTATAGGAACAAAAAAGTCTCTTATCATTCTATTTTGCACTTGTTCTTCTTGTGGAGGCAGTGGTGGTATATTATCAACTGCTTGTGGCAGCACTAGAGGAATATCATTTTGTGGCAACAATGGTGGTAAATTATTGTTATTTCTAGCCATTCTTCTTTGTTCTTGCCTTTTCCTCCTCAATGTCCTTTCAAGCTCTGGATCAAAACTAACAAGGTTGTTAGGATTTCTCCTTGTGGACATGCAACACCTACAAAACTGAAAAAGAAAACATTAGAAAAGTAAACAAATTAGTAAAGGTTAGCAGTTAACTAAGTAAAATTAATTGCAACAACAAAAGTAAACATCAAACAAACACCAGTTTCCCAGCAACGGCGCCAAAACTTGATCGCATTAGAAACGTAACAGCAATTGTGCAAGCGAACACACGTCGATTCAAGTATAGTTGATAGATTATTCTATCGGATATTGATCCCATGAGGAAATAGGTTCTTGATGTTTAAATATCGAAGAAACTAATACTGAAATTAAATAAAATATGAGTAATGATGTTAGTGCAATTACGTCAAATCTACACACTAAAATAGTCAATATTGTCAACGCAATCAGAGTTAAATGTCAGAGGTTAAATGTCAATGTACTGAAAGTAAATAAAATATGATGAGTGTTGAGTGCTGAATATTTAAATGCAAAAAATATAAATGTGATCAAGTGCGAAGATATGGAGTGGATCACTGATTTTGCTAAGTCACAATGCAGGATGCGTCGATAAGGTTTTCAATAGACAAACTGTCACAGCAATGAAGCTCCAATGAATTCTTACCAATAACAATTCCCTGTTTAGTCATGACTCAAGTACCCACAATTACTCCACCTCTCGATGTGAACAATGTTGTGTATCCAATAACAAGTGATCAGAATCTCTTCTAATCCCAAGCAGCTCTCGCCTAACTTACTTGTTAACCTAACTTGTCACCGTATCTCTTGATATCGGTAGACTGCAAAGCCACTCTCGTGTTTGATGCAGTTAGATCCAGGAATAAACAAATAAACAACATTAAATAAGAATAAAAGTGATCAAATATTGAAAGATACTCTCGTATTCATTCAAATATTAATAATAGTTCATCATCCATAAGAAAGGAGTTAACGAATACATCGGAAAATACTATCTCTAGGTTACTCGGATTACCCCCTAACTGCTTCTCTTGCTCAGCATCAAGCACTCCTCGTCAGGAGTTGCTTCTCGTCGGCTCAGTCAGCTCACCGATCTCCACCAATAAATTTCGAAAACACAAAGTAATTTGCAAATTTAATTCTTCAACTCTTGATTATTTCTTCATTCTTCATTCTTCTATTTATAGCCTTCAAAAGTTGCAGATTTCAGCCTCCCATTCTCAGATCCAGATCTAGATTTTGCAGCTGTCAAAGTTAGTTAAAGTATAGTTGTGCACCCACGTAGATTTAATGTTTTCTTCAAAGATCTACAAGTTATCGCTACATTAGTGGGCGCAATCTAAGATCATAATTGCGGCAACACCTGTGATGTTCCTACGCTGGTGCTTCCATATGTAAATTTAGCTTGAGTTTACTCATTTGAGGTTCAGGTTCTGTGCGGCGACATCGCTGGTCACAATTCCAAGTTAATCTTGTGGCTGCATTCTTCTTCCAACATTAATCTCTGGACTGAGTTCTTGCGCTGACAATTCTAAAGCGCAATACATCGGCTACTTGTGTCAACATTAGTACAAAAAGATATAAAAATAACAAGAATTTAAACTAACTAGCAATGAGTTGGAAATTATAAAAACTAAGTATGGAATGCTTATTGTGTATGCTAAATGAGATACAAAAGAGACAATTAAAACACCAATTTAGAGAGAAAATATATGTCATTTATAATGCTATCACTTAGCTATTGATCGAAATTGAAGATGCAATTCTTTGTGATAGTAGTTCTGCAATAATGAGATATCATTAGACAACATTGTTAAACGAGATATATTTTTGCGAAAAAATAGATTGGAAGAGTTGTAAAATTTATTTAAAGATGATTACCTTATCAATCCTCTCATTTGGGCATTACCTTTCAAAAACAATATATTTATCAGTGCATTCAGGCAACAACTTTAACTTACATGCAAACCATTCAAGATAAGCATAATTATAACACAAAATATCTACAAAAAATTGTCGTTAACAGAGTTATGTGTTCAATTTCTAAGATGTGTTGCTGCTTTTGAAATTAGGTTCTTACCCTATTGTTTCTTCTCTTTGGTGCCTGGACTTGAGTTTTAAGAGGTATGAGAAGAACAAGGGCTATTGTTTCTTAGGTCTATCAATTTTAAACCATTTGGTAAATCATGTCAGAAATAAGAACATTAACTTTGTTCTACTAAATAACTATAAGTAAAATTGTATGACACATTGGAATATATTTAAAATAGGAAAGAATAAGAAAATTGACCTAAAACAATATATTTAAAATAGGAAAGAATTAGAAATGTTACCTAAAAAATCCTTTAGGGTAATAATAGAAGGTAACAACTTACATTAGAATGACTAAAAAAACTAAGGTTTTGGGGACCAATAAAATTTTGTCACATCATTAAATTTTAAATACATGAAAATATTATTATACACTCATCCATAAAGAAATTATTTTAAGGACCCTTCGCACCCTAATATTCATTATCCCTTTTCAATTATTTAACTACGTTTCAACAAATATTTTTCTTGTTATTGACACATAATTTTGGTAATTTTTACCATGAGCCTCAACCCTTAAACCTTAACATTATAATCCCAAACCTTAAACTCAAACCCTAAACTTATAACCCCAAACCCTTGAATAATTAACCCAAATATTAAACCCCAAACTTATAACCCATTACCATAACCCCCGAATAATAAACCCAAAACTGTATGATTCAAAATGAAATGTGCCTAGTAGAATCAAGGATGTTTGAAATCAAAAGGGATTAGGAATTGGAAGTAAAAATCAATTGGAAGAGTATGAGCGAATAAGGGATGGCACAAATATGGGGGAGAAGAAACTGATGTGAAAAAACATTGGAAAAAGGGGGTTTTTTGGTTGAAGTATAAAGTTTGGTCAAATTCTTCATAAAAACTCTTAAATTTAACTCTTTTACAAATCAGTCCTATTTTCAAAACTAAAGGTATTTAAAAATGATTTTTAAAAATTGATTTAATTTCCTACTAGTTGTCGACAATACTATTGATTACCAACCTTACAAAATTTCGAGTACATATAGGCTAAAATTTCTAAAATACCCTTGAAACTTTTAGGCCTCATTTTGGGTGTGACAAGTCATTTCAATATTTCACAAAAAATCATTCATGGAAATATATCATGCAATAAACTCCAATTCCAACAAATCATGCTATACATACAACCAATCATATTTCAAATATATCAATCATTCACCAAAATATCAGTCATGTAATCATACTGTGAAACTAGTAACTTTGCTAACAAATCAAGTTGTTAGAGCTCAAAACGTACCTGGTTCGACCACTTACAAATTTAATTATTTGGTTATTAAGCTAAATCAAATCAGAAAGCTAAATCATCAATTATATCATAATAATAATTATTAACACCTTATTTTACGCTCTTTCGTAGCACACTAGCGAATCTTGCAGTTTCTCTAATAAACATTAAAACGAACCTAAGTTAAAAATTAGTATAAAACTCAATCAATACACTTCTTAAACATTTCCTAAAGAACCACTTATCGGTTCAATCCAATTGTCACAATTACAACTATTTTTCGAATCCAAACTAGTTAGGTTTCTTACACTTATTTGATGTGAATTGTATGAACGAACGTCTTTCGACTTTACTGTTGATTCGAAGCGTTTAGGTCGGCACCTAACACATTTAAATAATAAAAAAATAGTAGCTAATATTTGATTAAAATCCTTCATTTAATCCATCAATAACCTTTTCCAAAAATCTAAGTCGAAACAATAAACTAGTTTACAATCGATAACACTTACGCTTACCGAATTGTAAGATCTGAATTGCCGATTGATCAAGAACAATTTTCCCTAATTAACACATGATTAGCGGCTGATTAGTAGGGGTTCAACAACTGAAAATAATGTTGGAAAAAACTGGAAAAATACCAATTAATTCATTAAAATTCCCTCGAATTCAAGATTTGGAAATTTAGGTTTTTAATAAACAAGATTTATCAAGAAATTGAGAGAAAAGGAGATCTTACACAAGCTAGATGATATAGGGGCTGATTTTATTTTGGAAAATTGAAGCATGATGGTGGAGGAGATCATGCAAAATATTGTGGCCAAAAGGAAAAGGAAAATATCCTAGATGAAAGGTATGGGCGATGGCAACAATGGAGGAAGAAAGAATAAAAGGAAAAAAAAATTGAAAGGAGGAGGAGAAGATGAGAGGGACAACTAGGGTGGGGAAGAAAAGAATTGGTTGATAATTTAATGTAAAAATAATATTTATACATAGGTTTGCAAGGGTATGGATGACACACACCAAAAAGATAAGGGATTTTTGCAAAATTATATTATTTTGCAAGAAAAGGGATTTGAACTTGGAACATCAAATTAATTTTCATGGTTTCACATTAACAACTAACCACTAAGCTAATTTCTTATTTTTTGATATAATTCTACATTCTCAATAAGTTAAAATTTAGGATGTTACACTACGCGTTTAAACAACGGACTTGTGAGCTTGATGAGCTTAGTATGTAGACAAGGATAAACCTACTTATCCTATCTTGTCATTAGTTTGAGCCATTTTAAACATGTACATCACAAGGTTCGTTTATACTACCCTTTTAGTTTCGAACGAATTCATCCTTCTTTACCAAATTATAGGGGATCAACTTGCATTTTAAAGGCTATTCACATTATGAGTTTGAAACTCTTGTTTAGAGTTTAGTTGCTATTCGATCTAAAATTCATTCCCCTTTTAGTCATAGCTTCTTAACGTCTTTATATAAGTTCAATTTAAGGTTAT
Source organism: Gossypioides kirkii (assembly GCA_005610355.1). Lineage (NCBI taxonomy): Eukaryota > Viridiplantae > Streptophyta > Magnoliopsida > Malvales > Malvaceae > Gossypioides > Gossypioides kirkii. Next base: position 13,565,892 of record CP032255.1, read on the forward strand.
TTAATTCTTATTCAAGTCATACATTTTATTTTCAATTTCCTTTGGGGCATACATATTCATGATTTGAATCTGACAACTTTCTTCTATGATTGTTATAGTTAGGAATTAGTCCATAGTTTTTTCCCTTATTATAGAAGACATAATACTCTTAACCTAATTATTCAATTTTCTTTTTACGTATTAAGTTCGTTGCCCTTAGCATGTACCCCTTTAATAAACCTAGTACCATATCAATTTCTTATTAACTTACTTAGGTCATGCACCTTATAGGCATATTTTCTATTTCGTTATTAACCTTTTAATTAAATTTCTTATTAACTCCCACTATAATCATAGTTTTTTAATAAGACCTGGTCACACGAAAAATCTAGTTACGCCAATTAGTAGCGAGATGCTAAGCTCAAAAGCAATAGAACTCTAAATATACATGAGAATCTCTGAAGGGATAGCGTAAGCCCAATGATCCACAATACCTACCCAACCAAGGGGTAAGTAATAGAGCTTTAGGAATAATCGCATAACACTTGTACAAAACTTTTGTAATATCATGAGACCCTAATGAGCATGCTAAAAGTATCCTAACCTTTCTACTAAGTTTACATGGGCTTACAAGCAATCATAATCATGGGTATAGACGTGTTTTGAGTGCCAAAACCCTTTTTTTGGAAATGGAATTTGATGTATGAGATTCATTTCTAAAGCTGCCTTTGTAACTAGCTTTTTGTAATGAACGTTTTTAAAACATAATTGGGGAAATAGGTCATTTTTTAATTTATGGAAAGAGGTTGATTTTGGTATAGGTGGAAAAAATGCTCCTTGCAGGCAGCGTTTTCTACTGTCGTGGTAGGAGAGAGGGGGGAAGTGCATCTTTTAGGACGCTCTTTCAATGAAAGCTTATGGGACTTCTTGTTAACTAACTTGAGAAGGCATGTCGTACCACAACTCGTAATATGCATCATTTTTTATAGGGCACCCGAAATACATGTTGTGATTGACTGACATGGAAGCTTATAGGATCATGTACAGTATAGATTTTTTTTTCAAAACATCTTCTGCAGAGCACTTGCTGCCACGTTACCTATTGGATGCGTTCTTAGTGAGCGTTCAGCAGGGCACACTTTTATCTACGTGGTTACCACACTCAAAAAAAAGACCTATTTTCAAAAATTGAAAAAATAATGGTCTAATCCCCAAATTTTTCTTCCAAATCGGCATATATGCCTAATTTTTCCGAAATAAGAGAATGAAAAATTAAAGGATTTTCACCGTTATTAATTTTGCTTCCAAATATAAGAGGAAAACAATCATCCAACATAAATAATAGTTTATTTAAATCTTTAACCCTAAAACTTATTTAGTTAATTTTGTGGCATTCATACCCCTTTTTCATTCATCACTTTTTCCCTTTCCCTTTCCCTTTCCCTTTTCATTTTTATTTCTTTTTTCTTTTCAAGCATAAGTTAAATGTTCTATGTGTTAGTTATGATGCTATCTACCTGAAACAATGGTCATGGATAACTACTTTTCAACAAATTTACACTTTTTCTCTATTCTCTATTTGTGGATAGGTGAACTTTTAGGGTTTCTTTACCCTTTATTATCGTCTTCACTGCTTCCTTTTCATTTTCTCCAATTTTCAATTGCTTTCCATTTCTCCCATCTATCTTGTCTTCCTTTGCTTCCATTATTTCATCTTGTGGTATTAATTTCTCCTTTTCAATCACCTTTTCCCCCTTAACCTTAATTTCAAGCGACTTTATTTGGCTAATGGAGAGGTAGATGATTCGTATATTTTGGTTGGTGTTTTAGAATCACTGCACGTAGATGATTCGTTGTGTATTTGGGAATTTAGAGGTAACCTAAACCCGTACTCTAAATTTTGAGTGTAAGTGTTCTCGTAGCTATGACTAAATGTGAAATAAGTATGCTTGTGAATTTGTGAACATATATGAGACACTATGACATATGCTATAAACTTAGGATTACTATTGTGAAAGTGAATATAGGGGTATGCTATTCATGCGATGTAACAGTAAATATGTGGGTATGTTTTTCATGCCATGTGACAATATTATATTATGCTAATAATGTGAATTTGTAGTGAATTGTGCGGAAAATTGGTAAGTAATTATGTGATAATAATGTGGATATTTCGGCCTTGTGACTTTATGAGACCATTAGATATAGTTGGCAAGCAATAGGATTATGAGTACTCACCTTTGTGTTATGATATATGGGGCATTGAGGCCCAGGAAATATTTTCAGAGAGATAAGGGAATGTGTGTTAAGCTCCATTCATTGGGATGTCCTTGTGTGGTGTGTTTGGAAAGTGTTAGCTATATGATTCATTTATGGGACATGTTCAACTCTATAAGTCATATTTGGTGAGTTTGGAGATCCGCGTATCCGATGTGTGATGATAGATTCCACTATACGTTTCATAATCCTAAGAGCCAATTTATCATAAAATATGACTGAATGTGATTATTTGTGATTAATTTGTGTTGTAAATTATACTTAAATATGCATGTGATTAAAGAGTAAAAGAATTCATGAAAGATGTTTATAGGTATGAAATATCACACTAGAGTTAATGATGCTAAGGATATGTTATATGTCTAGTTTTTGATGCATGATGACTTATTTACGTAGTAATTGTTCTGAGCATTCACTGAGCTTATTAAGATCACCCACTCCTTTTTAACCATTGAAGATACATAGTGTCGTGTAAGCAATGTGGTCTTGAGGAGTGATCCAAGCCAAGCTTTTTAGTTACTATAAGGGGAGGTGTTTATTATTTTTTAAATTGTAGGAACAAAAGGCAACATGGTAGATTTTATGTCGGTTTTTGCTATGATTTTTAGTTGTTTGCATGCCTATTATGCTTGATGATATGTGGACATAAAGTATGATGTTTGGCACTGTTATTTTAGATGTTTTGATACTTATATTGCAATGTATTTGTTGCATGATGTTTAGGACTTGTCTAAAATGGTTTATATGTTGTATTTTTAAGGTCTGGAATAGATGTATCGATATTCCAATTTTAAAATCGATACCTCTGAAACTTTCGAAGTGCAGGAAGTTAGTTTTGCTTATCGGTATTGATATTTTATTACAAGTATCAATGCTCAAGGTGAAAATCGATACCTATCTTGAAGTACCGATATTTTTCGACAGATGGGTTTTTAATTCGAGTAACAATAAAAGCTAATTTAGTATCGGTTTTTCAATCGGTATTGATACTGCTTGTGAGAATTATCGATACCTCATCTTTATTATCGATACATACATGGTTGTGTTGGGATAATTTGCTAAGTGGTCCTAATTCATGCTTAATACCTATTTTATTTTATTTAATGAATACTTAGCATGATATTTCAATAAAAAGGGAATGTATGACTTGTAATATATATGAACACTACATTAATGAAAGGAAAAAAAGTTCCATGTGTATTAATATGCCAATATGAGATGAACATGATACGAGACGGTGGTGTGGCATCCTAGTATACAGGCTCAACAATCGGATCGAGTATAGGGTGTTACATTATTCATCATTTGCTATTTTATCAAATTAAAACCCTATACTCTCTCTATATATTTATCCTAATTTTCTATTAAAATAATTTGTTTCAAAACTCTTTTAAGCCCTTAAGTTTTATTGAAAAATATTTTTAAAGTTTTTGAAAATTCAATGAAGCCTGTATCAATTGTTCTTCTCCAACATGTTGAATTTTGAGTCAATAGATCATTAAGTTTTTTTATCAAGATTTACCATTGTAAGTGATTGGATCAATCTTGAATGAAGGGTAATCGCTTGAAACCTTAGAAAACTCAAGTTTGTGTTCTTTTACAAAAACTTGAGTCAAAAATCAAATCTTCCCAATCACACATAGCCTACCACACAACCGTGTGGATTACATGCCCTACTACCAATTCCCCTTACCCACATTTCACACACGGCTTGGAGGCTGCACGTGGCTTGATCACGTGGCTTGTGGGTCCTACACCCCACCTATTTAAATTACACATTGCCTAGGGCTTCACACACGGTCTGGTCACACAGCTGTATGGCCCTTGAGAAAAACTTTTTCAGTTTTGTCCTAACTTTTATTATTTTATTCAATCAATCTCTGATTAGCTTTTTAATGGCATTTAGAAAACTAGATTATGCAATTACGTCCTGGATTCGGAATAGAATAACGATATATATGGACTAATGAATTTATAATTATGATTACTCTTGATTGATTGGTTGAACCATGAATATATTTGTGTATAGATATTTTATTAAATGATTTTTATGCGTTGAATGTTTGACATATTGAATTTTTCATTGAGTTGTGGATGCTATTGATTTGCAAAAGCGGTAGATTATCAAATATTACATTGTTTAAATGCTACCAAATTGGTCGTTGAGGTATTTTAGCTCAAAATGTGTTTGAAAAATCGAAGCATGTTAAATTGAAAATGTTTTCGTATATGGCTTTAAGGAAATTAAATCAATTTATGAGAATAATGTAGGAAAGGATTTCATTTTAAAGCAAATATACCAAGTTCTAAAATCAACCCAATTTTTTCCCTTTGAACCCCACTTTTATCGTTTAAAAAGAAAAAGAAAAACATTCTTCATCTTTTTCATGTGTCGCCCATTAAGAAGGAAAAATCCCAAACTTTCAATTTCCAATTTCAATCTTGAAAAACTCTAATCACTTGTTTTCTATCACCTTCCAAACATTAAACAACCCTAGAATTTCAAGAAAGCCATAAAAAACACCATCGATTTTACCTTTGCTCAACTTGTGGGTTTTCTAGATTTTCAATCAAACGATCGTTTCTTCTTCAAAAAATGAATTTTCCTATTAGTTTTTATTAATATCTAGCCATTTGAACTAATTTTTTATTCATTAAAACAAGACTTTTTGAATAATTGCTGAAAATTAGGTCGTTAATGGTGAAATTTGAGATTTTTCATAAAAATGATGTTTCAATGTGTTTTTCAACGTTTTGGACATGATTAGTAGGTTTTTAAACTTTCTCTAAAGTTTCATTAAAAGATTCTAAGGTTTTAATGAGGTTTAATGATAAATGTTTATTTTATGTTGAAATTTCGGTAATTTTGTATAGTTTAAAGGTTAAAAATTAGTCGTAAATGATTAATTAAGAGAATGGAATTAGTTATAGGCAAATAGGATAATTAGAGATTGAGATAATTGAGTTTCAAGTTTGCTATGTCGAAAGTTTTGATTCCAAGAGCTTAAGCCTGCATTTTGGTTGATTGGATAATAGGAATAGCCTAAACCCCTATCTTAAGTTTCAAGTGTAAGCTTTCTTATTCCCCTCGTTTAAATTGAATAAAATGTTATTAGGTGAATAATTGTGGACTAACTATTACGATGCGATATTGTGACACGTGACATATATTGTAATAGCTCTTGTGAATGTGTTAGTTGTGGGCATATTAAACATGTTGAATGACAGTGTTGATGTTGTGTTAGCGATATAAATGTGTAGTGAAAGTGTGAAGAAAATGGTATGTACATATGTGTTGAATTGTAGAATGTGATGCTCATGTGACAGGTGAAGTAAGTTAATATTGGTATGTCATATGTGATAATATGGTTTTTAATGTGTTCATATGTGAAAGGATAAGTGATGGCTCAATTAGCATAGTTGTGGCACTTAAAGTGCATTAAATGTGAATCCGATAAGTGTGCTATGTGTACAAATTGTGATGTGAATTGATATTTCTGAACAAAGATTAAGTTTATAAGAACAGTAATTAAATGTATGTTTGCAGATACTATGGCCTTGTGATCTCATGAAACCCTTGGATATAGTTTGCATGCTGTAGGATTGTGAGTACACACCATTGTGTTTTGTGTTTTGGGTAATAAGGCCTTGGGACAAATCAGAAAGATAAGGGAATGTCTAGCTAGGTTCCATTCGTTGGGACATGTTGGTGTATTAGAGAGTGTTTAGTTCTATGATACACTTATAGGATATGTAAGACTCTTTGAGTCATTGGTATGATGGAGATCCGTTTATCCAATGTGTGGTGATAGAGCCCACTTTTATGTTTCATGTTTCCAAGTCGCCAAATTATCATTAATTGATTAATACATGAGAATGTTACGTGTAAATGCATGTGAACTTATAAGCTAGACTTGTGGATCATTAAGGCATGAATACGTTGTTTTGTCTTGATTAATTATCGTTAAATAAATTATATATGTATAAGAGTTTAGTGTAATTTCATGTGAGAGAATATTCTAGTTTTAATAATTAATGAACCGTGAATGTTATTTTACTTGGTTATAATATGGTTATGAATGTGTTGTAGTATGCTCTTGTTTAACCTTTGATGTTGTGTATACTTTGTGGTTATTTCGACATTCACTGAGCTTGTTTAAGCTTACCCACTCTTTCTAACCATTGTAGATATTTAGCATTTACGATGTTCGCAGTGCGAAATTCCAAGGAAGTGATCCAAGTTAGGCTTTAGTATTTAAGTAGGTGATATTATGTTATTGGGTTGTCTTGGCATGGAAATAATGATGATGCTTTGAGCTGAAATTTTGGATATTTTGATGTTGAGGTTTGATGTTATAGATGCATGATGACTTGGTACATGTTTGGTTGTGTTAAATGCTCTATTTTGATGTAAATTTTTTTTATTTCTACAGAGGTATCGATATTCGGGCATATGTATCGATACCTCCATGTTAAAACAAATGTGCAGGAAAATAGTAGCTAATTTTTGTATCGATACTCGGGGTGAAAATATAGATACTTTTTCCTATGTTTCGGTAATTTGATGTGTTTTTATTTTTGCAGAGAAATGAAATGCTAAAAGGGTTTCGATTTTCTAAACAGTATCGATACCCTTTATGAGAAATAGCGATACCATCGAATGTGTATCGATACCTACATGATTGTCTTTACAAATTTTTCATGGACACTAAGCATGTGTTTAAATTAATTCTAATGTTGAGTAATGCTTATTTAGTCACAAACACCTCTATAAATTAATAAGTTGTAGAAAAATCGACATTGTTTGAATGTTTTCTGTGTAAGTATGAGTCCAGATGTTGATGTTACATCTTGTTACTTGGGTCAAACAAACGGGTCAGGTATAAGGTGTTACATGGGACGTTGTGATCGAAGGAAGTGTTTGACAGTATAATTGCATTTAATTGTGCGTTGTGTATGCATAACGAAAGAAGATTCCAGCTGCATCTATTGTATCGTACCGACACAACCCTTTCGCAGCTTTTATTTGCGAGTATGTTGTGCTTCCACGATCATTGGTAGTGAAAACTTCAAATTATTTCTGATATTAAGTCCACAAATTGGAGTGATTAGTGGAGGGAGTTCTAGGGACTCCCATTATGGAGTGTAGCGGTGGGGTATGATTATTGATTGTTAAACGAAATGTTAAAATGATTGTTGCATGGCATATTGTGTATACTCATTGAAAAGTACATATTGAAATGATTGAACTATTAAATGTGCATATGTCTTTTGTGAAAATTATAATGATTCGTAAACTGATTTCATCTGATAAACTATTAATGATCGTTAATGGTCGCTTGATTAAGTAGCAAACCCGATTTACTGTATTGATTTGATTGATATGTGGAACTATTTGTTTTTATTGTTGAGAATCTAATGTTGAATTGGTTTATTATAAAGGGACTCTCACTAAGCATTCATAGCTCACTCACTTTATTTTCCTTCTTTTTAGATAACCCAGTGGACTAGGATGTAAACTCAACTTGCCAAGGGTTTCGACTTGTTCTCACAAATGGATTGTTATTAGTTATTAGTATTTTAATTATGATCATTTAATCTAATGTTTAGTATTGAAAAGTTTTTTGTAAAAATATCGAGCCACCTAAGTGGCGAATGTGATCTCTCGGGTTGGGATGTTATACTTGGCTGGTACCAGGCTAAACCATCTCATGTTTCCATAGTTGGTAACTCTACTGTTTACTTGCTCATTGCATCTCGACTGGATGACTATCCTTTAAGAGTTCTTTTGTTGATGTACATTCACCAAGGTTTAGGCTATATCTTTTCTTAAATAATATGTTTTGTTTCTCCAGTCTAAGTTGTTTTTTTTCTTTCTTATTAATTAAGCTACCAACTTGAATTGTGTATGATAACATAGGGCTTTGGGACCAAGGTGGATTTACAATGCTTCTTCATCTCCTTGAAAGAGGCTACCTTATTGTTCCACTGATCAGATCTTTGGATCCTCCATTCCTCTATCCCGTTTGAGCTATAGTTGGTTGCTACACAGCTTTAATGTATTTTTTTTGTTTTTTTGTCTAGGGTATGGTTGTTTCTTAGGTTTACAATGTGCATACCTTTTTCTAAGTTTTGTGTTGGATTTTAATTTTAGGAGCTTGTAAAATTAAAACAAAAACATAATAGATTAATTGGAAAAATGAATTATATGTATTTAATGAAATGTCTTATCCAAAATATGTAAATTTTATGTTTCCATAATCTTTCTTATCCTATTTTTTTTATTAAATTCAACAAAATCTTCATCACATAAAATCTAATCTAACAAGTTTTAGGATTTTTTTGGTAATTATAAGTAGAGGTAAGGATACTAAAGATTGAATCCAAGTTATCTTGTCATACAACACAGACATATTGATAATAGACTGTTTTCCATTCTAGAGAGTTCTATGTGATAAGGGTACAATAATTCTTCACTTTCTCTTTCATCCAACATTTCTATTACAAATTTTAATATTTTTCAATCACTAGATGACTAAGTATTTTTATATTTTTATATTGTAGAACCAACACCAATTGCGAACTTTATTGTGAAAGGTGTTTAATAGGTATGTCTTTATCACTAACCTATTTAGGCATCTCTCCAATAATCGATAAAAAATGGTATAGGCAATGTGATGCATTTGGTGACATTTTTTTGGTTTGTTTTCTTAATAATATTATACTCTTCCATCTACCACCAATTGTGATAACCTATATGTTTGCATTTTGATTACAAAATAATTTTTTTATCTTAGTTTCCAACTTTTAAATAAGAAAAGGAAATCTAGATAGTAAACACCTTCAATTTTTTATCAAGAAATTTAGGACAACATTGAGTTGTTATTCCAAATTAACTCAATCTTACTGTAACTTACAAATACAAAAAGAAAAGAAAAGAAAAATTGTCTATATTATCAACTATGCTAAAAGAAGATTTGTGCTACTGTCATAGGACTAGAACTTTAGTCTCACGTTTCATGTGACCTTTGGCTATCATTTCTTACAAACCCACCTAAGTAAGCCGAACCACCACAAAGTGAGGTTTCAATTAGAATTCCTCTAAGGCACCAATTTCTATAGTGGAAGCAACTCAAGCTAAAAGAAGGCAAATTAGAACAGAAAGCCATAGAAAACTATGTATGAGAGGTGTTTGAGTAAATGCTCTCAACTTGTATTACTTTCTTTCAAAAGAATACAAAACAATGAAACAATGAATGAGTTACAAGTGAGGGGGAGGCTCTCTATTTATAGTTGAGCTCCCCCAAAACTAACGATCGAGATCAAGTTATATCGACGAACGAGATTAGCCTATCCCTTAAGTCATGAGATTTTACAATCAATTACAAAATCAAATCCAACCTAATCTCATAAGACATGATTCCCAATCTTCTAATATTAGTTCCCATATTTTCCAAAATAAGCTATGTTGCCATATCTTCATCATTGGGTCATCCGAGCTTCAATCTGACAGGCTTCTCCAATAGCTCTCTAAATCGGGCCAACTCATGAGGACCAAATGATCCCAATGTCAATGATAAACCTCTATGGGAATCATTGTGTGTGATGGTCACGGGCTTTGAACTTTGGCCCGTGACATTCTTCCCCACCCATTCTCGTAACATCCTCGTTGTGTCTTCAGAATGGCACTTACATGATTTGCCTTGAACTTGTCTCATTGCTTTGGCTCCTTCCCAACTAGTCTCACTATCGAGTCATTTCTTCCTTTGAAACCTTCGCCTCAACTTTCGTCGCCTTTTAACTTGAATCGTCCTACTCGTTGGTACATCTCGTTGGCAAGAAGTCTTCACTCTAACTTGCCCTAATTTTGACTTGTCTAGTTGGGAATCTTCTTGATTCACACCACTTAGCTTCGTATTTGCCACAGTCCCTCAGCCTCCTTGCTTAAGAACTTTAAAGGGGTCCCTACGACCTTGCCAAGTAAACAAGTCAGAATTCAAAACACTACCAAAGTGTTAGATATGGACCTTACTCCCAACATTTACTCGTCCTAACTGTCTACTTTGCATCGTTACTTTTCCGTTGTACTCTGATACACAACGCACCTTTCCTAAAGGTGGTAGCCCCATAGTCGACTCTACAGGTCTCATTTCAATCCCAAGCTCCACTAACAATCTCGAAGGGGCTTTCGTCCCACTCAGTTCTATCGAGTTGATGTTCTTCCCATATGAAACATCCTCGACTAGCTAGATTGATGGCAACATCTAGGTCCCAACCTTCATATCTCGATGCATCGACACAATGATTCGTGATAACGCACCAGTAACAATATGAACTTGATCGGCCCATGGAAATAAAGCCACCTGAATCCTATCAAGGAAGTTTAAACAAAGCAGAAAATCATAATTGTCTAATTCGATTACCTTAAAATCATACTTCCATTTCCATTCGCCGATTTGTAGCTCCACATCTCGAGCTACTGCCACTATTGGCTCACCTCAGAATTTATCATATTGATATTCTTATTCGATTTCCTCATCGATAAACCAAGTTTTCTAGTAGCCTTTTTCCAATATGAACAAATCTAATGCTTCCGTATCAACAAGATCACTCCTCTTCTGGCCTGCAATGTTGATGTCTACAAACATCAATCCTTCCTTGTCATCCCTCTTTGCAGAAGTGAGTACCATCGAATTAATCATCGATACCTTTTTCTCAACAAACTTTACTTCCTCCAGCTCATCATTTCTCTTGATAGCTTAAAATGAAGATATCTTCGGGCAATTCTTCTTCATATGCGGTCCCTTACAAAAGAAGCATCTAAATTGCCCATCTTCTCTTTCGGGTTGTTGTGTCTCCACTTCCCATTTCATGGTTTCTCATTACTACCATCGCTACTACCACCATTGTCAGATCACTATGTCTATCTTCATCTTCCCTATGGTCTCCACCACTATTGCCTTTCCTTTTGGGCTTGAAATACACGAACATGTTCCTCTTCAAAACAAGCTCGATTAAAGACTCAGCTACAATCATGGCTTTTGATAGTTCTTGGACCCCTCGACGTTCCAATTCTTGTTTAACCCACGTCTTCAACCAGTCCATAATATAGAAAAATGCTTCCTCCTCACTCAGATTAAAGATCTGAAGCATCAACTCGCTGAATTCTTTTACATACTCTCGAATGGTGCCTCGTTGTGAGAACTGATGCAACATAGATTGAGCCTCCCTCTCAGTATATTGAGGGTAAAGCTATTCCTTGAATTCCTTTTGGAACTCCTCACTTGTCTCAATTTTGGTTCCACCACATTTCACTTCTTTGGACCTATGACACCACCATAACAAACAAACATTAGTGAGATGCAATGAAGTAGTATTTACCTTAGCATTATCGTCCTTGATACCCACGACATGGAAGTATTACTCAATCTTCCAAAAGAAGTTGTCCACCTCTCTTGCAAACCTTGCCCCCTTAAACTTCTCTATTTAGGAGCATCAACCTTATGGCTTGGTGTTCCACCCAACACCCTTTTTCCCACATCAACTGGGCATAAAGCAAGCTCCCCCATGAGCTCCTCAACTCTTGTGCTTAAAGCCCTTATTGTGGCCATTGTTTCCTCCTTCAAAGCCATCATCATGGCCTTGAGAGCATCATCTCTCTCCATCAGCTTACCCATAGTGGAATTGAGAACCCCTTGCATCTCTTCCATATTAGAATTAAGAGACTCCAACACCATATCTTTGAGTTTCACTTCCTTTGAGTCAAACTCTATAGAGCATTCCTCGATCACCTCAATAGTGTCCTTCACATCACCCACGGACTCTTCAAGATCGACCACTCGATTTTCCAAAGTTGATCACATGTCCCTCGAACAGTTCTATTTCCTGGCCTTACCATGGGTCTCAAATGGCTCATTTTGATCGAAAACTTCTTTCAACATCATGTTTGGTGCCTTAGCAACCTTAGCTTTGATACCTACTATCATGAGGCTAGAATTTTAGTCTTGCATTCCGTGCAACCTTAAGTGATCCTTTCTTGCAAACCCACCTAAGTAAGCCTAACCACCACAAAGTGAGAATTTAATTAGAATTCATCCAATGCACCAATTTCTATAGTAGAAGCAACTCAAGCCAAAAAATACAAAATAGAACAAATAGCCAAAGAAAACTATGCACGAGAGGTGTTTGAGTAAATGCTATCAACTTGTATTACTTTCTTTCAAAGAATACAGAAATAATGAAACAATGAATGAATTATAAGTAAGGGGGAGGCTCTCTATTTATAGTTGAGCTCCCCAAAATTGAAGGTCTAGATCAAGTTACATCGATGGATGAGATTAGACTATGCCTTAAATCATGGGATTTTACAATCAATTTCATAACCAATTACATTAGGCATACGTTTTTTCTGTTGTGTGATATGCTTTGGTGAAGTTTTGGAACCATTGGAGCCTTCGACGAGCAAGACGGAAGGAATGGAAAGGCTAGTTTAAGCTTTCGACGCTAGCCGAAAGCACAGACGGTGAGTGTTTAAAATCACTATTAGTAGACACGACTCATAGTGTTAAATTGGATATTAAGAATAGCCTAAACCCCTATCCTAAGTTTCGTGTGTAAGCTTTCTTATTCCCTTCGTTTAATTTGCAAAATATGTGATTATGTGAATAATTATAGACTAACTATTATGATGCGGTATTGTGACATGTGACATATATTGTAATAGCTCTTGTAAATGTGTTAGTTGTGGGCAAATTAAACATGTTGAATGAAAATGTTGATGTTGTGTTAGCGATAAAATGTGTAGTGAAAGTGTGTGGAAAACGGTAAGACATACAAATTGTGATATGAACTGATGTTTCTGAACAGAGATTAAATGTATGGTTGCGGATACTTTGGCCTTGTGATCTTTTGAAACCGTTGGATATAGTTAGCATGCTATAGGATTTTGAGTAGACGCTATTGTATTTTTTTTTGGGCAGTAAGGCCATAAGACAGATTGGAAAGATAAGGGAATGTCGAGCTAAGCTCCATTCGTTGGGACATGTTGGTGTATTCGAGAGTGTTTAGTTTTATGATACACTTATGGGATATGTTAGACTCTTTGAGTCATTGTTGTGGTGGAGATTCATTTATCCAATGTGTGGTGATAGAGCCAACTTTTATGTTTCATGTTTCCAAGTAGCCAAATTATCATTAATTGATTAATACATGAAAATGTTGTGTGTAAATGCATGTGAATTATAAGCTAGAATTGTGGGTCATTAAAGCATGAATACGTTGTTTTGTCTTGTTGAATTATCGTTAAATAAATTATATATGTATAAGAGCTGAGTGCAATTTCATGTGAGAGAATATTTTAGTTTTATGATTTAATGAAGCGTGAATATGTTCTTTTGACTTTGTTATAATATGGTTGTGAATGTGTTATAGTATGGTCTTGTTTAACCAGTGATGTTATGTATACTTTGTGGTTATTTCGATAGTCACTAAGCTTATTTAAGCTCACCCACTCTTTCTAACCATCGTAGATATTTAGCATTTTCGGTGTTAGCAGTAAAGAATTCCAAGGTAGTGACCCAATATAGGCTTTAGTATTTAAGTAGGTAATATTATGTTATTAAGTTGTCTTGTCATGGAAATAATGATGATGTTTTGAGTTGAAATTTTGGATATTTTAGATGTTGAAGTTTGATGTTATAGATGCATGATGAATCAATACATGTTTGGTTGGTTAAGTGCCCTGTTTTGCTATAATTTTTGCTTATTTATATAGATGTATTGATATTTAGGGCATATGTATCGATGCATCCATGTTAAAATGAATGTGCAAGAAAATAGTAGCTAATTTTGGTATCGGTACCAATTCTTGAGTATTGATACTTGGGGTGAACATATAGATACTTTTTTCCATGCATCGATAATTTGATAGGTTTTAATTTTTGCAGAGAAACAGAATGCTAAAAAGGCACTGATTTTCTAAACAGTATTGATACCCTTTATAAGAAATATCGATACCAACGACTGCGTATCGGTACCTACATGATTGTCGTCATAAATTTGTTAAATGGTGTCTAAGCTTGTGTTTAAATTAATTCTAATGTTAAGTAATGCTTATAAAGTCATGAACACCTCTATAAATTAATAGGTTCTAGAAAAATCGACATTGTTTGAATGTTTTGTGTGTAATTATAAGTCATGATGTTTATGTAACATATTGTTACTCAGGTTCGGTGATCGGGTTAAGTATAGGGTGTTCATGAGACATTGTAATCGAAGGAAGTGTTTGGCAATATAACTACATTTAATTGTGTGCTATGTATCCACAACAAAAGAAGATTCCAACTACATCTGTTTTATCGTACCGGTGCAACCCTTTGACAGCTTTTATCTGCAACTATGTTGTGCTTCCAAGGATATTTGCAGTGAAAACTGTAAATTATTGGTGGTATTAAGTCCACAAATTGAAGTGATTGGTAGAGGGAGTTCTGAGGAACTCCCATTATTGAGTGTGACGGTGGGGTAGAATTACTAACTGTTAAACGAAATGTTATAATGATTGTTGCATGACATATTGTGGATACTCATTGAATAGTACATATTGAAACGATTGAACAGTTAAATGTACATATGTCTTTTGTGAAAATTATAATGATTCATTAAATGAATTCATCTAATAAACTATTATTGATCATTAATGGTCGCTTGATTAAGTAGCAAACCAAATTTAATGTATTGATTTGATTGATTTGTGAAACTGTTTGTTTTTATTATTGAGAATCTAATGTTGAATTGGTTTATTGTAAAGGGACTCACATTGATCTTCCATAGCTCACTCACTTTATTTTCCTTTTTTTTAGGTAACCCAACAGACTATTACTATTGTCGTTTAATCTTATTGTAAACTGTGGTATGGGATAATATTTTAATTACATAATTTAGGATGCATTTCATTAATTATTATGGATAAGGATTTATTTAAATGGGTTGATTTATTATACAAAAGATTATTGATTTATTTTTCGCTACTAAAGTTAATGTTAGTTTTAAGTTCATAAAATCAAGATAATCACATGTATAAAACATATTGAAAATTGATTTGTAAAAAAACCGAGCCACCTCAGTGGAGAATGTGATCTCTCCGGCTCGGGTTTACCTTCTAGGTCGGGTTGGGGATGTTACAATTGGCTGGTACCAGGCTAAACCATCTCATGTTTCCATAGATTGTAACTCTACTATTTTCTTGCTCATTGCATCTCGAGTGGATGACTACCCTTTCTAAGTTCTTTTTTGGATGTATATTCGCCAAGGTTTAGGCTATATCTTTGCTTAAATAATATGTTTTGTTTCTACGATCTAAGTTATTTTTTCTTTCTCATTTATTAAGCTACTAACTTGAATTGTGTATGATAACATAGGGCTTTGGGACCAAGGTGGATTTGGAATGTTTCTTCATCTCCTTGAAAAAGGCTACATCATTGTTCCACTGATCAGATCTTTGGGTTCTTCATTCCTCTGTCCCGTTTGAACTATAGTTGGTTGTTGTATAACTTTAATGTTTTTTTTTTGTCTAGGGTATGGTTGTATCTTAGGTTTACAATATGCATACATTTTTCCAAATTCTATGTTGGATTTTAGTTTTAGGGGCTAGTACAAGTAAAACAAAAGGATAATAGATTAATTGGAAAAATGAATTATATGTATTTAATGAAATGTCTTATTCAAAATTTGTACATTTTATGTCTCCACAATCTTTCTAATCCTATTTGTTTTATTAAATTCAACACGAATAAATCTTCATCAGATAAAATTTAATCTAACAAGTTTTAGGATTTTTTTTGGTAATTATAAGTAGAGGTAAGGATACTAAAGATTCAACCTGAGTTATCTTATCATACAACACAAACATATTCATAATAGATTGTTTTCCATCCTAGAGAGTTCTATGTGATAACAGTACAATCATTCCTCTCTTTCTTTCTCAAGGAATATTTCTATTGCAAATTTTAATCTTTTTCAATCACTAGTTGACTAAGTATTTTTATATTTTTTTATTGTAGAACCAACACCAATTGCGAACTTTATTGTGAAAGGTATGTCTTTATCACAAACCTATTTAGGCATCTCTTCAATAAGCGGTAAAAAATGGTATAGGCAATGTGATGCGTTTGGTGACATTTTTTGGTTTGTTTTCTTAATAATATTGTACTCTTTCATCTACCACCAATTGTGCTGACTTATATGTTTGCATTTTCATTACAAAATAATTTTTTTATCTTAGTTTCCAATTTTTAAATAAGAAAAAGGAAATCTAGACAGTAAACAACTTCAACTATTTATCAAGATATTTAGGACAACATTGAGTTGTTATTCCAAATACAAAAAGAAAAAAAAAGAAAAACTATCTATATTATCAACTATGCTAAAAGAATATTTTTTGCAATTGTCATAGGGCTTGAACTTTAGTCTTGCGTTTCATGAGGCTTTAGGCGATCCTTTCTTGCAAACCCACCTAAGAAAGTTGATCGCGTTATGAACATCACAGCAAGTATGTGCAAGCGTACAGTGTCAATGCAAGTATAGTAGACAGAAGTGAATCTGTCGAACATCGATCCCACAGAGATGGCTGTTTATGTTTAAATCTGTAGAAGCAATTTTAGTTAAAATGAAAAGAACTGTTAAGAGTAATGTCAACGCAAGCTAGTTAAAACTACAAAGGTTAAGAGTTAAATCTTGTCAGTGCAAATGTAATATAAAATGTTAGAGAAAATTAATAGGAAATGGATTGATTGTTGAGATGTTGTAATGTAAATTAAGAAATATAAAAGAAATAGATCAAGTGTAAAGAATTGGAGAGGATCACTAACTTCACAAGTTGGCAATGCTAAATGTGACTACAAGGTAACTAATAGATGAATTATCGTCGCAATTACGTTCAAATGAGATCTTACTGCTATCAAACTCTCTGTTTAACAAAGATCCAAGTACTCACAATTACCACACTTTCCGGAGTTGGTAATGCTTTGTACTTAAGAACCAGTTACCAGAATTCCTTCTTGCCTCAAGCAACTTCCGTTGTCTTCCTTGTTAATCTAACTTGTTATCGCACCTTCTAGTGATTGTGACTGCAATCGTACTTCCGTGGTCAAAATAGTTAAATCCAAATATAAACAGATGTGAAGAATTGAGTAGAAATCAAAGTAAATATAACATTAATAGATACTTCAGTATACAATCAATAGTCAATAGGATTCACCGACATTTAAGAGGGATTAAAGAATGAAGTTGAAGCATGTTATTCCTAGTCTACTAGAATTCTCCCTTAATCGCTCTTCTTGCGTCACACCTAGCACTTCTCATCAAAAGCAGCTGCTTCCTTGTTGCATCAGGTCACCTTCCTCCGAGATCAAGCTTCCATGGCGGCTATCTTTGAAAATGAATGAGAGAAATTATAGATCTAAATTCTTCACAGCTTCATTTTGATATTCTCTTTCTTCCTTCTATTTATAATCACTGGCAATTGCAGATCTTCCTCCATTTTCAGATCTAACTACTGAAATGCATGCAACTAACTACTAAAAAGTAAACTAACTCAGTGTGTTGCAGCAGATGAAGTTGCTGCTTTGGACTTCTTTTTCTTCTTTGGGCGCTTCTTTTTGCTTTTATTCTGTGCCTTTCATTTGCGCCTCTTCTCTTTTGGTTCAACCGATGGAGTTGATTGCTCCTCCATTGCCGGTTGAGTGTCGGCATCATCGACAGTCACGTCTGAGGAATGGATCTCAACAAGTGGTGCCAAATATGGCACTATAGCCAGAGGATTTGAATCCTCACTATCGGATGTGACTGCCTCAGCCCAGCTTGCTTCAGATGGCGCCAATTGTTCAACAGATGCACCCACATTAGCGGGTGTGTCGACAAATTCCTCTGATAAATTTGTCGGGGCAACATCTTCTTCTTTTTCTTCCTTCTCTTCTTTTTCTTCTTCCTTTCTTTCTTCTTCTTCTACTTCAATACTCATAGAAGCATCTAGTGTGTGCTCTTCCGTAGAAGCAACCTCTCTCTCTATCATAGTGGCCCCCAAACTGTTCGATAGTTCATCTTCAAAGAGGTTAGATATGTTTCGAAAGCAATCTTTCATTTCCATGGATTGCGCCTCTTGATCCTCATCATCAGATATGTGAATTTTTTTTGGGGATTAGATGGACTGGATTCTGCCTTCTGAGCCATGCTGCTTTGATGATGGAGTGGCTTCATCGATAATAAGAGGGAACACAGGGAATTCAGGCATTGGATTTCTGCTCAAACCTCTTAATACGCTAACAATAGCAGTGTTCCATGCCCTAGTATAAGCATAGAATAAGTTCTGTCTGAACTGCATCTCATCGCCGACAAGTTTGATTTGTTTGGTACTTTTCTGATCAACAAACTTTTCAATCTCATTAAGCTTCCTCCACATCTCAAGATTTGTGGGCGCATGGGTTGTGGTGTCTTTATTTTTTCCTTTTTCCTTTTCCTTCTTTAGCGGGACCTCCTTCACCATAAGGGTTTCCTGCCCCCTTGTCATCCTCTCCATCAAAACATCATTTATTGGGCCTTTTTTTCCAAAGTCTCTTCCCCTTCACTAGGCACAATGCCCCGTTGTTCACACAACATCATTATTAAAGAAGGGAAAGGCAGGATACCTGTTTGTTTGCTGGCGGCTTCAATGATTTCTTTGTGAAGGATTAAGCTGACATCAATTCTTCGTCCCTTGAGAATAGAATGCAGGAGGCACATTTTTTCTAATGTTACAGTGGTGCTGTGAGTGGATGGCAAGAGACGACAGTTTATAAAATGAAACCACACCTTGCTTTGAACATTGAGGTAACGACGGTGCATAAATTGTTTAGTAAAAGCTCTGCACCTTCCTCTGTCAAGTTTTCCAAGAACTTGTGTTCATCTTCTCCCTCAGTAGTTTTGAAGAAAGCATTTATGTGGTCAACGCTCCAGGGCACCAAACCTTCACGAATAATTTTGAATTCCTATTCTGGATCAACTAGGTTAACGTAAAATTCCCTTACCATGGAGGGATAGTATCCAGCTAGATGGTCACAAAACTGTTCCCAGCCCAATCGTGAAATGGTTATCGCAACTTGCTTCCCCAATGTCAGATGCGGGGATAACTAAAATCCTTGTTCAGGATGACAGTTCCTTTTCATCATCACCTCATGGTAATAGTCCTTCGTCGCTTTTGATAGAAACAGAACAGGCTCCTTAGGTTGTGGTTGGTCGGTGTTTCTGACCATAGCAGCTGAGGATTCAAGCACTGATTTGGATGGGGTTTTTGCTTCGGAGTTCTTGCCATGACTACTGAAATAAAGAGAGTGAGAATATTTCGTAAAAAAATAGAAGGTTGAAGTCAAAGAAAATACAGCAACAATGGTGGTTGTGAGTGTGAGAGAACAGTCAACACAAAAATGGAGTTTTATAGACGATGGAGGCGAAGAGACGTGATGATTTCTGAGATTATACTATGCCTGCAGCCAATAAATGATAGGACACAGATCGTACTATTTCAAAATGATCCAATGTTTAGGGATTAGGGTGAATCAACCGGTGTGATTCTTACCTGAAACGTTTTGCTGAGTCATCAATGCAATGCGTCGACAAGTCGTGCTATCATGTGTGTCGACAAAAAGGAGATCTTTTATTCCTGCATAAAACTAAAGAAAATGAATTAAAAGAAAACAAAAGACAAAAAGTAAATATAAAAAATTGCAATGACATTCCTAAGTAAATGTGAGCAGGTTAATGGTCTCGTTTTGTTCGTTGATACCTGGGCTACGGTAATGCTTAAATTGTTGGCCATTTACTTTAAATTGGTGTTCATCATTCAAATCTTTGATTGTCACCACACCATGTGAAAATGCTTCGATAACTTCAAAAGGTCCTAATCATCTTGAGCGCAATTTTCCTGGATGCAATTTTAAACGTGAGTTAAATAAAAAGCACTAACTGACCAGGAGAAAATTGTCGTCGGAAAATGATGTTGTCATGCCATCTCTTAGTTTTTTCTTTGTAGATGGCAGCATTTTCATAGGCATTGCACCGAATTTCTTCTAGCTCTGAAATGTCCAACAATCTTTTCTTTCCAACAGCATCATAGTCCATGTTCACTTGCTTGATTGCCCACATGGCCTTATGTTCAAGTTTGACTTGCAAGTGACATGATATTCCAAACACCAGCTGATATGGCGACATCCCTAACAGACTTTTGTAAAGGGTGCGAAGCACCCATAATGCATCATTCAACTGCGAGGACCAATCTCGTCTAGATAGGTTAACCACCTTCTCAAGAATACCTTTGATTTCCCAATTGGATACTTCTATTTGTCTATTTGTTTGTGGATGATATGTGGTTTCCATGCTATGTTTCACACTGTAACGTTTTGCCACCTGATTGCAATGGAAATGAGTGCTTTGGCCGCTTATTAATGCTCAAGGTGTTCCGAATCGTGTAAGGATATATGTGTGATAGAACTTTAATACCGTCCGAGCATCGCCCTTTGGAACAACAATTGCTTCGATCCACTTGGAGACATAATCAATAGTAACCAGAATATACACATTTCCAAAAGAGTTTGGAAAGGGTCCCATAAAATATATACCCCAAACATCAAATAACTCAACCTCCATGATAGACTATTGAATCATCTAGTTGCGTCTAGATATAGAATCGGTACGTTGACATTTGTCGTACTATTGAGAAAAATTATGGGCATCTCGAAACAATGCCGGCTAGTAAAATCCTGATTGAAGGACCTTTACAGCAGTCCTAATATCACCAAAATGGCCTCCACAAGGAGCATCATGGCAATGCTGCAGGATAGATAACATTTCTTCCTCAGGAACGCAGCGACGAATGATGTTGCCAGTGCATACCTTGAACAGGTATGGATCATTCCAATGATACTTAGCAGCATCCCTAAGAAATCTGCCCTTCCTATGACCTGTTGCACTCAATGGTAGCTTTCCACATACTAGATAATTGACGACATCTGCATACCATGGAGATGCGTCGATAAAGAATAATTTTTTATTTGGAAATGTGTCGACAATTTGTGACTTATTTCCATCCTCGCTTCCAGATTCCAAACGAGATAGGTGGTCTGCTACTTGGTTTTCCGATCCTTTCCTATCCTTAATCTCAACATCAAATTCTTGTAGTAAAAGGATCAATCTAATCAGTCTGGGTTTTGCATCTTTCTTACCAAAAAGGTATCTCAAAGCAGAATGATCAGTATACACTATAATTTTTGCACGGACAAGTTAAATGCAAAAACTACTGCCAAAAACTCTTTCTTAGTGGTTGTGTAATTCACCTGTGCTTCAGTTAGAGTCTTACTAGCATAATAAATTAAGTGGAATACCTTATCCTTTCTTTGTCCAAGAAGAACACCTACAGCAAAATCGCTCGCATTGCACATTACCACAAATGGCTGCGACCAATCTGGAGCGACGATAATGGGTGCCTACACTAGTTGTTGTTTAATCTTTAGAAATGCTTCCAAACAAGCATCATCAAACAAGAACTTTTTATTTTGCTCCAACAAGGAGCAGAGTTGTTTTGCTATCTTGGAGAAGTCTCGGATGAATCTTCTATAAAATCCGACATGGCCGAGAAAACTCCTTATTCCGTTTACATTATTCGATGGAGGTAGCTTTTCAATAATTTCCAACTTTGCTTTATCCACTTCAATGCCCTGACAAGATATTAGATAACCAAGGACAATTCCTTCGATTGCCATGAAGTGGCATTTTTCCCAATTTAGAACCAAGTTGGTGACCTCGCATCTTTTCAACACTTTTGCTAAATTGTTAGCGCATATATCAAAATTTTGCCTATACACAGAGAAATCATCCATAAATACCTCTAATGAATCCTTGATTATATCAAATAAGATGGCCATCATGCACCACTAGAATGTGGCTAGATCATTACACAAACCAAATGGCATCCGTCGAAAAGTAAAGGTTCCAAATGGACATGTAACAATTGTCATTGCTTGATTCTCCGGCGTGATTGCAATCTGGTTGTATCTAGAGTATCCATCAAGAGAACAGTAATAGGCCTTACCAACTAGCCTATCCAACATTTGATCAATGAATAGAAGTGGGAAGTGATCCTTCTTTGTGGTAGCATTTAAACGATGGTAGTCCATACATTCTCGCCAACCTATAGCAATGCGAGTAAGGATTAATTCATTTTTATCGTTACCTACCACTATGATGCCACTCTTCTTAGGCACACATTAGACCGGGCTCACCCATGTGCTATTTGAAATTGGGTAGATTATGCTTGCGTCCAACCATTTGATAATCTCCTTCTTCACTACTTCCTTCATTTTCTCATTTAGTCTATGTTGTTGCTCAATTGACTGTTTTCCTTCATCTTCCAGCCTAATTCTATGCATACAGAAAGAGGGACTAATGCCTCTAATGTCCACTATGCTCCAAGCGATGGCTCTTTTGTGCTGCTTCAATATTCCGATTAATTTTTCTTCTTGGCTCGCGTCGAGACTTGCACTGACAATTACAGGCAGTATATCATTGTCACCTAGGAAAACATATTGGAGGTGTGTTGCCAATGGCTTTAACTCTAGAGTTGGAGCTTCTTCAACCGATGGTTTAAAAATAGTGATTATCCGATTAGTCAGATCCAAAGATTCTAATTGCCAGCCATGTTTCAGCTCACAGATATTAGCCTCAACTTTGTGGTCACATTCAGGTGGGATATTGTCATTAGCTGTCACCGCATATTCCTCTTGTACTATTGAACTTTGTTCATTAAATTCCTCTATAATTAACTCATCCAAAACATTAATGTGGTGACATTGTTCCTTACATCATGATAGAGATGCTTCAAAAATAATGAAGGTGACATGCTCATCATTATGACGCATAATCAACTCGCCCTTGAAAACATCTATAAGAGTGCGACCCGTTGCTAGAAATGGGCATCCTAAAAAAATGCACACCTCCTTATCAGCTTCGCAATAAAATATAATGAAGTCGACCAGGAACACAAACTTATCAACATGGACAAGAACATCTTTAATCTGTCCTTCAAGTTGTGCCAAAGATCTGTCCGCAAATTGTAATGTCACCGCAGTGCACTTCAAATGACCAATCTCTAATTTCCTAAAAGTTGACAATGGCATAAGGTTAATGCTAGCTCTTAAATCACATAAAGCTTTGCCTAGGTAATGGTTTCCAATGGAGCATGGGATTGTAAAATTGCCAAGATCTTTCATTTTTTGTGGTAATTTATTTGTCAAAACAGTGTTACATCCTTCTGTGAGCGCAATCGTCTCAATATCGGATAACTTCTTCTTCTTTGATAGTAGCTCCTTCATAAATTTTCCATAGTTGGGCATCAACTAGAGGTATATTATTATGTAATTTTTTCAAAGTAGATACAAACTTTTGATAATCTCTATCATGTTCTTTCTCCTTGAATCGCTGTGGAAATGGCAAAGGTATGTTCACAGTGGATTGTTTTGTTGTAACCTGTTGTGTCGACATGGGCAGTTGCATCGACAACTTCGTAGGATGAATGGTTAGCATCGATGTGACTACTGATGGTTCCTCCTCATTTACTTCTACTGTATCTTCTTCAAGTGCAACTTCTCCTTGTTGCTTTGGTTCGTTTGCGTCGACAGGTGCTTGGTTGGAGCTGCAACTTTGTTCGACAGTTTGCTTTCCACTCTGCAATGTGATAGCCTTGCAATGCTCCTTTCCTTTCTGATTTGGATTTTTAGTATCACTGGGCAAAGCACCTGGTGTTCGTGTGCTCATGTTAGAAGCCAGTTATCCTAGTTGTGCTTCCAACGCTCGGATGGACGAAGAATTTCCTTGTACAATAGCTTCTGTTCTTGTAATATGCTCACGCATCAATGCTTCAAGAGTAGCCAATGGATCTGATCTCGGTTAAGAATACTATTATTGTTGTTGCTATGCTATCCTTGCATATTTGGTAGCACAGTCTGTTGTGGTTGCGTTCGAACCTGTGGTTGCATCTGAGTATGTGACTGCATCTGGTTCTGTGATTGTATCTGGTCAGGCTGCGCATATACTTGAGGATTGTGATTATAATTCTGCTGCTATTGACCATAACTCCCTTGTCTAAAATTACCTTGATTTGAGGAATTTTCATATATGTATGTGGATGCATTCTGACTCCCCCAAGGTTGTTGAGCTCTACTTCAACTGTTATATGAGTTACCATATGAATTTCCACGGATGTTATTAACATAAAATTCATTTTCAGAATGGTGTGGGCAATCCTCAAAGCTATGGTTGTTGCCGCAAATTTAACAAGAAAATGTCGAGACATTCATCTGTTGGGCTACTTGAATAGGGCCAACATCACTCGTCCTCTGCATGTTCTTGATCATATTCGCCAGTGAGGATACTTGTGCACTTGGGCTTGAAATGGCATCTAACTCAATAACTCCAAGATTTGTTTTCACCTGAGCAAAATGAGAAATCGGATACTGATAATCATTTTGCGCAATTCTCCCTAAGATTCACACAACTTCATTGTAAGTGTAATCAAACAAAGGACCATTAGCAGATGCATCGACAAGATTTCTTGTTTGCGCAATTAATCCATTGTAGAAGATCTCAATTTGTGTCTCCTGTTGGATTCCATGCATGGGAAAACGTCTAAGCAGAGTTTTGTAATGTTCCCACGTAGTGTGTTAATTCTCATCATCCATTTGATGGTATATTGTGATATCATTCCGCAGTCTAGCATTCATTCTGGGTGGATTAAATCACAAAACAAACTGAGTTGCTAGTGCATTCCATGAAGTAATAGATCCAGCCCATAAACCAAGAAACCATGTACGTGCCCTTCCTTGTAAAGAGTAAGGGAACAACTACATCTTTAAAACGTCATCAGGAACACCGTGTTGACTGAAAGAAGCACATATAAGAAGAAAAGATTTGAGAAGCTCCCTCGCATTTTCGTGAGGTAAACCTGCATATTGTCCATTCGAGTTAAGCATTTGGAACATCACCGATTTTAATTCGAAATTACCAGCTTCTATTGATGGTCTAACAACCCCTGGTTGTAAATCATTAAGCACAAGAATAACAAAGTCTCTAATTGTCCTATCTGGAATTTGCTCTTCTTGTGGCTGCGGTATATTGTTGACTACTTGTGGCTGCACTAGAGGAACAACATTTTGTGGCAGCAATGATGGTAGATCGTTGTTATTTTCAGCCATTTTTCTTTGCTCTTGTCTTTTCCTCCAAATTATCCTTTCAAGTTTCGAATCAAAACTAACAATGTTGTTAGGATTTCTCCTTGTGGGCATAAAACACCTAAAAAGAATTTAAAATAAAATCAACAACAGATTAGTTAAACAATAAAAGTTAGAAACAGAATAGTAAATGTAATTACAAAAATAAACATCAAACAAACACCATCCCCGGTAACGGTGCCAAAACTTGATCGCACTATGAACGTCACAGCAAATATGTGCAAGCGTACACTATCGATGCAAGTATAGAAGACAGAAGTGAATCTATCGAATATCGATCCCACAGAGATGGCTGTTTATGTTTAAATCTGTTGAAGCAATTTGAGTTAAAATGAAAAGAACTGTTAAGATTACTATCAACGCAAGCTGGTTAAAACTACACAGGTTAAAAGTTATATCTTGTCAGTGCAAATGTAATATAAAATGTTAGAGAAAATTAATAGAATATGAATTGATTGTTGAGATGTTGTAATATAAATTAAAAAATATAAAAGAAATAGATCAAGTGTAAAGAATTGGAGAGGATCACTGACTTCACAAGTTGGCAACGCTAAATGTGACTACAAGGTAAATAATAAATGAATTATCACCGCAAATACATTCTAATGAGATCTTACTGCTATCAAACTCTCTGTTTAACAAAGACCCAGGTACTCACAATTACCACACTTTCCAGTGTTGGTAATGCTTTGTACTCAAGAACAAGTGGCCAGAATCCCTTCTTGCCTCAAGCAACTTTTGTTGTCTTGCTTGTTAATCTAACTTGTCAACACACCTTCCAGTGACTGTGATTGCAATCGCACTTCCGTGGTCAAAATAGTTAAATCCAAATATAAATAGATGAGAAGAATTGAGTAGAAATCAAAGTAAATCTAATATTAATAGATACTTCTGTATACAATCAATAGTCAATAGAATTCACCGACATTTAAGAGGGATTAAAGAATGAAGTTAAAGCATTCTATTTCTAGTCTACTATAATTCTCCCTTAATCGCTCCTCCTGCATCGTACCTAGCACTTCTCGTCAGAAGCAGTTGCTTCCTTGTTGCATCAGGTCACCTTCCTCCAAGATCAAGCTTTCATGGCAGCTACCTTTGAGAATGAATGAGAGAAATTATAGATCTAAATTCTTCACAAATTCATTTTGATCTTCTCTTTCTTCCTTCTATTTATAATCACTGGCAATTACAGATCTTCCTCCCTTTTCAGATCTAACTCCTTTTTACAGTTGTAAAAGTTTGTTATTGCCAGCTATGCACTCACGAAGATCTGATTTGTTCATTAGGCAGTTGCAGATTGTTGCGACATTGCTGGGCACAAATTATGATTTTAATTTGCTGCGACAACTTGTCATTCTCCTGCGCTGGTGCTTCTGGATATGTTAGCAGCGTAAAATCCTTAATAAAATGTAAAAGCATTTACGTGATGACATGTTTGACCGCAATTTTGGATCAAACTTGTGACCGCAACTTTGAATGGTTTCCTACTTTGATCTTCCCAGGTGGATTTCAGCTAACAACTTTAGATGCAAAACTAGTACTAAATACAATGACATTAGTAGTACAAAAGAGATAAAATTAAAGAAAGTAAGATCAAACAACATTGAGTTGGAAAATGCAAATACTAAGTATGGAATGCTAAAAATGTATGTTAAATATGATACAAAAGGAACAATTATACACTAATTTAAGGAGAAATTAAATGTCATTTCTAATTCTATCATAAGCCTAACCACCATAAAGTGAGGATTCAATTAGAATTCCTCCAAGGCACCATTTTCTATAGCAGAAGTAACTAAAGCCAAAAAAAGGCAAAATAGAACAAAAAGCAATAGTAAACTATTCACGAGAGGTATTTGAGTAAGTGCTCTCAACTTGTATTACTTTCTTTCAAAGAATACAAAAACAATGAAACAATTAATGAATTACAAGTGAGGGGGAGACTCTCTATTTATAGTTGAGCTCCCTTAAAATCAACTTTCAAGATCAAATTAGATCGACGAGCGAGATTAGCCTATCCATTAAATCATGAGATTTTACAATCAATTACATAATCAAATCCAATCTAATCGTATAAGATATGATTCCCAATCTTCTAATATTAGTTCCCATATTTTCCAAGATAGCCTATGTTGCCATATCTTCATCACCAGGCCACCCAAGCTTCAATCTAACAGGCTTCTCCAATAGCTCTCTGAATCATGCCAACTCATGAGGGCCAAATGATCCCAATGTTAATGATAGACCTCCATGAGTCTCATTGTGAGCAATGGTCAAGGGCTTTGAACTCTGGCCCATGACATTCTCCCTCACCGATTCTCATAATGTCCTCGTTGTGTCTTTAAAATGGCACTGCCATGATTTGCCTCAAACTTGTCTCGTTGCTTTGGCTCCTTCCCTACTAGTCTCGCTATTAGGTCATCTCTTCCTTCGAAACCTTCACCTCGCTTTCGTTGCATTTTAACTTGAATCGTCCCACTCATTGGTTTATCTCATTGGCAAGAAGTCTCCGCTCAAACTTGCCCCAATTTTGACTTGTCTCATTCAGAATCATCTTGATTCACACCACCTGGCTTCGTGTTTCCCACAGTCCCTCGGCCTTCTTACTTAAGAACTTTGAAAGGGTTTTTACGACCTTGCCAGGTGAACAAGTCAGAATTCAAAACACTACCAAACTATTCAATATATACCTTACTCGTAACATTTACTTGTCCCAATTGTCCAGTTTGCATCACTACTTTTCCCTTGTAGTCCAATCAAAAACCAACTTTTCCAAAGTTGGTAGCTCCACAATCAACTCTACAGGTCTCATATCGGTCCCAGGCTCTACTAACATTCTCGAAGTGCTATCGTACCTCTCTATTCTATTGAGCCGATGTTCTTCCCATATGAAACATCCTTGACCAGCTAGATTGATGACAGCACCTTGGTCCCAACCTTCATATCTAGATGTACTGGCACAAAGATTCGTGATAACATACCAGTAATGATATGAATTTGATTGGCTTATGAAAACAGAGCCGCTTGAACCCTGTCAAGGAAGTTTAAACAAAGCATAAAAATGTAATTGTCTAATTGGATTACCTCAAAATTGTCCTTTCTTTTCCATTGGTCGATTTGTAGCTCCACATCTCGAGCTACTCCCACAGTTCGGGCCACCTCAAAACTTACCGTATTGACCTTCTTATTTAATTTCCTAATTGATAGACTAAATTTTCTAGTAGCTTTTTCCAATATGAGCAAATCTAATGCTCTTGTATCAACAAGAGCACTCCTCTTCTAGCCTGCATGGTTGATGTATACAAACATCAATCCTTCCCTATCAGCCCTCTTTGCAAGAGTCAGTACCATCGAATTAATCATTGATGTCTTTTTCTTAACAAGCTTCGCTTCCTCCAGCTCATCATTTCTCTTGATAGTTTAAAATGAAGATATCTTCGAGCAGTTCTTCTTCATATGTAGTCCCGTACAAAAAAAGCATCTCAATTTTCCCATCTTCTCTTTCGGGTTGTTGGGTCTCCACTTCCCATTTCGTGGTTTCTCATTACTACCATTACTACTACTATCATTATCATCATCGCTATGTTCATCTTCATCTTCCCTATGGTCTCCACCACTGTTGCCCTTCTCATTGGACTTGAAAGACACAAACATGTTTCTCCTTAGAACAAGCTCGATTAAAGACACAGCTACAATCATGGCTTTTGACAGTTCTTGGACCCCTTGATGTTCCAATTCCTGTTTAATCTATGGCTTCAACCTGTCCATAAAATAGAAAAATTCTTCCTCCTCACTTAGATTGGAGATCTGAAGCATCAAGTCATTGAATTTTTTTACATACTCTCGAATTGTGCCTCATTGCGAGAACCGATGCAACATAGATCGAGCCTCTTTCTCTGTATATTGAGGGTAAAAATGTTCCTTGAATTCCTTTTGGAACTCCTCCCATGTCTCAATTATGGTTCCACCATGTTTCACATTTGTGGACCTACAACGCCACAATAACAAAGCAACATTAGTGCTATTCAAAGAAGTATTATTTACCGTAGTATCGTCTTCCTTGATGCCCACAGCATGAAAGTATTGCTCAATCTTCCAAAAGAATTTGTCCACCTTCCTTACGGACCTTGTCCGCTTGAACTTCTTTGGTTTGGGAGCGTCAACCTTATGGCTAGATGTTCCACCCAACACCCCTTTTCCCATAATAGCTCGACACAAAGCAAGCTCCCCCATGAGCTCCTCAACTCTTATGCTTAAAGCTCTTATTATGGCCATTATTTCCTCCTTCAAAGCCATTGTCATGGCCTCGAGAGCATCATCTCTCTCCATATCTTACCCACAGTGGAATTGAGCACCCCTCGCATCTCTTCCACATTAGAATTAAGAGACTCCAACACCATATCTTTGAGTTTCTCTTCCTTTGAGTCCAACTCTACAGTGCGTCCCTCGATCACCTCGATAGTGTCCTTCACATCACCCATGGACTCTTCAAGATTGACAACTTGATTTTCCAAAGATGACCACATGTCCCTCGAATGGTCTGTTTCTTGGCCCTCCCACAGGTCTCAAATGGCTCAATCTGATCGGTAACTTCTTCCAACATCACGATTGGTGCCTTCACAACCTTAGCTTTGATACCAACTATCACTCAAGGGGCTAGAACTTTAGTATCGAATTTCGTGCAACCTTTGGCGATCCTTTCTTGCAAACCAGCCTAAGTAAGCCTAAACACCACAAAGTGAGGATTCAATTAGAATTCCTCCAAGGCACCAATTTCTATAGCGGAAGCAACTCAAGCCAAAAGAATGCAAAATAAAACAAAAAGCCATAGAAAACTATGCACGAAAGGTGTTTGAGTAAATGCTCTTAACTTGTATTACTTTCTTTCAAAGAATACAAAAATAATGAAACAATGAATGAATTACAAGTGAGGGGGAGGCTCTCAATTTATAGTTGAGCTCCCCAAAAATAGACAGCCTAGATCAAGTTACATCGACGGACGAGATTAACCTATCCCTTAATTCATTGGATTTTACAATCAATTGCATAATCAATTATGTATAATATATTATTCCAAATCGTCTAAGATTAGTTCCCATATTTGCGAAGATAGTCTATGTTGCCATATCTTCATCATTGGGCCACCCAAGGTTCAATTTGACAGGCTTCTTCAACAGCTCTCTGAATCGGGCCAACTCATGTGGGTCAAATGATCCATCCTAATGTCAATCATACACCTCCATGGGACTCATTATGTGTGACGGTCACAACCTTTGAACTTTGGCCCGTGACACAATGATCTTATAATATTTTTAACAAAAACATCAATAACAATAAAAATTATACTGATGATAAAGTAATTTAAACAAAAATAAGCATAATAAAATTATAAAGATGGAAAAATTAAAGAAATAACAATGAGATTTTCAACATTTTTTATCCTAGAAATTTAATTGAAGATAAAAAAACACAAAAAAACCATATCCAAATAAATTCAAGCAAGCCAATGTTTGGTTAATATAAATAGAATATTATACAAGTTAAACAACATTTAATGAATAAAATGACGATTGAGATGAAAAATCACCTGAAGGATTGTCAATTTCCAAGCATGCTAAGATGATGGCCTTTGACCAGTGGTGGACCTAGAAAATATATTTTTGGGGGGTTGGCAATATTAAATTATATATTTTTACGATAATAAAAATACAATTTCATAATTTTAATAGTCTATATTTTTATAATTTTTAAAGGGTTAAATAAAATTTATATCATTTTCGGGGGGGAATGCAATTTTACGATTACTAATTTAAAAGTCTATAAATTATAAAGGGTCTAAATTGAAAATTTACAACTTTAAGCGGGGCATGACTTCCCTAGGTAAGATTCCTTCAGTTCACTCATCACAACTATTTGAGTTAAAGTGATATCCAAGTGATTTTTTGGACTTTTGAAACAGGACATTGAAATTTTTTATTATTATAATATAAAAGCTTCAAGGCGTGTATCAATGTCACTTTCTTTAAGGTTCTATTTGCCGCCACTACAGGAAAATAGGTTTTTAGCGGCCTTTTTTTGGGCCTATAGCGGCGTTTATAAGCACCACTAAAACATCAAAAGAGCCACAAAAAGTGCCGCTAAAGATAACGCCGCGAAAGAACATGGTCTTTAGCGGTGCTTTCCTACAAACGCCACTAAAGAACATGGTCTTCAGCGGCGCTTCCCTACAAATGCCGCTAAAGAACATGGTCTTTAGCGGCGCCTTCCCCCGAAACGCCGCTAAAGAACATGGTTTTTAGCAGTGCTTTCCCCACAAACGCCGCTAAAGAACATGGTCTTTAGCGGCGCTTTTCCAACAAATGCCGCTAAAGAACACGGTCTTTAGCGGCGCCTTCCACACAAACGCCGCTAAAGAACATGGTCTTTAGCGACGCTTTTACCGCAAACGCCGCTAAAGAACATGGTCTTTAGCGGCGCTTTACCCACAAACGCCGCTAAAAAACATGGTCTTTAGCAGCGCTTTTGCCACAAATGTCGCTAAAGAACATTGTTTTTAGCGACGCTTTTCACACAAATGCCATTAAAATTAACAAATTTTAATAGCTCATTTTAGTTCACATTAAACCTGAATTTTCAACATTTTTTCTGTAAACTCAACAATTCAAATCCAACCAATAACTTCAAAACTAAATGTAATAAACGAAAGAAACTTGCATATGATTTAAATTAATAAATAAATGAAAAATATATTCAAAATTAGTATTGTGTATATTATTCTCACAATAAGAAAAAACAAAAGTCTAAGATGGCGGATTGATTCTGCTAAAACATTTTCATCATATTTTGAAGCTGTAGCTGCAGTTCGTCATACTTTCTTGTTGTCTCTTCTTTCTTCGCGGCTCTCGCTGCTGCCTCCGCTTTAATTTATCATTTAATTTATCCTAATAAGTCAATGAAGGAGTTAGAAACGAAATATATAATCAAACAAATGCAACATAACTTGGCATTATTTGCATTATAAACGATGAACTAAACCATTATAATTAAACAAGATAAATATTTTAAATTATTTAAATTTTATTAAGTAAATATACCATAATTTCTGCAGCTTCAGAAGTCATAGGAGGATGCTAAAGGCGTCCAACTTTTTGACCTGACGAATGTTCCTACATTTTAGTAGGAAAAGTATTAATTAGTAGAAAGTAATTAATATTTGACACAATTACTAAATTCAAAATACCTCATCAGCAGCTACACAAGCAAAACTTCTCGATCCAGCTGTATGCGTGAATTTTTTTTGCCTACTTGTAGTTCCAACACACTCACGATCCTACATTAATTATTATTACGTATGTAATAAATACTATAAACCGAAATAATTATAAGAGTTTAGTAGTACATAATACCTCTTCTTTTTTTGAGCTCCAAAATCTAACTTGTTCTTCCCATTGGTACCTTAGCATTCCTGGCGAAACATTTCGCAATTTATCTTCGAGGCTCATATTATTCTTAAAATAATCTTTCTTTATATTACTCTTATGGTCTCTCCATTTCTTCCCTAATGATTTCCTTACATAGTCGTCCGAGAGCTCTAAAATAAATCTCTCCTATAAATAACACAAGTTTAGAAAGTAAATATAAATTAAAATTAAACCAAAGTATTATAAATGACATTCACTTTATTACCTTAATATTATCGAGAGCTTTATTTTTGTTACTATCAGGCATATGATGCCATGACTCGTAGTTGATCGGCAACAGACTGCTATTTTGTGCTACAATGCCCAAGTATCCTCCCAAAAGTCGAGCTTCTGATCCAACAGGCTAACCATGACTATTTGTAGAGACTTTGACACGCTCATTAGGATTTAGATTTATATAAATCCTTTAATAGGGTACGTCCTCGAGTTCTACGCCCCTCAGAATATTCAGCTAAAAAAGTTGTATATGATAAGATTAGAATTTGAAGCAAAAAAAAATAAAAAGTGAACATGCATGAAAATTAAACTTAACATTACCTTGATTTTCTTCAGTTTTCAGAACATTCGAAGATCCAATAGTATCCTATTGATCACTATTTGTCTCTTCCGATTTCGAAGGATTTTGGATAATACTTAGATCTCGGAATTTTCTTCTAGGCATATTATGCAATACACAAAATAGTTGAAATATTAGTAACTAATTAC
The DNA here is from genome assembly GCA_005610355.1 of Gossypioides kirkii. Taxonomy (NCBI): domain Eukaryota; kingdom Viridiplantae; phylum Streptophyta; class Magnoliopsida; order Malvales; family Malvaceae; genus Gossypioides; species Gossypioides kirkii. The sequence goes on from CP032255.1 coordinate 13,599,640, forward strand.
AACAATAATAGTAATGGATATGTTTAACAAGATCAAGATTTAAATTATAATATTACATATTCTTAAGAAACCTAAAATCTTACTACATTATGATTCGTAAATATCTTCATCCACATCCTAGCGAACCCATTGAAATTGTGTACTAGTTCTAGGGATAGTTTCATTTAAGTTTTGTTCTGGAAAAGGCAAAAGTTTCTGATCTTTCGTCCATGTCATCTCTACTCCAATTGCCCATGTCAAACAAATCTCTAAGTGTGTTACGGAGTACAACGTACCAACCCTCATCAGTTGGATCTCTCGAGTAAAAAACTTGTTTGACTTGAGAAAAAAATACATACGGCTCGTCCATCAATTGTTGCTTAGTGTGAATTAATCGAGAGAAGTTCACCATTGTAAAACCAAATTGATCTTTTTTAATTCCGTGAGCAGTATGAACATCAGTCCAATCACATCGAAATAAAACAACCTTCCATTTGCGATAGTAATCCAACTCAATAATGTCCGTAAGAAGTCCGTAATACTCCATATTTCCCTCAATAGGATTACTGTCCCTAGCACTAGCATAACTTGTAATTGAAGAATTAACAACTATTCCACAATTTTGAGTCCTCCTCAATCTTTCGCGAGAATTTGTATGAAACTTGAATACATTAATCAAGAAGGCATTATATCTTTTTACTACTCCACTCGGACCTTGGGAAAGCCATTTAACTTCTTCACTGACATCCTTTCCACTCCAAACCTATCGAAATGAAAGTAAATTGATTAATTAAAATGTTATACGAAAACTATTATTTGTCATTGAAAGCTTCAGTTGCATTGCAACTTTTGCCCTAACCATTCATGAAAAGATTCTGAGAATAACTTATGAATCTCTTGATGTTGTAATCTTCGAGAGCGTGAACGAGATCTCAAGAGTTATTTATACTCTCTATGTTAAAAAGTGAATAAATAGGTTAGCAAAAATATAAACAAGTTTAAAGGATGAATATTTATCAAATTCTAAAACTTACTTGCGTAATGGTTCAATTAAGTCGTGGTGAAAAAGAACATATCAATGTGCTTGTACCCAAGATATATCATCTAAGTGTGCAATTTCAACTTTCCCGATTGGTTGTCCATAACTTCGAAATAGATAAGTTTCAGCTAAGCTATGATCATTATTGAGCCCAGCATTTCTACTTGGTCTATTCAATCTTGTTTCAACATCTTTTAAATATCTAGAGCAGAAAGTCATACACTCCTCTACTAAGTAACCTTCAGCAATTGATCCTTCTGGATAACGCTTATTACGACAATAAGACTTCAATTTGCATAGGATCCTAAACACAATATACAACATTATCAAAAGTTGTAACTAAAGGTATATTAATGAATGAATCAAAACTTTGCAAATTAATTAGCACCTCTCTATAGGATACATCCACCGATAGAAAATCGGTCCACCAAGTTTTGCTTCATGAGGGAGATGAATTAACAAGTGCACCATAATAATGAAGAACGAAAGTGGAAAGATCTTCTCCAAGTTGCATAACAGCAAGGCGACTCGATCTTGTACTTTCTCAAGTTCTTCAACATCCAAAACTTTGCCACAGATAGCTTTCACTATATTGGATAGTTCAATTATACAAGACGTCACCTTTTTTAACATACAACACCGCAAAGCAACTGGCAGTAAATCTTGCATCGAGATGTGATAATCATGTAATTTTAGGGAATATAGTCTTCGATCTTTAAGACTCACACATCGAGATATATTTGATGCATACGCATATGGGACCTTTATATCCTTCAACACCGTGCAGAATAATTCTTTTTCTTTCTTCGACATTGTAAAGACAGAAGGCGGTAACCGACATTTTCTATTTGGAAGTAATTGGGGATGAAGTTCATGCTAAATTCCCATGTCAACTAGATCAAGTCGACTCTTAAGATTGTCTTTCGATTTTCTATCCACATTGAGAATTGTCCCGATTATGTTCTCACAAACATTCTTTTCAATATGCATGACATCAAGATTGTGACGCAAAATATGATGCTCCCAATAAGGAAAATAAAAAAATACTTCTTTTTTTTCACAACTCTGCCTCATTAGGATCATTCTCTTCATCAGATTCATCATCACTCTCTCGGTCAACATCGCCAACATACGCCTCCCTCGATCTTTTGTTTCTTTGCGTGTTGGATGGTTGATTCATATTCCCATAACTAAAATCTATATCTTTCAACATGAACAAGATTTCAGATCCAATGGTCTACTTAGGAGCTTCTCTCAACTCTTTGGTACCATTAAATTGAGTCCTTTGAAATCTAAATCTATGATTTCCATCTAACCACCGATGATGCCCCATATAAGAGAACTTCTTCCCATTATATAACCACTTCGAACAAGTTTGTGCTGCATAACAAGGACAAGCATAACGTCCTTTGGTACTCCAACCAGATAAATTGGCATAATAAGTCGGGAAATCATTAATAGTCCACAACAAAGCTGCACGTAAATAAAAGTTCTCTTTTTTGGAGACATCATATGTTTTAACACCTGCCCATAACTATTTCAACTCTTCAATAAGTGGCTGCATATAAATCTCAATATCATTCCCGAGACCTTTGTCTCTAGGGATAATCATAGATAAGATAAAAGAAGATTGCTTCATGCAAATCCACGGAGGCAAATTGTAAGGAACAAGCACTACAGGCCAAGTACTATACGAAGTACTCATGAGTTTAAATGGATTAAATCCATCAGATGCTAGCCCAATCCTCACATTCCAAGGATCACTTGTAAAGCTTGGAAATTTATTGTCAAATGATTTCCAAGCTAAAGAATCTGCGAGATGTCTTAATAATCCATCATTGGTTCGTTCATCATGATGCCACCTCATAGACTCGACCGTCTTCAATGACATGAAAAGCCTTTGAAGCCTTGGTATTAGTGGAAAATATTACAGAATCTTTACTGGCTTCTTTCTTGATTGTGCCTCACCTTCATCCTCATTCACATTTTCTATATTCCTATTCATCCAACGAGATGTACCGCAAACATGACAAGACTATTGATTTATCCGATCACCCCAATACAACATGCAGTCATTTGGGCAACTATGAATTTTTTCATACCCAACACTTAAATCATTTATCAGTTTCTTCATATCTTTGCATGAATGAGGGATTTTTGCAAACGGAAACATATTTGTCAAAAACTTTAACAACAGCGTAAAAGAGTTTCCGGTCCACCCTCCCAAACATTTTAAGTGGAAAAGACGAATGCAGAAGGACAGTTTTGAAAATTTTGATCCCTCATAAAGTTTTTCATTCATTTCATTAAGTAACTTATAGAACTTCGCCAATTCTCGATTTGGCTCTTCATCAGGTGCACTTGTTCCCATTTCAGTAAAAGCATTTCCACCAATATCACAATCATCAGATGCAATAAATTCAAGTGGAAACGATTGCAAACCATGACTGTGCATATTAAATGCATCCCGCAACATACCTTCCATGTCATCTTCTCTAGCATACTGATGATGAGCGTAATGAGGATAACCCGGATTAATCGTTGAAGAGGTTCTACTAGGTGTACACTCTCCATGGAAAATCCATTTTTTATACCCCCGAATAAAGCCATCAACAACTAGATGTTCGTAGATAACTTCACGAATATGCCAATTGATGTTGCCACACTTCTTACATGGGCAAAGAATCATATTCTCTTGGCTTACATTTTGAAATGCAAAATTTAGAAATGTTTGCACTCCTTTTCGATATTCGTTGCTTACCCTTGACAATTGCATCCAACTCTTATCCATTTTGTAGTCCTTGAAGTCTAAAGTTGATAATAAATTATGGTTACTTAAGTGCTGTAAATATATTTAAATTTAAAAATATATATTAGTGACAACATTTTACTTAAATCTTAGTAAAAAAATTTTATGCCTATAGTGTCATATGACACCTCTAGCCTATAGTGTTGATAAAATTTTATGCAAGTACTTTCTTTGCATCAAACTGTAAAGAATTATCAAAGTTAATTTATTTAGTTAAATCTCACTTATATTTATATTTAATTGTTATATTTGGGTTTTATTTAATAAATAAATATATAATTATGAAAAAATTTTATGGAAGTACTTATATGCACATGGTTGCAAATAATTAAATAATTAAATATATTGAATTAAATATTTGTGTTTAGGGTTTAATAAATAACTAATTAAATAATTAAATAATTAAATATTATGGTCGTTATTTTTAATAATTTAATATTTATTTAATATAATTGAATAGTTTAATATTTTAATTAAATATTTGGGTTTAAGGTTTTATAAATAACTAATTAAATAATTAATTATTTTAATATTTGTTCTATTTTTAATAATTTAATATTTATTTAATATAATTTAATAATTTAATATTTTAATTAAATATTTAGGTTTAAGGTTTAATAAATAACTAATTATTTTAATATTGTTCTATTTTTAATAATTTAATATTTATTTTATATAATTGAATAATTTAATATTTTAATTAAATATTTGGGTTTAAGGTTTAATAAATAACTAATTAAAATAATTAATTATTTTAATATTTGTTCTATTTTTAATAATTTAATATTTATTTAATATAATTGAATAATTTAAGATTTTAATTAAATATTTGGGTTTAAGGTTTAACAAATAACTAATTAAAATAATTAATTATTTTAATATTTGTTCTATTTTTAATAATTTAATAACTATTTAATATAATTGAATAATTTAATATTTTAATTAAATATTTGAGTTTATGGTTTAATAAATAACTAATTATTTTAATATTTGTTCTATTTTTAATAATTTAATAATTATTTAATATAATTGAATAATTTAATATTTTTATTAAATATTTGGGTTTATGGTTTAATAAATAACTAATTAAATAATTAATTATTTTAATATTTGTTCTATTTTTAATAATTTAATATTTATTTAATATAATTGAATAATTTAATGTTTTAATTAAATATTTGGGTTTATAGTTTAATAAATAACTAATTAAATAATTAATTATATTAATATTTGTTCTATTTTTAATAATTTAATATTTATTTAATATAATTGAATAATTTAATATTTTAATTGAGTTTTGTTACATATCGACATGTAACAAAACTTCAAGCAAAGGCTACAGCATAACATGCTCAAACTCAAAGAGGCTCACAAATAGCAGTAATATTTTGACATAAATAAAAGACTTGTTCCAAGAAGAACTCATGTTTACATAGAATTGATTTAATATACTAATCATTTCTATTTTAATGTAAATTTCTTGAAAATATGATGGGAAGTTTTCACTCAAAGAGGCTCACAAATAGCAATAATATTTTGCACGAGTTCGAACCGATGGCAGATGTTTTTACAGTTAAATAAGGGAGATAAAGGAGAGTGAACGGTTAAATAAGGGAGATAAAGGAGAGTGAACGGTTAAATAAGGGAGATAAAGGGGAGTGAAGTTGAAAAAGAAAATTATGAAGCAAAGCAAAAATATATTCAAAGTTAAGAAAGAAGGCTGATTACTTCTTTTCAAGCATATAAGGAGAAACTAGCATGGCTACATTTACGCAAACAGTTTGCAACAAGATACATATGACATATTTGAAATAAGTTTAACAACTATATCAGACATATCAGACAAAAAAAAAAACAACATTTCAGCAGCTAAAACCAATACCCCGAAACAAAGATGATATTTTTTACTAACCTCTAAGAATCTAGCTTCCTGGTATAACCTCTAAGAGCAGTAGTGTTTTGAGCAAGCTGTCACAGTTTACCCTGAACAAATAAAATGAATCTCATCATGAAAGCTAATATGTCAAATGGTCCAAATAATAAACTATTGGCTGAATACATATCTGATACTACAATGTCTATCATCTCGAGCAAAGAAAACAAAACATCAAAGTAAACGGTTTCAATGCTGCTGTAACTCTCCAACAAAATCATTATATTAGTACAAATAGCAGAAACAAACCCAAAATTCAAGACTATAAATCAGGAACAACATCCCCTACAAACACTTCCAAACCAGCAAGCATACTAGACTAACAAAGACCGAATCACAAACAGCCATATCATTACAAAGACAGACCGAATCACAAACAGCCGAATCAAAATCTATATATATAAAATAGATGAACAAAATTATGACATGATAAAATACATGAACACGACATGAATATGCAAATTGGAGGGTGTATCTAATCACCAGTTACCACAAAAGGCTCACAATATAGTTCTCAACCAAGAAGTGAGGTCAATTTCTAGATATATCAATGAAATATTGTGTTGAAGGACAATCTATGAAAGAAAGTGCTAAGCACTATATTGTTCAAGAATGAAATACAGAGAATAAGAATTTGTTGAAAGAAAAACTGTTTCAATTATTAAAACTCTAATCTGCTTCTTCTACAATTGAGCTTTGCTATTTATAGACTTTTTGGAGTAATAACAGACTCTTAACAATTTAACAAAATCAAACCACCTAGCCATAACAACTACTAACAACTATACTAGAACTGCAACTCCTCTGTAACTACTATAGCAGTGTATTCTAATAATCTACAATAATATCAAAATTTTGTTTCTTAACTGAGAAGTTTAACTAGGGCTAAATGCAAACTTTTCTTTATCAGAATCAGAATAAAACAAAAAAATGAGGCACTTTCCAGAGTCTCAAACGGAAACAACTGAATGGGTCGGGATTGTCTTAAAAACACCAAAAAGAACATGAAAAGCTTTTAAACTAAAACAACCCAAATGTTAAAAATGAGGGTAACAAGTAAAAATCCAAGAAAAATGCAAACTTTCAACAAGACAAAGATACCCAATCCAATAAAAAAAACCGATTTATAAATTATTTTAATAGTTTGTTAGGTTAAAGAGAGGTTACCTGAAATGGATTGTTTAAAGCAGGATCGTAATGAGAGACAGCTTCTTCCCCAAGATGACCAGAATAAAGATTTCCAAAACGAATACAAGGGAGGTTGTCCCTCCACTGTTACTTAAAAAATATAGTCAACAAGCAATGGAAATGGAGGAATTTTGAGATGATGGTGGTGGTCGGTCGGTGGGTGGGTGTTGGTGTAGATTGGAGTGCAATGGAGAATGAAATGGAGGAGGCAAACGATGGGTCTTGGTGGAAATTAGGGATTTAGAAATGAATTAGGCTATTGTTTTATGAATGAGAAATTTTTTTGCTAAGGAATGAATGAGAATTTTCGAATCAGGTTTTGGAGAAGGAGAAGACAAATGATTTGAAGCAGCGCCATTTCAATAAAATGTAAATGATTTAGCGGTGTTTTTACAAAAACGCTGCCATTATAATACCTTTTGCGGCGTTTATGGAAAAACGCCGCTATTTCTTGATTTTTAGCGGCGTTTTTCACATAAACGCCGCTATTACTTTACCTTTAGCGATGTTTTTTCCATAAACGCCGTTAATGTTCTTTCCCACATTTTAAGTTTTTTAAATTTATTTTCAAATTTTATATAAATCTTTAAAATACATCAAATTTTAGTACTTTTCTAGCTCCTTAATTAATTTTTGAGGCAAGCTTTCCTTTATTCATCGTCGTGCACATGCTCTTTTTTTTTGTATTAAAGTTCTTTAAAATGGTTAAATATTCGACAATAGTTATGAGGATATTGGTCTAAAAAAAATAATTTATCTTGAGATGGTAAAAATATTTGAAATAATTAAAAATATTTTTAAATTATTATGTATTTAAAATAACATATTTTATTATTTAAATAATTTGAAAAAAAAAAACTTATTAAAATTTATTTTTTAATCTGAAGTTAACTTTGTCTACGGTAGGAGGTTTTTTTAATCCCAATAGGGATTGTTTATATTAACTGAGTGTCTAAATAATAGTTAATGAACAAATAATTCATAATTTGGGATTTTGACGAAGTTAATTGGGATGATCAAATTGGATGCTAGGTTTAACCCGAAATTATATTTAAAATAGTGTAATTTGGGATTTGATTAATTTTGAGTTTCAACTAATTTAATTACAATTTAAGGTAATTTTATGATTAGATGGATTGAGAGAGTTTTATGTTTTCATTTTATAATTTTAAAAACATTTCCTACTTTATTTTTCAATTTAGAACCTAGATGCATTTTTTGATTTGGTCAATTTAGCCACTAAATGTGTTTTCTTCATCATTCAATGCAACGACCCGAAATTCAATGGTGTTGAAAAATACGATTTCGGAACCCCATTTTTATAGTTCGAGTCCATAAAAAATAAATATTAATATTTACAAGATTAATATAGAAATATATATTAAAGTTTGGTCCAATAATTTTGTTGAATTGATAGTTAATTAAGGTGTCGGGACTAAATTGTAAAAATTATCACCATAGATTTTTAATTAGCTTAATGACCAAATTGGTAATTAAACCAATTCTTATTGGTAGTTAGTGGAATATGATGTTTGAATCCACTTATAATTGTTAATGAACAATTAAGTTAATATAATCAAGATTAAGTTAATTTAATTAAGTAATTAAGGTTTTTAATTATAATATAAAAGATAAAATGGTGGAGAATTGTCATGTTCTTCTTCTATTTAGTTGAATATAAAAGATAAATTGTCATGTTCTTATTGATAGTTAGTGGAATATAATAGTTAGTTGAATATGATGTTTCACAAAAACGACGAGTGATCGGAGCTTTCGATTTGTATTTCTATGACCTGATTCAATTAAATTATTGTTTATTCATGTTATATTGCATAATTTAGTCATGAGGTAGGTATGTAATGCTTATATGAGTTAAATTGAGATGATTGATATGATATATCGAGACAGAGAACTAAATTGAATTGATAGAAAGTTAATTTAATTTAATTTAAGATATATAAAATTTAAATAAAATAGCGGCGTTTATAGAAAAGCGTCGCTAATGCTCTGATCTTTAGTGGTGTTTATGGTAAAGCGCCGCTAATACTCTGGTCTTTAGCGACGATTGTGGGAAAGCGCCGCTAATGCTCTAAAGGACCTTTGGCGGAGTTTATGATAAAGCGCCACTAATGATCTGACCTTTAGCAGTGTTTATAGGAAAGCGCCACTAAAGCTCTGACCTTTAGCGGCATATATGATAAAGCCCCGCAATGATCTGACCTTTAGCGACGTTTTCTCTTCAAATGCCGCTATTGCTTTACCTTTTGCAGCGTTTATGAAAAAAACGCCGCTATTCCTTACCTTTTACGGTGTTTTTTGACCAAACACCGCTAAAAGTGCCGCTAATAACCTGTTTTGCTGTAGTGCGCCATCTATATTATAGTGAGCATAAGAGTTGTTGGTAATTGAACCTTAAGGATACAATGAAGCCCAATAATTGTCTACGTTTTGCATTGATAGAAACAACCCACTGAGCACTGAGCGGAACATAGCAAGGATATCAATGTCTATAAAGAACTTGTAATATCCCTAAACCGAGTCTAGTAGTTTCGGGTATTTTTTTAGGTTTCAAGCATGAATTTAGGAATTTATCAGGTTAAAAATTATTTTTAATTTAATTTAAGAGGTAAATTTCATCGAAAATCTATTAAACAATAATCAGAAAAAATAAAAATACTTTTGAAAATTTATTTTTAAATTAATTAAATAATTATTAGTGAAAATAATTAATTTGGATTGAAAAAGAATTTTAAAATTATTTTTATTGGGGTTAATTTGAGTTAAATTTAAATATTAATTAATTTGGATTTAATTGTAAAATAATGGAAATCTTAGAGTATTTATTTGGAAAATAAACCTTTAAATTCAGAATTTTGGAGGAAAGGATCAAATGGTAAAGTAAGGGAAATGTAAGAGTGGCCATAGAGCAAATTTCTCAATTTTTAAATTTTCTAGTGGGTTGTTTTTAAATACAACGTATCTAACCTACTTTTCACACCATTTACATAATATTAAAGATCTATAAAATTTGTTTTCTTTGCATGATTTTAAAGATCTATCATTTGATAATAGCTCCAACAAATACTCTCTCTTTTCACTCGAAATTATTCACAAAAGTGGCCAAAACTATTCTAAAATTTCTCAAGATTCTTGAATCAAGATTTTCAATCAAAGCATTTCGAACGAATCAAATGTAATTACTATTTCTAAACTTAATTTTATGATGATTAGAAACATATTTATATGATTTGAGTAATAATTACATGATTTTTTATCAATGTCATCTTCTTCAAAAGCTTAAGGTGCTTTAATGGTGGATCTTGAATTTTGAGAGGAAATCCACAAATCAATGGATGTTCCAACTCAAAATGGATCTATTAAAAGGTTTTTGATTTTATTTATTAGGATTAAACATGTTTTCTAAGGTAATTTAAAGAAATCTGAATTTCATCATCTCTATGAACCAATTTTTTGGATTTTTGTGAAATTGATGCTTAGTGATTGGCCTGTATCGTCACAGCGATTGTGCAAGCGAACACACGTCAATGCAAGTATAGTTGATAGATTGATTCTATCGGATATCGATCCCACGAGGAATGAGTACTTGATGCTTAAATGTCAAAGGAACTAATACTAAGATTAGAGAAAATGCTAGTAAGGATGTCAACGCAATTTAATCAGATCGCACACTAAGACAGTAAAAATTGTCAATGTAATTATAAAAGTTAATTGTCAAAGGAACTGAAAGTAAATCAAATCGTTGTTGAAGTGTTGAAAATTTAAATGCATGAAAATAAAAGTGTGATCAAGTGCAAATAATTGGAGTGGATCACTGATTTTACTAAGTAGCAACGCTAGATGCGTCGACAAGGTATTGTATAGACGAATTGTCGCAGCAATAAAGCTCCAATGAAATCTTACCAATTACAACTCTCTATTTAATTGAGACTTAAGCGTCCACAATTACCATACCTCTCAGTGTTGGCAATGTTGTGCACTCAAGAACAAATGATCAGAATCCCTTCTAATCCCAAGCAACTCTCGCTGACTTGCTTGTTAACCTAACTTGTCACCGTATCTCCCGATGTCGGTAGACTGCAATTTCACTCTCATGTTTAATGCAGTTAAGTTCAAGAATAAACAGATGAGGAGAATCAAATAAGAATCAGAGTAATCTAACATTGAAATATATTCTCATATTCATTCAATTGTCAATAATAATTCTTCAACATAAGAGAGGAGTTAACAAATACATCGAAGCTTACTATCCCTAGACTACTAGGACTATTCCTTAGCTGCTCCTCTTGCGTTGCATCAAGCACTTCTCGTCAAAAGTAATTGCTCCTTCGCTCAATCAACTTACCATTCTCTAGCATAAATATCCAAAAACACAAAGTATTTGCAGAATTAATTCCTTCACCTCTTGATATATTTCATTCATCTTTTCTCGTCTATTTATAGGATTCAAGAATGGTAGATCTCATCTTTTCTCAGATCCAAAACCAATTTGCAGCTATCAAAGTTTGTTGAAAATACAGCTGTACACTTACGCAGATCTGGTGTAATCTTCATAGATTTACAGATTGTTGTCGCATCTCTAGTTGTGATCTGTAATCTTTAATTGTACCGTCAACATGTGAAATTCCTGCGCTGGTGCTTCCAGGTGTGCTTGTAGCTTGGATTCACTCATACAAAGTAAAGATTTCTATTCGTCGACATCTCTGGCCGCAATTTCAAGTTAACTTGTGGCTGCATTCTTTAAATTCGTTCTAGCATCAATCTTCTAAGATGGATCCTTACGCTGACAATTTCTACACACAATACATAGGCTGCATGTGGCGACATTAGTGCACAAAAGAGATAAAAATAACAAGAGTTTAAGCCAAACAACAATGAGTTAGAAAATATAAATACTAAGTATGAAATGCCTATTATGCATGCTAAATATAACACAAAAGAGACAATTAATACACAAATTTAGGGAGAAAATAGGTGTCATTTCTAATGCTATCATACCCCCAAACTTGAATGTTTACTAGTAAACAAAAGTAAACGAAATCTCAAACACAACATGTCACTATAATCATTATTCTAACAACTTAAAATCTTTGGAATCCTAATATATAAATTGTATTCACATGATAGATTATTGCGCCGAAAATTTATAGACATGAATAATTAGACTTGCACTTTCACTAATGTTAGTATCATGCTTTGAATCTTAACTTTTCTCAACCAATACAACAAATTATTTCTTTTTCTCTTTTTCTTTTCTTTCTTTTTCTCACTTTTTTTTATAGGTGACTGAGAGATGTCATTGCATTACTCTACCTTTGTTCCTAGGCAGTAATGATGGGGAGCAACAAACCCCCAAGAGGTATGTAATTCCACCGACACATACTCTTTTAGTGACATCCTTTGGCTAGATGATTTTTCTAACACATGCAGCGGAGTGTTCTCCCTTAACAAGTCACTATGCAGTTACATTGGAGTGTCTTTTATTAGTACAATGTCACTACAATTGGCAAGTCAGTTTAAGACTCAAAACTGCTATTATCCATTCATTACTAGTACAAATCTCATTATTAATTCAAAAATATAAGAGCTTAATATTCATTCATATTCACCTAATTGAGATATCAACATCCCAAACAATTCAAGAATTACGCATAAAATAAAAATTATGGTCACATTTTTGTTGAAAATTACCATACTTTCATTCAACTACAGAAACAAGTAAATGTTCAAAAATATGGGTGCAATCGCATTTCCATTTCACATAAGATCCCCCCTAAACTTAGTGTTTGCATTGTCTCCAATGCACTGACAATATTATACAGATAAGGATGGAAATGCAACTACAATGCAGGTAAACTAACATGAAAAATGCAGTGACAAATAACAATGCAATGACAATGAAATGCATGCGACTACCTACTAAAAAATAAACTAACTCATTTATTCAGCAGCCGATACAGTGGCTACTTTAGCTTTCTTCTTCATTTTCTTTGGGCGCTCGCCTTCCTCTCTGCGTCGCTTTTTCTTGTCTTTGCGCTTCATCTTTTTGACCTTCGAATCAATCGAAACAGCGGATTGCTCTACTTCAGTCGATTGAGTGGTGGCCTCATTAGCAGTTACATCTAATGGGTGGACCTCAGCAAGTGGTACCGCATAGGGCACGATGGCTAGAGGATTAGGTTCCTTAATGCTACTAGTAACTGCCTCAGCATGGATCGCTTCAGGTGGAGCCTTATCTTCATTAGATGCCCCCACACTGGTGGTTGCTTCGACAATATCCTCTACAATATTTATCAGGGCATCATCCTTCTTCTCTACCTCCTCTTCTTCAGGAGCCACCTTCTCAAGTTCGTCTTCCTCTCCTTCATTCTTCTTATCATGTCCTTCTTCTTGTTGTGCTTCTTCTTCCCCAGGCTTTTCCTTTTTAGTGATGGCTTTGTCGACGCCTTTCTTTGTGTTCACACCCATAGATACAATCGGGGGTATGCACCTCTTCAACCATAGCCGCCCGCTCTGCCATATTAGCCCTAAGGCTATTCAAGAACTCTTCTTCGAACAAGCTGGCTATAGTTCTGTAACAATCCTCCAAAGCATTAGAATGGCCCTCATGCTTCTCATCATCTGAAATGTGGATTTTTGTTAGAAAGGGGACATGTTGAGGCTTACCATCAAGAGTAGACTGGTCGGAGGATGAAGGCATTGGTCGGAAGATAGATGGGAAGATAGGAAATTCTGGCAGCAAACTTGGGCTCATACTCCTCAATGTAGCGACGATAGCATCGTTCCACGCTTTTGTGTACGCATAAAATATGTTCTGTCTATAGTCCATGTCTTTCAACACGTTGATAATACAAATATTGTGCATGTCGATACGATCAATGTTTACTTCCATAGCAGCCAACCTCTTCCTTAGAGGGTCTATGGGCGCATTATCTGACTTCTCCTTTTTCTTCCCTTTTCCTTCTTCTTGGGTGCTTCCTTTACCAGTGGCGTCTCTTGACCTCTCGTCATTCTCTCTACTAGATATCATTAATGGGGATCTTGTTCTCTAGCACTTCCTCACCATCTCTAGCCGTAATACCTTTTTTTTACATAACAGCATGATTAAGGAAGGGAAGGATAATATGCCTATCTGCTTAGCAGCAGCTTCAGCAATCTGTTCATGGAGGATTACACCAACATTGATGTGGCGACCCTTTATTATGGAGTGCAGTATGCACATGCGACCTAATGTCGCCGTAGTGCTATGTGTAGAAGGCAATAGACGACTGTTCATAAAATGAAACCATACTTTACTTTGGGTTGTCAGATAATGTTGGTTTATGGTATAATTGTGTGGACCATTACCCGTCCAGACAACACCTTCAACACAAAGGTCTCTCATCAACTGGTCAGCTCTTCCAAAAACGTAGTGTGGGTGTCCTCTTTCTTGGCAATCCGAAACATAGTGTTGATGTGGGTAGCACTCCATGGTACTAAGCCTTTCCTCACAAAGGTTGGGATAAAATTCCCTTACCATGGTAGGGGAATATCTGGCTGGGTGCTCGCAGAAGAATTCCCAACCCAGTCGACTGATTGTTCTTGCGATTTGTTTCCCCAACGTTTGGTGTGGAGACAACTGTATACCCTGCTCTGGGTGGTAGTTTCATTTAAGCATAACATCTTGGTAGTGATCTTTCACTACTTTGGACAGAAATAGGACCGGTTTGTTTTGTAGACATTGGTCTGTGGTTAGAACCACGGTGGCAAAAGATTCAGCGGGGGCTTTGAAAGGAGTTTTCGCACCTCTTGTTCTCGCCATAATAACTCAGTAGAAAGATTAAAAGAAACTTGCAGAGAAAAGAATAAACTTGTGAGAGTAAGAGTAAAAACAACAAAGAAAATGAGTTGCAGTAGCAATAATGATTGTGAGTGGGAGAAGAAAGTCGACAAAAGAAGGGTTTTATAACCTTTTAGTGTAAAGAGAAATGATTATTGCAAACGTCCTAAAAAATTGTCACATCTACAGCCAATAAATGCTAGGCTACAAATCGTACCTTTTGACTTGATCCAACAGCTAGGAAAATATGAAAATCAATCGACGCGATTCTTGCTGAAAATGCTTTGCTGAGTCATCAAAAAATGCACCGACAAGTTATGATTTGCGATGCGTCGACAAAAAGACAACTTTTATTCCTGCATAGAATTTAAAAAGAAACAAATAAAAGTGAAAAGATAAAAGGAAATGGAAAAATGCGTTGACATTATTTAAATGTGACCAGATTAATGGTCTCGTTTGGTTCTTTGACATTTGGGCTCACATAGTGCTTCAGTCGTTGGCCATTCACCTTGAACTGGTGTCCATCCTTTCGATTTTCAATTGTCACCACGTCATTCTGGAATGCTTCGACAACCTTAAAGGGGCCTGACCATCTTGAACGCAATTTACTTAGATGCAGTTTTAAACGTGAATTAAACAAAAGTACTAACTGACCAAGATTAAATTGTCGACGCAAGATGATATTGTCGTGCCATCTCTTAGTCTTTTCTTTGCATATTGTAGCATTCTTGTGGTGAATTTCTTCCAAGTCAGCAATGCCAACAACCTCTTCCTTCCAGCAGTGTCGTAGTCTATGTTCACCTGCTTAATTGCCCACATGGCTTTATGCTTAAGCTCAACTGGCAAGTAACATGACTTACCAAACACGAGTTGATACAGCGACATCCCTAACAGGGTTTTATAAGCGGTGCGAAGCACCCACAATGCATCATGTAGCCACGAAGACCAATCCCTCCTAGATGGATTAACCACCTTCTCAAGGATACTTTTAATTTGTCGATTGGAAACCTCCGCTTGGCCAATTGTTTGTGGATGGTACGTTGTGGCCATGCGATGCTTCACCACAATATCTTTTCAAGGCTGTCGCCACTTGATTATTGTGAAAATGAGTACCTTGATCACTTATTAATGTCCTAAGTGTTCCAAATTGTGTAAGGATATACGTATGGAAGAACTTCAACACCGATCAAGCATCATCTTTTGGTACTGTAATTGCCTCGATCCACTTAGAGACATAGTCAACAATAACTAGAATGTACACATTCCCAAAAGAGTTTGGAAATGGTCTCATGAAATCTATACCCCAAACATCGAATAACTCCACCTCCATAGTAGGTTGTTGGTGCATCTCATTGCAGTGAGATATAGAACCAATGCGTTGACATCTATCGCATTGTTGTGTAAAGTTGTAGGCATCTCTAAATAATGTGAGCTAATAGAATCCTGACTGAAGGACCTTTGCAGCAGTCCTCACACTGCCAAAATGGCCTCCATAGGGAGCATCATGGCAATGTCTCAGGATGGAAGTCATCTCTTCCTCAGGAACATAGCGACGTATAATATTTTTGGAACATACCATGAATAAGTATGGCTCGTTCCAATGATGCTTTGCAGCATCACACACAAACCTGATCTTCTTGTGATAAATGGTACTCAAGGGTAGCTTACCACAAACCAAATAATTGACAACATCTGCATACCACGGAGCTGTGTCAACATTAAATAATTGCTCGTTTGGAAATGTGTCGATAATGCGTAGCTGATTGCATCCTCACTTCTAACTTGCAAACAGGATAAGTGGTTTGTTACTTGATTCTCGGATCCTTTCCTATCTCTAATTTCAATATCAAATTCTTGTAAGAGTAAGATCCATTGGATCAATCTCGGTTTGGCGTCTTTCTTTGTAAAAAGGTATCTCAATGCAAAATGATCTGCGTAGATAGTAACTTTTGTGTCGACAAGATATGAACAAAATTTGTCAAATGCAATAATGATTGCTAGTAACTCCTTTTCGGTAGTTGTATAGTTTACCTGTGCGTTAGTTAAAGTTTTGCTAGCATAATAAATGGAGTGAAATACCTTCTCTTTGCGTTGTCCTAGCACAGCTCCTACAGCAAAATCACTTGCATCACACATTAATTCAAATGGTTGCATCCAATCCGGTGCGATGACAATCAGAGCTTGTACTAGCTGCTTCTTTATTGTGATGAATGCGTCCAGACATGTATCATCAAACACAAACTTTTTATTTTGCTCTAGCAACGAGCATAGTGGTTTAGCAATCTTGGAAAAATCTCGGATAAATCTCCTATAGAAACCAGCATGACCAAGAAAGCTTCTTATTCCTTTGAAATTGGTGGGTGGTGGAAATTTCTTAATAATTTCTACCTTTGCTTTATCTACCTTAATGTCCTGACATGATATGTAATGGCTAAGGACAATGCCTTCAGTTTCCATGAAATGGCATTTTTCCCATTTCAAAACTAGATTTGTGTCCTCGCATCTCTTCATAACTGTCACCAAGTTGTCAGCACATTGGTCAAACGTCTGTCCATATACAGAGAAATCATCCATGAATACCTCTACAGAATCTTCAATCATGTTCAAGAAGATAGCTATCATGCACCTCTGAAATATGGCTGGTGCATTACACAATCCAAATGGCATACGTCGGAAGGAAAAGGTTCCAAATGGGCATGTGAACGTGGTCTTTGCTTGATCTTCCGACGCAAAGGCAATCTGATTATATCAAGAATAGCCATCGAGGAAGCAATAATAGGCTTTGCCAGCTAGCCTATCCAGCATCTGATCAATGAATAGTAGTAGGAAGTGGTCCTTCTTTGTGGCTGCATTGAGTCGTCGATAATCCATGCACACTCGCCACCCCGTAGCAATGCGAGTAGGGATTAACTCGTTCTTGTCATTATGCACAACTGTGAAGCCACTCTTCTTGGGCACACATTAGACAGGGCTCACCCAATTGCTATAAAAAATGGGGTAGATGATGCCCGCGTCTAGCCACTTGATTATCTCCTTCTTCATTACTTATTTCATTTTCTCATTAAACCTTCATTGTTGCTCAATAGACTGCTCCCTTCATCTTTCAGCCTGATCTTGTGCATGCAAAAAAAGGGACTGATGCCTCTAATATCTGCAATGCTTCAAGCGATAGCTCTTTTATGCTCCTTTAAATTGCAACAAGCTTTTCTTCTTGTGTTGCGTCGAGGGTTACGCTAACAATTACAGGTAACGTGTCGTTATCACCCAGAAAGACATACTTCAAATGGGTCGACAATAGCTTCAAATCCAAGGTAAGAGCTTGTTCAATTGACGGTTTAAACACAGGGACCGTCCTATTAGACAGATCCAAAGATTCCAATTGCCAATTCTGTCTTATCTCACAAATATTAGCCTCAGCTTTGTGGTCACATTCAATTAGGATATCATCAGTGAATGTCACTACATCTTCATTTGGAACTGCTGAACTTCGTTCATTAAATTCTTTCATAATTATTTGATCCAGCACATCAAAGTGGTGACATTGCTCTTTACTTCTTGATGGAAATGCTTCAAACACACTAAAGGTCACATGCTCGTCATTATGACGCATAATGAGTTCACCCTTGAAAACGTCAATAAGAGTGTGTCCCATTACTAAGAATGGTCACCTCAAGATGATGGGCACTTCTTTATTTGCTTCACAGTCATGGATTATAAAATCAACAAGGAACACGAGCTTAGCAACTTGGACAAGGACATCTTTGATCTGGCCTTCAGGTTGTGCTAGAGATCTGTCAGCAAGCTGTAATGTCACCGTAGTGGGTTTCATCGATCCAATTCCTAACTTCCTGAAGGTGGACAAAGGCATAAGGTTAATACTAGCTCCTAGATCACATAAAGTTTTACCTAGATAATGATTTCCAATAGAGCATGGGATTGTGAAGCTGCCAAGGTCTTTCATCATTAGTGGAATCTTATTTGTTAGCGCAGTGCTACACCCCTCTGTGAGCGCAATCGTCTCGAATTCGGATAACTTTTTTTCTTAGATAACAGCTCTTTCATATATTTCCCATAGCTAGGTATCTGCACAAGACCATCTACAAGAGGTATGTTAATGTCTAATTACTTCAAAGTAAAAACAAACTTCTGATAATCCTAATCATGGTCTTTCTCTTTAAATCTCTATGGAAATGGCAAAGGTATATTGTCAGTTGGTTGTTATGGAATAATCGATTGCATCGACATAGGAAGTTGTGTCGACATTTTTGTTGGGCGAATTGTAGGCATAGTCTTTACTACAATTGGCTCTTCCTCATTTATTTCTGCTGGGCTCTCTTCAAAAACAACTTCTCTTTGTTGCATTGGTTCAGCAGTCTGCTTTCCAGTCCGCAGCGTGATAGCCTTGCAATGTTCCTTCCCCTCCTGCATCGGATTCTCCATATCACTAGGCAAAGAACCTGATGACCTTGAGCTTAAGTTAAAAGCCAACTGTCCTAACTGCGCTTCCAACACATGAATGGAAAAGGAGTTACCTTTAACGATCGCTTCAGTTCACATAATATGCTCTCGCATCAGTGCTTCAAGAGCAGCCATAGGATCTGATCTTTGTTGAGAAAACTATTGTTGATGTTGCTGATACTGTCCTTGCATATGTTGCAACGCAGTCTATTGTGGCAACATCTGGCTATGTTCCTGCATTTGATTAGGATTCGAACGTACCTGAGAATTCTGATTATAATTCTACTACTGATTGTTGTTGTAAATCCCTTGTCTATAACTCCCTTGCTGTGAGGAATTTCCATATCTATATGTAGATGCATTTTGATTCCCCTAAGGTTGTGGATTTCAATTAGAATTGTTGTATGAGTTACCATAAGAATTTTCTCTAATGTTGTTAACATAAAATGCATTCTCAGCATGTTGTGGGCAATCCTCATAACTAGGGTTGTCACTGCAAATTTCACATGAAAATGTCAGGACATCCATTTGTTATGCCACTTGAATAGGGGAAACGTCACTTGTTCCCTTCATGTTCTTTATAATGTTGGCCAAAGAGGATACATGTGCCCTTAAAGTTGAAATAGCATCTAATTCAAGAACACCAAGATTAGTTTTTACCTCAGCAGAACGAGAGATAGGATATTGATAATCATCCTGTGCAATCCTCTCTAGAATTCATACAACTTCAGTGTAAGTGCAATCCAACAAGGGACCATTTGCAGATGTGTCGACAAGATTTCTTGTTTGGGAATTTAATCTGTTGTAAAAGATCTTGATCTGAGTCTCTTATTGAATTCCATGCATCGGGCAACGTCTAAACAGAGTCTTATAACGCTCCCATGTTGTATGTAAGTTCTCATCATCTAATTGATGTACGCTGTGATATCATTGCGCAACCTTGCATTCATTATCCGCAGATTGAATCTCAAAACAAATTGTGTTGCTAACACATTCCATGATGTAATGGATCCAACCAACGAATCCAAGAACCATGTTCTTGCTCTTCCCTACAACGAATAAGGGAATAATTACATTTTCAAGGCATCTTCAGAGACACCATGTTGACTAAAAGATGCGTAAATAAGCAGAAATGATTTTAAATGTTCTCATGCATCCTCATGAGGTAGACTCGCATATTCCCCATTTGAATTGCGCATCTGAAACATAACCGGTTTCAATTAGAAGTTTCCAACTTGTATAGCTGGCCTTACCACCCCTGGTTGCAAATCATCCAGTACAGGAACAACAAAATCCCTGATTGTCCTATTTTGTACTTGCTCTTCTTGTGGAGGAAGTGGTGGTAAATTATTTATTCATTATGGCGGTATTGGGAATGGCATCTTGTGGCAGCAATGGTGGTAGGTTGATGTTGTTGTTGTTCCCAGCCATTTTCTTTTGTTCTTGCTTCCTGTTTCGGATAGTTCGTTCGAGTTTTGGGTCAAAGTTTACAATATCCTTAGAATTTCTTCTTGTGGATATGCAACTCCTAAAGAATAAAGAGAAAAACAAAATAAAGTTAAACAGATTAATAAAAATAAAAAGTTAAGTAAGGAATCAAAAATTGCAACTACAAAAATAAGGATCAACCAAACGTCATTCCCCGACAACGGTGACAAAACTTGATCGGCCTGTAACGTCACAGCGATTGTGCAAGCGGACAAACGTTAATGAAAGTATAGTTGATAGATTGATTCTATCGGATATAGATCTCACAAGGAATGGGTACTTGATCCTTAAATGGTAAAGTAACTAATACTAATATTAGAGAAAATGCTAGTAAGGATGTCAGCGCAATTTAATCAGATCTGCACACTAAGACAGTAAAAATTGTCAATGTAATTATAAAAGTTAATTGTCAAAGCAA
The DNA here is from genome assembly GCA_005610355.1 of Gossypioides kirkii. Lineage (NCBI taxonomy): Eukaryota > Viridiplantae > Streptophyta > Magnoliopsida > Malvales > Malvaceae > Gossypioides > Gossypioides kirkii. The sequence continues at coordinate 13,620,789 of CP032255.1, forward strand.
CTGAAAGTAAATCAAATTGTTGTTGAAATGTCGAGAATTTAAATGCATGAAAATAAAAGTGTGATCAAGTGCGAAGAATTGGAGTGAATAACTGATTTTACTAAGTAGGAACGCTAGATGCGTTGATAAGGTATTGTATAGACGAATTATCGCAGCAATAAAGCTCCAATGAAATCTTACCAATTACATCTCTCTGTTTAATCGAGACTTAAGCACCCACAATAACCACACCTCTCAGTGCTAGGAATGTTGTGCACTCAAGAACAAATGACCAGAATCCCTTTTAATCCCAAGAAACTCTTGTTGACTTGCTTGTTAACCTAACTCGTCACCGCATCTCCCAATGTCAGTAGACTACAATTCCACTCTCATGTTTAATGCAGTTAAGTTCAAGAATAAAGAGATGAGGAGAATTAAATAAGAATCAAAGTAATCTAACATTGAAAGATATTCCCATATTCATTCAATTGTCAATAATAATTCTTCAACATAAGAGAGGAGTTAACACATACATCGAAGCTTACTATCCCTATACTACTAGGACTATTCCTTAACTGCTCCTCTTGCGTTGCATCGAGCACTTCTCGTCTGAAGTAGTTGCTCCTTCGCTCAATCAGCTCACCGTTCTCCAGCATAAATCTCCAAAAACACAAAGTATTTACAGAATTAATTCATTCACCTCTTGATATCTTTCCTTCATATTTTCCCCTCTATTTATAGGCTTCAAGAATGGTAGATCTCATCTTTTCTCAGATCCAAAACGAATTTGAAGCTGTCAAAGTTTGTTGAAAATCCAGCTGTACACTGACGCAGGTCTGGTGTAATCTTTATAGATCTGCAGATTGTTGCCGCATCTCTAGCTGTGATCTATAATCTTTAATTGCAGCGACAACATGTGAAATTCCTATGCTGGTGCTTCCTGGTATGCTTGTAGCTTGGATTCACTCATACAAATTAAAGATTTCTATGCAAAACATCTTTGGCCGCAATTTTAAGCTAACTTGTGGATGCATTCTTTAAATTCGTTCTAGCATCAATCTTCTGAGATGGATCCCTACGCTGATAATTTCTACACACAATACATAGGTTGCATGTGGCAACATTAGTACATAAAAGAGATAAAAATAACAAGAATTTAAGCCAAACAATAATGAGTTAGAAAATATAAATACTAAGTATGAAATGTCTATTATGCATGCTAAATATAATACAAAAGAGACAATTAATACATAAATTTAGGGAGAAAATAGGTGTCATTTCTAATGCTATCACTTAGTATATGTTTATTTGGTCTAGTATTGATGTTTGGAAGTGATTAGGAGGGCTGGAGTGATTGATTTTGTGAGGAATCGAGTTTTCGACTTGATGATACGAATCCGGTAAGGTAACTTTGAGAGAGAATTTCATGTAGCCTAGTTGATGAAAATTTGTGTTTAGTATATCTTTTGAAATTTGGTAATATCTATTTTATCTCTGTTGAAGCTCCGAATCTTGAAGAGGATTAAGCTAATCGAAATTGAAGTTTGGATTTGCTTGGTTGATCACTTGATTATGGTTGAGTTGGTTGTGTGGTGAGTGTTATTAAAAGGCGATTTGGTAAATTGACCCTCATTTATGCTTAATTAGATGATTAATTACTTATTACAAATATTTAATTAAGTTTTGGTTGGTTAATTTTGTAAGATTATTGATATATGTTCAAGTGATAAAAATTTTATTAAGTGTTGGTAAGTGAGCATCTAGTGATTTATGTGCTTTGATTGGGTTGATTATAATGATGATTTAAGCATGTATGCTGGAGTTTTTGGTTCATGGTATGTTGATATTTCACTTGATAATGAACATTGATAATTGATAATTGGTATGCTTGATTTAATTTGATGTTAAAATGACTATGTTTATGATTCACATATGCAATTTGACACTTTAAATTAATCACATTATTGATTGAAATTATATTATGATTGATTGATTATATTGGCATTATAGAATGGTGGATCTATTGGATATAGTTGGCATGCCATAGGATTTGTGAGTACTCACTATATTGATACTTTATTTGTGAGTAATGAGACTCTAGGAAGACTGATTTGGAGTAGGTAAGGGAGTGTTAAGCTTGTGTCTCCACTCAACGGGATTGATTTTAGGCGATATAAAGGAGTGTATGGCTTCGACCCGCTCAATTCGAGACTGATTTTGATTTTGATTGGGAGTAAGGAGATCCGTTTATCTAATGTATGATCACTCGGTTAAGTCATGAATGTATATGGCAATATAAATGTATGAAATGTTACATGCTAAGTTGATTATTGGATGCCATGATTGATTATGATTTTGGATACATGGTTAAGCATATGACATTGAACTATTATGGATTGATATTGTAACTGAAAATTGGTATTTGACTGGCTTCGATTTAAGCATGATTTGGGTGCTAATTTACTTGTCGGTTTAAGCTCATACCCTCACTTTCATGCAGATATTCGACCGGATTGAGGAGCTGAGGAGCCGAGCAAGAGAGTTCCAAGAGATTAATGCTCGGTAGAGATTTAGTTACACATTTTAGAGATTGTAATCGGGCATTGTGGAACTCTCGAGACTTAGTTTAATTTTGGTTGTAATTGGACTTGGTTTTTTAGTATCATATATGCATGTTTGGGTTTGATTATTGAATAATTTATTCTGTATTGTTGCTTGATAACACGGTATGTGAGGCATGATGTTTACACTAACAATTGTTTAAATGAAGCTTCCATGAAGTGGTTTATTAACAACTAAGGTATGCCACTTGTTTGAATTAATTGATGGGTGGTATGCATGAAATTGATTGTTTAGTTCGATTTAATTGAGGCTTAATTGGTGTTAATAAATTCAATTGAAAGTGTATAAATATGTATGGTATTTAATTGTAGCTAAATCGAGTTTAATTGGCCATTAAAATATTCAAAATCAGGTTTAAAAAGGAATTTTTCGCACAAAAAATGGCAGTGGACATCAAACGGGCATGTGGGTTTTTAGGGTTTTGAATTTTGGTCTTTTTAAAATTTTATTCTAATCCGTTTAAATTACAAATTAGTCTTGAAACTTGATAAGTCTAATCAGGACCTTAAATGATAAGGAAACTTGGTAAAATTTTAGGATTAGAATCATAATTGATAAAATTTGTTACAAACGCACTCAATTTAATATGCGGGTATAGTACTAATAGTTTGAAAATATTACGATTTAGTCCTTAATGTTAAAACTTTAATTAGACATAGTAAATAAACTCGAATTAAGCTGAAATTTTTAGAGTTTACATAAATTGACTAAAAGAAGGTTGGTAAATGTTTGGATCTAAAATCAGCTTAGTTTAACCATAGGTGGTAAAACAACGAAAATGCCCTTAGGTTAAATTACATATAAAAAGATTAAAATTGGTTCACAAATTGCTTCCGCATTAATAAATAATTAATAATTAGATAAGATTGAGGTGTTATAATGTTGGGGTCTGTCTTGGGTGGTTGTTAGCCGGAGAGTCACTTAGGTGACTAATGTAACGCTTCGAATTTGGGTCTATCCGTCCCAGTCGAGTTTCGGGTGTCACAGATGTTATGCACTAATTTTTAAAGTACAATCTAGGAATATAAAAGAAAGTGGGAGGATATTTTTGATGCGTTTTCTATTGTGTCAAGCAAATGAAATTTGACTTTTATTTATAGTTCTCATGTCTCTTTATAGGAACAGAACTATCTAAATGAATAATCACATCTTTTAACAATGAACATGATTTATGATTCATTGTTAATAATAAAGTGGTATAATTTTTCAATTTAAGAGACATAATTCATCACTATGAAATGTGATAACTCTTGATTAATAACCAAGTGATATATATTTTGTGTGTTTATAACTTTTCATTTACAAGTATTAGAGCACTATATATATTTTGAAATGTTTCAACACCTCCAAATGTGTTATCAAAAATTACCTTTATTAGTGGGAAACAAGAACAAAAACCATTCCTTTACTTAATAGAAGTCTATGTCTCCCAAGCCAAGAATGACCAAAAACTTTTAGTACCATCATTATATTGTAGCCTCTTCAATAATAACAAACTACAAAAATCCCCTAAGCTAAGGATATCCTACCAAATCCTTCTTCAACTGTTATATCAAAAATATCTACAACTACGTTGGTATCTACTTACCATACTACTCCTATCCAGTACACCAAAATTACATGCAAGCATACCTATAAGATCTAACCATCCACTAACACCAACCACAAGAAGCTTGGCCTTAAAGCCTTACGCCAAAAAATCTTTTCACTTCAACTGTCTAATAATATTAGGAGAACTTGGCCCAAAAGGAGCTATTTCAAACACAGCTCCTTAGACAAACCAACCCTTACTATGAGGAACATTTGCTCGAAATGGCTTACATGAAATAGCCAAATGATGTTATGGACGCCTAATTTTATCTGGAGTCTCTACAATTCTCAACAAAAGTGAAGGGAACATCTATCAGGGCAGCTTCATGAATGATTGGAACGTCTATCGGGGAAACTTTATCATTGATTGGAACATCTATCAGCATAGCTTCATCATTCTATTCGACGCCAATGTTGGCTTCTCCTTCTAAACATACCACTATTTTCATATTTCTCTTTCTTCCACGCCTACCTACTAAATGAAGAAAAAACCATGGTTGAATAACTCTAAAAAAGTACTAGATATAGATATGTGATTTAATTCAGAGTCATATTGTCAAGTGTTTGAATACACAATAGATATGGGTATTTCATGAAAATTGGAAAGTTGGAGTTAGTGGTAGAATATGCTTAAAAAGTTATTAGAAAGTGATAGATACCATTTGGTGTAGTAGAAGCTGATGTAGTAAGATTGCACATGTGCATTACTATATTTGGAGAATTGTAAGCATCAACACTTTCAAAATTCTCTGAATTTTTTCTCTCCATAGTTTAAGCCTCTCTAGTTTCTCCATAAGTCACTAACTACTAAAGTTGAAAACTAGTATAATGATTGTTGGGGAAAAACTCCCAAACCACGAAAGAATCATTACAAAGGAAGAGTTAAAAAAAACATGTAAACAATTTGAGAAATGAACTTGTTTAGAGTTTAGGAAAATAGCATGCTTTGTAGAAAAAGTGCTAGTGGTCCACTTTGGTCGTTGCTCTCCTTTTTCTTCTTTCCACTAACAAGGAGAATGCCATTCATTTCATACCTTTTTACTCAAGAAGTGAACGAAGAGTAATATTGCGTTGTTTATGGCGGTATTTCTACAATAATAAGATATTATTGAACATTAGTGACAAATGAGATATATATTTGCCTACATATAGGATAATAAGAGTAATAATGAGATAATATTGTAAAAGTCATTTAAAGATAATTAATTACCTTATCAATCCTCTCATTTTTGCGTGGACTTTCAGTAACAATCAAATTGTTTAGGAAGTCAGGTAGCGACTTTAACAGATAAGCAAAGCATTCAAGATAACCATGAAATTATAGCACAAAACATGTAAGAAAACAGTAGTTAATAAAGCTATTTGTTTATGTTTCTAAGGTGTGCCGATGCTTACCTTATATCTTCTCTTCGGAGTACGAGCTTGAGCTTCAAGAAGCAGCGTAGAGACAGGGGTTGCCTTTTTTATATAATCGGTTGTTTCTACGAGTACCAATTTCAAACCATTTATTAAAATCTATTAGGACAATAACTTTGTTATACTATATATGAAAAAAAACTAAAATAGTTTATATAAAAACACACAGACATGATAAATAATTAACCTTTTGAATAGAAAGAACTACAAAATGAATATGATAATCTACTTGAAAGACCTTAACGATATCTAAATTAGACATAAAATATGTGGAAAGAGTTTAATATTAAAAGCCTTGTGTTTAACAATTTTAATAAAATATTTTTAAACCTTAAGCTAACATCCAAAAATAAAATTGTAAGTGTTCAGTTACTTCAAAAAATAAAGCTTTAAAAATATTTTTTTGAAAACTAAAATTATTTTCACTATTTGTATGAAATAAGTTTTACAAATCTTTATTTCTAAAAATTATGAATTGATATGGAAAAGTTTAGTGCTAAACTTAAGGGATCTCTTTTTCGCTCACTCTTATTTATATTATTGGGGCATTGCTAATTTACTTTATTTAAAAAACTTTCAGGTGGTGCAACCTAGCTAAAAAAATCTAAAATAGGCTTTTTTCTTGGTAATGTTCATAAGAGGAAGATTGGTGGAGTTTAATAGAAATCTATATACAATTATTTAGATTGTTGGTAATGGTTGGTGCATGAATCAGGTTCTCATTCTTCTTCTCTTTGTTTTAGTTCTGATCTCATGGACTTAATACATGGGAGTTTATATGAAACATATTGATGTGACTTAACCATAATCACAACATCTTGTAATAAATAGGTACATATCATTTTATATATTCCAGTTGGAGAAAGTTATTTGTGGGATTTACAAGGTTCAACAACAAACAAAGTATTGGAGAAGAGTAAAGCTTATTATGAAGATGAATGGAATATGGACTCAAGTGGCTGCTATTTATGACTGTAAGGAGATTCAAAACCCATGTGTTGTTCATAAATTTGATATGGAAGATATGCAAGCCATCAAGGTTGATGATGGTAGTTGGCCAATTGGGAAGGTGCTTGGTGGGGATTACGAAATGATTTCTCCCGACGTTAGAGAGAGATAGGGTAGGTAGTAGATATAGGTATTCGATATGTGTACTTTATGAAAATTGAAAAGCTAGAGTTAGAGGTAGAATATGCTTAAAAATGAGTAGAAAGTGATACCTTTTGGTGCTAAAGCAGTAACAGGATTAGGAATGCACATGTTGTTGAAAGTTTCTATCATTTGATATTGTTCTTCGGGGATATACATTCCCATCTTTGGAGAAATCCAAAGTTCCACATTGTCAATATTCTCATACTTTTTTATCTCATTAGCTAAAGCAGGTGGTTCTTCTACTTTCAACTGTTCAGCTCCTTCTTGAAATGCCAATATAACAGTGACATGGGAAGAAACTTTCAACCCTCAAAAGGATCATCACTATGGAAAAAAAAAATTTTATGTAAATAAATATGAGAGGTGAACTTGTTTTGGGTTTAGAGTTTATCAAATAGCACACTTACTTGAAATGGTTCAAGTAATCTAGTTTGGTCTTCGTTCTCCTTTATCTTCTTTGGAAACCCAAAGTAAAGGTCTTTCGATTTATACCTTTCTAGCTTAGCTATTGATTAAAAATGAAGATGCAATTCTTTGTGATAATAGTTCTGCCATGATGAGATATTATTAGACAACATTGATAAAGGAGATATATTTTTGCGAAAAAATAGATTTGAAGAGTTGTAAAATTCATTTGACTGATTGACATGTATAACATTCAAGATAACGATAATTATAACATAAAATATCTACAAAAAACGGCAGTTAACAGGGTTGTTTGTTCAATTTCTAAGGTGTGTTGCTCCTCTTGAAATTAGGTTATTACCCTATTGTTTCTTCTCTTTGGTGGTTGGACTTGAGTTTCAAGAGGTGCGAGAGAAACAAGGGCTGCTATTTCTGGGTCTATCAATTTTAAACCATTTGGTAAATCATGTCAGAAATAAGGAAAATATCTTTGTTTAGTATATAACTATAAGTAAAATTGTATGACACATTGGAATATATTTAGAACAATAAAGAATAAGAAAATTTACCTAAAACAATATATTTAAAATTAGAAAGAATCAATAAATCTACCTAAAACCATATATTTAAAATAGGAAAGAATCAGAAAAGTTAACTAAAAAATCCTTCAGGATAATAATACAAGGGAATAACTTACTTTAGGCACCAATAAGATCTTTCCGCATCATCAATTTTTTTCTCCTTATCATCTCTAGCCCTAGACTTATTGATAACAGGGATGCATAGAGGGTGATTGAAAGATTGAACGGATTCTACCTAATGGGATTTAGAATCAAGGTACCTCAGGCAAAAGATAAGGGGCCAAGGAAGATATGGAGGAAGGTCTTAACTCAAAAAGAAAAAGAATCAATCGCTGATATGAACAAAGAAAGAGAAAGAAATGAAATGGCAGGAAAAATGGAAAGCAGAGCTACAATACCAGAAACGAAAATAGTGACAGGATATGTTGATAATGAAAGGTTATGGAGTTTCCAGAAATGTCTAGTATGCGAATCATTAATAGTAAGTGACTCAAAAAGCTTGAATGATCGTATTGCGAAATTCGGAATAGGAGAAATTTTGGTAAAAAGGATCCAAGGAAAATACTTCTTGATTGAAATTCTAGATGATGAATTAATGGACCTATTAAAACAAACAAATTGGTCTTACTTAAAAGAGTTCTTCATCAACATTGAGCCATGGTCAGAGAATTTGAAGTTCAAGGAAAGGGTGGCGTGGATAAAAGTGTTTGGAGTCCCGCTTCACTGTTGGAGTTATGATACATTCAATCGTGTTGCAAGTATTTGGGGAAGATTGGAATCTGTTGGAAATAATCTTACAAAGATTCAAAGCTATGAAAAAATAGAGTTACTGATATCAATTTCTCAAACAGACACGTTAGATGAAGTTATTAATTTGGAGGTTGGAGACAAATGCTATCCGATAAAAGTAAGAGAGAAGGGGTTATCGAAAGTGGAAGAGGAAAGTTCAGTACATAAAAAATGGGGTAAGAAATCGAAAGATGACAGCATATCGAAATCAGAATCGGCAGTGAGGGTCAGGCCAGAAGTCTCAGAAGAAGGAAGAGTGATCGTCTCTCTTAGGGAAACAAAAGAAAATAGTCTCGAAAAGAGGAGAATTTTTCTGTTTGTCAAAAACTGTTGGAGGAAGAAGGTATGGAGGGGGTGTCGAACTTTGTGCAGATAAAAGATGCTAAAGAAGGTGACGTGGCAAGGAGCAAAAATATGAAAAGGGCATGGGAGGATATTCTGTGCATGGGCCTAGGTAATATTACTGGGTCAAAACAAAATCCAAGTGAAGAGGAATAGGTTAATGGTTCGAAGGAAATATTGGGTTTCAACAAGGTTGATGGCAACAGTTCAAAAAAATCATGCAACCCAGAAAGAGATGAGCATGTAGATCAGGTTTCAGAATTAGACAGAGGGCTTGATAGAGAATCAGATTAGGAATTTGAAAATGAAATAAACCAGGTGATCTCAAACAGAAAAAAGAAGAAGAAGCTGAACAAGAAAATTCAATCAATGTACAAGATCCAAAGTAACGTTTTATCATTAAAGGAAAAAAAGAAAAGAGACAGAAACCTGAAAAAGGAAAGAGGAAAGACAGTTGGCAATCTTGATGATAGGATCGTGAACATATCTCTCTCTGATTCAGACATTAGCAACAGAGCCAGAGCAATCTTGAAAGAAGCAAAAAGCACTTGAGCAATCAGGAAAAGTATGGGGTTAGGAATTTGTGGTGATGAAGGAGAAGTTATTAAAGATATAATGAGAGCAGAGCTACTGTAATCATTAGCAGTCTGAGAGAAGCACGATATTGATAACAAGGGATTGAAGTAGAGGCTACAAGAAAATTGCTTTCATCTGGTGAGTTTAATCTTTAATTTATTGTTCGCTATTTAGAGTAAAGTTGCTTGTGGGGTTATTAGGCAAAAATGCGGATCGTATCATGGAATGTTAGGGATCTTAGCTCTACAGTAAAAGTGGCAGGGGGGTTAGAAGAATCATTAGGAAATAGAAGGCTAATTGTTGTTTCATTCAGGAAAGTAAATTAGGAATTATTTTGAAGGAGATTGTTAAAAAACTATGGTATGATGATAACTTTGAATTCAGTTTCATAACTACTAATGGTTGTTCAGGGGGTTTGATTTCGGTTTGGGACAAAGAATGCTTCGAAGTAGTTAGAACTCTTTGCGAGGATAGGTTGATTATTTGTAAAGGTAAATGGAAAGATGATGGAGAGTTTGTGACAATGATAAATGTTTATACTCCAAACTCTTCTATTGATCAAAAATCACTTTGGGAAATACTGAAGGAAAAGAGAAATCAGTTTCAAGATCCTTAGATTATGGATGGAGATTTTAATTCGGTTTTAAGTAGAAGTGAAAGATGGAATTGCTCGGGAGTTGATCAAGGATTAAACGAATTTAGTAATCTAATTAATTGTTACAATTTGGTTTACTTACTAATGATAGGAAAGAAGTTCACTTGGATTGGTCCAGGAAACAAAAGAAGAAGACTAGACAAATTTCTCGTTGAAGTTAGATAGATGGTGAGGCACAAGCACATTCAACAATGGGGACTAAACAAATCATTCATATTCCAATACTTCTAACCACAGAAGAGACAGATTGGGGTCTTACTCCTTTCAAGTTCTATAATGCATGGCTAACAAAGAAAGGATGTGTTTCTATGGTTAAGGAGGAATGTGCTAGGTTGGGTGGTAATGGGGAGCGACTCTCAACAAAGCTAAGAAAATTGAAAGTGAAATTGAAGAAATGGAACAATGAGGAGGACTGCATTGTGGAGGGGAGTGTTAATTTTGTGGAAGATAGGCTCATGGAATTGGAAGACTTGAAGTGTATGAGGAGTTTGGAGGGAATAAATTATGTCCTTTACTGATACAGGTTTGCTCATACGTGGTGCTGGGATGGCTACTGGAAGTCGAACTAAGACTAGAAAATTTTCATCATTTCTTTGCTAAAATTGACATAAGGAACTACTTGTCATTCCAGAAAGCAGAGCACACTAGAAATGACATGGAATTATCAATGGCAATCACTGGAAGGAATAGAAAAGAGCTGTTCAAAGCATGGTGGTAATTTTTTGAGGATGTAAGCAGGATAAAGTAGAGACATCTGGTTGTTTTGTCTTTTGAGGAAGCAGTTTATATTCATGAAGTTTCTCTATTTTAGTTAGGATTTGCTATTTTGGTTTTATGTATTTGACTTTATTGCTTCTTTCGATAGAGCTTTTGGATGTTGCTTGCTGGTTTTGACAGCATCATTTTGGCCAATCATTCCTTTGCTCTTGACTGTTCTAAAAAAAAGCTAGAGCAAATTTTTCTCTTGTTTAAATTAAAGATTATAGGGCTGCTTTTGCATAGATGGAACTTGGAGACATTATAAACATTACACGTCATTGAGGGAGATTTTATCTCTATGCAAGAGAGCACTCTCAATCTTTCTAATTTCTCTAACGGTGTGGTGTTAAGAAATAGTTTTATGAAGTTGAAATTGTGAAAGAGAATGGAGTGTTTGACATTAATGTCATGAAAATGTTAATGGGGTAGTTCTTGATGGAATTTGAAGGATTGATTCGTTGAGATTGATTATTAATCTTGTTTCACCTTTCTCAAGCATAAAACTACACAAGTAGAGATTTGTGGTATTCCATTAGAAGATTGGAACTACAAAACATTCCAAAACATTGCTAGAGTGTGGGGCAATCTTTTGTCAATGGAAAGTAACCCTCAAATTTAAGGATTTAAGGAAAACAACAATGCTCACCACTAGAAACCAACTTAAGAAGATTGTTAATATAATTCATCTCAATTACGATGAAATACAACACCTAGTTAGAGTTACGAAGTTACCTGAAGCGAATAATTTCTACTTTAAGTGTAAAGGCTACTACATCAATCTATATAACAGCCAGGTGGGGGCTTTCTCCTAACGTGAGAGAGAGAGAGAGCAGGTATTAGATATAAGTATTCGATATGTGTACTTTATGAAAATTGAAAAGTTGTAGTTACTGGTAGAATATGCTAAAAAATGAGTTGAAAGAGATACCTTTTGGTGCTGGTGTAGTAGCAAGATTAGGCATGTACACGTTGTTGCAAGGTTTTACCATGTGATATTGTTCTTTGGGGATAAGCGTTCCTGTCTTTGGAGAAATCCAAGTTCCACATTGTCAACGTTCTCATAATTTTTTATCTCATTAGCTAAAGCAAGTCGTAATGACTCGATTAGCGGTGGCACTGATCGATGCTTTTACGTCACAACAGTTGTGCAAGCGAACACACGTCGATGTAAATATAGTTGATAGAACAATTCTATCGGATATCGATCCCACGAGGAATGGGTTCTTGATGTTCAGATGTCGAAGCAACTAATACTAGAATTAGATAAAATGTGAGTACTGAAGTCAGTGCATTTATGTCAGATCTGCGCACTAAAATAATCAGGAATGTGAACGTAATTAGAGTTAAACTTCAGAGGTTAAAAGTCAGTGTATTGAAAATAAATCCAATTGTGTTGAGTGTTGAGTGCTGAATATTTACATGCATAAAATGTAAATATGATCAAGTGTAGAAGGGTAGAAATGGTTCACTGATTTTGCTAAATCGTAACGCTAGATGCATCGACAAGGTAAATATAGATGGAATGTCACTGCAATGAAGTCCCTTTGAGTTCTTACCAACAACAACTCTTTACTTAATCCCGACTCAAATAACCACAATCACTCCGCCTCTTTGTGCGAGCAATGATGTGTATTCAAGAACAAGTAACTGGAGTTTGTCCCAGTCCCAAGCATCTCTCGCCTAACTTATTTGTTAACCCAACCTGTCACCGCATCTCTTGATGTCGACGCACTGCAATTTCACTCTCATGCTTAAAGCGGTTAGATCCAAGAATAAATAGATAAGCAGTGTGAAATAAGAATCAAAATGATTTAACATTAAAAGACACTCTCGTATTCATTTAATATCATCAAAATCAATCATCATTTAAGAAGAATAAAAGAGTACAACGAAGCTTACTATCTCTAGTCTACTAGGCCTACTCCCTAATTATTCCTCTTGCTTTGCATCAAGCGCCTCTCGTTAGAAGTGGTTGCAGACTTGCTTCATCAGCTCCTCGATTTCCATCTCAAATCTCCAATTCACATAGAATTTTCAAATTTAACTCCCTTCGCTCTTGATGATTTCTTCTTTCTTTGTTCGTCTATTTATAACCTCCAAAATGTTACAGGTTTCAGCCTTCATTTTTAGATCCAGATCTAGATCTTGCAGCTGTCAAAATTAGTTAGATTACAGCTGTGCACTCACGTAGTTCTAGTGTGTTCTTCAGTGATTTGTAGATTGTCATTGTATCACTAGGCACATTTTGAAATCATAATTGTAGCGACATCTATGAAATTCCTGCGTTGATGCTTCCAATTGTGAATTCAGCTTGATTCTACTCATTCGAGGTTCAGTTTCAATGCGGTGACATCTCTTGGTCGCAATTTCTAGTTGATCTTGTTGCTGCATTCGTCCAGCATTAAGCTTTTAGACTGAGTTCCTGTGCTGATAATATTAAGACGCAATATATCGGCTGCTTGCGTCAACATTAGTGCAAAAAGAGGTAAAAATACCAAGAATTTAAACCAACTAGCAATGAGTTAGAAAATATAAAAACTAAGTATGAAATGCTTATGATGCATGCAAAATATGACATAAAAGAGACAATTAATACCCAAATTTAGGGAGAAAATATATGTCATTTGCAATACCATCACACCCCCAAACTTGAGTTTTTACTTGTCCTTAAGTAAACAAAAATTAACGAAGTCACAAGCAAAAATATCACCGCAATCATTATTCTCACAACTTAAATTTTCTGAAATTCTAATGTACAAATTGTATTCACATGATAGAATAATGCGCTGACAATTTATATGCATGAATAATTAAAACTGCAACTTCATAAATGTTAGTATCATGCATTGAGTCTTAATCTTCCTTTAACCAATACAGCATTTAAAATTTTTTCTTTTTCATTTTCTTCCTTTTTCTCATTTTTCTTTTTCAAGTGATTAAGAGATGTCATTGCATTACTCTACCTTTGTTCCTGGGCAGTAATGATGGGGTGAAACAAACCTCTAGGAGGTATGTAATTGCTCCGACACACACTCTTGTAGTTATAGGCTTTGGCTAGATGATTTTTCTAAACCTGCAGCGGAGTGTTCTCCCTTGAAAAGTCACAATGCACTCACATTGGAGTGTCTTTTATTCATACAATGTCGCTGCAACTAATCAGTTAGTTCAAGATTCAAACATTCACACTATCCATTCATTACTGAAGCAATTCCAATCATTCATTCAAAAATAAAAGACTCACTATACATTCACATTCATCCAATTTATACATCAGCATTCCAAGCAAATCAAGATTTACGCATAAAAATAAAAACATTGTGGGTACATTTTTGTTGAAATTCTGCATATTTTCATTAACACAAGAAACAAGTAAAATTCAAAAATATGTGGGTGTAATTGCATTTCCATCTCACACAAATTCCCCCAAACTTAAAGTACGCATTGTTCCCAATGCACTGATATTAATAAATATATATATATGAAAATGCAATGACAATGTAAATGCAGCGACAATAAAAATGCAATGACATTAATAATGTAGGGACAATTATACTACAGCTACATGATATGCATGAAAACTAAACTAAGTGCTAAAAAAAAAACTAACTCAGTATACTGCAGCCAAAGATGTGGCTGCATTGTTTTTTTTTCTGTTGTGCTTCCCTTCCTCCTTGTGCCTCATTTTCTTGTCTTTATGCTTCCTCTTTCTGTCCTTCGTACCAGCTGGATCAGTGGATTACTCCTCTTCAGTTGGTTGGGTGGCGGCCTCATCGATAGTTACATTTGATAGGTGGACTTCTGCAAGTGGTGCTATATCAGACACTATGGCCAAATGATTACAATCTTCAGCACTGCTAGTAACTGCCTCAGCCTAGCTCACTTCAGATGGAGCCACGTTTGCATTGGATACCCTCACATTTACGGGTGCTTCGATAATATCCTCAACGGTATCTGTCAGGGCATCGTCTTGCTTTTCCTCCTACTTCTCTGCAAGGTCTTTCTTCTCAAATTCTTCCTTTCTTTCCTTCTCCTTCTCTTGGCCTTCTTCTTGTTCTACTTCTCCTTCTTCAGGCTGTTCCTACTTAGTGGTGTCTTTGTCTGCTCCTTCCTCTACTTCATACTTATGGATACAATTAGAGTATGCACTTCCTCAACCATAGCTGTCCTCTCTGCCATATTAGCCCCAAGGCTATTCGAGAACTCTTCTTCAAACAAGTTGACTATAGTTTTGTAACAATCCTCCATAGCATTAGAATGCTCCTCGTGCTCCTCGTAATCTGAAATGTGGATTCTTGTTGGAGATGGAACATGTTGTGGCCTGCCATCAAGAGTAGGCTGGTTAGAGGATGAGGTAGCTTTCTTAATAATAGGTGGGAAGACAGGGAACTCTGGTAGAGGATTTGGGCTCAGACTTCTCAATGTGTTGATAATAGATTTGTTTCATATTCTTATGTACGCATAAAATAGATTTTGTCTGTAGTCCATGTCTTCCAATGCGTTGACAATATGAATCTGGCACATGTCGATGCGATCAATGTTTAGTTCCATTGCAGCCAACCTCTTCCCCAACTGAGGGTCTGTGGGCGCATTATCCTATTTTTCCTTCTTCTTTCTCTTCTCCTTCTTCTTGGGTGCTTTTTTTCACTATCGGTGCCTCTTGCTCTCTCATCATTCTCTCTACTGAGATTTCATTGATGGGGCTCTTATTCTCTAGCACCTCTTTACCATCTCTGGGTACAATACCCCATTGTTTACATAGCAGCATGATTAAAGAAAGAAAGGGTCCTTGCTAAGAAAGCTTTATTGAGTCATTTTATAATGCACCGACAAGATGTACTTTATGATGCATCGACAAAAAGATAATTTTTTTTATTCTTTCATAAGACTTGGACTATTGCTTCAGTTCACAAAATATGCTCTCATAACAGCTCTTCAAGAGCAGCCATAGGATCTGATCTTTGTGGAGAAAACTATTACTGCTGTCGCTGATATTGTCCTTGCATATGTGACAGTGCATTCTGTTATGGCTGCATTTGCTCTTGTGGTTGCATTTGGCTATGTGCTTGCATTTGATCAGGAAGTGAATGCGTAGCTGAGAATTTTGATTGTAGTTATGCTGCTTATTGTTATTGTAACTCCCTTGTCTATAACTCCCTTGATGTAAGGAATTGCCATATCTATATGTAGATGCATTTTAACTCTCCCAAGGCTGTTGAGTTCGATTGTTGAATGAGTTTCCATAGGAATTTCCTCTGATATTGTTAACGTAGAACGCATTCTCAGCATGTTATGGGCAATTCTCATAACTGTTGTTGTCACCACAAATTTCACATGAAAATGTCGGGACATCCAATTGTTGTGTCACTTGAATGGGAGCAGCTTCACTTGTTCCCTTCATGTTCTGTATAATGTTGGCCAAAAAGGATACCTGTACACTTAAAGTTGAAATTGCATCTAACTCAAGAACACCTGGATTAGTTTTTACCTGAGCAGAACTAGAGATTGGATATTGATAATCATTCTGTGCAATTCTCTCTCTAAGTCTAACAGCTTCAGTGTAAGTGCAATCCAACAAGGGATCATTTCCAGATACGTCGACAAGATTTCTTGTCTGAGCATTTAAACCGTTCTAAATGATCTCAATCTAAGTCTGTTGTTGAATTCCATACATAGGACAATGTCGTAGCAAAGTCTTAAAACGCTTCCATGTAGTATGCAGGTTTTCATCATCAGCTTCCGCCTAACTTGTTCTATCTTACGCCTGACTCGATCCATCTTAAACCAAGTCTTCAGTTATTGGACTAACAACTTAAAGTGTAGGGACAAATTTCTGAGCTAAATTTTCCTCGACACCTATTTCTTCATTTTTTTTCTTCCTCCACATGAACTTCTTCCTTTTTCAGCATTAAGTCCGTAGGTGCAGTCCAGTTGTACAAAATTACGCTGATAATGGAATCCTAATATGCCAATAATAGTGTTTACTTATTCCTCAATTGGTGCAGACACAATATTTATTCCTTCTTCTTAAAGTGCTTCGTACTCTTTTATTCTTCACATGGTCCCAAAAAATTTCACTCTTTCTTGCGTTTTTTCCAATTTCACAACTTCTTAATTACAGATATAGGCGTCAAAATTATGCTTTCATTGAAATCACATAATGTCTTTCCAATATACCGATCACCAATAGAATAGGCTATTGAGAAGTTCTCGGGATCCTTAAATTCTTGGAGCAATTTAATTGTCATGACAGTGCACCCTTCAGTAAGTGTGATTGCTTCGACATCTCCCAATCTTCTCTTCTTTGACAATGTCTCTTCCAGTTTCTGAGGCTGTTTTATTGTAGCATTTGTGGTGACAAAGTGATTTGATACTATCGCCGCAATATTTTGTTTAACCTCTTCAACTGCAGTTTGCTTTTCAGATTGCGTTGACATCTTTCCATTGTTGAGATTTGAATTATCTTCTTTTGCTTTAGCAACTTTAACAACTTCATTTAGTTGAGTCTCACTTCTAGGAATGATTTCCTCACAATGCTCTTGCCCTTGTGATATCGAATTCTCAATATCAACCGACAAAATTTCTTGTGGTCGCAAATTTACTACGCCCACAATCTGGCCAAATTGATATTCTAGAGCTCGTATGGATTCAGTTTCACTTTGAAGAATAGATTCAGTCTTGGAAATATATTGTCTCAGCAAATTTTCAATTGATGAAAACTCTGACACTTCATATTGCTGGGTATTTTGCCTTGACAAAGGATGATCATAATTGGGCAATGTCTACTCTGATCTAACATCATTGTCTATATTTCCAAGGTCTTGATTGTTCCAATAAAATTTTGGATGTTGCTCCCACTCGGGCGTGTAGGTGTTGGAATATGGATTTTCATTTCGATTGAAATTCCCCATGTGGTACACATTTGCTGGATTTGATGGGCATTCTTCAAACTCATGGTTGCCCTCACAGTAATTGCAACTTGTCGTAGCAAATTTCCATTCTGTAATTGTTGTAGCATTCTATATTGAATTACTCATATTAGTTAAAGAAGATACCTCGACGTTTATGGCATCGAGCTCCATTTCTATAACATCACTCATCCAACATCTTGAGGTTCTATATACCTCATTCATAGCCATATTTCGCTAAAAGAAAAATGTAAAAGTAAACAACAAAAAGGAAACAAGTTAGCAAAAAATAAAATTTAGATAATAAAGAATAAATGCAACGACAAAAATAAATATCAAACAAATGTCATTCCCTGGCAGCGGCGCCAAAACTTGGTCGGTGTTTTTACGTCACAGCAGTTGTGCAAGCGAACACACGTCGATGCAAGTTTAGTTGATAGAACAATTCTATCGGATATCGATCCCACGAGGAATGGGTTCTTGATGTTCAGATGTCGAAGAAACTAATACTAGAATTAGATAAAATGTGAGTACTGATGTCAGTGCATTTATGTCAGATCTGCACACTAAAATAATCAGGAATGTCAACGCAATTAGAGTTAAACTTCAGAGGTTAAATGTCAGAGAACTGAAAATAAATACAATTGTGTTGAGTGTTGAGTGTTTAATATTTAAATGCATAAAATGTAAATATGATCAAGTGTAGAAGGGCAGAAATGGTTCATTGATTCTGTTAAATTGTAACGCTGGATGCGTCGATAAGGTAAAATATAGATGGAATGTCACTGTAACGAAGTCCCTTTAAGTTCTTACCAACAACAACTCTTTACTTAATCCCGACTTAAATATCCACAATCACTCCACCTATCGGTGCGAGCAACGATGTGTATTCAAGAACAAGTAATTGGAGTTTGTCCCAGTCTCAAGTAGCTCTCGCCTAACTTACTTGTTAACCCAACCTGTCAACACATCTCTCGATGTTGGAGCATTGCAATTTCACTCTCGTGCTTAAAGAGGTTAGATCCAAAAATAAACAGATAAGCAGTGTAAAATATGAATCAAAATGATTTAACATTAAAAGACACTCTCGTATTCATTTAATATCATCAAAATCTATCATCGTTTAAGAAGAATAAAAAAGTACAACGAAGCTTACTATCTCTAGACTACTAGGCCTACTCCTTAATTGTTCTTCTTGCTCTATCAAGCACCTCTCGTTAGAAGTGGTTGCAGACTTACTTCATCAGCTCCCCGATTTCTAGCTCAAATCTCTAATTCACACAAAATTTTCAGAATTAAATCCCTTCGCTCTTGATGATTTCTTCATTCTTTTTTCGTCTATTTATAACCTCCAAAATGTTGCAAGTTTCAGCCTTCATTTTCAGATCTAGATCTAGATCTTGCAGTTGTCAAAATTAGTTAGATTATAGTTGTGCACTCACACAGTTCTAGTGTGTTCTTCAAAGATCTATAGATTGTCGTTGAATCACTGGGCACATTCTGAAATCATAATTGCAGCGACATCTATGAAATTTTTGTGTTGGTGCTTCTAACTGTGAATCAGCTTGATTTTACTCATTCGAGGTTCAGTTTCAATGCGGCGACATCTCTTGGTCGTAATTTCCAACTGATCTTGTGGCTGCATTCGTCCAGAATTAAGCTTCTAGACTGAGTTCCTGTGCTAACATTATTAAGACGCAATATATCGGCTGCTTGCATCGTCATTAGTGCAAAAAGAGGTAAAAATACCAAGAATTTAAACCAACTAGCAATGAGTTAGAAAATATAAAAACTAAGTATGAAATGCTTATGATGCATGCAAAATATAACACAAAAGAGATAATTAATACCCAAATTTAGGAAGAAAATATATGTCATTTGTAATACCATCAGATGCTAATAATTATGAAACTTAGTTTGTAGGCTCGGATATATTATATATATAAATCTTTAGCTAAGATCTAGTTACTAAAAAAAAGAAGTTAAAACAAAAAGGATCAAATTGTGATCTAAGAGAAATGTGGTTGCCATTAAAATAAGGGGTTATTTGTTAAGAGATTATGAAGGGAGGTTTTTAAAAAGAAATTACTACATAAAGGTTTAAGTGGACAAAGTGCGGCTAAGGAAAATTAAAGTTAAAAGGGTTGAATGAGGTTAATTAAGTAATTGAACAATGGCATAATAAATCAAAAGAAAGTGAGAAAGAAGAATCTTGTCTTCTTCTTCCTAGTTTTACCAAAACTGAGAGAGAAAAGTGAGGGAAAATAGCCATTTGTGAAGCTTGGAGAGCTAGGTTGTGAAAGTATCTTGCATGTAAGTGATTTTTATTTTGTTTTGTTAAAATGTGAATTTCCATGTAATGGGAAGTGTTTAGCATGTAAAATGAAGTATATTTTTTGGTAAAAAATGAGTTGTTTCTTGGCATTTAGTAAAGTTTATATCTTGAAGATAGTTATAGTTGAGATCATGGTATGGGGATGTTTTGGTTCAAATTAGTTTGGAACTATGTGTATTTTTATTAAATTGAACGCCTTGTTGTTATGAATTTAGTTATTTTGTATGGAATTTTTAGCAAAGAAATTCAAGTAGATGAAACGGTTGGAAGGTACAAAAGAATTCTAGTATAAGTCTCCTTAAATATCTTAAATTTATAAGGGATGGTTTTTGTGGGAGGATAAACTTGCATGAGAAGATATGTTGAACAAATAATGTGTAAAATGTCTAAATGGAAAAGAGATGGAATTTTTCCATTTTTAAAATAATATGATTAAAGATGAGTGGAAAATTGGAAGTAATTAAGTTAATTTAATGTTGATTTATTAGTTCAAGAGACAAATAGAACGGTGGAAAGTCATGGAAAGGGTAAAGCCGTGGAGTGAAGCTCATTGAATTATACTCGTTGACTGTAAGGTAAGTTTGTAACTTACAATTTATTCCATTAGTTAGATACTTCTAATTATATTATTTAGATGCTTACATATATATAATTATTGTGTATTTTGAGCTAGACTGGTAAATGGTAATTGTTCAGTTTTAATGTTCAGATGGAATGTAATGGTAAAAAAAATAAGAGTTATTCAAGCTACGGCTTAACAGGCTATGAGCCGGTGTTAATATTCAAGCTACGGCTTAGTAGGCTATGAGTCAATGTTAATATTCAAGCTACGACTTAGCAGGCTACGAGCCGGTGTTAATATTCAAGCTACAGCTTAGCAGGCAACGAGCTGGTGTAAATATTCAAGCTACGGCTTAGCAAGCTACGAGCCGATGTTAATATTCAAGCTACAGCTTAGCAGGCTACGAGCCGGTGTAAATATTTAAGCTACGGCTTAGCAGGCTACGAGACGGTGTAAATATTCAAGTTACGGCTTAGCAGGCTATGAGCCAGTGTTAATATTCAAGCTACGGCTTAGCAGGTTACAAGATGGTGTTAAAGTACAGGCCAAGTTGAGGCATAGCAAGCTGTAAGTCGGTGGATTCATTGGTACAAACTCGAAACAATACTTTTAGAACGAAGATAATTTTATTTGTTACAAGTAGTAAGAGTTGAAAGAGGAGAAACTTTAGCTAGACTTAATAAGATTAATGAAAAGTGGATGTATATGAAATGATTTGAGAATAGGGAAGAAGGTGGTTAGTTAATATGATATTATTATATGTAATGATTTAAGTGGGATTGAGAAGAGTAAGTGAGATGAGTTGTCATGAAAACGAAGATTAAATGATCTTGTATTGAGTTTATAACATAAGTGTTTATTATTCAAACTTACGTTATTGATGTTTCCTTTGTGATGTAGGTCATCGGATATACAAAGTAGATCGGAAAGCTTGAAAGATCACACTATCAACTTTCTTTGGTAGCCTCTACTTCTTATATATTTTGGGGTTAAATGTGGCATGTACATAGGACTTTTGGCCAAAGCTCTTGGGTAGTTCTTAGAAAATGCTTAAATGAAGAAGCATGTGTCTCTTTTTGGTTTAAATGTTAAATATGTAAAAAGTATCAATAACTTATAAATTATGCAATCCAATGAGATATGTTTTGAATGTGTTTGAAGTGTTAATGAATGTACATTGAGATGTTTTTAAATCCTAATAATGATATGCTTATTGTAACCTTACCTAAGTGGAAGTTTTGTAATGCTTGTGGTGCCTAAATGTGGGTAATTTTAGAAGTTTAGGTGGTGTTTCCGGTGCTGATTAGAGTTGTTTCGGAACAACTCCATAAGGTATCGGTAGAAGAATATGAATATGGGACTTCTTAGCTACTGACTTGAATTGTGCCGGTACAACTCTACAAAGTATCGATAGAAGTACAAGGGTCTAGAACCTTAATTACTGACTTATTTAGTTTCTGTAGTATGAATTCAAAGTATCGGTAGTATTCTACATGTAGTAGCGGTAGTTGTTTTTAAGTATCGGTAGAAATCTTTAATCATGTTAAGGTTGCTTACTATGATATGAAGTATCAGTAGAAGGATTTATGGTATTAATAGAAATTATAATTATATCGGTAGAACCTAGATAGTTCTAGTAGTCATCTGCTACGATTCCCTGTACCTATTTAACCCAGGTTCTACCAATACCTATCATTTAATGTATCGATAGAAGTCCCTTATCAAACAAATTAGCTTAATTATTTTAAAGGTGTAGTATTATATTTATAGAGTTAGCTTTGATCATTGATTGTAAATGATGTGGTGTATTGTGTGGTGATTGTGTATTATATTTAGTAAACTCTGATTATGTGATGATTTGTTAATTGCATGAGACACCTTTATTATTTATTAGAGATATGAATGTATGCTTATTTTGGGAATAAGGTGTTTCACAGGTGGTTCTTCTACATTCAATTGATCAATTCCTTCATAAGTAAATGCCTGCAAAAGTTGAAATGCAAATATAACAATGACATGGGAAGAAACTTTCAGCCCTCAAAACGATCATCATTGAGGAAAATTTAAATTTTTTTGTAAATAAATATGAAAGGTGAACTTGTTTTGGGTTTAGAGTTTATCAAATAGCACACTTACTAGCAAAGGTTCAAGTAATCTAGTTTGGTCTTTGTTCTCCTTTATCTTCTTTGAACACCCAAAGTAAATGCATTTCGATTCATACCTTTCTAGCTTAGCTATTGATCGAAAATGAAGATGCAATTCTTTGTGATAGTAATTCTGCAATGATGAGATATTATTAGAGAACATTGATAAACGAGATATATTTTTGCAAAAAAATAGATTGGAAGAGTTGTAAAATTCATTTAACCGACATGTAAAACATTCAAGATAACCATAATTATAACATAAAAAATCTAAAAAATTGAAGTTAATAGAGTTATCTGTTCAATTTCTAAGGTGTGTTACTGCACTTGAAATTAGGTTCTTACCTTATTGCTTTTTCTCTTTGGTGGTTGGACTTGACTTTTAGGAAGTGTGAGAGAAACAAGGGCTGCTGTTTCTGGGTCTATCAATTTTAAACCATTTCATAAATCGTGTCCGAAATAAGGAAAATATCTTTGTTATACTATATAACTATAAGTAAAATTGTACGACACATTGGAATATATTTAGAACACAAAAGAATAAGAAAATTTACCTAAAACAATATATTTAAAATAGGAAAGAATCGGTAAATTTACCTGAAACAATATATTTTAAATCAGAAAGAATCAAAAAAGTTATCTAAAAAATCCTTCAGGCTAATAGTAGAAGGGAATAACTTACTTTAGGATGATCCAAAAAAACTAAGGTTTTTACGCACCAATAAGATTTTTTCACATCGTCAAATTTTAAATACATGAAAATATAATTATACACTCATCCATATAGAAATTATTTTATCGACCATTCCCACCACATTATTCATGGTCCCTTTTCAATTATTTAATTACATTTCAACAAATATTTTCATGTCATTGACACATAATTTTGGTAATTTTTACCCTAACCCGTAAATCTTGAACCCTAAAACTATAATCCTAAACCTTAACCCCAAACCCCAAACTCATAACCCTAAAACCATGAACCCAAACCATCAACCCCAAACTCATAACCCATTACCCCAGTGTAACAATCCAATTCTCAGTGGTGTTGAAAACAGCGATTTTGAGACCATAATTCCGATCAGTAGAGTCGTAAATTATTTATTTTTAATATTTATGATGTCGTTAGCATTATATTAAAATTTGATTATGAAGTTTTAATGTTTAAATAGTTAATTGAGTAGAAAGAATTAAATCGTAAAAGGTGCACAAGTTGAGTTGATTAATTAGAAGGACCAAATGAACAAATTAACCTAAAGTATTTTAGTGGGTGGACTATCATGAGATATATTGAATATAAATAGGATTAATTAAGGCTAAATAAGTGATTAATTAAGTTAATTATGAAAGTCTAAATATTTACAAAATTGTCATTAAATATAAATATAAAATTAAAGAAGAAAAAATAACATTTTTCTTCTAATTTCTTCATCTTCCTCATGGAAATACCTAAGGAAATTAGGGTTTCCATTGTTGAACTTGTGAGCTTGATTTAGGTAAGTAAACCTTGACCATTTTTAGTAATTTTGATGTTTTTGAGTCCGTATTAGCTTAATCTAACTAACCTAAGGATTAATTTGTGAATTTGTCAAATGTTATAAATCTTACCATTGTTGAATATGCTTGTTCTTGAAAGTTTTTGATGGATTTGAATGCTTGATGTTTGGGTTGGATTTTTTATAAAGTGATATTTGATGAAATTAGGGTTTAAGGATAAAAATGTTAAAATGATGAAATCACATGTATTTGGTATGAAATGATTGCTTGTGGGGTGAGAGCATATACCTTTTGATGTTTGGCTAGTATAGGATTGAAAAGAAAATGGTAATTTTGCATGTTTTGTGTTTAAGGACTAAATTGAATAAAAGTAAAATGTTAGGGGTAAATTCATAAATTTCCCAAAAAGGTTCAAGTTGTATTAAATTATTTAATTACATGATTTAATGAGAAATTCAGATGCTATATTGTGTTAGATTATGATCGTGCCACGGGTTGAGGAAAAGGAAAATTAGTAGAATAGTCCCTAGAGCCTATCTGTAACTACAAATCAATCCGATAAGTTCGTAATGTAAATTTTGTATTTAAATATTACTTGTAGCTATTTTATATTTGTTGCAAACAAATGATAGTACTTTGAATCAAGGAGAATGAAAGGAAAGGATCGACAGAGATATCAAGCTTTAAGCTAGTGATTTGAAACCGGACGCGATGATTGGGGTATCGCGTATGTTGTGAGTCCTTGACATCTCGTGTTAGCAGCATCGTGAGTCAAACAATAAGAAATGAATTTAATTATGGATTATAGGCCCTACGATGGCTGAGATTTATGCATAAGTGCATATTCTCAACAGCTGTTGATGGAAAATGAAGATGCAATTCTTTGTGATAGTAGTTCTGGAATGATGAGATATTATTAGACAACATTGATAAACAAGATATATTTTTGTGAAAAGAAAGATTGGAAGAGTTGTAAAATTTATTTAACTAACATGTAAAACATTCAAGATAACCATAATTATAACATAAAATATCTGCAAAAAATGGTAGTTAATAGAGTTATTTGTTCAATTTCTAAGGTGTGTTGCTGCTCTGGAAATTAGGTTCCTATCCTATTGTTTCTTCTCTTTGGTGGTTGTACTTGAGTTTCAAGAGGTGCGAGAGAAACATGGGCTACTGTTTCTGGGTCTATCAATTTTAAATCATTTGGTAAATCATGTCAGAAATAAGGAAAATATCGTTGTTATACTATATAACTATATGAAAAATTGCACGACACATTGGAATATATTCATAATAGGAAAGAATAAGAAAATTTACCTAAAACAATATATTTAAAATAGGACAGAATCAGTAAAATTACCTAAAACAATATATTTAAAATAAGAAAGAATCAGAAAAGTTACCTAAAGAATCGTTCAGGGTAATAATAGAAGGGAATAACTTACGTTAGGATGACCCAAAAAACTAAGGTTTCTAGGCACTAGTAAGATTTTTTCACATCATCAAATATTAAATACATGAAAATATTATTATACTCTCATCCATAGAGAAATTATTTTATCGACCCTTCCCACCACATTATTTATGTTCCCTTTTCAATTATTTAATTACATTTCAACAAATATTTTCATGTCATTGACATATAATTTTGGTAATTTTTACCCTGAACCCCAAACCTTGAACTTTGAAACTATAATCTCCAACCCAAAAACCAAAACCAAAACCCTAAATCTCAAACTCATAACCCTAAACCATGAATTCAAACCATAAATCCCAAACTCATACCCTATAACCCAAACCCTAAAATATTGAACCCCAAACCTCTAACCTCGAACACTTGAACCTTAAATCTCGAACCCAAACTTTTAACCTTTAGGTTTGCGATTCAAAGTTAAGAGTTTGGTGTTTTAGGTTTAGGGTTCATGGTAAAATAATTACAAAAAGGCATAATTGTAAAAAAAGCCCCCAAACTTTGGGGGCTTTTGGATATATGCCCTTATCATTTTTTTATTATTTCCACCATCAACGCATCGGAATTTTGTAAAACGAATCCTGTTGAAACAGTAATCGTCAGCTGATCGTTAGTCAACAGTCGGTCAACAAATGTTATATATGTGGCATTCCAAGTGATCAGATGACGTGGCATCAATTTAAAAAATAATGCTGACATGGCAAAAAAATTAAAAAAAATTAATAAATATAAAACA
Organism: Gossypioides kirkii; assembly: GCA_005610355.1. Classification (NCBI taxonomy): domain Eukaryota; kingdom Viridiplantae; phylum Streptophyta; class Magnoliopsida; order Malvales; family Malvaceae; genus Gossypioides; species Gossypioides kirkii. The sequence continues at coordinate 13,647,308 of CP032255.1, forward strand.
AAAACAAAACCCTAAATCCCCAAATAATCTCAAAAACTTAAATGTAATTTTTTCCCTAAATTATTTCCTCTTTCTTCTTTCCTCTTTCTCTCCCTCCTTTTTTTCTCTCATTTTCTCTCTTGCCAAACACCACTTTTCTTCTTCAAAACATTCCCCATTATCCAAAATTATTGTTAGCAGCAGGTTTTTCTTCTATAACAAAGATCGGAGTAATTACATGTTCCCGCCTCCAAGAAATTTGGTTCATTGCAATAAATAATCTTGGAAAATCCCGGCCCCCAATCTGAGAGTGATCTTCCTTGAATGATGCTTTACCACGTGCAATCCCATAGATCCTGCTCATCAACACCCTTCTCCTCCTACCACCACTCATTTTCCTTGTTTCTCTCTTTAGCTACAAATTAATCAATTAACTTTATGCAGATTTAATTTCTTCCTCCCGCAAATATGTGCCCCTTTGATCTTAATTTCACCCTAATAGTGTATGTACGGCATGTTTGTACATATGCATTCAACTATAAGTAGAAGAAAATTTATATAAAATAAAGAAAAGGGATACCAGTTTACAAAAAAACGAACAAAAGACCAACACAGATAAAGCTTCGGTTGTTGCTGTTTAACTCAAAGCCTCAGAAAATGAATGCATAAACAAACAAATAAATAAAGAATATTTTCCCAGGCAGAAAATGAATAAAGGTTTAGACTTGAGAGAGATAGAGAGAGGAGAAGAAGAACAAATAGATAGCTTTGGCCAAAGGAAAACACTATATTAAATATACAAATATATAAAGATATATATGTAAGCATGTAAGATTTAGTCTTGAAAAGTGAAAGTGTTGAGAAGGAGGGTGAAGGGTTGTTTAATCAAAATATTAGGAAGAAGACGCTGTTATTGAGGTCAAAAATTGAAAACACACACAAACGAAGAAGCCAAGAAAAAAAATTTGGGAGATTGAAACTTTGGGTAATGGGGAATTTTGAATAAGAAAATTGGGTTTGGCAAGAGAGAAATGAGAGAAAAAAGGGAAGAGAAAGAGGAAATAATTTGGGGAAAAAATTACATTTGGGTTTTTGAGATTATTTAGAGATTTAGGGTTTTGTTTTTGTCTTATGTTTATTAATTTTGTTAAATTTTTTTGCCACGTCAGCATTTTTTTTAAATTGATGCCACGTCATTCTATCACTTGGAATGTCACATGTACAACATTTATTGACTGACTGTTGACTAACAATCAGCTGACGGTTACCATTTCAACAGGGTCCATTTTTCAAAATTCTGATACATTGAGGTGGAATATCATAAAAAAAAGGATAGGGGCATATATCCAAAAGCCCCTAAAATTTGGGGGCTTTTTTACAATTAACCTTACAAAAATTATGTATCAATGACATGGAAAGAATTGCACAAAAATTATTATTATTTTAAATTGGTTGCACATAAATAAATAAATATTAACTTATGGGAAAAAGACAAAATGAATAAAATTTGAAAAAAAGAATATATGTTTGTTTATAATTTAAAATATTAATTATTTTAAGTAATTTAATTAAAATTAAATTAAGTTGGAGAAGATATTAGATATAGTGTATAATAATATTTTATTATCTTTAAAATTGAATGACGTGACAATATTTTATTGATGCTTAAAAATTATGCTTTTTAGAATCATCCTAATATAATTTATTCCCATAATATAAGTAAGAAATTATGAATTTTTTCCTCTTTCAAAATGAGACATATTTTTGACAAATAATGGCATCCAAATAACACATAACTTATGTGGAAAGTATTGTTAATGCCATAATATTATAAAACTTGTGTTGAATAACTTTCATAAAATCTTCTTTGAAGTTAAACTAGCTTCCAAAAATAAATTTGTTATTAATTTAAGTGTTGATTTACAAGTACAAAATAGCTTACAAAAAATAATTTTTGAAATCCTAAATTATTTTTACTATTTGTACGACGTGTACGAAATAAGTTTTTTCACTTTTTATTTTTAAAAAATATTATGAATTGATGTAGAAAAATTGAACTGCCAATATAACAATGACATGGGAAGAAACTTTAGCCCTTAAAAGGATCACCACTGAGGATAATTTTAAATTTTTATGTAAATAAATTTGAGAGGTGAACTTGTTTTGAGTTTAGAGTTTATCAAATAGCACACTTACTAGCAAAAGGTTCATGTAATCTAATTTGGTCTTCGTTCTCCTTTATCTTCTTTGAACACCAAAAGTAAATGCCTTTCGATTCATACCTTTCTAGCTTAGCTATTGATCGAAAATGAAGATGCAGTTCTTTGTGATAGTAGTTCTGCAATAATGAGATATTATTAGACAACATTGATAATTGAGATTTTTTTTGTGAAAAAATAGATTGTAAGAGTTATAAAATTCATTTAACTGACATGTAAAACATTCAAGATAACCATAATTATAACAAAAAAATCAACAAAAAATGGAAGTTAACAAAGTCATGTGTTCAATTTCTAAGGTGTGTTGCTGCTCTTGAAATTAGGTTCTTACCCTATCGTTTTTTCTCTTTGGTGGTTGGACTTGAGTTTAAAGAGGTGCGAGAGAAACAAGGATTGTTGTTTCTAGAACTATCAATTTTAAATCATTTGGTAAATATTGTCAAAAATAAGGAAAATATATTTTTTATACATATAACTATAAGTAAAATTGTACGACACATTGGAATATATTTAGAACACAAAAGAATAAGAAAATTTACCTAAAATAATATATTTAAAATAGGAAAGAATCAATAAATTTACCTAAAATAATATATTTAAAATAGAAAAGAATCAGAAAAGTTACCTAACAAATCCTTTAGGCTAATAGTAGAAGGGAATAACTTACTTTAGGATGACCCAAGAAACAAAGGTTTTTAGGCACAATAAGTTTTTTTCACATCATCAAATTTTAAATACATGAAAATATAATTATACACTCATCCATAAAGAAATTATTTTATCGACCGTTCCCACCATATTATTAATGGTTCCTTTTCAATTTTTTAATTACATTTCAACAAATATTTTCATTTGATTGACACATAATTTTGGTAACTTTTACCCTGAACCCCAAACCATGAACCTTGAAACTATAATCTCGAACCCAAAAACCAAAACCCAAACCCCAAACCTCAAACACGTAACACTAAAACCATGAACCCAAACCATAAATCTCAAACTTGTAACCTATAACCTTAAACCCTAAAATATTAAACCTCAAACCCTTGAACCCTAAACATGAACCTTAAATCTCAAACCCGAACCTTTAACCTTGAGGCTTGCGGTTCAAGGTTAAGGGTTCGGGGTTTTAGGTTTGGGGTTCATGGTAAAATAATTACAAAAATTATGTGTCAATGGCATGGAAAGAATTGCACAAATTTTTTTTTAAATTTGTTGCACAAAAATAAAAAATATTAACTTATGGGAAAAACAAAATGAATAAAATTTTAAAAAAAAGAACATATGTTTTTTATAATTTAAAAAATTAATTATTTTAAGTAATTTAATTAAAGTTAAATTAAGTTGGAGAAGAAACTATATATTTTTTACTCTTTCAAAATGAGACATGTTTTGAACAAATAATGGCATCAAAACAAGACATAACTTATGTGGAAAGTATTGTTAATAGCATAAAATTATAAATCTTGTGTTGAATAACTTTCATAAAATCTTCTTTTACAGTTAAACTAGATTCAAAAATAAATTTATCATTAATTTAAGTGTTAATTTACAAGTAGGCAATAGCTTACAATAAATAATTTTTGAAATCCTAAATTGTTTTTACTATTTGTATGAAGTGTACAAAATAAGTTTTACCACTTGTGTTTTTTTTTTTGCTCAATCATAATCTTACAAAGTTTAAGGCATTGGAATATCCAAGCCAATCCATGACAAAAACAGAGTTGCATATTGCAGCAAACTCTGGAGCCAAATAGCTCAAACAATTGAGAACAAACCAAAAGAAAAGATACTCCCAGTACTAGTCTGAACAAACAGAGCTACAAAAATAGCACTACAACCAACAATTTATCCCAAATAGTTATTACCTCCCACCAGAATCCACCTCCTGCTAGCTCCCAAGCTGAGAAACCACCATTTTTCCTCTATAAAGATAGAAGAACATTGACAGCATCATAAAATTGCTCTTCTTCCATTTTCTGACCAACCATTTCTGGTGCCATTGTTGCAAAAGATAGACAATACCCCTCTCAAAGCATCTTACCACCAAGCTTGAAACACTTCATATCTCCTGATTTCAGCACTGGCCAATGCATATGCCATCTTATTACCCCTTTTTTTTGCCTTCGGAAAGGAGACCCTACCTACCTTCTCTACTCTTCTTTCTATCTCTATAAAAATGTGATATAACAGCCATGGTCTCAATCTCTCATTAAGTAACAAGTTAAAAACTACACCTGATCCAACTTCAATCATGATGCTACATTTGCCTATCCAACCCCTAGATTCCAACACATCCAACGCATAAATTATCATTTGATATTGTTCTTTGGGGATACGCGTTCCCATCTTTAAAGAAATCCAAGTTCCACATTGTCAATGTTCTCATACTTTTCTATCTCATTAGCTGAAGCAAGTGTTTCCTCTACATTCAATTATTCAGTTCCTTCATAAGTCGATGCCTGCAAAAGTTGAAATGCCAATATAACAATGACATGGGAAGAAACTTTCAACCCTTAAAAGGATCATCACTGAGGAAATTTTAAAATTTTAATGTAAATAAATATGAGAGGTGAACTTGTTTTAGGTTAGAGTTTATCAAATATCACACTTACTAGCAAAAGTTCAAATAATCTAGTTTGGTCTTCATTCTCCTTTATCTTCTTTTAATTATGACTCCTATTTCAAGTCAAATTTAAGAAATAATTTTTCAATTAAACTATGTTTATTTGTTTCAATTAAACTCTTTTTATTTGTTTGAGTAAAACTCTTATTAGTCTAGATTATTTTATTATTATTTGACATAGAAATTTAGATTATAAATAGGCTCCTTTACAGCCTTAGAAATACACCCATTAGAGTTTAAAACTCCTAACACTTTTGGAGAATTTAGTGTTTACATTTTAAGGGTTCTTTGTTTTCGGGTTTTTGAGGTTCAATTTTTATCTCTATCTTTTCTACTCTTCATTCTTTTGACATTATAGTAAAATTATCTTTGCCCGTGATTTTTTATCCTCTTTGGAGGAGTTTTTCCATGTTAAATTTGTATGTCCAATTTCTCAATTTATTTCGCTATTTTTACTTATTCATTGCTTATTTGGGTTGATCTCCAACAAGTGGTATCAGAGCTAGTTTAATTTTCGTAGATCAACCTGTTAAGAGATGACAACAACAAGATTTGACATTGAGAAGTTTGATGGTGTCACAAATTTCAATCTATGGCAAGTTCGGATGATTGAAATTTTAGTTCAGACAAGCCTGAAAAAGGTCGTTATTGGAAAAAAGCTCGTGAATCTAGATCAGTTAGAATGGAAATAGCTTGATGAAAATGCTCTGTCTACAATCTAGTTATGCCTCGCGAATAGGGTATTACAGGAGGTATTGATGGAGAAGACCTCATATGCCTTGTGGAAAAAGTTAAAACCTCTTTATGCGACTAAGTCTCTAGCTAATCATTTAGTGCTGAAACAACGTCTATTTATGTTTCGCATGAACGAAGGTGAGCTTCTTAGAGATCACATCAGTCAATTCATTACTTTGTTGAATGATTTAAAAAAAATTGAGGTTCAAATTGATGATGATTAGGCCATGCTATTATTGTGTTCTTTACCCCATTCATATAAGTCTTTCAAGGAGACCTTGATTTCTGGAAGAGACAAACTTTTGTTCAAGGATGTGAAGGGTCATTTGTTGAGTAAAGACAAACTCGACAATGAGTTTGGTTCATATAGCAAGGCAGACAATCAAGCTTCCGTTTTGATAGCATCAAAGAAGTGAGACAAAAGGTGTCGCTATTGTAAGAAATTAGGTCACATCAAAGCAGATTGTTACAAATTTTGAAATAAAAGGGCTGCTAAGAGTAACGAGAAAGATGTAGCTAGTGTTAATTTGGCCGACGAAAGCGATGATGATTTCTTGTTAGTGTCAACGAGCAAAGGCTCCGAGCTTACGTCCGATTGGATCCAAGATCGGGATGTTCTTTCCATAAGTGTCCCAACAGAGAATGATCTTCGCATATAATTCGATTGAAGGTAAAGTTGTGCGCATAGGAAATGATTCATATAGTAAAGTAATCGGTATTGGTACTGTTAAAATTAGGATGCATGATGGGATGATTACGACACTCTCAAATGTCAAGTATGTACCTGATTTATGAAAGAATCTCATCTCTTTGAGTATTTTAGACTTGAAAGGTTGTGAAATCAATATTGAGTCGAGCCGCATTAAGGTGTCTCATGGGGCTCTCTTTTTGTTAAAGGTAAAAAGACTGGCAGTCTTTATATTATGGAATGTTCTACAGTGACCAGTGAAATCGAATGTCCCTCGTCCGTTATGGACTTGAAGTTAACTCGTTTGGAGTAGAGGCAACTTGGTCATAGGAGAGAAAAAGGTATGATTGTTTTGTTGAAGAGAGCTTCACTTTTGGATGCAGGTTTTAAAAAGTTAAGGCACTGTATTCGTGAAAATCAGACCTGAGTTAGTTTTGATTTGGCAATTCACAAGTCAAAAGCTAGAAGACTTCCAGTTTCTAAGCATAGATTCAACTCAGTTAATTCCTTGCATAGTTCAAGATAAGCTCATGGCGGGCTTTGACAAAGATGGTGTTGTGGAAATACGAGTCAAGGTGGAGATTTGTTAATTATGACTCCTATTTCAAGTCAAATTTAAGAAATAATCTTTCAGTTAAACTTTGTTTATTTGTTTCAATTAAATTCTTTTATTTTATTTGTTTGAGTAAAACTCTTATTAGTCTAAATTATTTTACTATTATTTGACTTAGTAATTTAGCCTATAAATTGGCTTTTTACAACTTTAGAAATACACCCACTAGAGCTTAGAACTCCTAATACAATTGGAGAATTTAGTGTATACTTTTGAAGGTTCTTTGTTTTCGGGTTTTAGGGGTTTAAATTTTATCTCCATCTTTAGTAATCCTCATTCTTTTGACATTATAGTAAAATTATCTTTGCCCATGGTTTTTTATCATCTTCGGAGGAGTTTTTCCACGTTAAATTTTTGTGTTCAATTTCTCAATTTATTCCTCTATTTTTACTTGTTTGTTGCTTAATCGGGTTGATCCCCAACATCTTCTTTGAACACACAAAGTAAATGCCTTTTGATTCATACCTTTAACCTATTGATAAAAAATGAAGATGCAATTCTTTGTGATTGTAGGTTCGCAATAATAAGATATTATTAGACAACATTGATAAACGAGATATATTATTACAAATTGCAAAATAAAAGGGCTCTGAGAGTAATGAGAAAGATGTAGCTAGTGTTAATTTGGCCGACGAAAGCGATGATGATTTCTTGTTAGTGTCAACGAGCGAAGGCTCTAAGCTTACGTCCGATTGGATGCAAGATTCGAGATGTTCTTTCCACATGTGTCCCAACAGAGAATGATACTTCGCATACAGTTTGATTGAAGGTAGAGTTGTGCGCATAGGAAATAATTCATCTAGTAAAGTAATTGGTATTGGTACTGTTAAAATTAGGATGCACGATGGGACGATTAGGACACTCTCAAATGTCAGGTATGTACCTGATTTACGAAAGAATCTCATCTCTTTGAGTATTTTAGACTCGAAAGGTTGCGAAATCAATATCGAGTCGAGCGGCATTAAGGTGTCTCATGGGGCTCTCATTTTGTTAAAAGGTAAAAAGACTGGCAGTCTTTATATTATGGAATGTTCTACAGTGACCAGTAAAATCGGATGTCCCTCGTCCATTACGGACTTGAAGTTAACTCGTTTGGAGCAGAGGCAACTTGGTCATAGGAGGGAAAAAGGTATAACTATTTTGTTGAAGAGAGCTTCTCTTTTGGATGCAGGTTTTGAAAAGTTAGGACATTGTATTCGTGAAAATCAGACCCGAGTTAATTTTGATTTGGCAGTTCACAAGTCGAAAGCTAGAAGACTTCCAGCTTTTAAGCACAGATTCAACTTAGATAATTCCCTGCATAGTTCAAGATAGGCTCGTGGCGGGCTTTGGCAAAGATGGCGTTGGGGAAATACGAGTCAAGGTGGAAATTTGTTAATTATGACTCCTACTTCAAGTCAAATTTAAGAAATAATCTTTCAGTTAAACTCTGTTTATTTGTTTTAATTAAACTCTGTTTATTTGTTTCAATTAAACTCTTTTTATTTGTTTGAGTAAAACTCTTATTAGTCTAAATTATTTTAATATTATTTGACTTAGTAATTTAGCCTATAAATTTGCTCGTTTACAACCTTAGAAATACACCCATTAGAGTTTAAAACTCCTAACACTATTGGAGATTTTAGTGTATACGTTTTGAATGTTCTTGGTTTTCGGGTTTGAGGGGTTTAGTTTTTATCTCCATCATTTGTAATCTTCATTCTTTTGACATTATAGTAAAATTATCTTCGCTCGATTTTTTATTCTCTTCGGAGGAGCTTTTCCACGTTAAATTTGTGTGTTCAATTTCTCAATTTATTCCACTATTTTTACTTGTTTGTTCCTTAATCGGGTTGATCCCCAACATCTTCTTTGAACACACAAAGTAAATGCCTTTCGATTCATACCTTTAGCTTAGCTATTGATCTAAATGAAGATGCAATTCTTTGTGATAGTAGGTTCGCAATAATAAGATATTATTAGACAACATTGATAAATGAGATATATTGTTACAAATTGCGAAATAAAAAGGCTGATAAGAGTAACGAGAAAGATGTAGCTAGTGTTAATTTGGCTGACGAAAGCTATGATGATTTTTTGTTAGTGTCAACGAGCGAAGGCTCCGAGCTTACGTCCGATTGGATCCAAGATTCGAGATGTTCTTTCCACATGTGTCCCAACAGACAATGATTCTTCGCATACAATTCGATTGAAGGTAGAGTTATGCGCATAGGAAATGATTCATCTAGTAAAGTAATCGGTACTGGTACTATTAAAATTAGGATGCATGATGGGACGATTAGGACACTCTCAAATGTCAGGTATGTACCTGATTTACGAAAGAATCTCAACTCTTTGAGTATTTTAGACTCGAAAGGTTACGAAATCAACATCAAGTCGAGCAACATTAACGTGTCTCATAGGGCTCTCATTTTGTTAAAAGGTAAAATGACTGATAGTGTTTATATTATGGAAGGTTCTATAATGACCAGTGAAATCGGATTTCCCTCGTCCGTTACGGACTTGAAGATAACTCGTTTGGAGTAGAGGCAACTTGGTCATAGGAGGGAAAAAGGTATGACTGTTTTGTTAAAGAGAGCTTCTCTTTTGGATGCAGATTTTGAAAAGTTAGGGCACTGTAGTTGTGAAAATCAAACCCAAGTTAGTTTTGATTTGGTAGTTCACAAGTCGAAAGCTAGAAGACTTCCAGCTTCTAAGCACAGATTCAACTCAATTAATTCCCTGCATAGTTCAAGATAGGCTTGTGGCGGGTTTTGGCAAAGATGGCGTTGTGGAAATACGAGTCAAGGTGGAGATTTGTTAATTATGACTCCTATTTCAAGTCAAATTTAAGAAATAATCTTTCAGTTAAACTCTGTTTATTTGTTTCAATTAAACTCGTTTATTTGTTTCAATTAAACTCTTTTTATTTGTTTGAGTAAAACTCTTATTAGTCTAAATTATTTTATTATTATTTGACTGAGTAATTTAGCCTATAAATTGGCTCTTTTACAACCTTAGAAATACGTCCATTAGAGTTTAGAACTCCTAACATTATTGGAGAATTTAGTGTATACATTTTGAAGGTTCTTTGTTTTCGGGTTTTAGGTGTTTAGTTTTTATCTCCATCTTTTGTAATCTTCATTCTTTTGACATTTTAGTAAAATTATCTTTGCCCGTGGTTTTTTATCCTCTTCGGAGGAGTTTTTCCACGTTAAATTTCTGTGTTCAATTTCTTAATTTATTCCACTATTTTTACTTGTTTGTTGCTTAATCGGGTTGATCCCCAACATCTTCTTTGAACACACAAAGTAAATGCCTTTCGATTCATACCTTTAGCTGAACTATTGATCGAAAATGAAGATGCAATTCTTTGTGATAGTAGGTTCGCAATAATAAGATATTATTAGACAACATTGATAAACGAGATATATTTTTGCCAAAAGATAGTTTGGAAGAGTTGTAAAATTCATTTAACTGACATGCAAAACATTCAAGATAACCATAATTATAACATAAAATACCTATAAAAAATGGCAGTTAACAGAGTTATCTATTCAATTTCTAAGGTGTGTTGCTGCTCTTGAAATTAGGTTCTTACCTATTGTTTCTTCTCTTTGATGGTTGGACTTGAGTTTCAACAGGTGCGAGAGAAAGAAGGGTTGTTGTTTCTGGGTCTATCAATTTTAAACCATTTGGTAAATCACGTTAGAAATAAAGAAAATATCTTTGTTATACTATATAACTATAAGTAAAATTGTACGACACATTGGAATATAATTAGAACAGGAAAGAATAAGAAAATTCACCTAAAACAATATATTTAAAATAGGAAAGAATAAGTAAATTACATAAAATCTTCTTTGAAGTTAAACTAGCTTCCAATAATAAATTTGTTATTAATTTAAGTGTTGAATCACAAGTAGGAAATAGCTTACGAAAAATAATTTTTGAAATCCTAAATTATTTTTATTATTTGTATGGTGTACATTTTACCACTTTTTATTTTTTAAATAAAATTATGAATTGATGCAGAAAAGTTTAGTATTAAACATAAGGGATCAATTTTTTTTCTCCTCATCATCTCTAACCTACACTTATTGATATTAAAGCTAGAGCCAATTTTTCTCTTGTTTAAATCAGAGATTATAGGGTTGCTTTTGCATAGGTGGAACTCGGAGACATTATAAACATTACACGTCATTGAGGGAGATTTTATCTCTATGGAAGAGAACACTCTCAATCTTTCTAATTTCTCAAATGGTGTGGTGTTAAGAAATAGTTTTATGAAGCTGATACGGCGACATTCCTAATGGTGTTTTATACGCTGTGCGAAGAGCCCACAATGCATCATTGAGCCTTGAAGACCAATCACGTCTGGATGGATTCACCTCCTTTTCAAGGATATTTTTAATTTGTCGATTAGATACTTCAATTTGGCCATTCGTTTGTGGATGATATGTGGTTGCTATTCGATGTTTAACACCATAACGCTTTAATGCTATCGCAACTTGATTGCAATGAAAATGAGTGCCTTGATCACTAATTAATGCTCTAGGTGTGCCGAATCGTGTGAGGATGTGTGTGTGTAAGAATTTTAACACTGTCTGAGCATCATCTTTAGGGGCAGCAATTGCTTCAACCCACTTTGATACATAATCGACAACGACCAGAATATAAACATTTCCAAAAGAATTAGGAAATGGTCCCATGAAATCCATACCCCAGACATCAAAAAGCTCAACTTCGATATTAGGCTGCTGCAGCATCTCGTTACGTCGATATATTGATCAAGTGTGCTGACAGTTATCGCGTTGTTGAACAAAATTGTGGGCGTCTCGAAATAATGTTGGCCAATAGAATCCTAACTGAAGAACCTTTGCAGTAGTCCTAACACCACCAAAATGACCTCCATAAGGGGCATCATGGCAATGCTTCAGGATAGGAAGCATTTCTTCTTCAAGAACGCAGCGACGAATAATATTGTCGATGCATACTTTGAATAAGTATGGCTCATTCCAATAATACTTTGTAGCATCTTGAAGAAATCTTACCTTTCGGTGACCAATTGCACAAAGTAGTAGTTTTCATAAGCTAAATAATTGACAACATCCGCATACCATGGGGACGCGTCGACAGAAAAGAGCTTCTCGTCTAAAAATGCGTCGACAATTTGTGAAGTATTTCCATCTTCACTCCCAAATTCCAGACGAGATAAATGATCTGCTACCTGATTTTTCGATCCTTTTCGATCTTTAATTTCAACATCAAATTCTTGTAACAATAGGATCCATCGAATCAGCCTAGGTTTGGCATTTTTTTGGCAAAGAGGTATCTCAATGCTGAGTGATCAGTATATACTGTGACTTTTGCACTGACAAGATACCAAAGAAACTTGTCAAATGCAAAACTACTACCAATAACTCTTTCTCTGTAGTTGTATAATTGACCTACGCTTTAGTAAGAGTTTTGCTAGCATAATATACTGTATGAAATACCTTGTCTTTGTGCTGCCCAAGCACTGCACCTATTGTATAGTCACTAGCATCACACATAATTTCGAACGATTGTGACCAGTCCGGTGCAACGATAATAGGTGTCTACACTAATTGCTGCTTAATTTTTACAAATGCTTCCGGACAGGCAGCATCAAATAGAAACTTTTTATTTTGCCTCAATAGTGAGTAGAGAGGTTTTGCAATTTTTGTGAAATCTCGGATAAATCATCGATAAAATCCTACGTGGCCAAGAAAACTCCTTATTCCCTTGATACTAGTAGGTGGGGGCAACTTCTTAATAATTTCCACCTTTACCTTGTTTACTTCGATACCCTGACATGAGATACGATGTCCAAGGAAAATGCCTATTGTTGCCATGAAGTGTCATTTTTCCCAGTTAAGTACCATATTAGTGTCCTCACATCGCTTCAAAACTCTAGCTAAATCGTCAGTACATTTATTAAAAGTGTGACCATAAATAGAAAAATCATCCATGAATACCTCTAATAAGTCTTCAATCATATCGAAAAAATTTCCATCATGCACCTTTGATATGTGGTGGGTACGTTGCATAAATGAAATGGCATTCGACGAAATGCAAAGGTACCAAACAGACAAGTAAAGTTGTTTTTGCTTGGTCCTCCGGCATAGTTGCAATCTAGTTGTACCTAGAATATCCATCAAGAAAGCAATAATAGGTCTTACCAGCAAGCCTATCCAGCATCTGATCAATGAAGGGAAGTGGGAAGTGATCTTTTTTTGTGGCATCATTCAAATGGTGGTAGTCCATGCAAACTCGCCAACCTGTAGCAATGTGAGTAGGAATTAATTCATTTTTGTCATTACTTACCACCGTAATACTGCTCTTCTTTGGAACGCATTGGATTGGGCTCACCCATGTACTATCAGAAATTAGGTAAATAATGCTCGCATCTAAACCATTTGTTGATCTCTTTTTTCACTACTTCCTTCATTTTTTCATTTAACCTCCTTTGTTGCTCGATGGACTGCTTTCCCTCGTCCTCCAGCCTTATCTAGTGCATGCAGAAAGAGGGACTAATGCCTCTGATATCCGTAATGCTCCAAGTGATGGCACGTTTGTGTTGCTTCAATATTCCGATTAATTTCTCTTCTTGACTTGCATTGAGATTTACGGAGATAATTACTGGCAGGTGTCGTTATCACCAAGGAAAACATATTTTAAATGTTTTGGCAATGGTTTCAACTCCAAAGTTGGAGCTTATTCAATAGACGGATTAAATACAAGGATCGTTCTATTGGTCAGATTTAAAGATTCCATCTGCCAACCATGTCGAAGCTTAACAATATTTGCTTCAACCTTGTGGTCGCAATCAGGTAGTAAATAGTCTTTAGATGTCACTGTAAGTTCTTCTAAGGCTGCTGTACTTCATTCATTAAATTCTTCCGCAATTAATTCGTCCAGTACATCAATATGGTGACATTGTTCTTTACTCCTGCAAGGAGTTGCTTCAAAGAAACTAAAGGCAAAGTGTTCATCGTTGTGTCTCATGATTAACTCGCCCTTGAATATGTCTATAAGAGTGCGACCCGTAGCAAGAAATGGGCATCCCAAAATTATGGGTACCTCTTTATCAACTTCACAATCAAGAATAATGAAATCTGCTGGGAATACAAACTTATCTACTAGGAGGAGAACATCTTTGATTTGTCCTTCAGGTTGCGCTAAAGATCTATCTGGAAGCTGTAATGTCATGCAATGGGTTTCATGTGACCAATTGCCAATTTCTGAAATGTTGATAAGGGCATAAGGTTGATACTTACTCTTAGATCACAGAGAGCTTTTCCTAAATAATGATTTCCAATGGAGCATGGAATTGTAAAACTGCCAAGATCTTTCATCTTAGGTGGCAACTTATTTGTTAGTACAGCATTGTAACCTTCTGTGAGCACAATTGTCTCGATATCAGTCAACTTCTTTTTCTTAGATAAAATCTCCTTCATAAATTTCCCATAACTAGGAATCTGCACAAGAGCATCAACAAGAGGTATATTAACATGTAATTGTTTCAAGGTGGTCAAAAACTTTTGATATTCTTTGTTATTTTCTTTCTCCTTGAATCTTTGTAGAAACGGAAAAGGTATTGAAACATTAGGCTGTTGCGAAAGAATCGACTGCGTCGACATTGGCAATTACGTCGAAAATTTTGTAGGTCGAAAGGTTGGCATGGGTGTAATTACTGGTGGCTCATCTTCATTTATCTCTATTGCTTCTTCTTCGGCTACAACTTTTCCTTGCTGCTCTGTTTCATTTGCGTCGACAGATGCAGTATTAGAATTGCTGCTTCGTTTAACCCCTCCGAAGAGTAATGGCTTTGCAATGCTCCTTCCCCTTTTGAGTTGGATTTTCAGTATTACTGGGTAAAGCACCTGGTGGTCTCGTGCTTATATTAGAAGCTAGTTATCCTCCTTGTGCTTCTAACGATAATCATTCTGTGCGATTCTCTTGAAAATCCGCACAGCTTTATCATAGGTGTAATCCAACAAAGGACCGTTTGCAGATGCATTGACAAGATTTCTTGTCTGCGCATTTAATCCATTGTAGAAAATTTTGATCTAAGTTTCTTGTTGGATTCCATGCATGGGACAACATCGAAGCAAGGTTTTGTAATGCTCCCATGTGGTATGCAGATTCTCATCATCTAACTGGTGGTAAGCAGTAATATCATTTCTCAATCGAGCATTCATCGTAGGTGGATTAAACCGTAAAACAAATTTAGTTGCAAGTGAATTCCACGATGTAATAAATCCAGTAGGTAATCCAAGAAACTAGGTACGAGCCCTTCCTTGTAATGAATAAGGAAACATCTGCATCTTCAAGGTGTCATCAGGAACACCATGCTGACTAAAAGAAGCATAGATTAGCAAAAAAGATTTAATATGCCCTTTCGCATCTTCATGAGGAAAACTAGCAGATTGCCCATTCGAATTTAACATTTGAAAAATAATCGGTTTTAACTAGAAATTCCCAGCTTGGATAGCTAGTCTAACAACCCCTGGTTGCAAGTCATCTAACATAGGAACAACAAAGTCTCTGATTCTTTTGTTTTGTATTTATTCTTCTTGTGGTAGCGGTGGGCTGTTTAAATTCTGTGGCTGTATTGGAGGGACAAGATTTTGTGGCGGCAACTATGGTATAGCATCATTTCCTAGGAAAGCCATATTCCTTTGTTCTTGTCTTCTCCTTCGAATGGTTCTTTCAATTTTCGGATTTAAGCCAATAATATTTTCAGGATTTCTCCTAGTGGCCATAAAACACCTAAAAAAATTGAAAGAGTCAACAAAAATAAAACAAATTAGTAACAAATAAAAATCAGGAAACAAAGAATAACTACAACTACAAAAATAAATATCAAACAAACGCGATCCTCGACAGCGACGCCAAAACTTGATCGCGCTATGAACGTCATAGCAATCGTACAAGCGAACACTTGTCGATGCAAGTATAGTTGATAGGTTTAGCTATCAGATTTCGATCCCACAGAGATGACAGTTTATGCTATATTTTTCAAAGCAATTAGAATCAGAATAAAAGGTCTTGTAAGGAATATTGTCAGTGCAATTAAATCAAATACTACACAAATAAAAGAATTAAAACTGTTAGAGCAAATATTGTAAAACTGTAATACAATATGTCAGAGCAATTTAATAAGGAAATGTAATGAATGTTTGAAGATATTTTGTTAATGCAATTTAAGAAAATTAAACAAGTAAAACAATGATGACGGAATGGGGGGATCCTTGACTTAACAAGTCGGCAATCACTAAATGTGATCACAAGGTAAATGATAGATTAATTGTCGCTGCAATTAAGCTTAATGAGATCTCACTATTTTCGACTTCCATGCTTATCAAAGACCCAAATACTCACATTATAACCACACATTCCAGTGCTGGCAATGCTTTGCATTCAAGAACAAGTGGCCAAAATTCCTTCGTACCTCAAGCAACTTTCATTGTCTTGGTTGGTAATTTAACTTGTCACTGCAATTTCCATTGTAAGCAACTGCAATAAAACTTCCGTAATCAAGCAATTAAATCCAAAGATAAACAGATAAGAAGAATTGAACAGAAATCAAAGTAGATCTAAAATTAAAAGTACTTCCATACACAATTAAGTTCAACAGAATTTATCAACGTTTAAGAGGAAATAAAGAACAAGTTGAAGCATTCTATTTCTAGCCTACTAGAACTCTTCCCTAATGCTTCTCTTACATCGCACTTAGAATCACTCCTCGTCAGGAGCAGATACTGCCTTCTCGTCGCAGTCAATTCACCTTCCAAGAAATTAAGCTGCCATGAAAGCAAGCTTAAGAAAAAATGAGAAACGAAATTGATTTTGTCACCAGCTTCTAGATCCTCCTACTCTTCTCTCTCTCCTCAGTATTTATCTTTACTGCCAAGTACAAGTGTCCTTCTCTCAGATCTAACTTCCTTGCAACTGTACAAGTAAGTTAATCAAGCTGTACACTCACGCAAATCTGGTATATGCAATAAGCAGTTGTAGGTTGTCACGACATTTCTGGATACAAATTTATATTTTAATTTGCTACGACAACTTTAATATCCCTATGCACTGGTACTTTTAGATATGGTCACACAGTAAAATCCATGGTGCAATCTGGAAGTGCTTATTCCGTGACATGTTTGGGCGTAATTCTGGATTAAAATTACGGCAACAGCCTTGAACACTTTCCTGCTTTGATCTTTTAAGAAAGATCCTTGCATTGACATCTCAAGACGCAATATTGACACTAAATGTAGTGACATTAGTAGCATAAGTATAATAAAATAAAAGAAAATTACACCAAACATCACTGACTTAAAAAATGCAATTACTAAATATAAAATGCTAAAAATGCATGCTAAATATGGTACAAAGGGAACAAATTATACTCTAAATAAGGAGAAATTAATGGTCCTTTCTAATGCTATCAGGGGGCTTGAGGCCCCCATGGGTGAACCAACATGAAGGGATGAAGATCTGCTCCTAACGAGGAGCCCTAAGTGTGACGCAAGAGGGAAGTAAGGGAGCAAGTCATGTAGCCTAGGAACTGTATTCTCCATTTGTTCTTTTACATTTCCTTTCTTAAACGCTGGTGATTCATGTTCATTTCAAGTTTGTATGGAAGTACTCTTGATTGTTAGACTAAATGATGTCTTATTCACACTTGCTTTTACTGTTAACTCTTTGGGTTTGATTGTTTTGACCACGGAAGTGTGATTGTAGTCACTGTCACTGAAAGTTGCAGCTACAAATTAAATTAATAAGCAAGACAACGAAAGTTGCTTGAGGATTGAAGGAATTTAATCAATTTTTTATTGAATGTGTTGCATTACCAGCACTGAAAGGTGTGGTTAGTGTGCATGTTTAAGTCTTAGATCTAATAGAGAAGCCAAGTTTGGTAAGACATTCATTATGCTTATTTGCAGCGACAATCACCTAGTATTTTACACCTTATGAGCCATGCTTAGTATTCCGCTAACTATCCATATTGGAGACCCAATTTCATTATTATTTCATTTTATCTTTAATTTTACATTATTGCTCCGACACCTATTATCACAATTTATCTTGTTTTATTTGTTCATTGCATTAACATTAATAAATAACAAACAACCATCCTCGTGGGATCGATATCTGATAAATTCACATCTGTCTACTATACTTCATCGATAGTGTACGCTTGTACATATTTGCTGTCATTTATAGCGCGATCAAACTCTTTCTTTTCTGATACAGATATCGTTTGTTGATGTATTTCTTTCTGAATTTTGTCTGAAAGAATTTCCAATTAATTTCATTTTCAAGAACTACAACTAGTATTGTCATCCACCAACTATAAGCTTTATCTTTCAACAATGACACGATACACCTCAAATAATCATCGGGAGGACAAGTCATTTCATTCAGAACTCTTAGAGTATTTTCTAACTAGTATTCAGCTCTGGATGGATCATCTTCGGTGCTTCATCGAAATTCCTCTACCCCGTACTTTTTAACTTTATCTGTCGAAATTCGACGCCTATGCTCAATTATCGATGGAGGTGGAGGCACAACTAGAGGTACCACAGGTTGTACAACAGGTTGTAGAGGAGGTGGAGGAGGCTACCGAGCTGCCGAATTATTCCGCAAAAGCTCAGAAAACCACAAGCCCATCAAGCTAAAAAAATATTTTTCACCTCATTTTCTGTCATCAGTATAACTGGTATACCTCGACTTGCACAAGAATAAAAAATCAGAATTTTTCTATTTACCTCATTAGTTTCACCTCATTCAGAGTCAAACATTTTTACTTATTTGTAAAAATTCAAGGTTAGATCGGATCCATCATAATCACATTATCACAGGTTATATGACATGTAATTCTAAACCTTTAAATTCATAAATTCAGTCCAAGAACCGGCTAAATCGTAAGCTCTGATACCACTAAATGTCACACTTAAAACCTATTATCGTAGTCGGTTAGGGTTATGGGGTCTTTCTGATCATCTATTGTAGATTTTCTCTCAAAATTGTTACGTGTTAATAAATTTCAATGAAGTGATACATCACACATGACATATATCAAAAATTACATATTAATGCAACTCGATAAGGGCAAAGATATCATTTCAACAATTTTGAGAGACTTCTATCGGTACCTATTGGATAGGTACCGATAGAAGTCAAGTCAATAAACAATTCAGAAATAGCTACAGATCTCTACCGGTAGTTGAGATGGTTCTACTGATACAAGGGTGACTTTTACCAAAACAACTCATGCTTCTATCGATACTAAAAACTCTAGAGAGCTAAGAAGTTTTACCTTGTAACTTCTACCGATACAAGTAAATAATTTATCGATACTTCTATGTTTGGAACTACCGATACTTCAAGTTTTATTACCGATACAACGTAAGTCAGTAACCAACCTATCTCTTACTCTGTACTTCTACCTATAAATGTATGAGAACTACTGAAACAAGTATGCAAATTCCCAAAAAAATACACATAACTCACTTAAGTTTATTTCCTATAATTTCAACATTACAAGTACATTTCCATTACTCGTCAAACATTCAAAATCATGCTTATATGGTCATACAACATGTTAAAATCTAGTTCATTACAAAACACATAATTCAGTTAAAGTATCAAAATATCATCATTTCAAGTAGAACTACATAATAACCATTTCAAGTTCACAACCTTACTACATGCCATATAAGCCAAGTGATACGAAAACTAATGACGAACTCTCGAGATAGTGTGACTCTTCAAGGTGATCCGATCTTCAAACAGCAAAATGTATCTACAAAAAAATAGATACACAAGTAAGCTTAGTAAGCTTAGTAAGTTCGCAAAATCAACAACTTACAGAATAACCAATTCGGTTATAAAGATAATAGTAAGTATGTATTCATAATCTTGTGAAACAGTATCGGATTTGATCTCTTTAGGCCTTCTAGAATTTAGCTCATACAAGCCTAGACAGAATTAGCTTTTATGAGCCCAAATAGCATAGCTCTTACGAGCCCAAAAAGGTTAACTAGTATACGATGCTGCTCACATAAGCTGATGAGAATCCGTAACATATGCAAAAACTCAGCCATCAATACGATTCAAAATTTCCCACTCTCAATGCTGCTCACACAAGCTGATAAGAATCCGTAACATATGTAAAGACTTATCCATCGTAGGGGTCCACATAATCAATATTCATTCAGAATCCGTCGACTCGCAATGCTGCTCACACAAGCTGTTAGGATACTATAACATATGCAAGATCTCAGCCATTACGTCAAATAAGATAATCGACCCTAGGCCTGACATTTCGTTTCTTCTTTCGTCTTTCCCATCATCACAAATTAGTCTTTGGATTAGCTAGGTTAAGTTAATACGGACTCAAAAACATAAAAATTACTAAAAAGGTCGATGTTTGCTTACCAAATCGAAGGACTAAACTCAACCAAAGCTCTTTAATGGTTTTATGGTTTTCGATCTTGTTGAAGAAGATAGCTAAAGAAAATTAGCTTAATTTCTTAAGTTTTTATGATTGTCAATTTACCATTTTCCCCTTTTCTTCTCTTAAATTTTCTTAATATCTCATGCCCATTACCGTCCACTAATTAATTATCCAAACGATAAAATTTTTTAACCAAAATTTAATATGATGCTAATGACATCATAAATATTAAATAAATAAAATTTACGAACCAACTCGTTGGAGTTGTGATCCCGAAATCATGGTTTTCTGACACCACTGAAAACTAGGTTGTTACACTTATGTAACTGTTCCACCACGCTATACTCGCTATGCTTTAGGAATTTCAAGAATTCCTTAGTTTCCTTATCAGTTATCGGCTCATTCACTGGTAGCTCGAGTTTATTGGTTTTTCTCTCTTCAGGCTCAATCATCAGGACTTTTCCTTTGTTGGCTTCATTTTCTACCTTTGCTTGGTTATAGCATCTCTCACTACGTGTGATGAGACTGACATCTCTCATCAATCCTTCCCCTTTAGAAACCATAACATTGCAGTCGTAGCTCATGGTACCTTTTAACTATCCTTATAAGAGAACGCCGTAGGTTTCTGAATGATGACTCGCGGTGTCATTCGTCCCCCAACCTTATTGCTCTTAGGCTTAGATATGATTACCACTAGCATTTTGGCCTTGTAAGCTTTTTCCAATGTCCTTTCCTCAAATGCGCAAATATCTTTTCCTTTTGTATCCTCTGTCTCCTAAAAAAATTCTAGCTCCTTATTATCCATCATTTTTTGTACCAAGGATCTGAATTCAATACACTCATGAATTTTATGCCCCTTGGTGACATAAAACTCACAGTAATTTTTAACTTTTAGTACGTCTTCCACATCTTGCACAATTAAGCTGATAAGCTTTTTAACGTCACAGTAATAATGTACAAGCATACACTATCGATGCAAGTATAGTAGACAGATGTGAGTCTGTCAGATATCGATCCTACGAGGATGCTTGTCTTTTTGCTATTAATGCCAGTGCAATGAATAAGTAAAAAGGAATAAATTGTGAGAGTGGTTGTCGGAGCAATAATTTGAAAATAAAAACGAAATGTAATAATAATAAAATGGGGTCCCCAACGTGAATATTCAACAGAATACTAAGTGTGGCTTGCAAGGTATGAAAGAATAGGTGATTGTCGCTGTAATTATGGGCAATGAATATCTTACTAAGCTTAACTTCTATGTTTGATCTAAGACTTAAACATGCACATTAACCACACCTTTCGATGATGGCAATGCAACACAGTTAAGAACAAGTGGATTAAATTCCTTTAATCCTCAAGCAACTTCCGTTGTCAAGCTTGTTAGTTTAAACTATCGTTGCACCTTCCGGTGACAGTGACTGTAATAACACTTTCATGCTAAAAACATTCAAACCTAAAGATTAAACAGTAAAAGCAAGATTAAATAAAATAACATTAAGTTCAGAAATCATGAGTACTTCCATAAAAACATGAAATAATGGTAATCACCAGCGTTTAGAAAGAAATGTAAAAGAACAAATGGAGAATACTATTCCTAGTCAACTTGACTTGCTTTCTTACTTCCCTCTTGTGTCGCACTTAGGGCTCCTCGTCAAGAGCTGCTCTGCCTCCTTTTGCACATTAGTTCACTCTTGAGAGACTTAAGCCTCCATAGTCGAAAGCTTCAAAAGATGGGTTGAAGAAGAATATGCACCGAAAGAGCTCTCTCCCTACCTTTTCTTTCTCTTTCCTAGTGAGAATTTATATTCAACCAAATTGTGTAGGTGTTCTTTCATCATATTCGAGTTGTCTATGGTCATACCAGTTGGTTATACCAGACTGGACAGCTCACGCTTTTCTTTTCTTTTTTGAACAACTGTTAGATACAGCGACAATCTTGGATGCAAGTTGAAAATACTTATGCAGTGACATTATACCAAAATATGACAAAATTAAGGGCAACTAGACTAAGGTTCATTGAGTTAGAAGATGTAATTAACTAAATTAAAAAATGCTAAAATATGTGCTAAGAATGACTAAATGGGAACAACTTAACCAAAAAGTAAGAAAAAATAATGGTTTTTTCTAGCACTATCACACCCCCCAAACTCGAGTTTTTACTTGTCCTTAAGTAAAACAGAAACTAGCAAGGCTACACAAAAATTCACCAAGGCAAATGATCATTCTAGCAACTTGAATCATCTAAAATCTCAATGAATGAATCACATTCGAATGGCAGAATATTGCATCGACAATACATAAGTATGAATAACTATGATTGCAACTTCATCAAAGCCAGTATCATGCTTCAGATCCTATATTCAATCTACCAATACAACATTTATTTTACAATAATATATACATATGTCTTTTTCTTTTCCTTTTTTTTATGTGACAGAGGGATGTCATTGCATTACTATACCCTTTGTTCCTGAGAAGTAACGATGGAGTGAAACAAACCCCTAGGGAGTATGTAATTACGCCAACACAGACACTTGCAGCGACAACCTTTGGCTAGATTCATTTTTCAAACACTTGCATTGGCGTTTTCCCCTTTAAACAGTTCATAATACACCCACATTGGAGTGTCTCTTATTTATAACTATATATATAAGCAGCTGTAAAAGGTAGATTTATCCAAGAACAAAGGAATGATACTAATCATCCATTACTAATGCAATCTAATTCATTCATCAATGAATTGAAGATACAACATTCAATCAAATTTATCCGACTCATTCATTGACAGTTCACATGATTCAATAATTAAGCATCGATGTAACAAATATTTTCAAACACATTTGCGTTAACCATTCATAAACCTTGCATGCTTCATTCAATTCAAAAAGAAAATTTCTTTTGAAATGTGGGTGCAATTTCATTTCCAAACCCCATACGTATTCCCCCAAACTTAAAGTCTGCATTGTCCCCAATGCACTAACACTAAAATGCAATGAAAATGGAAATGCAATAACAATGTGCACTAAAAAAATAAAAACTACAGCTACATGCAATGCATAAATACTACAACTAAAATTATAAAATAACTAACTCAGTTTTCCGTAGCTGTCGATGTGGCTCCATGGTGCTTCTTCTTCCTTATCTTCTTTTCTTCCTTTCTGCGATTTTTATCCTTGGAGCACTTTTTCTTCCTTTCTTTTGGTTTTGCCCGGTCCGTAGATTACTCCTCAGCATCCAATGTTGCCCTGGCATCATCAGCTGTATCATGTGTCGGATGGATCACCTCAAGTGGTCCAGTGTAGACCACTATTGCCAAAGGATTGTGGTGTTCCTCATTGGTTTCCTCCGCAGCTTTCGCCTGACTCGCTCCATCATACTCCAAGTCCTTAGTCGTTACACCTACAACCTCGGGTGCAGTGACAGTTTCTTCACCTGATTCTTTCTCAGCATCTCCAATAGGAATCTCCTCTTTAACAGCATGCTCCTTTTGACCAACAATGAAATCATCTTCGAACAGGCTCTCAATTTTTTGCAAGCATTCCTCGACATCCCTTGATTTCGCTTCCTTTTCATCACTAGAGACGTGCACCATGGGAAGGAAAGCCACTAATTGGTCTTTGTCCCCTAAGTCATCCTCTTCTGATGAAGGCTCATACTCCCTGATGATTGGTGGAAATACTAGGAATTCTGGGAGTGGGGCTTTGCTTAGCTGCCTTAATGTGGCTACAACAGAACTATTCCAGGCTTTGGTATAGGTGTAGAACTATTTTGTGATATGTTCATGTCTTATATTGTAGCGACAAGCCCGATCTGCCTATTGCTGACAGAAGTGGCTAACTTCTCGACATCTTTCATTTTGCGCTACAAAGATGTCCCTGCAGTTAGATTTGCTCCTTTGTTTTCTACTTTTGCTTTGCCATTCCTTTTGCTTGCTTCTATCTCTTTCACTGTGGGTGCATCCTTGCCATGAGTCATTCTCTCAATCGAGGCTTCATTGATTGGGCCTTTATTCTCTAGGATTTCTTTACCATCTCGGGGCACGATTCCCTTTTGCTGTCATAGTTGCGTTACCAGCGATAGGAAAACTAAGATGCCCATTTTCCTTGCAGCACATTCAGCAATTTCCTGGTGTAGTATTGCCCCGACATCGATCTTCCTACCCTTGATAATAGAATGTCTCAGACACATTCTATCAAGGGTGACTGTGGTACTGTGGGTAGAGGGCTTCAGTCTACAGTTAACAAAATGGAACCAGATTTTGCTTTGCAGCGTTAAGAAGCATCTGTGCATGGTATAGTTGTTATGATTTGAACCCGTCCATGTTGCTTCGTCAACACAAAGATCCTTCACCAAGAGGTATATCTTATCATCACTAGTCTCTTCAATGAACACAGAGTGTTCATCCCTATCCACCTTAGTGTTGCACAGCTCATTAATTCATTCAGCATCCCACGGGATTAATCCTTCACAAAGAAAGACAAAATCTGACTTCTAGTCAATAAGGTTAGCATAAAACTCATGTACCAGAGACGGAGAGTAACTGTCAGGGTGAGCACAGAAGGTTTCCCATTTCAACCTTGAGATGTTCTTGTACACTTGCTTCCCCAAGTCTTGTTGTCGCGACAAGAGAAAGCCTTGTTTTGGGTGACAATTTCACTTCAACATGCTGTCCTGAAATCGATCTTTGGCTGCTTTTGTTAAGAATGTCACCGAATCTCTTGGCATAGAGGGCACTACTTCACGAACTGCAGTGGCAGAGGATGAGTGTTCTTCGACGGATTTGGTTGCTTTCTTGACATGCTCAGACATATCCAACGGTTGGGTGACTATTGATGAAATGGTGGGATCTGAATCCTTGATATGCTTTAATTTTCCATGAGTCAACAGTTGCAGTACAGCTGTATGAATTATGTCGACAATGTAGTCCAAATGCATCGACAATGGGATTTAATTATTCTGTAAAAAAACAAATAAGAAATAAAACAAAATAAAACAAAAGCAAAAATAAAATAAAATAAAATTACATAATAATAAATTCAATAAAAATTAAAAAAATTTGACCAATTTAATGGTCTCTTCTTGCTTTTGATCACTACACCCAAAGTAATGCTTCAGTCGCTGTCCATTCACTTTGAACTGGTGTCCATCATGTAAATCCTTAGTAATGACTTCACCATGAGGAAATGCTTCGACAACTTCGAAAGGTCCAAACCAACGTGACCCCAATTTACCCGGATGTAATTTCAACCTAGAATTGAATAATAAAACTTATTGACCTGCAATAAATTATCACTGTAAAATAATTCTGTCATGCCATCGTTTGGTCTTTTCCTTGTAAATTGCAGCATTTTCATAGGCATTTCACCTAATTTCCTTTAGTTCAGTGATATCCAACAGCCTTTTCATTCCAGCAGCTGCATAATCCATGTTCACTTGCTTAATTACCCACATTGCCTTGTGCTCCAGTTCAATTGGCAATTGACATGCTTTCCCAAAAATTAATTGATATGGCGACATCCCTAATGGAGTTTTGTATGTTGTACACAATGCCCATAAAGCATCATCAAGTCTAGAAGACCAATCTTTCCTTGAAGGGTTCACAACCTTCTCAAGAATGTTCTTAATTTGTCGATTAGATAATTCAGCCTGTCCATTGGTTTGCGGATGATAAGTAGTAGTTATTCTATGATTAACTTCATATCTCTTCAGTGCGGCTGTCACTTGGTTGCAATGAAAATGTGTACCCTAATCATTGATCAATGCTTTTGGTGTGCCAAAGCAAGTGAGTATATGCTTGTGAAAAAATTTAAGCACTATCTTTGCATCATCCTTTGGGACTGCAACAGCTTCAACCCACTTTGAGACATTGTCAACAACTACTAGTATATAAAGATTTCCAAACGAACTTGGAAATGGACCCATAAAATCCATACTCTAAACATCGAATAATTCAACCTTCATAATCGGCTTCTGTAACATTTCATTGCGTCGGGATATAGAACTAGTGCGCTGACATCTATCGCATTGATTCACAAAATTGTGGGCGTCTTTGAATAGTAAAGGCCAGTAAAATCCTGATTAAAGAACATTAGCAGCAGTTCTCATGCCACCGAAATGACCTCCACAAGGAGCATCATGACAATGATTCAGGATTGAAAGCATCTCTTCTTCCGGAGCACAACACCGAATGATATTATCATTGCATACCTTGAATAAGTATGGCTTGTTCCAATGATATCACTACTTCACAAAGAAATCTTTCCTTTTTATGGCCCGTGACAGCCAATGGAAGTTTTCCACACACTAGGTAATTAACCAAATCCGTGTACCAAGAGGTTGCATCTATAGCAAATAACTTCTCATCTGGAAATGCGTCGACAATTTGAAGTATGTTTTCATCTTCACTGCCAACTTTCAGTCGAGACAGATGGTCTGCAACTTGATTCTCTAAACCTTTGCGGTCTTTTATCTCTATGTCAAATTCTTGTAATAGTAGGATCCAGTGTATCAATCGTGGTTTTGCATCCTTCTTCGCAAAAAGATATCTCAACGCTAAGTGATCAGTAAATACAATAACCTTTATGCCGACAAAGTATGAACGAAAATTATCGAAAGCAAAGACTACAGGCAAGAAGTCTTTCTCTATGGTGGTATAATTAATTTGAACCTCTGTAAGAGTTTTTCTGGTGTAATAGATAGCGTGAAATATTTTTTTCTTGCGTTGTCCTAGAACAGCACCCACAACAAATTCACTTGCATCACACATAACTTCAAAAGGTTGAGACCAATCTGGTGCAACGACAATGGGTGCATTTACTAGCTGCTTCTTTATTTGAATAAATGCATCCAAACATGCATCATCAAAGAAGAATTTCTGATTCTATTCCAGCAATGAGCATAAGGGCTTTGTAATTTTTGAAAAATCTTGAATAAATCTTCGGTAAAACCTTGCATGCCCAAGGAAACTACGAATGCCTTTCACATTTATCAGTGGAGGTAATTTCTCAATGATTTCCACCTTAGCTTTGTCTACTTCGATACCTTGACTAGAGATGCGATGGCCTAATACAATGCCTTCAGTTGCCATGAAGTGGCATTTTTCCCAATTTAGAACAAGATGTGTGTCTTCACATCGCTTCAATACTTTATCCAAATTGTCAGTGCATTGATAAAAATTATTCCCATAGACTGCGAAATCATCCATAAAGACCTCTAAAGAATCTTCAATCATATCTGAGGATATCGCCATCATGCACCTTTGAAATGTGGCTGGTACGTTGCAAAGACCGAAAGGCATACGGTGAAAAGAAAAAGTACCAAAAGGGTAGGTGAAAGTTGTTTTCTTTTGATCCTCCGACATAATAGCAATTTGATTGTAGCCAGAATAATCATCTAAAAAGAAATAGTAGGCTCTTCCATCAAGCTTATCCAACATCTGGTCAATGAAAGGAGGTGGGAAGTGGTCTTTCCTTGTGGCTGCATTAAGTTTACGATAATCCATATATACTCGCCATCTCGTAGGAATACGTGTAAGAATTAACTTGTCCTTGTCATTGCTCACCATAATGATGTCACTCTTTTAGGTATGCATTGCACTGGACTCACCCAATTGCTATCAAAAAAGGGTAAATAATTCCAGCGTCAAGCCACTTTATAGTTTCCTTCTTAACAACTTCCTTTATCTTCTCGTTCAATCTTTTTTATTACTCAATCGATTGCTTGCCTTCATCTTCTAACTTGATTTTGTGCATACAAAAAGATGGACTAATGCCTCGAATATTGGCAATACTCCAAGCAATAGCTCGTTTATGTTGCTTAAGAATATGGACCAATTTCTCTTCTTAAGTCACATCCAGTGTTACGGAGATAATAATTGGGAGAGTATTTTTGTCACCAAGAAAGACATATTTAAGATGAGTAGGTAGTGGTTTCAATTCCAAGTAGCAGCTTCTTTAATAGATGGCTTAAAAACTAGAGCCGTTCTGTTGGCTAAGTCTAAATATTCAATTCGCCATTCATGCCTGAGTTCAATATTATTATCTTCAACCAAGCTGTCACAATCAGCTTAAAATTCATCATCAGATGTCACTGCAAACTCTTTAGAAAGTAGTGTGCTTCGGTCATTGAATTCTTCCTTAATTAAATCATCTTGCACATCAACGGTGTGGCATTCTTCTTGATTCTTGCATGGAATAGATTTGAAAACACT
This sequence comes from Gossypioides kirkii, assembly GCA_005610355.1. Taxonomy (NCBI): domain Eukaryota; kingdom Viridiplantae; phylum Streptophyta; class Magnoliopsida; order Malvales; family Malvaceae; genus Gossypioides; species Gossypioides kirkii. Next base: position 13,675,842 of record CP032255.1, read on the forward strand.
AAAGGTAACATGCTCATCATTAAATCATATGGTCAATTCACCTTTGTAAAAATCAATAAGAGTTCGTCCGGTAGCTAAAATGGTCGTTCCAATATTATGGGAACCTCCTTGTCTGCCTCGTAGTCTAGTATAAAAAAATCAGCCGGAAAAACAAATTTATCCACAGGAACTAAGATATCTTTGATCTGCCCTTCAGGTTGAGCCAAGGATCTATTCGCTAGTTGTAATGTCACTGTAGTAGGTTTCATGTGATCAATTCCCAACTTTCTGAAAGTAGATAGTGGCATTAGGTTGATGCTAGCTCCTAAGTCACAAAAAGCCTTGCCTAAATAATGGTTGCCAATTGAAAATGGGATAGTAAAGCTCTCAGGACCTTTCATTTTGGGTGGTAACTTATTTGTAAAAATAACACTAAAGCTTTTGTGAGTGAAATAGTTTCAATGTCACTAAGCTTCTTCTTCTTAGACAAAAGCTCCTTCATAAATTTGCCATAATTAGAAATTTGCACAAGAGCGTCCACTAAAGGAATATTGACATGAAGTTGCTTTAGTGTGTTCAGGAACTGCTGATACTGTTTATCAGGCTTATTCTCTCTAAATCTTTCTAAAAAAGGAAAGGTGGAGATACATCGGATTGTGCCCATATCTTCGGTTGCATCAACAGTTTCGAGGGAAGAACAATAGGCATATGAGTGGCAATCTGTGGAACTTCTTTGTCTGGTGCATCAACAAATTCTTCAGATTCAACTTTTTCACCATGGAACACTTTACTAGTGTCTTGAGGTGCTACAATAGAGTCGATAGTCGGCTCGCTAATTTGTTTACCACTCCTAAAAGTGATAGCCTTGCAATGTTGTTTCCCTTTTGGATTGGGAATTTCTATGTCACTAGGTAGTGTTCCTGGTGGTCGAGTATTCAAATACGAAGCAATTTTTCCCAATTATGCCTCCAGCACTCGAGTAGAAGATGAATTCCCTTGCACAATAGCTTCCGTGCAAGTGATATGCTCTCGCATTAAAGCTTCAAGTGCTACTAAAGGATCAGACAGGGAAGCTTGCATGTATTGTTGTTGCCGATGTCCTTGAACATTCTAATTTTGCATTGAAGAGTGTTGTGACTACATCCCATTCTGGTGTAGTTGCATTTGGCTTTGTTGTGGATGCATCTAAGTATGCTGATTGTAATTCTGCTACTGTTGATTGTAATTCCCTTGTCTTGGGTAATAATTGCCTTGATTAGATGAATTACCATATCGGAATGTCACAACATTTTATCTAGCATTCTGAGTTCCCCAAGACTGTTGGTTACGTACAGAATTATTATAAGAGTTGTCATAAGAATTGTTGCGGATATTATTGACATAGAAAGCATTCTCTGCATGTTGTGGACAATCTTCATAGCTATGGTTGTCATCGTAAATCTCACAACAAAATCTAGAAACATCAACTTGTTGAGCGACTTGTATAGGTGCAAAATCACTAGTCCACTTCTTATTTTTTTATCATATTCACGAGAGACGAAACTTGAGCACTAAGTGCAGATATTACGTCCAATTCAGTAACTCTCAAAGTAGCTTTTTCTTGTATAGCTCTAGAAATAGGATATTGATAATCATTCTTAGCAATTCTCTCAAGAATTCGAACAGCTTCACCATAAGTACAATCCAATAGAGGACCATTGGCTGATGCGTCGACAAGATTCCTCGTTTGTGAGTTCAGCCTATTATAGAAATTCTCAATCTATGTTTCCTATTGAATGCCGTGCATGGGGAAACGTTAAAGAAAAAATTTATAACGTTCCCATGTGGTGTGAAGATTCTCATTACCAACTAATGATAAGCTGTAATATCATTTCGGAGACGAGCATTCATTTTTGGTGGGTTAAAGCGCAAAATAAACTGTGTTGCTAGTGCATTCCACGAAGTAATTGAGCCTGCAGGTAGCCCAAGGAATCAAGTACGAGCTCTTCCTTGCAAGGAATAAGGAAATAACTACATTTTCAAAGCATCATCAGGAACGCCTTGTTGATTGAAGGAAGTATAAATCAATAAGAATGATTTGAGATGTTCTCGTGCATCTTCATGTGGCAATCCAGCATATTGCCCATTAGAATTCAACATTTGAAACATTACTGGCGTGAGTTCGAAATTCCCAACTTGGATTACTGGCCTAACAACTCACGATCGTAAATCATCCAAGACAGGTACTACAAAATCTTGAATAGTCTTATTTTGTATTTGATCTCTTGCGGTAACGGTGGGCCTTTAGCATTTTGTGGCGGTATCGAGAGTATGGCTGCATTATTTCTTGGTAAAGCCATATTTGTTTGTTCTTGAAGTCTCCTCCAAATGGTTCTTTCAATTTTTGGGTCAAAATTAGCAACAAACTCCGAATTTCTTCGGGTCATAAAATGTGAAAATAGAAACAAAAAGGAAACAAGTTAGTAGCAACTAAAGATTAGATAATAAAAATAAAGTGCAAAAATAAAAATAGACATCAAACAAACTCCATCTCCGGCAACGACGCCAAAAACTTGATCAGCTGTTTAACGTCACAGCAATAATGTGTAAGCGTACACTGTCGATGCAAGTGTAGTAGACAGATGTGAGTCTGTCGGATATCGATCCCACGAGGACGGCTGTGTTTTTGTCTATTAATGTCAATACAATGAATAAGTAAAAAGGAATAAATTGTGAGAGTGATAGTCGAAGCAATAATTTGAAAATAAAAATGAAATGTGATAATAATAAAATGGGGTCCCCAACGTGAATATTCAACAGAATACTAAGTGTGGCTCGCAAGGTATGAAAGAATAAGTTATTGTCGCTGTAATTTTGCGCAATGAATATCTTACTAAGCTTAACTTCTATGTTCAATCTAAGACTTAAACATGCACATTAACCACACCTTCTGATGATAGCAATGCAACACAGTTAAGAACAAGTGGATTAAATTCCTCTAATCCTCAAGCAACTTCCATTGTCATGCTTGTTAGTTTAAACTATCGCTGCACCTTCCAGTAACAGTGACTATAATACACTTTTATGCTAAAAACATTCAAACCCAAAGATTAAACAGTAGAAGCAAGATTAAATAAAATAACATTTAGTTCAGAAATCATGAGTACTTCCATACAAACATGAAATAACGGTAATCACCAGCGTTTAGAAAGAAATGTAAAAGAACAAATGGACAATACTATTCCTAGACAACTTCACTTGCTCTCTTACTTCCCTCTTGCGTCGCACTTAGGGCTCCTCATCAGGAGCAGTTCTGCCTCCTTTTTCACGTTAGTTCACCCTTGAGGTACTTAAGCCTTCATAGTCGAAAGCTTCAAAAGATCGGTTGAAGAAGAATATGCACCAAAATAGCTCTCTCCCTACCTTTTCTTTCTATTTCCTAGTGAGCTATTATATTCAACCAAATTGTGTAAGTGTCCTTTCATCAGAATTGAATTGTCTATTGTCATACCAGTTGATTATACTAGACTGGACAGCTCACACTTTTCTGCTCTTATCCAGACAGCTATCAGATGCGGTGACAATCCTGGTCGCAATTTGAAAATACTCATGTAGCGACATTAGTACCGAAATATGACAAAATTAAGGGCAACTAGGCTAAGGTTCATTGAGTTAGAAGATGCAATTAACTAAATTAAAAATATGCTAAAATATGTGCTAAGGATGACTAAATGGGAAAAACTTAACCAAAAAGTAGGGAGAAAACAATAGTTTTTTCTAGTACTATCACAAGCCCTTGTTAACCATCTGCTGCTAACCCATTTTGATGGAGATTTGACCTCCCTAATATCAGTTTTAATCTTCTTGCTCTTTTCCTCCACTATTGCATTCACTTCCTGATCAGGATGATTAGGCAAGGGATTTCTAGCTACATTGGGTCTCGTTGGTCGTCGAACCTCACGATTCCCATATTAATGAACTTTTCAATTAGCTTTTTAAAAGCAATGCAATTCTCAATTGAGTGTCTAGTTAGTCTTCCATGACATTCGCATTGAGTATTTGCATCGTGCCATTTTGAGAACGGGGGTTGTAGTGGCTTCAAATAGTGCGGGGTCACTACATGGGTATCGAATAAATTTTTGTAGAGCTCTTTGTATGACATCGAAATAGTGGTAAATTGAATTTTTCAAAGTTTGACCTCGAGCCTGATTCTTGTCTTCGAGTACTTTGATAATTGGCTGTCGGGGCTTTAGGTTGTGTCACCATGATCGACTTTGCATAACTCGGCTTGTATAAGCCTGCATTGTTTACTTCATTGTCCTTCCTTCTTAGAGTAGGCCTCTTGGTACTCTCTCCAGCATCAATCTTTCACTTCTGATTATGTTTTCAGTCATTGCTCCAGACATGACCATATCGGAGAAACTCTTGGTGGAATTTCCTAATAAATGAGTAATGCATGGCTCCTTCAGGGTATTAAAAAAAGCATGGTGGTCTCTTTTTCAGATAGTGGTTGATGTGCCTGAGTGACCATATCTCTCCACCTTTGGGCATACAACCTAAATCTTTCATTCGGCTTTTTCTCCGTATTTTCTAACATGATCATATTAGGAGCCATATCAGTAACGTGGTTATACTGCTTCATGAAAGCCTGTGTCAAATCCTTCTAAGAACTGATCCTAGCATGGGTTAATTGATTGTACCACTTTGCAGTCGATCCCGTCAGACTGTCCGGCAAACAATGAATTAGTAGTTGATTATTATGGACATACCCCGTCATCTTTTTACAAAACATGGTGATATGCGCTTCTGGGCAACTCGTCCCGTTGTATTTTTCAATCACCGAAGCCTTAAACTTGGGGGGAAGTACTAGATTTGGGACCAAACTCAAGTTCTTAGCATTAATCCCACAGAAAATCCCAGCTCCTTCCATTGTCCTGAATCTTTCCTCCAACCATTTACAGCGTTCCTCCAACTGATTTGGAAGTTTGGCTCTTGTTTTCTCTGTCCCCATTACCTCATCAAAATCTGGTATGATAAGATTGACTGGGTTATCTCCTGGGTGGGAACCAGAGCCCATTGGATAATTCATTGATTTTGATGGGCCAACCAAGTTTGGCTGTGGTCTGATGGTGACAGATGCTTCTTGAACACATGTCTTTTACTAAGCCTAGGGTTTACTATAGGAGCTTTCCCTTTTGTCAACTCCCCTAGCCAATAATTGAGTCAACTGATTAATTATGTCCTTTTGAGACTCGATGATCTGATTTTTCATGTCTTGCTGTACTTTAGCATGTTGATTATGTAGCTGGGCTTGCAACTCATCTTGCATGTCCTTTTGAATTTGTTCCAATTTTTCCAATCTTTGATCCATTGCTCTAGACTTAGTATGAGTACCGTAAGGGTGCTTGATTTGTTGTTTTATAAAATAACTGTCATAATTTTAATTAATTAGGGAAGTTTTCTTAAAATTTCAATGATTTAAATAAAAATGTAATACTAATGAATGTATAAATGCATGTGCAAGAAAAATAATCGAATTCTGATAGAATAACTTTACTAGAAAATGAATGTCTTTACATTAGATAAATACAAATCACATATAAAGCCTTGCCCTGATGCTTAGAGTCTTAATCTTTTGAAGGAGCCATGCTAACTTTTGGCTCTTATCAGACTCTAATTCATACTCTAAGCTTAAAACATTGGCTTGTATAGCTAACGTTTGTAAGTATTTTGCCACCTCTCTTACTTGAGTTAATGCTTCACCCATGACATAGTCTCAATCTCTAACATGCTTCTGAAAGTGTTGAAATTGTATATCACTTATCTCCAAGGTTCTTTCGAGGAACTCAATCCAAATTTCGCAATTTTGCAAATAAGCTTCAAGTTATTCTACTCTCTTTTTCAGCTCCCAATTCTCAGCTTGACTTGCCCTTAATTCTGTTGCAGAGTTACGACTGGGTGCCTATGAAAAGACTCCTCTAACTCAACTATTCGGACCCTCAACTCAGCTTTCTTGACATGATTTTGTAACAGCTTACTCTTTATGGCATCTTCTTGGACTTGAGCTTCTTGAAACTTTCTCTTCAACTGATCAGCTTGAATCCTTTCCTCTTGGATTTCTTGTTGCCACTGTTTGATATCTTGCCTTACTCAGTGATTCTCATCAATAGACGGAGCTTCTTGTAGTCTTTTTTCAAACTATCCAAGTCTTCCTTAGCCTTATTTTTTCCTTTCCACAACTTCTCTACCTCTAACCTTTGAATATCAACATCCAATCCCAGTCACATCTTTTCTTCTTCTAGTATCTCTATCTTCTTTCCCAACTCAGAACTCTTTTTTCTCAAAATCTTGCTTTATGAGCTCTAATTCTAATGGGACTACTTGCAAATGCTCCTGAACTGGGCGGACATTTTTTGAATTTTGCACAAGGATGTTGTCATTGGTTCTCCTATTCCTCCACTCATCATACTCCGGGGTTACCATGAGATTTGCAACAAACGTGTTCATCCTGCGAACTTGATTCCAAGCATTCGATATCTCTCAAACCTTCTTCTTGTTGTTCTCACCCTTATACGCAAATTTGTACTGAGCCAGACCGTGCATCGCTGGGATGAACTGCCTTGATCTATACTGTCTCATAACTAAAAAAGGGGCATATCCTACAGCTCCCCATATCCCAAGTAATGGTACCCAATCAAGATCTCTGCATTGGTAAAAAATTCCATCAAGAATGAACCACGATGCTCACCATTCGATGTCTTCGTCTTAGAGATTATGGAGTATCGTCTCACCCTTTTATCAAACCGGTCAAATAGATCAATGACTGCATCCTTTATGTGCCCCAACGCCTTAGGAAAGATAAACAAATCATAAAAACTAAGAGAAAAAATATCGACCTCTTTCTTTGTATCTAGATGTACTAAGATCAAATCTCGCAAGCTTTTCCAAGTGATGCATTTGTTGTCGCCCTTTACCTTAATTCGAGCTGTAACCCATTGCTCACTCATTCCTGTAATGTTCATCAGTTTCTTGAGAAAGTTTGAGACACTAGCAGCTCTCGAGTAGGCATTGTTTACCTGAATCTTTGTACAACGAAACAAAGTAGTGTATCCTCAATCGTAGGTGCCATGTCCATGTTTTCGAAGGTGAAACAACTGTAGGCCGAGTTCCAGTGCTGTGCAAGGGCTTGGAAGAGATGCTTGTCTACCTTAACTTCGAGTAAATATGGTAGATCCACTACTCATGGTAGAAAGTTTGTTTCATTCCATCATCCCACTGATCCCATATCTCCTTTAACTCTTGCAAACTATTCTGAGTCACAGTAATCCGAGTAAAATCCCAATAGTTTGATATATGTCCTTCAGCTAGGCTATCACCCTTCTCGTGTTGCTTATCCTCTGACCACATGGGCATGACCACATTGTCCTCTACCTTATCAAGATACCCATTTTCCATGACCAGTTTTCTACTAGTAATTGAGCTTAAATCAATATCATTCCTAATATGAGGATGTAATGCAAATAAGGTAAAAATAAAACAAGTCAGTACAATCACTATAAAATTAATAACAAATTAAAAGCAAAAAATAAAGGACATACGCATCTGTTTCGAGTAATCACTAAAAGTTCGACATAGCTCTACCTAGGATGAGGTTCATTATATGTGGTTTGAGCTCTAGAGTAAGGGTACCAGTACTAGTAGATTCCTCAATCCTCACCCATTATAGGCTCATACGGACGAGTTCGGTCCAGGGGGATACATTTCCCATATGTTTGCAAGGAAGTGAAAACTTCACGAAAACATAGGTACGAATGTATCCCGGGAGCGATCCACTATCTTGCACGAAGGTGAAAACGTTGAGAAAAAGTAGCTTCTCACTTCCACTTAAAAGGTGTAGTAATAAATGCAATGTATGCGAAAATGTAAACACATATTTAGTAATATCAACATATTATTATCAAAGCAACATATATATATAACAAAAATAAAATGCAAATGATCACAAATTAAATTAAACCAAATTTTAAATTTTCAACAAAAAGACCGAAAATAATCGACTTGTGGCTTGACTCTCTTATTTGTCCGCAATGGAGTCGCCAAGCTATCAAAACCATTTTTTTGAAAAAATCTCAACTTATAATTTGAAAAAGGAAAATGGAATCGCGACCAATCTTTTTAAAATAGCTGTGATTGGATCACCTTGAAAAATTTTAAGATCATTAAAACAACAATTTTGGTCTTTGAAACCATAAAATGGGTTCGGGAATCGGTTACGTGTGAGGAAGAATTAGCACCCTCACAAGCTCAAAATTGGTACCTAATCGATTATTTAACATCTTAATTGTTGAAAATAAAAAAACTCAAGAAAAATTTAAATTGCGATCCTTAAATGCATGAATGACATATTTCAATGTTGTTTAAAAAATTAAATTTTACAAAGAAAGCTAATCAAGAAGAAAAGTCACATCCAGTAAGTTAGAACACAACAATTCAAATTTTCGAAAATAACAAGTATTTCTAACTATTATCCCAAAATCTCGTATATTTTAATTTTAAATAGGGTATTCAATTATCTCGGTTCAAAGAAAAAACCACACCTACAGTACGTTTGGTTCGCTGTAATGGAATAGAGGTGTAATGGAATAGAACTGTAATGGAATAGAGCTGTAATGGAATAGAGCTGTAATCAGTAATTCAATTGTTTGGTTGATTGGAATGGAATAGAGTTGTAATAATATTCTTGTGTTTGGTTGAATGGAATGATGCTGTAATAGCATAAGAAAAATGCTTAAATGACTAAAATACCCTTAACAGAATTTTTTTAGTTAGATGATTATTGTTATTAAATTTTAATGATTATTATTAAATATAATTGAATAAAAATATTAATTTATTTAATTATATTTTAACATAATTATTATTAAATACAATTTAATAAAATAATATGTAATTTAATAATATTTTTAATATAATTATTATTAAAATATGAATTAGTAAAAATTATAATATATAATTTTAGAAAAATAATATATAACCTATTTTTTAGTTTTAAATTATGATGCATATATACTAAGCTTAAATATCATTAATAAAATAAATAATTTAATTATCTTCTGAACTAAAAAAATAAAAGATTAGAAATATAAATAGCTTGATAATTATATTTTACATTCAAACATAATCTACACATCATAATCTATATGTTAAATTTTATAACATCAAAAAGTTACAACAGTCTGCGATATTCTATTAATACCATCTTACGATCCAAATATTACATATACAAAAAGTTAACAAAACAACACCAACACAACCATGATTTTTAATGGTCTGAAAGAAATCTTCTCACCCATGCCAGTCGCACGGAAGGAGGCAGACTAAAGAAAACGATCATTTGCGTTGGATTGTCCGGGATTTTGCTCAACGCAGAATATCGTTCATCCTCCGTTAATCCTTCCACTTCGCATAAAGCCGGATATAATTTCTGAGCACTTTCTTGAATGATCATTTCTGACTTTTGTTGAATTAGCACTTCGGAGGCAATGCTTCTACTTATTTCAAGGCCGACAGTCTGTATATTTTTCCCTAATAATGTGGCAGCCTCAAGAAATGAAGTAGAAGAAATTTGTTCACTTGCATCAGAAATCTTTTTTTTCTTCTTTGAAGACCTGGAATCATCTTCATTTCTAGATTGTTGCGGTTGTGTACCTGAAAGATCCATCTCATCTAAAGAAACATCAGCTTCACACTCATGGTCAATGTTTCTTTCTTCATGAGTATTTGCAGTAGCTACATCTTCAGCATCTATTTCTTCAATAATATCAGCGGCCGTTTGAGCATCTTTCCCAGTGGCACGATCCTTTGCGTAGATGGCAGTAAGTTGGTCGTAGTAAGGGAAACTGCGATGTCTGAATTGACCGGCTTCTTTATGACTCTATAAAAAAAGAAAAAATTCATATTAGATATAAGTTAGGTCAAAGCAAGATAGTAAAGACATGAAATAATTCTTACACTTATATACGAGTTCCACACAGCATCTTCGGCAACAACAAGCTGTCTATGCTCATCCCAACCAAAGCCGCTATTGTCTTTTCCACTGAGCATGTCATAAACGATTGCCCAATCCCTTTTCAATGTCCTAATCCTCGATTCAAGATTAGGTTTAGCCTTCAATTTTGCATGAGGTAATACTTTTTCTAGCATCTTTTCTAGCTCATTTAAATATCCGGCCTTGAACCCCGTATCGGCATTAAAGGTTCCGACATTGTGCAAGTCAACCATACAAGCAACCAACGCAGCATCTTCTTCTGGAACCCATTTCCTTTTAGTTCCTCGAGAATTTTGAGATGAAGCAGTTGATTGTGAAAAGCCTGACATAACTATCTTAAGAGAAAAACACAAATTAAAATTAAAGCTTGATATCATGAATAAGAAGGTCAACACTTTATAAAATTATAACACATGGCGAATCAAATTAAAATAGATTAAATTTGCAATCCAACAAGTCTAGTACAATACATAAAGACAATTCAAACACCACCAAAGTTTCATAAACTAGGTACATTAAATAAAATAAAGAAATTAAACTTCCACTGTGTTTTAATAAACCTAACTAATTTCTAGATGTTTGCCATTCATAGAACATTTGATTGGCTAGTTCCATTCTCCAAGTAGCCCATGCATCCGATGGATGAATGTTTACAATATTCGACTCATCCTCATCTATCAAATTACTAGATAATTGTTCTTCCAACTCCGCTTCAATAGGATCAAGACTCATATAGGTTCGAATAAAATTATGGAGCAAACAACATGCAATAATGATTCTATTGTGCACTCTCACAGGATAGAATGATGGACTCCTAAGTATTCCCTATCTAAGTTTTAATAACCCAAAGCATCTTTCAATAACATTGCGTGCCGAAGCATGTTTCATATTGAAAAATTCTTCTGGAGTACTTGGTTGGTAACCTTGACGCCACTCATTCAAATGATATCTTTGTCCTCTAAATGGCGCAAGAAATCCTTCACAGTTTGTATAACCAGCATCAACTAGATAATAACAACCTATAAAAAAGAAACAAAACTAATTATCTTGGTCAGTTTTTCGAAAAAAGTACTCCAGAAAAATTAATTCAAATTCCTCTAATTCTGCACTTTACCATGAGGAACCTTCAGTCCATGTCTCCTACTAATGGCATCTCGAAGAACCCGTCCATCAGCAACAGAACCTTCCCAACCGGGAAGAACATAAACAAAATGCATATCAGGTGTACAGACACCCAACATATTTGTTGCTATGTCACCCTTTCGCGTTCGATATCTAGGTTTATCAACAGTTGGAACCCTAATCTTGATGTGGGTTCCATCTAAAGCACCTAAGCAATTCTACACGAAATGTATAAAACCTCGAGTTAGGATACTATATTTAAATCTAAATCAACTAAACGATGTACGAACTATATTGAAACTCACTCCAATACCTTGAACCATTTCCACCTTGGGTCTGTAGAATTACCCATAATTGGATCTGCCTTTTTAAATAGCACATCTTGTAAGCGTATGACAGCATTTAAAACATTGTGAAATGATCTGCTAACGGTTTCCCCAGACCTATTAAAGTGATGCTTGACAACTCGATTTTTAAGGTGATGAGAAATAATATGTAAAAACATTGCCACCTGCTCATCAACAAGCATATTCCTTGACGACTTTAATTCTCCTACAGTTTGTAACATCTCACATAGTTTAAAAAAAGTAGTTCTATTCATCCTAACTTGTTCAATACAAGTCTCATCACTAGCATATACAAGTCTTTTCACATAATCTCGTTTTGCATAAAAATCTAAAATATATGATCTAATCCTTGGTCTATAAGTATATAGGCTATAGACGGTAGCCAATGAAACTAAGAACCAACTTGCAACTGTGCACATTTGCAGCCATACTGTCACAGCGAGACCAATTCTTCTACGCCTTTCACTTTGTACTATTAAAGGTAAACGAGCCATTACTGCAAGATATTAAAGTGTTATAAATCTTCAAATAATATACTTAATTATGTAAATTAATTTGAAATTTCAAAATAATTTTATTTTGATATTAAAATTAAGGATTTTCATGGGTTAGGATTATAACATAGGTACTTATTTAACTACAAAAATAATTTAAAAACTTATTTAAATAAAATATAATCATTTAAGAACTTATTTAAAAAATATATTAGCCATTGGAATACATGTAGTAAGAAATAAAAGACATTCAATTGAAGTTCACAATGAAGAATGCTTATGGCAGTCTATATAGCTACCACTTTTGTACTACTTTTAATAAAGTTAATATTTTATTTGTAGAAAAGTATATATTATTCATGTGCTGAAGGGTAAGACATTAGATTAAAACAAATAATTGTAAGTTCTGTCCAAGATTTCATTTTTATTTTTAATCTTTTTCCTAATAGTTACTCCATTTTTTTTTATCAGATTAATCAGCAAAATTCATATAATTTCAACATAATTTCACATAATCTCAGATTAAAACTACAAATAATCATGTTCCGTAAGCTTCAAATGTTCGGAAATACTGTTAGGATTCGGACTAACCTACCCATCATTCTTCCATTCATTGCTATTTAAATGCTTTTCTTCAACCACATCTTTTATATATATAGCACCTTGCTTTAATTAGTTTCCTTCTACTTTGATACATGTGTGTCTGGAATTACCTAGTACAACATGTTTTCTTTTTAGTAGTTGTTGGATTAGAATGTTTATTTCTACTTTGGATGATACTATGTTATGTCTCTATTTTTCTTTTCATGTTACATGCATGCTACTATGGATATGGATATATATATATATAGCTAATATGATTTGGTTGTGTTTTTTTACTTGTTTTCCATATGCTTATATGCTTTATATTATTATTTTACTTAATATTTTTCTCTCATCTTCTATTTAATTTTTAATGAACAAAAAGAATAAGCCCTATAATCACTTAATATAAATAAACATTTTAATTAAAATAAAAATTTACTTGAATACAGATAAAAAAAATATTTATTTAAGGGTAAAAAGTATAACTTACTGATAAATTTTATGAACATTTTAACATGAAATATTATTTCATACACCATGTAAAAATTTTCAAGAGTTTTTTAAAATTTTATAAACAAATTGAAGATATAACGTGTTTTATATAATATATTAAAAACTAAAAATTATATATACATAAACGAATGAACGGTTGTGATGCCCTGCTGATGTGTATAAGGTAATTTTCCTTTTATGTCTGATATAATTCCAAGTCTACTTCTGGTTTCATGAAAGTAGAGTAAATAGCATCATAAATAATAGCATATTAAGACGAAGGGTTAGCTTCACATGCAGTTCATGTTCATGGATTTATGGACCATTGTAACATGAATTTGGTGGACAAATTTCTGCAATTTTTTAGTCCAAGCAAAGAGCTACCACTCTCAAATTATAGAAAACAAAAAAAATAGAAGCTGAAACATATCATATGAAGTTACTTGGTTCTATAATACCATGTTTTCACTGTAGTATAGTAACAAGCATAAATGCATTATCCAGTACTTGACCCATAGCATTGTCCTTCATTTTCTAATGCAAAGATAATGAAGACATGAACCTATCACAAATGCATTTGTACTTATAAAATGGAAACAAGGCTTTCACCAAGCCTATAAAATCTCCACACACTAATACAAGAAAACTGCAAAAAATTAAATCATCATTAGAACAGAGCAATTCCACATGAAATGATCAAATCATTAACATACACGGCAGTTAGGTTAGAGAAGGCAGATAAATGCTTTGGCAACCAAATTATCTCACTACTTGTCGGATACAAATGCTTCTAACAAAATGAAGAATCTGAGCAACATAGAATCTAACAAAACCATCTTCATTCTACTTGAAAATCATCAGGCATCAGTCCTAAGAGTTAGCTGTTTCTTACTTCCCTTCTAAATAGCCTTAACTTAGCAACACAAACTGGAAACAAACATCTTTATATTTAATCTATGCATGAAACAAAAACATCATCAAAATCACTAGAGATAGTGGGGACAATCCATAAAGCAAGTACCAGAGAAATAAATCTTGGTTAAGAAAACAAATACATAAAATACAACTCATATCAACTTCACATTATAAGAATTATATATCATATAGAAGAAAAAGAAAGCATATGCAACATTGAGATACCAATCATGAAACAAAAAGGTACCTGATACATAGAAATATGGACTGGAAAAGCAATGAAAATGAAACTGAGGTTTATGATTCATTTAGTTGGAAAAGAAAAGCAAGACAGCAAAATCAGTAGATGTTATGTTATCCTAACTTTTCATTTTTTATAAAAGTATACGTGTTCGACATTTGAACCAACACATTTCGGACATGAAGATGTGGTATGATACTCTAAATATAAGAAATTATTAAAGCATATATTTATTTAGAACAAAGGTATGCAATTTTAAAAGAACAAAACTTAGAATTACAAAGCAAAAGTTAGTAATTAAGATTCACAACACAAAGAAAAAGATGGTTAAAAAAGAAAAGGAGAACCTGCAAACAGTTACAATAACTATAACAAAAGACCTAGAGTTCTACAAGAATCAGGTTTACCTAAAAATGAATAAAACTAGAAAATGCATATATATATATATATATATATATATATATATACCTACATATATACACTAATATGTACTGGTTAATTATTACAAAGCTTTATTTTTATAATTTCTGCATCTTTCAGTAGCTTGCAAAAAGGGTTTTTTTTTTTCATTAAACAAACAAAACTATTTTTATAAAACAGATAATCTGTCAAAGCTGAGCTTGAGATTCAATCTAAAATTAACTAAATCACCACCAACCCCTCAAGGTAGATTTATCAAAAAGACCAAATCACCCTGATTCACCATTTTCAACTCTTGAAAAACCTCTCAACAACCCCTTTAAGAAGGAATAAAAAATGAAAATAATTCCAGAAAATTCTGATGAAATAGAAGAATATCAAGACTGAAGATCACCAAATAAATTTTAATTCAATTATGGGTGAAAAAATGAAAAAGAATAGAAATGAAATCAATCTGTTGGAAATTGACTTACAAGAAGATCAGAAGAAAAAGATTATAACTTTTGTAACAGATCATGAGAAAATAATCAGTGAAAACATTATTTCCCACTCCACTTTAACTTTCTCAGCAACCAAACAGACTCAAGTGAAAAAGAAAATAACAGAGAGAGACTCACAAACCCCCCCAACTCAGCTTTCTCTTCAAACTGTCAAAAAAAAAAACGCCCAAAACATGCCAAATTTAAACTAAAACCAAGATAATAAATATCAACCATTCATAAGTTTAGCCAATCCAAAAGCTAACAGCTAACATTCATAAGTTTAGCCAACCCTTTTTCCAGCAGAGTTGCACTTCGGGAGGCTAAAAGCTAACATTCATAAGTTTAGCCAATCCAAAATCAGCAACAGAAAAGATCAGAATCACCAACAACACAAGATATCGCTATCAAGCATGTTCCTTCTCGTATGGTTACTCCATACAAAAATGCATACAGAAAAGAGCAGAAAACTTTGCAAACACATAAACAATACATGAAAACAGAAGATTCTGTGACTGAAAAAAAGAAAGAAAAGAAAGAAAAATTCGATACCAGAATCACCAACAACACAAGAACAAAGTAATCGGAAAAAATCAAAACCTAAAATTTAAGGCATGGGAAGAAAAGGGCTATGACAGTAATCGAAGGAAGAAAAGGGCAGGGAAATTAGGGGAGAGTGAAATGAAAAGAACGGAGGGTATTGTGGTTACCTGAAGGATGCTGCGATGCCGGTGAAGACTGCTATGGCCGGAGTTGAAGGAAGAAACGCTATAATCGGTGCAAGAGGGTATTGTGGGGAGGTGCTGTAATGGGGCTGTATTCGGTGGTTTGTGATGGGAATAGAATTTGGGGATGGTTGCTGAATATGATAGGAATGGAATAAGCCTGTAATCAGGCATTCCATTCAACCAAACAGGTGCTTGGGGTGGGAATGCTGAATAGAGGTGTAACAGAATGGCTATTACAGCCAACCAAACAAGGCCCTAGTGTGTTAGAGCATGATCCTCTCAAATTTCCGAAATAAAAAATATTGTCTCGATTTTTTAAAACAATTTATGTATATAAAAAAATGTCATGCAAAAATAAATGAAATATTATACAAAAATGAATACGTATATACATAATTTATAATAACAAAATAAAACCATGCATGAATAGAATAAATTAAATGAATACAATTAAAAACACAATAAAATAAAATAACATAATCATGGTAATAATAGCAATAGATATTAATTAATTAGGAATATACATAGCAATAAATATAGGAAATACACTATGGGAAAATTCTGAAATAGTAAAGTCAAATGTACAATAAGGCATGTAATTAATTTAAAGGCAAAATATGACATGCAAATAAATAAAAATATCAATAAAATTAAATAAAGGTAAAAAATTTAAATAGCATAAAATAACACATCAATAAATAATAAATAATAAATAATTAAAAAATAAATGCTAAATAAAATAATGCAAATTATATGAAAGATGAAAATGGGACCAAATCAAATAAAAATTAAAACAATAGAGGTCAGAATTATAATAAAGATAAATAAATGGGCAAAAATAAATTAAAGACTAAATTGTAAACGCAAACAAATTAAAAGGTTAAATTAAAATATATAAAAAATGCAAAAGGACTAAATTAAAATCCCTTAAAAATGCGGAAGGGCCAAATGGGAAATTAGCCTATCCGCATGAAAACACGCGGATCTACCTGGGTCGGATCGGGTATTTAGGTTTTTAGCCAATACGACATCGTTTTGGCCTCTGAAACTTAAGCCTGAAACGACATCGTTTCACTATGGCTATATAAGTCATTTTTTAGAAAAATTTCATTTCATTCATTTGTTTTTTAAAAAAAAACATCTTTTTCATTTTTCTTTTTTCTCAAAAGCTCCCGGCCAGTCATGGGGTTCAGTGACCCTCCATTGTGGGTCCGTCGTGGGTCCGTCGTTGATCGGTGCCGATGATCACCGTCCATGGTGGTCGGTACACAAAAAAACCTCCCCTTTGACTTTTGAACCTTCTCAAACTAGATTTAAAATCCTTTTTTCCAAAATCGAACCCAACATGCCTCAAAAGTTTGAAAACCCTGCGATTTTAAGCCTTGCTTCTCCTACGAAGCCCCCCAACGATCACCTACAGGTGCGATGGAATACGAAACATCACAAAGGTAAAAATAAACCCTAAAATCTTATTTGCTTTCAAATCAAAGAAGAAAAAAACTTTAGATCTACTATGTTAGTTTCGAAAATAATAAAAAAATAATACAACTTGATATCTTGAGATTTTTGCTTTCGGTTCTTTGAATGCGTTTTTTGAATCCTTGATTGCTTAGAAATTTGTTCGAATTTTTATTTCAAATTTCCGTATCCAATTACAATCGATTTCGTGTATTTTTATACAGAAATTTATAGTCTTTTTTTTTCTTTGATTCGATTTTCTTTCCTTTTTTGCAGATCTTTGTATCTTGAAGATTTTTCGGACAAAAGATAATGTCTGAGGGGCAGTGGTGGCGACAGCATAAAAGGGGCAAAGAAGGCTAGAATTTCTTGTTTTAAGGTTTTCCTTTTTTTTAGTTTTGGGTTTGTAAACATTGGGCTTGAAAATTAGACTTGTGTATATGGGTATTAAGTTTGTAATGTAAATAGAATTTAAAATATATTTGGGCTTATTTGTTTTTTTTTTTTGAGTTTAAAAAATATAGGAGCCTAGTTAAAAATGGACTCCCTACACCTTTAAAAATTATTTTTTTACTATCGTTAAAATTATAATTTAATTTCGATCTTTTAAATTTTTTTTAACTTCGCCCTTGATAAGGTACATTCATTATTTACTTCTTGGTGTGACTTAACATCATAAAATGAAAGAACCAAGGATTTTGAAGTGATAGCTAACTTTTACTCTATGCACTAATCAATTAATATCACTTACATATGATTAATATACATTTAATTAACAGTGAAAATCTGACTTAATCACTAAGTATCTAATGCTATTAACTTGAGAAGTGAGATTGAGGAAAGCAAAATCATTAAAATAAAATAATTTAATATCGTGTGTTGGCATAATGGTCAATGGTGTTTATTGTCCCAGATATGGTATGGGTTCGAACCGCGTCAGTTACGTTGTTGTTAGGGTTTTACCCTCCACTTATAATTTACCAAAAAAAATATTAATTACTTGCAAGTTGACACCATTTTATTCATCGATATTGATGTAGTATGGTGTTTACAAATAAGTATAAAATTATTAAGAATTAATAAAATATTTAAAATTTATTTTAATTTCAAATAAGTAATCAAAATTAAAATAACACTTACCAAACCATAAGTTCAAAATACTACCATATACGGTAGATTTCTATTTTGACCTTCAAAAATGAAAAGAAAATATTTTAATCTTTTAAAAAATAATAAAATAATGTTTTTACAATTTAAAATTTTACAATTCAATTCCGACAATAAAATTATATTGGTTCACTTAGCAATGGACAAGATGGAGTGCAAACAACTACTTAAAACAATAGCTTTCACTTATATTAAATTTTGCATTATTTTTTAGTTATTTTTTTCAATTTTTTTATATTTATATTCATCATAATAAATATAAAATATTTATTTTAATTTGAAATTTTTAATTTATAATATTTTTATGCTTTCCTATCATTCTTAATAGTTTTTAAATAATCTACTATATTTTTAATATTTTTTAATAATTATTCAGCAATTGTTTGTCCAAGTTCATCTCGACGTAGTTTTTTAAATAATTATTAAAAAACTTTTTGTTTTTAAGATTTTTTAAAAATATATGTTGACATGACAAAATACAATGTAAACATAAGATACACATAGTGTACCACAAGTCGTTGCCTACTTGCTTCATTAGTTACATCATCACCGAATGGTAAAAAGAGATGAAATTTTTAATGGAATGATCAATTTACTCTTTTATCTAACGTAGAAGGCAAAGCTCGAATAACAAACGCGATTAATATAACTTGAAGTCAAGCCACATCTGGGACGATGAACACCTTTAACCATCATGTCAGCACATAAAGTTCATTGATTCATGATTTCTTTTTATTATTTAAAAATAAGATTTGATTCGCTCACCAAATAAAATATAATGTTTTACAAAGGAGATATTAAAGTGTAATCGTGCGTATTTAATGGTTAAAACATGATGGGTGAAAATATAAAATTGCAATTATATTGGAGGCCCATATTGTCACCTCTTAACATTAGTCCCTCCCACGTTATTCATATAGTAAGAAAATATTTCTGAAACCAATAATATATAAATATAAGTACTACAAATATGATGTATAAAAATAGGTTTTGTATTTGACAGTGTTATACATTAGTGATTATCAATCCGAAATTCGAATAGGATTCGGGTCATCTACTCGCGATATGAGTAGGTCCCACCAGAAAGATGCATGTGAGGCGTACAGTGAGAAGACAGTAGGAGGAGCTCGCAACACCAGCTCACACGAGCCATGAGGAGATCACAATCTCAGTTCACCTATGCTCAATGAGTTTGCATGTGGGGGGTCGCGAGGTCTAGCCAGGCCCGGCCCTGGGGGTCGTCCAGAGGTTCGACCGCCCAGGACCCAAGGTTAATAGGATCTAAATTTCTAGTTTTTTTTTTAATTTTTAAGGGGTCCAAATTTTTTTTTTAGTTTTTAAAGGCCTAAATTTTTTTTAAAAACTTTTAAGAGACCTAAAAAAAATTTTCTCCAACTTTTATTATTTTGCCTAGGACCCCAAAAAGGTCAAGAACGGGCCTAGGTCTAGCAGGTGACCTAGAAAGGAACATGTGTCCAGCATGTTCAAGTCTTGCTCAAAGCGTCAATTCTAAAAAAATGGAATCATGTCATAAACAATGATAGTATGTATAAATACTCTAATGTTCTTATTAATAAGATACGAGATAAAATTACTCAACAAATAGCAATATTTTAATTCATAAGGAGAGTTAAGATATTACCTTAACCAGGATTTGTGTCATCTTAGAAAGTTTACGAACAATTTTTTATAAATATAAATATAAATATGTGTATCAAGTCGTACATGTTTTTCCCATATTCAAACAAGACAATACCATCTTTCCAAACCTATCACCTTTTACTTTATTCTAAGCGTTGTAGTGACCTGTCGATCATGTGCTTCAGTTTCAGCATCTTATTCCCTTCTTTGTCTCTCCCTTTAATCGATATAACTCTATCGTTCTTCATTCATCTCATTTCATTTTTTCTTGTTGAAAAGGAAAGAAAGTGATAAGAAAAGGCACAAAACTTGGAGCTCTTTGTTTGTAACTTTAGTGTTTAATTGTTGAATAATGAGAAAAAAGAGAAACTAAAAGCGGAGCTAAGCTAAGTCTAGGGTTATTGAAAGAAGGATCCTGGGATATATATATATATAACCTTTGTTTACTTTGATTGTCAAATGCTGAGAAATTTGGAAGTGAAATATATGTATATATAGTTTTAAAGATGGAAGAAGAAGATGAAGAAGAAGAAAAGAGGGTGTATGGAATGAAGCTTGATCCAAGATCAATCCCTCCGTAATGATTTCTCAAGTTTTTTTGTTTTAATGAGCTCGGAGTTCGTTCATGGATCTCGGACCAGGCTTCATTCCTCACACTTTGCTTTTCCTTGCTCCCACATAATCAAAGCCAATGTTATCATCCCAAATCCAGGTTTGATATGATAAATCATTAAGTTCTATAAGTTTTTTACATATATAATTTTTTGTAAAGAATATTTATCAATATCTGAGCCCTACCCTAATCTTTGTTTCCAACGTTATTTGTTTTGTTATTCATGTTTTAACGTTCTGCTATTTATGAGTAAGTATTGTTGTACGACGACATGTATACTATACTATATCATTAATTTCCTTAAATATTTATGCTGTTAGGTTAAATTATGTGGGAATTTCTTAAATTATAGGGACGAGATCAAATTAATCATTCTATTAAATTGATTAATTTACTCCATATACTACTAAAAAGAATTAAATAACTTCAAATTGTAACAGAATTAATATTTAAGGTATAAAAAATATCTTTAAATTTATGTTTTTTTTAATTGCAGTTCAATTTCAAA
The DNA here is from genome assembly GCA_005610355.1 of Gossypioides kirkii. NCBI lineage: Eukaryota > Viridiplantae > Streptophyta > Magnoliopsida > Malvales > Malvaceae > Gossypioides > Gossypioides kirkii. Next base: position 13,697,058 of record CP032255.1, read on the forward strand.
TAAAGTATTTAATTTACAGACCTATAAAAGCTTTAAAAATATTAACTTCGTTAAATTGTAATTGATTTTTTAAGCTAAGTGTTAACTCTATTCCACTTTAATCTGATTTGATTCTTTTTAATAATATAAAGTCTAAATTTATGCATTTAATAATAGAGAGATTAATCTGATTATATGTTTAGGCTTGCTGTAAAAAACCTTCAAAACTTTTTCAACAAAAAAAACTGCTTTTATTTTGCACTTAATTGGATACTTGAACTTTCAAAATGTATCAAAAAGACACTCAAACTTTATATAAAAAAAAAGCAATTAAGCTCCTAATTTTTTTGCACTCAATTGGGTACTTGAACTGTCCCTATTTCAGTTAAAGCCATCACATGTCACATCCACAGCATGACATATGATAAAAAAAATGATTAAAGGGCTTTTTTGATGCATTTCATAATTTTTTCTTTCTAATTTTTCCCTAATATTTAGTTTTTTATATATATTTTTTAAAATTTTATAATTTTTAAAATTTTGTTGATTTTTATTTTTTTATAATTTTTTGCTACAAGTCATGTCGTGGTTGTGACATGAGGTGGCTTTAACCGAAAAAAATTAGGGCAATTAACTTTAACGGTCAATTGTTGTTAGCTCAAAAGGATAAACTCGAGATTGTCAATAGGAAAGTTGAATCGACCTTTGAGATGTTATGGTGGAAGCAATAAAAATTGTGCAACAAAGAACACAATGATTTATAGCGGTATGACCCCGATTGCCTACTCCACTACCTTAGCTTTCCACAACTAAGGATTTTTCCAAATCCACTAGATTTGTAGAATCTTTAAGGACAAGGTTTAACGTTACAATCTCTCTTAAGATTGACACCCCAAAATCTTAAGATACAACTCCCTTAAGGTTTCTACTAAAACCTTAAGTATAAACTCTCTCAAAGAGATACAAATAAGCAAACAAAGAAACAATCCTTACAAGATTAGAATGTTTGCCAATTAAGCACAAATACAAAGAAAAATACTTGAGCTAAATGAACACAATGAAAGCTCACAAGTGTTTACAAGAAAAGGTATAAAAGAATTAAATTCTAGGTTGTTTTTATTGATCTTTAAGCTTTGCACATTGCTCTTCTTAATGCTAAACCTTTGGAAGATGGTATTTATACCCTCTAAGTGATTTCCAACCATTGTGATTCTTGGGAAAGTAAATGTAGCCATTGGGGATGAAATACCAACTCATTAACTTCACTTGTAGCAACAAGTATCGATACCTACTAAAAGGGTATCGATATTTTTTGTAATTAATACAGATTCAGTGATAGTTGGAGCAGCGGTATTGATACCTGATAAAATGTATCGATACTTTTTGAAAAGGTACCGATACTTTCTTTCATTGTTTGAAAAATCATGAAAACAGAATGTCAATTTGGTATCGATTTTAGAATGGGTATCGATACCTTGAAAGGTATCGATACTTGGACAAAAAGTATCGATATTTTTTGTCCTGGAGTAATTCTAACTTGTTTGAAAATGGTTAAAACATATTTGAAAAAGTTTGACTCAATTGAAACCATTTCAATTTGATTTTATCAAATTGCACAAGTTTACTTTTTATTCAAAAACACTTTATTTTATTATATCAAATCATATTATCCAATAAGATTTAGTTTAACAATCTTCCCTTTTTTGATATAACAAAACATTTTGTAAATTTATTTTTTAATAGATTGCTCCCCATTAAAAAAAGTCATTTTCAATTTAAGGCATAAAGATTTGGAGCATAAAAATTTGAAATAAACTCAAATTTGACATTGATTTTGCTTTGAAAATTTTGTCACTAAAACTGGCATATAAGCAATCAATCAACCATAAAATTTACCTTTCTCTTCTCCCTTTTTTGTTATATCAAAAATAATAATCAAGTAAAGCTTAAGAGTAAAAGAATGTAGTTAGTCCAAAGATAGATATTAAAAATAAAGAACAAATGAACTACCACACCAATCAACATTAAGGTGCAATCACATAGAATATGCATTAGTTCACCTTGAAGCAATGCACCTTACCTACAAATATAGAATTACCTACAATCACATAGAATTTACATTAGGAATGACGTGAAATTACAGGTTCATACAATCATTTCTCTTTATTTTTTCGCATTTTTCTTTAGAATATTCTAAACACAAATTGATGTACGAGGACATGTATACTATACTATATCATTTATTTCCTTAAATATTTATTTTTTAAAGTTAAATTACGTGGGAATTTCCTAAATTATAGGGACGGATCAAATCATTCTATTATTAAATTGATTAATTTACTTCATATACTACTAAAAAGAATCAAATAATTTCAAATTGTAACAGAGTTAATAGTTATGGTATAAAAAAGTCTTTAAATTTATTTATTTTTATTGTAGTTCAATTTCAAATAAAGTATTTCATTTATAGACCCATAAAAACTTTAAAAATATTAACTTTGTTAAATTGTAATTGATTTTTTTAAGAAAAAAGTGTAAACTCTATTCCAATTTAATCTGATTTGATTATTTTTAATAATACAAACTCTAAATTGATTCTTTTTAATAGGATGTTGTTCATCTTAGGGGTCCCGGGTTCGAGCGCCTGTGTGTACAAGGTGTGTGTGCGTTGTCAAAAGGTTAAGAAAGTATGAACAGATACTACCATGCAATCACACTAGTATATTCAAAAATAATAATAATAGAGAGATTAATTTGATTATACTTTATGCTTAAGGGTGTAAAAAACCCTCAAACTTTTTAAAAAAGCAATTAAGTCCCTGTTTTTATTTTGCACTCAATTGGGTACTTGAACTTTCAAAATGCATAGAAAAGGCCCTCAAACTTTATCAAGAAAAGCAATTGAAGCTCCTAATTTTTTTGCACTCAACTGGGTACTTGAATCACCCCTAATTTTTTTCAGTTAAAACCACCATGTGTCATAACCATAGCGTGACATATGACCAAAAAATGGTTAAAAGGCATTTTTTATGCATTTTATAATTTTTTAAAATTTTTCCTAATATTTTTTTTATATTTTTATTAAAATTTTATAATTTTTTGTCACATGTCATGTCGTGATTGTGACATGAGGTGGTTTTAATAAAAAAAATTAAGGGCAATTAACTTTAACGGTCAATTGTTAAAGTTAACGATCAAATGATCTTTTTGATGTATTTGATAGTTCAAATACCCAATTGAGTGCAATAATTGTTTTTTTAAAGTTTGAGGGTTTTTTTTATGTATTTTAAAAGTTCAAATACCCAAGTGAATGAAAAAAATAGTAGAGATTTAATTGTTTTTTTTAAATGTTTCAAAGCTTTTTACACCCTTAAGTCATATCTTTATAATAGAGAAACCTTTCAAATATATTCACTGTTATTGTTAACTATTTGCGTTAATAGCTTTATATAGAGGTGTTCATGGGCCGGGCCAGATTGGGTTTGGGCCGAATCTAAGCATGATATTAGCATACTTTATGCTTGCCCAAGCCCAACTCGGCTCAAAATCTGGGCCGAAAATTTTATCCAAATCTTCCCATATTTCAAAAAGACTAACCCTAGCCCATTTTAGGCTACCCATATTAGTTTTTAATTTTTTTTTAAAATATTTATATTATTTTATTTTAATATTTAGTAATTTTTCAAAATTTTTATTTATTGAAAATTTTCATAGTCATCTTTAATAATTTTTAATATTTACATTAGAGTAGTATTATATATTTAGTATAGGTTTATTTTTTAATGTGTTTTAAATTACATTAATATATAAAAATAACATTGTAGGAGCCCATTTTTATTCGGGCTCGTTATTTTTAACCCAAAATAAAAAAATAGACTCATTTTTTTATTTAAATTTAAAAGTCTAAAATTACAAAAAAAAACCCAACACCTAAAATAATACAACATAAGCCCAATACTCAATAGCCCAATTTTTTAACCTAAACACTAAACCAAGAAAACCCTAACTAGTTGCCTTTGCTTCCCCGACACTCGATCGCTAATGCCCTGTTTTCCCGAGGATTTGCCTTGAATCTTCTAAGATTCGCGAATATGCAAAATCTAGCACACAAAAGAAAACAAAATCACGGAAAAAAGATTGTAAATTCGTGTATAAAATACATGAAAACGAATGTAATAGAGACAGATTTTTTTGGATTAATATACAAATTTTTGGAATAATATTCAAATATATTTTTTGCAATCAAAGGGCATTCGTACGCAATCAAACGCAAAAAGGATTAATGGTATAAAATTATTTTATTGATTTCGAAACTAAGATAGTAGATCTAACTTTTTTTCTTCTTTGATTCGAAAGTACAAATAGATTTTAGGGTTTTTTTTACCTTTGTGACATTTCGCCATCCGTCGTCGCCGTGGGTGGCCGTTAGGGGCTTCGTTGGAGAAGCAAGCTTAAAACCGAAAGGATTTAAAGCTTTTGAGGCGTGTTGGGTTCGATTTTTGGAAAAAGGACTTTAAATCTGGTTTTAGAGAGTTTAAAAAGGCTAAGGTGGGCATTTTGGCGTTCTCCGACAACCGTAGACGATGATCGTCAACGTCGATTCATGGCGGACCCACGGTGGCTCATGGCAGAGGTTCGGTGGACCCATGACTAGCCATAACCCCATTTGAGAGAAAAAAAAAACAAAACTATTTTTTTTAGAAAAAGAAATGAAAATGGTATTTTTAAAAGAATTTAATTTGGCTTATATAGCCATAGTGAAATGACGTCGTTTTGGCCTAACCCAATAGGTCCCAAAACGACGCCGTTTTGGCGTAAACCGAAGATCTGACCCAATTAAACCTTGAGATCCGTGTGTTTTTAAATTTTTGGGCAATTTACTACCCTGGTCCTTCCGCAATTTTAAGATGTTTCAATTAGATCATTTGTCATTTTTTATTTATTTTAATTTTGCCCAGTAATTTATTTGCACTTACAATTTGGTCCTTTATTTAATTTTGCCTATTTATTCCTATTTTATTTTAATTTAGACCTTTTTTATTTTTTATTTAATTTAGTCCCTATTGTTCTTATTATTTATATTTACTTGTTTATTTTAGCATTTATATTTTATTTAATTTTTGTGTTTTTTTATTGTTGTTATTTATTTTCATGACATTTTATTTTTATCTTTTTTATTATTTTCTATTTAATTTACATTTATTATCTTGTTTGTTTATCTATTTATTTATCATTAAAATTTATGTTCTTTTAAGTACATGTTACGATTTAATCCTTAATTTAATTATGTTAAATTTTGTGAGTTTCATATATTTATTGTTTATTATTATTTATTTATTTGCTATTCATTTTCTTTGTTAAATACATGCTTGCTTTTATTTAATTTTATTTATTTATGTATGTATTTTGTTATTTTGTTATTTTTATGCTATTTATATTTTGCCTTCATTTAATTTTATTTATTCATTGATATTTTATTTGCTATTTACTTATATGTCATATTTTTATTTTTAAATTAATTACATATCTTATTGTATCTTTGACTTGATTATTTTAGAGTTTTCCCATATTTTATTTCCTATATTTATTGCTATTTATATTCCTAATTAATTAACTTACATTGCCATTATTACCATGATTATGTTATTTTGTTTTTAATTGTTATTAATTGTATTCATTTAATTTATTCTATTCATTTTTGTTTTTATTTTATCATTATAAATTATGTACATACTTATTCGTTTTTGTATAATATTTTATTTATTTTTACATGGCATTTTTTTATATATACATGATTTGTTTTCAAAAATCGAGGTAATATTTTTTATTTTACAAATTTGAGAGAATTATACCCTAATTCATTGGATGTGACTTTCTCTTTGATCGAGATAATTGAATACCTTATTTAAAATTGAAATATACGAGATTTTGAGATAATAATTAGAAATGCTCCTTAGTTTCAATGATTTGAGTTGTTGTGCCCTAACTTACTGGACATGACTTTTCTCGATTAATTCGAAATAACGAGCTTTCTTTGCAAAATTTAATTTTTAAAATAAAATAAACATATCATTCATGCATTTAAGGATTGCAATTTAAATTTTTCTCGATCAACAATTAAGACATTAAATAATCGACTAGATACCAATTTTGGGCGTGTGAGGATTCTAATCCTTCCTCATGTGTAATCGACTCTGGAGCTCGTTTTATGGTTTCAAAAATAAAAATTATTGTTTTAATGATTTTAAAATTTTTACAAGGTGATCCAATCACACCTATTTTAAAAAGATTGGTGGCGATTCCATTTTTATTTTTAAGTATATGTCAAGACATTTCTAAAAAAAATGGTTTCGACAGCTTAACGACTCCACTGGGAAAAATAATAGAGTCAAGCCACAAGTCGATTATTTTTTGTTTTTTTATTGAAAATTTAAAATTCGTTTTAATTTAATTTGCGATCCTTTGCATTTTATTTTTGTTTTATATATGTTGCTTTGATAATAATATGTTGATATTGCTAAATATATGTTTACATTTTTGCGTACATTGCATTTGTTACTGCACCTTTTAAGTGGAAGTGAGAAGCTACTTGATCGCGTCTAAAACATTACAGTAATATGCAAGCGAACACATGTTGATGCAAGTATAGTTGATAGACAATTCTATCGGATATCGACCCCACAGGGAATGGGTTCTTGATGTTCAGATGTCAAAACAACTAATACTGGAATTTAGATGAAATGTGAGTAAAGATGTTAGCGCAATTAAGTCAGATCTGCACACTGAAATTGTTAATACTGGCAATGCAATCAGAGTTAAATGCCAAAGGTTAAATGTTAGAGCAACGGAAAGTAAATCAAAATGTGTTGAGTGATAAGTGTTGAATATTTAAATGCAAAAAATATAAATGTGATCAAGTGCGAAGATCTGGAGTGGATAACTGATTTTGCTAAGTCGCAACACAGGATGCATCGACAAGGTTTTGAATAGATAAACTGTCGCAGTAATGAAGCTCTAATTAATTCTTACCAATAACAATTCCCTGTTTAGTCACGAGTCAAGTACCCACAATTACTCCACCTCTCAGTGTGAACAACGTTGTCTACCAAAAACAAGTGATCAAAATCACTTCTAACCCCAAGCAGCTCTCGCCTAACTTACTTGTTAACCTAACTTGTCACCGCATCTCTCGATGTCGGTAGATTGCAAAGCCACTCTCGTGTTTGATGCAGTTAGATCTAGGAATAAACAGATAAAAAGCATTAAATAATAATCAAAGTGATCAAATACTGAAAGATACTCTCGTATTCATTCAAATATTAATAATAGTTCATTATCCATAAGAAAGGAGTTAACAAATACATCAGAATATACTATCTCTAGGCTACTCGGATTACCCCCTAATTGCTTCTCTTACTCAGCATCAAGCACTCCTTGTCAGGAATTGCTGCTCGTCGGCTCAGTCAGCTCACCGATCTCTAGCAATAAATTCCAAAAACACAAAGTAATTTACAAAATTAATTCTTTAACTCTTGATGATTTTTCCTCCTCTTCTTTCCTCTATTTATAGTCTTCAAAAGTTGCAGGTTTCATCTTCCTCTATTCTTAGATCCAGATCTAAATTTTGCAGCTGTGAAAGTTAGTTACAGTACAACTGTGCACTCACGCATATTTGATGTTTTCTTCAAAGATCTGCAGGTTGTTGCTGCATTACTGGGCGCAATCTGAGATCGTTAATTATGGCGACAACTTGTGTTTTTCTTGTGCTAGTGCTTCCAGGTGTGAATTCATCTTGAGTTTACTCATTCAAGGTTCAGGTTCTGTGCGGCAACATCTCTGGTCGCAATTCCAAGCTGATCTTATGGCTGCATTCTTCTTCCAGCATTGATCTTCTGGGCTGAGTTCCTGCGCTGACAATTCTAAGCTGCAATACATCGATTGCTTGTGGCAACATTAGTACAAAAATAGAAAAATCAAGAATTTAAACTAAACTACAATGAGTTAGAAAATATAAAATTAAGTATGAAATACTTATGATTCATGCTAAATAAGGTACAAAAGAGACAATTAGAACACCAATTTAGGGAGAAAATATATGTCATTTGTAATGCCATCACACCCCCAAACTTAAGTTTTTACTTGTCCTCAAGTAAACAAAAATTAACAAAGTCACAAGTAGAAATGTCACTACAATCATCATTCTCACAACTTGAATTTTTTGAAATCCTAATGCACAAATTGTATTCACATGATAAAATAATGCACCAACAATTTATAGGCGTGAATAATTAAAACTGCAACTTCATCAATGTAAGTATTATGAAATGAATCTTAATCTTTCTTGAACCAATTCAACATTTATAGCAATAAATTTTTTTTCTTCTTCTTCTTTTCTCTTTCTTTTTCTCATTTTTTTCTTTTTCAAGTGACTTGAAGATGTCATTGCATTACTCTACCTACGTTCCTGGGCAGTAACGATCGGGTACAACAAACCCCTAGGAGGTATGTAATTGTGTCGACACACACTCTTGCGGTGACAGCCTTTGGCTAGATAATTTTTCTAAACCTGCAGCGAAGTGTTCTCCCTTAAAAAGTCATAGTGCACTCACAGTGGAGTGTCTTTTATTCATACAATGTCGCTGCAACTGGTCAGTTAGTTCAAGATTCAAACATCAACACTATCCATTCACTACTGAAGCAATTCCAATCATTCATTCAAAAATAGCAAACTCACCGTTCATTCATATTCATCCAATTTACACATCATCATCCAAACAATACAAGAATTACGCATAAAAATAAAAATCGTGGGCACATTTTTATTGAAATTTTGCATATTCTCATTAACAAAAGAATCAGTAGAATTGAAATATGTCGGTGTAATTGCATTTCCATTTTACATTATCTCCCCCCAAACTAAATGTCTGCATTGTCCCCAATGCACTGACAATATATACAGATATAATGGAAATGTAACGACAGTGCAACTAAGTTAGCAAAATGAATGTAATGACAAAAGAAAATGCAGTAACAGTAAAAATGCATGAGAAACTATCAACAAAGAAGTGTACCAATTTATTCCTCAACAGTCGATGCAGAGGCTGCCTTTGTTTTCTTTTTCTTTAGGCACTCACCCTTTTCCTTGTGCTTCTTCTTTTTATCTTTGCACCTCTTCCTCTTTTTATCCGTTGAACCAACCAGATTGGTGGATTGCTCCTCCTCAGCAGGTTGGGTGGTGGCCTCATCAGTTGTTACTTCAGATGGGTAGATTTCAGCGAGTGGTGCCACATAGGGCACGATGGCTAGAGGATTCAATTCCTCGATGTTGCTAGTAACAATCTCAGTCCAACTTGAATCAAGTCAAGCCTCATCAGTGCTTGATGCCCCCACACTCTCAGGTGTGCCGATAACATCATTAGCGATCATTGTTGAGACATTTTCTTCCTTCTTCTCCTGCTCTGTTGTAGGGTCCTTCATTTCACTCTCTTCTACTTTTTCTTTTTTCTTTTCCTCTTCTTTCTCCTTCATCTGGTCATCTTCTTGCTCGATACCTTCATCCGCATGTTGCTTTGGTTTGGCTGTAGCCATGTCAGCACCGTCCACTGCGTCTACACCCACTGAGTTATGCAGCTCCTCAATGAGAACTCCCCTGCCTGCCATGGTCGTCCTAGGGCTATTCGAAAATTCTTCTAATAAGCTGAAAATTGTTTGGTAACAGTCTTTCAAGGCATTAGAATGTCCCTCGCTCTCCTCGTCATCGGAGATGTGAATTCTCGTTGGGGATGGAATATTCTGAGGCCTACCATCAGGAGTAGGCTAATTAGAGGAAGAAGCTTACATTGGGTGGAAAATATTGGGAAAGGCTGGGAAGTCTGGTAATGGACTAAGGCTTATTATATGCAGTGTGGTGACAATGGCTTCATTCCATGCCTTTATATATGCGTAGAAGATATGTTTCTTATAATCTAAATCTTTTAATACGCCGAGAGTGCGGATTATACGCGTATCGATGTGGTTAGTGTGGACTTCCAAAATAGCCAATCTCTTTGCCACTTAGGGATCTGTGGGCGCATCAGCTTGTTCTTCCTTCTCTTCTTGCCCTTATCCTTCTTCGTTGAAGCTTCTTTTGCCACTAGTGTCTCCTGGCCTTGAGTCATCCTTTAAACAGAGATGTCGTTGATGGGACTCTTGTTCTCTAACACCTCCTCACCATCCCTGGGCACAATGCCCTTTTGCAAACCAACATAATCAGATAAGGGAATGGGTGTATACTAGTTTGTTTGGCAGTGGCTTCCACAATTTGGTTGTGGATGATTTCTCCAATGTCGATGTGTCTGCATTGTAGGATGGAATGAAGAAGACACATACAGTCTAGTGTGGACGTAGTACTGTGAGTGGACGGAAGAATGCGATTGTTGATGAAGTGGAACCACACTTTGCCAAAGGTTGTGAGATACCTTCTATGCATAGTATAGTTGTGGAACCCATTCCCTGTCCAAGTGGCACCATCAACACAGAGATCCTTCATAATCTGAGTAGTGACTTCATCATCCAGTCGGTGGGTAAACAGCGAATGGTCGTCCACCCTCTTAGGGATCCATAGCAACACATTGATTTGGGCAGCACTCCACGGAGCCCCTCCCTTACAAACACAAATTCTTGTTCAGCATCAATGAGGTCTGCGTAGAATTCTCTTACTAGTCTGGGAGCGTAGCTAGCGGGATGTACGCAAAAGAACTCCCATCCTAAGCAACTGATGGTTCGGGCAACATGTTTTCCCAAGGTCTGATGTGTGGATAATTGCAAACCTTACTCTAGGTGGAGATTCTGCTTCATCATGATATTTTGATAACGATCCTTGACTGCAATCGTAAAAAATAAGACCGACTCTAAAGACGGTTGTGGTATTATGGTCGGAGCCATAGTGGTTGCAGTTGAAGGATTTTTGGAAGTGTTCTTTGATGCTCTAGTTTCCGCCATGGTGACTGAAAATTAAAGTGAGAAAATCTTGCTGAAAGGAGCTATCTTGTGAACGTAAAGAAAATAGAAGCAATGGAAGAGATGAGATGTAGCAACAATGGAGACTGTGAGTAAAATAAATCTGCAGGGAAAGAGATTTTATAATCTAGGCTTTGTAAAATTGTGATGCTTGCAAAGGTTATAGGGAAACATTGCTTCTGCAGCCATTAATTACCAGGCTACAGATTGTACGTTTTCACTTGATCCAACGACTGGGATAGAAAAGAGATCAACCGACACGATTCTTGCTGAAAAAGTTTTGATTAATCATCGCAGAATGCGCTGATAATTTGTGCTTCGATGCATCGATAAAAAGATGATTTCTATTTCTGCAAAGAATATAAACAAAACAAGTAAAAGTGAAACAAATAAAGGAAAATGTAAAAATGCATCGATATTATTTAAATGTGACCAGATCGATATCCTCGTTTGGTGCCTTGACATCTGGGCTCACTTAGTGCTTCAACCAATGGCCATTCACCTTGAATTGTTGCCCATCTTTCAAATTCTCAATGGTCACTGACTACTCTGGAATGCCTCGACAACTTTGAAAGGGCCTGACCATTTTGATCGTAATTTACTTGGATGCAATTTTAAACGAGAATTAAACAAAAGCACTAACTGACCAGGGCTAAATTGTCGAGGTAAGATGATATTTTCGTGCCATCTCTTGGTCTTTTCCTTGTATATTGCGGCATTCTCATAAGCATGTCGGCGTATTTCTTCCAGTTCAGTGATGTCTAACAATCTTTTTCTTCCAGCAGAATCATAATCCATATTCACCTACTTGATTGCCCACATGGCTTTGTGTTCAAGCTCAACTAGCAGGTGACAAGGCTTACCAAACACTAACTGATATGTTGACATTCCCAACAGGGTTTTATATGCAATGCGAAGCACCCATAATACGTCTTGTAGCTGCGAAGACCAATCTCTCTGAGATGGATTAACTACCTTCTCAAGGACACTTTTGATTTGACGATTGGATACTTCGGCTTGACCATTAGTTTGTGGATAATATGTAGTGGCCATACGATGCTTCACATCATATCTTTTTAATGTTGTCACCACTTGGTTGTTATGAAAATGAGTTCCTTGGTCACTTATTAATGCTCTCGGTGTTCCAAACCTTGTAAGAATGTAAGTGTGAAAGAATTTCAACACCATCCGAGCATCATCTTTTGGCACCGCAATTGCCTCGATCCACTTTGAGACATAGTCAACAGCAAATAAGATATACACATTCCCAAAAGTGTTGGGGAATGGTCCCATGAAATCTATACCCCAAACGTCAAAGAGCTCTACTTCCATAATCGGTTGTTGGAGCATCTCATTGTGTAGAGATATCGATCCAATGCATTGACATCTATCACATTGTTGAGCGAAGTTATGGGCGTCTCAAAACAATATGGGAAAATAAAATCCTGACTGTAGGACCTGTGTAGCAGTCCTTGTACCACCAAAATGTCCTCCACAAGGGGCATCATGGCAATGTCGCAGGATTAAAGTCATTTCTTCTTCAGGTACACAGCGATGGATAATGCTATCGACGCATACCTTGAATAGGTATGGGTTGTTATAATGGTATTTTACAGTGTCGTGCAGAAACCTGATCTCTTTGTGACCAGTGGCACTTAGTGGTAACTTCCCACACACAAGGTAGTTGACAACATCAGCATACTAGGGTGATGCGTTGGCAAAGAATAAATGCTCACTGGAAATGCTTCGACAATTTGGGACATCTGTCCATCTCCACTTCCAACTTCTAGTCGAGACAAGTTGTCAGCTACTTGATTTTTAGATCCCTTCCTATCCTTGATTTCAACATCAAACTCTTGAAGGAGTAGGATCCATCGAATTAGTCTTAATTTGGCATCTTTCTTTGTAAAAAGATCTTTCAATGGGGAGTGGTTTGTGTACATTGTAATATTCTCTTTTTGTTGGCCTAGTACAGCTCCCACAGCAAAGTCACTTACGTCGCACATTAATTCAAACGGTTGCGTCTAGTCCGGTGCGATGACAATTGGAGCTTGTACTAGCTGCTTCTTTATTGTCATGAATGCGTCCAAACAGGCGTTATCGAACACAAACTTTTTATTTTGCTCTAACAGTGAGCATAATGGTTTAACAATCTTGGAAAAATCACGTATGAATCTTTTGTAGAAACCAGCATGTCCAAGAAAGCTTCTTATTCCTTTCACATTGGTGGGCGGTGGTAATATCTCAATGATTTCAACCTTTGCTTTATCAACCTCAATGCCCTGTCAAGATATCTGATGACCAAGGACAATGCCTTCAGTTGCCATGAAGTGGAATTTCTCCCAATTTAGAAATAGATTTGTGTCCTTGCATCTCTTCAAAACTTTTGCCAGGTTGTTAGCGTATTGGTCAAAATTTTGTTCATAAATAGATAAATCATCCATGAATACCTTTAGAGAGTCCTCGATCATATCTGAGAAAATTGCCATCATACACCTCTGAAATGTTGCTGGCGCATTTCACAACCCAAACGGCATACGTCAGAAAGCAAAGGTTCCAAAAGAGCATGTGAATGTAGTCTTTACTTGATCTTCTGACGCAATGACAATTTGGTTGTACCCAGAGTAGCCATCTAAGAAGCAATAATAGGCTTTACCAGCCAGCTTATGCAGTATCTAGTTAATGAAAGGTAGTGGGAAATGATCTTTCTTTATGGCCGCATCCAGTCGATGATAATCCATACATACTCGCCAGCCAGTCGCAATGCGAGTAGGTATCAACTCATTCTTGTCATTGGTCACGACTGTGAAACCACTATTCTTTGGCACACATTGGATGGGGCTCACCCAATTACTGTCAGAGATGGGATAAATGATGCCCGCGTCTAGCCACTTGATAATTTCCTTCTTCATTACTTCTTTCATCTTTTCATTAAGTCTTCGTTGTTGCTCAATCGATTGCTTTCCTTTGTCTTCCAGCCTTATCTTATGTATGTAAAAAGAGGGACTAATGCCTTTGATATCTACAATGCTTCAGGTATGGCTCTTTTATGCTATTTCAAAATCGCGATGAGCTTATCTTTCTGTATTGCATCGAGGAATGCGTTGACAATAACTTGTAATGTATCATTGTCACCAAGAAAGACATAATTTAAATGCCTCGGTAACGACTTCAACTCTAAGGTAGGAGCTTGCTCAATAGATGGTTTAAACATCGGGATTGTCCTGTTCGATAAATCCAAAGATTTCAGTTGCCAATTCTGTCTTAGCTCACAATTATTAACTTCTTCTTTGTCGATACATTCAGCTAAGATTTCATCGGTGGATGTCACCACATCCTCATTTGACACTGCTGAACTTCTAGCATTGAATTCTTCCATAATGATTTCGTCCAACACGTCAATGTGATGACATTGCTCTTTAGTTTTGGATGGGGATGCCTCAAACACACTGAAGGTCACATGCTCATCGTTATGTCGCATGATAAGTTCTCCTTGGAACACATCGATAAGTGTGCGTCCCATTGCTAAAAATGGTCGCCCCAAGATAATGGGTACCTCCTTATCTACTTCACAGTCTAGGATTATGAAATCAGTAAGGAACACGAGCGTATCAACTTGGACCAGGATATCTTTAATTTGGCCTTTAGGTTACGCTAAGGATCTGCCCGCAAGTTGTAATGTCATGGCAGTGGGCTTCATCGATCCTATTCCTAACTTCTTGAAAGTAGATAAAGGCATAAGGTTAATACTTGCTCCTAAATCACATAAAGCTTTACATAGATAATGACTCCCAATGGAGCATAGGATTGTGAAGCTGCTAGGGTCTTTCATCTTTGCTGGAAACTTATTTGTAAGCAAAGCGCTGCACCCCTCTATGAGCATAATCGTCTCAATTTCGGATAATTTCTTCTTCTTTGACAACAGCTCCTTTATAAATTTCCCATAAATTTCCTTCACAAGAGCATCAACAAGTGGTATGTTAATGTGTAATTGTTTCAAAGTAGAAAAAAACTTTTGATACTCTATCATGGACTTTTCTTTAAATCTTTGTGGAAATGGAAAAGGTTTTGTAGTAGTGGGCTGTTGTGAAAAACTTGGTGGTATCGACATTGGAAGTTGCATCGACAACTTTGTTGGATAAACTATAGGCATAGATGGTACTACTGTTGGTTCCTTTTCATTTACTTGCTTCGCTTCCTTCAGCTACATTCTCTTCTTGTTGCTGTGGTTCAAATGCGTCGACATGTTCCTAATTAGAACTACTTGGTTCAGTCGTCTGCTTCCCACTCCTCAGCGTAATAGACTTGCAGTGCTCCTTCCCTCTCTGCGTTGGATTCTCAGTATCACTAAGCAAAGTACCCGACAACCTCGTGCTGAGATTAGAAGCCAACTGTCCTAGTTGGGCTTTCAATGCTAGGATGGAAGAAGAGTTTCCTTGTACTATTGCTTCAGTCCGCGTGATATGCTCGCGCATCAACACCTCAAGAGCAGCCATAGGATCTGACTTAGGTTGAGAAAACTGCTTTTGTTGATGCTGTCCTTGCATATGTGGCAGCATAAATCATTCTGGCTGTAATCGAGATTGTGGTTGCATCTGACTATGTGCCTACATCTGTTCAGAATGAGAATTTACATGAGAATTCTGATTATAATTCTGCTATTGGTTACTATTGTAACTCCCTTGTCTATAACCCTCTTGATTTAGGAATTTCCATATTTGAATGTCGAAGCATTTTGATTCCCCCAAGGTTGTTGAGCTCGGTTATTGTATGAGTTTCCATATGAACCCCCTCTGATGTTGTTGGCATAGAATGCATTTTTTACGTGTTGTTGACAGTCCCCATAACTATGGTTGTCACCGTAAATTTCGCAGGAAAATGTCGACGCATCCAATTGTTGAGCCACTTGAATAGGAGCAACGTCACTTGTCCCTTTCATATTCTTTATGATATTGGCCAATGAGGATACCTGCACACTCAAAGCAGTAATGGCATCTAACTCAAGAACTCCAAGGTTTGTTTTCACTTGTGCAGAATGAGAGATTGGATACTGATAGTCATTCTGAGCAATCCTCTCTAAAATTCTGACAGCTTCATTGTATGTACAATCCAACAAGAGACCATTACCAGATGCGTCGACAAGATTCCTTGTCTAGGCATTCAAACCATTGTAAAATATTTCAATCTGGGTCTCTTGCTGAATACCATGCATTGCGTAGCATCTAAGTAATGTCTTGTAACGCTTCCAGGTTGTATGTAAGTTCTTATCATCCAGCTAATGATATGCAGCAATATCATTCCGTAACCTTGCGTTTATTATCAGTGGATTGAAACGCAAAACAAACTGCTTTGCTAGCGCATTCCAAGATGTAATGGATCCAGTCGGCAATCCCAACAACCATGTTCTCGCTTTACCCTGTAACGAATAAGAAAATAATTGCATTTTCAAGCCATCATCAAGGACACCATGTTGACTAAAGGATGCACAAATAAGTAGAAATGATTTTAAATTTTCTCTTGCATCTTCATGAGGTAAACCCAAATATTGTGCATTTGAATTGAGCATCTGAAACATCACCAGTTTTAGCTCGAAAGTACCAGCTTGAATAGCTGGTCTCACAACCCTTAGTTGTAAATCATCAAGGATAGGCACAACAAAATCTCTTATTGTCCTATTTTGCACTTGTTCAGCTTATGGTGGCGATAGTGGTCTATCATTAACAATTTGTGGTAACATTGGAGGAACTCCATCTTATGGCAGCGATGGTGTTAAATTATTGTTGTTGTTGTTATTGTTACCAGCCATTTTCCTTTGTTCTTATCTTTTCCTCCTAAGTGTTCTCTCAAATTCAGGATCAAAGCTTACAATATCCTTAGAATTTCTTCTTGTGGACATGCAACTTTTAAAGAAATAAAATAAAATAAACAAAAGAAAAGAAAATTAGACGAGTAAGTAAAAACAAAACGTTAAATAAGAAATAATTGCTACTATAATAGTAAACATCAAACAAATGCCAATCCCTTACAACGACGCCAAACTTAATCGCGTCAAAAACGTCACTGTAATGTGCAAGCGAACACACGTCGATACAAGTATAGTTGATAGACAATTCTATCGGATATCGATCCCACAGGGAATGGGTTCTTGATGTTCAGATGTCGAAGCAACTAATATTGGAATTTAGATGAAATGTGAGTAAAGATGTTAGCGCAATTAAGTCAGATCTGCACGCTCAAATTGTTAATACTGTCAATGCAATCAGAGTTAAATGCCAAAGGCTATGTCAGAGCAACGAAAAGTAAATCAAAATGTGTTAAGTGATAAGTGTTGAATATTTAAATGCAGAAAATATAAATGTGATCAAGTGCGAAGATCTGGAGTGGATCACTAATTTTGCTAAGTCGCAACGCAGGATGCGTCGACAAGGTTTTGAATAGATAAACTGTCGCAGCAATGAAGCGCCAATGAATTCTTACCAAAAACAATTCCCTGTTTAGTCACGACTCAAGTACCCACAATTACTCCACCTCTAGTTGTGAACAATGTTGTGTACCCAAGAACAAGTGATTAGAATCTCTTCTAATCTCAAGCAGCTCTCGCCTAAATTACTTGTTAACCTAACTTGCCACAGCATGTCTCGATGTCGATAGACTGCAAAGCCACTCTCGTATTTGATGCAGTTAGATCCAGGAATAAATAAATAAAAGGCATTAAATAAGAATCAAAGTGATCAAATACTGAAAGATACTCTCGTGTTCAGTCAAATATTAATAATAGTTCATCATCCATAAGAAAGGAGTTAACGAATATATCGGAATATACTATCTCTAGGTTACTCGGATTACCCCCTAACTGTTTCTCTTGCTCAGCATCAAGCACTCCTTATCAAGAGTTGCTACCGGTCTCCAGCAATAAATTCCAAAAACACAAAGTAATTTGCAAATTTAATTCTTCAACTCTTGATGATTTTTCCTCCTCTTCTTTCCTCTATTTATAGCATTCAAAAGTTACAGGTTTCATTCTACTCTATTCTCAGATCCATATCTAAATTTTATAGCTATCAAAGTTAGTTACAATACAGCTGTGCACTCACGCATATTTGATGTTTTCTTCAGAGATCTGCAGGTTGTCGCTGCATTACTGGGCGCAATCTGAGATCGTTAACTGCGGCGACAACTTGTGATTTTCTTGCGTTGGTACTTCCAGGTGTGAATTCAGCTTGAGTTTACTCATTCTAGGTTTAGGTTCTATGCGACGACATCTCTGGTCGCAATTCCAAGCTGATCTTGTGGTTACATTCTTCTTCCAACATTGATCTTCTAGGCTGAGTTCCTGCACTGACAATTCTAAGGTGCAATACATCGATTGTTTGTGGCAACATTAGTACAAAAAGAGATAAAAATCAAGAATATAAACTAAACTACAATGAGTTAGAAAGTATAAAACTAAGTATGAAATGCTTATGATGCATGCTAGATAAGGTACAAAAGAGATAATTAAAATACCAATTTAGGGAGAAAATTATGTCATTTGTAATGCTATCACTACTCCTTCGCGAGGTTTTCACCTTCGTGCAGGATATGAATCGCTTTCGGGATATATCCATACCTATGTTTTCATGAGGTTTTCACTTCTGTGTAAACATATGGGAACTGTATCCCCTTGAATCGAACTCATCCGTATGAGCCTATAATGAGTGAGGATTGAGGAATCTGTTGGTTATGATGCCCTTACTCTAAAACTCAAACCACATATAATAAACCTAAGTGCCCATCCTAGGTAGAACTATGTCGAACTTTTAGCAATTATCCAAACATAGATGCATAGGTTCTTTGTTTTATGTTTTTAATTTCTTAGTGACTATACTGACTTGCTTTGTTTTTGTTGTGATTGAATTACATCCTTATATTAGGAAAGATATTGATTTAAGCTTGATTCCTAGTAGAAAACTGGTCATGGAAAAGGGGGTATCTTGATAAGGTAAGGGACAATGTGGCCTTGCGTATGTGGTCAGAGGATAAGTAACGCGAGAAGGGTGATAGCCTAACTGAAGGATATGTATCAGATTACTGGGATTTTTCTTGGATTAGCCTGACTCAGAATAGTCTGCAAGAGCTGAAGGAGATATTGGATAAGTGGGACGATGGAATGAAACAAACTTTTTACTGTGAGTATGGGGATCTACCGTATTTACTCGAAGTTAAGGTGGACAAACATCTCTTTCGAGCCCTTGCACAGTACTGGAAGCCAGCCTATAATTGTTTCACCTTTGAGAACATGAATATGGTGCCCAAAATAGAGGAGTACACTGCTTTGCTTCATTGTCCAAAGATTCAAGTAAACATGGCCTACTCAATAGCTGCTAATGTCCCAACCTTTCTCAAGAAACTGATGAACATTTCGGGAATGAACGAGCAATGGGTTGTAGCTCGAATTAAGGTAAAGGGTGACAAAAAATTCATCAATTGGAAGAGATTGCGAGATCTGATCTTAGTTCATCCAGATGCAAGGAAGAGGGTGGATATCTTCTCTCTTAGTTTATATGGATTGGTTATCTTTCCTAAGGCGTTGGGGCATATAGAGGACGTGGTCACTGATTTATTCGACTGATTTGATAAGAGGGTCACACCTGTTCCAGCTATTTTGGTTGAGACTTTTAGATCGTTGAACGCATGTCGAAGAGAAGGAGAAGGAAGATTCATAAGTTGCGCACTAGTATTGATGGTATGGTTCCATAGTCACTTCTGGAAGGTGAAGGTCTCTTATCGAGTGTTTTCGGAGAGTTATTCCCCTTTGAGAGAATTTGTGACTACGTAGAGGTAAGAGAACATCTCTGAGGAGAAGTGGATGACAATACTCCATAGTCTCCAAGATGAAGACATCGAATGGCGAGAATCGTGGTTCATTCCTAATGAAATTTTTTATCGATTCAAAGATTTTGATTAGGTAATGGGGAGCTGTAGGATATGTCCTTTTGTTGGTGATGAGACAATATAGATCAAGGCAATTCATCCTAGTGACATAGAATTTGGCTCACTGCGAGTTTGTGTACAAGGGTGAGAACAAGAGAAGGTTCAAGAGATATCGAATGCTTGGAATCAAGTTTGCATAATGAAGACGTTTGCTGCAAATCATATGGTAACCCAGAGTATGATGAGTGGAGGAATATGAGAACCAATGACAACATCCCTGTGCCAAATCCAGAAAATATATGCTAGTTCAAGAGCATTTGCAGGTAGTTCCATTAGAATTAGAGCTCATAAAGCAAGATTTTGAGAAAAAAAGTTCTGAATTGGGAAAGAAGATAGAGATGCTAGAAGAAGAAAAAATGTAGCTGGGATTGGATGTTGACATCCAAAGGTTAGAGGAAGAGAAGCTGAGGAAAGAAAAGAATAAGGCTGAGGAGGACTTGGATAGTCTGAAGAAAGACTACAATAAGCTCTGTCTATCGATGAGAATCGCTGGGTTAGGCAAGACATCAGCACAGTGGCAACAAGAAATCCAAGAGGAAAGGATTCGAGTGGATCAGTGGAATAGAAAGTTTCAAGATGCTCAAGTCCAAGAAGATTCCATAAAGAGTAAGTTGTTTGAGAGCTAGGTTGAGAAAGCTGAGTTGAGAGCCCGAATAGTTAAGTTAAAGGAGTCTCTGCATAGGCACCGCAGTCATAGCTTTGCGATAGAATTAAGGGCAAGTTAGGCTAAGAATGGGGAGCTGAAAAAGAGAGTAGAAGAACCTGAAGCTTCTTTGCAAATTTGCAAAATTCGGATTGAGTTCCTCGAAAGAATCTTGGAGACAAGTGATAGACAATTTCAACACTCTCAAAGGGAAGTTAGAGATCGAGACTATGTCATGGATGAAGCATTGACTCAAGTAAAAGAAGTGGTGGAATTCTTGCAGACATTAGTTGTTCAAGTCGATGTTTTGAGCCTAGAGTACGAATTAGAGTTTGATAAGGGTCAAAAGTTAGCATGGCTACTTCGAAAGATTAAGACTCTTAACATTAGGGCAAAGCTTTATAAGTGATTTGAATTTATCTTATATAAAGACATTCATTTTCTAGTAAAGTTATTTTATCGAAATTGCATTTATACATTCATTAGCATTGCATTTTTATTTCATGCATTAAAATTTTAAGAAAACTTCCCTAATTAATTAAAATTATGACAGTTACTCTGGAAAAATAATAAATCAAACACCCTTACGGTACTCGTACTAAGTCTAGAGCAATGGATCAAAGATTGGAAAAATTAGAACAAATTCAAAAGGACATGCAAGATTAGTTGCAAGCCCAGCTATATGATCAACTGGCTAAAGTACAACAAGACTTGAAAAATCAGATTATTGAGTCTCAAAGGGACATAATTAATCACTTGACTCAATTATTGGCAAGAGGAGTTGACAAAAGGTAAAGGTCCGATAGTAAACCCTAGGGAAGAAAATGAAGATCTTCCATAACCTCTATGTGTTACCCCGATGCCTGTTCAGGCTCAGCAAGAGACATGTGTTCAAGGAGAATCTATCACCATCAAACCATAACCATACTTGTTTGGCCTATCAAAACCAGTTAATTATCCAATGGGCTCTGGTTCCCACCCAAGAAATAACCTAGTTAATCTTGTCATACCAGATTTTGATGAGGTAATGGGGACAAAGAAAACAAGAGTCGAACTTCCAAATTAGCTGGAGGAGAGCTGTAAATGGTTAGAAGAAAGATTTAGAGAAACGGAAAGAGTTGAGGTTTTCTATGAAATTGACGCCAAGGAACTAAGTCTAGTCCCAGATCTAGTACTTCCCCCCAAGTTTAAGGCTCCAGAGTTCGAAAAATATAACGTGACGAGTTGCCCAGAAGCACATATCACCATGTTTTGTAGAAAGATGACAGGGTATGTGATGGTATTACAAATGACATATATTTTCTCCCTAAATTTGGGTATTAATTGTCTCTCTTTGTATCTTATTTTGCATGCATCATAAGCATTTCATACTTAGTTTTTATATTTTCTAACTCATTGCTAGTTGGTTTAAATTCTTGTTATTTTTACCTCTTTTTGTACTAATGTTGCCGCAATCAGTCGATATATTGTGCCTTAGAATTGTCAGTGCAGGAATCAACCCAGGAGTGCAATTGTGGAAGAAGAATGTAACCACAAGTATAGCTTGGAATTGCGACCAGCGATGTTGACGTAATGAATTTGAACCTCAAATAAGTAGACTCAAGCTGAATTCACATCTAGAAGAACTAACGTAGGAATATCACAGTTGTCGCCATAATAACAATTTCAGATTGCGCATTGTAGTGCAGCGACAATCTACAGATTTATGAAGGACAAACCAGATCTGCGTGAGTGTAAGGTTGGAATTTAACTAACTTTGACAGCTGTCATTAGATCTAGACTTGAGATGAGATGAGGTCTACCATTCTTGAAGCTAGAAAGCATTCAGAGTTGTGGCCACAGGTGGTCCAGAAATGCAGCAAATTATCGGTGCAATTTATTAATTGGGCCAACATTCTACAACTGTCCAGTAAACAAATCAGATCTGCATAGCTGTCAATAACAAACTTTTACAGCTGTACAAAGTTGTTGGATTTGAGAATGGAGAAAATCTGTAATTTTTTGAGCTTATAAATAGAGGAAAGAAGAAGGAGATAAATATCAAGGAGTGAAGAATTTAAATCCGAAAATCTCTCAAATCTTCAAGCAAGCTACCATGGAAGCTTGATGTCGGAGGAGGGTGAGCTGATGTAGCAAGTGTGCAGCAACTTCTGACGAGGAGTGCTTAGAGCTAGGCAAGAGGAATAATTAGGGAGTAGGCCTAGTAGTCTAGAGATAGTAAGCTTCGTTGTACTCTTTAATTCTTGTTAAACGATGATGAATTTTGATGATATTAAATGAATACGAGAGTATCTTTGATGTTAGATCATTTTGATTCTTAGTTTACACTGCTTATCCGTTTATTCTTGGATCTAACCGCTCTAAACATGAAAGTGAAATTGTAGTACACCGACATCCAGAGATGCAGTGATAGGTTAGGTTAACAAGTGGGTTAGGCAAGAGCTGCTCAGGACTGGGATAAAAACTAGTTACTTGTTCTTAGATACACATCGTTACTCGTACCGAGAGGTGGAGTGATTGTATTTGAGTCGGGATTAAGTAGGGAGATGCTGTTGGTAATAACTCAAAGAGACTTCATTGCAGCGACATTCCATCTATCTTTTACCTTGTCGGTGCATCCAGCGTTGCTACTCAGCGAAGTCAGTGATCCACTCCAATTTTTCACACTTGATCGAACCTTTACTTTTATGCATTTAAATACTCAACACTTCAGCAACACTTTGATTTACTTTCAGTTGCTCTGACAATTAACCTTGATTGGATTGACAGTATTAACAATTTAGTGTGCAGATCTGACTTAATTGCGTTGACATCCTTACTCATAATTACCTTAATTTCAATATTAGTTGCTCCGACATCTGAACATCAAGAACCCATTCCTCGTGAGATCAATATCTAATAGAATTGTCTATCAATTATACTTGTAACGACGTGTGTACACTTGCACAATCATTGTGTCGTAAAAATACCGATCAAGTTTTGGCACCGTTACCGGGGAATGACGTTTGTTTGATGTTTATTTTTGTCGTTGTATTTACTCTTTATTATCTAAATTTTATTTGTCACTAACTTGTTTTCTTTTTGTTGTTTACTTTTACATTCTTTCTTTCAACGAAATATGGCTAGGAATAAGGTATATAGAACCTCAAGATGTTGGATGAGTAATGCTATAGAAATGAAGCTCGATGCCATAAACGTCAAGGTATCTTCTTTGACTAATATGAGTAATTCAATGCAGAATGCTACATCATTTGCAGGATGGAAATTTGCAGTGACAATTTGTAATTACTGTGGAGGCAACCATGATTTTGAAAAAATGCCTATCAAATCCAGCAAATGTGTACTACGTGGGGAATTTCTATGAAAATCCATATTCCAATACTTACATGCCAAAGTGGGAGCAACATCCAAATTTTTGTTGGAACAATCAAGACCTTGGGAGTATAGACAATGATGTTAGATTCGAGTGGACATTGCCCAATTATGATCAACCTTGTCAAGGCAAAATATCCAGCAAGACGAAGCATTAGAGTTTTCATTAATTGAAAATTTGTTGAGATAATATATTTCCAAGACTGAATCTGTGCTTTAGAGTGAAACTGAATCCATAAGAGCTCTATAATATCAATTTGGCCAGATTATGGGAGCAATAAATTTGCAACCATAAGAAACTTTGTCGATTGATATTAAGAATTCAATATCACAAGGGCAAGAGTATGATCAGGAAATCATTCCCAGAAGTGAAACTCAACTAAATGAAGTTGTTAGAGATGCTACAGCAAAAGAAGTTAATTCAAATCTCAACAATGGAAAGATGTCAGTGTAATCTGAAAAGCAAATTGCAGCTGAAGAGGTTAAACAAAATATTACGGCGACAGAATCAGATCACTTTATTGCCACAATTGCTACAGCAAACAGCCTCAAAAACTTGAAGACACATTGTCAAAGAAGAGAAGATTGGGAGATGTCGAAGCAATCACACTTATTGAAGGGTGCACTGTCGTGACAATTAAATTGCTCCAAGAATTTAAGGATCCCAAGAGCTTTTCAATACCCTATTCCATTGGTGATCGGTATATGGGAAAGACATTATGTGATTTCAAAGAAAGCATAATTTTGATGCCTATATCCATAATTAAGAAGTTACGAAATTGGAAAAAACGCAAGAAAGAGTGGAAATTTTTAGGGACGGTGTGATGAATAAAAGAGTACGAAGCACTTGAGGAATAAGTAAACACCATTGTAGACACATTAGGATTCCATTGTCAATGCATTTTACATTTCCTTTTACCTTTTTTACTTTTACTCGTTTCCTTTTCAATTTTATGCAAGAATAAAAAATCATCTTTTTGTTGATGCATCACAAGCACAACTTGTCGGAGCATTATATAATGACTCAGCAAAGCTTTTTCAATAAGAGTCACGCCGGTTAATTTTCTTCTATCCCTATCCGTTGGATCAAGTAAAAAGGTTATAAACCCTTCTTTGCTGACTTCATGCTTCCCACTCACAATCGCCATTACTGTTACATTCATCCTCTCAGTATTCTTAAAGTTTTTCTATAGTTGCCTTTTTACCTTCTACACATAGCACTACGACGACATTAGATTGCATATCATGTAGTTGTAGTATACTTGTCCTTGCATTATTAATGTTATTGCATTTTTATTGTCGCTGCATCTACATTGTCATTGCATTTCCATATATATATATTTATTAATGTTAGTGCATTAGGGACAATGCACACTTTAAGTTTGGGGGGAATTTGTGTGAAATGGAAATGCAATTGCACCCACATTTTTGAATTTTACTTGTTTCTTGTGTTAATGAAAATATGCAGAATTTCAACAAAAATGTGCCCACAATTTTTATTTTTATGCGTAAATCTTGATTTGCTTGGAATGCTGATGTGTAAATTGGATGAATGTGAATGAATATTGAGTCCTTCTATTTTTGGATGAATGATGGGATTGCATTAGTAATGAATGGGTAGTATCAATCTTTGAATCTTGAATTAACTTTCCTATTGCAGTGACATTGTATTAATAAAAAAACACTCTAATGCGAGTGAATTGTGACTTTTCAAGGGAGAACACTCCACTGCAGTTTTAGAAAAATCATCTAGCCAAAGGCTGTCACTGCAAGAGTGTGTGTCAGTGCAATTACATACCTCCTGGGGGTTTGTTGAACCCATCGTTACTGCCCAGAAACAAAGGTAGAGTAATGCAATGACATCTCTTAGTCACTTGAAAAAGAAAACTGAGAAAAAAAAGGGAAAAATGAAAAAGAAAACAAATAAATGTTGTATTGGTTCAAGGAAGATTAGTATTCAATGCATCATACTAACATTTATGACGTTACAGTTTTTAATTATTCATGCCTATAATTTGTTAGCGCATTATTCTATCATATGAATACAATATATACATTAGAATTTCAGAAAATTTAAGTTGTGAGAATATTGATTGCGGTGATATTTTTGCTTGTGACTTTGTTAATTTTTGTTTACTTGAGGACAAGTAAAAACTCAAGTTTGGGGGTGTGGTGGTATTACAAATGACATATATTTTCTCCCTAAATTTGGGTATTAATTGTCTCTTTTGTATCTTATTTGGCATGCATCATAAGCATTTCATACTTAGTTTTTATATTTTCTAACTCATTGCTAGTTGGTTTAAATTCTTGTTATTTTTACCTCTTTTTGTACTAATGTCGCTACAATCAGTCGATATATTGCGCCTTAGAATTGTCAGCGTAGGAACCAACCCTGGAGCGCAATTATGGAAGAAGACTGCAACCACAAGTATAGCTTGGAATTGCAACCAGTGATGTCGACGCAATGAATTTGAACCTCAAATAAGTAGACACAAGCTGAATTCACATCTGGAAGCACCAACACAGGAATATCACAGTTGTCATCGCAATTACGATTTCAGATTGCGCATTGCAGTGCAGCGACAATCTACAGATTTATGAAGAACACACCAGATCTGCGTAAGTGCACAGTTGAAATTTAACTAACATTGACAGCTATCATTAGATCTGGATCTGAGAATAGATGAGGTCTACCATTCTTGAAGCTAGAAAGCATTCAGAGTTACGACCACAGGTTGGTCCAGAAATACGGCAAATTGTTAGTGTAATTTATTAATTGCGCCGACATTCTGTAACAGTCCAGTAAACAAATCAGATTTGCATAGCTGTCAATAACAAACTCTACAGCTGTACAAAGTTGGTGGATCTAAGAATGGAGAAAATCTGTAATTTCTTGAGTTAATAAATGGAGGAAAGAAGAAGGAGATAAATATCAAGGAGTGAAGAATTTAAATCCAAAAATCTCTCAAATCTTCAAGCAAGCTACCATGGAAGCCTGATGTCAGAGGAGGGTGAGCTGATGTAGCAAGTGTGCAGCAACTTCTGAAGAGGAGGGCTTGGTGTTGGGCAAGAGGAACAATTAAGGAGTAGGCATAGTAGTCTAGAGATAGTAAGCTTCATTGTACTCTTTAATTCTTCTTAAACAATGATGGATTTTGATGATATTAAATGAATACGAGAGCATCTTTTGATGTTAGATCATTTTGATTCTTACTTTACAGTGCTTATCCGTTTATTCTTAGATCTAACCGCTCTAAAAACGAAAGTGAAATTGCAATATGCCGACATCAAGATATGCGGTGATAGGTTAGGTTAACAAGTGGGTTAGGCGAGAGCTGCTCGGGACTGGGATAAAAACTAATTACTTTTTCTTGAATACACATTGTTACTCGTATCGAGAGGTGGAGTGATTGTATTTGAGTCGGGATTAAGTAGGGAGCTGTTGTTGGTAAGAACTTAAAGGGACTTCATTTCAGCAACATTCCATCTATATTTTACCTTGTTGATGCATCCAACGTTGCTACTTAGCGAAGTTAGTGATCCACTCCAATTCTTCACACTTGATCATACTTTTACGTTTATGCATTTAAATACTCAACACTTTGATTTACTTTTAGTTGCTCTGACAATTAACCTTGATTGCATTGACAGTATTAACAATTTTAGTATGCAGATCTGACTTAATTGCGTTTACATCCTTACTCACAATTACCTTAATTTAAATATTAGTTGCTTTGACATCTGAACATCAAGAACCCATTTCTCGTGGGATCGATATATGATAGAATTGTCTATCAACTATACTTACATTGACGTGTGTACGCTTGCACAATCGTTGTGTCATAAAAACACCGATCAGTATGTCTATAATGATCAACTGCTAATTCACTATTTCTAGGATAGTTTGACGGGATCGACTACAAAGTGGTACAATCAATTAAGCCGTGCTAGGATCAGTTCTTGGAAGGACTTGGCACAGGCTTTCATGAAGCAGTATAGCCACATTACCGATATGGCTCCTGATAAGATCATGTTACAAAATGCAAAGAAAAAGCTGAGTGAGAGCTTCAAGTAGTATGCCCAAAGGTGGAGAGATATGGCCACTTAGGTACAGGACCACTATCTGAAAAAGAGATAACCATGATTTTTATCAATACCTTGAAGGCACCATACATTACTCATTTGTTGGGAAATGCCACCAAGAGTTTCTCTGATATGGTCATGTTTGGAGAAATGATTGAAAACGCAATCAAAAGTGGGAAGAATGATGCTGGAAGTGCCAAGAGGCCTACTCTTAGAAGGAAGGATAATGAAGTAAACAACGTAGGCTTATACAGGCCGAGTTAAGCAAAGTCGTTCATGGTGACACAACCTAAAGCGTCGACAGCCAATTATTAAAGCACTTCGAGATAAGAATCAGGCTCGAGGTTAAACTTTGAAAGAATAATATTTACCCTATTCCGATGTCATACAAGAAGCTCTACAAAAATCTATTCGATGCCCGTGTAATGACCTCATACTATTTGAAGCCACTGCAACCCCCGTTCTTAAAATGGTACGATGCAAATGCTCAATACGAATATCATGCAGGAATAATTGTACACTCAATTAAGAATGGCACTGCCTTCAAAAGGCTAATTGAGAAGTTCATTAATATGGGAACCGTGAGGTTTGACGAGCCAACGAGACCCAATGTAGCTGGAAATCCCTTACCCAATCATCCTAATTATGGAGTGAATGCCATAGTAGAGGAAAAGAGCAAGAAGATTAAAACTGATATTAGGGAGGTCAAATCTCCATCAAAATGGGTCTTACAGCAAACGGTCAACATGGGCTTGATCATGCAAGATGTGGAAGACGCACTAAAAGTTGAATATTACTATGAGTTTCATGCCACCGAGGGGTATAGAATCCAAGAGTGTGTCGAATTCTGAGCCTTCAAACAAAAAAAGATAGATAATAAGGAGCTCGAGTTTTTTGAGAAGATAAAGGATATAGAAGGAGAAGATATTTACGCTTTTCAAGAAAGGGCATTGGAAAAAACTTACAAGGCCAATCTGCCAGTGGTAATCATATCTAAGCCCAAGAGTGATGTGGTTGGGGAAAAACTGACACCACGAGTCATCATTCAAAAACCTGTGGTGTTCCTTTATAAGGACAATAAGAAGAATCCCATGGAGCTATGATTGCAATGTGATGGTGTGGAAAGGGGAAGGATCAATGAGAGATGTAACTCTCGTCACACGTAGTGGGAGATACTATAACCAGGACAAGGCAGAAAATGAAGCCAACAAAGGAAAAGCCCTGATAGTTGAGCCTAAAGAGAGAAAAACCAATAAACCCGAGTTGTTAGTTAATGAGTCGATAACTGAGAAGGAAGCCAAGGAATTCTTGAAATTCCTAAAGCATAATGAGTATAGCACGGTGGAACAGTTGCATAAGCAACCAGCTCGCATATTAGTCTTAACCCTGCTGCTAAGTTCAGAAACCCATCGCAACACGTCAATGAAAGTGTTGAACAAGACATATGTTGCTAATGACATCTCAGTAAAGAAGCTGGACCGACTGGTTAATAACCTGAATGCTAATAATTCCATTTTGGGAAATTAGGGAGTGGATGTATGAATAATTAATTGTTGTTCTATAGGGATTTTGCCTTTTGGATCAACTATTTGGGAAAGAGCATCGAACAAACACTAGGCCTGACAACCCTAGAAAGTCATCTAGGTGGGAATGAACTCAAAATTGGTATTGCCCATCCGTAAACAACTTTTACGTGGTAAATAATCTCTATAGACTTGCTATGTCAGCGGAAGATCGAGAGATCCAACTAAGGTAGTGACTAGTTAATTGGAGGAAAATCCCCAAAACCCAACAATTGAGGAATTCATACGGAATTGACCTAAAATCCCCAAAGAAGTTTATAAGATTTCTACAACTCAATCTTTTGCCTTTATTTTCTAGTCTATTTTATCTTTTTATTTTTATGCTCTGAAAACACTCTTTTATTTTTTGTACTATAAATCCTAAAATAAGTACTAATTAATTTTACTTTTTGTAGGGATTTGATTTACTATCACTTTAAGCCTCCTTTGGGTACGATCCTCGAAATACTACCAAGTGTTCCGTTGTAACATAGTATATTTACAACTTGACCGATATACTTATGGAAAGTCGAAATCTATGTCGAACAGGAGTACGTTCGGGGGCGGTTAGAGATCGAGGTCTATGTCGACGATATGATCGCCAAGTCCCGAACAGGAGAAAAACATGTTATGGTTTTGAGAAAATTGTTCTTGAGATTAAGAAAATTCCAGTTGAAGTTTAACCCAAAAAAATGTACTTTCGGGGTTAATTCAGGCAAGTTGTTAGGCTTTATGGTCAGTAGAAGAGGAATTGAGATCGATCCTGATAAAGTCAGAGCTATATAGGAATTACCACCGTCACGTACTCAAAAGGAAGTTCGAGGGTTCCTAGAGATATTGAATTACATTGCTCAGTTCATCTCACAACTAACTGAGAATTGTGATCCTATCTCCCGTCTTCTTAAGAAGCATAACTTGGAGTATGGGATGATGAATGCCAAAAGACTTTCGACAAAGTTAAACATTACTTGTCCAATGCTCTAGTTTTGATGTCACCGAATCTGGATAAACCTTTGATCTTGTACTTGGTTGTGTTTGAAATTCTATGGGATGCGTACTAGGCCAACATGATAAGTTAGGAAAGAAAGAAAGAGCAATTTATTATCTCAGCAAGAAGTTCACTGAATGCGAGATAAGATATTCACCAATAGGTTGAGGCAGTATATGTTATACCATATAACTTGGTTAATTTTAAAATTGGATCCTCTTAAGTTCATGATGGGGTCGACTACATTAAATGGAAGAATGGCTTGATGGCAAATTATGCTCTCTAAATTTGACATAGTCTAAGTGAATCAGAAGGCGATAAAAGGGACTATAAGCCATTAGATTTCGATTTCTCAAATGAAGATCTAATGTATGTTGCAACCACGAAAGAAGAAATTTCATAAGGGCACCCATTGAAAATGAATTTTGATGGTGCTTCAAATGCCATTGGTAAATGAATTGGAGCAGTTTTGGTATCCCCAGAAGGAGATCATTACCCTCTCAGAAGCAAATTTGAATTCGATTGCACAAACAACATGGAAGAATATGAAGCATGTATCATGGGTATCCGTGCAGCTATAGAGCGCAAGATCAAGGTTTTGGAGGTGTATGGAGATTCTACGTTGGTAATTTTTCAACTTAAGGGTGAATGGGAAACGAGAGATTTCAAGTTAATTGATTATTGAAAATTGGTTCTCGAGTTAATTATAGAATTTGAGGACATCACTTTCCATTATCTCCCGCGAGATGAAAATCAGATTGCTGATGCTTTGGCTACCCTTACCTCCATGATTAAGGTCAATAAGCAAGAAGATATAAAGCCCATTCCGATATGCATCTATGAGGTTCCATCTCATTGCTACAATGTTGAAGGGGAAGAAAGGGATAATTATCCTTGGTACCAAGAAATATTGGAATACGTAAAAGATCGAAAATACCCCAAGCAAGCCACTAAAAACAATAAAAGGATGTTGAGAAGGCGCACAACTGATATCTATACAAAAAGAGGAAAGATCAAGTTTTTTTTAGGTGTGTCGACGCTGTTGAGGCTTAACAAATTCTAGAAGAAGTTCATGAGGGTGTTTGTGGAACGCATGCCAATAGTTTTACAATGGACAGACAAATCATGAGGTTTGGATATTATTGGTTAACCATGGAAGGAGATTGCATTAGATATGCTAAGAGATGTCACAAATGTCATATCTATGGGGATAAAATTGATGTACCTCCTTCACACCTTCATGTTATGACTTCCTCATGGCCTTTTTCTATGTGTGGCATAAATGTCATTAGGCCAATCTCACCGAAGGCTTCTAACAGGCATAGATTCATTTTTGTGGTCATTGATTACTTCACAAAATGGTAAAAGTTGTTTCCTACACTAATGTTACGAAAGCAGCGATCATCAAATTCTTGAAAAACAAAATCATATGTCGATATGGAATGCCAAAAAAATCATATCTGACATTACTTTGAAGTTGAACAATAGCACGATGGAAGTGGTTTTCAGTCAGTTCAAGATCAAGCATCATAATTTAGCACTGTATCGCCTGAAAATGATCAGGGCAGTGGAGAAAGCTAAAAGAACAACAAGAAGATCGTTGGGAAAATGACAGAGACCTATAAAGATTGGCATGAGAAGTTACCATTTGCTCTATACGCCTATCGAACGTCAGTCAGAACTTCTACTAGGGCAACACCTTTTTCATTAGTATATGGAATGGAAGTAGTTCCACCCATTGAAGTCGAGATTTCTTCCCTCCGAGTCTTATTAGATAAGGCAAAATAGATCCAGTCAAGATATGACTAACTAAACTTGATTGAGGAAAAGATGTTGAAATCTATCTGGCACGGTTAGATGTACCAAAAGTGAATGATGCGGGCTTATGACAAAAATGTTCACTCAAGGGAATTCCATGAGGGAGATCTAGATTTGAAAAAGATTCTTCCTATACAAAAGGACTTCCGAGGGAAATGGATGCCAAATTGGGAAGGCTCATATGTGGTAAAGAAAGTCGTTTCTGGAGTAGCTTTAATTCTAGCTGAGATGGATGACAAAGATCTGTCAAACCAGTGAAGAAATACTTCGCCTAAAAAAACCTCTCCAAACCCAAAGGTTTGAGTTGAAAACCTGAAAGGGTGGCTCAAACTAGCAAAAAAAGGGAGGGGCCGAGGTGAAAACTTGCAAAGGGCGTCTCGAAGCCTAAGGAGATTTGAGTCGAAAACTGGAAAGGACGGCTCAGATTTGGATCAAAGATTAGGCATGAAATGGTCTTCTTTCTCAAAAGTAATAGGATGGAGAGACATTACATCTTGGGTATTGACGAAGTACAATAGTTTCCATGGGTACACATCAGGCTCAAAATGGTTCTCATCAAGTTTGCTTTTAGAAACATATACGTTGATATTTGGGGCATTTGGTTATATTCCTTTTTTTCTCACTCTAGCAACTTTTGATTGATGTTTTCCATATTTTGATTGCATTTTATATTATTTACCAGTGCTTGTAATCATTGGCCATTATTTAATCAAACCCAGTTTTTTATCAATGTTGATATTTTTGGCCAATGTCTATTATCATTCATTCTCATTTAAGTCTTGTCTTCAATAACTTCAATTTTATCAATGTTCCATAACTCAGTTCAAGGCATTTTTTGCATTGAAATAACAATTAATGGACTAGACGATATAAGGTACAAAAAGATTTTTGCATATTACGTTGGGAATTTCTAAAAAGTACTGAGACTTGAAACAAGACTACCAGTTTGAGATAACTAAATCTAAGGGTCAAAAGGATTCTGAACCATGTAGCTCAGAGTATGACTACCTTTTGGATTTCATATTAAGGACACCAGACTTGAAAAGAAGGCATGGTGACGTATTAGTGATGAAACTTAGGAGAATGATGAACAATGTGGATCTAAGGACCAAAATATAAAATCATTCTAAAACATGACATCTTTGCATGCATATCAACATCATTCATGCCCATTTAGATAAGAGCATTTGATTCATTCAAATCATGACATCCTAATTGCATGACCTAGATAGAAACCCACAAGACAGATTCTACAGGTCATATCCTTAGAGAATGGTGTGATAAAACAACAACTCCTATACCCTCAAAATTGTAGAACGACGAAGTAAAACAAGTAGCAGATCTCAATCTCCATTGAAGTTGCAGTGAAATGGAGTGAAGCCACACCAAATCTTATAGTCGTAGAGGGGCAAATTAAACTTACAAAGGCGAATCTTATACCCCTAAAGTTGTAGAAGGCTAGATTGAAGCTGCAAAAGCGAATCTTATACTCTTAAAGCTATAGAGGGGTAGATTGAAGCTACAAAAGTGAATCTTATACCCTTAAAGCTATAGAGGGGCAGATTGAAGCTGTAAAAGTGAGTCTTATACCTCTAAAATTGTAGAGGGGCAGATTGAAGCCGTGAAGGCAAATCTTATACCTCTAAAGCTGTAGAGGGGTTGATTGAAGCTGCAAAGGCGAATCTTATACCTCTAATTCTGTAACGGGACAAATTGAAGCTATGAAAGTGAATCTTATATCCCTAAAGCTATAGAGGGGTAGATTGAAGCCATGAAGGCGAATCTTATACACCTAAAGCTATAGAGGGGCAGACTGAAGCTGCAAAAGCTAATCTTATACCCCTAAAGTCGTAGATGGGCAGGTTGAAGCCACAAAGGAGAATCTTATACCTCTAAAGCTATAGAGAGGCAGATTGAAGCCGCAAAGGCAAATCTTATACCCCTAAAGATGTAGAAGGGCAAATTAAAGCCGCGAAGACGAATCTTATACTCCTAAAGCTGTAGAGGGGCAGATTGAAGCTACAAAAGCAAATCTTATACCCCTAAAGCTGTAGAGGGGTAAATTGAAACCACGAAGATGAATCTTATACCCCTAAAGCTATAGAAGGGCAGATGAAGTTGTAAAAGTGAATCTTATACCCCTAAAACTGTAGAAGGGCAGATTGAAGTTATAGAAGCAAATCTTATACCCCTAAAGTTGAAGTTATAATAGTAGACCTCAATCTCCACTAAAGTTGTATTAGAATGGAGTGAAGTTACAAGCCCAAATCTTGTATCCTTGAAGTTGCAAGATCAGATTGAAGATGCGGTAACAAATCTTTATCTCTCTGAAATTATAATAGAGCAAGATGAAGCTACCACACCAAATCCCATACCTCGAAAGTTACAGTAGGTCAGATTGTATCCTATCTTCTTAAAGTTGCAGAAAAGTGGATCAAACAACAATCACTTTGAAGTTTTAGCGATTCAGAATGAAGCTACAACAACAAAACTTATCTCCTTGAAGTTGCAATGGAGCAAGATGAAGCTATGACACTAGATCCTATCTTAAGAACTTCAGTTTTAGCGATTTTTAACTGTGCGAAGACTATCATCATCATCTGAAAAAATCATTAAACGTGACTATCATCATCATTATCTGTATAGAGGTGTTTAACTTTTCTGTTTTAGCGGTTTGGAAGGTTCTTTCAAACTTAACTTCGATGCTGCTTGGAAAAAACAAGAAGCAGGTATGGGTTTTCTTTTACGTGACTATGAAGGCTTTGTGCATGGGGGAGGGCTGATTTTTCAAACGGACGTGACTAATCCTAAGTGGGCGGAAGCATTGGCTTTCATGCAAAGCCTCACGTGGGCGAAGAAGAATAATTGTGACAACCTTGTTTGTGAGGGTGACAGCGCGACAACCATAAATCATTATAATAAGTAGGCTGATGATGTATCGATTTTTGGATACCTGCTTCATCAGTGTTAGGAGACTGTCCATATGTTTAATTCTTGCAAAGTTAACTGGTGTCATAGGCTTTGTAATAAGGCAATCGATTGCTTAAGTAAATTGGCTCTTAATAGGAAATGTTCTTTCTTTTTTGACTTGGATTTCCCTTGTGAAATCCAAAATATTGTAATTGCTAGTTCTTTTTAATAATATTTGTAGTTTTATTTTCATAAGCATTTCATACTTAGTTTTTATATTTTTTAACTCATTGTAGTTTAGCTTAAATTCTTGATTTTTATCTCTTTTTGTACTAATATTGCCACATGCAGTCGATGTATTGCACCTTAGAATTGTCAGCGTAGGAACTCAGCCTAGAAGATCAATGTTGGAAGAAAAATGCAGCCACAAGATTACCTTGGAATTGCGACCAGAGATGTCGTCGCACAGAACCTGAACTTCGAATGAGTAAACTCAAGCTGAATTCACACCTGGAAGCACCAACGTAGGAAAATCACAAGTTGTCTCCGCAATTAACGATCTCAGATTGCGCCCAATAATGCAGCGAAAACCTACAAGTCTCTGAAGAAAACATCAAATATAGGTGAGTGCACAACTATACTGTAACTAACTTTGACAACTGCAAAATTTAGATCTAGATCTGAGAATAGAGGAGGATGAAACCTGAAACTTTTAAAGGCTATAAATAGAGGAAAGAAGAGGAGGAAAAATCATCAAGAGTTGAAGAATTAAATTTGCAAATTACTTTGTGTTTTTGGAATTTATTGCTGGAGACTAGTGAGCTGACTGAGTCGACGAGTAGCAACTCCTGACGAGGAGTACTTGATGCTGAGCAAGAGAAGAAGTTAGGGCATAATCCGAGTAGCCTAGAGATAGTATGTTTCGATGTATTCGTTAACTCCTTTCTTATGGATGATGAACTATTATTAGTATTTGAATGAATACGAGAGTATCTTTCAGTATTTGATCACTTTGATTCTTATTTAATGCTTTTTATTTGTTTATTTTTGGATCTAACTGCATCAAACACGAGGGTGGCTTTGTAGTCTACCGATATCGAGAGATGCGGTGACAAGTTAGGTTAACAAGTAAGTTAGGCGAGTGCTGCTTGGGATTAGAAGAGATTCTAATCACTTGTTCTTGGGTACACAATGTTGTTCACACCGAGAGGTGGAGTAATTGTGGGTACTTGAGTCATGACTAAATAGGGAATTGTTATTGGTAAGAATTCATTGGAGCTTCATTGCTACGACAGTTTATCTATTCAATACCTTGTCGACGCATCCTGCGTTACGACTTAGCAAAATCAATGATCCACTCTAGATCTTCACACTTGATCACATTTATATTTTCTACATTTAAATATTCAACACTTATCACTCAACACATTTTGATTTACTTTTCGTTGCTCTGACATTTAACCTTTGGCATTTAACTCTGATTGCATTGACAGTATTAACAATTTCAGTGTGCAGCTCTGACTTAATTGTGCTGACATGTGTACTCACATTTCATCTAAATTCCAGTATTAGTTGCTTCGACATCTAAACATCAAGAACCCATTCCTTATGGGATCGATATCCGGTTGAATTATCTATCAACTATACTTGCATCGACGTGTGTTCGCTTGCACTTTATTGTGACGTTTTAGAAGTGATCAAGTTTTGGCGCCATTGCTGGGGATTGGCATTTGTTTGATGTTTACTATTGTAGTAGCAATTATTTCTTATTTAACTTTTTGTTTTTACTAATCCGTCTAATTTTCTTTTGTTGATTTTCTTTTATTTCTTTAAAAGCTGCATGTCCATAAGAATAAATTCTAAGGATATTGTAAGCTTTGATCCTGAACTTGAGAGAACACTTAGGAGGAAAAGACAATAACAAAGGAAAATGGCTGGTAACAAAACAACAATAATTACCACCATTGCTGCCACAAGATGGAGTTCCTCCAGTGCTACCACAAACTATTAATGATATACCACCACCACTACCACAAGTTGAACAAGTGAAAAATAGGACAATAAGAAATTTTTTTGTGCCTATCCTTGATGATTTACAACCAGGGCTTGTGAGACCAACTATTCAAGCTGTAACACACAAAACTCGAAATCGTCGTCGATCAAGGTCTCAAGGTCTTACTATTCATCTATCACTGTTCGTCTTTTACTTTCATTTCAATCAATCTTATTTTAATAAAGATGTACACCTAACACATCATAAATCATCAATCGATTATAATCACAACTCAATAAGGGCAAAAAGGTCATTTTAATACTGGATTGGTAGTTGTTATTATATGCAAACTCCACCAACTATAGGCACCTTTCCCAACTTCCTTCAAACTCAAGTGTACAGCATCGTAGCATCAAGAATTTGTATGTCTCGCTCTGACTGACCATCTGTTTACGGATGATATGCAGTACTAAAATTTAACCTTGTCCCTAAAGCCTCATATAGCTTACCTCAAAACCTCGAGCTAAAGCAGGGATCCCTATTAGAGATGATAGAGGCTGGTACCCCATGTAATCAAACTATCTCGGACACGTATAGCTCAGCCAATCTCTCAAGTGGATAATCTACCCGAATGGGGATAAATTGAGCAGACTTCGTCAATCTGTCTACAATTACCAAACTAAATCTTTCTTTCTCAATGTTACCGGAAGTCTTGTGACAAAATCATTGTGACTCGTTCCCATTTCCACTTCGAGATGGAAATCGACTGTAGTAACCTAGATGGCACCTGATGTTCGGCTTTCACTTGCTGACATATAAGACTTCTAGTCACAAACTCTAAAATCTCTTGTTTCATACCTGACCACCAATACAATTATTTCAGGTCATTATACATTTTCACAATCCCCGGGTACATGGAATAAGTGTTGCTATGAGCCTCTGTCAGAATGTCTCCTCTCAGATCTAAATCATTCAGAATACATACCCTGCCTTTGAAATACAACAAACCCTCTATGTCAACTTTAAACTCCATAGTGGCATCACCCTATATCTATTCTCTTTTAGCTAGAAGCTTTGCATCATTTCTCTGTAATTTTTTAATCCGTTGTAGAAATAATGGTCTCGCCCTAAGTTCCGTAGTGATAGAACCATCACCCTTCAAGGACAGATGGCCATTCATTGCTTTCAAAGCAAACATCGATTTCTGACTCAAGGCATCAGCTATAACATTGGCCTTACCCGGATGATAATCGATCACAAGGTCATAGTCTTTTAACATCTTTAACCATTGACGCTATCGCAGATTCAACTCTTTCTGTGTCATCAAATATCTCAAACTCTTGTGGTCTTTAAATTTGTGGCATCTCTCCCCATATAGGTAGTGTCGCCAAATCTTCAATGCAAAAACTACAACTGTTAACTCCAGATCATGAGTCGGATAATTCTTTTCATGCGGTTTTAACTGTCGGGAAGCATAAGCTATCATATTCCCATCTTGCATCAAAACACACCCCAATCCACTTAAAGATGCGTCATTGTAAACAACGAACTCCTTTCCTGACTCTGATTGCATCAAGACCAGAGCTTCAGTTAACAACTTCTTTAATTGGTCAAAACTTTGCTGACACCTTTTAGACCACACGTACTGGATGTTTTTTTGTAGCAACCTTGTTATCGGCAAGGCTATGATGGAAAAGTCTTTTACGAATCGACGGTAATAACCTTTCAATCCCAAGAAACTGCGTACCTCAGAGACATTCTTTGGTACCTTCCAATCGAGAATAGCTAAAACTTTACTTGGATCGACACGTATTCCTTCTGAAGATACTACGTGACCCAAGAATCCAACTTCTCAAAGGCAGAATTCACATTTACTGAATTTTGCATACAACTATTTTTCTCGCAAAATCCGTAACACCTCTCTCAAATGCGGAGTATGCTCTAATTCTGTTTTGGAGTAAATCAATATATCATCAATAAGCACCACCACAAACTTATCCAACTGGGGCTGAAATATTCTGTTCATCAGATCCATAAATGCTGCGGGCGCATTAGTCAACCCAGACGGCATAACTAAAAACTCGTAATATCCGTACTGAGTTTTGAATGTTGTTTTCATTATATCACAATCTTTCACTCGCATCTGATAATAACCTGATCGAAGGTCTATTTTGGAGAACACGATTGCACCCTTTAACTGGTCAAATAACTCATCGATCTGAGGTAATGGATATTTGTTCTTGATCGTCACCTTACTTAGCTGCCTGTAGTCCATACGCATCCGCATCGATCCATCCTTCTTTTTCACGAATAATACAGGCACACCCCACGGTGACACACTAAGTCGTATGAATCCTCTGTCTAACAATTCTTCCAGCTAGGCTTTCAATTCTTTCAATTCGGTTGGTCCATTCAATACGGTGAAATAGAGATCGGAGTGGTACCCGATAACAAATCAATATTGAACTCTACTTCTCTGCTTGGTGGTAAACCTGGTAGTTCTTCCAGAAACACATCTGTATACTCTTGAACAACTGGTACCTGATTCAAATCTATTCTCGAGCCCTGAGTATCAAGTATGTATGCTAGGAATGCTTTACAGCCTCTATGCATCATCTTCTGTGCCGAAATAGCTTAAATCACTCTAGTTTTACTATTCAATCTACCGGATTCCACTGAAATTACTTCACCTATAGGACATTTCATACTAATCTATCTTTGCTTGCAATTTACTATCGCATCATGCTTAGTTAACCAATCCATACCCAATATCACATCAAACTCAGTGAATGGAAATAGTATTGAATCGACAGGAAATTTACAGCCCTGAACTTTTAGTGGACAGTTACGACTTATCAAGTTAATAATGACACTATGACCCAAAGGATTTGTGACTTGTACCTCAAATTCAGTCGATTCAACGACCAATTTCTTATCAATGGCTAGAGCAGTGCAAATATATGAATGAGTTGACCTTGGGTTAATCAAAGCACATATAAAATCATTAAAAAGATAGAATATACCCGTCACCACATCAGGAGCGGTAGCCTCTTCTCTAACTCTGATGGCATATGTTTGTGCAGGTGCCCGTGTTTTAGATCGAGTTACATTACCCCTATTGTCACCTTTGTTTACACCCATACTATTACTCTGTCCTGGGCGTTTACCTTTTGACTATGAAATAAGGGGTTTTACACTCTGGTTCTCCTTTACATCTGAAGTCACCGGATAATTTCGCATAAAATGATCTGTACCCCCGCATCGATAACAAACCTCTTTTATCTTTCGACATTCACCCGTATGGTATCTTCCATCTTTGTATGATGGGTTTGAAACATTTCGGACACTGGCTACACTGGCTGCAGGATGGTTCTAAAATTTAGACTTTGGTGGACTCGATCTACTCCTGCTCAGAAACCCAGAAGGAACTTCTCCACGAGTTTCATTTCCTTTAAATTTCTTCGGTGGCAGCATGGAAAAAGTTCTGGTAATGTTCTTTCTCTCAAATTCTCGAAATCACTTCTCTCTCTAGCTCTTGTTATGGTAAATTTCTTCCATCTTTTGAGCTCTATCCGCAAGAACCACAAACGGTCACAGCTCAGACCCTCCTACCATTATCTTGATTTCGTCATTCAGCCTATTTTTGAAATGGACGCACATTGCCTCATCTGTCGGTACAATTTCCCAAGCATACTTACTAGGTTGTACCAATTCTCGTTCATATTCTACCACTGTTTTGTTTTCTTGTCTCAACTCTAGGAACTCTTTCTTCCTCTTGTCCAAGTACCTTTTGCTGACATATTTCTTTCTGAATTCTGTTTGGAAAAACTCCCAAGTAACTTCATTCTCAAGCATTACTGCTAAAATTATCGTCCACTAATTGTAGGCCTCATACTTCAATAACGAAGCTGTATACCTCAGGTAGTCTTCTGAGGGACAAGCCATCTTGTTCAAAACTCTTAATGTGTTTTCTAACCAATACTCAGCTCTGGAAGGATCGTCTTCTATATTTCATCGAAATTCTTCTGCACCATATTTTCTAACCATTTTTGTCGAAATATGACGTCTCTGTTCCACCATCAGAGGAGGTGGAGGCATAGCGGGAGGTACCAAGGGTCGGGTGGTAGGTTGTGCAATAGGAGGTGGAGGAGGTGGTGCCATCGGGTTGTCCCTCATGAACTCCGAGAATCACTATCCCATCAGTCCGAAAAACATATTCTTTGCTTCGTTTTTTATCATCGGTAATATCGATGCCCCATGACTAGCTCTAGAATCATTAGTCGGGACATTACTGTTCACTTCATTAGTTTCCTCTCTTTCTGAATTACACATCTCAAGTTTATCGAGCTACCTCCCAGTATAGCGTGATGTCTTCAAGATGATCCGATCTTCAAGTCACAAAACAAAATCTACAAAACAACAACAAGTTCACTAGTAAGCTTCATAGCTTAATAAGTTCGCAAGTTTATCAATTTACCAAGTCTTATGTGATAAACAACTCTATAAATCTGTCAAGTCAGCACAACTGAACTTCAAAGGTTGATATTTATTTAACTCCCTGTTGACACAAAGGTCATGATGCTCATTTGCTCCCTATTGACCCAGGGGTTATGCCTGTTACCAGTATACGATGTTATTCTTAACTATCAATATGGTATATCAGTTCCTTACGATGCTGCTCACACTAAGTTGACGAGAAAATGAAATAAGCATAAGTCTCAACCATTGTAGGGCCTGTAATCCATTCATGGATTCTATTCACCTTTTTGGTGACTCACGATGCTGAAGAGAATCCGCAACAAATGCAAGATCTCAGGCATCGAACCATTTTCTATCTTTGGCACAAGGCCAGGAAATTCTCATCTCATAGCTAATGTCTTTCACATTTCCAATCATCGTCCACATTTCCAATATTCATTAGAGAGCAGTTATAAGAAGTTGCTAATAAGAATTTAACATTACGAACTTACCAGACTGGTTTGCAGTTTTGGAAACACTTTAGGGGCTAATCTGCTAATTTCCTTTTTTCGCGATCGGTAGCACGATCGTAGTCTACATTCACAAATCATTCAATTTTCACATTAAATTACATAATTTAGTCATTCAACACAATTTAGTCCTTTTTAGGAAATTATGGTTTTACCCATACTAGTTTCTTTTTATTCAATCTAGTTCTTTCAACACAAAACATGCAAAATAATCATTCTCTTACACAACTAACTATAGCCGAATTCTCTTGGGTACCTATCTTACCCATTCACATATCTATTTTCACAACAATATAAGTAATTTCACCAATTTCACATTTTAGTCCTTTAATCATAATTTCATCAAAAATCACTTTTCAAAAAGATTTAACCCAAGTATCCAACATTCAAATACATCAAAAGCTTTCAAGAACAAGAAATTTCAACAATGACAAGTTTCCTAACATTTTACAGTTTCACAAATTAGTCCTTGCATAAGCTAGATTAAGCTGATACGGAATCAAAAACATAAAAATTACTAAAACGATCAAGGTTTCCTTACCCAAATCAAAGCTCAAAGATTGGGATTGAAAACCATAAATTTCTCCCTTTTGTGCCGTGTGAAGAAGAAAGAAGAAAGAAAATGAAATGAAAATCCTAAATTTCTTTCTTTTAATTCATTATATATGTAATGGTAATTTTGTAATTATTAAGACTTTCATCATTAAGCTTAATTAACTATTTTTAACCTTTATTAAACCTATTTATAAACAATATAAATCATACCAATCCAGTAACTAATACTCCTTTGGTTAATTTACTCATTTGGTCCTTCTAATTAAACATCTATACTTTTATCCTTTTTATGATTTAGTCCTTTCTATTCAATTAACTATCTAATCAATGATATTTTCAAATCATAGTTTCATACGATGCATATATCACCATAAATATTTAAAATAAATAAATTAACGACTTGACTCATCAGAGTTGTGGTCTCGAAACCACTATTTTCGATGCCACTAAAAATCGTGTTGTTACACAGGCTGGTAATTTCGAGCTAAAACCGATGATGTTTCAAATGCTCAATTCAAATGGACAATATTTGGGTTTGCCTCATGAAGACATAAGAGAACATTTAAAATCATTTCTACTTATTTGTGCATCCTTTAGTCAACATGGTGTCCCTAATGATGCCTTAAAAATGCAATTATTTCCTTAATTGTGGTAGG
Source organism: Gossypioides kirkii (assembly GCA_005610355.1). Classification (NCBI taxonomy): domain Eukaryota; kingdom Viridiplantae; phylum Streptophyta; class Magnoliopsida; order Malvales; family Malvaceae; genus Gossypioides; species Gossypioides kirkii. The sequence continues at coordinate 13,740,579 of CP032255.1, forward strand.
GTAAAGCGAGAACATGGTTCTTGGGATTGTCGATTGGATCCATTACATCTTAGAATGCGCTAGCAACGCAGTTTGTTTTGCGAGAATAATGAGCGCAAGGTTACAGAATGATATTACTACATATCATTAGTTGGATGATAAGAACTTACATACAACTTGGGAGCGTTACAAGACATTGCTTCGACGTTACCTAATGCATGGTATTCAGCAAGAGACCCAGATTGAAATATTCTACAATAGTTTGAATGCCCAGACAAGGAATCTTGTTGATGCATCTGCTAATGGTCCTTTGTTAGATTGTACATACAATGAAGCTGTAAGAACTTTAGAGAGGATTGCTCAGAATGACTAACAATATCCAGTCTCTTGTTCTACATAGGTAAAAACTAACCTTGGAGTTCTTGAGTTAGATGCCATTACTGCTTTGAGTGTGTAGGTATCCTCGTTGGCCAACATCATAAAGAATATGAGAGGGACAAGTGACGTTACTCCTATTCAAGTGGCTCAGCAATTGGATACGCTGACATTTTCCTGCGAAATTTACGGCGACAATCATAGTTATGAGGACTGTCCATAACACGCGGAAAATGCATTCTATGTTAACAATATCAGAGGAGGTTCATATGATAACTCATATAACAATAGAGCTCAACAACCTTGGGGGATTCAAAATGCTTCCACATTCAGATATGAAAATTCCTCAAATCAAGAGGGTTATAGACAAGGGAATTATAATAGTAACCAACAGCAGAATTATAATTAGAATTCTCATGTAAATTCTCATTCTGAATAGATGTAGGGACATAGCCAGATGTAACCACAATCTCGATTACAGCCACAACAGTCTGTGCTGCCACATATGCAAGGACAGCATCATCAGCATCAACAATAGTAATTTTCTCAACCAAAGTTAGATCCTGTGGCTGCTCTTGAGGCGTTGATGCGTGAGCATATCACGCAGACTGAAGCAATAGTATAAGGAAACTCTTCTTCCATTCGAGCATTGGAAGCCTAGCTAGGATAGTTGGCTTCTAATCTCAGCACGAGGTCGTCGAGTACTCTGCCTAGTGATACTGAGCATCCTATGTAGAGGGGGAAGGAGTACTGCAAGTCTATTACGCTAAGGAGTGGGAAGCAGACTGCTGAACCAAGCAGTTCTAATCAGGACCATGTCAACGCATCTGAACCATAGCAACAAGAAGATAATGCAGCTGAAGGAAGCCAAGCAGAAGTAAATGAAGAGGAACCAACTTTAGTACCATCTATACCTATAGTTTGTCCAACAGAGTTGTCGATGCAACTGTCAATGTCGACACCACCAAGTTTCTTACAACAACCCACCGCTACAATACCTTTTCCATTTCCGCAAAGATTTAAAGAAAAAGTCCATGATAAAGAATATCAAAAGTTTGTTTCTACTTTGAAACAATTACACATTAACATACCTCTTGTCGATGCCCTTGTCCAAATACCCAGTTATGAGAAATTTATGAAGGAGCTATTGTCAAAGAAGAAGAAATTATTCGAAATCGAGATGATTGCACTCATTGAGGGGTGCAGCGCTGTGCTTACAAATAAGTTGCCAACCAAGATAAATGACCCTGACAGCTTCACAATCTCATGCTCCATTAGGAATCATTATCTAGGTAAAGCTTTATGTGATTTAGGAGCAAGTATTAACATTATGCCTTTATCTACTTTCAAGAAGTTAGGAATAGGATCGATGAAGCCCACTGCGGTGACAGTACAACTTACGGACAGATCCTTAGCACAACCTGAAGGCCAAATTAAAGATGTCTTGGTCCATGTTGATAAGCTTGTGTTCCCTGCTGATATCATAATTCTAGACTGCGAAGTAGATAAAGAGGTGCCCATTATCTTGGGGCGACCATTTCTAGCAATGGGACGCACACTTATCAATGTGTTCAAAGGAGAACTTATCATGCGACATAACGATGAGCATCTAACCTTCAGTGTGTTTGAGGCATCCCCGTCCAGAACTAAAGAGCAATGTCATTACATTGACGTGTTGGACGAAATCATTATGAAAGAATTCAACGTAAGATGTTCAGCAATGTCAGATGAGGATGTGGCGACATCCACCTATGAAATCCTAACTGAATGTATCAAAAAAGAAGAAGTTAATAATTTTGAGCTGAGACAAAATTGGTAAATGGAATCTTTGGATTTGTCGAACAAGACAATCTCAGTGTTTAAACCATCTATTGAGCAAGCTCCTACCTTAGAGTTGAAGTCATTACCGACGCATTTAAAGTATGTCTTTCTTGGTGACAATGATACATTACCAGTTATTGTCAATGCATTCCTCGACGCAATGCAGGAAGATAAGCTCATCGCGATTTTGAAACAACACAAAAGAGCCATAGCCTAAAGCATTGCAGCTATCAGAGGCATTAGTCCCTCTTTTTGCATGCATAAGATAAGGCTAGAAGAAGAAGGAAAGCAATTGATTGAGCAACAACGAAGACAATGAAAAGATGAAAGAAGTAGTAAAAAAGGAAATTATCAAGTTGCTAGACACGAGCATCATTTATCCCATTTCTGACAGTAATTGGGTGAGCCCCGTTCAATGTGTGCCAAAGAAGAGTGGTTTCACAGTCATGACCTACGACAAGAACGAGTTGATACCTACTCGTATTGCTACTAGCTGGCGAGTATGTATGGATTATTGTCGATTGAATGCAGCCATAAAGCAGGATCATTTCCCACTACCTTTCATTGACCAGATCCTAGATTGGCTAGCTGGTAAAGGCTATTATTGCTTCTTAGATGGCTACTCTGGGTACAACCAAAATGCCATTACGTCGAAAGATCAAGCAAAGACTATGTTCACATGCCCTTTTGGAACCTTTGCTTTTCGACTTATGCCGTTTGGGTTGTGCAATACGCGAGAACAATTTTAGAGGTGTACGATAGTGATTTTCTCAGATATGATCGAGGACTCTCTAGATGTATTCATGGATGATTTCTCTGTCTATGGACAAAATTTTGACAAATGCGCTGACAACCTAGCAAAAGTTTTGAAGAGATGCGAGGAAACAAATCTAGTTCTAAATTAGGAGAAATGCCACTTCATGACAACTGAAAGCATTATCCTTGGCCATCAGATATCTTGTCAGGGCATTGAAGTTGATAAAGCAAAGGTTGAAATCATCGAGAAATTACTACCACCCATCAATGTGAAAGGAATAAGAAGCTTTCTTGGACATGCTGGTTTCTATAGAAGATTCATATGTGATTTTTCCAAGATTTCTAAACCACTATACTCATTGTTAGAGCAAAATAAAAAGTTTGTGTTCGATGACACCTGTTTAGACGCATTCATGACAATAAAGAAGCAGTTGGTACAAGCTCCAATTGCCGTCACATCGGACTAGACACAACTGTTTGAATTAATGTGCGATGCAAGTGACTTTGCTTTGGGAGTTGTACTAGGCCAATGAAAAGAGAAGGTATTTCATTCTATTTATTATGCTAGTAAAACTCTAACTGAAGCGCAGATTAATTATACAACTACTAAGAAGGAGTTGCTAGCAGTAATCTTCGCATTTGACAAGTTTCGTTAATATCTTGTCGGCGCAAAGATTACAGTGTACACAGACCACTCCGCATTGAAATATCTTTTTACAAAGAATGATGTCAAATGAAGACTAATTCAATGGATCCTACTCCTTCAAGAGTTTGATGTTGAAATCTAGGATAGGAAGGGATCTGAAAATCAAGCAGCTGACCACTTGTCTCGACTGGAAGTTGGAAGTGAAGATGGACAGTTGTCCCAAATTGTCGAAGCATTTCTAGACGAGCAATTATTCTTTATTGACGCATCGCCCTGGTATGTCGATGTTGTCAACTACCTTGTGTGTGGGAAGTTACCACTAAGTGCAACTGGTTACAAAAAGATCAGGTTTCTGCACGACACTGCAAAATACCATTGGAACAAGTCATACCTATTCAAGGTATGCACCGACTACATTATTTGTCGCTGTGCACTTGAAGAAGAAATGACTTCAATCTTGCGACATTGTCATGATGCCCCTTATGGAGGATATTTTGGTGGTACAATGACTGCTGCAAAGGCCTTACAGTTAGGATTTTATTGGCCTACATTGTTTAGAGACGCCTACAACTTCGCTCAACAATACGATAGATGTCAACACACTGGATCATCTTGGTGTAATGAGATGCTCCAACAACTGATTATGAAAGTAGAGCTCTTTGATGTTTAGGGTATAGATTTCATGGGACCATTCCCCAACTCCTTTGGGAATGTGTATATCTTAGTTGCTGTTGACTATATCTCGAAGTGGATCAAGGCAATTCCGGTGCCAAAAGATGATGCTCGAACGGTGTTGAAATTCTTTCACTTACATTCTTACAAGGTTTGGAAAATTGAGAGCATTAATAAGTGACCAAGAAACTCATTTTCATAACAACCAAGTGATGACAGCATTAAAAAGATATGGTGTGAAGCATCATATGGCCACTACATATCACCCACAAACTAATGGTTAAACCGAAGTATCCAATCGTCAAATCAAAAGCGTCCTTGAGAAGGTAGTTAATCCATCTCGAAGAGATTGGTCTTCATGGTTGCAAGACGCATTGTGAGCACTTCGCACTGCATATAAAACCTCGTTGGGAATGTCGCCATATCAGTTAGTGTTTGGTAAGTCTAGTCACTAGCTAGTTGAGCTTGAACACAAAACCATGTGGGCAATCAAGCAGGTGAATATGAATTATGATGCTGCCGGAAGATTGTTAGACATCACTGAACTGGAAGAAATACACTGACATGCTTATGAGAATGCCGTAATATACAAGGAAAAGACCAAGAGATGGCATGACAATATCATCTTGCGTCGACAATTTAGCCCTGGTTAGTTAGTGCTTTTGTTTAATTCTCGTTTAAAATTGCATCCAGGTAGATTACAATCAAGATGGTCAAGCCCTTGCAAAGTTGTCGAGGCATTATAGAGCGGTGCAGTGACAATTGAGAATTTGAAAGATGGACAACAATTCAAGATGAACTGACAACGGCTGAAGCACTATGTGAACCTAGATGTCAAGGAACCAAACAAGGACATCGATCTGGTCACATTTAAATAATGTCGATACATTTTTACATTTTCCTTTATTTATTTCACTTTTACTTGTTTTGTTTTATATTCTTTGCATGAATAAAAATAATCTTTTTGTCAATGCATCGAAGCACAAATTGTTGGTGCATTCTGCAATGAGTCAGCAAAACTTTTTCAGCAAGAATCATGCTGATTAATCTCTTTTCTATCCCAGCCATTAGATCAAGTGAAAATGTACAATTTGCAATAAGGCAATTAATGGCTACAAAAGCAACGTTTCTATATAACCTTAGCAATCATCACGATTTACAAAGCCTAGGTTATAAAATCTCTTTTCCTGCAGATTTATTTTACTCACAATCTCCATTGTTGCTACATCTCATCTCTTTCATAGCTTCTATTTTCTTTACGTTCACAAGATAACTCCTTTCTGCAACTTTTTCTCACTTTTTTTTCAGTCACCATGGCAAAAACTAGAGCATCAAAGAACACTTACAAAAATCCTTCAACTTTAACCACTATGGCTCCGACCATGACACCACAACCGTCTTCAGGGCTGGTTCTATTTTTGACGACTGCAGTCAAAGACCATAATCGAAATATCATGCTGAAGCGGAATCTCCACCCAAAATAAGGTCTGTAATTATTCACACATCAAACCTTGGGAAAACACGTTGCCTGAACCATTAGCCTCTTAGGATGGGAGTTCTTTTGCAAACATCCCGCTGGCTACGCTCCCACACTGCTAAGAGAATTCTATGCAAACCTCGTTAATGCTGAACAGGAATTTGTGTTTATAAGGGAGGGGATTATTCCGTGGAGTGCCGCCCAAATCAATGTGTTGCTACGGATCCCTGAGAGGGTGGATGACCATTCGCCGTTTATCCAACGACTGGATGATGAAGTTACTACTCAGATTATGAAAGAACTCTGTGTTGATGGTGCCACTTGGACAGGGAATGGGTTCCACAACTACACTATGCATAGAAGGTATCTCAAAACCTTTGGAAAAGTGTGGTTCCACTTCATCAACAGTCGCATTCTTTCATCCACACACAACACTACGGCCACACAAGACCATATGTGTCTTCTTCATTCCATCCTACAATGCAAACACATCGACATTGGAGAAATCATCCACAACCAAATTGCGAAAGCCGCTGCCAAACAAACTGGTATACTCTCATTCCCTTCTTTGATTATGTTGCTTTGCAAATAAAATGGTATTGTGCCGAGGGATGGTGAGGAGGTGTTAGAGAACAAGAGTCTCATCAATGAAATCTTTGTTGAAAGGATGACTCACAGTCAGGAGACACCAATGGCAAAGGAAGCTTCAACGAAGAAGGATAAGGGCAAGAAGAAGAAGAAGAAGGAAGAACAAGCTGATGCGCCCACAGATCTCCAAGTGGCAAAGAGACTGTCTATTTTGGAAGTCCACATTGACCGCATCAATACGTGCATAATCCGCACTCTAAGAGTATTAGAAGATTTGGATTATAGGCAACATATCTTTTACGCATATCTAAAGGCATAAAATGAAGCCATTATTGTCGTACTGTGCAGAATAAACCCCAATCCATTATCAAACTTCCCAGCATTTCTCGATATTTTTTGCCCGATGCAAGCTTCTTCTTCTGATCAGCCTACTCTTGATGGTAGACCTCAGAATGTTCCATCCCCAACGAGAATTCACATCTCCAATGACGAGGGGAGTGAGGAACATTCTAATGCCATGGAAGACTGCTACCAAATAATTGCCAACTTATTCAGAGAATTTTTGAATAGCCCTGGAGAGTTGTCATTAAGGAGCTGAATAGCTTAGTGGGTGTAGACGTAGTGGATGGCGCTGACACGGTTACAGCCGAGCCAGAGCAGTATGCAGATGAAGGTGTCGAGCAAGAAGATGACTAGATGAAGGAGAATGAAGAGGAAGAGAAGGAAAAAAAAGAAGAAGAGAGTGAAATAAAGAACCCTGCAACAGAGTAGGAGAAGAAGGAAGAAGATGCCCCGACAACGATCGCTGAGGATGTTGTCGGCACACCTGAGAATGTGGGGGTATCAAGAATTGATGAAGCTCGACCTGATTCGAGCTGAGCTGAGATTGTTACTAGTAGCATCAAGGAACTGAATCCTCTAGCCATCGTGCCCTATGTGGCACCACTCGCTGAAATCCACCCATCTGAAGTAACAACCGATGAGGCCACTACCCAACCTGTTGAGGAGGAGCAATCCACCAATCTGGTTGGTTCGACGGATAAAAAGAGGAAGAGGCGCAAAGATAAAAAGAAGAAGAAGCACAAGGAAGAGGGTGAGAGCACAAAGAAAAAAAAAGAAAACAAAGGCAACCTCTACATCGGTTGCTGAGGAATAAATTGGTACACTTCTTTGTTGATAGTTTCTCATGCATTTTTACTGTTACTACATTTTCTTTTGTCATTACATTCATTTTGCTAACTTAGTTGCATTGTCGTTGCATTTCCATTATATCTATATAATATTATCAGTGCATTGGGGATAATGTAGACATTTAGTTTTGAGGGAGATAATGTGAAATGGAAATGCAATTACACCCACATATTTGAATTCTATTGATTTCTTTTGTTAATGAGAATATGCAAAATTTCAACAGAAATGTGCTCACAATTTTTATTTTTTATACGTAATTCTTGAATTGTTTGGATGATGATGTGTAAATTGGATGAATATGAATGAATGGTGAGTCTGCTATTTTTGAATGAATGATTGGAATTGCTTCAGTAGTGAATGGATAGTGTTGATGTTTGAATGTTGAACTAATTGACCAATTGCAGCGACATTGTATGAATAAAAGACACTACAATGTGAGTGCACTGTGACTTTTTAAGGTAGAACACTCCGCTGCAGGTTTAGAAAAATTATCTAGCCAAAGGCTGTCACCGCAAGAGTGTGTGTCAACGTAATTACATACCTCTTGGGGGTTTGTTGCACCCCATCGTTACTGCCCAGGAACGAAGGTAGAGTAATGCACTAACATCTCTCAATCACTTATAAAAGAAAAAAATGAGAAAAAGAAAGAGAAAAGAAAAGAAGAAAAAAATTTTATTGCTATAAATGTTGAATTGGTTCAAGAAAGATTAATATTCATTTCATAATACTTACACTGATGAAGTTGCAGTTTTAATTATTCATGCCTATAAATTGTCGGCGCATTATTTTATCATGTGAATACAATTTGTGCATTAGGATTTCAGAAAATTCAAGTTGTGAGAATAATGATTGCGGTGACATTTTTGCTTGTGACTTTGCTAATTCTTGTTTACTTGAGGACAAGTAAAAACTTAAGTTTGAGGGTGTGATAACATTACAAATGACATATATTTCCTCCCTAAATTGGTGCTTTAATTGTCTCTTTTGTACCTTATTTAGCATGCATCATAAACATTTCATACTTAGTTTTTATATTTTCTAACTCATTGTAGTTTAGTTTAAATTCTTTATTTTTATCTCTTTTTCTACTAATATTGCCACAAGCAATTGATGTATTGCACCTTAGAATTGTCAGTGCAGGAACTCAACCTAGAAGATCAATGCTGGAAGAAGAATGCAACCACAAGATCAGCTTGGAATTGCGACCAAAGATGTCACCGCATAGAACCTAAACCTCAAATGAGTAAACTCAAGCTTAATTCACACCTGGAAGCACCAACGTAGGACAATCACAAGTTGTCGCCGCAATTAACGATCTTAGATTGCGCCCAATAATGCAGTGACAACCTGCAGATCTCTGAAGAAAACATCAAATATACGTGAGTGCACAACTGTACTGTAACTAACTTTGACAGCTGCAAAATTTAGATTTTGATCTGAGAATAGAGAAGGATGAAACCTGCAACTTTTGAAGGCTACAAATTGTGGAAAGAAGAGGAGGAAAAATCATCAAGAGTTGAAGAATTAAATTTGCAAATTACTTTGTGTTTTTGGAATTTATTGCTGGAGATCGGTGAGCTGACGGAGCCAACGAGTAGTAACTCCTGACGAGGAGTGCTTGATGCTAAGCAAGAGAAGCAGTTAGGGGGTAATCTGAGTAGCCTAGAGAGAGTATATTCCGATGTATTCGTTAACTCCTTTCTTATGGATAGTGAACTATTATTAATATTTGAATGAATACAAGAGTATCTTTCAGTATTTGATCACTTTGATTCTTATTTAATGCTTTTTATCTGTTTATTCCTAGATCTAACTTCATCAAACATGGGAGTGGCTTTGCAGTCTACCGACATCGAGAGATGCGGTGACAAGTTAGGTTAACAAGTAAGGTATGCAAGAGGTGCTTGGGATTAAAAGAGATTCTGATCACTTGTTCTTGGGTACACAACGTTGTTCACACCGAGAGGTGGAGTAATTGTGGGTACTTGAGTCGTGACTAAACAGGGAATTGTTATTGGTAAGAATTCATTGGAGCTTTATTGCTGCAATAGTTTATCTATTCAAAACCTTGTCGACGCATCCTGCGTTGCAACTTAGTAAAATCAGTGATCCACTTCAAATCTTCGCACTTGATCACATTTATATTTTCTACATTTAAATATTCAACACTTATTACTCAACACATTTTAATTTACATTCCGTTGCTCTGACATTTAACCTTTGGCATTTAACTCTGATTGCATTGACAGTATTAACAATTTCAGTGTGCAGATCTAACTTAATTGCGCTGACATCTTTACTCTCATTTCATCTAAATTCCACTATTAGTTGCTTCGACATCTGAACATCAAGAACCCATTCCCTGTGGGATCGATATCCGATAGAATTGTCTATCAACTATGCTTGCATCGACGTGTGTTTGCTTGCACATTACTGTGACGTTTTATACTTGATCAAGTAACGAAGCAGATACATTGGAATAGAATAACCAACGAGACAAAAAAACAAAGAAACACCAGAGGCCGAAAGACCAGACAAAATTGTTCTTCCTTTAAGTCTTTGCCCTAATCTCGTTACATGATAATGAGCAAAGAGGGGCAACTATAGGAGCCCATTTTTGTTTGGGCTCCTATTATTTTTAACCCAAAATAAAAAAAAATAAACCCAATTTTTATTTAAATTTAAAAGTCCAAAATTCAAAAAATAACCCAATACCCATACCCAAAATAATACAAGCCAAATACTCAATAACCCAATTTTTAACCTAAATACTAAACCAAGAAAACCCTAGCTAGCCGCCTTTGCTTCCCTAACATTCAGCCACTGCTGCCCCTGTTTGCCCGAGGATTTGCCCTGAATCTTCCAAGATCTGCGAATATGCAAAATCAAGAACACAAAAGGAAACTAAAACATGGAGAAAAGATTGTAAATTCGTGTATAAAAATACAAGAAAATGAATGTAATTAGGATAGATTTTTTTTGGAATAATATTCAGATATATTTTTTGCAATCAAAGGGCATTCGTACGCAATCAAATGCAAAAAGGATTAAAGGTATAAAATTATTTTATTGATTCCGAAACTAACATAGTAGATCTAACTTTTTTTCTTCTTTGATTCAAAAGCACAAATAGATTTTAGGGTTTTTTTTACCTTTGTGAGGTTTCGTCTTTCGTCGTTGCCATGGGTGGCCGTTGGGGGCTTCGTCGAAGAAGCAAGGCTTTAAACCCAAAGGTTTTCAAGCTTTTGAGGTGTGTTGGGTTCGATTTTGGGAAAAGGGACTTTAAATCTGGTTTCAGAGGGTTTGAAAAAGCTAAGGTGGGCATTTTGGGGTTCTTCGACCACTGTAAATGGTGGTCATCGACGCCGATTCACGGTGGACCCACGGTGGCTCACGGCAGAGGTTCGATGGACCATGATCGACCATAACCCCATTTGAGAGAAAAAAAAAAGAAAACAAAAGTGTTTTTTGTTTAAAAGAAATGAAAATGAAAATTTTTAAATAATTTTGGCTTATATAGCCATAAGAAAACGACGCTATTTTGACCTAACCTAGTAGGTACCAAACAACGCTATTTTGGCGTAACCTGAAGATCCGACCTAATTAAACCTTGGAATCCGCATTTTTTTAATTTTTGGGCAATTTACTACCTTAGTCCTTCTATTTTGGAGAAATTTTGCTACTTTTTTTTAGGTTAAAAGGTGAATAAGAGCAAATCTGAGATTTTTTTCTCTACTAATACACCTATGAATATGGTTGAAGAGATTTGTAGTATTGTGGGATTCACCAGGGTTGATGATCTTGGGATTTACTTAGGAATACTGCTAATGCATAATAGAGTGACTGTAGGAACTTTTGACTTTCGTGTTATTAAAATTCGACAGAAGCTTTCCGGTTTGCAGGTGAAGAAGTTATCGGTGGTGGGTCGTATAACCTTGGTACGGTCAGTTCTTCTTGCAATCTCGAATTATTTTATCTATACAGTCCATATTCCCATCTCGGTTTGTAATGAGATTGAACGTGTTGCTAAGAATTTTATTTAGGGAACCATTGGGAGACTCATAAATCGTCTCTGTTGGCTTGGAAGGACTGTTGCCGTCCTTCGGAGCTTGGGGGCTTAGGTTTGAGGTCTCTAACTGACCAAAATAAAATATTTCTCTTGAAACTTAGGTACAGGTTTTTGTCTTATGAGGATACTTTGTGGGTCCGAATTTTGAGCAAAAAGTATAATATTCAAGGAATGCTACCTCCTTTTATTAGTCACAGCAACTGTTCTTACATTTGGCGGTCACTCATGTGGATTTGGTCGGAGGTGTTGTGACTGAACATGGAGTTTGGGATTGGACTCGCATTAATGCGTTTGTGCCAAGGAATGTTGCCTAGTATATAGCTACCATGAAACCTCTAAATGTGGATATAGGTTCGAACCGTTTGGCTTAGCCATGGGTTACAAAAGATGGCTTCTCCTCTGTTGAAACATACAAAAATGTGGTTGTCGATAGTCGTGGGGATAGTGCAATTTGGAAGATTATTTGGAAACTTTGTGCACCGCAAAGAGTGATAGTTTTTATGTGGCTTTTTTGGTAGGATAAACTGTTGACTAATGGGGAATGTTTCCGTCGACATATGGTAACTGATGGTGTTTGCCCTTTCTGCAACTATCCGTTGGAGACAGAAGAGCATGTCATTCGGAGTGCTCCGTTGCTCGGTTGGTGTGGCAGTCAGTGGTTCCTATGCATCTTCAAAGCTGCTTCTTTTCCCTTTCTTTTAAGGAATGGCTCTCATGGAATATGCAGCATAATCTTATCTTGCAAGTTCAAAGTGTTGATTAGCAGGCTTTGTTTGTGATTCTGTGCTGGCTACTGTGGAAATCAAGGAGTCTGGCTATTTTTACTAATAGCCATCAAAATTCTTCCGTACTCTTGGATACAAGTCTTTTTTGGAGTCGTAGTTTTAGAGATTTGGAGATACGATTTAAGCGAGTCAGCCCTTGGCAGGTGGATCTGAAGTGGCTTCCTTCAGCGGTAGGATGGGTAAAGTTGAACTCAGACGGCGCTGTCCCAACACAAGGAATTGGGCTTCAATTGGAGGGGTCTTGTGAGATTCTAATACGCAGTGGCTTAAGGGGTTTGTGATGAGCTTTGGGAAAGAATATGTTTTCCGAGTTGAGACGAGAGCAATGTTGGAGGGTCTTTGAATTGCTTGGGATAGAGGATACTGGTAGATTGAGGTTGAAAGTGATAATGCATTGCTTGTTGAACTTCTTTTGTCGGGTGGTGGAGCTACTAGTAGCTTTGCTGAACTACACTTGTTGCGACAATTTTACATTGACAATGGCAAGTTTGTATAAGGCATATTAAAAGGGGGCAAAATGTGGTAGCTGATAGGTTGGCTAAGTGCGCTGTCTTTGGTAATTAATTTTTACAGCTATTTGTAAATCTGCCTATGTCGGTTAGACCTTTGTTAGACAAAGACATGCATGATGCTAGGCTTGTTTGAACTCTGGTTTTTATGATGTAATCGCTTAACGCTGTTTTCTTTCTACAAAAAAAACATGGGAGAAATCCACTTATATATTCAATTTAAAATTAAAATAGCTTTATATTTTTTATTCTTTTATAAATAATATTTTAACAATTTAACTAATAAATTTATTAATATAATTGTACTTGTCTTACATATAAAATTTGTAATCGATCCAATATCTCTATCATTTCAATATATAAAAAAGACTAGAAAGAAAGTGAGAGGTTTTAGAAATAACAAAGTAACATAAACGATAAAGAAAACAAAAGTAAAACTGTAGCAAAACAATCTCTAAATAAGATTTTAGCCTTCCTCTTCCATTTCCTTCTCACCTTGTCCATTCATCAGCGGTGGCTTGAAACTGGTTCCTCTCTACCATCATCCAGTGATAGGTATTTGGTATGTGTAGGTGCGAGTGTGTCCTTTTAATATTGAGGTCCCCTTTGTCCCTAAATCGCTTATCCTTCGACTCAAAAATCCATCCTTTATTCCCTTCTCTACATCCCGCTTCAATCTCGGCATGCCTCTTTCTCCACCGTCTTTGGTGCTTCTTCTATCTAGTATATATAGGAGACATAACACCTCCCTTCCTCCGCTAGAATGTGGGTTGTGCTATTTGCGGCTCTAGGCAGGGGCGAAACCAGAAAATTTTTTTAGGGTCCGAAATTAAATTATAATTTCTACAATAGTAAAAATACAATTTTTTAAGGATCAAATCAAAATTTTATCATTTTAAGGCGACCAAACTGCAATTTTACCTTTACTAATTTAAAATTTTAAAAATTGTAAAAGGCTTAAATGGAAAAGTTTTCATTTTCAGGAGGGCCAAGGCTCCTGCTAGCCCCCTAGGTTCGCCCCTAATTTTAGGTATGAATCGGAAACTACTACATTGAAATCGTCGAGCTTTCACCTTTATTTCTTTTATTAAGTAGCATATATAATATTTTTCATCCATTGTTGACTTCAGTTTTTTAATACCTGTCGGTGCATCGCCTTTCACTTCGATCTTGCGAAACCCTAACTCCTCAACAACAACTAAGTCTTGTAGACATACTTGTAAAAACAAAAAAATATATAAATTTTTCAGCACCTTTTGAGCTCTAATTCATGCTGTTTCGTAGTAATTTTTGTTGAAATTCATAATTTAATTTATAATTAAATTGTACTCAAATTATGAAAATATTGAATTTTAATTATTTTTATAATAAATTTACATAAATTTGATTTATTTTCGATCGTTTTGCACAAAAGGTGAAAATCAGCTCGATAGTCACCTTGAGAAACTTGAACCGTTGAGGTAGTTTTTGTATCAACTAACCCAAGAGTATGACCAATTATTTTTTTCATCCATGGACGTACCAATCATAATTATTGAACACATTTTATAATAAATTTTGGTCCAACACAAATTGGGTTATATTAATTACAAGCCTGATAAAAAGAAAGGGGTCCAATTGTGCTAAGTGAAGAGGACTGATCCACCAAGAAATTTGGCAACCCAAACCGTCCCATGTAGTTGACTTAATCAGCTTATTTTAACTGATTTTTATAATTGCAAATCATCCCTTGAACTTGTCTTTAATTTTGTTCAAACCCCTCCCCTTTTCAAGCTTGCTATTTTTAGCCATAAGCTAAAAATAACAAATTCAAGTCAAACCATCCCTCCTACCATGCATGGTCGACCAAGGGAAGGGAGATTGATTGCTATTTTTAGCAGCCATCTCGACCTATAAAAAGCTCCATTCACTCCCTTATTTTTTTCATCCCTCACTTCACACATCTCTCTCTCATACATTTTTTCTCTTTTTCCTTTTTTGTTGCCTTTCATTTTCTTTCTTCCCATGCTGATTTCCCCTCTTGAAAAAGAGCTTGCACGCCTCTTGGAGTAGCAGCAATCAAGTGTTCATAAAGGATTTGGATCAACAAAACGAGCAAAGAAGAGAGGAGTGCACTAGTCTAGTTCGGAAAACCATCGTGATTTATTTTTCTAGTTTTTTCCTCTTAATCATTTTTAGTTTTTGTTTTGATCATGAATATGAATATTTTTGCTGCTATTCTTCAATTAATTAAAATGACTTAAATTCCTTTCGTGTTAGATTAATTGCATTCTGTCCACTTAGATTATTAAAAATGTGTTTGTGTTGTTATTAGGTCTTAGTAAATTGTTCAATTAAATAAAACCATGCTTATGTTATACTTGCATTTTAATTGTAAGGTAACGATTGAATTAATTATTTAAAATGATTGAAATAGTAATTAATGGACACAATATTTAATTGGTGCATGTTTAATCTTTTAAGATAGAACGATATTAAACAATACATTAGCCTTGCATAACTTGCAAGATTATTGTGATTAAATTATTTCAATATAGAGATATATTGTTACGTCACTTAATCTTTTATTTTCTTATTAAGATTTGATTAATCATTTGAATTGACATAGGGATATGGTCAAGAGATTAATGGGTTTTAATAGGTAAGTATATGCATTAGTTAGCAAGTTACCGAGTTGCCAAAAAATTATTTGTAACAACATGAACACAACTTTAATAATTCCAAGTTAAAGAATAAAATTGATCTAACACAATTATGTCATATTGATTAAACTCATCTTCTATAAATCGTGCATTGGAATTTATACTTTTTATTTTCTTAGCTAATTACTTAGTTAATTTTTGGTTTTTATAATACTTCTTCATATCAACATTTTTTTGGAACCCTAATGACATGTCATTTGTATGCTAATAATTTATTAAGTTCCAACAGACGTCGTTACTGTTATTGTATCTTTTCAAACCCTATAACCGTATACATACTTTTCATATTTCGAATAGTAATCCATAAAAAATCATCATAACAAACATTTCAAACAAAACAAGAGTAGTAAAAACCTACCTTCCTATAATTTAATAACCTTGCACATGTTAGTGTATACATGTAATCTGTTGCATGTAGTTATGTAGCAGTTAGTGTGACTAAGTGTAGTTACTACTGTTATATGCAGTTATGACTGTTGAAGCTATTATGGTTAAACTATTATATATGTACTACTCATGTACTCTAAAGTATCAAGATTACAATTCACGAATGTTATTGTTTGCATTTCTTTCTTTTTAGTTTCTACTAGCTAACATGGTATCAGAAGTTTGTAGGTTCTGAGGACCTATGATCAGTAGTTATAATCATCAATGGCAACTGATTCTATTGTGGATAATCGGGTGTTTTCCGCCAAAAGGATCAACATTCTTCTTGACGATTCCAACTATCTTCTATGGTGGCAACAGGTGTTGTTAGCTCTAAAGACTCATAAGTTGCAGCACTTTCTTGATTCCTAGTCGACTCCTCCACCTTTAACAATAACTGCTGAAAATGGTGAGAAATAAGATAACCTTACTTTTCTTGTATATGAACAACAGGATTGTGCTATTGCGTCCTAGCTTCTCTTGTCTATTAGTCCAAGTGTTCTGCCACAGCTTATTAGCATGGATTCTAGTGCTCAAATCTGGACCACACTAGCTACTATCTATGGCAGCAAAACTACATCCTGGCTGATGTTTAATACAAGAGCTCTTCACTCTCAAAGAAAAGGAGATCCTTCCATGAAGGAGTTTCTTATGAAGATCAAAAGTTTCTGTGATAATTTGCCTAGCTGTGGGGAGGTGATCACTGAACATGAGCATGTAACAACTATCCTTAATGGCTTACCTCCTGAGTATGAGCAGGTAATAACCATCTTAACTGCCAATCAAGCTCCCTCTACTGTGTAGTATGTTACCACTTTACTTCTTGATGCAGAAGCAAGAATGGCTACTGTTGTGACTGAAGCACCTAGCCTAGCTCATGTAGCAACACATAAGATCCTGTTGTTATTAAAAGTGATCAGACACCTGCATATCGTCCAGCGTCAAACTTCACTCGAGGATGAGGTCGTGGAAGATTTTCAAGGTCACGAATTTAATGTCAACTTTGTGGAAAAAATAGGGCATTTGGTAGATAGATGCTATCACAGATTTGACACATCTTTTAAGAGTTCAAGCTACAGACCTCCACAAGCCAACATGTGTATGTTTGGGTCTAGAGTGCCAATGACACCTTGGAGTCAACCTTTATACAATAACTTTTCTGCTCCTGTTATGAATTCTTATGCAAGCTGATCATTTCCACGTACTTAGGCTCCTTGGATGAATCCCTTTTATGGTGCTTCACAACCTACTACTAATTTTTCTAGCATGCCTACCTCGAGTGCTCCAACTCCTCAAGCATGCATTGCAACAGCTGAATGTGTTCGTGACAACACGTGGTACCCAGATTCAGGAGCCACTCATCATCTCACCAACTCTGTATCACCTCTTGATCATAGCACTTCCTATGTAGGATCAGGTAGAGTATATGTTAGCAATGGCTCCTCACTTCCTATGTTGCGTACTGGTCAGGCATCTCTTCTTACTTATTCACGCCCTTTGTATATGCGATCACTTTTGCATGTTCCTAATATCACTAAAAATTTACTCTCTGTCTCCAAATTTACTAAGGACAACCAGGTGGTGTTTGAGTTCACTCCCACAAGGTGTCATGTGCGTGATCTTCGAACCAGGGAGGTTTTTCTTGAAGGAACTATTCAAGGTGGTCTGTACAAGCTGCAGCTCAATTCTAATACAGATGATTCTTCTTGTGATAGTAAAAATGAATGTTTTACTGCTGTTAAGGCATTGCCTCTGTTTGTATGGCATGCAAGGTTAGGCCATCCTTGCTTTGCAACTCTAAAGCTAGCCTTGTCACAATGTAATATTCCTGCTGTTGAGAATAAAGTTGATTGCATTGCTTGTCATCTTGGAAAAGAACACAAACTTCCTTTTCCTTATTCTCAAACCACTTATACAGCACCATTACAATTAGTTGCAGCTGATGTCTGAGACCAGCATAGTAGTTTGGTTGTATAAATAGAGCCCTGGATTAATGATATTGAATGATAGAGATTGAATGAAAGTATTGTTTCTTTAATCAAAATATTGATTTCTTAATACTCATGTACTCTAAAGTATCAAGATTACAATTGACGAATGTTATTGTTTGCATTTCTTTCTGTTTAGTTTCTACTAGCTAACAGCACAAGTAGCCCTCTTGATCAGCAAAAATAGAATTGAACCTACTTTGAAGGTTTAAAATGCAGCCTACTATTCAAAGGAAATATATAAAAGCTCACCAAACCCAATCAATCATTTGCTGTCAATTATTATGCACCACCAACCACTTTAAACGCACCAAATAGTTAGGCCCATAACTTGATAATATTCAGAGTCGAATTTATAGCTGAGGTTTCAGTTTTTCTTAAAATAAAAAATTGTTATTTAGATTTTTTAAAAATTTTTAAAATTTTCAATTAGTAAATGTTGTCTTCCCTAAAATTATAAAAATTTAATTTAATTTTTTAAAAATTTTAAAGATATAAATTATTAAAAGTTAAAATTTAATTTTTCCCCTTAAAAAAATTATCTTTCTCCGTCCTACATGATACCCTGAACCTTGAGCTTCAATAGTTTTGTTTATGTTTGTTTGTACGTAATATTGTGCACAATGTGTTGAAACTTTGAGTTCATGAAAAAATTGGGATTTTGCTATATTCAACACCTCTAGGTATATAACTCTTAGCAAGAAATTTTCAACTTATTTTGGTTCGGTCTTTGGGATTAACGCTCATGTAGTGTTAGTTTGTGAAAATTAAACCCACTTGATACAGCCACACAAATGAAAGTATTTGGAACTATGATAGTTTGATGGTTAAAGGTATTCATTGTTCCAGATGTGGTCTGAGTTCAAATCGTACTAATCGTATTTATTGTTTGAGTTTTACCTTGTTATTGTAATTCACCAAAAAAGAAATGAAAATATTTGGAAGTCAAGTCCCAAAACGTAATGGTTTGTTTCTTTGTAATAATTTGGATGATGTGTTGAAACTCTAGAGTTTATGACAAATTATTGGAATACCCTCTAAGGGAATAAAACAGCTTGGAAATGTAAGTAGTTGTTTTTATTGAGATTAAAAAAGAAAACAACTTTATCCAGCTACCAGAATGCCCATATTAGAAGAAACCATTGCTTGAAAAATTCTAAGCCTGTAGTTTTGTTTTTGGTTTTTGGGTTACAACCAGAGATTATTATTGCCAAAATCATATGCCAAACATTGGTAATTTAGCTGATTAGTTGTGGTGAATGTATTTTTGCGTTTTGGAATGCTTAGTTTCTTAGCTTTTAGCTTTCATCCTAGTTAAGGCTCCCATTGTTCAATTCTTCTAGTTGAGTTGCATATGAAACAGGGACGAAGCCAGAAAATTTTTTTAAAGGACAAAATTAAATTTTAATTTTTAAAAGGTTAGATAAAAATTTTATCATTTTTAGGGGGTTAAAGTACAATTCTATCTTTATTAATTTAAAATTTTAAAACTTTCAAAAATCTAAATAAATTTTTATTTTTCATTTTAAGAGAGATCGAAAAAGAAAAACTCAAAAAATAAATGTTGTAAATAGATTATGAAAGTAAGTGGTCACCTTTGTCTTTCTATTTGAGAATAGAAACAAAATTATTTTCTTATTGCAAAACTAACATTTTATTCACCTTTGGATTGTTTATGTGCATAAATTTTGACCATTATATTCAATCTTTTGTTTATGAAATTAAGTTTTAAAAAAACCCATTTCTTTCGACCATTATTCTGGCTGAATTTTGATCCCTCTCACTAAATTTCTCCCATTTTGATTTTTATTGATCAAAGTTTAACTTTGACTTCTTATTTTTAGATTTTTCATAGATAAAATATTGAAAAAAAGATATTATAAAAGCTTTGAATGAAGTAAATTTTTATTTTTAATTAATTAAAATATTAAAGTATTTGAGGTTCTCTACAAAAATTGTCACAATGAGTAATTAAGAAACAAATATCTTATGAATTTTTCTAATTCTTTCCATTTTATTACAATTTTTTTTACAAAAGACACCAAGATAAAGAAAGCAGTCAGAAAATATTAGAACTTAAATATTATAATATGCATATATTTTTTCTATAAAAAAATATAAATTATAAAAAAACCCTTAAAATAATACTATATTTTGTAAATAAGGATTTTTTTCCTTGTTATCCAACTAAGTTAATTAATAAAGAATAGATAGATACATGCATTAAACTAAGTTAATTAATATAGGTTTAGATAGATAGATCCATTAAGAAGCTAACATCAAGCATTTAATTGATTGACAATAATATAAGCAAGATGCATTATTGTCAAAAGTGATTGTTTACCGAACTCAACAAATGGCTCTAGTGGTAAATAGGATGTTGTTTATCTTAGGAGATTCAGATTCAAACATCTGTGTGTGCAAAGTGTGTGTGCATTGTCAAAGGGTTAAAAAAATATAAGCAGATACTATCATGTAATCATACCAGTATATTATATAAAAAAAAAGAACAATGCTCCACAAGTAAAATCTGTACTTCTTCTATTTGACATTGATTAGAATAGAATTTTTTAATCTTTAAATAAATATAAGTGAAATTTTTTTGTATCATACGATTTTTCAATATTAGTGAATTTTTTTTCCTGATCATGATTTTTCTCGAAAAGTTTTTGTATGTATTTTATTTTTCTTTTCTTATTGTTCGGATTCTAATATTGTTATGGTTACTTTTAACAATTCTCTATGCAAATTCAAATGAAAAAAAAAAAGAATTGGAAAAATACGACATGTATAAGAAATCTTCTATAAATATCACCTTGTCCTTCGTTTCATTTCCAGGTTTGACTTACACACATTTTAGAAGGCACAGGATTTCTGGGATTTTTCTGTATGTTCTAAACTCTCTTTCTTTTATTGCTTCTGATTCTTCTTGATTGTTTTCTTTTTTTTTCTTCCTTCTCTTATGTTGTGCTGAAAAAGTTGGAGAAGATCACCACCCATTGCAGTATCTTGATTTTTCTTAGAAACTTAAATAACAAAGAATGAATTTTCTTGTACGCTCAGTTTATATTGATTCTTTTCATTTCATATAGCAGCCAAAAACCAAGAAAAAACACTACGTTTTTCTATCTGTTCTTCATTGAAAACCAAGCAATCTTTTCTTACAGCTTATTGGAGTTTTCTCAGAGCTTCATATACCTACTTTCATCACCTCAATTTGGGATTGTTAGTGAGCATCATATTCCTCTTTAATCTCAAGGCAAATTGGAAGAAAGATAAAGATGGCAAGAACAAGAATTTCCATCTTTTTTATGGGACTACTGCTTTGGTGTTGCTTGACAAAAGCGGAATACATGAAATATAAAGATCCGAAGCAGTCAGTACATGATCGAACCCGGGACCTGTTGGATCGAATGACATTGGAGGAAAAGATCGGACAAATGGTCCAGATCGAACGCAGCGTTGCTTCGGCCGAGGTGATGAACAAGTATTTCATTGGTGAGAGTGAACACCATCATAATTGTATCAAATGTAGTAACTTTTGTGTATGTCATGTTAATGGAAACAAAGGGTATCGATTTTACTTTTGGCAGGGAGTGCATTGAGTGGAGGAGGGAGTGTCCCTGCTCCACAAGCTTCTCCAGAGGCTTGGATAAACATGATCAATGACTTTCAGAAGGGTAGTTTAGCAACCCGATTGCAGATCCCCATGATTTACGGGATTGATGCTGTTCATGGCAACAACAATGTTTACAAGGCAACAATTTTTCCTCACAACATTGGTCTAGGTGCTACCAGGCATGTTGCTTAACTTAAATCACATTACAATAGTACTGCGTTTCTACATTGTTCTTTAAGTTTCTTGGTACATGTTACTCAGGGACCCTAAACTGGTTAAGAAAATTGGGGCTGCAATAGCACTTGAATCTAGAGCAACTGGCATTCCATATGTTTTCGCACCTTGTGTAGCGGTAGCTTTATTTTCATTTTTGTTTTCCTGTTTGTTTCCCGGAATTCATTTGAGTTTGAATTATTGATCTTTGCACGTGTCCACAGTCTGTTCTAACTACCGGTTCCTTCCACAGGTTTGCCGAGATCCGAGATGGGGCCGATGTTACGAAAGTTACAGCGAAGATCCCCAGCATGTTCAAGCAATGACAGAGATTGTATCAGGATTACATGGAGACATCCCTGCTAACTCTTCTAAAGGCATTCCATTTGTTGCTGGAAAGTGAGCAATTCCATGGTTTAGTATATATAGCACGAATTCGACTATAAAACTATCTATTAATGGTTTTTCGATGTCCAGTAAAAATGTTGCAGCTTGTGCTAAGCACTACGTAGGAGATGGTGGAACAACCAAGGGCATAAATGAGAACAACATAGTGATCAACTGGCATGGTTTGCTTTGCATTCATATGCCAGGCTACTACACTTCGATTATCAAAGGTGTTTCCACGGTCATGGTTTCATATTCAAGTTGGAACGGAGTTAAAATGCATGCTAATCGTGATTTAGTCACTGGTTTCCTCAAGAACAAACTTCGATTCAGAGTAATGTTTCCACACTCACAAGCATAACATACAAAAGAACCTTAGGAAACATAACACCAGATTTTGCACCATTGTTACAGGGCTTCGTCATCTCAGATTGGGAAGGCATTGACCGGATCACTTATCCACCTCATGCTAACTATACCTACTCGATTCAATCCGGAATCCTAGCTGGCATTGACATGGTTAGAGCTTATATTTCATGCTGAATTTTATGTGTTTGTTCTTCTTACTATATTTTCATCTCTGCAGGTCATGGTTCCATACAACTATTCCGAGTTCATCGGCAGACTAACATTTCTTGTCAAAAACAATTTCATCCCCATGAGCCGCATTGATGATGCAGTGAAGAGAATTTTGAGAGTTAAATTTGCAATGGGTCTATTTGAGACCCCATTAGCAGATAACAGCTTAGTTGACCAACTTGGCAGTCAGGTCAGTTTATCCATTGCATGACACGGACCTGAAACAGAAAAATATAACTACAACCCAACATGACATACCCGAATCTATATCGTACGAATTATTAACGAAAACCTTAAACAGGAACATAGAGAGTTGGCTAGAGAAGCAGTGAGAAGATCGCTTGTTTTGATAAAGAATGGGCACTATGCCGATCAGCCATTGCTTCCCTTACCTAAAAAGACATCAAAAATACTTGTCGCTGGTAGCCATGCAGACAATTTGGGATATCAATGTGGTGGATGGACTATTGAATGGCAAGGGTTCAGTGGCAACGACCGTACAATTGGTAAAACAAACAATTTTAACTTTGTTGTTCCGACTCTTTTATGTATCTTCCATTTTCCAATATGCAAATACCCATCAAGACTGTCCTTATGATCTCAGGTACAACAGTCCTAACAGCCATAAAAAACACAGTTGATTCAAGCACGACTGTTGTGTATGAGGAGAATCCCGATACCGAATTCATTAAGTCCTACTCCAACGACTTCTCCTTTGCCATTGTGGTAGTAGGGGAGCATCCATATGTGGAAACAGAAGGTGACAGCATGAATCTAACGATTCCAGACCCCGGTCCAACCACAATCACAAATGTATGTGGAGCTTTGAAATGTGTTGTTATCTTAATGTCGGGTCGCCCCGTTGAGATGAAACCTTATATTGACTCCATGGATGCCCTGGTTGCGGCATGGTTGCCAGGAAGCCAGGGTCAAGGTGTGGCTGATGCTCTGTTTGGTGACTATGGTTTTTCAGGGAAGCTTCCTTGTACTTGGTTTAAAACAGTTGATCAACTGCCGATGAATGTTGGGGATCCACATTATGATCCACTCTTCCCCTTCGGATTCGGCCTGACTACTGAACCAACTAAAGCTTACTAAGCTATACCTTTTACAGGATTTCTAGTTTCCATAACTTTTTGTTTATAAAAGAAGGAAAGAAAGACGTGTGATTGTTATAAAGAAACCTCAAAATTTGTGCCCGCTAAAGCCTTTTTAATAATTTTTTTTTGCTTAAAGGTCAAGAAATACCTCCACTTTTTTTTTTTAAAAAAAGAAACCCCTTTTAATTAAGTTATTTCACTATTACTTCGTGAATGTGTTGATATGAGAAATGATTATTTGAAATGGTGATATTATTTTTTTAATAATTTAATGTTATAAATATTTTTATTTTAAATTTTAAGATTTTCATTTAGATTTAATTTTTTTTAAGATAAAAATATTAAAATTTAAAATAAAAATATTGATGTGACATTAAATTATTAAAAAAATATAAATGATGTGACGTCACTGTTTTCTATAATCTTTTCCCGTGTTGATATAGTGGTTAGTTAATCGTTTTGATGCTAATGTAGCAGCACACATCATCAACGCTTGCTAACCTAGCATTGTAAAAAAATAAAAAAAATAAAAAATTTATAAATTACTAGAAAATTGTAAAAAAATATAAGATTTATTAAAAAATTAAAAAATATAAAAAATTACTGATTTTATTAAAAAGTGAAAAAAACTGGAAAATATTCAAAACTGTGAAAGTTTTAAAATTGTACAAATTTCAAATAAGTATTAGTGAAATATTTTAAAAATTATTAAAATTCAAAAAAAAAAAAAAGCTAAAAAAACTTCATTGAAATTGAAACAAATTAAAATTATTATACAATATTAATATTACAAAAATTATTTTAAAATTTTATTAAAAATAAAAATATTGTAATACTTCTCATTCGTATCGACCCTCAACACAACTAAATGATGTTACGTTGACACAATATTTGTTTTTACAAAATTCAACATGTAAACAATTTAAATAATTGAAAATGAAATTATTTTACTCTTTAAAACCTTAAAAACCATCACAAAATTTAATTGGCATAATGACAAAATTAACCCCTATCGTTTGGTGGTTTTGTCACTTTGGCTCTTATCGTTTTTTGGGGTCACTTTCATACATAATTTTTCTTTTTTTTTGTCAAATTGCTTATTTTTTAACAGTCTTACTGACGTGATCGTTAAGGGGCTAACGGCGCTGATGTGGCAATTTTTTTTTCAATTGGGCTAATCCACGTAAGCATCTGTTGATGTAGAATATAAGACAAAAATATGCCACCTCAGAAAAAAATTTAAAGTTAAAACATAAATTGAATTAAAAAAAACAAAATGTTTACCCACAATTAAAAGAATTAAGAAAAGTAAAAAAAGTTAAACAGTTAACTCTAACCTACACCCAAACAAAAGTAAAAAAAAAAAATCTATCAGAACATAAGTTTTCAATTGAAACTTTGTTTAGAACCCTAATCTAAATCGAGAAAGAAAAATTTTAGGGTATGTTTCTATAATTTTTACTTTAGATTAAGTTTTAGGGTTATTGAGTTTAGGGATTTTAGTTTAGGTTTAAAAAATTGGGGGATTTTTGGGTTTTAGGTTTCAAAATTTTTGGGATTTTGGTTTTAAAAATTTTGGGGATTTTCGAGATTTTTAGGGTTGTTGGGTTTGGGGTTTTGGTTTATGTTTAAAATATTTGGAAATTTTCAAGACTTAGGTTTCAAAAATTTTGGAGATTTTTAGTGTTTTTCTTTTTCTAACGTGTTTTCTCCCGTTTGCAGTAGGATTGATGAAGATTGATGTTCAGAATCATAGAGAAAAAAAGGTATAAACTATTCAACATTCGAATTTGCTTTGTTTTGTATGATTCTTTCTTTTTTTATTTGTTGGGATTTGTTTTGGTTTTTTACTTTATTGCAACTTTTTCATGTATTTGAAGTTAATTAAAGGAAGATTCTCCTCGATAATTTGTTTATGTAAGCTTTCAAACCCCCAAAACATTTGTCTGTGTTTTGTCATTTATCGTATATTAAGGATTGACTAAAGGCAACACTACTTTAATATCAACCTAACATTTTTGTCATGAAATGGATTAATTTATACTTTAATATGGCTTTTAGAAAGAAGAAATAATTTATTCGAATAGAAATTTTAGTTAAATACCACCTTCTAGTTTCTTCTAACATCACCTTCCCTTGGTATAGACTTGGTAGGATAGAACCGACCAATGCACAATTTGGTTGAAATTGTCTTTAGAACAGACATTATAAAAGACAAGCACCGTGCTGTTATATAGAAAATAGCCTTGAAGAAAAACATCTGTCAAATTTCAGACTTACTTTTGTCTCAAGGATTAATTAGGCAACTAGGCAATTGTAGCAATATATAGAGTAAACATGAAATATTTATCAGTAACTATAAGATTACATTAAAGTTTGGCACATGATACAAAAAAGAAAAATATTATAAAATAATGGCATTTTGTAGCAGAAAATATGAATTTACAAAGAGAAACTAATTAAATGAAGACCTGCATGATACTATTGCTAATTAAATGGGGTTTGTATGAGATGTTTATCTATTTGTTGAAAAATATGGAATTAATAATTGAATGGTAATTTATATATTTGACATGTTGATAATTTATTGAACCGTATTATTTAAAACATGGTAATTTATATATTTGATATGTTGATAATTTATTGAATCATATTAATTTAAAACTTGGTAATTTATATATTTGACATGTTTGTTGTAATTTATATATTTGACAAGTCTGCTGGTTGCTGTTTTTGTTTGTTGTTGTTGATACTTTTGGTGGGGGCAATAATTTTAAATGTTTGCTAGTTCACTTACTGCACGAGGAATGGAAGTAGTCCCTTCATGTTTTATTGTTGTGTTGTTTCTGTTTGCTTTTTTGTCTATACATTGTTTGTCATTATGCTTATGACATATATATGTTTTTTTCATTCTTTAAACTATAGATGTCTGAGGAGGAATACTACATCAATTTGCATGTTACGGGTAACTTTGTACGTGATCCTTATGTTAGGTATTTCGGTGGTGAGATTGTGAGGCTTAAAGAGGATCCATATACGATATCGTATTTTGAGTTGTGTAAAATAGTTAAAGATGGGTTAGGGTTTAATACAGTGCAACTAAGTTATTTCCATGTACCTGGCAGTAGCACTTTGTAGGATAACCTTAGGGTTTTATGGAATGACAGTAGCACTATTGACATGATAAACTATTGGGTTAAGCATAAGGATATAAACTTATATGTAGAACATGAGATTGACATTGTTGTTTTTGTCGATGATAAAACAATATTAGCTATAGCATGTTTGGAATTTTATGCTGATGGTAATAAAGGTGGTAAGGGTGATGGTGGTGGTGAGGGTTCGGGTAAGGGTGTTGAGGGTTTGGGAGGTGGTGAGAGTTCAAGTAAGGGTGTTGAGGGTGGGAGAGGTGGTGAGGGTTCGACCAGAGGTGCTGTTAGTGAAGGTGTTAAGGGTGTTGAGGGTGAGGGAGGTGGTGAGGGTTTGGGTAAGGGTGGTGTTAGTGAAGGTGTTAAGGGTGTTGAGGGTGAGGGAGGTGGTGAGGGTTCAGGTAAGGGTGCTGTTAGTGAAGGTGCTGAGGGTGTTGATGGTGAAGGAGGTGGTGAGGGTTCAGGTAAGAGTGCTATTAGTGAGGTGTTGAGGGTGTTGAGGGTCAGGGTGAGGTTGATGTTGATGTTGTTGTTAGTGATGGAGGTGTTAGTGGTGATGAGGAGGAGGAGGAGCTTCAAGATGATATTTACTTATCAGATGGTGATGATGATGATGATGATGATGATGATGATGATGATGATGATGATGATGATGAGCTTCAAGAAGCTAGGCAAAAGGTGAGGGAAGTAGAGGGGAAAACCAGTGGGAAAGGTAAAGAAAAAGTGCTTGATGAGACTGAAAGTGAAAGCACTAGAGAGTAGTTTGAGGCTCAGGTCCTTGAAGATGGAAATGAGACTGAATATTTTGATAGTGATGATCACGGGAGCATACTTGGGTTAGAAGATGATGATGATGACAATACTGATGTTTGTAGCAGAAGAAGTAGGTTCCCCACATACAATCCAAAGTCAGCAACTCCACACTTCTATATTGGGATGCTGTTTAAAGATGGTCAGCAATTCAAGTCCGCAATTCGTAAGTACTCAATGTGTTATAGAAGGGAACTTAAGATAATCAGGAATGAACCAAATAGGGTTAGAGCTAAGTGTATTGCATAAAAAAAGTGTCAATGGGGAATTTTTGCTAGTTATAGTAAAATGGCTAGATGCATGCAAGTGAAAAGTTTTATGATGAGCACAACTATTGTGTTAGTTTTAGAAACAAAATGGTTAATGTGAAAGTTATTGCCGAACATTTTGAAGCTTCTATAAGAGATCACCCAAAAATGAAGCTAAGGGAGATACAAAGAAGGGTAGCTTAAGAAATGCATGTCAATGCTAATATGACAAGGTGTAGAAGGGCCAAGGAAATGGTGAAGGATAAGTTGGCAGGGAACTTCATAGATGAATTTGCTATGTTGTGGGATTATGCTGATGAGTTGAGACCAAAGAATCCTGGAAGTACTATAAAGATGGCAATGAATAGAGTCACACCCGAATCTCCGCCACATTTCAAGAGATTTTATATCCATTTTGAAGCAGTGAAAATAGGTTGGAAAGAAGGGTGCAAACCTATACTAGGTTTGGATGGTTTCTTTTTAAAAGGTCCATTTAAAGGTGAGCTGTTGGCTGCTGTTTGGAGAGATGGAAACAATCAGATGTACCGAGTTGCCTGGGAAATTGTTAAGGGGGAATGCACTGATTCTTGGGCATGGTTTCTTAGTTTATTGACAGTAGACTTAGGAATGGAAGATGGTTTTGGGTATACATCATCAGTGACCAACAAAAGGTAAATTTTTTTATTTTGCATTTATTTATTTCTAATACTGTTAATTTAAATTATGGCAGCTACTTATACTCCTCTATGTTGCGTCATCTGATCAAGTGTGAGACAGTAACAACAATAGCAATTACAGACATATGTTTTATAGGAATCCTTAGACTTTCTAGCTAAATATGCAAGAGGAATTTCTATTCTTAACTTTGTTTTTAAAATATATTGTTGTTTTTCTTTTTTGGGTGTGTGTTGTTTGTGTGGCTGTAGGACAAATGGTAATCATAGTTCATAGATGCCTTTGATATGAGAAAGCATTGGTAACTTCTACTTTTGTATTTAGATTGATAATTGAGTTTGCTCTTGTTTAAATTGTTTGTTCTCTTGATCTCCGACTATCGTCTTGTTGATTTTGTTCCTTCTAAATATTTTTCCTTGTTATAAAAAAATAAAAAGAAATATGACCTTTTAATGGACATGTGCATGTTGGTGATGTGTTTGTTGTATTCATATCTCTGTTACCATGTCATCATACTCATGTTGCAAATGACATTTAGTCAACATAATCAATTACCAGTGTCTTACTTGTTGTAAAATAATCAGTATAATGTTGTGGGGGTTACAATACTATTGCTGTTCAACACTTGATTATGAGAGAAATGCTGCAGTCTAGGAGCATGTAATCAATAAGGTTACTTGATATTTTCCAATATTCTTTACTTGATATTTTCTAATATTTTCCAATATATATATAAACTTATGATGAATTTTGACTTAATTCCATATTTTTACCTTTTAAATCCTTTCATGCCTCATACTAAAAAGAATATACATGTGAAAAGGTAAGTGTTCAATATTTTTTGGTTGTTGGGATTTAATTATCATGTGATTAGGGTTTAATGTTTAGTGCAAGGAGTGAAGGCCGTTTAATGTTTCTCAGTTTTTTGTTTAGTTGTGTAGTATTTTTGAACTAAAGTTCTAGTGTTCTGTTCACAACAACTAGCTTCCTTGGAATTTTGGTTGGATATTTTTTATTGCAGTATAGTTATTAAATTAGAATGAGTGATTTGTTGACAATTTGATAAGCATATGAGATTTTTCTTAATTTAAAATTGACAGCAGACTTACTTATGTTTTTTAATTTAAAATTGACAGCAGACCTACTTATGTTTTTAAATTTAAAATTGACAGTAGACTTACTTATGTTTTTTAATTTAAAATTGACAGCAGACCTACTTATGTTTTTAAATTTAAAATTGACAGCAGACTTATGTTTTTTAATTTAAATTGCAGGGTCTCGAAATAACCATTAATGACGTTCTGCCTAGAGTAGAACACAGAAATTGTGCGAGGCATGTCTTTTCAAACTGGTTTGGTAAGAAGAAAGAAAACACAATCGAATTTGCATTTTGGAAAGTTGTGAAGTCTACAACAAAGAGGGAGTGGGAACAAAACAAAGAAGACTTGTATAAGCTTGATGAAGGTGTTGCAAAGGAGTTGTTCTCTAAGAATTCGAAAGCTTGGACCAAGGCCTTCCAAGGTTACACTCAGTGTCAAATATTGTAGACAACAACCTCTGTGAAGCATTTAACTCCAGCATCGTGGAGTCTAGATTTAAGAGCATAATAACCATGTTGGAGGAAATTAGAGTTAATATGATGACTAGAATAGTGGCCAAGAGGAAGCAATGTAGTTCATGGAATTACAATTGCGGTCCACTAATAAAGAAGAAATTTGATGAGAGTAAGAAGGAAGGTGTTGATTGGAAGATGATCTAGAATAGGGAAAATGGGTTTGAAGTTAAGAAAGGTAGAAAACAGTACATAGTAAATATAGAGCATAAAACCTGCAGTTGTCGAAGTTGGCAATTATTTGGGATCCCTTGTCCCCATGCCTGCTGTGCTATATGGCATCTTGAAAAGATCCTGATGACTACTTGCATAGGTACTACCAGAAGGACACATATTTGAAAGCATATTCATATGCTTTGGAACCCATAACATGACTGGGAAAAATTTGGTATTGAGCTCGTGGTTCCACCAGTTGAGAAAACAATGCCCGATAGGCCAAAGAAGAATAGAAGAAAGGCAAATAATGATCCAAAAAAGTGAAGCCTGGACACCTCAGTAGGGTTAGTCTAATTATGAGATGCAAGAAATGTGGTGGTGAGGGTCACAACAAAAGATCATGCAAACAAGATTCTAACACAACGGGAACACAGGTATATTGTAAACACTTTCTCATTGTCAATTCCAAATCATAATAATCTAATTTCGGTTTTGATTTTTTTGTGTTTTAGTCTGGAACGAGTACGAGAACTAAAATCCAAAAAAAGAACGATAGAATACCACAATGCATTCAGCCTAACACAACTGGATCATAGGTATATTGTAAACATTTTCTCATTGTCAATCCAAATTATAATAATCTAATTTCGGTTTCAATTTTTTGTATCTTAGTCTGGTATGAGTACGAGAACTACAACCTAAAAAAAGAACGACAAATCACCAACATGCATTTAGCCTAACACAACTGGATCACAAGTATATCGTAAACATTTTCTCATTGTCAATTCCAAATTATTTAAATCTAATTTGGGTTCTGATTATTGTTCTCAGTCGAGTATTAGCATGAGAACTAAAAAACAAAAAAGGATGGCATTTCAAGAACCTATCAGCACACAAGAATCCACTGCAACAAAGAAGCTGAAGAAATGATTTGAGATCGTTCTGATTTTTTTTGTTAGTTTTTTTGAAATGGTTGGTACACATCTTACAACTATAGGATAATTTTGTTAATTGAAGTAGTTGAAGATGACCATTGATGCAATGGAGTTGTTTTTTGATGTTTACATGTAAATATCTTACTGCTAATTGTTGAAATTGTTGAAATGGTTGAAATGATAACTTTTTTATTGCTAAATGTTGTAATGGTTGAAATGGTGTATTTGGTTTGTGGATGATTTCTTTGTATACTGCAAGTTATATCTTTCTATTCTCAATGTACAGGTGAATTTGATAGCAAGCTACTGCACAATTAGTATTATGTTTTATTATTTTTAATTTTTGAAGACTTACCAAAAGTGGGTATTCTAAAAGATTATGTTACTATTTGGTTTCTGGTTGAAATTGTTGTAATTTTTGATTGATTTTTTATGGTTGAAATTGTTTGCAAGTTTCTATGCTCAACTGAAAGTTAAGCAAAGTGTACCATTTTATTATGTTTTTATACATTTCTAGCTCTTCATCAATCTCTAATTGCAGCAGGGCTGCAAGGGTAAACCATCAACAGACAAGCAGAATTTCAAAGAAATAATGTTTATGCTCAAGCACAAGCTCCAGTGGCATTCATGGTAGTCTAAAGGCCTTGTTGTGATAAGGTTCAGACAAATTGGCAATGCACTGTTAATTCTTATGTTTTGTCATTGTCAAATCCCCTAGTTGTTCTTACTGATTACCAATTGCTGATGAAGACAACAAGTTTTCTATTGGCACAATTATTATGGAGCAAAATGCAAGCAATTCAATTTTAGAGAGGCATAAATCTTTACTAATTCCGAAGATATCAAAATTACATTGATAGAGTATTTTTTGTACAAATTATCCACAAGTCTAAAATATTACTAATTAAAGCTACCAAAGCCTAAAAAACATTAAAAATATTTGCAATCCCAAACATTTAGTACATAAAAATGGGTCAAATTATAACATTCCTAAATAATGTGACAAATAAGATAAGCAATATACTGCAAATAAACATTTTCTTATAAAACTCTTTCTCATTCTTGAGTGATTTAAATTTTTTCTTCAACCTCTTAATATTTGTGTTTAATGCAATGTGATCCACCTCTTTTGTTTAGTTGTCCTTGCCCACATTTTGCACACTGCCACTCTCAGACATCTCAACATTACTGCTTCCACTGCCAATCTCAAACATCTTACCACTTTCACACTTCATTATTTCCTTCCTAAGTCTCGTATTCTCTTTTGCAAGTTTTCTTTCGCTATCACGTAATTCACATATTAGTTCATTCGCCCTATTACATAGCTTATCATCATACCACTTAAAAAATCAGCATCCACCAACCTACATTTCACACAAAAAAGTCGAGTCTTTATTATATAAACTATACAATCTACATTCCACAACTGAGTTCATATACAGTTAACACTCTCGATAAAACAACATCGATTAAACATTATTAAACAACCGAAATAAGCTTCTTTAAAACTTTTTGATCTAACGGTGGAGAAGAACAACTTCTTTTGTGTGGTTTGGTGATCAAAATAAGCTTCTCTTTCTAGTATGCTTTTTTTCTTGTTTGGCTATCGAGAAAAAAATTGTTCTTTTTTTCTTGTTTTTGTTTTTTGGTCTTTTGGTTTTAGTGAAGGAGAAGTAGAGGGAATAAAAAACAAAACAACAATATCGATTAAACAAAACAACAACATCGATTAAACATGATTAAACAATCAAGATAAGCAAAAAAACATCTATTCAGCTGATTGATTACCCTAAAATTTGCTTACCCGAAAAAAAAAACATCCCCAATTTCTTATGAACCTTAAAACAAATAAGCTAAATATATGCTTACCAAAAAATTTGAACAACCATAATACCTTCTGCTTAGGTTTAAATCGCTCCACGATGTTTCTCTCGGAGCTAACTTGTTACAAAAACATTTTATTTTCTCTTCATCATAAACAAACTACCCTCATGATGATGAAACCAACTTCGAATAAGCTAACTTCTCCATTGATGACTTCCAATCAGTTTTTCAAGCTTCAATTTCTAAAGAATTTGAATGGAGAAGGAGAAAATGGAGAAGGAGAGAGTTTGGGATTTAAGGTTCTTCAAAGGGAGTTGTTAATTTTGTTTACTTTTGTTGCCTGTGTGTTTTAAATCAATTTTTACTTTTATTTTGTTTTTTTAATTTAATTTATGTTTTAACTTTAAATTTTTTTTGCTGACATGGCATATTTTTGTCTTATATGCCACGTCAGCAGATGCTTACGTTGACTAGCCCAGCTGAAAATAAATTGCCACGTCAGTGTTATTAGCCCCTTAACGGCCACGTCAGCAAAACCGTTAAAAAATGAGCAATTTGACAAAAAAAAAGAAAGGTTATGTATGAAAGTGACCCAAAAAATGATAAGGGCCAAAGTGACAAAACCACCAAATGTTAAGGGTTAATTTTCTTATTATGCCAATTTAATTAAATCATTTTTCAAGTATTTTGACAAGGTAAAAACATAAAACTAGTTTTAAGTTGTTCATTAGACTCATAACACAAGTTGTTAGGAATAAATTTGATTAAGTAACGAACAAGTAAAATAACAAAGAAATTGAAAAGATTGAACACAAATATTTTACATAGAAAAACTCCTTTAAACAGGATAAAAAATCACGAGAAAAGATAATTTCACTATAACAGAAAAAACAAAGAGTACAAAGATGGAGATAAAGCTAAACCTTCAAAACCCAAAATAAGAACCCTCAAAACGTAAACATAAAATTCTATGAAAGTTTGTAAAAAGTAATACCTAAATGTGTAATAAGTTATCTTTCCGTGGTGGAAAAATAGACTATTTATAATATAAATTCGTAGGTCAAATAATATTAAAATAACCTAAACTAATCAGCATTTAAGTGGGAAACTAAAAACAGAGTTTAATTGAAAGAAAGCCAAAAAAATATGAGGCATAACTCTACAAATCTCCACCTTGACTCGTATTTCCACATCGCCTTCTTTGCCAAAGCCCGCCATGGGCTTATCTCGAACTATGCAAGATATTAATTGAGTCGAAGTTGTGCATAGAAGTTGGAAGACTTCTAGTCTTCAACTTGTGCACTACCAAATCAAAACTAACTCAGGTTTGATTTCCACGAACACAATGCCCTATCTTTTCAAAACCTGCATCCAAAAGAGAATCTCTCTTATACGAAATGTTCATACATTTTTCCCTCCTATGACCAAGTTATCTCCGCTTCAAACGAGTCAACTTCGACTTCTTAACAGACGAGGGATGTCCCATTTCACCGCTCATCGTTGATCCTTCTAGAAGATAAATATTGTCAATCTTCTTACCTTTCATCAAAACGAGAGCCCCACAGGATACCTTAATGTGTTGGACCCGATGTTAATTCTACAAACCTTCGAGTCTAAAAACCCCAACGAGATGAGATTTTTCTTTAAGTCAGACACATGTCTAACATCTGATAGTGTCCTAATTGTCCTATCATGCACCTTGATCTGAACACTACCAATATTGGTTACCTTTCTAAGTGAACAATTCTCCATGCACACAAGTCCACCTTCAACTAAACTGTATGTGGAGAACCAGTCCTTATTAGGACATATTTAAAAAGAACATCCCGAATCCAAGATCCACTCAGTTGTAAGCTCGAAGCTTTCACTTTTTGACACCAGCAAGAAATCATCACCCTTGTCATCGGCCAAATTAGCACTAGCTAAATCTTCCTCGTTGCTCTCAGCAGTCCTTTTATTTCGTAGTTTGTAACAATTTGCCTTGACGTGATCTAACTTATAATAGCGACGTCTCTTATCTCGTATCCTTGATGCTACCAAAATCGAGGCTTGCCTATTTGACTTGTTATCCGAATCAAACTCATTATCGAGTTCATCTTTACTCAACAGATAATCCTTCACATCCTCGAATGAGAGATTATCTCTGCCATAAATCAAGGTCTCCTTGAAAGACTTGTGTGAATGGGGTGAAGAGCACATTAATAGCATACTCTGATCTTCATCGTCAATCTGAACCTCAACAATTTTTAAATCATTCAAAAGAGTAATAAATTGACTGATGTAACCTCTAAGGTGCTCACTTTCATCCATGTGGAACATGTATAGATGTTGTTTCAACATTAATCGGTTAGCTAGAGACTTTGTCGCGTAGAGAGGTTCTAACCTTTTCCATAAGGTGAATGTCATTTTCTCCATTAAAACTTCCTACAATACATTATTTGTTAGACTTAATTGAATAATGGATAGAGCTTTTTTATCTAACCTATCCCATTCTGATTTATCCATGTTTGTAGACTTCTTCCTTGTAAGGACCTTCTCAAGATTGCTCTAAACCATAGTATTCGTCACTTGAACTTGCCATAGATTGAAAATTATGATGTCATCAAACTTATCACTATCAAACCTTATTGCTACCATCTTTGAATGGGTTGATTGTGAAAATAAAACTAGCTTTAATACCAATTGATTAGGGATAAACCTGATTAAGCAATGAACAAGTAAAATAACAAGGAAAATGAAAAGATCAAACAAATATGTTACGTGAAAAAACCCCTCCGAAAGGGATAAAATACGATGGGCAATGATAATTTTACTATAACGGAAAAAACAAAGAGTACAAAGATAGAGATAAAACTAAACCCCAAAACTCAAAATAAGAACCCTCAAAATATAAAAACAAAATTATCTGAAAGCTTGTAAAATCTAATACCTAAATGTGTAATGGGTTATTTTTTTAGGGTGGAAAAATGACCTATTTATATGCTAAATTCGTGGTTCAAATAATATTAAAATAACATACACTAATCAGAGTTTAAGTCAAAAACTAAAACAAAGTTTATCTGGGAGAAGAAAAGCTTAAAAATGTGAGGCATAACTCCACACAAGTTAATTAAATATTAAAGAGTAAGGGTTTTCCACAAAATCAAATCTATTTTTTTCTCTTCAAATATTTATTCAATTATTTTCTAAGTCTTAAAACATATTTCAAATCATTTTTAAGGTTCTTTTATAAACTATAACACTTAAATCTCATTTGGAGTTGTTTTAAGGCTTGAAAACATAGTTATGTAAAATAAATAAAGGTATGTAAAAAACTTGTAGATGAACAACATGATGGTGTTTTCGAGAGTGCTAGCTTCATGCTACACATTATGGGTCCTGTATAGACTCTATGAGTCAAGTGTGGAGTGATGGAGATCTGTGTATCAAATGAGTATTTTTAATATGTATTTTCTTCCTTACAAGTTGCCAATGTATCAATATGATATGATGTTGATGATGCTATGTGATCAATGTGTCTAACATGCTTTTTTTAACTCTTGTGTTTATGGATTATTGTAGCACCTTGAATATTCACTGAGCTTGGTTAAGCTTACTCTCTTTTGTGATTTTTCTTAGAGAGGCATAATTGGAGTGGAGTGGTGAAGTGAGCAAGTTAGTGATCCAAAGGCAAAGGCACCTCAGTTGTGTATGTGAGAAGGTTTAGTTCAAAAAGGATGGCAATGTGGGTGCAAATTTGAAGGACTAGGTTTTACTTTTGTTTTGAAATTTTTATTGGACTTTCTATTGATTGTTTTAAGGACTTTTATATTTGTTTTTGTGTGTTTATACTACTTGAAATATGTTTGAAGAATGTAGTAGTTGTGGATAGGTTGATAAATCGTTGAATGTATTAAGGTAGTTTGCATGGGGGTTTGCAATAGGGGTTCACACAAGAGAGTTCACATAGGGGTTCGTGATAGGGTTCACACTTAATTATGAGTTTGCATAATACATAGGTTCACATTACACATAGGGTTCGTATAGCACATAGGGTTCGCACATCATAAGGCTCGCACACATATAGGCTCAAACACAATATTGGCTTGCTTACATATAGGCTTTCACATAATATAGGCTCGTATATAATATAGGGCTCGCTCAATATAAGGGTTCGCACAATGTAAAGGTTCACACACAAAATTTGATAGGTTTCGCAAACATCATGTGATAAGATTCACATACAATAATGTGTGTTCTCTATAGGTGAGTCTGCCATAAGGTTTCGCCAAACATAGGGTTCACCAGAAGAGGGTGATCACAGTTTAAGTGCCGTAGGGTAGGTTGCGAGCTAGGTCTCGCCAAGTGGACTGCGATCTACTAAAAAATTCCTATATGTGTTCTCCGCAAGGTGGGATTGCAGGTACATATGTTTGATTTTCTTGTGTTGTTTTTGTTTTTGTTTTAGTTATGTGATTAGAAAAACATGTCTTAGAATTTTCGGGACTTAATTTCATTCCTTAAATTTCAATATGGTAGCTTCAAATTCTTAAAATGGTTTTTTTTGGATATTTTTGAAAAATTATGATTTAGTCCTTAAACGTCGTTTTGGAGTTAAATGAGTTTTAAATATTATTTTGAACTAAATTTTCCACAAATGATTTAAAATAAAATGCCTAGGACACTTGTTAGTCCAAATTTATGATTTATGTATTTAACGTGTACAATGTGTAAAATGATGATTTTACCCCTGATCCTTTTTCGTTGACCTATTATGAAAGAAGCGTGTTTTAGGATTGGTTGTTTAAAAATTACTTGTTTAAGAATTATTTTAAACTGGTGTGATGGTTGGTTTTTGGTATGTTGGTTGACTAGTAAGGAGAGTCACGTAAGTGGCAAAAATGACGTTCCAAATTCAGGTTGGTCCATTTCGACTGGATTTGGGGCACCTCATTACGATTAATATACTTTGTATTATTGTCCTCAAAATGGATTTTTCACCAAAAGACACATGGAAGCAGATGTTGCTTATTGGTTGTCTAATGTTTAACTAATATTAAGCGGTATAACGTGGTCATATTGTAATAGGAAAAGACAGCTTGTACTAGTAGACGAACCTAAACATGCCCTTAATCTAATGGGAATGAACAAACCGATTGAAAGACTAATATTTCATCTATCAAGTCTAATTGGGGAGATGCCTTGTATTGGCCATTGGAGCGGATGACTCCCAGAAGAAAGAGATGTAGATGTGATTGACTGGACTAACAGTAAATCAGACAAAAACCATGCAGAATAGATCTTGGATCCATTAATGGATTTATCACTTGTGGCATTCATAGTGTGACATACCAAAATCCTGAATGGATGGTGGACTATGTATGCATGACTCGTACACTTTGATGTAAGTAAAAGCCTAAGTTCGAATAGATAACAAATTGAAAGCTGGTGCATTGGGTGTACGACTTCTATGATATGTAGTGTCATCCAAAATAGTGTAATTCATAGCTTGAGACATGGGTAAATATTATCCTTTCATTGACATTATATGGTTGATGAAAAGTAAACATGGTCATGGGTCATTTGTCATTGTGATGAATTACTTAATTACTATTTAATAGTAATTGACTTTTCATGAAGGATTATGTAATGGTTATCACGAGATAAAATGAGATCATATTGGGAGAACAGATATTATCCCAAAGAGATTAAGGATATCCTATAAGGGTAACACACTTATAACAAGGTAGTTTCTTTTCGTAATGGTATGTCGTTGGGGATAGCTTAGTCACGATATTATAATGGAATGACTTCGTCATTGAGTTTATAATTAATAGGCGAAAAGTCGAAACTTAATTATAAATCATTTGAGCCTCAATTATATATGTCCAATCGATCCCTCCGCTAGCTCGTTGAAACCAGAAATGAATTGCGTGTTTGATTAGAAATGAACAGAATCAATAGAAAAAGAGAAATGAGAAATATTCAGGAATGATTATGGTTTTCTCTAAAATGAAGAAATAGAATCATTTGGAAATTAATATAGGTTTCAAAAAAATGAAAATGGTTCATTTACAATTCTATATGGATTACTTTAAAAAGAGTGGAAGAAAGATTTTATGTTTTGAGCTATTTTGAAGCACGAAAATGAAAATAAACCATTCGGTCATAGTGAATGTGTTGAGTAGTGAAATATTGAACGAATTTTCTTGAAATTTTGTCGGGGGTAAAATTGTCAAAAATTTACTAGGGATAAAATTGAGATGAGAAAATTATTTAATATGTATGTATTGAAGTTTATTTTGGAAAATAGAATAATAGAATTGGGCTGGATCAAATTACAAAGTACTTGGTCGAAAAGTCCAAGAAGTACTTGTAATGTGACTCAATGTGAGAGAGGTCCAAAATCCCTCATGGACATGAAGGGGGCGTTAACCATAGTAGGAATACTAGGGTGTGCCGTCCATCCTAGTCTTATTCTAAGTAGTATGTTGTTTTTCTATTTCAAATAAACCACTACAACTAAACAAGGGTTTTATTTTCTCTTCCGATAAATAGATGGCACCGATAAAGCTATGAAGATAACTTAGAGAGATTGTTATTTTTGCCAAAAAATAGAGAGAATTTATTCTCAACTATCAAATATTTTTGTTCTAGAATAACAATTCTACTGTTTCTATTAGGAAGAGAGAATTTTTGTTTTCACCCTAAAAAGGAGAAAAACTTTTTCTAGTTTTGTGTTTCGATTCAATTGGTCTGACCTAACACTCGAAGCAGTTCATGGTACGAGAATAATGAAAAAGATCATTTGGTTGAAATTCTAAAAATATCAAGGGTCCACTTATTCAAAAACACATGTAACCCCCTTTACTCGACCTAAAAGATATGGCCGGATCTAGAAGGTCACTGTTGTAACTTCACCCTCAAGTAACCATCTAAAACATTAATATATATATAATTTGTAAATAAATAACGATAAAATAATTCATTTTCCAATATTGTAAAGAATCTTAAAAGTTTATAAAATACAAACGTAATAGTTTTTATTAACATAATCTGGATCAAATTTATGAATGCAAGCAAAACGTGTATACAAAATATAAAAATCCCAAGTTTGAATGTTTATCACAAACCCAAATATTTGATAACAAAATAGTTTGAATGATGAAATAGAAGTATAAAATCGTGAGATCCTCCGAGCACTAACTCACCTATGTCCAAGGATATCTGTAAGAGGAACTAAGGGGGACTAAGCTAAAGAGCCCAGTATATCTCTGTAGTGCAGACAATCACAACACAATATCACAGTAATTTTCTCAAAGCATTTAAAGAAGTAGACAACATGTCACAACTCAAATACAACAAAATCACATACACAATCCAATGCACCTAATCACTTGTACACTAGCGCAGTGGAGAAGGTTCCCTAGAACCCCTCCTCACCAATCGTTGTATGGTATAGTATCATCCGTTTGAAGGGGTGATAATCACGTCTTCCACCGTACAAACCCAACCCATGAACACACAGTAGTATGATATCACATTTATCTCAATCTTAACACAGTCTCATGATATTACATCAGGGTACACAGTTCATTAATTATGATAATCAAATATTCACAGTCTGATAGTATGCATAGAACATCAACATACCATAACACAACATAGAATAAACTCACACAGATAACACAACACAGACTAATATCACAGAAGCTGTGGAACACCGTCACAAAACAAATATGTACACACCTCAAGCGGGCAGAAGCTTTAACGTCATGGAGGATGCCTCCCACGCTCAGATCTAACTCCAAGTCTGGCTGAATTAGAACCTACGAGAGTAAACTCTTCATTAAAAATCTGCCACTATGCCACCATCTAAACACAACACTAATCCGAATAATAAATACTCTCGTGCAGGGGCAGTCTGCACAGATGGTGGAGGAGGTAACTCGTCGGCCTCAGAGTCGTGATCACCTACACAGAATATTTCAAGTCAAATCCCATATTCAACTTCTTAATAGTTACTAAGTACAATGAATTGAAATTAGTAAAACGGGGCTTTTAGGTTCGAATTTGATGAAATGGGCTGCGAATTTGAAATTAGGACGTCGAAAAACATTGAGTCAAAATTATTCGATAAAGTCAACGGTTAACGGTCAATAGTCTGAGTTCGATCAACATGGTTCGGGTCCAGTTCGGGTCAACAGCTCGAATTCAGTCGGGTTTGGGTCACATTTCGAGTTTGGGTTCACGAATTTGGTCGGGTCACAAGTCTTAGTTCGGGTCGAGTCTAGGGCCTCTCCATTAGGCTTACAAGATTGGGCCCTCGATTTGGGCCGTATCTGATGGCATAATTTACACACTTAATGCAGCAACAAATTAAGGTTTACAAACCCTCTTGACGATGTCGACACTCAACCCTCATTGAGACGGCGTGAGTTCATCGGTGATAGAACAAAAAGGGATAAAAAGAGAGATCCCATCACTCTCATGAACGGTCGACGACAAGGGGTGTTTGAGGGGCAAGGTTTGCTCGCGAGATGATGGGGAACACAGTGGTGATAGTGGTGTGATGCACAGACGGTGGGGCACGGTCGACATAGCTTGACTGGGAAAGAGAGAAAAATACAGATGCAATCAGCTGAGGGAAAAAGAAAGGAAGATGAAGGGTTTGAATCAAAAGAAAAAAGGGGTTAAAAACCAAATGAAAAAGGTAAATTACACATAAGGGCTCTATTAATTGAGGGTTTTTAATTTAACCCTAAATTTCACCGAAATCCTAATTTAGTCCTTAAGACAAAATTAAGGTTTCAATAAAAAATTCCTAAATTCTAGGGTTTTTAATTGAGGAAAAATTTTGGTTATTACAACTCTCCCTCCCTTAAAAGTAATTTTAACCTCAAAATTTACCTGGACCAAATAGATGTGAATATTAGGCCTTGATGACGACTTTGGGCTC
The DNA here is from genome assembly GCA_005610355.1 of Gossypioides kirkii. Taxonomy (NCBI): domain Eukaryota; kingdom Viridiplantae; phylum Streptophyta; class Magnoliopsida; order Malvales; family Malvaceae; genus Gossypioides; species Gossypioides kirkii. The sequence goes on from CP032255.1 coordinate 13,782,808, forward strand.
CCACGTAGCCTCCTCATAACTTTGGTTGCGCCATAAGACCTTGACCATCTTCATAGACTTTCTCCTAAGAACCTTCTCATCTTGAGTAAGAATCTTAATCGATTCCTCTTCAAAACGCAAATAAGGACGAACCTTAATCTCCTCAACATGAACAATATGAGACGAGTCAGATCGATAACGTCTCAACATAGAAAAATGGAAGACATCATGAATACGCTCAAGCTCTAGCAGTGACTCAAGATGATAGGTAACTGGTCCTACTCGACGAAGAATCCGATAAGGCCCAATAAAATAGGGGTTCAGCTTACTTTTCCAACCAAATCTGAGCACCTTCCTCGACGAAGATACCTTTAGGAAAACCTCATGACCCACATTGAACTCAATCTCTTGACGCTTCAGATTAGCATAAGACTTTTATCTGTCAAAAGCAGTCTTAAGCCTCTCTCGAATCAATCTAACAATCTCCATAGACTCTTGAGTAATATCGAGTCCCAATAATTTATATTCATTCAACTCAGTCCAACCAATAGGAGTGCGAAACTTGCGCCCATATAGAGCCTTACCCTGTGCCATCTGAATGCTAGCTTAATTACTATTATTGTATGAAAACTCTGCAAGTGGCAGAAAGTCCTCCCAACTGCCTCGATAATCAATCACACAAACCCTCAACATATCCTTCAGAACCTGAATCTACAGATGGTAACCAGTACTGAAGTTCAATTAAGTACCAAGAGAATGGTGTAGAGGCTTCCAGAACTCGATGTGAACCTCAGATCCCAAAAATATAATAGATAGTGGCACCCCATGAAGATGAACTATCTCATAAATGTAAAGTCGAGCTAACTTATTTAAAAGATAGTTAGCTTGAACAAGAATGAAGTGTGCGGACTTGGTGAGTCGGTCAACAATCACCCAAACTGATCCTTTTTGGACAGTGTCAAAAGGAGACCACTAACAAAACCTATAGTCACGTGCTCTCACATCCGCTGCAGAATCTCAATCAATTGAAGTAACCCAGATGGACACTAACGTCCCGCCTTTACCTTCTGACAAGTCAAACATTTCGACACGAATCCAACAACATCTCTCTTGAGACCCTTCCACCAGTATCTCTCTCGAAAATGCTTATACATATTACCCCCACCAGGATGCATAGAATAATGACTATCATGGGCCTCACAAAGAATAGTTTGCTCAACTCGAAATCCCTTGAAATATAGTACCATCCTCAGAAACACAGAATACCATACCGATCGATAGAGAAATCCCTGTAGGTGCATTCTTTAACTTCTCTCATTCGGTACATCAAGTACACGTCATTAGGCTGCTCAACTCTAATCTTAGAAATCAAAGTGGAATAACTCAAAGCTTAGCTAAGAGACTACCATCCTCAAACAAGCTCATTCGGGTAAATAAAGCTCTCAAATCGACAACAGAATTACAACTTAAGGCGTCAGCAACCACATTAGCTGTACTTGGGTGATACTCAATCTCATAATCATAATCCTTGAGAAGTTCCAATCAGCGACGTTGCCTCAGATTAAGCTCCTTCTACTTGAGCAAATATTTTAGACTCTTATGATCTGTATAGATATAAAACTTCTTTCCGTAGAGATAGCGTCTCCAGATTTTGAGAGCAAAGATCACCGCAGCAAGCTCAAGATCATGAGTAGGGTAGTTGCACTCATGTGTTTTCAACTATCGAGATGCATAAGCCACTAGTTTCCCATCCTACATAAGCACACATCCCAGTCTTGTGTGAGAAGCATCACTATAAACGGTATAGGCCTTCCCAGGCTCAAGTTAGATCAGAACCGGTGCTTGAGTAAACATAGTCTTCAATTCCTCAAAGCTAGATTGTTGGGCCGCAGTCCAGACAAATGAGACATTCTTCCACAGAAGTTTTGTCAACGGAGCTACAATGATAGAGAAACCCTCCACAAACCTCCAATAATAGCCAGCTAAACTCAAGAAATTTTGGATCTTAAAAACTTTGTTAGGTTGCTTCCAGCTCATGATAGCCTCGATCTTTTTGGATTCAACCTGAATACCATCAGCAAAAATTATGTGACCTAAAAACATAACCTCTACAGACCAAAACTCACACTTACTGAATTTAGCATACAGTTGTTTCTCTCTTAGAGTCTGCAGAACAATTCTCAAATGTTCATCATGATTTGCCTCAGACTTAGAATAAATCAGGATATCATCAATAAATACCACAACAAACTGATCCAAGTAAGGTTGAAACACCCTATTCATCATGTCCATAAATGTGATTGGAGTGTTAGTCAATCCGAAAAGCATTGCTAGAAACTCGTAATGGCCATAGCATGTCCGAAAAGCTGTCTTTGAACACATTAGAATCCTTTACCTTAAGTTGGTAATAACCAGATCTCAGGTTTATCTTAGAAAACACGATAGTTCCTCAAAATTGATTGAAGAGACCATCAATACAAGGCAAGGGATATTTGTTCTTTATAGACAGCTTATTAAGCTTCTGATAATCAATATACAACCGAAGTGTCCCATCCTTCTTCTTTATAAACAGAGCTGGAGCTCCCTAAGGTGAAACACTAGGTCGAATGAAACCCTTATCCAATAACTCTTACAGCTGAACCTTTAACTCTTTGAGCTCTTTGGGTGTCATCCTATAAGGTGCCAAATACATGGGAGTTGTACCCAAATATACCTCAATGCCAAACTCAACCTTATCACGCTTTGGCAGTACACCAGGTAACTCTTCCGGGAAAACATCTAGAAAGTCTCTCACAACTAGAATCTTCTTAATCCCAGAATCTGACAGTTTTGAATTAACAATATAGGCAAGATAGGTTATGGACCCCTTTTTGATCATCTTCTCGGCTTTAAAGGTCGAAATTACATTGGATAGATATCCTCTACGTTCCCAAATAAGGGTCACCTCTTGATCATCAAAAGTTTTCAAGATTGCCCTCTATGTTCCCCAAGAATGAGATCAAACTCACTGAATGCTAGTTCCATCAAATTAGCTGGAAAGGCTTCCCCTTGAATCTCAAGAGGACAATTATAATACACTCTGCTAACGTCTACCAAATTTTTTACTAGACTCTGAATAGTAATTGTAACCTTAATATCCTTTGCAGGAATCTTAAGTCCCCTAAATACCGCACTCACCTAAAAGGAGTGCGTAGAACCATTATCAAGTAAGACAAAATATGAAATAAAATGAATAGAGAATGTACCAGCTATAACATCTGGCTCATCATGATCGTCATGTATCCTGATTGAGTAAACCAATCTCGACTGTCTCACCCTAAATCTAACTGCACCATCACTTTGAACTGGTTTACCTCTACTAGCAAAACTCAAAGCAGTAGTTTACCCTATCCTTTACCTCAAGCAAGGGTTTAAATCGATGCCTGAGACTGACTCTTGACAAAAGCAGCTGTAGGAGGATGTGGACAATCCTTAAAAAAAATGCTCATTTGAGCCACATCTAAAACATGCATCGGTCTTCCTTCTACACTCTTCACCATGCCTCTTATTACAATAAAAACATATATGCAAAGAACGAGGACCAGTCGAACCACCCACACTACCAGCAAGAGCGGTCGAAATGTAGGTCTCACTCTCGGATAACTCTGCTGATCAATCTCCTCTCTAGGCCTCATGGCGGAATAACTAATAGAACTAGGCTGAACTATTATGCTTGATTGCTTCTTGCCTCACTCCCTATCTTAAGCCCTCTGGTCTCTCTTAAGAGCCTCTAACCTCTACGTTGTACTAGCTCGACTAACCAAGTCACTAAACACCGTATCCTGATGCATAGCAACTCCCTCCTGAATGCGAAGACCCTTTTGAAACCACCCACACTTTTATTTATCAGTAGTAACCAGCCTAGAAGCATATCTGATGAACCTCAGAAACTCTATCTCATAATCATTTTCTGACATGTTATGCCTTGAATTCATAAAATTATCACGACATTTCGCAAGAAACTCCTCTCCGACGTAGCGGTCCTGGAATGTCTCTCAAAAATACTTGCACGTGATCTGACTAGCTGGAATAGACTTCTCTACTGACTCCTACCAATTATGTGCTTCACCATGTGACCGATTCCGAACGTACTCCCATTCAGTATAGGTTTTAAGCTTCCGCAACTATATGAGTCATGTTGTAAACATAGTGTGTTTACAATGGAACATTTTATAGTATTCCAAGGATCGTACCCAAAGGAGGCATAAGGCGATAGTAAATTAAATCCTTACAAAGAATAGAATTAATGAGTAATCACTTTAGGGATTATAGTACGAAATAAAATAAAAGGTTTGGTTGCAAAAAAGCATCAAAAATAGAAAATAAAAAGTAAAGAGTTGAGATGTAAAATCGATAAACGACTTTGGGGATCTTAGGTCGCTTTAGCATGAATTCTTCAATTGTTGGGTTTTGGGGATTTTCCTTCAATCAACTAGTCATTACCCCAGTTGGATATCTCGATCTTCCATTAACATTGGAAGTCGATAGAGACTACTTATCACTAGATGTCACAGTCTAAACCGATTTGGGGAAAAGGTTTTCATGGATGGGCAATACCAATTTTGGGTTCATTCCCACCTAAATGACGTTCTAGGGTTGTTAGGCATACTGTTTGTTTGATGTTCTTCCTTACCAAAGAATTGATTCGAAATGAAAAGTCCCTGTTAAATAACAATTAAATAATCATACTTCCACTCCCTAATTCCCCAAAGTGGAAGCAGTTCCTCATGATTTTCTTAATCATAATCGAAACAATGATATATAAAAACAAATAATTGAATAACTCAAATGAAAAAGAAACTTCAATTGTATTGGAAATCTGTCGGGAAAAATTTCTCGAACGTTTATGCGAGTTTTACAATATCGTTTCTGAATGAAAATGCAAAATAAAACTAAAGGCTAAGTAAATGGTGTCTCTAAACCTAGTGCTAAAAGCCCTATTTATAGCCTTGGCTAGTCGTTTTCATCAACCCTAGGTAAGCTATCGTCTTTCGTGTTTAAGTTGCATTGTAAAGATTGAAACACCCTTCACTCGATGCAGAGTTGCATTCAGGGGTAGATGTCGTTACACACCAAGTCCTGTGTCGCGATGAAGCAAGCAGTTTCCTTCATCTTCACTACTGGTCCTTTTGTTGCGACATAGAGCTCCCTGTGTCGTGACGAAGTGATTAGTTTCTCTTTTGCTCAGCTGCTAATGGTCTCTTGCTCACTCACGATGTTGGTTAGCTAATGTTTTGGCCTCATTTGGCCTTAAAGGCAATAAAATAACCTTTTAGCACAATTTATTTGAAAGATAAAGACTAAGTTAAAATTTATAATAACACAAGAAAAAATACTTGATTTCAAGCTCTTCAAGTGTGAAAACTAGTTTATTTCAACAGATCATCACGCAATAGTGAAACGATGGTCCTCAACTTTGGATTGGCAGGATAGTTTATTTCAACAAACAATCTCTGTAAGTCTTTCAACCAATACTCAGTAACAAACGGATCTATACAAGTCTTACCCTAAAAAATCCTCATCCCAGCAATAAGAAAATCGGTGGATATAGGCTGCCTCGTACCCTCTAACTATTGCCCAACTAAACTACGGAGCAAACGCAACGACTCTCGATTCAGAGTAACACTATCCAACTCAACTGTCTCATAGTCCCCGAAATTAGGCAGGTCGTCACCGTGAGTCTGCTTAGCAGGTGAGTCTCCACCTCCAATGTGCTAGCCCTCAGTGCCAATGAGTAGCTTGTCCTCCTCAGTATTAGGAAACTCATTCAGATTTTCATTTGGTTCAACAAGAGGTGTACGATCGCTAACAGCCCTAGCGGTAGGACCTTGGCTGTGACCAGTCGTGAGTCTAGAACTCCTACGAGGTGGCATAATAAGACTATCTACAAAAAGTAATAGTCGCTAAATTAAGATTTGATACTGAAGTCTCGGATTAAATCTCAACTTAGAATTTTAGAATAAGAAGATAAATTATAAAATAATAGGTATATTACAAATCCATGTTTACCCCAAAACTTTTCAAATGCATGCAATATTTTTCAAGACTTTTGAATTTGACTGTTGTGAGCCTCATAGTCTAAGGGTTAAATCAGCTTTGAAACCAATAAATGTAACCCGCTTTACCCAACCTAGAAGATATGGCCGGATCCAAAAGGTCACTATTGTAACTTCACCCTCCAGTAACCATTTAAAACATATGTATATAGATAATTTGTAAATAAATAACAGTAAAACAATTCATTTTCCAATATCGTAAAGAATCTCAAACGTTTATAAAATACAAATGTAATAGTGTTTATTAACATAATCTAGATCAAATCTATGAATGCAAGCAAAATGTGTATCCAAAATCTCAAATTTGAAAGTATATCACAAACCCAAATATTTGATAACAAAATAGTATGAATGATGAAATAGAAGTATAAAATTATGAGATTCTTCAAGTACCAAGTCGCCTATGTCTAAGGATATCTGTAAGAAGAACCAATGGGAAGTGAGCTAAAGAGCCCAGTGTGTCTCTATAGTGTAGGCAGTCACAAAACAATATACAATACTTTTCTCAAAGCTTTTAAAAAAGCACACAACATGTCATAACTCAATTGTAATAAAATCACATACACAATGCAATGCACCTAATCACCTGTACACCAGCGGAGTGGAGAAGGTTTCCAGAACCCCTCCTCACCAATCGTCACCAATCAATGTGTGGTATAGTATCAGCCATTTGAAGGGGTGATAATCGCGTCTTCCACCGGACAAACCCAACCCATGAACACACAATAGTATGATATCACATTTATCTCAATGTCAACACAGTATCATGATATTAAATTAGGGCACACAGTTCATTAATTATGATAATCAAATATTCACAGTCTGATAGTATGCATGGAACATGAACGTGCCAAAACTCAACACAAAATAAAATCACACAGATAACATAACACAGAAGATTATCACACAAGGTGTGGAACACCGTCACACAAAAAATATGTAGCACAGAAGGAAACACACCTCAAGTGGGTAGAAGCTCTAACGTTATGGAGGACTCCTCCCATGCTCAAATTTAACTCTAGGTCTAGCTGAATTAGAACCTACGAGAGTAAACTCTTCATTAAAAATCTATCATTATGCCACTAACTAAACACAACACTAATATGAATAATAAATATTCATGTACAGCTCCCGAAGCTCGTGTAGGGGTAGTATGCATAAGTGGAGGAGGAGGTAACTCGTCGGCCTCAGAGTTGTGATCACCGACAAACAGAATATCTCAAGTCAAATGTCATATACAACTTCTTAATAATTACTAAGTACAATAAATTGTAATTAAGAAAAAAGGGCTTTTGGGTTGGAATTTAATGAAATAGGCTGTAAATTCAGAATCAAGACGTCAAAAAATGTCAAGTCAAAGTTGTTCGAAAAAGTCAATGATCAACGGTTCGAGTCGGGTCCAGGTCGAGTCAACGACTCAAGTCGAGTTTGGGCAACTCGACTCGGGTTCAGATTCGGGTCAAGTCAACGGTTCAAGTCAGGTTCATGTCATAGTTCGAGTTCAGGTTCACGAATCGGGTCAAGTATAAGGCCTCTCCATTAGGCTAACGAGATTGGGCCCTCGATTTCGGCCACATCAGATGGCCCAATTTTCACACTTTATGTAATAGTAAATTAGGGTTTATAAACCCTCCTAACGGTGCCAAAACTCGGACCTCGTCCAGATGGCACGAGTTCGTCAGTGACGGAACAAAAAGGGACAAAAAGAAAGATCAAATCACTTACCAACTTCGAAGACAGTTGAAACATGGTGAAGCAAGCGGCGGAGAGGTGGCGAGGGCAAGAACCGAATGGCTCTCACACTGTTCTCATGAACGGTTGATGGTGAGGGGTGTTTGAGGGGTGGGGTTTGCTCGCGAGATGACGGGGAACTCAATAGTGGCGACGGTGTAATGCACGGACGATGGAGCTTGATTGGAAAAAAGAGAAAAAGAGGGGTGCAATTGGTTGAGGGAAAAAGAAAGGTAAAAAAGGAAGATGAAGTGTTTGGATCAACAGAAAAAAGGGTTAAAAACAAAATAAAAAGGGTAAACACATAAGGGCTCTAATAATTGAGGGTTTTCAATTTAGCCTCTAAATTTCACCAAAATCCTAATTTAGTCATTAGTAAAAATTAGGGTTTCAACAAAAAATTCCTAAATTCTAGGGTTTTTAGTTTAGGAAAGATTTGGGTTGTTACAACACATGTATGGTTTTTGTCTAAGGTTTATTACTATAAATATCACAAACTGGGTCGATTTTCAAAATTATAATTTCTACTGTGCAAGAAACTAGTTTTCAAACCGATTTTTTCCAACAGACTCCATCATCTCTCCTAGCCTCTAATCTTCCACTTTACAATATTTATCTCTCTCAATATTCTTCCTCACTTTAGTATTAAGTCGACAATAAAATTTCTGGTTTGAGGTATTCTTGAGTCATTGATGATGTAATATTGCTCCTAGACGCACACAGTTCATAAATCCTGCTGAGATTGAACCATTACCTCAAAAAACTATCTTGTGGAAGTCAAGTTTCGAGGTGATTTTTCTTTACGCGATAATGGATGGAAGTCTACGTTGAGGTCTCATTTGACGTTTGTTATGAGGTCATAAATTAGAGTTTAAATAGAGAGCCAGTTGACGATCATTATGTGAGTACGAGCTCAAACTTTCCAGATTCCCGAGATGTTGCCTTATAAGTACTATATAGAAGTTTGAGGGCACAACCATAGGGAAAAACTGTAGGGCTTCCCGTTATAATCGACGTAATTTTTTTTCTTCACTTCCTCCTAATCAATATCTTTAACCTTCCTTCTTATTTGAAGGTCGGCACTGTCGTGGACGCAGGAGGACTCTCAAATGGATAGTGGTTGTTACGGTGTAGTAAAGGTGAGGCTCCTTTCAGGGTGACAACGATTGTCGTTATTAAACAACCCAATAATAACTACAAATGCTAGAGCCCTCTTGTGTCCACATCGGTGTAAGCCTTCGAATAAGAATGAAAGGTTAAAGATATTGACTGCCTCGAAATATAGAAAAAAATTACGCTGATTACTGCGAAAAGCCCTTCGTTTTTCCCTATGATTATGATCTCAATCTTATGTATAGTATATACAAGGCATCATTTGCAGGTATCCAAAAAGCTTGAACTCATGACCGCATAACGACCATCAACTGACCCTCGGTTATACTCGAACCCGTGACCGCATCACGGTCGTTGATTGGGACCTCCACTTAGACTTCGACCCGTGATGGTATCAAACACTGTCACCCCGAATCCTGACTTCCATAAGATGGATTTCTAAGGTAAGGGTCCTATCCCAACATGGCATATGAAATGTATGTGCTCTGAGATGCATTATCGCGTCCTCAGCCTTCAAATCTACCTATAAACTTTCACGGTTTCACTCCTAAAAACCTAAACCCTAATTCTTAAAAAAACTCTAACCCTAACCTTAACAAAATTTAAAAAAATTGAAAGAGTGTGTGAAAGCATGCCCAATTGGACACGCTTTTACACACACTCTAAAAAATGAGTCTATTTCCCTAATTTTTAAAAAAACAACCTAAAAGCCCAATTAAAAAATGGCATATAGAGAAAAATTAGTATTTTTATATAATAGACAAGTGAGGTGAACAATTACAATAACTACTTCATACTCACTATCCAAAATGAAAATTTTGTTGCACCACATCCAAATTTTTTTAAAATTGGACTAGTGATCGAACTGGTCATATCACTGGTTTGTCGGTCCGATTGATTCAACCAATCCAATTAAAAATGATTAAAAATTAAAAAAAATGATTCAATCGACCGACTCAATCGATTTTTTATCTGGTTCAATCAGTCTGTACCGATTCCCAAATAAATCGAGTTAAAACCTCTCTTTAAATCAATATCCCAATTAATTTACAATCCAACTAATTCGAATCCAATCTCGTTCAAGTAATATTGTACCCTTCACTTTTCGACTTTTTAAAAGAATACTCTCAATTCAAATAGGACAGATTGAAAATTAGTTTGGGTATTTATTTCCTTCCCATATCACTTTCTTTTGGACATCTGTACTTGTGACATTACGACATGTGAGTTCAATTGAATTGAAATGCATCATTTTAGTAGAGAGAGAATCAATGAAAATTTTATTCTCTAACACGTCGCTATAAAACATGTATAAATATCAAACATCTATCAATATCTAAATAACATAAAATTAAGTACAACCCTATCAAAGTCGAAACTTTTGCATTTCATTCCACGGAAGCACTTAACCAGACCCTGACGGAGCTCCGGCAGAGCCATAACTCATACATTGTCATATAAAATGCATCAAAATCCAAGGGCGGATCATTCCACCAGAAATGTTTACAAACCTTCATTGTTTTACTTTGTAATAACGAGCACTCTTCTATGCTAATCCTTTGAAGTATGTTCTTCAAAACTGGGATATCATAGTAATGAACCACTACCGAGAAGCTTTCCCAGTTCAATATGTCCGCGAATGGGAGATCATAGTGATTCGCCAGAATCACCGGAACGACCCCGTAATATATTGTGTCGATCACACGAGCCTCGTTCACCTCTAATCCTTTCACATGGAGGTAGAACTTTGTGTCCAGCAGTTGCTCGGCAGCGGGTGTTCGGAGGCTCCCAAAGTGGGCGAAAATGGCTGTGTCGTTTCCCCATACTTTAAGAAGAACTACTCGTGCTGGTGAGTTGATTGTCCCAGCGAAAAAGGCCAGCTTCTTTCTGCAATTTAGATTGTTAGCAAGCATATAATACTGGAGAGATGGATAAACAAGCTATTCAATGAAACTTGTATGAAAAGAACCTTTTCAATGAATCAAAGTTTGGAGGGTCTCCCTGTCGAGGCAAAATTTACGGCATCGAAGCATCCTTGTGAGGAACATAGCCAGCAACAAAAAACGATGAAGAACAAACAACTTGAATCACATTGAATTTGGCTTCAAACACTTGATCCAAAGAGAAATGCTCAATGGGATGGCATGCAACATAGAAATGATCAGCTCCGTCAGTTTGATTCCAGTAAGGATACTTTTGACTAATGTTGTAGATGTAATGCTTGATAAACTGCTGCATCCCTTCCGGACCAATCCTGGGGTCACTCCTCATTTTCAATATAGAGAATGGCATAAAGAAAAGGTGTGCTTCGTTTGGGTTGTTTGGGATGAAATGGCTTCTGGAGATTTGAAGTATAGGTCGCTGGCGTAATGGCCCTTGGGATCGTAATCCACTGGTAATAATATGTTAACGAAGGGGTCATCTTGGGTGTGTGTATAAACATTTATCTTTAGGCTCCTATTCATTTCCTTGTACTCTTCATCAAACAAATCTTTATCATGGTATACCTCTGTGTTATTTACGTAGTTTCCTGAGACATAAATCCAATACTTCAGAAATTTTGACTAAAATGATAAACTTTCCATATCAACTCCACTTACCATATAAGCCAAAAAGGTTTCCCACAGACATAGGAGCAGATCTGGAGGAAAAGAGCCATTCATCAGCTGCATTTTCAAGTGAGAATAGAATCATTTGCTGGATTAAAGAAGATATGGGTGAAGATTCCTGGTAAAGATTGTTTTCATTGTTGGTGAAAACTTTTGACGTTGTACCAAAATTGTATAGAAAAATAAGAACAACAGTAGAAATGGCTAAACTTAATGGTAAAAAGAAGAAAGAGCCCCTAAAAGAAGTTGAGAAACGATTCTGGGATATTTGGTAGCAGATGGATGGAGACCTCGCCATGGAAGCAATGAGAAGCTTAAACAATAGAGATTCAAATTACAATCATTACATATATAAGTCTTCGTCCATCAAATGCTGTCAAGATCATGAAAATCAATGGACAAAATGCGCATTAATTTTTATTCTGATTTTCCAATGAAATTTTATCATTTAACATGTTTATGGTCAATAGTTTGCACAAATAGAAACCAACTAACCCACTTGCAAAAACCTTAGAAACATGCTTTTTTAAATATAGAATGTCTTTGCTGATGATAGCTTTCACCATGTTTGAAAAGAAATTGCGCATAATCTTGAGGTAGTTCAAGCTTTGACGGATTCGACATTGGAAGATCCAGAGATTACTCTATTTAGAAGGACTCAACGTATTATGTAGGTTGAAGGACAATAAAAGCTCAGCTACACGTCGAGAGAACAAAACTTGATTACGAATCGACTAGTTAAACTTTGCCTGAATTGGAAAATAAGTATACAATAAAATAAGTCTTTTATAAGTCTTTTATAACTCAACAAGTGGCTGTAGTGGAAAAGAGGATGTTGTTCATTCTAGGGGTCTCGAGTTCGGGCGCCTATATGTCCAAAGTGTGTGTGCGTTGTCAAAGGGTTAAGAAAGTATGAACAGATACTACCATGTAATCACATAAGTATATTCAAAAAAAAAATATTAGAACCTATACAAGAAAAGCAAAGAGAATGATGCTTGTATGCATTTAATATAATTTTTCTTTTCTTTTCACCAAAGAGGATATTAAAAATCGAATTTCTATTTTACTTTGGATGAGAGGTTTGGTTTCAGCTCAATGTATTTATTTCAATTTTTGGTTGATTTTACTTTTTGCATTAATATCTTTTTAAAAATTTAGAAAAATGACTAACCCAACAAAACTTAAAATGGATGAGTTGACCCAATGGACTTCAACACCAAGTAGGTCCACCAATTCATTAACCAATGATGTAATGTTAAAGTATTTTGAATGTGAGTGAGTAAGACTATAATTTTTTTTGCCTTTGTGTGTGTGAGTGAGTAAGTGTTTTCACGTTTGGTTTTGTAAACTGTAATGGTATACTCTATTTTGGTTTTGTAATGACTTTGTACCAAGAATATAGAGGTTTCATTATTGAGCGAAATGAGAAAGCACTATAAATGAGATTTGGGTGTGCAATACATCACTGTCTCCATGGATGTGATTTGAGTAATCAACTTGTTATTTTTATTGCATCCATGTATGTGATTCGGGTGATCGACTTGTTATTTTTATTGCATCCATGGATGTGGTTCGGGTGTCCCTGTTTCTTTTTATTCACGTTGCTCTACTTTGCTGAAGACCCTTATTTCCTGTATGATTTTAAACTATCATACATCACTGTCTCCTCTCTCGATGTTCCTCAATAGGTCACTTTTCAATGCTTCCTCTTTACTTCTGTTCTTTCTTTTGAGTTCTATTGCTGCTTTACCCCGCTTAAGCTTAATTTTTTATGGTTTCTGCAATGGAAGGTGTTTTAATTACGTTTAGTGTAACTTCTGCTTTGTTACGTATAGTAAAGGACTTCAATCATATCATAGGGTCCAAATCGATTCTTTATGGGTCATCTAATGCGTGCTTGTACTTATTTGTTTTTAAATCTACCACTCTTTGATTAACTTTGTGAGGCATCAGTTTCATTCCTTATTGGTTTTCAACTATTAAAGCATATGATTTTGGACAAAGGAGTTGTCTCTGTATTTACAAGTAACTAATATTATGCAGACATTCATATTTGATGTTCTTAAGGGTGGCTTTTTATTTCTTAGCTTGGTTGAATCAAATGTTCAGTTTAGAAACTCAATTAGTATTCCTACATTTTTTAATTAATTGTAACTGGGGTGGTAAGTTTGGATTTGATGCAGCTTTATTGATAATTATGACATTCTTTTCAATTTTCTTTAGGAGCCTTGCACTAATAATCTGTCAAATTTGACCAAAGCAGAGGCCATGATATGAAAATGGTAGCTGGTAAAGGTTCACTTTACCTTACATTTCATTCTTTAACTTGCAGGTTATAGTAGTTAATGGGGAATTGCATCTATGTGATAATTATTCTAATTAATTTACATATATCATTATCTTTTTATTAACTTTTTTTAGGTCTTTACTAGACAATCAAAATTAACCAACAAGACCAGGGAGTTAGTACTACGGTAGCTGCTCAAAAATCATCTTGCTGTGGGAATTGAACAATCTACATTGTGGATAAGATTTGAAAGGTACATTTTCTTCTCTACGGTGTCATTTTGATCCTAGGAAAACTAATTTGTTACAACTATTTTGTTTATATTCTCTTGCATATCATTATTTTACAGTTGCTATTGTTTGGTGTGAAATGTTATTAGATATTTTGCAATATTAATTAGATTATTTGTTTAAATAACGTACTTGAAGTCAAATAGTTTTAGATTAAGGAAAAGAAATAATTGTAAATTAAATTTTATTGACTACATTTTGTTTAAGTTTGTTTGAAGTTTAATTCCAGCAACTTGTTAGAATTAACTCTTAGTATTTGTGTGGAACATATCTATGAGTATAAAACTTTGATGGAATTATGGCCCTTGACCATTTTGTAAATTTAATTGGTTATATTTAATAGTTTAGATGAATGACTCAATGTCATCATAAAAGTCTCAAAGAAAAAAACCATTACAAGAAGCTACACCAACTTCTCCTACTAAAGCTGTCCGTACAACAAAGAAGGGGCAAAGTGCAATTATTGCGATGCAAGTTACAATGGAAATCGGGGCTTCTACCACTGATGGTATTACAAAATCACATATATTTTCTCCCTAAATTTGGGTATTAATTCTCTCTTTTGTATCTTATTTTGCATGCATCATAAGCATTTCGTACTTAGTTTTTATATTTTCTAGCTCATTGCTAGTTGGTTTAAATTCTTGTTATTTTTACCTCTTTTCGTACTAATATCGCCGCAATCAGTTGATATATTGCGCCTTAGAATTGTCAGCGCAGGAATCAGTCCAGGAGCGCAATTATGGAAGAAGAATGCAGCCACAAGTATAGCTTGGAATTGCAACTAGCGATGTCGACGCAGTGAATTTAAACCTCAAATAAGTAGACTCAATCTGAATTCACATCTGGAACCACCAACGCAGAAATATCACAATTGTCACTGTAATTACGATTTCAGATTGTGCATTACAGTGCAGCGATAATCTGCAAATTTATGAAGAACACACCAGATCTGCTTGAGTGCACAGCTGGAATTTAACTAACTTTGACAACTGTCATTAGATCTGGATTTGAGAAGAGAAGAGGTCTACCATTCTTGAAGCTAGAAAGCATTCAGAGTTGCGGCCACAGGTTGGTCTAGAAATGCAGAAAGTTATCGGCATAATTTATTAATTTCGCCGACATTCTGCAACAGTCCAGTAAAGAAATCAGATCTGCATAGCTGTCAATAACAAACTTTTACAACTGTACAAATTTGTTGGATTTGAGAATGGAGAAAATCTACAATTTCTTGAGTTATAAATAGAGGAAAGAAGAAGGAGATAAATATCAAGGAGTGAAGAATTTAAATCCAAAAATCTCTCAAATCTTCAAGCAAGCTACCATGAAAGCTTGACGTCAGAGGAGGGTGAGCTGATGGAGCCAGTGTGCAGCAACTTTTGACGAGGAGAGCTTGGTGTTGGGTAAGAGGAACAATTAGGGAGTAAGCCTAGTAAGTCTAGAGATAGTAAGCTTCGTTGTACTCGCTAATTCTTCTTTTAATGTTAAATGAATACGAGAGTATCTTTTAATGTTATATCATTTTGATTCATACTTTACATTGCTTATCTGTTTATTCTTGGATTTAACCGCTCTAAACACAAAAGTGAAATTGCAGTACACGAACATCGAGAGATATGGTGATAGGTTAGATTAACAAATGGGTTAGGTGAGAGTTGCTCGGGACTGGGATAGGCTCCAGTTATTTGTTCTGGGATACACATCATTGCTCATACCGAGAGGTGGAGTAGTGTATTTGAGTCGGGATTAAGTAGGGAGCTATTGTGGGTAAGAACTCAAAGGGACTTCACTGCAGCGACATTCCACTATATTTTACCTTGTCAGCTCATCCAGCGTTGCTACTTAGCGAAGTCAGTGATGCACTCCAATTCTTCACACTTGATCACACCTTACTTTTATGCATTTCAATTCTCAACACTTCAACAAAACTTTGATTTACTTTCAGTTGCTCTGACAATTAACTTTTATAATTGTGTTTACATTCCTGATTATTTTATTCTGCAGAATTAATGTATTGCACTGACATTAGTACTCATATTACATTTAATTTCAATATTGATTGTTCCAACATTTAGACATCAAGAACCCATTCCTCACGGGATCGATATCCGATAGATTTATCTATTAACTATACTTGCATCGACGTGTGTACGCTTGCACAATCGTTGTGTTGTAAAAACACCGATCAAGTTTTGGCATCATTGCAGGGGTATGGCGTTTGTTTGATGTTTATTTTTGTCGTTGCATTTATTCTTTATTATCTAAATTTTATTTGCCACTAACTTGTTTCCTTTTTGTTGTTTACTTTTACATTTTTCTTTTAGCGAAATATGGCTAGGAACGAGGTATATAAAACCTTAAGATGTTGGATGAGTGATGCTATAGAAATGAAGCTCGATGCCATAAACGTCAAGGTATCTTCTTTTACTAATATTAGTAATTCAATGCAGAATGCTACAGCAATTACAGAATGGAAATTTGCTGCGACAATTTGTAATTACTGTGGGGCAACCATGAGTTTGATCAATGCCCATCAAGTCCAGCAAATGTGTACCACATGGGGAATTTCTATCGAAATGAAAATCCATATTCCAACACTTACACGCCAGAGTGGGAGCAACATCCAAATTTTTGTTAGAACAATTGAGACCCTAGAAGTATAGACAATGATGTTAAATCCGAGTGGACATTGCCCAATTCTGATCAACCTTTATCAAGGCAAAATATCCAGTAAGACGAAGCATCAGAGTTTTCATCAATTGAAAATTTTTTGCTACAATATATTTTCAAGACTGAATGTATGCTTCAGAATCAAGCTGAATCCATACGAGCTCTAGAATATCAATTTGGCCAGATTGTGGGCGTAATGAATTTGCGACCACAAGAAACTTTGTCAGTTGATATTGAGAATTCGATATCACAAGGGAAAGAGCATGATGAGGAAATCATTCCCAGAAGTGAAACTCAACTAAATGAAGTTGTTAAAGATGCTACAGCAAAAGAAGATACTTCAAATCTCAACAATGGAAAGATGTCAGTGCAATCTGAAAAGCAAACTGCAGCTAAAGAAGTTAAACAAAATATTGCGGCAACAGAATCAGATTACTTTGTCACCACAACTATTATAGTAAAACAGCCTTAGAAACTTGAAGACACATTATCAAAGAAGAGAAGATTGGGAGATGTCGAAGCAATCGCACTTACTGAAGGGTGCACTGTCATGACAATTAAATTGCTCCAAGAATTTCATGATCCCAAGAGCTCCTCAATACCCTCCTCCATTGGTGATCAGTATATTGGAAAGGCATTATGTGATTTCAAGGAAAGCATAATTTGGATGCCTATATCCGTAATTAAGAAGTTACGAAATTGGAAAAAATGCCAGAAGGAGTGGAGACTTTTTTTGGGACAGTGTGATGAATAAAAGAGTACGAAGCACTTGAGGAATAAGTAAACATTATTGTCGACGCATTAGGATTCCATTATTAACGCATTTTACATTTCTTTTTACCTTTTCACTTTTACTCGTTACCTTTTCAATTTTATGCAAGAATAAAAAATCATCTTTTTTTTTATGCATCACAAGCACAACTTGTCGGCGCATTAAATAATGACTCAGCAAAGCTTTTTCAGTAAGAGTCACGCCGATTGATTTTCTTCTATCTCATCTGTTGGATCAAGCAAAAAGGTTATAAACCCTTCTTTGCTAACTTCATGCTTCCCACTCACAATCGCCATTGCTGTTACATTTATCCTCTCAGTATTCTTAAAGTTTTGCTATAGTTGTCTTTTTACCTTCTACACATAGCACTACGGTGACATTAGACCTCATGTGCCCCCTGCATTCAATCCTCAAAAGTAGCCACATCGATGTTAGTGCAATCATCCCCGACCAGATTGCTGAGGCAGCATCCAAGCAGACAGGTATACTACCTTTTCCTTCTTTAATCATGTTGCTATGCAAACAACGGGGTATTGTGTCCAGAGATAGTGAGGAAGTACTAAAAAAAAGTCCTATTAATGATATCTCCGTAGGAAGAATGACTCGAGGTCAAGAGACACCGATAGTGAAAGAAGCACCTAAGAAGAAGGAGAAGGGAAAGAAGAAAGACAAATAGGAGAATGCGCCCATAGACCCTCAATTGGAGAAGAGGTTGGCTGCAATGGAACTAAACATTGATCACATCGACATGCGCCAAATTCGTATTGTCAGCACATTGGAAGACATGGACTATAAACAAAATCTATTTTTCGCGTACATAAGAACATGGAACAAATCTATTGTCAACGCATTGAGAAGTCTGAGCCCAAATCCCCTACCAGAGTTCCCTGTCTTCCCACCTATTATTAAGGAAGTTACCTCATCCTCCGACCAGCCTACTCCTGATGGTAGGCCACAACATGTTCCCTCTCCAACAAGAATCCCACATTTCAGATGATGAGGAGCACGAGGGGCATTCTAATGCTATGGAGGATTGCTACAGAACTATAGCCAGCTTGTTTGAAGAAGAGTTCTCGAATAGCTTTGGGGCTAATATGGCAGAGCGGGCAGCTATGGTTGAGGAGGTGCATACTCCAATTGTATCCATGGGTATAGACGTAGAGGAAGGCGCCGACAAAGACACTACTGAGTATGAACAACTTGAAGAAGGAGAAGCAGAATAAGAAAAGCCAAGAGAATGAGAAGGAAAGAGAGGAAGAATTTGAGAAGAAGGACCATGCAGATAAGTAGGAGGAAAAGCAAGACGATGCCCCAACAGATATCATTAAGGATATTGTCGAAACACCCGTAAATGTGAGGGCATCCAATGCAAACGTGGCTTCACTTGAAGCGATCCAGGCTGAGTAAATTACTAGCAGTGTTTAAGATTGTAATCATTTGGCCATAGTGCCTTATACAACACCACTTGTAGAAGTTCACCCATCAGATGTAATTATCTATGACGCCATCACCCAACTAGCAGAGGAGGAACATTCCGCCGAGTCGGTTGGTTCGAAGGATAAAAAAAAAGGAAGAGGCACTAGGACAAAAAGAAGAAACGTAAAGATGATGAAGAGTGCCCAAGGATGAAAAGGATGAAAAAATAGATGTCGCAACAAATTCGGCTGAGGAGAAATCTACAGGTCTAAGCAAGCCAAAGGAATGAAGGAGGAAGTGCAGCAAAGACAAGAAGCAACGCAAGGAGGAACGAAAGCTCAAGAAGAAGAAGACCAATGCAGTTACATCTTCAGTTGCAGCACATTGAGTTAGTTTTTCTTTTATTATTATTATTATTATTATTTTATTTTTAGCACTTAGTTTAGTTTTCATGCATATCATGTAGCTGTAGTATAATTGTCCTCGCATTATTAATGTCATTGCATTTTTATTGTTGCTGCATCTACATTGTCATTGCATTTCCATATATATATTTATTAATGTTAGTGCATTGGGGACAATGCACACTTTAAGTTTCGGGAAGTTGTGTGAAATGGAAATGCAATTGCACCCACTTTTTTAATTTTACTTGTTTCTTGTGTTAATGAAAAATATGCAAAATTTCAACAAAAATGTGCCCACAATTTTTATTTTAATGCATAAATCTTGATTTGCTTGGAATGCTGATGTGTAAATTGGATAAATGTAAATGAATATTGATTCCTTCTATTTTTGGATGAATGATGGGATTGCATTAGTAATGAATGGGTAGTATCAATCTTTGAATCTTGAATTAACTTTCCAATTGCAGTGACATTGTATTAATAAAAGACACTCCAATGTGAGTGCATTGTGACTTTTCAAGGGAGAACACTCCCCTGCAGTTTTAGAAAAATCATCTAGCCAAAGGCTGTCACTGCAAGAGTGTGTGTCAGCGCAATTACATACCTCCTAGGGGTTTGTTGCACCCCATCGTTACTGCCCAGGAACAAAGGTAGAGTAATGTAATGACATCTCTTAGTCACTTGAAAAAGAAAAATGAGAAAAAAAGGGAAAAATGAAAAAGAAAAAAAATTTAAATGATGTATTGGTTCAAGGAAGATTAGGATTCAATGCATGATACTAACATTTATGAAGTTGCAGTTTTTAATTATTCATGCCTATAAATTGTCGATACATTATTCTATCATGTGAATACAATTTGTACATTAGAATTTCAGAAAATTTAAGTTGTGAGAATATTGATTGTGGTGACATTTTTCTTGTGACTTTGTTAATTTTTGTTTACTTGGGGACAAGTAAAAACTCAAGTTTGGGGGTGTGACGGTATTACAAAAGACATATATTTTCTCCCTAAATTTGGGTATTAATTCTCTCTTTTGTATCTTATTTTGCATGCATTATAAGCATTTCATACTTAGTTTTTATATTTTCTAACTCATTGCTAGTTGGTTTAAATTCTTGTTATTTTTACCTCTTTTTGTACTAATGTCGTGGCAATCAGTCGATATATTGCGCCTTAGAATTGTCAGCGCAGGAATCAGCCTAGGAGCGCAATCATGAAAGAAGAATGCAGCCACAAGTATAGCTTGGAATTGCGAGTAGCGATGTCGACGCAATGAATTTGAACCTCAAATAAGTAGACTCAAGCTGAATTCACATCTGGAAGCACCAACGAAGAAATATCACAGTTGTCGCCACAATTACGATTTCAGATTGTGCATTGCAGTGCAGCGACAATCTACAGATTTATAAAGAACACACCAGATCTGCATGAGTGCACAACTGAAATTTAACTAACTTTGACAGCTGTCATTAGATCTGGATCTGAGAAGAGATGAGGTATACCATTCTTGAAGCTAGAAAGCATTCAGAGTTGCGGCCACAGGTTGGTCCAGAAATGTGGCAAATTGTTGGTGTAATTAATAAATTGCATCGACATTCTGCAACAGTCCAATAAATAAATCAGATCTGCATAGTTGTCAATAACAAACTTTTACATCTGTACAAAGTTGTTGGATCTGAGAATGGAGAAAATCTGCAATTTCTTGAGCTTATAAATAGAGGAAAGAAGAATGAGATAAATATCAAGGAGTGAAGAATTTAAATCCAAAAATCTCTCAAATCTTCAAGCAAGCTACTGTGGAAGCTTGACATCGGAGGAGGGTGAGCTGATGGAGCAAGTGTGCAGCAACTTCTAACGAAGAGTGCTTGGTGCTGGGCAAGAGGAATAATTAGGGAGTAAGGCTAGTAAGTCTAGAGATAGTAAGCTTCGTTGTACTCGTTAATTCTTCTTAAACGATGATGGATTCTGATGATGTTAAATGAATACGAGTGTATCTTTTAATGTTATATCCTTTTGATTCGTACTTTACATTGCTTATCTGTTTATTCTTGGATTTAACCATTCTAAACACAAAAGTGAAAGTGCAGTACACCGACATCGAGAGATGCAGTGATACGTTAGATTAACAAGTGGGTTAGGCGAGAGTTGCTCGGGACTGGGACAGACTCCAGTTACTTGTTCTTAGATACACATCATTGCTCGCACCGAGTGGTGGAGTAGTGTATTTGAGTCGGGATTAAGTAGGGAGCTATTGTGGGTAAGAACTTAAAGGGACTTCATTGCAGCGACATTCCATCTATATTTTACCTTGTCGGCACATCCAGAATTGCTACTTAGCGAAGTCAGTGATCCACTCCAATTCTTCACACTTGATCACACCTTACTTTTATACATTTCAATTCTCAACACTTCAACAAAACTTTGATTTACTTTCAGTTGCTCTGACAATTAAATTTTATAATTGCATTTACATTCCTGATTATTTTAGTATGCAGAATTAACGTATTGCACTGACATTAGTACTCACATTACATTTAATTTCAGTATTGATTGCTCTGACATTTATACATTAAGAACCCATTCCTCGTGGGATCGATATCCGATAGATTTATCTATCAACTATACTTGCATCGACGTGTGTACGCTTGCACAATCATTGTGTCATAAAAACACCGATCAACCACCTATCTAAATAACCATTTGAAGACTTGCTCAAGAAAACCCCGAGGTAATACCTCTAATCTTAAGCAAGCAGATCTTACATTTACAAAATCTAGCCAAGAAATTATAGATTTCAATTTGGGTGTTTAATCAAGATAATATTATAAATGCTTTGATTCATATTATTATTGTTGATGAATTGCCTTTTAAACTTGTGGAAGGGGAGGGTTTTAAGTTCTTTATTTCTATAGCATGCCCAAGGTTTCATCTTTCATCTCGTTGGACAGTTAGAGAAGGTTGTCTTGATTTGTTTAATTCCATGAAGAATAAATTAAAACATTCTTTTCAAAAAGAGACAAGTAGAATTTGCTTGACGATGGACACTTGGACTTCATTACAAAGGATATCCTACAGGGTTCGAACAGCTCATTGGATAAATGATGAGTGGAGGTTACAAAAGGGAATTATAAACTTTTGCCCAATTTCTGCTCATAGAGGTGAGAGCATTGGTCAAGCCCTTGAGAAATGTCTTTAGGATTGGGGGATTGAGAAGGTCTTTGCTATTACTATTGATAATGCATCTTCTAACATTGTTGTTGTTGATTATTTGAGAAAGAAAATGGTTCATCGAAAGCTTCTGTTGCGAATGGTAAATATATACATATGAGATGTGTGACATACATAATTAATCTCATTATTCAAGAAGGGGTTAAAGGCGTTTCTATATCTGTGGATCGAGTAAGAGGAGTTGTGAGATATAGTAGAGTGTCGCCATCAAGGTTTTTTAAATTCAACCGTCGGGTAGAAGAAGAAATGGTAGGTATTAAGGCTCATTTATGTCTAGATGTGCCTACTAGATGGAATTCATGTTATATGATGTTAAATATGGCTTAAAAATATAAATGTGTGTTTGAAGCTTATGTTCATGATGATCATAACTTTTTTCTAGACCTTAGTGTTGGATATGGAGTCCCCACATGTGATGATTGGGAAAATCTTCAAAGAGTTACGAAAGTGCTTAAGCCTTTTCATGAACTTACATTGAAGGTGTCTGGATCATTGCACGTCACCTTTAATTCTTTTTTTGAAGTAGTCACAAATGTGCATTGTCTTCTCGATGGGTGGAAACATTTTGGGTATTTAGACATAATGTCTATGGCTTCAAAAATGAATGACAAGTACAAGAAGTACTAGGGTGATTCAAAAGTGATGAACTTGCTTAGTTGTCTAGCAATTATCTTTGACCATAACGCAAAATGGATTTTCTTGCATTTTGAGTCAACTTGCTTTTTCCTACTATTGCATATGACATTATAAGGATGGTCAATAGAGAATAGCATTGTTTGTTTGATGAATATTTTGCAGTTGTTAAGGGAAACCATCACATGAACATTGAAGTTGAATATAATTTTCCTACTAGAGTTCCAAGTTCAAGTGAAAATGAAATAGATCAAGTAAAACCGAATATAGGCTTAGTCATGCAACAATAAATGAAGAAAAAGCAACGTGTTAGCTTCGAAAGTAAATTTGCGTTTGATAGATATTTGGGAGAAGATTATGAAAATAATTTAGATTCATTTAATTTGTTTTTGTGGTGAAAAGTTAATAGTCCAAGAATCTCAATTGTCGTGTAAATGGCTCGTGATGTGTTATCCGTGCTTTCAGCACAAGTGGACGTGTTCTAGATAATTTGGAAATGAATGTAGATTTCCAAAAATGGAAATTTGTAGTCCTACACAAGATTACTTAAAAAATTATGGAAGAAGGAGTTTATGTTTTTAGACTATTTTAAAGCTCGAAAATGAAAATAAATCAATTGGTCATAGTGAAATTGTTGAGTTGTGACATATTGAACGAATTCTCTCGAAATTTTATTAAGAGTAAAATTGTCAAAATTTGACCAGGAGTAAAATCATTAAAATTTTACCAGGTAAAATTGGGATGATAAAATTATTTAATATGTAAATATTAAAGTTTATTTTGGGAAATAAAAAAACTAAATCGGGTTGCATCATATTATAGAGTAATACTGGGTCAAAAATACCTAGGAAGTACTCGTAACTAGACTCGATGTGACCGAGGCCCAAAATCCCTCATATAACATGAAGGAGGCGGCAACCCTAATAAAAATACAATGGTGAGTCGTTCACCCTTATCCTAATCTAAATAGGATGTTGTTTTTTTATTTAAAATAAACATCTACAACTCTAAAAAGGTTCTACTTCTCTTCTTATAAATAGATGACACCAATAGAGCTATTAAAAGAATTTTTAAGAGATTGTTACTTTGTTGAAAAATAGAGAGAATTTATTCTCAACTTTTAAATATATTTTTCAGAATAATAATTCTACCGGTTTCTATTAAAGAAGAGAGAATTTTTGTTTTCACCCAAAAAGAAAAGATATGTTTTTTTAGTTCTGTGTTTTGATTCAATTGGTTCAAACCCATACTCAAAGCATTTCATGGTACAAGACTAGTGGAGAAGATTGCTTGGTTGAAAGCTAGAAAACATCAAGGATCCACTAATCTAAAAATGGATGTATGAATTCGGTTAATGTTTATTGCTATAAATATCACAAAACGAATCAGTTTTCAAAATTTTAATTTTCTGCCATGCAAGAAAACCATTTTCAAACCGGATTTTTTCCAACAGGAATATCTTCCTTCGTAAAGGAATCACAACTCCAAGGTTAGACCATAAGGTAGTTCCCATAGACCATCCAAGGCCCCTCTGTTAGAGCCTTAAGCTAGTCCTAGCTCATAGCAAATTTAATGAGATAGTAGTCATTGTCGATATCAATCACTTGGAACGACCCAACCAATTTCCAAAACACCTGTATTTTGTTAAGGAGATCTCTATATCCAATCAATTATGTTAGAAACATGTTAGTGAAAAAATAGTAATATAAAATATTTATTTAAATCACATGATCAAACTAAAAATTTAAATAAATATATATATATATAATCTGAAAACATAAATTGAAAATAAACATTATTGAAATTTTGTACTCGTAGGTAGTTGAGGCCTATTTTCACAGTTTCCTTAAGACAGATTTGGTCGCTCCTTTAGTGCCGGAGAAATGTTGGTCAACTGTCTCCCAAGATAAAATAACAAAATGAGCATGACAGTAGCACAGCTGCAATGATAAACGAACTATAACGTTGCCTTCTTCTATCAGCGAAAACACACTGAAAATATTTGCAGGAAATTTTTTTGAAATTTCATGCATGAAATTTGAGAGAAAAATTAGTGTCTTCTTTTTTTCTTCTCCTACTGATTTTTTTCGATTTAAATAGAATATTCAAAATGAAAGAACTTTTGTAAATTTTGACTAATGGAGCCATTAATGTTCATGAATTAAGGAGACATTAAATCCAAATTGATGTCTGAATTAAAAGAGTCATTAAATCAATTTAATATTTGCCCTTTTAATTTCAAAACAGAATTTGAAGAGATAAGCTTTGTTGAGGAAAAATAAAATTACATATTAGGCTAAAATATCCACATGCCGAAAAGGGCCCAACCGATCCGGATATTTTGCATCGCCCACGTCATGCAGGTGCGCCCCCAACCCTGGCAGGTTTGGGGGGACTCCCTGCACACGATGGAGAGCTTTAGCTTAGTCATTCAATAACCACCAAGTTGGTTCACATATATAAACATATTCCACACTTGATATCTAACTAATGTGGGATCTAAGCTTTTTGTTTCCTCAACATAATTCACAAGTGACTTACTTTGAGCATTAATTTCTCATTCATCACTCAACCATTTTGAGCATATGATATATGTTTGTAAAGGTCTAATGGAGTAGAATATAAAACCATAAATTTATGATTCAAATCTCCACCTTTACCAATCAAGAATATGTCTCAAAGTTTCCAAAAATCCATTTTTTCCAACAATTCCCCTTATGTTGCTCGGCTCATCGAAACACGCAACAGTCATTAAAAGCATTGCTTAACATATCCCACTTTTAATCAATGATTACATCATAAGAACGGACTTGGGATAAGAACTTCCACAGTGATCTCACAAGGTCTATGCAAGTAGTTGTCCCTTTGAACCTAAATCTTGAGATTTCTAGTCAACTAGGTTGGGTTTTCCTTCAGATAGCACATTTAATTTTCATAGGCTTTAGTAACATTCCTTTCGATGTTTTATCAACTTGATCTCGATTTAAGCCTTTAGTTAGCGAATCCACAATGTTATCTTTTGATTTTACAAAATCAATAGAGAGAACTCCATTTGAGATCAGTTGTCTAACGATATTGTGCTGACATATGTCTCAACTTACCATTATTCATTACATTCTATGCTCTACCGATTGTTGCTTGGTTATCACAATATATGCATATTTTGGGCTCAGACTTTGGCTAGTCAAGAATATCCTCCAAGAAGTTTCGAAACCATTCAGCCTTTTTTCCAGATTTGTCCAGAGCTACAAACTTAGATTCCATTGTAGATCTGGTTATAATCGTTTGTGTTGAGGATTTCCATGACACAACTCCTCTCAATGTAAAAACATATCTACTTGTGCCTTTGGCATCTTGAATATTAAATATCCAACTAGCATCGGAGAATCCTTCTAAAACAACTGGATCTCTGGAATAATGCAGTCCGTAGTCTTGAGTATATCTGAGATATCTCAGTACCCTCACAATTGCTTTCCCATGGTTTTCCCTTGGATTGCTTATCAATCTGCTTAAACTACTCACACTGAAAGCAATATCTGGTCTAGTACAGTTCAAAAGGTACATTAGACTGCATATGACCCTTGCATATTCCACTTGGTCAACACTTTCACCTTTATTTTTGGACAAATGTTGGCTCATATCCATTGGAGTTTTGGCTATACTAGAATCATCCTTACTAAATTTCCTAAGAATCTTGTCCACATAGTGTGACTATGTTAATATGAGACCTTTAGATGATCTATTGATTTGGATGCCCAAAATCACATCATCTAGTCTCATATCTTTTATGTCGAATCTTGAATTTAACATGTATTTGGTACGTTTTACCATTTCATTGTTACTTCTAACAATGAGTATGTCATCGACATATAAGCATAGGATTATATATCTAATGTTGGTAGTTTTGACATACACACATTTGTCACACTTATTAATTTTAAAGCCATTTGTCATCATGACATTATCGAATTTTTCATGTCATTGCTTTGGTGTTTGCTTAAGTCCATACAAAGACTTCACCAATTTACAAACTTTCCTTTCTTGTCTTGGAACTACATGAACCTCATGTTGTTCCAAGTAAATGTCTTCATCAAGATCTCTATTTTCGAAAATTATTTTAACATCCATTTGATGTACTTTTAGATTTCGCAAGGCGGTAATTGCAAGTATCATCATTATAGAAGTTATTCTTGATAGAGGAGAAAATATATCAAAATAATCAAGGCATTCCTTTTGTCTATAACCTTTTATAACCAATCTGGTCTTGTACTTATCAATTGTTCCATCTGCTTTCATTTTTTGTTTGAAAATCCACATAAAATTTAATGGTTTAATTACTAGAGGAAGATCCACTAATTCTCATGTATGATCGTATAGCATTATTATAAGATTGAGGTTCGACCTCTAGCATAAAGGTTAGAAAATCTGATCCAAAATATTTTTCCACCCTTACCCATTTACTCCTTCTTGGCTCTTCCTTAATTTCAACCTCTTGTTGAACGTCTTGACTATTTCCAAAATCTCTGAAGTTCATTTTTTTGAACTTGAACCAACATCCTTAGTCTTTCAAAGAATGAGTCATTCTTTGATTCCAATTTAGTATTCTTTTGAATTTCAGGATTCTTTTATTCATGCAGAAGAAACCGATATGCATTGCTATGGTGTGCATAGCCAATGAAAATACAATCCATCTTTTTAGGACCTATTTTCATTTGCTTTGGTAACAGAGTCATTACCTTTGCAAGACACCCCACACTTTCAAGTAGTTGTACCCCCACATGTTCTTTGATAACCTAGTGCTTCCTAGCATTATAGTTCTAAAGACGGTAATAGCATCTACATCACCCTTTCTAATAGTAAGAGGATCATCCTTCAAAAAATTTGACCCAGATAATATGGTTGCCACATCAATAAATTGAGCCTTGAAGTTTCAAGGGTAATTTAGGAATTTTAGCCTATATGTGCTCAAAATTTCGTAGCTGTGGTAACCGATAATATTTTCGATAATGGTTATTAGGAAATTAAATCAATTTCTAAAAATTAGTTTTAAATTCCTTTCAATTTGAAAATATGACTGATTTTTAAAAGAGTCAAAATTGAGAGTTTTTATGAAGAATTTGATCAAACTTTAAATTTCAAGCTAAAAACCCCTTTTCTCCATATTTTTCACATCAACAACTCCTTCCTCATATTTTGTGCAATCCTTTGCTCTCCCAATCTCTTCTAATTTCTTTTTATCACCAATTAATAATCCTTTTTTATTTCCAATAACCTTGGAACTTTAAATACTCACTAAAACCAATAAAAACACCCAATTACTTCATCATCTTCACAATCTTCTCCAAAAGTGGGTTTTTTCGAATTTGTGTCAAATCTCATTTTTCTTCAAGCAAAGGAAACCATTTGATTTTTTATTAGTTTTAAATGATATCTAGTCTCTTAAACTAGATTTTTAGCTATTAAAACACATCTTTTAAGTAAAACCCAAAAATGGAGTCATTAATGGTGAATTTCAAGTTTGTGAATAGATTTTAAAGTGTTTTTAAATTAATTTTAACATGATTAGAAGGTTTCTAAAGTTACTTTGAAGTTTCATTAATGATTTCTTGAGTTTTTTATAAATTTTCATTATTATAGCCATTTTATGTCGAAAAATTTCGATACCTTAAAATATGTAGTTTTGGGTAGTTTAAAGGTTGGGAATTAGTCGTAGATGAATATGTTGATGAATGGAATTTTTTTTCGTTCAAAAATATTAACTGTTGACCGAGATATTATAATTTAAAGTTTTCTATGTTAAAAGTTTTGAATAAAAGAGAACGCAGTTTAGGCTATTTTTTATGACAGTTTGGGAAGAGTTGATGACTGATTGTTGCTTGTATATTTGTGTGGTATGTCTTGTTGAAGCGTCGGAGTCAATAGGACTTTCAACAAGTAGAGAAAAAGGTGAAGAAAAGTTGGTTTACGCTTCTCGCTTTTCAGCAAAAGCAATATTTTTGGTAAGTGTTTTGAAATAGTTGCTCATAGACAATTTATTATGTATTTGGGAATTTAGAGATAGCCTAAACCCCTAATCTAAATTCTGATTGTAAGTGTTCTTATACCTATGCTTAATATGTGATAAATGTGCTTGTGTAATTGTGATAAAGAGAATTAAGATGTGATGTTATATGAATAAGTTATGATGACTGTTTGGAAATTGAGATGAGGGTATGATATTCATGTCATGTGATAGCAAATATGTGGGCATATTTTCATGCCATGTGACTGTGTATATTGTGCTAATAATGTGAATATGCAGTGAATATGTGTGGAAAATTGGTAAGAAAATATGTGAGAATAATGTGAATATTTTGGCTTTGTGACCTTGTGAGATCGTTGGATATAGTTGGCATGCCATATAATTGTGAGTACTCACCTTTATGTTGTGATAGATGTAGGGCGCTAAGGCCCAAGGATAGTGTTTGGAGAGATAAAGGAATGCGAGCTACACTCCATTCAACGGGATATGTATGTGTGGTGTGTTTGGAGAGTGTTAGATATATGCATCACTTATGGGATATGTTTCGACTCTAAGTCATATGTGTGGTGTGTTTGGAGATCTGCGTATCCAATGTGTGATTATAAAGCTCACTTTATGTTTCATAGTCTTAATAGCCAAATTATCATAAATTGTGTTTAATGTGTTTATATATATATGACTTAATATGCTTGTATGTGAAGAAAGTATGTTCAAAACTATGTAATTAATATGTTAATAAACACAAGAAAGATGTTATGAATATGTTGTATGATTGTTAGGATGATGCATGAAGATTGTTTATGTAGTGATTATTCTGGGCACTCACTGAGCTTGTTAAGCTCACTCACTTTTTTTTAACCATTGCAGATATTTAGTACTGGTGTGAGCGGTGTGATCTCGAGGGTGATTCAAGCCAAGTCGACCCTTTCATTCTTATTAATAGGTTTTATAAGTTATTTATGTTTGGGAACCAAAGGCAATGTGTTAGGAAAAATGGTGGATTTATATTTGTTTTTGTTATGTTCTTTTTAGGTATTTGCATGCCATTAAGTTCGATAAATTATAGGCTTTAAAATATAATATTTTAGTTGTTTTGAGGTTTATTTTATTTGGTAAACGTTACATGTTGTTTAGGGATTTGGAAGAATGATTCATATGGTGATATATGATGTATTTTTCAAGTCTAGAACAGAGGTATCGATAATCGAGTTTTAAAAATAATACCTTTAAAATATTCCAGATACAAGAAGTCAGTTTTGTTGGTCGGTATCGATACCATAATACGAGTATCGATATTTGTAACACCCAAAACTCGAAATCGTCGTCAGTTAGGGTCCCGATGTCCGTCTGATCTTATACTGCATTTATTCTCATATTACTATTTTGTTTAATCATATTTTAATGGACTAATACAAAGTACACAACATGAATCATCAACTGAATGTCAACATAACTCGAAAAGGATAAAAATGTCATTTCCATTTGGAGACTTCTACCGATACCTGTTGGACAAGTATCGATAGTAGTCAAGTTAGTAAGCAATTTAGAAATAGTGCAGACTTCTACCGATACTTGGGAAAATTTTATCAATACAAGTGTCACTTCTACCAAAACAAATCATACTTCTACCGATCTAAAAACTCTAGAGAGCAAGGAAGTCCTACCCTGTAAATTCTATCGATACAAACATCTTAACTACCGATACAAGCATACAAAGAACTACCGATACCTACTATGCAACTACCGGTACAACCCAAGTCAGTAAACAACTTCTCTCCTACCAAGTAATTTTACCAATACATGCATGAGGTCTACCGAAATAAGAACACATAAATAAAAAAATCATGCATAAACTACAAGTTTATCAAACATTCATCACTTCATAATTTTCAAATGCATTATACCAAAACATTGTACGTGGTTTCAAGATCTTGCATACATATCATATAGTATGTCTATTACATTTAACTAACGTTCCAAGCTGTTCAACATTTATCTAGAAATCATAACAAAAGATTCACTCATCCATACAAGTAGTACAAGTCAATTCATCCTAGTACATGCCATATAACTGAGTGATGTAAATACTACTGAACGAGCCCCCAGATAGTGTGATGTCTTCAAGATGATCCGATCTTCAAGTCACAAAATGGAATTACAAAACAATAACAATTTCACTTGTAAGCTTCATAGCTTAATAAGTTTGCAAGGCTTATCAAATTACCGATTTGCATGTGGTAAACAAATATGTAAAACTGACGAGCTAAAACAAAACTACACTTCAGTGGTCGTTATTCATTTTACTCCCTATTGACATGTAGGTCATGATGCTCATTTTACTCCCTATTGGCCCAAAGGTCATGATGCTCATTTTACTCCTTGTTGACCCGAAGGTCATGCCTATTACCAGTATACGATGTGGCTCTCAGCGATCCTTACGGTATAACTGTTCCCTAGCGATGCTGCTCACACAAGCTGTTGAGAATATGAAATTAGGCATAAATCCCAGCCATCGTAGGACCTGTAATCCATTTTTAGATTCTATTCACTTTATAGTGACTCACGATGCCATAGAGAATCCGCAACAAATATAGGATCTCAATCATCGGACCATAGCTTTGGCACAAGGCTGGGTAATTCTTCTTCTATTGTTCATATCTTTCACATCTTCAATTTATCGTTTAAATCATCAACAACCATAAAGAAGGCAGTTATAAGCATTTACAAGTAAGAATTTTACATTACGAACTTATCGGACTGAATTACAGTTGTGGATAGGCTCGAGGGACTATTCTGCTAATTTCCCTTTTCTGCGATCTATGGCACGATCGTAGCCTACATCCACAATCATTCAGTCATTCACATTAAATCACATAATCAGATCATTTAACACAATTTAATCCCTTTGAAAAATTTATGATTTTACCCCTAACCTTCTATTTTTATTCAATTTAGTCCTTGAGCATAAAACATGCAAATTAACCATTTTTCTTTTTCAACATCCACAATCGAACATCAAAGGATGTGTCCTCACCCTCTAAAAATAACTATTTCATTCCAAATACATGTAATTTCTTCATTTTTACATTTTAGTCCTTAAACCCTAATTTCCTCTAAAATCACTTTACAAAATCAATGAATCTATTCACCAAGCATACAAATTTAAATGATAAAATCCCCTAACCAAAATTTAGTACGCTACTAAAGACGTCACAAACATTAAATAATCAAAATTTATGACTCGATTCTTCGGAGTTGTGGTCCCGTAACCACTATTTTTGACACCACTAAAAATCGAGCTGTTACAACTCTCCCTCCCTTAGGGAAATTTCATCCCGAAATTTCTTGCCAACAAACAGGTTAGGATACCGTGCTCTCATTGAAGCCTCTATCTCTCATGTAACTTCTTCTAACCCGTGGTGATTCCATAAGATCTTTACCAATGGTACCTTTTTGTTTCATAACTCCTTTATCTCACGAGTAAGAATTTTAATCGGTTCCTCTAAATACGATAAATCCGGCTGAATCTCAATTTCAGTGGGTGTAATCAAATGAGAAGAATCTGATTTGTACTGTCTCAACATCGAAACATGAAATAGTTGTGATTCCTCCGATGGTAAAGTCAGCTTATAAGCTATAAGACTAACCCTCTCTAGGTTCTCATATAGCCCAATAAACCATATCTTAACACCTTCCAAGGTGAAACTATCAAGAAGACTCGGTCTCCGATGGTAAATTCTATATCCTTCTTCTTCAGATCTGCGTAAGACTTCTGTCGATCAAACGTGGCTTTTAAATAGTCACGGATTACTTGGACTTTGTCTTCAGTCTCATGTACCAAGTCGGTACCAATCATCTTAGGCTCGCTCAATTCTGACCAATATAGAGTTGTTCAGTATTTTCTACCATATAGTACCTCAAACTGTGCCATTTTAATGCTGGCCTGATAAATGTTATTATAAGAAAATTCTACTAATGGTAGGTACCTCTCCCAACTACCCTCAAACACAAGAATATAACATCTTAACATGTCCTCCAAGGTTTGTATCACTCGCTCAGACTGACGATCTGTCTATGGATGATATGCAGTGTTGAAATTCAACTTGAGTCCCAAAGCTTCATGTAACTTACCCCAAAATCTCGAGGTAAAACGTGGATCCCTGTTAGAGATGATAGATATCGATACCCCTACAGTCACACAATCTTAGATACATACAACTCAGCCAACTTTTCTAATGGAAAATCTGCTCGAATAGGAATGAAGTGAGTTGACTTAGTCAATTTGTCAACTATAACCCAGATTGAATCTTTCTTCCTCGATGTCACCAGTAATCCTGTAACAAAGTCCATTGTGACTTGTTCCCATTTCCACTTAGGAATAGTGATAGGCTGCAACAATCCAGATGGTACCTGTTGCTCAGCCGTTACTTGCTGACACACCAGACATCTAGTTACGAGCTCAGAGATTTCCTGTTTCATACCTGGCTACCAGTACATCTTCTTCAGGTCATTATACATTTTTACACTTCCCGAGTGAATGGAATAAGTGTTGCTGTGAGCTTCTATTAGAATGTCTCATCTCAGGTTTGATTCATTAGGAACACACACTCTGCCTCTAAAATACAACATTCTATCCGTATCAATTGTGAATCCTGTGGTGGCATCACTCTGCATCTGTTCTTTTCTAGCCACAAGCTTCGGATAATTTTTTTATGACTCTCGAATCTGTTGTAAAAATAACGGTCTCATCCTGAGCTTAGCAGTGACAAAACCATCACTCCCTAATAACAAGTGAGGATTCCTTGCTCTCAAAGCAAATAATGAATTTCAGCTCAGGGCATCCATAACAACATTTGCTTTCCCCGGATGATAGTCAATCACAAGATCATAATCCTTCAATAGCTCCAACCATCAGCATTGTCACAAATTCAACTCCCTCTACGTCATCAAGTACTTCAAGCTCTTATGATTAGTGTATACGTGGCACCTCTCACCATACAGATAGTGACGCCAAATCTTCAATGCAAAGACAATGACAACTGACTCTAAATCATGAGTCGGATAGTTCTTGTCATGTGAATTTAATTGTCGGGAGGCATAAGCTATTACTTTTTCAACTTACATCAACACACAACCCAAACCATTCAAAGACGCATCGCTATAAACCATAAATTCCTTTCCCAATTCAGGTTACGTCAATATTGGAGCTTCTGTTAACATTTTCTTAAGCTGATCAAAAATCTGTTGACACTTCTCTATCCAAACAAACTGTATGTTCTTCTATAGCAACTTTGTCAATGGCAAAGCTATGATGGAGAAATCTTTCACAAACCAATGGTAGTAACTTGCCAATCCTAGAAAGCTACACACATCAGTAACGTTCTTCGAAACCTTTCAATCGAGGATAGCTAAAATTTTGCTTGAATCAACCCGTATTCCTTCTACGGATACCACATGCCCCAAAAATCCAACTTCTCAAAGCCAGAATTCGCATTTGCTGAATTTTGCATACAACTATTTTTCTCACAAGATATGTAATACCTCCCTCAAATGCTGAGTATGCTATAACTCTGTTCTAGAATAAATCAGTATGTCATCGATAAATACAACCATAAATTATCTAACTGAGGCTAGAACACTCGGTTCATCAAATCCATAAATGTTGCTGGGGTGTTAGTAAACCCGAACGACATTACCAAAAACTCATAATGTCCATACCTGGTTTTGAATGTTGTTTCCATCATGTTGCAATCTTTCACTCACATCTGATAATAACCTGACTGCATATCTATCTTGGAAAATAAAGTTGCACCTTTTAATTGATCAAATAACTCGTCAATACGAGGTAACGGTATTTGTTCTTGACTGTTACCTTATTTAAGTGTCTGTAATCTATGAACATTCTCATTGAGTCGTCCTTCTTCACAAATAACACTGGCGTACCTCAAGGCGACACATTCGGTCGTATAAAGCCTCTGTTTGACAACTCTTACAACTGAGCCTTTAATTTTTTAACTCTTTTGGTGCCATTCTATATGGTGGAATTGAGATCGGTGTGGTGCCTGGTAATAGATCATTACCAAACTCTACCTCCCTGATCGGTGGAAAACTCGACAATTCTTCTAAAACACATCTATAAACTCGTTTATTATCAGTACTTGTTTCAATTCTGTCCCTAAAACTCGTGAGTCAAGTATATATGCCAGAAATGCTTTGCAGCTTTTACTGATAATTTTTTGTACTGAGATAGCTGAGATAATTTTGGATTCACTGCTAATCTACCAGACGCAACCGTAATCACTTCACTTGTTGGGCTTTTCAAATTAATCTTTCTTCATTTGCAGTTCACTACTGCATCATAGAACACATAATACTCTTAACCTAATTATTCAATTTTCTTTTTACGTATTAAGCTCATTGCCCTTAGCATGTACCCCTTTAATAAACTTGCTACCATATCAATTTCTTATTAACTTATTAGGTCATGCAACTTATAGCCATATTTTTCTATTCCATTATTAACCTTTTAATTAAATTTCTTATTAACTCCCACTATAATCATAGTTTTATAAGACCTGGTCACACGAAAAATCTACATAAACCAATTAGCATCAAGGTGCTAAGCACGAAAGCAACAGAACTCTAAATATACATGAGAGTCTCTAAAGAGGTAGTGTGAGCCTAATGATCCACAATACATGCCCAACCAAGCGGTAAGTAATAGAGCTTTAGGAATAATCACATAACTCTAGAATCCCACATAACACCTATACAAAACTTTTGTAAAATCATGAGACCCTAATAAGCATGCTAATAGTATCCTAACCTTTCTACTAAGTTTACACGGGCTTACAAGCAATCATAATCATGGGTATGGACGTGTTTTGAGTGTCAAAACCTTTTTTTTGGAAATGGAATTTGATGTATGAGATTCCTTTTTAAACCCATCTTTGGAACTAGCTTTTAACTTTGTAATTAAAAAATATAATTTCCTTGTTGAACAAAAATACTATATGGAATGTGAAAGCTTTTTACAATGAAGGTTTTTAAAAAATAATTGAGGAAATAGGTCATTTTTTAATTTATGGAAAGAGGTTGATTTTGGTATATGTGGCAAAAACGCTCCTTGCAGGCAACGTTTTCTGCTATCATGGTAGGTGAGAGGGAGGAAGTGTGTGTTTTAGGATGATCTTTCAATGAGCCTATGGGATTTTTTGTTAACTAACTTAAGAAGGCATGTCGTGCCACAACTCGTTATATACATCATTTTTGATAGGGCACTCGAAATACATGTTGTGATTGATTGACATGGAAGCTTATAAGATCATGCACACCATAGAATTTTTTCAAAACATCTTGTGCAGGGCACCTACTGCCATGTTGCCTATTGGATGAGTACTTAGTGAAAGAGTGTTCAGCAGGGCACGCTTTTATCTATGTGTCCATTTGATCGCGCTATGAACGTCACAGTAAATATGTGCAAGCGTACACTACCGATGCAAGTATAGTAGACAGAAGTGAATCTGTCGAATATCGATCCCACAGAGATGGTTGTTTATGTTTAAATCTGTCGAAGCAATTTGAGTTAAAATGAAAAGAACTGTTAAGAGTAATGTCAACGCAAGCTGGTTAAAACTACATAGGTTAAGAGTTAAATCTTATTAGTGCAAATGTCAGAGTAAATTAATAGAAAATGGATTGATTGTTGAGATGTTGTAATGTAAATTCAGAAATATAAAAGAAATAGATCAAGTGTAAAGAATTGGATAGGATCACTAACTTCACAAGTTGGCAACGCTAAATATGACTACAAGGTAACTAATAGATGAATTGTCATCATAATTATGTTCTAATGAGATCTTACTGCTATCAAACTATCTGTTTAACAAAGACCCAATGACCGCGTTTGAAACGTCAGAGTGATTGTGCAAGCGAACGCACGTAGATATAAGTATAGTTGATAGAAATTCTATCAGATATCGATCCCACGAGGAAATGGGTTCTTGATGTTTAAATGTCGGAGCAACTAATATTGAAATTAAGTAAAATGTGAGTAATGATGTAATTACGTCAGATCTGCACACTAAAATAGTCAATATTGTCAACGCAATCAGAGTTAAATGTCAATGTACTAAAAGTAAATCAAATGTGTTGAGTGTTGAATGCTGAATATTTAAGTGCATGAAATGTAAATATGATCAAGTGAAAAGGATTGGAGTGGATCACTAGTTTTGCTTAGTCGCAATGCTGGATGCACCAACAAGGTATTGTATAGATGAAATGTCACAGCAATATAATGCACCAATGAACTCTTACAAATAACAATATTCCATTTACTTGAGACTTAAGTACCCACAATCACTCCACCTCTCGGTGCGAGCAACATTTTGCAATTAAGAACAAGTAACTAGAATCTCTTCTAGTCCCAAGCAACTCTCGTTGTCTTACTTGTTAACCTAACTTGTCATTGCATCTCTCGATGTTGGTAAACTGTAAAGCCGCTCTCATGTTTGATGCTCTTAGATCCAAGAATAAACTAATAAAAAGAATTAAATAAGAGTCAAAGTTATCTAACAATGAAAGATACTATTGTATTCATTCAATTGTCATTAGAATCCATCAGCGTAAAAGAAGGACTAAAGAATACAATCGAAGCTTACTATCTCTAGACTACTAGGACTATTTTAATTGTTCCTCTTGCTTTGAATCAAGCACCTCTCATCAGAAGTGGTTGCTCCCTTGCTCCATCAGTTCACCATTCCAACTAAAGTCTCTAAATCACTTAGAAATTGCAAAATTTAATCTTCTACCTCTTGATTTCTTTCTCCTCTTCTTTCCTCTATTTATAGCCTTCAAGAAATTGCAAATTTCCTCCATTCTCAGATCCAACTGCTTTGTACAGCTATAAAAGTTTTTTATTGACATCTACGCAAATCTGATTTGTTTACTAGACTGTTGCAGAATGTCGGTGCAAATAATAATTTGCGACGACAATTTGTCGCATTCTGGACCAACTTGTGGCCGCAACTCTGAATTGCTTCAAGAATGATAGATCTCATATTTTCTCAGATCCAGATCTAATTACAACTGGCAAAGTTAGTTAAATTCTAGCTATGCACTCACGCAGATTTGGCGTGATCTTTATAAATCTGCAGATTGTCGTTGCATCTTTGGTCGCGATCTGAAATCTTTAATTGCAACGACAACGTGTGAAATTCTCGCTATGGTGCTTCCAGATGTACTTGTGGCTTGAATTCACTCAAACAATGTAAAGATTTCTATGTGTCGACATCTCTGGCCACATTTCCAAGCTGTACTTGTGGCTCCATTTTGAATTCTTTTTAGCCTTGATCTACTAAGATACGTCCTTACGTTGACAATTTTTAGACGCAATATATATATATATGCTATATGTGGCGACATTAGTGCACAAAAAGAGATAAAATAACAAGAATTTAAACCAAATAATAATGAGTTAGAAAACATAAAAACTAAGTATGAAATGTCTATTATGCATGCTAAATATACTACAAAAGAGATAATTAATACACAAATTTAGGAAGAAAATCAGTGTCATTTCTAATGCTATCATACCCCCAAACTTGAGTTTTTACTTGTCCTCAAGTGAACAAAATTTAGCAAAGGCACAATCAAAACGTGTCACCAAAATTATTATTCTCACAACTTGAATTTTCTGAAATCCTAATGCACAAATTGTATTTACATGATAGATTAATGCTTCGACAATTTATAGGCATGAACAATTAAAAATTACAACTTCATAAATGTTAGTATCATGCATTGAATCCTAATCTTCCTTGAACCAATACAACATTTATCATAATTTTTTTTCTTCTTTTTCTTTTTCTTTTTCTTTCTTGTTACGTGATCGAGAGATGCCATTACATTACTATACCCTTATTCCGGGGCAGTAACGATGGGTTGCAATAAACCCTCAGAAGGTATATAATTGCGTCGAAACACACTCTTATAGTGACAGCCTTTGGCTAAATGATTTTTCTAAACCTGCAGCGGAGTGTTCTCCCTTGGAAAGTCACAATGCACTCACATTGGAGTGTCTGTTTATTAATTTATGTCGTTGCAACTGATAAGTTAGTTCAAGATTCAAACATTCATACTATCAATTTATTACTGAAGCAATTTCGATCATTCATTAAAAAATAGAAGACTCACTATTCATTCATATTCATCCAATTTTCACATCAGCATCCCAAACAATTCAAGATTTACACATAAAAAAATTGTGGTCACATATTTTCTTGTAACTTTTCATACTTTCATTGAACTAAAGAAACCAGTCAATTCTCAAAAATATGGGTGCAATTGCATTTCCATTTCACACAAATTCCCCCAAACTTAAAGTGTGCATTGTCCCCAATGCACTGACATTAATAAATATATATATGGAAATGCAATGACAATGTAGATGCAGCGACAATAAAAATGCAATGACATTAATAATGCAGGGACAATTATACTACAATTACATGATATGCATGTAAACTAAACTAAGTGCTAAAAAAATAAAAACTAACTCAGTGTGCTGCAATGGAAGATGTGGCTGGATTGGTCTTTCTTTTCATGCGCTTCTATTCCTCATGTTGCTTTTTGTCTTTGGTACACTTCCTCCTTCGTTCCTTTGGCTTGGCCGGACCTGTGGGTTGCTTCTCAACAGCAGGCATCACAGCCTCCGCCTGACTCGCTTCAAGTGGTGCCAAATCATCAGATGATGCATCCACAAGTTCAGGTACGGTGACAAATTCCTCAGCCGAATTTGTTGCGACATCAGGTCATTCTCTTCTTTCTTCTTTTACTTTTGTTTGAGCTTCACATGATCTATGGACTGCTCCTCAGTTTCTATCTCTGCTCTAGCATCATCAACTACTTCATTCGTTGATCTAGTATAGACCATTATCGCCCAAAGGTTTTCATCAGCAGCTTCCGCCTAACTCGCTCCATCTTACGCCAAGCCTTCAGTTATTGTACTCACAATTTTAGGTGCAGCGATAAATTTCTCAGCTAAATTTGCCTCGACATCTATTTTTTCATCTTTTTCTTCCTCCACATGAACTTCCTCCATTTTTAGCATTAAGTTAGTAGGTGCAGTACAGCTGTACAAAATTACGTTGACAATGGAATCCTATTGCGCCGACAATAGTGTTTACTTATTCCTCAATTGGTGCAGACACAATATGTGTTTCTTCTTTTTCAAGTGCTTCGTACTCTTTTATTCTTCACACGTTCCTAAAAAATTTCCACTCTTTCTTGCGTTTTTTCCAATTCTGCAACTTCATAATTACAGATATAGGCATCAAAATTATGCTTTCATTGAAATCACATAATGCCTTTCTAATATACCGATCACCAATGGAATAAGGTATTAAGAAGCTCTCGGGATCCTTGAATTCTTGGAGCAATTTAATTGTCATGATAGTGCACCCTTCAGTAAGTGTGATTGCTTCAACATCTCCCAATCTTTTCTTCTTTGACAATATGTCTTCAAGTTTCTGAGGCTGTTTTGCTACAGCATTTGTGGCAACAAAGTGATTTGATTCTGTCACCGTAATATTTTGTTTAACCTTTTTAGCTGCAGTTTGCTTTTCAGATTGCATTGACATCTTTCCATTGTTGAGATTTGAATTATCTTCTTTTGTTGTATCATCTGTAACAACTTCATTTAGTTGAGTTTCACTTCTAGGAATGATTTCCTCATCATGCTCTTGCCCTTATGATATCGAATTCTCAATATCAATCGACAAAGTTTCTTGTAGTCGCAAATTTATTGCGCTCACAATCTAGCCAAATTGATATTCTAGATCTCGTATGGATTCAACATGATTCTGAAGCACAACATCAATCTTGGCTATATATTATCTCAGTAAATTTTCAATTGATGAAAACTCTGATGCTTCGTCTTGATGGATATTTTTCCTTGACAAAGGTTGATCATAATTGGGCAATGTCCACTCGAATCTAACATCATTGTCTATACTTCCAAGGTCTTGATTGTTCCAACAAAATTAGGATGTTGCTCCCACCCTGGCGAGTAAGTGTTGGAATATGGATTTTCATTTCGATAGAAATTCCCCTTGTGGTACACATTTCCTAAATTTAATGGGCATTTTTCAAACTCATGGTTGCCCCCACAGTAATTACAAATTGTCACTTCAAATTCCCATTCTGCAACAACTGTAGCATTCTGCATATTAGTCAAAGAAGATACCTGTGCTGTTATGGCATCAAGCTCCATTTCTACAGTATCACTCATGTCAGTCCAAAATCTTCAGGTTCTATATACCTCATTCCTAGCCATATTTTAGTAAAATAATGTAAAAGTAAACAACAAAAAGGAAACAAGTTAGTGACGAATAAAACTTAGATAATATAGAATAAATCACATTTGAAACGTCACAGCGATTGTGCAAGCGAACACACGTCGATGCAAGTATAGTTAATAGAAAATTCTATCAGATATCGATCCCACGAGGAAATGGGTTCTTGATGTTTAAATGTTGGAGCAACTAATACTGAAATTAAGTAAAATGTGAGTAATGATGTCAGTGTAATTACGTCAGATTTGCACACTAAAATAGTCAATACTGTCAATGCAATCAGAGTTAAACGTCAATGTACTGAAAGTAAATCAAATGTGTTGAATGTTGATTGCTAAATATTTAAATGCACAAAATGTAAATATGATCAAGTGAAAAGAATTGGAGTGAATTACTGATTTCGCTAAGTCGCAACGCTGAATGCACCGACAAGGTATTATATAGATGAAATGTCACAGCAATAACGCAACAATGAACTCTTACCAATAACAATCTTCCATTTACTTGAGACTTAAGTACCCATAATCACTCCACCTCTCAGTACGAGCAACATTGTGCAATCAAGAATAAGTAATTAGAATCCCTTCAAGTCCTAAGCAACTCCCGTTGTCTTACTTGTTAACCTAACCTATCACCGCATCTCTCGATGTCGATAGACTGCAAAGCCACTCTCGGGTTTGATGCGATTAGATCCAAGAATAAACAGATAAAAAGCATTAAATAAGAGTCAAAGTGATCTAACAATGAAAGATACTCTCGTATTCATTCAATTATCATTAGAATCCATCAGCGTAAAAGAAGGATTAAAGAAAACAATCGAAGCTTACTATCTCTAGACTACTAGGACTATTCCTTAATCTTTCCTCTTGCTTTGCATCAAACACCTCTCGTCAAAAGTGGTTGCTCTCTTGCTCCATCAGTTCATCGTTCCAGCTAAAGTCTCCAAATCACACAGAAATTGAAAAATTTAATCCTCTACCTCTTGATTTCTTTCTCCTCTTCTTCCCTTTATTTATAGCCTTCAAGAAATTGAAGATTTCCTCCATTCTCAGATCCAACAGCTTTGTACAGCTATAAAAGTTTGTTATTGACAACTACGCATATCTGATTTTTTTACTGGATGGTTGCAGAATGTCGGTGCAAATTATAATTTGCGATGATAATTTACCGCATTTCTGGAGCAACTTGTGGTCACAACTTTGAATGGCTTCAAGAATGATAGATCTCATCTTTTCTCAGATCCAGATCTAATTACAGCTGTCAAAGTTAGTTAAATTCCAGCTGTGCACTCACGCAGATCTGGTGTGCTCTTTATAAATCTGTAGATTGTCGCCGCATCTCTGGTCATGATCTGAAATCTTTAATTGCGGCGACAACATGTGAAATTCCTACGCTGGTGCTTCTAGATGTGCTTGTGGCTTGAATTCACTCAAATAAAGTAAAGATTTCTATGCGTTGACATCTCTGGCCACATTTCCAAGCTATACTTGTGGCTGCATTCTGAATTCTTTTTAGCCT
This sequence comes from Gossypioides kirkii, assembly GCA_005610355.1. Lineage (NCBI taxonomy): Eukaryota > Viridiplantae > Streptophyta > Magnoliopsida > Malvales > Malvaceae > Gossypioides > Gossypioides kirkii. Next base: position 13,825,933 of record CP032255.1, read on the forward strand.
TAATGTACTGAGATGCGTCCTTGCATTGACAATTTTTAGACGCAATATATATACTATATGTGGTGACATTAGTGCACAAAAGAGACAATGAGTTAGAAAACATAAAAACTAAGTATGACATGTCTATTATACATGCTAAATATGCTACAAAAGAGACAATTAATACACTAATTTAGGGAGAGAATCAGTGTCATTTCTAATGCTATCACTCAAGTACTCACAATTACCATACTTTCCAGTGCTAGTAATGCTTTGTACTCAAGAACAAGTGGCCAGAATTCCTTCTTGCCTCAAGCAACTTTTGTTGTCTTGTTTGCTAATCTAACTTGTCACCGCACCTTCCAGTGACTGTGACTGCAATCGCACTTCCGTGGTAAAAACAGTTAAATCCAAATATAAACAAATGAGAAGAATTGAGTAGAATTCAAAGTAAATCTAACATTAATAGATACTTCCATATACAATCAATAGTCAATAGAATTCACCGACATTTAACATGGATTAAAGAATGAAGTTGAAGCATGCTATTCCTAGTCTACTAGAATTCTCCCTTAATCGCTCCTCCTGCGTCACACCTAGCACTTCTCATCAGAAGTAGTTGCTTCCTTGTTGCATCAGGTCACCTTCCTCCGAGATCAAGCTTCCATGGCAGCTGTCTTTGAGAATGAATGAGAGAAATTATAGATATAAATTCTTCACAACTTGATTTTTATCTTCAGTTTCTTCCTTCTATTTATATCACTGGCAATTGCAGATCTTCCTCCCTTTTCAGATCTAACTCTTTTTTGCAGTTGTAAAAGTTTGTTATTGCCAGCTATGCACTCACACAGATCTGATTTGTTCATTAGGTAGTTGCAGATTGTCACGACATTGCTGGGCGCAAATTATTATTTTAATTTGCTGCGACAACTTGTCATTCTCCTGTGCTGGTGCTTCTAGATATGTTAGCAGCGTAAAATCCCTAATAAAATGTAGAAGCATTTATGTGATGACATATTTGACCGTAATTTTGGATCAAACTTGTGACTGCAACTCTGAATGCTTTCCTACTCTGATCTTCCCAGGTGGATTTTTGTGCTGACAACTTTAGACGCAAAACTAGTACTAAATACAGTGACATTATTAGCATAAAAGAGATAAAATGAAAGAAAGCAAGATCAAACAACACTGAGTTAGAAAATGCAAATACTAAGTATGAAATGTTAAAAATGTATGCTAAATATGATACAAAAGGAACAAATTATACACTAATTTAAGGAGAAATTAAGTGTCATTTTTAATGCTATCACTACCACACCCTATAAAAAAGTCCTATTTTACAAAATTGAAAAATAATGGTCTAATCCCATAATTTTTCTTTCAAATCGGCATATATGCCTAATTCTTCCAAAATAAAAGAATGAAAAATTAAAGGATTTTAACCTTTATTAATTTTCCTTCCAAATATAAGAGTAAATAATTTTTTTTATTTAAATCTTTATCTCTAAAACTTATTTCCTTTTTTTTGTGGCATTCATACCATATAAAATAAAAGTAAATAATTTTTTTCCTCGTTCCCCTTTTTCATTCATCACTTTTACAAAATTGAAAAATAATGGTCTAATCCCATCATTTTTCTTTCAAATCGGCATATATGCCTAATTCTTCCAAAATAAAAGAATGAAAAATTAAAGGATTTTAACCTTTATTAATTTTCCTTCCAAATATAAGAGTAAATAATTTTTTGTAAATAATTTATTTTATTTAAATCTTTATCTCTAAAACTTATTTCCTTTTTTTGTGGCATTCATACCATATAAAATAAAAGTAAATAATTTTTTTCCTCGTTCCCCTTTTTCATTCATCACTTTTTCCCTTTCCCTTTTCTTTTCTTTTCTTTTTACTTTTCAAGCATAAGTTAATGTTCTATGTGCTAGTTTTGATCCTATCTACTTAAAACAATGGTCATGGATCACTATTTTTCAACAAAGTGTACACTTTTTCTCAATTCTATATTTATGGAGAGGTGAACTTTGAGGGTTTCTTTACCCTTTATTATAGTCGTCACTGCTTCCTTTTAATTTTCTTCAATTTTCAATTGATTCATGTTTCCCCTATCTATGTTGTCTTCATTTGCTTCCCTTATTTTCATCTTGTGGTTTTAATTTCTCCTTCAATCACCTTTTCCCCCTCAACCTTAATTTTAGGCGATTTCATTTGGCTAATGGAGAGGTAGATGATTCATATATTTTGGTGAGTGTTTTGGAATCGTTGCATGTAGATGATTCATTGTATTTGGGAATTTAGAGGTACACTAAACCACTACTCTAAATTTCGAGTGAAAGTGTTCTCGCAACTATGACTAAATGTGAAATAGTATGCTTGTGAAATTGTGAACATATATGAGACACTGTGACATATTCTATAAGCTTATGATTACTATTGTGAAAGTGAATATGGGGATATGTTATTCATGCCATGTAACAGTAATTATGTGGGTATGTTTTCCATGCCATGTGATAATATTATATTATACTAATAATGTAAATTTGTAGTGAATATATGCGGAAAATAGGTAAGTAATTATGTGCTAATAATGTGGATATTTTGACCTTGTGACTTTATGAGACTATTGGATATATTTGGCATGCCATAGGATTTTTAGTACTCACCTTTGTGTTGAGATATATGGGGCGTTGAGGCCTAGGAACTATTTTTGGAGAGATAAGGGAATGTGTGCTTAGCTCCATTCATCGGGATATGTATGTGTGGTGTTTTTGGAGAGTGTTAGATATATGATTCACTTATGGGACATTTTCGACTCTATGAGTCATATGTGGTGAGTTTGGAGATCCGCATATTCGATGTGTGGTGATAGATTCCACTTTATGTTTCATAATCTTAAGAGCCAATTTATCATAAAATATGACTGAATGTGATTATATGTGATTAATATCTATTGTAAATTATACTTAAATATCCATGTGATTAAAGAGTAAAAGAATTCATGAAAGATGTTCAAAAGAATGAAATATGACACTAGAGTTAATGATGCTAAGGATATGTTATATGTCTATTTGTTGATGCATATTGACTTGTTTATGTAATAGTTATTCTGAGCATTCATTGAGCTTGTTAAGCTCACCCACTCCTTTTTAACCATTGAAGATACATAATGCTAGTGTGAGCAGTGTGGTCTCAAGGAGTGATCCAAGCTAAGCTTTTTAGTTACTATAAGTAGGTGTTTATCTTTTTTTTAAATTGTGGGAACAAAAGGCAACATGGTAGATTTTATGTCCATTTTTGCTATGATTTTTACTTGTTTGTATGCCTATTATGCTTGATGATATGTGGAATTAAATTATGATGTTTGACACTATTATTTGAGATGTTTTGATGCTTATATTGTGATGTATTTGTTGCATGATGTTTAGGACTTGTCTAGAATGATTTATGTGCTGATATATGTTGTATTTTTAAGGTCTGGAACAAATGTATCGATATTTCAGTTTTAAAAACTATACCTCTGAAACTTTCTAAGTGCAGGAAGTCAATTTTGCTTGTCGATATTGAAATTTTATTATGAGTATCGATACTCGGAGTGAAATTATCGATACTTGTCTTGAAGTTCCGATATGTTTCGACAGATGGGTTTTTAATTCAAGAAACAATAAGCTAATTTGGTATTGATTTTCCAAGCGATATCGATACGGCTTGTGAGAATTATCGGTACCTTCTATTTATTATCAATACTTACGTGGTTGTGTTGGGAAAATTTGCTAAGTAGTCCTAATGCATGCTTAATACCTATTTTATGTTATTTAATGAATACTTAACATGATATATCAACAAAAAGGGAATGTATGACTTGTAATATGTATGAACACTATAGTAATGAAAGGAAAAAAAGTTACATGCGTATTAATATGCCAATATGAGATGAACATGATGTAAGACGGTGGTATGGCATCCTAATATTCGGGCCTAGCAACCGAGTCGGGTATAGGGTGTTACATTATTCATCATTTTCTAATTTATCAAATTAAAACCCTAAATTCTCTCTATATATTTATCCTAGTTTTCTATTAAAATTCTTTGTTTCAAAACTCTTTTAAGCCTTTAAGTTTTATTGAAAAATAATTTTAAAGTTTTTTAAAATTTAATCAAGTCCTTATCAATTGTTCTTCTCTAACATGTTGAATTTTGAGTCAGTAGATCATTGAGTTTTTTTTATCAAGATTGACCGTTGTAAGTGATTGGATCGAGCTTGAACGAACGGTAATTGCTTGAGACCCTAGAAAACTCAGGTGTGTTTTGTTTTACACAAACTCAAATCAAAATTCAAATCTTCCCAGTCACACACGGCCTACCACACAAGCGTGTGGCCTTCCCTTATGGATCACACGACCTCACACACGACTGTGTCCCTCTGCCAATTCCCCTTACCCGTGCTTCACACATGGCCTGGTCACATGGCCATGTGGCTCCTACACCCCACCTATTTAAATTGCACACTACTTGGGGCTTCACACACGGTTTGGTCACACGACAGTATGGCCTTGAAGAAAACTTTTTCAGTTTTATCCTAAATTTTATTATTTTATTCAATGAGTCTCTGATTAGGTTTTTAATGGAATTTATAAAATTAGATTACGCAATTACGTCTGGATTCAGAATTGACTAACGAGATATATGGATTAATGAATTTATAATTATGATTACTCATAATTGATTGGTTGAACCATGAATAGATTTGTGTATAGATATCTTATTAAATGATTTGTATGCCATGAATGTTTGACATATTGAAATTTTAATTGAGTTGTGGATGCTATTGATTTGCAAAAGGGGTAGAATATCAAATATTACATTGTTCGAATGCTACCGAATTGGTTGCAATGCTCTGCATGAGATGGGATGTCACAAACCAAGTTTGGGTCTAGAAGTTTCGAGGGTAATTGAGGTATTTTAGCTCAAAATGTGTTTGAAAAATCAAAGCATGATAAACTGGAAATGTTTCCATTTATGGCTTTTAGGGAATTAAACCAATTTATGAAAATAATTTACGAAAGGCTTTCATTTTAAAGAAAATATACCAAGTTTTAAAATCAACCTAATTTATTCCCTTTAAACCCTACTTTTTTCGTTTAAAAAAAAAAGAAAAACATTCTTCATCTTTTACATGTGTCACCCATTAAAAAGGAAAAATCCCAAACTTTCATAAAAACACCATTGATTTTACCTTTGCTCAACTTGTGGGTTTTCCATATTTTCAATCAAACTATCATTTCTTCATCAAAAAATGAATTTTCCTATTATTTTTTATTAATATCAAGCCTTTTGAACTAAGTTTTTATTCATTAAAACAATACTTTTTGATAATTGATGAAAATTGGGCCGTTAATGGTGAAATTCGGGATTCTACATAAAAATGATGTTTCAGAGTGTTTTTCAACTTTTAGGCATTGATTAGAAGGTTTTTAAACTTTCCCTAAAGTTTCATTAAAAGATTCTAAGGTTTTAATGAGTTTTCATGAAAAGTGTTTATTTTATGTAGAAATTTTGGTAATTTTGTGTACTTTGAAGGTTAAAAATCAATCGTAAATGATCAATTAGAAGAATGAAATTAGTTATAGGCAAATAGGATAATTAGAGATTTAGATAATTGAGTTTCAAATTTGCTATGTCGAAAGTTTTGATTCCAAGAGGAACTAGCTTAAGCTTGCGTTTTGGTTGATTAGATATTTGGAATAGCCTAAACCCCTATCTTAAGTTCTGAGTGTAAGCTTTCTTATTCCCCTCATTTAATTTGAAAAATATGTTATTAGGTGAATAATTGTGGAATAACTATTATGATGTGATATTGTGACATGCGACATATATTGTAATAGCTCTTGTGAACGTGTTAGTTGTGGGCATACTAAACATGTTGAATCATAGTGTTGATGTTGTGTTAGCAATATAAATGTACAGTGAAAGTGTGTAGAAAATGGTAAGTACATATGTGTTGAATTGTAGAATGTGATGCTGATGTGATAGATGAAGTAAGTGAATATTGGTAAGTGGTATGTGATAATCTGGTTTTTAATGTGTTCATATGCAAATGGATAAGTAATGGCATAACGAGCATAGTTGTGGCACTTAAATCACATTAAATGTGGATCCGATAAGTGTGCTATGTGTACAAAATGTGATGTGATTTGATGTTATTGGATAGAGATTAAGCATATAAGAACAATAATTAATTGTATGTTTGAGGATACTTTGGCCTTGTGATCTCATGAAATCGTTGGATATAGTTGGCATGCTATAGGATTGTGAGTACACTCCATTATGTTTTGTGTTTTGGGTAATGAGGCCCTAGGACAGATCGAAAAGATAAGGAAATGTCGAGCTAAGCTCCATTTGTTGGGACATGTTGTTCTATTAGTGAGTGTTTAGTTTTATGATACACTTATGGGATATGTTAGACTCTTTGAGTCATTAGTGGGATGGAGATCCATTTATCCAATGTGTGGTAATAGAGCCCACTTTTATGTTTCATGTTTTCAAGTTGCCAAATTATCATTAATTGATTAATACATGAAAATGTTGCGTATAAATGCATGTGAATTTATAAGCTAGATTTGTTGATCATTAAAGCATGAGAACGTTGTTTTTTCTTGATCAATTATCGTTAAATAAATTATATATGTATAAGAGCTTAGTGTAATTGCATGTGAAAGAATATGCTAGTTTTATGATTTAATGAAGCGTGAATGTTATTTTGACTTGGTTATAATACGATTGTGAATGTGTTGTAGTATGCTCTTGTCTAAGCTTTGATGGTGTGTATACTTTGTGGTTATTTCGACATTCACTGAGCTTGTTTAAGCTCACCCACTCTTTCTAACCATTATAGATATTAGTGTTTGCAGTGTTAGCAGTGCGAGATTCCAAGGAAGTAATCCAATTTTTGATAATTTTTATGTTGAGGTTTAATGTTATTAATGCATGATGAATTGGTACATGTTTGATTGTGTTAAATGCTTTGTTTTGATGTAATTTTTATTGATTTCTATAGAGGTATCGATATTCGAGCATATGTATCGATACCTCCATGTTAAAATGAATGTGCAGGAAAATAGTAGCTCATTTTGGTATCGATACCAATTCTTAAGTATCGATACTCTGGGTGAAAATATAGATACTTTTTTCCATGTTTCGATAATTGGATGGGTTCTTATTTTTGCAGAGAAATTGAATGCTAAAAAGGTATTGATTTTCTAAACAGTAAGAAATATTGATACCATCGAATGTGCATCGATACCTACGTGATTGTCTTCACAAATTTGTTAAATGGTTACCAAGCATGTGTTTTAATTAATTGTAATGTCGAGAAATGCTTATTTAGTCGTGAACACCTCTATAAATTAATAAGTTGTAGAAAAATCAACATTGTTTGAATGTTTTCTGTGTAAGTATGAGTCTTGATGTTGATGTGACATATTGTTACCCGGGTCCGACGACCAGGCCGGGTATAGGGTGTTACATGGGATGTTGTGATCGAAGGAAGTGTTTGACAGTATAATTGCATTTAATTGTGTGTTGTGTATCCATAGCAAAAGAAGATTCCAATTGCATTTGTTTTATCGTACAGGCACAACCCTTTAACAGCTTTTATCTGCGAGTATGTTGTGCTTCCACGGCCATTGGGTGTGAAAACTGTAAATTATTGGTGGTATTTAGTCCATAAATTGGTGTGATTGGTGGAGGGATTCTAGGGAACTCCCATTATGGAGTGTAGCAATGGGGTAGGATTGTTGATTGTTAAATGAAATGTTAAAACGATTGTTGCATGGCATACTGTGCATACTAATTGAAAAGTACATATTGAAATGATTGAATTGTTAAATGTGCGTATGTCTTTTGTGAAAATTATAATGATTTGTTAGCTGAATTCATCTGATAAACTACTAATGATCGTTAATGGTCGCTTGATTAAGTAGCAAACTCGATTTACTGTATTGATTTGATTGATATGTGAAACTGTTTGTTTTTATTGTTGAGAATCTAATGTTGAATTGGTTTACTATAAAAGGACTCACACTGAGCATTTATAGCTTACTCACTTTATTTTCCTTCTTTTTAGATAATCCAATGGATTAGAACGTAGAATCGACTTGCGAAGGGTTTCGACTTGTTCTCACAAATGGATTGTTATTAGTTATTACTATTACTATTACTACTATCGTTTAATCTTATTGTAAACTATGATATGGGAAAACATTTTAATTACATAAATTAAGACGCATTTCATTAATTATTATGAATGGGGATTTATATAGACAAAATAGTTTATACTTAATATATATTACTGATAGTGATTTTAGAATGTTGTTTATTTATTAAGTATTTTAAACGGGTTGATTTATTATACAAAAGATTATTGATTTATTTTCTAATGCTAAAATTAATGTTAGTTTTAAATTCATAAAATCGAGATAATCACTTGTATAAAACAAGTTTATTATTGAAAATTGATTTGTAAAAAGATCGAGCCACCTCAGTGGTTCATGTGATCTCTCTGGCTCGGGTCTACAGTCTAGGTCGTGTTGGGTAGGTTACACTTGGTTGATACCAGGCTAAACCATCTCATGTTTCCATAGTTGGTAACTCTATTGTTTTCTTGTTCATTGCATCTCAAATGGATGACTATCCTTTCTGAGTTTTTTTGTTGATGTATATTCCCCAAGGTTTAGGCTATATCTTTGCTTAAATAATATGTTTTGTGTCTCCAATCTAAGTTGTTTTTTCTCTTTCTCATTAATTAAGCTACCAAATTGAATTGTGTATGATAAAATATGGCTCTGGCACCGAGGTGGATTTGCAATGCTTCTTTAGCTCCTTGAAAAAGGGTACCTCATTGTTCCACTGATCAGATCTTTGGCTCTACCTTTCCTTTGTCTTATTTGAGCTATAGTTGGTTCTTGCAGAGTTTAATGTTTTTTTTTTGTTTTTTATTGTCTAGGGTATGATTGTTTCTTAGGTTTACAATATGCATACATTTCTCTAAGTTCTATGTTGGGTTTTAGTTTTAGGAGTTTGTCAAAGTAAAACAAAAGGATAATAGATTAATTGGAAAAATGAATTATATGTCTTTAATAAAATGTCTTATCAAAAATATATTTTATGTCTTTATAATCTTTCTTATCCTTTTTTTTATTAAATTCAACATGAATAAATCTTCATCGGATAGAATCTAATCTAACAAGTTTTAGGATTTTTTTTTATTTATAAGTAGAGGTAAGGATACTAAAGATTGAACCCATCATGTCATACACCACAAACATAATGATAATAGATTGTTTTCCATTCTAGAGAGTTCTATGTAATATCAGTACAATCATTCTTTAATTTTAAGGAACATTTTTATTACAAATTTTAATCTTTCTCAATCACTAGTTGATCAATTTTTCTTTTTATATTTTTTAATTGTAAGACCAACACCAATTGTGAATTTTATTATGAAAGGTGTCCAATAGGCATGTCTTTATCACTAACCTATTTAGGCATCACTTCAATATTTAGTAAAAAATGGTATAAGCAATGTAATGCGTTTGGTGACATTTTTTTGGTTTGTTTTCTTAATAATATTGTGCTCTTCCATCTACCAACAATTGTGCTAACCTATATGTTTGCATTTTTATTTCAAAATAATTTTTTTTATCTTAGTTTCCAATTTTTATATAAGAAAAGGGAAATCTAGACCGTAAACAACTTCAATTTTTAATCAAGATATTTAGGACAACATTGAGTTGTTATTCCAAATTAACTCAATCTTAGTGTAAGTTAAAATACTAAAAGAAATAAAAGAAAAGAAAAATTGTCTATTTTACCAACCATGCTAAAAGAAGATTTGTGCAAGGATTTTATAATATTTTTAACAAAAACATCAACAAGAATAAAACCTACACTGATGATAAAGTAATTTAAACAAAAATAAGCGCAATAAAATTATAAAGAAGGAAAAATAAAAGAAATATCAATGAGATTAATCCAACATTTTTTATCCTAGCAAAATTGAATACAAGATAAAAAAATAAACACAATAAAACCACAGCCATATAATTTCAAGCAAGCCAAGGTTTGGTTAATCTAAATAGAATACTATACAAGTTAAACAAAATTTAAAGAATAAAATGACAATTAAGATGAAGAATCACCTGAAGGACTGTCAATTTCCAAGCATGCAAAGATGGTGGTTTTTGGAAAATTATTTTTTTGAGGGGCGAAATTAAATTATATTTTTTATAGTAAAAATACAATTTCATAATTTAAATAGTCTATATTTTTATAATTTTTAAAGGGTTAAATGAAATTTATATCATTTTGGGGGCAAAATGCAATTTTAACATTACTAATTTAAAAGTGTCTAAATTGAAAATTTACATTTGTAAAGGAGGCATGGCTCCGTCACTACTTTTTATTCCATGTCAGATTCCTTCAATTCACTCATCACAACTATTTGAGTTAAAGTGATATCCAAGTGATCTTTTGGACTTTTGAAAATGGACACTGAAATTTTTTATCAGTAGAATATAAAAGCTTCAAGGCATGTATCAATATCACTTTCTTTAAGGTTCTATTTTCCCTCATCTACATTATTGTAAGAAAAAGAGTTATTGGTAATTGAACCTTGAGAATACAATGAAGCCCAATGATTGTTTACATTTTGCATTGATAGAAATAGCCCACTGAGCACTAAGTGAAGCATATCAAGGTTATCAATGTATATAAAGAACTTATGCAGTAGTTATTTATAATACAATCTAGAAATATAAAAGATGGTAGGAGGATATAAAGAAATTTTGATGTGTTTTCTGGTGTGTCAAGCAAATGAAATTTGACTCTAATTTATAGGAGTTCTCATGTCTCTTCATAGGAACACAACTATCTAAATGAATAATCACATATTTTAACAATAAACTTGATTCATTGTTAATAATAATGTGATAATTTTTGAATTTAAGAGACATAATTCATCATTATGAATGTGATAACTTTTGGTTAATAACCAAGTGATATAATTTTTTGTTGTTTATAACTTTTCATTTATAACTATTAGAACACTATATATATATATATTGAAAATGTTCTAACACCTCCAAACCTCTTATAAAAATTGCCTTTGTTAGTGGGAAACAAGAACAAGAACCATGCCTCTACTTAATAGAAGTCTATGTCTCCCAAGCCAACCAAAAAGCTTCTAGTACCAACATTATATTGTAGCCTCTTCAATAATAAAAAACTAAAAAATCCTCTAAGCTAAGGATATCAAACCAACCCCTTCTTCAACTGTTACAAAAAAAAGATATCTACAACTACGTTGGTATGTACTTACCACACTACTCCTGTCCAGTACACCAAAATTACATGAAAGTATACCTATAAGATCTAACCATCCATTAACACCAACAAATAGAAGATTGGCCTTAAATCCTTACGAAAAAAAATTCTCAATTCAACTATCTAATAATATTAGGAGATTTTGGCCCAATATGAGCTATTTCAAACACAGCTCCTTACACAAACCAACCCTTAGTATGAGGAACATTGGCTCGAAATGGCTAACTTGAAATAAACAAATGATGCTTTAGACACTTAATTTTATTCAAAATCTCTAAAATTCTCAACATAAATGATGGGAACATTGATCGCGCTATGAACGTCACAACAATTGGTGTAAGCGAACACTGTTAGTGCAAGTATATTTGATAAGTATTATCTATCAGATATCTATCCCACAGAGATGGTTGTTGATGCTATAATTGTCGAAGCAATTAGAGTTAGAATAAAAGGAATTTTAAGGAATAATATCAGCGCAATTAAATCACAGACTACAGAATTAAAATGAATCAAAACTGTCAAAGCAATTGTTGTGAGTTTGTGATACAATATGTCAAGACTATTTAATAAGAAATGTAGTGAAAGTTGAAGATATTTTGTAAATGCAAATTAAGGAAATTAAATAAATAAAACAATGATGATAAAATGGGGGGATTCGTGACTTGATAAGTTGGCAATCACTAAATGTGACCACAAGGTAAATGATAGATAAATTCCCGCTGCAATTAAGCTTAACGCTACCTTACTCACTTCAACTTCTCTGTTTATCCATGACCCAAATACTCACACTAACAACACCGTCCAGTGCTGGCATTGCTTTGCATTCGAGAACAAGTGACTAGAATTCTTTTGTGTCTCAAGCAACTTTCGTTGTCTTGCTTGTTAATTTAACTTGTCAATACACCTTCCAGTGTCAGCGATTGCAATAACACTTCCGTGATCAAGCAATTAAATCCAAAGATAAACAGATATGAGGTATTGAACAAAAATCAATTTAGATCTAAATTTAAAAGGTACTTTGATACACAATTAAGTTGATTAGAATTTATCAGCGTTTAAGAGGAAATAAAGAACAAGTTGAAGCATTCTATTCCTATCCTACTAGAACTCTTCCCTAATGCTCCTTTTGCATCACACTTAGAACACTCCTCGTTAGGAGCAAATGTTGCCTTCTTCTCACAGTCAGTTCACCCTCCAAGATAATTAAGCTGTCATGGAAGAAAGCTGAAGAAAAATGAGAAAATGGAATTGATTTATCACGAGCTAGATGATCCCCTTTCTTCTTCTCTCTCCTCAATATTTATCTTTACTATCAAGTACAGGTGCCCTTCTTCTCTCAGATCTAACTTCCTTACAGCTGTACAAGTTAGTTAATCCAGCTATACACTCACGCAGATCTGGTATGCAGTAAGTAGTTGCAGATTATCGCGACATTTCTGGACGCAAATTTAGATTTTAATTTGCTGTGAAAACTTTGATATCCTCACACATTGGTACTTCTGGATATGTTCAAACAGTAAAATCCCCGGTGCAATCTGGAAGTGCTCATGCGGTGACATGTTTGGGCGGAATTCTGGATTAAAATTACGACGACAGCCTTGAACACTTTCCTATTTTGATCTTTTAAGATAGATCCTTGTACTGACATCTCAAGACACCATACTGGCAGTAAATGTAGTGACATTAGTAGCATAAGTATAGTAAAATGAAAGAAAATTACACCAAACATCACTAAATTAGAAAATTACTAAATATAAAATGCTAAAAATGCATGCTAAACATGGTACAAAGGGAACAAATTATACTCTAAATAAGGAGAAATTAATGGTCTTTTCTAATGCTATCACACCCCCAAACTTTAGTTTTTACATGACCTCAAGTAAACAAAAGCTAACAAGGTCATAGCAAAATTTTTTATCAAACCAATAATCATTCTAGCAACTTGAATTCTCTGGGATCCTAGTGTATAAATTACATTCATATGCGTCGACAATTTAAAGGTATGAATAATCAAAACTACAACTTCACTAATACTAGCATCATGCCTTAAATCTTAAATCCTCTTGACCAATACATTATTTATTATTCTATATATATATATATACATTTTTCTTTTTTTTTATCTCTTTTTCTTTATTCCTTTCTTTTCTTTTATGTGAATGAGGGATGTCATTGCATTACTATACCCTTATTCTTAGGCAGTAACGATGGGGTGCGACAAACCCCCAAAAAGTATGTAATTGCACCGACATATGCTCTTGCAGTGATAGTCTTTGGCTAGATATTTTTTCTAACACTTGCATTAGAGTGTTTCCCCTTGATAAGTCATAATGCACCCACATTGGAGTGTCTTTTATTAATAGTTATAATTATATGTAGCTGCAGATGGCAAGTTATTCCAAGATTCATATAATGATACTACTCATTTATCACTAATGCGATTTCAACCATTCATCCAAAAATAGAAGGATACATCATTCAATCACATTCACCCAATTCATGCATTAGCATCTCAAATAATTCAAGAATTAAGCATCAAATGAAATTAAAAAATTTAGTCACATTTTTCATAACCTTGCATACTTTCATTAAACTAAAAGGACAAATAATTTTTTAAAATGTGGATGCAATTACATTTCCATATGCGGCTGGGTTATCTTTGTGCAACCGAAGATGTGGCTGCTTTGGTCTTTTTCTTCTTCTTGTAGCACTCCTCCTTACGCTTCGCCTTATCTTTGTGCTTGCATTATCTTTCTGTTGGTGCAACTGGGTTGGCTGATTGCTCCTCCATATGCGGTTGTGTATTGGCTTCATCGATGGTGACATAAAAAGGATGAATTGTAGCAAGGGGTGCTACATAAGGCACTATAGCCAGAGGATTGAAATCCTTATTTTTGATTGTCACAGCCTCGACCTGATTCGCAGCAGATGGCACCAAGTCGTTAGTAGTTGCACCCACATTGTCGGGTGCGACGAAAAATGTTTTAGGCAAATTTGTCATAACAAAAACTTACTCTTTCTCTCCTTCTTTCTTTTCTTCTTCTTCCTCCACTTCCTTCTCCTCCTTGATACCCACAGATTCCATGGTCGTGTGCTCCTCATCAGCAGTAGCTTCTTTGTCAGCCATATTTGCCCCTAAACTGTTAGAAAATTAATCTTCAAAGAGGCTAGCAATATTGCGGACACACTCCTCAACATCCCTTAAATTCACATTCTAGTCCTCATCATCAAAAATATGGATCATATGCGGAGACTCGATAGAGTGATCGTTCCTTTTCGAACTAGCTTTCTCGGTTGATGGTGTTGCCTCCCTGATGATAGAGGAAACACTGGGAATTCTAGCAAAGGATGCTTGCTAATGCTGCCTAAGGTGCTAAAAATTACAGTATTCCATGCCCTGGTGTAGGCATAGAATAAGTTTTGCGAGTGCTCCATGTCTTCAATTGTGGCGACAAGTTTAATTTTCTGCACATTCATTCCGTCAGCCAGTTACTCAATTTTTGTAATCGTCCTTCATAATTTAATATCTATGGGGGCATGAGACTATTTTGCTTCCTTCTTTGTTTTTCCTTTCTCCTTCTTTGGTGTAGTTTCTTTCACCATAGGGGTCTCCTTCCCCCTTGGCATGCGCTCAACTAAGACATCATTTATTGGTTGCTTATTTTTTAAGAATTCCTCCCCCTCACGAGGCATAACTCCCCTCTATTGACATAAATGCATTATAAGATAGGGGAATGGCAAAATACTTGTTTGCTTTGCTGCTCCTTTTACAATCTCTTGATGTAGGATTACACCGACATCTATTCAGCAACCCTTAATAATTGAATGTATGAGACAAATTTCGTCTAAAGTTAGCGTGGTGCTGTGGGTAGAAGGCAGTAAGCGATAGTTGATAAAATGGAACCAGACTTTGCTCTAAACCATGAGGAATCGATAATGCATTGTATAGTTGTTGGGGTTATTTTCGGTCCAGACGGCACCATCAATGCACAAATCATTCAGTAATAAGTCAGCACCCTCCTCCGTCAGTTGTTCTAAGAAGGCGATATGCATATCTTATCCCTCAGTAATGTTGTACAGGGCATTGATATGCGTACCACACTAGGGTATCAATCCTTCTCGAACAAAGACAAACTCTTGTTCCTTATCTATCAAATTGGCATAGAATTCCCTGACAAGGGATGGAGAATACCCTTCAAGATGGTGGCAAAACTTTTCCCACCCCAGGCGTGAGATGATTCTGTGGATTTGTTTTCCCAACGTGAGTAGTGGAGATATTTGGAATCCTTACTCTGGGTGGCAGTTGTGCTTCAACATATTGTTATGGAAGTGGTCCTTGGCTGCTTCTGTGTGGATGGTAGCTGCTCTCCGTTGCGAGCCACAGTAGCAGATGATTCAGCAGCTGATTTAGAAGGAGTTTTGGACCCTCTTATTCTTGCCATAACTGTGTAATAGAAAGAGAATGAAAGTCACAAGAAATTGGAAGGTTGAAGAAAAGAAAGTTTTACAACAAAAATGGTGGTTATGGTTGTGAAGAACACCGTCGGCACAATGGGGTGTTTTATAGGGGATGAGTATGAAGAGGAGTAATGATTTCCACTGTAGGGATAAGACGTTGTGTCTGCATCCAATAAATGCAATGACACGGATTGTCTTTTTTCCGAATCGATTCGACGGTTGGGGAATAGGGTGGATCAATCGTCGTGATTCTTTTTTGAAACGTTTCATTGTGATGAGTCAGTAAGTAAATTGCGTCGACAAGTAGTCTTTTCTGTTCATCAACAAAAAGGATAGCTTTTATTCTTGCAAAAGAACTAAAGAAGGTAATTGAAATAAAATAAAATACAAAAAGTAAATAGAATAAATGTAATGACATGTTAAGAAAATGTGACCATATTAATGCTCTCGTTTTGCTCGTGATCGTTTGGGCTGTGGTAGTGCTTCAACCTTCGGCCATTTACATTTAATTGATACCCATCATTTAAGTTTTTGATTGTCCCAGCACCATGAGGAAATTCTTCGACAACTTCAAATGGCTCGGACCATCTAGAGCGTAATTTTTCAGGATGTAGTTTTAAATGTGAATTAAATAAAAGTATTAACTGACCTGTAGAAAATTATTGCCGCAAGATAATGTTGTCATGCCATCTCTTAGTATTTTCTTTGTATATGGCCACATTCTCATATGCATTTCATTGAATCTCCTTTGATTCAGAAATATCCAATAATCTCTTTTGTCCAACAGCATCATAATCCATATTCACTTGCTTAATTGCCCACATGACTTTATGTTCAAGTTCCACGGGCAAGTGACAGGATTTACCAAAAACAAGCTGATAAGGCGACATAATGATGTTTTGTACGCTGTACGAAGCACCCACAATGCATCATTGAGCCTTGAAGACCAATCGCGTCTAGATGGATTTACCACCTTTTCAAGGATATTTTTAATTTATTGATTAGATACTTCAGTTTGGCCATTCATTTGTGGATGATATGTAGTTAGCATTCGATGTTTAACACCATAACGCTTTAATGATATCGTAACTTGATTGCAATGAAAATGAGTGTCTTGATCACTGATTAATGCTCTAGGTGTGTCGAATCGTGTCAGGATATGTGTGTGAAAGAATTTCAACACTGTCAGAGCATCATCTTTAGGGACAACAATTGCTTCGACCCACTTTGATACATAATTGACAGCGACCAGAATATAAACATTTCCAAAAGAATTAGGAAATGGTCCTATGAAATCCATACCTTAGACATTGAAAAGTTCAACTTCCATAATAGGCTGTTGTAGCATTTTGTTGCATCAAGATATTAATCCAATAAGCTAACATTTATTGCATTGTTGAACAAAATTATAGGCGTCTCGAAATAGTGTTGGCAAATAAAATCCTGACTGAAGGACCTTTACAGCAATCCTAGCACCAACAAAATGACCTCCACGAAGGGCATCATGGCAATGCTTCAAGATAGGAAACATTTCTTATTTAGGAATACAGTGACGAATAATATTGTCGGTGCATACTTTGAACAGATATGGCTCATTCCAATAATACTTTACAGCATCTTAAAGCAATCTTATCTTTCGATGACCAATTGCACTTATTGTTAGTTTTCCACAGACCAAATAATTGACAACATCCGCATACCATGAGGATGGTCGATAGAAAATAGCTTCTCATTTGGAAATGCGTCGATAATTTGTGAAGTATTTCCATCTTCACTCCCAGATTCCAGATGAGATAAATAATTTGCTACCTGATTTTCTGATCCTTTTCTATCTTTAATTTCAACATCGAATTCTTGTAACAACAGGATCCATTGAATCAGCTTAGGTTTTGCATCTTTTTTGGCAAAGAGGTATCGCAATGTAGAGTGATCAGTATATACTGTAACTTTTGCACCGACAAGATACAAATGAAACTTGTCGAATGCAAAAACTATTGCTAACAATTCTTTCACTATGGTTGTATAATTTACTTGAGCTTTAGTAAGAGTTTTGCTAGCATAATATATTGTGTGAAATACCTTGTCTTTGCGTTGCCCAAGCACTGCACCTACCGCATAATCGTTCACACCATGCATAACTTCGAATGGTTGTGACCAGTCTAGTACGACGATAATAGGTGTCTACATTAATTGCTGCTTAATTTGTACAAATGCTTTCAGACAAGCAGCATCAAACATAAACTTTTTATTTTGCTTCAACAGTGACCAAAGAGGTTTTGCAATTTTTGAGAAATCTCAAATAAATCGTCGATAATATCCTACGTGGCCGAGAAAACTCCTTATTCCCTTCATATTAGTAGGAAGGGGCAGCTTCTCAATAATCTCCACCTTTGCCTTGTCTACTTCGATGCCCTGATAAGAGATACAACGCCCAAGGACAATGCCTTCAGTTGCCATGAAATGGCATTTTTCCCAATTTAGCACTAGATTAGTGTCCTCGCATTGGTTTAAAACTCTAGCTAAATTATCAGTGCATTTATCCAAAGTGTGACCATAAACAGAAAAATCATTCATGAATACCTCCAACGAATCTTCAATCATATCAAAAAATATTGCCATCATGCACCTTTGAAATGTGGCTAATACGTTGCATAAACCAAATGACATTCGATGAAAAGAAAAGGTACCAAATGGACAAGTAAAAGTTGTTTGCTTGGTCTTCCAGCATAATTGAAATCTGGTTGTAGCCAGAATATCCATCAAGAAAGCAGTAATAGGCCTTACCAACAAGCCTGTCCAGCATCTGATCAATGAAGAGAAGTGGGAAGTGATATTTTTTTATGGTAGCATTCAAACGGTGGTAGTCCATGCAAACTCACCAACCTGTAGCAATAAGAGTAGGGATTAATGGACTGCTTTCCCTCATCCTCCAACTTGATCTTGTGCATGTAGAAAGGGGGATTAATGCCTTTGATATCCGCAATGCTCCAGGCGATGGCACACTTGTGTTGCTCCAGTATTCCAATTAATTTCTCCTCTTGACTTGCATTGAGATTTGTGGAGACAATTACTGGCAGGGTATCATTGTCACCAAGGAAAACATATTTTAAATGCATTGGTAATGGTTTCAACTCTAAAGTTGGAGCTTCATCAATAGACGGCTTAAATACAGGGATCGTTCTATTGGTCAGGTCTAAGGATTCCATCTGCTAACCATGCCTATGCTCAACCATATTTGCTTCAGCCTTGTGGTCGCATTCAGGTAGAAAATTGTCTTCAGTTGTCACTGCAAGTTCTTCTAAAGCTGCTGTAATTCGCTCATTAAATTCTTCTGTAATTAATTCATCTAGTACATCAATATGGTGACATTGCTCTTTACTTCTGTAAGGAGTTGCTTTAAAGACAATGAAGGTAATGTGTTCATCATTGTGTTGCATGATTAACTCGCCCTTGAATATGTCTATAAGAGTGCATCCTGTAGTAAGAAATGGTCATCCCAAAATTATGGGTACCTTCTTATCAGCTCTACAATCAAGAATAATGAAATCTGCTGGATATACAAACTTATCTACTTTGACGAGAACATCTTTGATTTGTCCTTCAGGTTGTGACAAAGATCTATACGCCAACTGTAATGTCACCGTAGTGGGTTTCATGTGACCAATTCCAAATTTTCAGAATGTTGATAAGGGCATAAGGTTGATATTTGCTCCTAGATCACAGAGAGCTTTGCCTAAATAATGATTTCCAATGGAGCATGGAATTGTAGAACTGCCAGGAACTTTCATCTTAGGTGGCAATTTATTTGTCAGTACAGCGCTGCAACCTTTTGTGAGCGCAATTGTCTTGATATCAGTCAACTTCTTTTTCTGAGATAAAAGCTACTTCATAAATTTCTCATAATTAGGAATCTGCACAAGAGCATGGACAAGAGGTATATTAACATGTAATTGTTTCAAGGTGGCCAAAAACTTCTGATATTCTCTATCATTTTCTTTCTCCTTCAATCTTTGTGGAAACAACAAAGGTATTGAAACGTTAGGCTGTTGCATAACAATCGACTGCGTCGACAGTGGTAGTTGCATTGATAATCTTGTAGGTCTAATGGTTGGCATAGGTGTGATTGCTGGTGGCTCCTCTTCATTGTGCTCTACTGATTCTTCTTCAAATACAACTTTTTCTTTTTGCTATATTTTATTTAGGTCGACAGGTGTTGGATTGGAATTGCTGCTTTGTTCAACAGTTTGCTTTCCACTCCGAAGAGTAATAGCTTTGCAATGTTCCTTCCCCCTTTGAGTTGGATTTTTAGTATCACTGGGTAAAGCAGTTGGTGGTCTCGTGCTAATATTAGAAGCTAGCTGTCTTACTCGTGCTTCCAACGCTCGGATGGAAGAAGAATTTCCTTGCATAATAGCTTTAGTTCTTGTAATATGTTTTCGCATCAAAGCTTCAAGTTCAGCTAAAGGATCCGTCCTTGCACATTCATATTTGTAATTACAGTCTATTATGGCTGCATATGAGCATGTGATTGCATCTGATCATGATGTGCCTGCACCTGAGAATTGTGATAGTAATGTTGTTGCCGATTGTAATTCCCTTGTCGAAAATTTCCTTGACTTGAGGAATTTCCCTAGCAAAATGTGGACGCATTTTGATTCTCCCAAGGTTTTTGATTCCTGGTTGAACTGTTATAAGAATTACCATATGAGTTTCCTCTGATGTTATTAACATAGAGTGCATTTTCTACATACTGTGGACAGTCCATGTAGCTATGTCACCTCAAATTTCACAGCAAAATGTCGAGACGTCCAGTTGCTGAGCAACTTGAATGGGAGTAACGCCACTTGTCCCCTTCATGTTTTTTTAATCATGTTAGGCAACGAAGATACCTGTGCACTTAAAGCTGATATGGCATCTAATTCAATAACTCCAAGATTCGTTTTTACTTGAGCAGCTTGAGAAATTGGGTATTGATAATCATTCTGCGCGATTCTCTCCAAAATTCGCACAGCTTCATTGTAGATGCAATCTAACAAAGGACCGTTTGCAGATGCATTGACAAGATTTCTTGTCTTCGCATTTAGTCCATTGTAGAAATTTTCGATTTCAATTTCTTTTTGAATTCCACGTATGAGAAAACGTCGAAGTAAAGTTTTGTAACGCTCCCATATGGTATGCAAGTTCTCATCATCTAACTGGTGGTAGGTAGTAAT
The DNA here is from genome assembly GCA_005610355.1 of Gossypioides kirkii. NCBI lineage: Eukaryota > Viridiplantae > Streptophyta > Magnoliopsida > Malvales > Malvaceae > Gossypioides > Gossypioides kirkii. Next base: position 13,846,971 of record CP032255.1, read on the forward strand.
ATCATTCCTCAATCGAGAATTCATCGTGGGTGGATTAAACTGCAAAACAAATTGAGTTGCAAGTGCATTCCATGATGAAATAGATCCAACAACTAATCCAAGAAACTAGGCACAAGCCCTTCCTTGTAATGAATAAAGAAACAGCTGCACTTCAAGGCGTCATCAAGAACACCATGCTGACTAAAAGATGCACAGATTAGTAGAAAAGATTTAAAATGCTCTCTTGCATCTTCATGAGGCAAACCAGCATATTGCCCATTCGAATTTAATATTTGAAACATAACCGGTATTAACTCAAAATTCCCTGCTTGGATAGCTGGTCTAACAACACCTGGTTGCAAGTCATCTAACACCGGAACAACAAAGTCTCTGATTGTTCTATTTTGTAATTGTTCTTCTTGTGGTAGCGGTGGGTTGTTTAAATTCTGTGGCTATATTGGAGGGACAAGATTTTATGGCGGCAACTGTGGTATAGCATCATTTCCTTCTAAAGCTATATTCCTTTGTTCTTGTCTTCTCCTTCGAACAGTTCTTTTAATTTTCGGATTTAAGCCAACAATATTTTCAAGATTTCTCCTAGTGGTCATAAAACAAATTATTAACACATAAAAATCAAGAGACAAAAAATAACTGTAACTACAAAAATAAACATCAAACAAATGCCATCCCCGGCATCGACGCCAAAACTTGATCGCGCTATGAATGTCACAGCAATTGGTGCAAGCAAACACTGTCAATGCAGGCATAGTTGATAGGTATTAGCTATCAAATATCGATCCCACAAAGATGGTTGTTGGTGCTATAATTGTCTAAGCAATTAGAGTTAGAATAAAAGGATTTGTAAGGAATAATGTCAGCGTAATTAAATCACAAACTGCAAAATTAAAATGAATCAAAACTGTCAAAGCAATTGTTGTGAGTTTGTATACAATATGTCAAGACAATTTAATAAGAAATGTAATGAAAGTTGAAGATATTTTGTCGATGCAAATTAAGGAAATTAAAGAAATAAAAAAAAGATGATAAAATAGGCTGATCCCTGACTTGATAAGTTGGCAATCACTAAATGTGACCACAAGGTGAATGATAGATAAATTTTCGCTACAATTAAGCTTAATGAGATCTTACTCACTTCGACTTCTCTGTTTATGCAAGACCCAAATACTCACATTAACCACACCTTCTAGTGCTGGCAATGCTTTGCATTGGAGAACAAGTGACCAGAATTCCTTCATGTCTCAAGCAACTTCCGTTATCTTGCTTGTTAACTTAACTTGTCACTACACCTTCCAGTATCAACGACTGCAATAACACTTCCGTGATCAAGCAATTAAATCCAAAGATAAACAGATATGAGGAATTCAAAATAAATCAATTTAGATCTAAATTTAAAAGGTACTTCCATACACTATTAAGTTCATCAGAATTTATCAATGTTTAAGAGGAAATAAAGAAGATGTTGAAGCATTCTATTCCTAGCCTACTAGAACTCTTCCCTAATGCTCCTCTTGCATTGAATTTAGAACACTTCTTGTCAGGAGCAGATGTTGCCTTCTTCTCACAACCAGTTCACCCTCCAAGATAATTAAGCTGACTTGGAAGCAAGCTTAAGAAAAATAAGAAAATGAAATCGATTTGTCACGAGCTAGATGATCCCTTTCTTCTTCTCTTTCCTCCGTATTTATCTTTCCTACCCTGTATAGGTGTCCTTCTTCTCTTAGATCTAACTTCCTTGTAGCTGTACAAGTTAGTTAATCCAATTCTACACTCACGCAGATCTGGTATATATGCAGTAAGCATTTGCAGGTTGTCGCGACATTTCTGGACGAAATTTAGATTTTAATTTGCTGTGACAACTTTGATCTCCTCACACATTGGTATTTCTGGATACGTTCAAACAGTAAAATCCCCGGTGCAATTTGGAAGTGCTCATGTGGTGACATGTTTGGACACAATTATGGATTAAAATTACGGCGACAGCCTTGAACAGTTTCATGCTTTGATCTTTTAAGCTAGATCCCTGTACTGACATCTCAAGACGCATATTGACACTAAATGTAGTGACATTAGTAGCATAAGTATAATAAAATGAAAGAAAATTACACCAAACATCACTGACTTAGAAAATGCAATTACTAAATATAAAATGCTAAAAATGCATGCTAAACATGGCACAAAGGGAACAAATTATACTTTAAATAAGGAGAAATTAATGGTCTTTTCTAATGTTATCAAACATCTATCAGGGCAGCTTCATGAATGATTGGAACAACTATCAAGGCAACTTCATTATTGATTGGAACATCTATCGGCACAACTTCATCATTCTATTCGACTCCAATGTTGGCTTCTCCTTCTAAACTCATCACTGTTTTTATCTTTCTCTTTCTTCCACGCCTACCTGTCGAATGAAGAAAACACCAAGGTTGAATAACTCTAAAAAAGTACTAGATATAGATATGTGATTTAGTTCATAATCATATTGTCGAGTGCTTGTATACACAATAGATATGGGTATTTCATGAAAATTGAAAAGTTGGAGATAGGGGTAGAATATACTCAAAAGTGAGTAGAAAGTGATAGATACCCTTTGGTGTACTTGAAGCTGAAGCAGTAATATTGGACATATGCATTGTTGTCTTTGGAGAATAGCAGGCACCAACATTTTAAAAATTCTCAGAATTTGTTCTCTCCATAGTTGAAGCCTATCTAGTTTCTCCATAAGTCAATAACTATAAAAGTTGAAAACTAGTATAATAATTTTTTGGAAAGAAACTCTCAAATCACAAAAGAATTGTTACAAAGGAAAAGTTAAACCATGTAAACAAATTTGAGAAATGAACTGGTTTAAGGTTTAGGAAAATAGCATGTTTACTAGCAAAGGTGCTAGTGGTCCACTTTGATCGTCTCTCTCCTTTTTCTTCTTTCCATGAAAGAGGAGAATGTCATTCATTTCATACCTTTTTACCTCAAGAAGTGATCGAAGAGTAATATTGCACTCTTTATGGCGGTATTTCTTCAATAATAAGATATTATCGAACATTAGTGATAAATGAGATATATATTTGCCTACATATGGGAAAAAATAGATCATAAGATTTGTAAAAGTCATTTAAAGATAATTACCTTATCATTCCTCCCATTTTTGCGTGGACTTTCAATAACAATCAAATTGTTTAGGAAGTCAGGAGGCGGCTTTAACTGATATACAAAGCTTTTAAAGATAACCGTGAAATTACAGCACAAAACATGTAAGAAAATGTTAGTTAATAAAGCTATTTGTATATGTTTCTAAGGTGTGTGGATGCTTACCTTGTATCTTCTCTTTGGAGTACGAGCATGAGCTTCAGAAGGCAGCATAGAGATAGGGGTTACCTCTATTACATAACTAGTTGTTTCTACGACTACCAATTTCAAATCGTTTAGTAAATTCTCTCAGGACAATAACTTTTTTCTACTATATATGTAAAAAACTAAAATTATTTATATAAAAACACACACACACACGTGATAAATAATTAACCTTTTGTAAAGAAAGAACTACAAAATGAATATAAAAATCTACCTTAAAAACCTTAAAGGTATCTAAACTAGACATAACATATGTGGAAAGAGTTTAATATTAAAAGTCTTGTTTTAAAAATTTTCATAAAATATTTTTAAACCTTAAACTAACATCAAAAAATAAAATTTTAAGTGTTCATTTACTTCAAAAATAATTTTTTTTGAAAACTAAAATCGTTTTAACTATTTGTATGAAATTAAATTTACCATTTTTTATTTCTAAAAATTATGAATTGATATGGAAAAGTTGAGTGTTCAAATTAAGGGATCTCTTTTTCTCTCTCTTATTTGTATTATTGGGGCATTGCTAATTTACTTTTTTCAAAAAACTTTCAAGTAGTGCAACCTAGCTAAAAAAATCTAAAATAGGTTTTTTTCTTGGTAATGTTAGTAGGAGGAAGAACAGAGGAGTTTAATAGAAATATATATAGTCTTAGTTGGATTGTTGGTAATGGTTGGTACATGACACGGGTTCTCATTCTTCCTCTCTTTGTTTTAGTTTTGATCTCATGGTAGTTTATATGAAACATATTGATGTGACTTAACCATAATCACAATATCTTGTAATAAATAGGTACATACCATTTTATATATTCCAATAGGAGAAAGTTATTTGTGTGATTTACAAGGTTCAACAACAAACAAAGTATTGGAGAAGAGTAAATCTTATTATGAAGATGAATGAAATATGGACTCAAGTGGTAACTATTTATGAGCGTAAGGAGATTGAAAACTCAGAAGTTGTTCATAAATTTGATATGGAAGATATGCAAGCCATCAAGGTTGATGATGGTAGTTGGCCAATTAGAAAGGTGCTTGGTGGGGATTACGAAATGGTTTTATGAAGTTGCAATTGTGAAGGAGAATGGAGTCTTTGACATTAATGTCAAGAAAATTTCAATGAGGTTGTTCCAGATGGAATTTGAAGGAATGGTTCATTGAGATAGATTATTGGTCTTGTTTCACCTTTCCATAGCACAGAACTACACGGGTAGCGATTTGTGGTATCCCCTTAGAAGTTTGGAACTATAAAACATTCCAGAACATTGCTAGAGCGTGGGGTGATATTTTGTCAATGGAATGTAAATCTCTTAAATTTCAAGATTTAAGGAAAACAACAATGCTCATCACTAAAAACCAACTTAAGAAGATTGGTAATAAAATGCATCTTAATTGTGATGAGATGCAGTACCTTTTTAGAGTTACAAAGTTACCTGAAGGGAATAATTTCTACTTTAGGTGTAAAGGTTGTTGCATCAATCTATATAACAGTCAGGTGGGGGGCTTTCTCTCGACGTTAGAAAGAGAGGGTAGGTAGTAGATATGTGTACTTTATGAAAATTGAAAAGTTGGAGTTAGTGGTAGAATATGCTTAAAATGAGTAGAAAGAGATACCTTTTGGTGTAGTAGCAAGATTAGGCATGTACATGTTGCAAGGTTTAATCATTTGATATTGTTCTTTGGGGATACGTGTTCCCATCTTTGGAGAAATACAAGTATCCAAATTGTCAAGGTTCTCATACTTTTTATCACATTATTTGAAGCATGTGGTTCTTCTACTTTTAATTGTTTAGTTCCTTCATAAGTCAATGTTTGCAAAAGTTGAAAAGCCAATATAACAGTGACATGAGAAGAAACTTTCAACCATCAAAAGGATCATCACCAAGGAAAATTTAAAATTTTTATGTGAATAAATATGAGAGGTGAACTTGTTTAGGGTTTAGAGTTTATAAATAGCACACTTACTAGAAAAGGTTCAAGTAGTCTAGTTTGGTCTTCGTTCTCCTTTATATTCTTTGAACACCCAAGGTAAATGGCCTTTCGATTTATACCTTTCTACCTTAGCTATTGATCAAAAATGAAGATGCAATTCTTTGTGATAGTAGTTCTTGTTATGAATATTTTATTAAGTGGATGTCCATCAAGATCAAGATAAGTTTGGATCAAGTTTAAATTCTAGTTGTCATTAGAATTAGAGTTCTATTCCATTTATACTTTCCATGTCTATAAATGTAAACCTTGGAGAATCATTGTAAGACACTTCTATTGATCAATAAAATACGCTATCTCTCTCTTTTTTTGTCTTATTCTCTTTGTTATTTACTCTCTATCTCTTTATTTTATAACACGTTATCAGCGCGATTCTCATTTAATTATTTTTTTTCAATTGTCAATTGAGGTCGACGCACTATGGGTAATCACTAGAGCTTTTAACCACTCAGTGCTTATGATAATAGCCAGGGTGATAACGATGATGTTAAAGATCTTCAGGTATATTTTACTATGATTTATTTATTATATCATGTTTATTATAATTTTAAACTAAACATGAGAACATGAATAGATAGATTATGTTGAAATCCACGCATGTTTGCGATTGTAATTATGGAGTAAATAATCTATTGGGACATTTATAAGTTCGTCCTACTAAATTTGTTGTGTTCCCAAAAGTGAATGCAAACAGAAAAAAATGATATAATCATGGGCCATTAAAAGTGGAAACATAGTGATGAATAAGAGAACAATGATAGTTCTCAAAATAACTCTTCAAAGGGAAAAGATAACTGATGTTATCAATATGATATGAAAGGTTTTTGACCACATATGTGGCATATGCCCAAATATTTTGTTTTTTGTTAATATTCTTTAAGGAAGGTTATTAGAATGTAGTAATGAATTTTATCATTACAGATGGAAAATATTTATTTTATTTGGTACTGAAGCAAACCAATATCATTCCAATATTTGGTAGTACAAAATTGGTCGAAAGCTCTAGAAGAGCTAATATATTAATATATCATGATGGTTAATCCATTAGTTTTAAAAGATATTCATAATGGATCTCATATTGAGATTGTGAATGACGAAAAGATTATATTTCATATGAATCAAAAGATGATTGGGTTATTGATTTATATTGAATTGATTGTGATTATCTTTGTGATATTCTTTTGTCATTATCTCCATTAAGGGGTTGAAGTCAAAATATTTGACTCTGAAATATCTACTTAAATTGTGGAAGAAAAATATGAGCAATAGAATATGGTAATTCTATCTAAAGCTCGTTATGGTTGAATACACCTGAAGTTGCAAGGTTTTAAAACTTTGAGTATAACTTTACAGTATTCAAAATAAGTTCACAATTAAAATTACATGGAAAAATATTACTGATGAGAACCTTGCAAGAGAGAACTTATTCAGCTTTTCATGATTCAAATGTGCTCCTACAGTAGCAATATAATGAAAAAATTTACTTATGGTTGAACAAAAGTTTTTAACCACGAAACCTAACCATTCCCTGAAGAGAATGTAACATTATGTGATAAATTCGAAGGACATAATTTTTAAAATGGATGTAGTAAATTGGACTATAATAATAGTCATGGGGGATGGTCGTGATAATTTTTCTCACCACCAAAAGTGGAAAAATGAAAAAAGTAAGAAAGACAAAAATTTTCCAAGAACTCTTTAAGAAGAATGACAATTTATGCATGAAAAGTTATTGGTTATATACTTGTTGTACACTCGGAAAATACGATCCACTTTCAAAGTTTGCTATTAATAATTTTTTATTGAATTGAAAATCTACGATTAGAGTTTAATTTGTTTACTTCTTATCTTCAAGACTAAACGTAAAACAAAAAGGTACGTTTTTATATATTAAATCGAATTGGTATATGATTTAAATATTTGAGATGATCTTTTCAAATTTTGATTCTATGGATTATATATTGTTTTAAGCATCTCATTGTTCATGAAAATGAATATTAACGGTTTTATTTATATTGTTATGGTAAGTTTTATAATTAAATAATATATTTGATTAAAACATATCTAATATGCAAATTTATGTTAACAAACTAATGAATTTTATGGTTATTCAAATTTGATTTAATTCAAAGAATTGTTAAAGGTAGGAGTTCATACATTTTATATTAATTCCATTTGTTAATTATTTAGAGAAATGACATGAACAATTGTAAATGAAAAGTTTTATGAGCTTGAATGGTTGGATATTGAATTAAATTTCATGCATATTTATGATGATTATTATGAAAGAGAAAATTGCTAGTTTTTCATCATGTCATATATGTTTGAGATGTGAATTTTGTTGATATATTTAATATAGACTTGTTTCTATACATGACCTAGGCAATTATTCTTGGTGGTTAAATTGATTATGCAAAAGGGCTTTAAAAGTTTTTTGAATTAATCTCATAGCTCCTTATGGCTATACAAAACAACGAGTTATTCATTCCACCAGTTCTGCTCCATTCCCTGAAGTGAATATAGCAATTCATAACAATTATGAAGATTTTGGATATGTGAAGATTTTGGCATATTCCCTAAAGCGAATATTGCATATAATTATTTGAAAATTATATTATATGACTTAGTGTCATTATAAACTTCACATTAATTTAGACATTTCCAGTAGTAAATGTCACAATTATACTTGTATGTGGATACAAAGTGAAAGGAATGATGGTAAAATTATCAATTTGCTACGATTTAGTTCAAATTGAAATGCATGTTAAAGTAAATTAGAAGTTTACTGGTACAAATATATTTACTACTTGGCATGACCAGTTAGACCATCCTAGATCATATATGATGCGAAAATTAATTGAGAATTCATATGGACATTCATTAAAGAACCAGAAGATTCTTTAATTTAAAGAATTCTCATTTGTTGGTCGTTCTCAATAAAAATTGGTTGTTGAAAACTCACTAGCTAAATTTGAGATTTGATGTCTTGCATTTCTGAAATGAATATGAGTCCATTAATCCACCATGTGGATGGTTTTGATATTATATTATTTTGGTAGATGCATCTACAAAATAAACACATATGTGTTATCAACTTGCAACCTGTCGTTTGCAATATTGTTTGAATAATTAATTTCAGATCATGCAATTATGACAATTCATCTTGCTAATATTGATGAATTTATATCTTAGTCTTTTATTGATTGAGTTTGAAAAACTTTGGTAAAAGTTTGTTATTTATGCGCATAATGGTTTAGAGAAATTATTGATTGAATGCCTTTGATTATTACTTATGTGAACTGAACTTTCTCTTTCAACATGGGATTATGTTGATTTATGTGTTGTACTCATCAAGCCAATAAGTTTTAAATACTCTCCATTGTAATTGATTTTAGGTCAAAAGCTAAATATTTCTCATGTTTGAATTTTTTGTATGTGCGTATATGTTCCAATTACTCCACCACAACACACAAAGATGAGTGAATCTTCAAAGAAAGTTGGAAATTTATATTAATTATTGGCCTCCTTTTATTATACTATATTAAATGTATTGGAGATTCAATTATGACATGATTGTTATTACTATTTTGATTTGATAGTTTTCTCGACATTAGGGGGAGAGAACTAATAACTTGTAATGAGTTAATGGGGAGAGTAATTTGAACTAGAAGTTCAACAAGGATAACTCATTAAAGTTCCAAATATGGAAATTTTCATAAAAGGAAAAAATCTAGATGGTCATATAGTGAAGGTGATTGCTCCAGAAGAGACCCAAGACATAACTAATAAGAAGAGATTCAGGTACCTGAAACTAAAGATTAAAATAGTTAAAATAAGAGATCTCGATAAGTTATGTCAGTTTGAGAAAATGTCGAACCAATAATAGAAACGGTCGACAATGGTTTTGCATGCAATATTATTGTGGAAATAATGAAATAAAAGGAGGATATTGAATAAATCTATTGGGAAATATAGATACGGAATAAAATGGCTAAAATAGAAAGGCGCAACTCAAATACAATTAAATTCGTGGATTTTTTGGACCAGCAGTCCAAATATGTAAAGGTATAAAGCTAGTAAGGGTACAAATCAATTAGTTTTGCAAAGGCTAAGTAAAAATCTGAAGTTTTTCGCTAAGTCCTTTCATTGATTATGAGAAGATAGAATATTATTTTGTGGTGGATGCAATAACCTTTAGATATATTATTAAATTGGCAGATCATACTTGCGTCTCATGGTTGTTGTTACAACCTTTTGTGAATCACTATATAGTAAAGTTTATATTAAAATCCTTAAAGGATTTCAAATGCCAGAAGCATATTGAAATTATTGAGAAATTGTTCATTTATATGAATTGAAATAATTGAACATGTAGTAAATTTGAAAACTCCTGTAGAGATCAAAATATATTTTCCCCAAGTTTTCTCTCACTCATGACTTTCAAAACAATCGTAATATAAATGTTTAGCATATACATTCAAATAGTCTTTTGAAAGACTAGTATTCATAGATTGAATTCATAGAATATGAGATATCATGTGATGTTTTTATGAGGGGGAGTAAATACGTGTTGTACTTTTTTTCCTTTAACATAGGTTTTGTCCTATTCGATTTTCCTGGTAAGGTTTTTAATGAGGCAACATGTTATGTATATTATAGATATGTGTACTCTTTTTCCTTCACTAGGAAAATTTTTTCCCATAGGGTTTTTATCTTAGTAAAGGTTCTAACGAGGCACATTATCTACCAATGGACATCCAAGGGAGAGTGTTCTGAAGTTTAAATTCTAATTGCCATTAGAATTAGAGTTCTATTCCATTTATACTTTCTATGTCTATAAATATAGTCCGTGGAGAAGCATTGTAAGACACATCTATTGATCAATAAAATATGCTCTCTCTCTTTTGTTCTCTCTTTCTCTTTGTTATTTACTCTCTGCCTCTTTATTTTATAACAGTTCTGCAATAATGAGATGTTATTAGACAACATTGTTAAACGAGATATATTTTTGTGAAAAAATAGATTGGAAGAGTTGTAAAATTCATTTAAAGATGATTACCTTATCAATCCTCCCATTTGGGCATTGCCTTTCGGAAACAATATATTTATCAATGTACTCAGGCAACAACTTTAACTGACATGCAAAGCATTCAAGATAACCATAATTATAACACAAAATATCTGCAAAAAATTACAGCTAACAAAGTTATCTGTTCAATTTCTAAGGTGTGTTGCTGGTTTTGAAATTAGGTTCTTACCTCATTGTTTCTTCTCTTTGGTACCTGGACTTGAGTTTTAGGAGGTGTGAGAGGAACAAGGGTTGTTGTTTCTGGGTCTTATCAATTTCAAACCATTTGGTAAATCATGTGAGAAGGACAATAAGTTTGTTCTACTATGTAATTATAAGTAAAATTGTTTGACACATTGGAATATATTTAAAATAGGAAAGAATAAGAAAATTTACCGAAAACAATATATTTAAAATAGGAAAGAATTAGAAAAGTTACCTAAAAAATCCTTCAGGGTAATAATAGAAGGGAATAACTTACATTAGGATGACTAAAAAAACTGAAGTTTTTATACATGAATAAAATTTTGTCACATCATCAAAATTTAAATACATGAAAATATTATTATACACTCATCCATTAAGAAATTATGTAACACCCCAAATTTGTTGTGGAGGATTAAATTAGAAAATTTGTAGATTTTGGGGATTAATTCATAAATCTAGGGAAAATGCTTGGACTAACTTGAGCTTTAATTTAAATTCTAAGAGCTAATTGGGATTTTTAGGATTAAATTGTATGGCGGGTCAAGTATGTGGCTTCGGTGAAAACCCTAACTAAATTGGGACATTATGAGAAATTTACCCATTTTGAGTGGTATTTAAATCACATTTTCATCTTTTGATGACTCTTCACCTTCCATTGTGCTTCTCTTTTCCTTTCTTTTCCCCACAACCGAACCCATCTCTACCTTCTCCTTCTCCCTTTTCTTCTTTTTTCGATGAGCCATCGATGAGCCCTCTTCATCTCTCAATTCAAACCTTGTCCTAAAACTTCCCTCGCGGTCCGTCGTGCATAAGAATGACATTGAAGCCATTTTTGTTCTTACGCTCCATCGCTCACTCCGTCGTGTTTGGCTTTGGTGACCCTCTAATCTAGTGAAAGGGTTGGTCTTGTGGTTCGTTTTGCTGTTGCTGAATATGTGTTGCCGCCATGCGTGGGGAAAATCTAGAGTTTGCGCCATTTTGGGTAATGAATCCCTAGATTTCCTTTGTAGAAAAGGTGTTGTGGAGTTGGGCCACCATATAATCCAAATCTTTTGGCCTAAAGTTTGGGTCCACGTGGGAACCCCATGCCCAAACCCAAACCCATGCCCCTTTTGTGAACCAAACCAAGCCCAATTCGGATTGACCAAAACCTAAGAATCGATCCAAGCCGACTCGAACCGACCCGACTTGGACCCAAACCCGTTGACCATTGACTATTGACTATTGACTTTTTCGAGAACCAGCCCCAATACATGATATGGCATGCATATCTATCGGATTGTGGATAACTTAAAATAATGTGACTAATATACTGTGTACTCTGATATATATATATATATTATCATGAGATTGTTATTTAGACTAAGATATGTGCTATGATACTATTGTGTGCTCATGGGTTGGGATTGTACGATGGAAGACGTGATAATCACCCCTTCAAACGGCTGATATAAAACAAAACTGCGATTGGTGACGATTGGTTGGGGAGGGATTCTGGGAAGCCTCTTGGAACGATGAAAATTCATAGACTTTTTCATACCCTTTTTGACCAAATTTTATGCAAATTATAAGTAATTAATGTCGAAAAATATAATTTACTTACAAAATTATTAATTTGTGCTAAAATTTCCAACATATTTCTTTTTAATTATTTTTAGAAATATTAAGCATGAATTTGATATTTTTTGATAGATTTGCAAAATTAGTGAAAATCGGTCTGGTAGACACTACTGACAGCTTAAACTGTTGAGGGAATTTTTACACCGATTTAATGAAGAGCTAAGAAGAATTTTTATCAGGTCAAGGGTCGGTCCAATATGAAACTAAATTATGCTTTATAATTATATTTTTAATTCAAATTAAATTGGATTAAATTATAAAGGTTGAACTAAAGTGGCTCGATATGCATGCAACCGAGGGTTGAACCATCTCCAATTGGGCTAGTCATGTACCATCCAAGTGCTGACCATATTCAGTTGAAATTTTGACCAATTAAACCTTGCAAAATAGCCCTTGAAAGTTCCCAAAATTCCATTCCAACCTATCTTCTTTTCATGGTTTCAATTTCTTACCCCTAACTCATTTTAAGCAAACTTTGAACAAGTCAAAGTTGATGTGTGGTCACCAGCCATGAGGGACTATGTGACTGATATTTATTTGCTAAATATAGCCACCATATCTCAGATCAACTCCACCTATAAATACACCCTCATTTCACCTCATTTCACACACCAAAACAATTCATTCTCTCTTCTTTCTCTCTAGTCTTCTCTCTAGCCTTCCATCTATATTTTCCCTCATTCCCTTGCCAATTTTCCCTCTTGGAAAAGAGTGGTTCTTCAGCCCTTGCATATCCTTTGTTGAGTGTTCATCAGAGACTTGAATATTTTCCCTCTTGGAAGAATCGAGCAAGAACGACGAAGAACGCGAAAGCAGTTCTTGAGAAATCACCGGATTTAATCCTATTGTTTTTGTCATATTTTTAGATTCTTGTTTGTTATCATGATGAATGCTATTAATTATTTAATTAAAATGGCTTAAATTCTTTAAGTTTTGGGTTGATTATGTTGATTGTTTGATTATTTATTTATCATGTCTATATTGTTATAGGCCCTGAATATTTTGTTTAATTAAATATTGTCATGCCTAAGTTATTATTGCGATACCCTTGTGATATAACTATTAAATTAATCATTTAAGCACATTGAAATTATGATTAATGGACATACTATTTAATTTGTGCATGCTTAATCCTCTAAGGAAACATATTTTTAATAGTAATGTCGTTCATAAGTTAGCAAGATACCAGGTTGCCGTGAATGTTATTTTGTAACAAGCATGAACATGATTTAAATTTAGTTAAGTAATTCAAGAAATTAACCTGACACATTTATGTCATATTTATTAAAACCCTTACAAATTGTGCATAGGAATATAATCTAGTCTTAGCTTAACTTAGTTTAATTTAATTTAGAATACTTTAGATTAAAATCTCTCAAATATTATTTTGTTTCCTAACCAATTTGTTGATTAAATATTTCATAAATACTTTTCATAGCATAGTCCTTGTGGGTACGATACTCGATATTATTTGTCACTTTATTACTTGAATACGATTGTGTACACTTGCACATTTTCATCGTTCCAAGTTTTTGGCGCCGTTGTGAGGGATTGTTAAAATTATTTGTGAAATTATTTGTTTTACATTTTAGTTTATTTTTCTATCTAATTACTAACTTATTCTTTTATGATTTCAGGTGTTTATGAGTATTGACCGAATCATCGACTTACTCCTAGTGGACCCTGAAATTTAGCAAACTTTTCAAGAAAGAAGAAGACAAGCATCTCAAAGAATGACTGAAGAGATGAATTTCGAGAATCAGAATCAAGGACATGGAGCTAACCATGCTCATAATCCTAATGATGATAGGGATAGAGCCTTGTGACAATATGTTATGCCATTTTTCCACGAACTTAATTTGGGAATTAGAAGACCTGATATCGAGGCACAACAATTTGAACTGAAGCCAGTGATGTTTCAAATGCTTCAGACATTAGGCCAATTCAATGGAATGCCTACCGAAGACCCTCATCTTCATTTGAGATTGTTCATGGAGGTGAGCAATTCTTTGAAGATACTCGGAGTGTTAGAAGATGCACTTCGATTAAAGTTGTTCCCATTTTCACTAAGGGACAGAGTTAGAGCCTAGTTGAACTCGTTGTCACCAAATTCTGTTACAACATGGCAAGAGTTAGATGAAAGGAAATATTTCCCTCCAAGCAATAATTCTAAGCTGAGGATTGAAATTACTACTTTCCAACAGATGGATGATGAACCTTTGTATGAGGCATGGGAAAGATTCAAGGAGTTGTTAAGGAAAAGCTCTCATCATGGAATTCCTCATTGCATCCAATTAAAGACGTTTTATAACGGTCTGAATTCGCACACAAGGATGGTAGTAGACACTTTTTCCAATGGAGTTATTTTTTCTAAGTCTTATAATGAGGCTTATGAAACTATAGAGAGGATCGCAAGTAATAATTACCAATGGCCAACTAATCGAGCAAACATAGGAAGATGAGTTGTAGGAATTCACAATGTTGATCCTTTAACTTCACTTACAGCTCAGGTATCGTCGATGTCCTCAATGCTTAATAATCTTACTACTAATAGGTTTAATAATGTTGCAGCTCATCCACCTAATCAATTGGAGAACATAGCTTGTGTCTATTGTTGAGAAGGGCACTTGTTCAAAGAATGTCCATCAAACCCAGAACCAGTGTATTACATGGATAATCAGAACCAAAATCGAGGCAGGCAGGGACTGCAATCAAACTTTTACAACCCATCTTGGTTAAATCACCCTAATTTCTCATGGAGCAATCAAGGGGCTAGACTTAGTAACACTTATGCTCAACCGAGACTAACCCAGCCAAAAGGATTTACCCAGCAAGTTTAGAAGCCATAACAAGCTGAACCTTTTAATAGCTTAGAGAGTTTATTGAAGGCATATATGGCTAAGAATGATGCCACTCTAAGGAATTTGGAGAATCAAGTGGCGCAACTTACCACTGAATTGAAGAACCGTTCACAAGGTGTTTTGCCTAGTGATACGGAGAATTCGAGAAATTCGGGGAAGGAGCATTGTAAAGCATTGACATTGAGGAACAAAAAGACATTGCAACCCAACGTTGTTGAAGTAGAAGAAGAGAAAGTTGATGCTCAAGAATCATTTGAAGTTCAACCAACTGTTGATACTCTAAATTTTCCAAAATCAGAAACAAAAAACAATTTCACCAGAACTAGAACCAGAACTGGTGAATGTTAAGAAAGAGACCTCAAAATTAGTCAAGTCTGATGATTTAACAACTTCGTTGGATGAAGAAGTGCCACAAAAACCGAAGCAGATAGTTCAAGTTAGAAATCCTCAACCACCCTACCCTTAAAGACTTCAGAAGTAGAAGCAGGAAGTCCAATTCAAGAAGTTCCTTGATGTTCTCAAGAAACATCATATCAACATTCCATTGGTAGAAGCACTTGAGCAAATGTCGAATTATTTCAAATTCATGAAGGATATTCTATCAAAGAAGCAAAGACTTGGAGAATTTGAGACAGTAGCCCTAACGAAAGAATGCAGTGCATATATTTAAGACAAACTACCCTCAAAGTTAAAGGATCCTGGATGTTTTACTATACCTTGCAGCATTGGAGCAATTTATTGTGGTAAAGCACTATGTGATTTGGGTGCGAGTATTAACTTAATGCCTATGTCAATATTCAAAAAGTTGGGGATAGGTGAAGTTAGACTAACTACAGTTACACTTGAGTTAGTCGATCGATCTATAGAATATCCAGAAGGAAAAATTGAATATGTATTTGTTCATGTTGATAAGTTTATTTTTCTTACTGACTTTGTCATTTTAGAATTTGAAGAAGATAAAGAAGTACCAATAATCTTAGGAAGGCCATTCCTAGCAATAGGAAGGACTTTGATTGATGTGCAGAAAGGCGAGCTGCTATGTGTGTTTAAGACGATTAGGTAACGTTTAATGTTTTTAAATCTATGAGATTTCTTGATGTAGTTGATGATTGGTCTACAGTGTCTATGTTCGAAGAGTTAGTCATTGAAGAGGAATTCAACTCAGTAGAAGATCCTTTAGAGAAGATTTTGTAGACAGACCCTCAAAGTGATGAAGAGGGGGAGGAAAACTTAGCTTTGCTAGAACCTAATTCGAGGGGATTTAATCCACAACTTCGTTTTGAATCTTTAGATTTGGAAAGCAGAGATTATGTTGAACCAAAATCGTCGATTGAAGAGCCACCTAAATTAGAGCTTAAGTTATTACCTTCTCATCTAAAATATGTTTATTTAGGTGAAACTTTTACTTTTCCTATGATTATTTCAGCATAACTAACTGAGAAATAGGAAGACCAATTGATTAAAGTGCTGAAGCAATTTAAGAAGGCTATTGGATGGACCCTAGCCGACATACGTGGTATAAGTCCATCTGTATTCATGCACAAAATCATCCTTGAAGATGATAAGAAAGCAACAATTGATGACAACGAAGATTGAACCCCATTATGAAGGATGTAGTTAAGAAAAAAATTATCAAGTGGTTAGATACGTGTATAATCTATCCCATCTCATATAGTTCATGGGTTTGTCCTGTCCAATGCATGTCGAAGAAAGGAGGTATTATGGTCGTAAAGAATGAAAACAATTAGTTGATACCAACTAAAACGGTCACGAGATGGCGGTTTTGCATCGACTACCGGAAGCTAAACAAAGTGACTAGGAAAGATCGCTTTGCCGTTCATGGATCAAATGCTAGATAGACTCGTAGGGCGAGACTATTACTATTTTCTAGATGGATACTCAGGGTGCAATCAGATTACAGTCGCATCGGAAGATCAGCACAAAATGACATTCACATGCCTTTATGATACATTCGCATTTAAACACATGCCATTTGGTTTATGTAATGAACCTGCTACGTTTCAAAGATGTATGATGGCCATTTTTACTGACATGGTTGAGAAATATTTGGAAGTGTTCATGGATGACTTTTTCGTGCTTGGGGTCACTTATGATGATTGCTTAGCTAATCTAGCTAAGGTACTGAAGCGATGTGAAAAAAAAAACCTTGTTCTCAACTGAGAAAAGTGTCATTTTATGGTACAAGAAGGTATTGTTTTGGGGCACCAAATAACATGACAAGGAATTGAAGTCGACAAGGCCAAAGTAGATGTAATCAAGAAGCTTCAACCTTCAACATCTATAAAGGGTGTTAGGAGCTTCTTGGGACATGCTAGATTCTATCGGAGATTTATCAAAAACTTCTCTAAAATTTCTAAACCCTTGAGCAAGTTGTTAGAGAAGGATTCGATGTTCAACTTTGATAAAGAATGCTTGACAGCATTTAATGATTTGAAGAATGACTAGTTTCAGCACCAATTATCATCACACCAGATTGAGAATTGCTGTTTGAGCTAATGTGTGATGCAAGTGACTTCGCCGGCGGAGCTGTGATGGGCCAACGAAGGAACAAAGTTTTTCATCCCATCTACTATGCAAGTCTTTGTCGGGAGCTTAGCTTAACTATACGGTAATTGAGAAAGAATTACTTGTAATTGTGTTTTCTTTTGGCAAGTTTAGATCCTATCCTGTAGGTATGAAAGTGACTATCTTTACGGATCATTCAACAATTAAATACTTACTTGCCAAGAAGGATGCTAAGCCGAGACTAATTCATTGGGTGTTACTACTTCAAGAATTCGACTTGAAAATTCAAGATCGAAGAGGCATAGAGAATCCAATAGCCAATCACTTGTATAGAATAGAGCCACGAGAAGAAAATTCAAGCCTTTTAGCCATACAAGATACGTTCCCCAACAAACATATACTCATGGTAAGTCATAACACCCCTTGGTTTGCTGATTTTACTAATTACTTAGCCTGTGGTTTGATTCCCTATGATAAGACGTGTCAACAAAAGGAAGAAGTTCCTTCATGATGCTAAGTATTACTTTTAGGAAGAGTCGTATTTGTTTAAGAAGTATGAAAATCAGATGATCAGAAGATGATTGGTAGAAGATGAAGTATAGGCAATATTATATCAGTGTCAGACAGCTTCAAGTGGGGGACACTTCGGAGGTTCACATACTGCGGCCAAAGTATTACAAGCTAGATTCTTTTGGTTGACATTGTTCCAAGATGCGTACACCTATGTCAGAAGTTGTGACTGATGTCAAAGGGTTGAAAATGTCACTAATAGAAATGAAATGCCTCGAACAAACATCATGGAAGTGGAATTGTTTGATGTTTGGGGTATTGACTTTCTTGGTCCATTCCCTCTATCATTTGGTAACAACTATATTCTAGTAGTAGTCTAATACGTATCGAAATTGATTAAGGCCGAGGCATATCTGACAAATGGTGCCAAGATATTGAAGAAGTTTTTGCAGAAGCATGTGTTCACACGGTTTGGAACTCTAGAAGTCATCATCAGTGATGAGGGACCCATTTTGTGAACAAAGGGATGAAGTGGTTACTTGATAAACACGGAATAAGACACAAGGT
This sequence comes from Gossypioides kirkii, assembly GCA_005610355.1. Classification (NCBI taxonomy): domain Eukaryota; kingdom Viridiplantae; phylum Streptophyta; class Magnoliopsida; order Malvales; family Malvaceae; genus Gossypioides; species Gossypioides kirkii. The sequence continues at coordinate 13,865,664 of CP032255.1, forward strand.
TGCTATATCTTACCATCCATAGATGAATGGGCAAGCTAAGTTAGAGAATAAGAAATAAAAGGCATACTCGAGAAGGTAATGTGTCTGAATTGACGAGATTGATCCAAGAGATTAAACGATGCTTTATGGGCTTACAGAACAGCTTACAAGACACCTTTAGAGATGTCTCCCTATAGGTTGGTATTCGGAAAAGCCTGCCATTTGCCTTTAGAGTTAGAACAGAAAGCTTACTAGGCTCTTCAGCAGCTCAACTTGGATCCTAAGGTTGCTAAAGAGAAAAGAATGCTTTAGCTCAATTAGTTAGAAGAATTTCGAACATTCTCTTATGACAATGCCAAGCTATGCAAAGAAAGATTAAAAAGATGGCATGACAAGAACATTCGAGTCAGAGAGTTCGAAGCAGGTTAGCAAGTTTTATTATTTAACTCTAGATTGAAATTTTTTCCAGGTAAATTGAGATCACGTTGGTTAGGTCCATTCACTATCCATCAAGTTTTTCCATATGGAGTGGTAAGCAAGGTATTTTTGGAGTTAATGCCCAGAGATTGAAACATTATTGGGGAAATAAAATTGAGCGAAATAAAGCATCGCACATTTTATCATACATTTAATTCTTTTTTGCAACACTCAAAACCCGAATATCGTCGCCAATTAGGGTTCCAGTGTCTTTCTATTCAATTATCACTGTTCATCTTTAACATCATGTTATTCAGCTTTATTTATTAAAGAATTTCACTTCACACATTATATATCATCATTTAATCATAAACACAATTCAACAAGGGCAAAAATGACATTTCCAATATTTTGGGAGACTTCTATCGGTACTTGTTGTACAAGTATCGGTAGTAGTCAAGTTAGTAAACAATTCAAGAACTGTGCAGATTTCTATCGGTACTTGTGCTAGTTCTATTGATACAAGTATAACTTCTATCGATACAAATCATGCTTCTACTGATACTAAAAACTCTATAGAGCTAAAATTCTTACCCTGCAACTTCTACCGATACAAGTATACAAACTACCGATACATCAAAACACATAACTACCAATACTCACAATTTGACTACCGATACAACCCAAGTCAGTGAACAACCTCTCTCCTACCCTATACTTCTACCGATACATGCATGGGTTCTGCCGAAACAAGTGTGTAAAATCTCAAGAATTATGCCAAAACACAAGTTTATCAATACAAACATACATCATTCTAAATATGCATTAAGGCAAACACACAAAATATATAGTTTCCTAGTCATTACATAGCACTTTAAGTCTATACTCCAATTTACACTACATGCATTTCTACATTCAACATTCCATCAACATAGTAAGATTTTACCATCTCTGTTACAAAACAAAAGATAACAACATCCTAGTACATGCCATAAGACCGAGTAATGCAAGAACTACCAACAAACTCTGCGATAGTGTGACTTCGAAAAGATGATGATGATTCGATCTTCAATCAGCAAAATAATCTACAAAACAACAACAACATCTTTGGTAAGCTTCATAGCTTAGTAAGTTCGATAGTTTAAGGAGTTACTAACATTTGTAATACGCAACTATATAGCTCAACCAAGCTAAGATATTCCCATTGTTCTTGAGTTAAATACAACTTAATTTCCCTGTTTATAACTTTCTGTTACAGGACCCGATGCTGCTCACACAAGCTGTCGAGGACTCGCAACATATGCGGTACCCTAACTATCAGTATGGTGTCTATCTGTAAACTGTCCCCTTAACGATGCTGCTCACACAAGCTGTCGGGAGTATGCATAAAGCATAAGTCCCGACCATCGAAGGGCCTGTAATCCATTTAGGTTCCATATCTTTTTTCCAAATCACGATGCTGCTCACACGAGCTATCGAGGACTCGCAACATATGCGATGCCCTAGCCATCGCGTCGGTACTTTTTCAACTGCATAAAGCCTATTATCTTTTTTGTTTCATTTTTTCGATCTCTTCAATGCCAAATACTTCCAATTTCTAAACATTAACAATATACAAACAATAAATATTAAGTAAAATTTACATTACAAACTTACCGGATTGAATTGCAGTTTAGGAAAGACTTCAGGGCCTAATCCTTCAAATTCTCTTTTTTGTAATCTGTAGCACGATCGTAGTCTACATCCACAAATCATTCAATTTATGGCATTAAAACACTTAATCAGATCATATAATATAATTCGGTCCTTTTAGGAAAATTACAGTTTTACCCTAACATTTTCCTTTTATTCAATCTAGTTCTTTCAACACAAAACATGCAAAATAACCATTTTCTCACACAACCAACCTTAGCCAAATTCCCTAGGGTGTTTATCCCACCCCTTTACAAATTTATTTTCACAACAATACATGTAATTTTATCATTTCCACGTTTTAGTCTCTAAACCCTAATTCCATCAAGAATCTCTTTACAAAATGATATAACCCAAGCATTAAACATTCAAATATATCAAAAGCTTTCAGGAACAAGTATTTTCAACAATGGCAAGTTTCATAACATTTGAAAAATTCACAAATTAGTCCTTACATACGCTAGATTAAGCTAATACGAACTCAAAAACATAAAAATTACCAAAAACGGTTAACATTTGCTTACTCCAATCAAAACTTGAAGCTTAGGATGCAAAACCCTAATTTTCTTCCTCTTGGTTGAATGTTGAAGATGAAAGTGTGAAATATTATGAATTTTTATTATTTTTCTTTCTTTAATTTCATATATATAGTAATGGTATATTTGTAAATTTTGAAACTTTCATAATTAAACTTTCTTAATCACTTTTAGTCTTAATTAAACCTATTTACACTTAATATAAATCATGCTAATCCACCCACTAACAATCCTTTGGTTAATTTGCTCATTTGGTCCTTCTAATTAATCATCTATACTTTTTCACCTATTACAATTTTATCCTTTCTACTCTATTAACTGCCTAATCATTAAAATTTAATTACCAACTTTTAATATGATGCTGACAAAGTCATAAATATTTAAATAATTAAATAAACGACTCGACTCGTTAAAGAAGTGACCCCAAAATCACTGTTTTCGACACCACTAAAAACTGGGCTGTTACAACTCTCCCCCCTTAGGGAAATTTCGTCCCGAAATTTCTTATAAGGAAACAGGTTATGGTACTGTGATCTCATTGAAGCCTCTGTTTCTTAAGTGGCTTCCTCTAACCCGTGATGATTCCACAGTACTTTCACTAACGGTACTCTTTTGTTCCGTAGCTCTTTTACTTAACGAGCCAATATTCTAACCGGTTCCTCTGAATACGACAAATCTGGCTGTATCTCAACCTCACAAGGGAAAATCATATGAGAAGGATCTGATCTTTACCGTCTCAGCATCGAAATGTGAAATACATTATGTATCTTCTCTAGTTCCAGTGGTAAAGCCAGCTTATATGCTAGAGGGATCAATGATCTCATATGGCCCGATAAACCGTGGACTCAGCTTTCCTTTCCTGCCAAACCTTAGACCTTCTTCCAAGGTGAAACTCTCAAAAAGACTTGGTCTCCCACTGAAAATTCTATAACTCTCCGTTTAGGATCTGTATACGACTTCTGTCGGTCGAACGCTACTTTCAAGCAGTCGCGGATCACTAGCACTTTGTCTTCGGTCTCATGAATCAAGTCGGTTCAACCAACTTAGGCTCGCTCAACTCTGACAATACAAGGGTGTTTTGCATTTCCTACTGTATAATAACTCAAACGCTGTCATTTTAATACTTGATTGATAGCTGTTATTATATGTAAACTCTACCATAACAGATATTTCTCTCAGCTTCCCTCAAACTCAAGTACACAGCATCGTAGCATATCTTCAAGAATCTATATCACACGTTCTGACTGACCATGCATTTGCGGATGATAGGCAGTGCTGAAACTCAGCCTGGTTCCTAAAGCTTCATGCAACTTACCAAGAACCTTGAGGTAAAACGTGGATCCTTGTTAGAGATAATAGATGTTGGTACCCCGTGTAGTCGTACGATCTCAGATACATACAGCTCAGCTAATTTTTCTAATGCATAATCCACTCGAATAGGGAGGAAGTGGGCTGACTTAGTCAATCTGTCAACTATAAACCAAATTGAATCTTTCTTCCTCAGTGTCACCGACAATCCTGTAACAAAATCCATTGAGACGCATTCCCATTTCCACTCCGGAATGGTAATAGGCTGCAACAAACCAGACGGTACCTAATGCTCAGCATTTACTTGCTGACACACCAAACATCTAGTCACAAACTCAGAGATTTCTCATTTCATACCTGACCACCAATACATCTTCAAATTGTTATACATTTTTACACTTCCTGGGTGAATAGAATAAGTACTACTGTGAGCTTCACTCAAAATAACCCATCTCAAATCAGAATCATGAGGAACACTGATGATACTAAAAAGAACATATGTTTTCTCCCCATTTATTGGATAATTTGTTCCATTATATCATGTTTAGCATGCATTTTTAGAATTTTATATTCAGTAATAGCATTTTCTAACTCAATAATGCTAGGTTTAATTTTCTTTAGTTTTATCCTATTTTTTCTATTCATGTCGCCACAATTAGTGTTCAGTTTGCGTCCAAAGATGTCAGTGCAGGAGTCTGTCCGAAAATATTAACGCATGAAGATATCTAGGGTTGTCACCGCAAAATAACATCCAAATTTGCACCCAAAACTGTCGCAGCATGAGCATCTCTAGATTACACCCAAAACTGTCGCCACATGAGCACTTCCAGATTGCACCCAAAACTGTCATCACAAGAATATTTTCAGAATGCACCTAAGACTGTCGCTGTATAAATTTTCTTCAAATTGCATCCAGAACTGTCACTGTATAAGTATTGAATTACACCCAAGAATGTCACTACATGAACATGTACAGAATTATCGCTGCATAAACGTGTCCAGAATTGCATCCAGAATTATCGTCGCATCTGACAACTGTCTAATAAGAACAAAATTGTGTGAGCTGTCCAATCTGGTATAACAAACTTGTACAGCTCAATTTTGGAGAATAGACACCTGTACATTTGGGGCTAAATATAAGCACACACAAAGCATGAAGGAAGGTGTCTCTTCTTCCTTTAGTCTCCCATTTTGCAATATTATCTTCTTCAACCTAGCTTTTGAGGTTTTCGGCTATGGAGGCCTGAGACCATTCGAAGGAACCTGATGCGACGAGAAGGCAGCATCTACTCCTAACGAGGAGTGTTCTAAGTGTGACACAAGAGGAGCATTTACGGAAGAGTTCTAGTATGATAGAAATAGAATGCTTCAACTTGTTCTTTATTTCCTCTTAAACATTGTTAAATTCTAATGACTTTAATTGTGTGTGGAAGTACCTCGTAATGTTAGATCTTTTTTGTTTCTTGCTCAAATCTTCTTAACTGTTTATCTTTGGATTTAATCGTTTTGACCACAGAAGTGCGATTGCAGTCACATTCACTAGAAGGTACGGTAACAAGTTAGATTAACAAGCAAGGCAACGGAAGTTGCTTGAGGCAAGAAGGAATTCTGGCCATGTGTTCTCAAATGCAAAGCATTGCCAGAACTGAAAGGTGTGGCTAATGTAAGTGTTTGGGTCTTTGATAAACAGGGAAGTCGAAAGTGGTGCGATCTGATTAAGCTTAATTGCGACGGTAATTTATCTATCAATTACCTTGTAGTCACATTTAGTGTTTGCTAACTTATCAAGTCAGGGATCCCCCATCTTTTTATCATTTTTTTACTTCTTTAATTTTCTTAATTTGCATTGATAAAATATCCTCAACATTCATTTCATTTTCTATAAAATTGCTCTGACATTTTGTATTACATGTTTACAAAATTTGCGCTGATAGTTTTAACTCTTGTATTTGTGCAATCTTTGATTTAATTGCGCTGACATTATTTCTAACAGTTCTTCTTATTCTGACCTCTTTTGCACTGACAATTTTAGATAACAGACATCCATCCTCATGGGATCGGTATCCAACAGATTCACTTCTATCTACTATTCTTGCATCGACAGTGTAGACTTGCACAATTATTGTGACATTCATAGCGCGATCCTATTTTGGTGCCGTTACCGGGGATGACGTTTGTTTGATGTCTATTTTGTCTTTGCATTTAGTTTGTATTACTAAATTTTATTTTTCACTAACTTGTTTTCTTTTTGTTTTTTACTTTTACATTTTTCTTTTAGCGAAATATGGCTAGGAACGAGGTGTATAGAACCACAAGATGTTGGACTAGCATAAGTGATGCTATAGAAATGGAGCTCGATACCATAAACACCCAAGTATCTTCTTTGACTCATATGAGTAATTCAATTTAGAATGCTACAGCAATTGCAGAATGGAAATTTGCAGTGACAATTTATGATTACTGTGGAAGCAACCATGAGTTTAAACAATACCCATCAAATCCAGCAAACGTGTACCATATAGGGAATTTCGGTCAAAATGAAAATCCAGATTCCAACCCCTACACGCCAGAGTGGGAGCAACATCCAAATTTTTTTTGGAATAATCAAGACCCTGGAAGTATAAACAACAATGTTAGATTCGAGTGGACACTGTCCAATTATGATCAACCTTTGTTAAGGCAAAATATCCAGCAAGACGAAGCATCAGAGTTTTCATCAATTGAAAATTTGCTAAGACAATATATTTCCAAGACTGAAGTTGTGCTTCAGAGTGAAACTTAATCCATACGAGCTCTAGAATATCAAGTTGGCCAGATTGTGAGCGCAATAAATTTGTGACCACAAGAATCTTTGTCGATGGATATTGAGAATTCGATATCACAAGGGCAAGAGCATTGTGAGAGAATCATTTCTAGAAGTGAGACTCAACTAAATGAAGTTGTTTAAGATGCTACAGCAAAAGAAGATAATTCATATTTGGAGAATGGAAAGATGTCAAAACAATCTGAGAAGCAAACTGCAGCTGAAGAGGTTAAACAAAATATTGCGAAGACAAAATTAGATCATTTTGTCACCACAAATGCTACAACAAAACAACCTCAGAAACTTGAAGATGCATGGTCGAAGAAGAAAAGATTAGGAGAAGTCGAAGCAACCGCACTTACTGAAAGGTGCATTGTCATGACAATTAAATTTCTTTAAGAATTTAAGGATTCCAATCCTCTAGCCATGGTGCTTTATGTTGCACCATCTGTTGAAATACACCCATCTGATGTCACGGTCGATGATGTCGGGGCACAACCTGATGTTGAGGAGTAATCCGCAGTTTCGATCAAGCGAAATGAACGAAATAGGAAGTGCACCAAAGACAAGAAGTGCCACAAGGAGGAGTGAAAGCGCAAGGAGAAGAAGACCAATGCATCCACATCTTCGGCTGCAGCACATTAAGTTAGTTTTTATTTTTAGCACTTAGTTTAGTTTTCATGCATATCATGTAGCGGTAGTATAATTGTGCTTGCATTTTTATTGTCACTGCATTTTTATTGTCGCTGCATCTACATTGTCATTGCATTTCCATATATACTTATTAATGTTAGTGCATTGGGGACAATGTAAACTTTAGGTTTGGGGGGAATATATATAGGCTGGAAATGCAATTGCACCCACATTTCAAAAATTTATCCTTTTGAGTTTAATGAAGCATGCATGGGTGTTAACAATGTGCTTGAATTTTTTTTTCATTTGAGGCTTAATTCTTGAATTATGTGAACTATTAATGAATGAGTTGGATGAATTTGATTGAATGTTGTATCTCCAATTTTTGGATGAATGATTTAGATTGCATTAGCAATGAATGAATAGTATCATTATTTAGATCTTGAATAAATTTGTCATTTACAGCTACTTGTATATAAGTATAGTTATGAATAAAAATACACTCCAATGTGGGTGTATTGTGAACTATCAAGGGGGAACACTCCAATGCAAGTGTTAGAAAAAGCAATCTAGCCAAAGGCTGTCACTGCAAGAGTGTGTGTCGGCGCAATTACATACTCCCTAGGGTTTTGTTGCACCCAATCATTACTTCCCAAGAACAAGGGTATACTAATATAACGACATCCCTTAGTCACATAAAAAAAAGGAAAAGAAGAAAAAATATATATGTGTATATTATTTTACAATAAATGCTATTTTGGTAGAATGAATTTAAGATTTAAAGAATGATGCTAGAATTGATGAAATTGCAATTTTAATTATTCATACTTATAAATTGTCGGTGCAATATTCTGTCATTTGAATTTAATTCATGCGTTAGGATTTCAAAGGATTTAAGTTGCTAGAATGATCATTGCCTTGATAAAATTTTTGCTATAACTTTGCTAGTTTTGTTTTACTTGAGGACAAGTAAAAACTCAAGTTTGGGGGTATGATGCTACTAAAAAGAACACTATTTATTGGATAATTTGTTCCCATTATATCATATTTAGCATGCATTTTTAGAATTTTATATTCAATAATTGCTTTTTCTAACTCAGTGATGCTAGGTTTAATTTTCTTTAATTTTATCATGTTTTTGCTATTAATGTCACCACAATTAGTGTTTAGTTTGCATCCAAAGATGTCAGTACAGGAATCTGTCTGGAAAGATCAATGCATGAAGGGATCTAAGGTTGTCGCCGCAAAATAACATCCAAATTTACGCCCAAAACTATCGTCGCATGAGCATCTCTAGATTGCACCCAAAACTGTCGCCACATGAGCACTTCTAGATTGCACCCAAAACTGTTGTCACAGGAATATTTCTGGAATGCACCCAAGACTGTCATTGCATAAATATTCTTCAAATTGCATCCAGAACTATCGCTACATAAGTATTCAATTACACCTAGGAATGTCATTGCATGAACATGTACAGAATTGTCGCTGCATAAACGTGTCCAGAATTATCATCGCATCTGACAGCTGTCTAATAAGGACAAAATTGTGTGAGCTATCTAATTTGGTATAACTAACTTGTACAACTCAATTTTAGAGAATAGACACTTGTACATTTGGGGCTAAATATAAGCACACACAAAGCATGAAGGAAGGTGTCTCTTCTTCCTTTAGTCTCCCATTTTGCAATATTATCTTCTTTAACTAGCTTTTGAGCTTTTCAGCTATGGAGGCTTGAGACCATTCGAAGGAACCTGATGAGACGAGAAGGCAGCATATACTCCTGACGAGGAGTGTTCTAAGTGCAACACAAGAGAATTACGGAAGAGTTCTAGTAGGCTAGGAATAGAATGCTTCAACTTGTTATTTATTTCCTCTTAAACGTTGATAAATTCTTATGACTTTAATTTTGTATGGAAATACCTCTTAATGTTAGATCTATATTGATTCTTGCTCAAATCTTCTTAACTTTTTATCTTTGGATTTAATCGTTTTGACCACGGAAGTGTGATTGCAGTCACATTCACTGGAAGGTACGATGACAAGTTAGATTAACAAGCAAGACAATGACAGTTGCTTGAGGCAAGAAGGAATTCTGGCCACTTGTTTTCAAATGCAAAGAATTGCTAGCATTGGAAGGTGTGACTAATGTGAGTGTTTGGGTCTTTGATAAATAGGGAAGTCGAAAGTAGTGAGATCTCATTAAGCTTAATTACGGTGATAATTTATCTACCAATTACCTTGTAGTCACATTTAGTGTTTTCTAACTTATCAAATCAGGGATCCCCCCATCTCTTTATCATTGTTTTACTTCTTTAATTTTCTTAATTTGCATTGACAAAATATCCTCAACACTCATTTCATTTTCTATTAAATTGCTCTGACATTTTGTATTACAGTTTTGAAAAATTTGCGCTGACTGTTTTAAATTTGTATTTGTGCAATCTTTGAGTTAATTACGCTGATATTATTCCTGACAATTCTTCTTATCCTGACCACTTTTGCATCGAAAATTTTAGGCAACAGACATCCATCCTCGTGGGATTGATATCCGACAGATTCACTTCTATCTACTATTCTTGCATCGATAGTGTATGATTGCACAATTGCTGTGACATTCATAGCGCAATCAAACACATATCCTGCCTCTGAAATACAGCATCCCGTCCATATCAACCATGAACCCCGTGAGGGCATCACTCTATATCTGTTCTTTTCTGGTCACCAGCTTCGGATCATTTTTCTGCAACTCTCGAATTCACTGTAGAAATAATGGTCTCGTCTTGAGCTCCAAGGTGATAGAACCATAACGCTCTAAAAAAGGAGAAATATAAATTGATTAAAAGAGATAAAAAGTTAAGTAAGTAGAATTAATTGCAACTACAAAAATAAACATCAAACAAAAGCCAAAACTTGATTGCGTCTGAAACGTCACAGCGATTGTGCAAGTGTTCACACGTTAATGCAGGTATAGTTGATAGACAATTCTATCAGATATCAATCCCATGAGGAAATGGATTTTTTATGTTAACTGTCAGAGTAATTAATACTGAAAATGAGTAAAATGTGAGTAAAGATGTCAGTGCAATTACGTTAGATCTGCAAACTAAAATAGTTAATATTGTCAATGCAATCAGAGTTAATTGTCAGAGGTTAAATGTCAATGTATTGAGAGTAAATCAGATGTGTTAAGTGTTGAGTGCTGAATATTTAAATGCATGAAATGTAAAAGTGATCAAGTGTAAAAGGGTAGGAATGGTTCACTAATTCTGCAAAGTTGCAATGTTGAATGCGTCGAAAAGATAAAGTTTAGATGAATTGTTGCAATAATAAATCTCTCTTGAATTCTTACCAATAACAGCTCTCTAATTAATCCAGACTTAAATAACCATAATCACTCAACCTCTTGGTGTAAGCAATGTTGCGCATCCAAGAACAAGTACTGGAATCTTTCCAATCCCAAGCAGCTCTCTCCTAACTTACTTGTTAACCTAACTTCTCACCGCATCTCTCGATGTCGGCAGACTGCAATTTCAATCTCGTGCTTAAAGCGGTTAGATCCATGAATAAACAGATAACCAATATTAAATAAGAGTCAAAATAATCTAACACCAAAAGATACTCTCATATTCATTTAATGTCATTAGAATTCATCATCGTCAAAAGAGAAATTAAAGAGTACAATCGAAGCTTACTATCTCTAGACTACTAAGACTACTCCTTAATCATTCCTCTTGCCCAGCACAAAGCACCTCTAGTCAGAAGTTACTGCAGACTTGCTTCATCAACTTCCTAATTCCCAGCTCAACTCTCAAAATTACACAGAATTTGTAGAATTTAATCCCTTAGTCTTGATGATTTCTTCATTCTTTGTTATCCTATTTATAGCCTTCAAAATTTTGTAGGGTTCAGCCTTCATTCCCAGATCCAGATCTAGATTTTGCAGCTGTCAAAGTTAGTTAGAGTACAACTGTGCACTCACGCAGATTGAATGTTCTCTTCTGAGATCTACAGGATGTCGCTGCACTGCAGGGCGCAATCTGAGATCGTAATTGCGGCTACATTTACAATATTCCTACGCTAGTGCTTCCAGACGTAAATTTAGCTTGAGTTTACTTATTCGAGGTTCAGGTTCTATGCGGCGACATCTCTGTCGCAATTCCAAGCTGATCTTGTGGCTGCATTCTTCCAATATTAATCTTCTGGGCTGAGTTCCTGCGCTGATAATTCTAAGGCACAATATATCTACTACTTGCGTCGACATTAGTACAAAAATAGATGAAAAACAACAAGAATTTAAACTAACTACCAATGAGTTGAAAAATATAAAAACTAAGTATAAAGTGCTTAATATGCATGCTAAATGAGGTACAAAAGAGACAATTAAAACAGTAATTTAGGGAGAAAATATATGTCATTTGTAATACCATCACGCTCAAATGACAGGTGAGCATTCATCACCCTCAAAGCAAAAACGATTTTCGGCTCAGGGCATCAATAACAACATTAGCCTTCCCCGGATGCTAGTCAATCACGAGATCATACTCTTGCAATAACTCTAACCATCGATGTCGTCGCTAGTTTAGCTCCTTCTACCTCATCAAATACTTCAAACTCTTATGATCGGTGAATACGTGACATCTCTCGCCATATAAATAATGTCGCCAAATCTTCATGGCAAAAACAATGGTAGCTAACTCCAAATCATGAGTCGGATAATTTTGTTCATGCAACTTTAACTATCAAGAAGCATAAGCTATAACCTTTCCAGCTTGCATCAAAACACAACCTAAACTGTTCAGAGATGAATCACTAAATACGAAGAACTCTTTACCCGATTCAGGCTGTGTCAAAACTAGAGCTTCTGTTAACAACTTCTTTAACTGCTTGAAACTCTGTTGACACATTTCTGACCATACAAACTAGACATTCTTATGCAGTAACTTCGTCATTGGCAAGGCAGTGATGGAAAAGTCCTTCACAAACCGATGATAATAACCTGCTAACCCCAAGAAACTACGTACCTCAAAAACATTCTTTGGTACCTTTCAATCGAGGATAGATGAGACCTTACCTGGATCAAACCGGATTCACTTCGATGAAACTACATGACCCAGAAATCCCACTTCCCGTAACCAGAACTCACACTTGCTAAACTTCACATGCAATTATTTTTCTCTCAAATGCTGAGTATGCTTAGATTTTGTCTTGGAGTAAATCAAAATGTCATCAATAAACACAACTGCAAACTTGTCTAACTGAGGCTGAAATACTCTATCCATCAAATCCGTAAACACTGCTAGGGCATTAGTCAACCCAAACGACATAACTAGGAACTCATAATGACCATACCGAGTCCTGAATTTCATTTTCATTATGTCGTAATCTTTCACTCTCATCTGTTAATAACCTGACCGGAGGTCTATCTTGGAGAACATGGTTGCACCTTTTAGCTAATTAAATAATTCATCGATCTGAGGCAATGGGTACTTATTCTTGATTGTCACCTTATTTAACTGCCTGTAATCTATAGACATCCGCATTGATCCATCTTTCTTTTTCACGAATAACACGGGTACACCCCAAGGTGATACGCTAGGTCATATGAACCCTCTGTCTGACAATTCTTATAGCTGAGCTTTTAACTTTTTCAATTTTGTCGGTGCCATTCTATATGGTGGAATTAAGATTAGAGCAGTACCAGGCAACAATTCAATACCAAACTCTTACTCTCTATTTGGTGGTAAACCTAGTAATTCTTCTAGAAACACATCTGTATACTCATTAACAATTGGTACCTATTTCAACTCTGTTCTCGAACCTCGTGTATCAAGTATGTATGCCAGGAATGCTTTACAGCCTCTACAAAGCATCTTCTGTGTTGAAATAGCTAAAATCACCCTGGTTTCACTGTTTAATCTGCTGGACTCAAATGTAATCACTTCACTTGTCGGGCATTTCAAACTAATCAGTCTTTGCTTACAATTTACTACTGCATTGTGCTCAGATAACCAATCCATACCTAAGATCACATCAAACTCAATGAATGGCAGTAACATTAGATTAGTAGAAAATTCACAGCTCCGAACTTTCAGTGGACATTATGAGCCAATGGGTTTGTGACTTGCACATAGAATTCAATCGACTCAATAGACAATTTCTTATCAGTAGCTAAGGCAATGCAAATATATGAATGAGTCGATCCCGGGTCATTCAAAGCACACACAATATCATTAAAAAGATAGAATATACCAGTCACAACATCGGGAGCAGTAACCTCTTCTCTAGTTCGGATGGCATAAGTCCGTGTAGGTGGTCGAGCTTCCAACCTACTTACCTTGTCTCTGCTTTCATTTCGATTCCCACCTGCACTACTATTCTGCCCCAGTCGTCTGCCTTTCTATGGTGTAACTGGAGGATTAACACTCTGATCTTCCCTTGCTTCAAAATTCATCGGGCAATTTCGGATGAAGTGATCGGTACCTCCACATTGGAAACAGGCTCCCTTAATCAAACGACGTTCACCTGAATGGATTCTTTCATAATGCTCGTACACAGGTTTTGGGACGTTACGAACACTAGCCAAACTGTCAGCTGGTTGATTTTGAAATTTGGATTTTGGTGGTCCTGATCGACTTCTACTTAGAAAGCCAGAAGAGACTGCTCTTCGGGCTTCACTATCTTTGAATTTCTTCGGTGGTGGCATTGAGAAGGTTCCGATAAGATTCCTCTTCTCAAAATCTCTTCTCTCTCTGTTTATTTTGGTTGTGCACTTCCTCACTTTTCTTTGCTCTATATTCCAAAACGATAAATAGCCGTATTTCTGAGCCACCTATCATCATCTTTATTTTATCGTTCAAACTGTCCTCAAATCGGACACACATAGCCTCGTCTATTGGTATAATCTCCCGTGCATATTTGTTGAGAAATACAAACTCCCGTTCATATTCTACTATAGTCTTGTTTCCCTATCTCAACTCTAGGAATTCTTTCTTCTTTTTATCCAAATACCTTTTGCTGACATATTTCTTTTTAAACTCCATTTGGAAAAATTCCCAAGTAACCTCATTTTCTGGCATCAACGCCACAATCATTGACCACCAATTATAAGCTTTATCTTTTAGCAATAGAATAAGACATCTCACATAATCTTCAAGTGGACAAGCCATTTCATTCAATACCCTCTTGGTGTTTTCCAACCAATACTCTGCTCTAGCTGGATCATCTTCTACATTCCCACGGATTCTTCCACCCCATACTTTCTTACCTTATCTGTCGAAATACGATGCCTTTGTTCTGTTACCAGAGGAGGTGGAGGTATTACGGGAGGTACCGCAGGTCGAGTAGCAGGCTGTGTAGCTGGGGGTGGAGAAGGTGGTGCCATACAGTTGTTCTGGATAAATTCTAAGAGCCACTGTCCCATTAAGCCAAAGAACATGTTTTTAGCTTCTCTTTCTATCATCGACAAGATAGGTGCCCCATGACTAGCCCTAGAATCACTTATCGGGTTATTGCTGTTTACTTTGTTGGTTTCCTTTCTTTCAGAATCGGTCATCTTTACTTTTTTTTGCAAAAACTATGGTTAAATCAGATTCATCTGTATCAAACTATCACAGGTTCATATGGCATGTACTACTAAATCATTAAATACAATCATAACTGTCTAGGAAATGGCTAAATCGAAAGCTCTAATACCACTAAATGTAACACCCAAAACCCGAATACTGTCATTGGTTAGGGTTTCAATGTCTTACCGTTCATCTTTAACGTCATGTTCTTCAGCTTTATTTATTAAAGAATTTCACTTCACACGTTATATATCGTCATTTAATCATAAACACAATTCAACAAGGGAAAAAATAACATTTTCAATATTTTAGGAGACTTCTACCGGTAGTTGTTGGACAAGTATCGGTAGTAGTCAAGTCAGTAAACAATTCAGGAACTGTGCAGATTTTTATTGGTACTTGTGCTAGTTCTACCGATACAAGTATAAATTCTACTGATACAACCCAAGTCAGTGAACAACCTCTCTCCTACCTTGTACTTCTACCGAAACAAGTATGCAAAATCTAAAGAATTATGCCAAAACACAATTTTATCAATACAAACATACATCATTCTAAATATGCATTAAGGCAAACACAGAAAATATATAGTTTCCTAGTTATTACATAGCACTTTAAGTCTATATTCCAACTTACACTACATGCATTTCTACATTCAACATTCCATCAACATAATAAGATTTTACCATCTCTGTTACAAAACAAAAGATAACAACATCCTAGTACATGCCATAAGACCGAGTGATGCAAGAACTACCAACAAACTCCGCGATAGTGTGACTTCGAAAAGATGACGATGATCCAATCTTCACAAAACAATCTACAAAAAAACAACAACAACTTTGGTAAGCTTCATAGCTTAGTAAGTTCAATAGTTTAAGCAGTTACCAACATTTGTAACAAGCAACTATAGCTCAACCAAGCCAAGATATTCCCATTGTTCTTATGAGTTAAATACAACTTAATTTCTCTATCTATAACTTTCTGTTACAGCACTAGATGCTGCTCACATGAGCTATCGAGGACTCGCAATATATGCGGTACCTCAGTAATCAATACAGTGTTTGTTTGTAAATTGTCCCCTTAACAATGTTGCTCACACGAGCTGTCGAGAGTATGCATAAAGCATAAGTCCCAACCATCGAAAAGCTAATAATCCATTTAGGATTCATATCTCTTTTTTGAATCATGATGCTGCTCACACGAGCTATCGAGGACTCGTAACATATGCGGTACCCCAGCCATCTCGTCGGTACTTTTTCAACGGCATAAAGCCTACTATCTTTTTCGTTTCATTTCTTTGATCTCTTCAATACCAATTACTTCCAATTACTGAACATTGACAATATACAAAAAGAAGTATTAAGTAAAATTTACATTACGAACTTACCGGGCTGAATTGCGGTTTAGGAAATACTTCAAGGACTAATTCGCCAATTTCTCTTTTTCACGAACTGTACCACGATCGTAGTCTACAAACACAAATCATTCAATTTCTTGCATTAAAACACTCAACCTGATCATATAATATAATTTGGTCCTTTTAGGAAAATTACAGTTTTACCCCTAATATTGTCCTTTTATTCAATCTAGTCCTTTCAACACAAAACATGCAAAATAACCATTTTCTCACACAACCAACCTTAGCTAATTTCCCTAGGGTGTTTATCCCACCACTTCACACATTTATTTTCACAACAATACATGTAATTTCATCGTTTTCTCTTTTTAGTCTCTAAACCCTAATTTCATCAATAATCTCTTTACAAAAAGATCTAACCCAAGCATTAAACATTCAAATATATCAAAAGCTTTCAAGAACAAGTATTTTATATAATGGCAAGTTTCATAACATTTGATAGATTCACAAACTAGGCCTTACATAAGCTATATTAAGCTAATACGAACTCAAAAACATAAAAATTACCAAAAACGGTTAACATTTGCTTACACAAATCAAAACTTGAAGCTTAGGATGCAAAACCCTAATTTTATTCCTCTTGGCCAAATGTTGAAGATGAAAGTGTGAAATATTAAGAGTTTTTATCATTTTTCTTTCTTTAATTTCATATGTATATAATAATGGCAAATTTGTAATTTTTGTAACTTTCATAATTTCTTAATCACTTTCGGTCTTAATTAAACCTATTTACACTTAATATAAATCATGCTAATCCACCCAGTAACAATCTTTTGGTTAATTTACTCATTTGGTCATTCTAATTAATCATCTATACTTTTGCACCTATTACAATTTTATCCTTTCTACTCTATTAAATATCTAATCATTAAAATTTCAATACCAACTTTTAATACGATGATAAAAAAGTCATAAGTATTTAAATAAATAAATTAACGACTCGACTTGTCGGAGTAGTGACCTCGAAATCACTGTTTCCAACACTGCTGAAAACTAGGCTGTTACATTTTTCATTTTGATAAAGAACTTAGGTTATATTTTTTGGAATAATATGTTTAATTGAATTTTTTTGAGGATTTTGGAACTTAAGCAGGGCCGCTTGTGACCCCTTCAATCTTTGTTAGGAATTAAGTTTAACTTAATTTTCTGAGAAATTATTTCCTAAGTTAGAAAAGAAATTTTTAATTCTTGATTTTTGCATATAAAAAGGATCAATTTTTTTATCCAAATTTTAATTACAACTCAGTTTTTAAATTATTTTAAGTTCAAGGACTTAATTGAATTTTTTGTAAAATATGATTGTTAATTTTGAAAATATTAAAATTAGCTGTCTTTTTCTATAAATATTTTTAAACCAGCTAAAAAAATTTCATTTAATTATTGATTTTATTTATTTTTATTTTTCAAAATTTTGATAATTCCTAATATTAAAATAGAAATTAAATTTTGTAACTTATATTAATTATTATCAAAAGTTTAAATTAGGATTTTTTTAGAATTTAAATTTAAATAAAATTTATGTTTAAGTTAAAGTAGAACTTATGAATCTTAATTTGAGTGTTTAAGTGTGAATCTTCTTCCATTCATTATAAATAACCCACCTCTTAAGGGAATTATCACTCAAACCATCAAATTAGCCATCATCGACAATCAACGAGGGTCATCGAAAGTCATCGGGCCACATCGAGCACTATCAACCGACGCCTTTCGCAAGTGTCCGACACTTCCTTACGCAACTCCTGCAAGCTCCCGACACCACCTGACGCTTCTCGATGCATCTGCCTGCAAGTCCTCACAAGCGCCCAACAGCTCCAGACGCTCAGCTGGTTCGCACGCTCCTACTCCCGAGTGCCAGGCGAGCTGCTGCTATGTCAGACATCCCAACGCATCCTACTACTGGGTGACACCCACACCCACGCACGCCATGCTGCTGCTGCCTTTTGTGCCATGCCCCTAGGGCATGTGTCCCTTACCCCAAAACCCTAAGTTTCCTCTAAACCCTACCTTAGATAAAAACCCTTTTATTTTTAGCCCTACTTATTAATTTTGGATTTTATTTCAACAAAAGGTCGTAAAAATTCATATTCTATTTTTTAATTTATTTAATTTATTTTAAATTGCTAATATCTTATACTAATTAAATTTTAGATAAATGTTTTTATCCATTTATTTGTTTACCAGGTTCAAATCATGGCACGTAAGAGAACTTGTGCCGCAATGGAAGAAGTGTCAAACAAATTCCACAGTGCAAGAGCTAAGGAAAGATACGATAGCACATTCAGAAATCAACAGATGTTGCCTAACAAAGAATTTACTTAGGAAGAAAGTAAATATACAAAATTCATGGCAAAAATCTAATAAATTGCTGAAGCTCTGAATTGGGGATTATTTTGTGAAAAGTGACCGAGTGCAGATAAGGAGCTAGTTCGAGAATTTTACGCAAAATTTACCTCAGTTGAACTTAAAGAAATTTCCGTTCGAGGAATCACGGTACGATTAAAGTCAAGCACCATTAATGAGTTCTTTGATTTACCTGATTTTGAAGAAGATGAATATCATACTTTGTTAAAGAACTTAAAGGCCGAGAATTTGCAAGAAATTCTTCGAGAACTTACAGTTCCAGGTTTTGAATGGACGACGTCAAAACATGGAATTCATACATGTCGTATAGAAAATTTGATACCAATAGCAAAAGTGTGGTTTTACTTCATTTGATTTAGTCTCATACCTATTCAATAGGGAACTACTGTTTCATTAGAACGAATGGTGTTGATTTATTCAATCTTGAAGGTAAAAACTATAGATGTAGGAAGAATCATCATCAGAGAAATTCGAAACTGTGGCATGAAATGCTCTGTTCATGCTTATTTCCCATTCACGATCACAGTGTTGTGCCTAAAAGCTGAAATTCTTGGGGATGTGATATAGCAGGATATAACCAAGGAGCAATATCTGATTGGGATCTATATCGAGTAGTAGGAAATTCCATTCTTCAACAGCAAGCTGAAAAAGAAGAAGATCCTGAAGAAGAAGAGGATCCTAAGGAAGATTTTGTGGAGATTGAAGATGATCTTTAGATGACAGAACCAACTGGAATGCATGATGAGATAGAGTGTACTGAACGAACATCTGAGCCCGACAGATCCATACGGAGACCACCGTCGCCTCCAGCTGAACTTTGAAATGAGCTATCAAAGATGATGGATTGCATGTAACACATGCAATGGCAGTAACAATCGTATTAGAGATACACGAGACATGAGATGATGCATTTAAAAGTGCATTTGATAAAGTGTTTCGTGACCCATTTGTCTTTGTGACTGAATTTCCAGATTATATATTTCAACCATGGACTCCAATGGCAAAGGAGGAGCAAGGTGACTCAAGCAACAATAGAGACTACCAAGGAAAAAGAGAGTCAATGTCTAGGGGGTCTGAACATAAATAAAAGGGGGAAACTTGTCTTTCTTTAAATTTTGTTATTTTATTTTCAGTCTTTAATTTTTTAATGAATTTAGGATTAGGTCACTAGGTTAGTTTTAAGTATTGCATAATAAATTAAGAGGTTGAAGACAAAAATTTAGCAACTTAGAAAAATAAGAGCGCGGTAATAAATATGTACATGTTTAGGATTGGACATTGAAAGAGCTTGGTACTTAAGTAGTCAATTTGACTCACCTCTTCTTTGATCCTACCTGGTGTACAGTATTTATTCACTTTTTTTTTACGTTCTCTATTGTTTTTAACAATGAGGACATTGTTCAATGTAAGTAGAGGGATCGAAAATCGAAAACTTCTTGATAGTTATTATTTCTTCTTATTGTATGAATTTAGTTATAATTTTGCTTGAAATTTTGAATTTAAGTTAATTATATTAAACTTTAGTAAAAATAGAATTTTATTATCTCAATGGTTATGACATTAAGCTGAACCATGATAAGAATGCTACTCTTAATAAAATATGTGAAATCATATTGTCGAAACCATTTTTTGAAATCGTCCCGACTTTTAATTTTAAAATACGAAAATGGAGTCGCCACCAATCTTTTTAATTTGTTGTAATTAGATCACCGTAAAATACTTAAGTTTATTTAAACAAAAGTTTTCATCTTCGAAATCCAAAAAATAGATTCGAGACTCGATTACGTGTGAGGAAGGATTAGCACCCTCACACGTCCAAAATTGGTACCTAGTCAATTATTTAAGATCTTAATTGTTGGAAATTGGAAACTCGAAGAAAAGTTAAAATGCGATCCTTAAACGTGTAAATAGAACGATTAGATGTTATTTGAAAAAAATTAAATCTCACGAAAAATAATCTTTTATTTCGAGTTAATTGAGAAAAATCATGTCCCGTAAGTTAAGGGCACGATATTTCAAGTTCTCAAAAATTAAAAATCATTTATCAATTGATTAAAGAAAATTTAAAATATGATCTTTAAATATACAAATAACATATTTCGAAAAAATAAATTTCATGAATAAACGATCTTTTTTTCTCGAGTTAGTTGAGAATAAAGTCACATCCCGTAAGTTAGGAACACGATGTCTCGGGTACTCGAAAGAAAAAAACATTTATCGATTAATTAAAATATGCATATTTTGGTTTTAAATAAGGTATCTGATTACATAAGTTCAAAGATATGACCGCACCCTGTAAGTTGGAGCACAATCTTATCGTGTCCCTTAAGTAACGAACATTGCCTTGATTTTTTGAAAATTTTGCTTGTTCCTTTTCTAAAAATCAAATACGAACTTTATTTTGGCATAAAATTAATTTAATCGAGTATTGTACGAGGATTAACGAATGTATGCAAGCGTAATATACAATGTAATAAAAAATAGTAACGGCAATAATAGTAAGGACAAGAATAAATAAAAGTAGTATGGTAGTAACGCAAAATAAAATACGAACGCTAAAGTAAAAACAAAATATAAAGTATATAAATTTTAGATCTTAAAAAGCCTAAAACAAATTATATGTGATGTATAAAATAAAATAAGCAAATGAAAGTTTGAATTCAAAAATAACAAAATGTGGTAAAAATAAATAAAAATTTGAAATAAAATAAAATGGCAAAATTGTAAAACACATAAAATGAAGTGTTAAATAAAATATATAAAAGGATATAAATAAAAATAAAAGGGAATTTTAAAAGAAAAAAAAGGACTAAATTAATATAAAATAAAGTTTTAAGAAAAAAATGAAAACCAAAAAAGGGGTCAAAAAAGAAAGTTTGGAAAGTTTGGGGGCTAAATTTAAATTTTTAGAGAGTTTAGGGGTCAAAATGTAAATTTTAGAAAGTTTAAGGGTCAAATCTAAATTTTGGAAAGTTTAAAGGTCAAATTCAAATTTTTGAAGAGTTTAGTGGTTAATATCAAATTTTTAAAGAGTTTAGGGGTCAAAATGTGATTTTTGGAAAGTTTAGGGACTTTCTAAGTAATAAATCCAAAAAGGTGACACATGGCAGCCCTAGGGTCATTTTTGTGAAATAAGGACGAAATTGTAAAAATTTTAAAATTATCGAACAAATTTAAAAAAATAAAAAAATAATTCAAGGACCTAATTATAGATTTTGAAAAAAGCAAAAGGACGAGGGGAATAAATATCACCCTGGTAAAAAACACGCGAACCCTGAGGGTTCGATGGGTCGGATCGGTCGGGTGTTGATTCTTTTGCCTAAACGACACCATTTTGGGTGTTAAGACACCCTTCCGAAACGATGTCGTTCTCAAAGCCTATAAAAGGTTAATTTTTATGAAAAAAATTCATTTTCACTCTAATTAAAAAAAAACTCCCTTTTCTCTCTAGCGTTCCCTTTTTCCTCCATCCGTCCCAAGGAGTCGTCCTAGGGTTCCACCGTGTCCGCCGTGACTTCGTCCCCTCTGATCGTCGCAAGCCGTTGTGCACGACGGTCAGATATGTAAAAATAGCTCCCTTTTTAAAGTTTTTTAAATAAAATAGATCTAGGTCTAGATCAAACCTGATCTAGCCTAGATATTATTATTGCCTTAGATCTACAATAGATTTTCCGAAGATCTTCAAAAAAGGATTTTGATGACTTTTTTTATATTTTCTCCTTTCAAAATCTGCCCCTTTTTATATTTTATTTTTTACTATTTTTCTTTTGGTAAAAATTTCCAGATAGTGGAATCCCTCGCGAACATAGATGAGTTCAGAGGGACTTCGATCGCGACTACGATTGCGACGCTTCGAATCTTGGTATGCCTTCTCAACTTCCCTTTTTTTGCATTTTTATTTTATATTTATTATATATTATTTTCGAATATAAAAAAAACAACGCAATAATAATATAACTAAATATAAATGTATATTAAAACAAATATACCTTGATAACACAGATTTTCGAATGCTTTGTAATCTGATTTCAAATTTCTTTTGATATCTATTGCTTGTAAATGCGTCCGTATTTTTTTTTATTTTTCTTTGTAAAAATATACATGTCTGAATGGAGGCTTTTATAGCCGATTGTAATAAACTATATTATCTTCTGGTTTTTGTTGTATCTTTTGCCCGTTGTTTCTTTGCAGGTACGATTGAAATGGCTGATTCTCAGGGTCAATGCTGGTGATAGGACACCCTCTATCTGCTGTTTCGATGAAAGGAAGCAAAAGGGTTAGATTTGACCTCGGGCTGTGTAGCTGTCGTGGCAGCTGACGTGGAGCTGATGTGGCAGTGATGTGGCCCTAAGGAGGTGAAAGGGTAGCGGTGGTAGAGGACCAAGTTAGGGTTTTAGGGTTTTAAACATTCTAACTTTAGGCTTTGTATATTTGGGCTTAGGATTCAATTTTGGGCTTTGTATTTGGATATTTAATTTGTAAATGGACATTTGATTTTTTGAAATTAAAGGGCTTTTTATTTATTTTATTTGTCTATTTCATTGGGCCCGAACAAATTGGGCTCCAACAGCTACCCCTATTCGCTCGTTGTTGTGTAACAGGAACAGAGCAAAGACTAAAAGGAGAACCAATTTTGTCCGATCCCACTGAACTTGGTTCTTTAAGTATTTCTTCTTCGAGTAACCCATTGCTTCATAGGTTGCTTAACTTCATTGTACTGGCGCCTCGTGGCTTCACTCCATTCCACTGTGGCTTCAAGGAGATCGAGATTTGCTATTGTAGTCTTTGATTTGATCCACTGGCTCTTCAGGGATATAGACCTTGCAGCTTCATTTTGCTTCACTGCAGATTTAAGGTATAAGATTCATCGTTGCAGCTTTAATCTACTTCTCTTGAACTTTAGGGTATAAGATTCACCGTTATAGCTTCAATCTTTCCCATCATATCTCTATGGTACAAGGTTTGTCGTTGCGGCTTCAACCTTTTCCTTCATATCTCCATGGTACAAGATTTTGTCGTTGCGACTTCAATCTTTCCCATCACTTCTTTGAGGTATAAGGTTTGCCGTTGCGGCTTTAACCTTTCCCTCCATATCTTCATGGTACAGGATTCGCCATAACGGCTTCAATCTTTCCCATCACGTTTCTGAGGTACAAGGTTTACTATTGCAGCTTCAACCTTTCCCTCCATATCTTCATGGTACAGGATTCGTCATAGAAGCTTCCATCTTTGCTATCATGTCTCTAAGGTATAAGGTTCACCGTTGTAGCTTCAACCTTTCCCTCCATATCTCCATGGTACAGGATTCGCTATAGCGGCTTTAATATTTCCCATCATGTCTTTGAGGAATAAGGTTCACCGTTGCGGCTTCAACCTTTCCTTCCAAACCTGTAGAATATGCTTTTATGGACCTCTATGCAGGCTAGATTGTTAGGATGTTATGATCAGAATGAGTCAAATGCCCCTAACTAAATGAGTGTGCATGATTGATGCCAAATTCAAAATTAATTTCTTTTCCTTTTCATTGTTCTTGGATTGACATGGTTTATCGCTTGTTGCGGTTTTATTACTGGTGTGCTACCTTATCTTCTTTTAGACCTGCGATGAGACTTGGTAGAGTGGTCTTAGTTCGAACTACTTGTTTCAAGTTTGGTTCTTTTAACTGGTAGTCCTGTTTTAGGTCCTTGTACCATTTAGGAAATTTCTGTAATAATACACTTAGATCCTTGTATACCGTGTGATATTAGTCCATTATCCATCATCTTAATGCAAAAAAGCTTGAACAAGGTTGTGAAAAGATAATGTTGTATTTATTAGAGACAAAGCTCAATAAATTTGAAAAACGTTGGCCAAAGAGAATTTTCCAAGTATAAAATAACCAAAATAAATGATACTAGATGCCTTAAATATCATAACATGAGTTTCTCCGAGCTGAGTCTGATGAGGAACATCCCGAGCTCGATACGTGTTCTGGCAAACCCGGAGTGCTTTGTTAATGCCCCACGATGTAAAGCGTCTCTATCTTATTATGTTTGAAGGAATCGATCAACCCTTTCTTCACTTTAATTTTTTTGAGTCTCCCTTTCCGAGTTTTCAACTCAAAATCCCTTTGGTTTCAAGATGCTCTTTGCGGGTTTTCATCTTGAACTCTCCTTTTTTTAGGGAGCCCTTTACGGGTTTTCATCCCTTACTTTTTAGGTGAAATATTTCTTCATCGAATCTGAGTTTACTAGATTGTGCAGATCTTTGCCATCCATTTCGGTCAGAATGAGTGATCCTCCAAACGAGGCTTTCTTCACCACATAAGGTCCTTCCTAATTTGGCATCCATTTTCCTCGAAAATCCTTATGTGTGGGAAGTATCTATTTTAGAACTAGATCTCCCTTATAGAATTCTCTAGGGCGGACCTTCTTGTTGTAAGCTAGCATCATTCGCTTTTGGTACATTTGACCATGACGGATAGCTCTTAATCTCTTTTCCTCGATCAAGTTCAACTGATCATATCTGGCTTGGATCCATTTTGCCTCATCCAGATTTAGCTCAGACTAGACTAGGAGAGAAGGAATTTCAACCTCGATAGGTAAAACCGCTTTCATTCCATATACTAGTGAGAATGGTGTTACCCTTGTAAAAGTTCTGACTGAAGTTCTATAAGCAAAGAGGGCAATGGTAGCTTCTTACGCCAATATTTATAGGTCTCTATCATCTTTGTAACGATTTTCTTGATATTTTTATTAGCTGCCTCTGCTGCTCCATTC
Source organism: Gossypioides kirkii (assembly GCA_005610355.1). Lineage (NCBI taxonomy): Eukaryota > Viridiplantae > Streptophyta > Magnoliopsida > Malvales > Malvaceae > Gossypioides > Gossypioides kirkii. The sequence goes on from CP032255.1 coordinate 13,891,139, forward strand.
ATCTTTGGGCGATAGGGAGATGAATTGTGGTGTTTTATTTTGAATTGCTCGCAAACTTCCGCTATCATGCTGTTATTCAAATTCAATGCGTTATCCGATATGATCCTTTCTGGCATCCCATATCGACATGTGATTTCCTTTTTCAAGAATTTGCTAACTACAGACTTTGTGACATTGGCGTAAGAGGCAACTTCCACCCACTTAGTGAAATAATTGATAACTACAAAGATGAACATATGTCCATTAGAAGCCTTCAGAGAGATTGGCCCAATGACATCCATTCCTCACATGGAAAAAGGCCATGGAGAAGTCATGACATGAAGATGCGACGGTGGTACATGAATTTTATCTCCATAGATTTGGCACTTGTGACATCTCTTAGCATAGTTGATGCAATCACCCTTCATAGTGGACCAATAATACCCACACCTCATGGTTTGTCTAACCATTTTGAATCAATTGGTGTGTGTTCCGCAAATGCCTTCATGGACTTCTTCCAAGATTTTTCTAGCTTCGACCGCGTCGACACACCTTAGCAGCACCTGGCCTTTTATCCTTTTATACAAAATTTCCCCATCTAAGACATATTCATTTGCGAGTCTTCTTAAAATTCTTTTATCATTTTTAATAGCTTGCTCAAGATACTTGTGGTCTTTTACATACTCGAGGATATCTCGGTACCAAGGATGGTCATCTCTTTCTATTTCCTCTTCCTCTTCTTCGATGTCATAGCAATGGGCTGGAGCTTCATAGATGCTCATTTGAATGGGTTTTATATCCTCTGGCTTGTTTACTTTAATCATCGAGGCCAGAGTAGCCAGAGCATCAGCCATCTTGTTTTCTTCTTGTGGGAGATAATGGAATGTGATATCATCAAATTCCTTAATTAGCTCGAGAACCAATTTTCGGTAATTAACCAGCTTGGGATCTCTCGTTTCCCATTCTCCCTTTAATTGATTGATCACTAGTGCCTAATCTCCATATACTTCTAAAATCTTGATCCCTCATTCTGTGGCTGCTTGAATTCCCATAATGCATGCTTCATACTCTGCCATGTTGTTTGTGCAATCGAAATCGAGTTTACTAGTGAAGGGATAACGGTCTCCTTCTGGTGATACTAAAACTTCCCCAATTCAATTATCCGTGGCATTCGATGCACCATCAAAATTTAATCGGCAAGGATGCTCTGACGTAGTCCCCTCTTCAGTGGTTACAACATACATTAAGTCCTCATTTGGGAAGTCAAAATTTATTAGCTCATAATCCTCTAAAGCTTTACTGGCTAGGAAATCTGCTATCGCACTCCCCTTTACTGCCTTTTGGTTTACATAGACTATGTCTAACTCTGAAAGTAGGATTTGCCATCTAGCCATTCTTCCATTCAATGCGGTCGACTCCATCATGTATTTAAGAGGATCTAATTTCGAGATTAGCAAAGTTGTGTGGTACAACATATATACTATCTTAACCTTCGAGTGTCCAAACTAAAGCGTAACATATTTTTTCAATCAGTGAGTACCTCATTTCACAATTGGTGGACTTTTTGCTTAGGTAATATACTGCTCTTTCTTTCTTCTAGGACTCATCATGTTGGCCTAGTACACATCCCATGGAGTTTTTAAAAATTGCCAAGTACATGATCAATGGTTTGTTAGGATTTGGTGGCACTAGGACTGGAGCATCGGATAAATAATGATTGACCTTGTCAAAAGTTTTCTTACACTCATCGTCCCACACTCTTGGATTGTGTTTTCTAAGAAGACGAAAGATGGGATCACATTTCTCAGTTAACTGTGAGATGAACCAAGCAATATAATTTAATCTCCCTAGGAAACCTCGAACTTCTTTTTGTGTACAGGGTGGTGGTAATTCTTATATGGCTTTGACCTTGTTTAGATTGATCTCGATTCCTCTTTTGCTAACCACAAAGCCTAACAACTTGCCTGAAGTAGCTCCAAAAGTGCATTTGGTTGGGTTTAACTTTAGTTGAAACTTTCTTAACCTTAAGAATAGCTTCCTTAAGACCTTTACATGTTCCTCCCCTGTTCGAGACTTTCCAATCATATCATCGACATAGACCTCAATTTCTTTGTGCATCATATCATGAAACAACGTTACCATGACTCTTTGATATGTTGCCCCATCGTTTTTAAGTCCAAATGACATCACCTTACAACAGAACATCCCTCACATTGTAACGAACGTAGTTTTCTACATATCTTTAGAATCCATCCTTATTTGGTTATGTCCAGAGAAATCGTCCATGAAGGAGAATAGTGAATGACCTACCGTGTTGTCTACTAGAGTGTCGATGTGAGGTAGTGGGAAGATATCCTTTGGGTTATCTTTGTTCAAATCTCCATAACCACACACATACACACTTTTCCATCCTTTTAGGAATAGGGACTATGCTGGCTGCCCATTTTTAATATTTGACCACTTGGAGGAAACCAGCGTCAAATTGCTTTTTGACCTCTTCTTTTATTTTTAACAATACATTTGGTCGCATCCTTCGAAGCTTTTGTTGGACAGGCTTGCATTCCTCTCTTATGGGGAGCTTATGTACCACAATATCGGTATTTAACCCAGACATATCTTAGTAAGACCATGCGAAGACATCCTTGAATTCTCGGAGCAACTCAATAAGATTTTTTCTTGTTTCTACTGAAATATTGGTTCCAATTTTTACCTCTTTCTCTTCATCTTTGTTCCCTATCCTCATAGTTTCTACTAACTCTTTATGAGGCAAGATTTGTTTTTCCTCTTTTTCCATGTTCCATCATTCATAGCAAATCTGGAGACAAGTTGCTGACTTGATCATCTTCAAGGTCCTGCGCTCTTCAGGACACATATCTTGCTCAAAATGAGGCTCAGAGTTAGTAACAGTGTTGCTCATATTATTGATATCCAAAGATCTGTTAAAAAAATGAGAGAGGTCCCAAGAACAAAATAAATTTAAGAATGATTTATGACATGAGTGTTAGTATACATATATAAGAATTTTAAGAATGATTAATTGTGTAGATTGAGTGTAGATAAATTGTCTGAATGGAATGAAAGAATAAATAAAGAGATGTTTGCCAAGTGAGATAAAAAATGCATTTTCATTAAAATAGTGAATAATAGTCAAATGCCCTTTACAAAGGATCCCTATCGCTAAAGGCTAGCTCCTCTACAGTCCAATTGCTTAGAACGCTTCCTACTGTGTATTGGCAGATTCCTATAAGCTCTTTTCTTCGTCTTCTTCTTCAGAGATAGCATTGATGCCTAGGTCTATCATGACTCTTTCAGTCTTCTTCTCTTCCTCGATCCACATTCCTCCAGAAACGAAAGTCTTCGATATATGGGGGAAGATCATTGGCTCCCACTTGATCTCCTCTCCGACCAATCATGCTTTTCTCCTTTCTTGCTTCCTCTCCAACTCCTTTTTCTTTTCCTTCATATTTGGCTTGTACCCCAGGCCAAAGCGATCTCACTTTCCTACCGGTGTTGGTGTATTGGTTGCCCCTTGCAAATCCTTCCCAAGCCCTTTTCCTGGCAATGCCCCTTTTCCAATTGTTAATCGTAGACCCATCTTTGTAGTCTTTGACAACCTAAGTACTGGGACTTTGTTCCCTTCAGTAATGAATGTGACATTAACAAATTCCAATGACCAAAAGGAGCATTCCACAGCCTCTTCATCTCTTCCTACATATGGGGCATCAGTTGTCACAAATGGGATGATATCCTCTTCTGCATTTATTGTAACAAATCTTCCTTCGGTTATCAACTTAAGCTTTTGGTGTAGTGAGGATGGTACTGCCCCTGTCGAGTGGATCCAGGGTCATCCCAACAAATAATTGTACGTGGGCTTAATATCCATTACCAAGAAATCTATCTTATATGTATTTGGGCCGATCTGAAGTGGTATTTCAATTCTGCCATCACCCTTCTTTGTATCCTATCGAAAGCTATTACTATGTTGTGACAAGTTTTCATATGTGAGCTGTCGACTGGTAGTCTCTCCAAGGTGGCTAGTGGTAGTATGTTTAAGGCCGAGCCAATATCAATGAGTACTCCAGGCAAAGTATATCCTTTGCAGCGAGTAGTGATGTGTAAGGCCTTTGTCGATCCCATTCCTCCTGATGGGATTTCGTCGTCACTGAAGAATATAAAATTGTCAGCACTGACATTATTGATCTAGCTGTCCAACTTGTATACGGATATGTGATTAGCCACATATGTCTTATTCAGTACTCTCATTAGTGCATTACGATGAGCCTCTAAACTTAGTAGTAGGGCTAAGATCAATACACGAACTAGTTGTTTGTGCAACTGTTCCACCACACTATACTCACTGTGTTTTAGGAATTTCAAAAATTTCTTTGCCTCTTTTTCTGTTATTGGCTCATTTACTGGCTCAAGCCTGCTGGTTTCCTTCTCTTCTGGTTCGATCATCAGGGCCTTTCCTTTAGTTGTTTCTTTCTCTTCAACTTTTAGGTATTAGGATTTCCCGCTACGAGTAACGAAGGTCACATCCTCTTTGGGTCGTTCCTCTTCTAGCATTATTATATTGTACACATAATTTCACTGGACTCTCCTATTGTCCTCATATGGGAATGCCATAGGTTTTTGTATAATGAAACGAGGTGCTATTTGCTTTCTCATTTCGGTCTCCTGAGTGAAAAAATAATTACCGCAGGGCGAACGAACCTATTCGCCAATTTCTCTTCATAGGCATAGACATCCTTCACATCTTCTTGTTCCTCGAAAAACTCCAATTCCATATTGTCCATCAGGTCTTATATCAAAGCCCTGAACTATACGCAATCTTGAATTTTATGCCCTTCAGTGGCATGGAACTCACAATAGTTCTTGGTTCTTATTACCGTATCCTCATCATCTCATGTGATTAATCCTCTATCAACCATCTAATGCCAAGCCTATTTTAATGAGGATTTGACCTCCCCAACATTTGTCTTAACCTTTTTGCCTTTTCCTTCTGCGATCGTATTTACTCCCTAATCGGGATGAGTGGGTAAAGGGTTTCTAGCCACATCGGGTCTAGATGACTCATCGAATTTTATGACTTTCCTCTTAATTAGTCTCTCTACCAGCTTTTTTGAAGGCAAAACAATTCTCGATGGAGTGTCCAACTACCCCACCATGGTACTCACATTGAGCATTTGCATTATACCAATTTGGGAACAGAGGTGGTACTGGGTCTGTGTAATATGGAGCCACTGCATGAGCATCAAATAGCTTTTGGTAGAGCTCTTTATTTGTCATTGGAATGGGAGTGAATTGGATTCTTTCGGTGTTTTTCCTTGAGCTTGATTCCAACTTTAGAGGATTTCAGTAGTTACTTATTGGGCCTTGGATTGCGCCATCATGACTGGTTTTGCATACTTTGGCCTATACACGCACGCATTATTTATCTCAACATCCTTTCTTCTAGGGGCAGATCTCTTCGTGCTTTCCCCAGCGTCGATCTTTTCACTCTTGATCGCACTCTCAATCATCTCTCCGGACATAACCATATCCAAGAAACTCCATGTAGCATTCCCTAGCAAGTGGTTGAGGTAAGGTGCTTTCAAAGTGTGAGCAAAAAGCATAGTTATCTCTTTTTCTGTCAATGGCGGTTATACTTGGGTGGCCATATCTCTTCATGGCTAGGCATATTGCCTGAAGCTCTCACTCAGCCTCTTCTCTATATTTTGCAGAGTAATTCTGTCAGGAGCTATGTCAGTGACGTGGCCATATTGTTTCATGAAGGCCTGGGCCAAGTCCTTCCATGAACTGATTTTCGCACGACTTAATTGATTGTACCATTTTGCCATGGATCCTACCAAGCTGTCCTGGAAACAATGGATCAATAATTGGTCGTGGTGGACATATCCTGTCATTTTCCGACAAAACATGGTAATTTGCTCCTCTGGACAGCTCATCCCATTATACTTTTCAAACTTCGGAGCTTTAAAATTTGGGGGAAGTACCAGATCTGGGACTAGACTCAATTCCCTAGTGTCCATCCCATAGTAGGTTTCAGCTCCTTCTATCTCCTTGACTTTTTCTTCTAACCATTTGTAGCACTCTTCCATCCATTTGGACAGCTCCAGTTTTATTTTTTTTTGTCTCCATGATCTCATCAAAATCAAGAATGACGGGATTTGCAACATTTTTCCCTGGGTTAGATCCTAATCCAGTCGGATAATTGGCTGGGCCTAGGGTACCAACGGGATGCTACTGTGTTCTGATGAAGACCAGACCTCCTCGCAAGTGTATTTCTGATGGAATTTGATCATGTACGAGGGTAGAGCCTGGAGGGTATCTAGGGTATTCACTTTCCTCCCTTGGGCTTACTGCAGGATTTTTCCTTTATCCACCCTTCTTGTAATAGTTGAGCCAATCGACTGATTATATTTCCTTGAAACTCAATAATTTGGTCACTCATGTCTTATTGGACCCTTACTAATTGGTCTTGCAGCTGTGTTTGCATCTCCTTCTACAACTGTTCGAATCTTTCTATCCTTTGATCCATTGCTTTTCAGGCATCGTAACAATGTGAATTTTCTATGGTTTCTTGTTTAATTGTTTAAAATTTTAATTAATTAGAGTTGTTGTATTAAAATATATGAAAGTACAATGAGAATGAATGCATGTATGCAATGTAAGAGAAGACATTGATTCTCAATTCAATTCAATTAGAACAACTTCATTAAAAGACAAATTTCTTTACATAAAGCGAATTACATAAACGACTTTTCCTTAATGCCTAAAGTTTTAATTTTCCTAAGAAGTCCGACCAGTTTTTGTACCCAATCTAATCTCGATTCATATTCCATGCTCAGTATATCAGCTTTAATAGTTAGCATTTGCACGTGATCAGCCACTTCTCACATTTGGGTGAGTGCTTCGCTCATGACATTATCTCTATCTTCAACTTGCCTCTGAGCCTGTTGAAAGTGCCATTCACTCGTTTCTAGATTCCTTTCGAGAATCTCGAGTCGTATCTCATTATTCTGTAGTGAGGCTTAAAGTTCTTGCACTCTTTTCCTCAACTCCTTACTTTTGGCCAAACTTGCCTAAAGTTCTATAACGGAGTTTCAGCTGTGATGTCATCGTAAAACTCTTCTAACTCAACTATTCTAGTTTCTCGCTCGGCTATTTGGGTTTTAGCTCGACCTTCTCAACTTGACTTCCCAGCAACTCCCCTTTTATGGCATTCTCTAGAGCTTGACCATCTTGGAAGTTCCTTTTCCATTGTTCCGCTCGATCTTTTTGTTCTTGAATCTCTTGTTTCCATTGTTTTGATGTTTTGCCAAGCCCCACAGTTCTCATGGACAAGTGAAGTTTTTTGTAACACTTCTTCAAATCTTCTAAATCTCCTTCGGCTTTGTTCTTTCCCTTTCTTAATTGTTCAGCCTCTAGCTTATGAATATCCACATCTAATCCTAACTTCATTTTCTCCTCTTCTAAAACCTCTATTCTCTTCCCAAATTCCGAGCTTTTCCTTTCAAAGTATTGTTTGATAATGTCTAATTCTGATGGAACCACTAGCAAGTATTCCTCTATTGGTCAAATATCGTCGGGATTTGGTACTGGAGTATTATCATTAACTCTTTTATTTCTCCAACAATCATATTCTGGAGTCGTCATCGGGTTTGCACTGATATTCAAGGATATTCAACGTCCTTATCCTGAAGATTTTGAAGGATAGCCATCCACTTCTCCTCGGATATATTCTGCTCCCTTTGTGTGGCTATGAATTTTTTCAGAGGTGAATAATCTATTGAGAACACTTTGTACGAAAATTTTTCTATCTTCCAAAAATGACTGTGAAACCAAGCCATTAAAAGTGGTGCACAGCCAATGAACCTCCTTTCTCCTTCTCTTCGGCAAGCATAAAGCGATCTAAAGGTCTCGACGAGTATTGCTGGGACTGGTGTGACTCTCTTACTAAGTTGGTCGAAAAGATCAACAACTGCATCTTCTACGTGTGCTAATGCTTTTGGGAAGATAACCAACCCATAAATGCTTAGAGCAAAAATGTCGACGATCTTTTCCATATCTGGGTGTGCCAATGTCAAATCTCTTAGACTCTTCCAAGTGATATACTTGTTATCTCCTTTTACCTTGATCCGAGACGCAACCCACTGTTCACTTATCCCAGTTATGTTCATAAACCTTTTCAAAAAGGTTGGAACACATGCCACTCTCGAGTAAGCCTTGTCGATTTGAATCCTTGGGCAACGGATCAATACGGTGTATTTTTCCACCGTGGGCGTCATGTCGAAGTTTCCAAAGGTATAACAACTATATGAGGGATTCAAGTGTTGGGTAAGAGCTCGAAAGAGGTGCTTGTCTATCTTCACCTCGAGTAAGTAGGGTAGATCTCCATATCCCTTATAAAACATTTGCTTCATCTCATCATTTCACTAACCCCAAATGTCTTTCAACTCTTGCACACTATTTTGGGTCACATTTACTCGAGTATGATCCCAAAATTTTGATAAATGCCCTTCTACCACACTATCTCCCTTCTCACGCTGTCTTTCCTCCGACCATAAGCGTACGGCCATGTTGTCCTCCACTCTACTAAGAAATCTATTTTCCATGACAAAGGTCTCTATTTGGTCAAATAAGAATCAACACCTTTTCTATGATAAAAATGCAATGCAAAAATAAAAACAAAGACAAAATAAAGCAAGTTAGTATAATAAACCCAGAAATTACGTCTAATAAAATCACAGTTAAAAGCAAAAATTATGGCATAAAAATGTGTCTCTCCTTTATTTGGGTGACCGCTAAAGGTTTAGAGTGATACTTCTTAGGGTAGGCTCTTAGGGTCGACTATATGCGGTTTTGGTTCTAAAGTAAGGGTACCTGAACCGACAGATTCCTCTATCTTTACCCATTACAAGCTCATACAGATGAGTTCAGTTCAGGGGGATACATTTCCCATATGTTTGCACGGAAGTGAAAACTTCACGAAAACATAGGTACAGATGTATTCCCGAAAGCGATCCACTATCCTGTACTGAGGTGAAGACCTCACGAAGGCGTAGTTTCTCACTTCCACTTAAGGGGTGAAGTAACTGAATCAATGCAAATGCATGACACCCTCACTTCAATAATGAATAAATTAATTTTAAAATTTAAACATATGAACACAAAATTGCAAGGATCAAAATCAAATTCTCAATTTTCAATCAAAAAGACAAAAAATAATCGACTCGCGGCTTGACTCTCTTATTGTCCCCAACAAAGTCGCCAAGCTAACGAAACCATTTTTTGAAATCATCTCAACTTTTAATTTTAAAATACGAAAATGGAGTCGCCACCAATCTTTTTAATTTGGTGTGATTAGATCACCGTAAAATACTTAAGTTTATTTAAATAAAAGTTTTGGTCTTTGAGATCCAGAAAATAGGTTCGGGAGTCGGTTACGTGTGAGGAAGGATTAGCACCCTCACACGCCCAAAATTGGTACCTAGTCGATTATTTTAGGTCTTAATTGTTGGAAATTTGAAACTCGAAGAAAAGTTAAAATGCGATCCTTAAACGTGTAAATAAAATGATTTGATGATATTTGAAAAAAATTAAATCTCACGAAAAATAATTTTTTATTTTAAGTTAATTGAGAAAATTCATGTCCCGTATGTTAGGGGCACGATATTTCAAGTTCTCGAAAATTAAAAATCATTTATCGATTGATTAAAGAAATTTTAAAATATGTTCTTTAAATATACAAATAACATAATTCGAAAAAATTAAATTTCATGAATAAACAATCTTTTTTTCTCGAGTTAGTTGAGAATAAAGTCACATACCATAAGTTAGGAACACGACTTCTCGGGTACTCAAAAGAAAAGAACATTTATCGATTAATTAAAATATGCATGTTTTGGTTTTAAATAAGGTATCTGATTACATAAGTTCAAAGATATGATCGCACCCCGTAAGTTGGAGCACAATCTTATCGAGTCCCTTAACTAACGAACATTGCCTTGATTTTTTGAAAATTTTGCTTGTTCCTTTTGTGAAAATCAAATACGAACTTTATTTTGACATACGATTAATTTAATCGAGTATTGTACGAGGATTAACAAATGTATGCAAGCGTAATATACAATGCAATAAAAAATAGAAACGGCAATAATAGTAAGGGCAAGAATAAATAAAAGTAGTATGGTAGTAACACAAAATAAAATACGAATGCTAAAGTAAAAACAAAATATAAAGTATATAAATTTTAGATCTTAAAAAGCGTAAAACAAATTATATGTGATGTATAAAATAAAATAAGCAAAGGAAAGTTTGAATTGAAAAAAAATAAAATGTGGTAAAAATAAATAAAAGTTTGAAATAAAATAAAATCGTAGCAAAATTGTAAAACACATAAAATGAAGGGTTAAATAAAATATATAAAAGGATTTAAATAAAAATAAAAGGGAATTTTAAAAGAAAAAAACGACTAACTTAATATAAATAAAGTTATAAGAAAAAAACATGAAAACAAAAAAAAGAGGGTCAAAAAAAATTTGGAAGGTTTGGGGGCCAAATTTGAATTTTTTGAGAGTTTAGGGGTCAAAATATAAATTTTAGAAAGTTCGAGGGTCAAATCTAAGTTTTTGGATAATTTAAGGGTTAAATTTGAATTTTTAAAGAGTTTAGGAGTCAAAATCAAATTTTTGAAGAGTTCAATGGTCAAAATGTGATTTTTGGAAAGTTTAGAGACTTTCTAGGCAATAAATCCAAAAAAGTGACACGTGGTAGCCCCATGGTCATTTTTAAATCAAGGACAAAATTGTAAAAATTTTAAAATTATTGAAAAAGTTTTTAAAATAAAAAAATAATTCAAGGACCTAATTGAAGATTTTGAAAAAAATGGAAGGACTAAGGGATAGATATCCCCCTGGTCGAAAACTTGCGAACCTTGACGGTCCGAAGGGTCGGATCGGGTCGGGTGTTAATTCTTTTCCTAAACGGCACCGTTTTAGGTGTTAAGACACCCTTTCAAAACGACATCATTCTTAAAGCCTATAAAAGGCTAATTTTTTTGAAAAAATTCATTTTCACTCTGTTTTTAAAAAAAACTCTTTTCCACTCTCTTTCTCTCTCTAGCTTTCTCCCTTTTTGCTTCGTCCGTCCCAAGGAGCCATCCTAGGGTTCTGCTGTGTTCGCCACGACTCCGTCGCCTTCGACCGTCGTAAGCCGTCGTGCACAGCAGTCAGGTACGTAAAAATATCTCCCTTTTTTATTTTTTTAAATAAAATAGATCTAGGTCTGGATCGAACCTTATCTAGCCCAGATCTTTAAAAAAGGTTTCATTTTTACAAGTTTTTTAATAAAACCTTAGATCTACAATAGATTTTCCGAAGATCTAAAAAAAGGATTTTGATGATTTTTTTTCATATTTTCTCCTTTCGAAATCTGCCCCTTTTATATTCTATTTTTTAACTTTTTTTTAGTAAAAAATTTTAGATAGTGGAATCCCTCGCGAACATAGACGAGTTCGGAGGGACTCTGATCTCGACTACGACGGCGGCGCTTCGGATCCTGGTATGCCTTCTCAACTTCCTTTTTTGTATTTTTATTTTATATTTATTATATATTATTTTCGAATATAAAAAAAAGAACGCAATAATAATATAACTAAATATAAATGTATATTAAAACAAATATACCTTAATAACACAGATTTTTGAATGTTTTGTAATCCTTTTGATATCTATTGCTTTTAAATGTGTCCGTATTTTTTGTAATTTTCTCTGTAAAAATATACATGTTTGAATGGAGGTTTTTATAGCCGATTGTAATGCACTATATTATCTTCTGGTTTTTGTTCTGTCTTTTGCCCGTTATTTCTTTGCATGTACCCCCGAAATGGTGGATTCTCGGGGTCAACACCGGTGATGGGACACCCTGTCTGCTGTTTCGGTGAGAGGGAGTAAAGGGGTCAGATTTGACCTCAGGCTGTGTGGCCGACGTGTCAGCTGATGTGGCACGAACGTGGCACTAACGTCACCTTAGGGAGGTGAAACGGCAGCGACGGTAGAGGACCAAGTTAGGATTTTAGGGTTTCAAACATTTTAACTTTGGGCTTTCTATATTTGGGCTTGGGATTAAATTTTAGGCTTTGTATTTGGATATTTAATTTGTAAATGGACATTTGAGTTTATGAAATAAAATGGTTTTTTATTTATTTTATTTGTCTATTTCATTGGACTCGGACAAATTGGACTCAAACACATATAATAAAATTTTAAATCCTTATAGAGCTAGATATGCATGAAAGTTTAAGTCTTTATAATTGACTTAGTAATTTCTTGAGGCAAAATCCTAGGAAGCATGAAATTTTGAAAATGATTTAGGCAACATTTGTTTTAATCGTTTGAGCCTTTCAAGCCAATCTTGATAAATGTTATCCCTTGAAGCCAACTTTGAGACTATATGGCCTGATTTTCTTTGTACCTTACAATTATAAGTCATCTTATCTCTTGTACTTATCTCTAAATTGTCTCAACTACTATACTCAGTCTATCAAGAATATGTCCAAAAATAAGTTTGGGGGAGTTAAGAAGAAGTACCAAAAAAGCTCAGCAAAAGTATAGTACATACAAAAATGATGCTTAGAAAAATAGTAATGAAAAAAGAAAGAAAAAAGAGCATATGCACTCAAAAGAAAAAGAAAAGATCATGAGCATGCAAAGTTTGTAAAAATAGTTGGTGAAATTAAAGGTCCGATACAGGTTGAGTCTAGGGTTTTAGCTTAAATTTATCTATCTTTTCTTTACCCCTAGCCTAGCCCCACTACAACATATGCAAAAGACCTATCTGATTCAAGATTTTAATGCTACCTACATTAGAAGAGAGAAATTGCGATGTTTAACATATGAAGACATAAGCTAAACTTAATGATTGTAGTTTAGTCTTAACTAGGGAAAAAATCGAGTGATAGGATTTTAACATGTTTTTATTGAGACAAGCATGATGATAATTGAATCAAAAATACTTAAGCTACACAATTTATAAATTCTTATTTTTATGCTTAATTATTTTTAATTCATAAGTATGAGGAGAAATGATCAACTCTTTTATGGTTTGTGCATTTCTCGGGACGAGCAATGAATTAAGTTTGGGGGTGTGGAATGATGAAAATATATAGACTTTTTCGTGCCTTTTTTGACCTAATTTCATGCAAATTCTGAGTAATTAATGTTGAAAAATATAATTTATTTATAAAATAATTAATTTGTGCTAAAATTTCCAACATATTAATTTTAATTATTTTTATAAAGATTAAGTATGAATTTGATGATTTTTTGATAGATTTGAACAATTGGTGAAAATCTACTTGGTAGACACTATTGATAGCTTAAACCGTTGAGGGAATTTTTATACTGAGTTAATGAAGAGCTAAGAATAATATTTTTCAAGTCAAGGGTAGGTCCAATATGAAACTAAATTATGCTTTATAATTATATTTTTAATTCAAATTAAATTGGATTAAAATAAATTATAAAGGCTGAACTGAAGTGGCTCGATGTGCATGCAACCGAGGGTCGAACCATCTCCAATTGGGCTAGCCATGTGCCATCCAAGTGTTGACCATATTCAGCTGAAATGTTGACCAATTCAGCCCTTGCAAAACAATCCTTGAAAGTTCCTAAAATTTGATTCCAACCCCTACTCTTTTCATGGTTTCAAATTCTTATCCCTAGCTCATTTTAAGCAAACTTTGAACAAGTCAAAGTTGATGTGTGGTGGCCGGCCATGGGGGAGTGTGTTGAAATTAATCATTACCCTTGTGATATAACTATTTAATTAATCATTTAAGTGTGTTGAAATTGTGATTAATGGACACACTATTTAATTTGTGCATGCTTAATCCTCTAAGGAAGCTGAGGGTTAAAATTGTGATTTTATTGGAGAATACTAGTCTTGCATAACTTGCAGGATTCTTGTGATTAAACTGTTTCAATATAGGTGTTGTTACCTCACATGATCCTTTACATACTTATGAATATTGATTTAGTCGGTTGTATTGGCATAGGTGTATGTTCAAGAGATAGATTAATTTCATAATGTATGCATGTGCTATAACACGTTTACTTATTAAAGATTAGTTTAGTCGGTCGTATTGGCATAGGTGTATGTTCAAGAGCTAAACTGATTTTTAATAGTAATGTTGTTCATAAGTTAGCAAGATATTGGGTTGCCGTGAATGTTTTTTCGTAACATTCATGAACATGATGTAGATTTAATTAAGTAATTCAAGCAGTTAACCTGACACTTTTATGTCATATTGATTAAAACCCTTAGAAATTGTGCATAGGAATATAATTTAGTCTTAACTTAACTTAGTTTAATTTAATTTAGAATACTTTAGAGTAAAATCTCTTAAAAATTATTTTTTTCCTAACAAGTTTGTTGATTAAATATTTCATAAATACTTTTAATAGCACAGTCCTTATGGTACGATACTCGACACTACTTGTAACTTTATTACTTGAATATGATTTTGTTCACTTGCACATTTTCATCGTTCCACCTCTCCATTGTGTTGGTGTGCTGGAGTATGGGTGCATTGCATTATGCTTGTGTTTGTTTTCTCATTGAGTTGTATTATGCTTTGTGGTTACTATATATGGAATTTACTGTGATAATGTAATGACGATGTATGCACTTTAGAGACACACTGGGCTCTATAACTCATTCCCCTACAGTTTTCCTTTTAGATACTTTGGACATAGGAGACTTGGTACTCAAAGGAACATTTATTTTTATTTCATTTTCTTTTATTAATTTGGTATAAGTTATTTTGGAATTTTCAGACTATGTTATTTTTATATTATTTTTGGATTGTAAAGTCAATTTAAATTTGGGATTTTTAAGGTTTGTTTAAGTATCTGTTGATTATTTAATTTAAGTACAACTCATATATATATATATATGATTTTGGATTTTTGAGGTTACGTGAGGGTGGAATTACAATAGTGATAATCTAAATCCGATCATATCTTCTAAGTCGGGTGAAGGGGGTTACATTTAGTGGTATCAAAGTTGAGTTTAACCCTCGGACTATGATTCTCTCCAAAGTTTTCCAAAGTTTAAAATTTTCTTAGGGTAAACAGGGATTTTCAAATAAATTATCATGTCATATTATATCTTTCTGTGAGAAATTTTAAAAGTTGATATTTAAATCCGAGACTCCAGTACCAATTCTTACTCTAGTGATCCTTGCCTCAATGGATAGATACTATGCCACCACGTAGGAGTTCTAGACTCAATATTGGCCATGACCGAGGCCAATGCCATACAACTAGGACTGTTAGCGATTCTACGCCCAGTGGAATTAGAGGAAAATCTAAATGAGTTGCCTAATACTGAGGAGGAACCGATTCAGATTCTGACTTAAGATGAGAAAGTCCTTAGGAGGAAGACAATTAAGATGGTTAAGGTTTTATGGCGTATAATATTATTTAATTGTGAAGAGTGGAAAATAATTTTTTAAGAAAGAAGTATAGGTGAGTAGTAACAAGAAAACGTACTATTAGGGAAATAAGAAAAGACAAAGTGATGTTAATGTTTAAGGAGAGAAAAAGGTTTATTGGAATAAAAATAGTGAAGAAATGGAAGATCCAGGAAAGATATTAAAATCTTACGGTAAATGAGTATAAAGGAAAATAAGTTACAAGTTGTGAAGGGATAATCATAAAATAATTTGAGGTATAAATTAAGACAGAAAGTAAATGCTATTTAGTCTTGTATAGAGATTTAAAAGACGGTTCGTAATCTTTATAGATAAGAACGAGAGGATACATTAAGAATACAAGGTATGTTTCTTAGGAACCTAAAGTTATAAAATAATAATAAGATATATGATCCAGGTAAGTAGTGGAATATATATAATAACAATAATAAAACTTGTGGGTTACTAACTAGTCTAGTATAGAGATTTGAAAGATAAATGGTAACTTCAGGATTATGAAAGAAATAGAAGTGAAAGGAAAAAAAATTAAAATTTATGATAAAGATATGAATGAAAATATAGAGAAATACTTGTGATGAAGAAGAAATTTTAAATTATGAAATAAATTATAAAAGATAAGAACATAATTGACCATGAAAAATAGTGTAAGTACTCTAGGAAGCATAAGAGTGATCTAAAGAGTGAAATATATACATATATATATATAGCAAGTTGTAAGTTGTGTAAAAATAAATAAATAAAGGGTAAACTTTGGTAGGAGGAGTTACCTTGAGGAGACTATTGGTAGCGGTCGGGCCAATAGAATTCTAAGAGGTTTGGAATAAGAGTATTAACTCTGATCCGTAACTGGGATAATTATTGTTTGCCTTGAAAAGAGGAAGAAAATGAAGGAATTATATGCAAATGAAGATAAGAATTCAAGGGTATAAGAAAATAAAGTCTAGAAGAATGTTAAAAGAACAATGTTGTGATTAGTATGAGATAGTTGTGATAAGAAAAATAATATGAAAGAATAGAGAATGAATATAAATGATAAGCTATGTAAATGTGTATGAAAGGAATTATGAAATCATAGAGATGATTTTAGGAAAACTAAATTAAGAAAAGACTTCTGGTTAAATGGAAGGAAACAAAATAGGAGACTAGTTGAGTGAAAAGGAAATGTAGGATTATAAAATAATTTCAAAGATGATCAACTAAAGGCCTTCATTCATATGGAATGGAAAGTGATTTAAAAGAAGAGTATCATTTCACAAGAAGTGCAAAACGATAGAATGATTGGAAATGTTTTTAATTGGAATTGGATAGATGAGGATAAAGTTAAGGGAAAGCACAATAATGATATATCAATAGAAAAGTGCAATAAGTGGGATTATGAAGGAAGTTGATGAAGAAAGAAAGTAGAAAGAATATAGCAGTAATGAAGTGCATGGTCAGAAGAACCAAGGAACTTTCATGGACGAAATTTCTTTTAAGGGAGAGAGAATTGTAACACCCTAATTTTGTTGTTAAGGATTAAATTAGAAAATTTGTTAATTTTAGGGATTAATTTGTAAATTTTGGAAAAACGCTTGGACTAAATTGAGATCTAATTTAAATTTTAAGGGAAAAGTGGGATTTTTAGGATTAAATTGTTAGGCAAGTAAAGTATGAGGGCTTCAGTGAAAACCCTAACTAAATTAGGTCTTTATGAGAAATTTACCCATTTTGAGTGGTATTTAAATCACATATTCATCTTCTAATGACTCGTAACCTTCAATTGTGTTTCTCTTTTCCTTTCTATTCCTTACAACAGAACCCATCTATCCCTTCTCCTTCTCCCATTCTTCTTTTTCCGACAAGCCGTCGATCAGCCCTTCGCCGTTGGCCATGAGTTACACCGCCACAACTATTATGTTACTCTTCATCTATCTATCCAAACCCCACCATCAAACTTACCTTGTGCTCCTTCGCTCACTCCATCGTTTTGGCTATGGTGAACCTCTAATCTAGTGATAGGGTCTGTCTTGTGGTTTGTTTTGCTGTTGTTGAAGACGTGTTGTCACCGTGCATAGGGAAATCTGACGTTGGTGCCATTTTGGGTCATGAAACCCTAGATATCCTTTGTGGCAAAGGTGTTGTGGAGTTGGGTCACTAAACAACGTAAATTGGTTGGCTCAAATTTTGGGTCCAAGTGGGAATCCCATGCCCCTTTTGTGAACCAAACCCAACACCCAAACCAAGCCCAATTCGGATTGACCCAAACTTAAGAATCGATTCGACCCGACCCAAACTGAATCCAACTGACCCGAATAGAATTGAACCGACCTGACTCGGACTCGAACCCGTTGACCAACCTGTTGACTTTAACTAACCCCTTAACTTTGACCGACTCGTTGACCATTGATCGTTGACCTTTTCGAGAAACCATATCCTTCAATTTTTTGACTTCTTGATTCCGTTTTCATAGTTCGTTTCGTCAAATTTGAACCCAAAAGCCCCGTTTAAGCTATTTGCAATTATTTCTGTATTTAGTCATTTCTAAGAAAAGTGGATAACAGATTTGACTTGGGATATTCTATGTGTAGGTGATTATGATTTTGAGAACGACGAGTTACTGAAACGATGAAAATGTGCAAGCGCACATAATCGTATTCAAGTAATAATGTGACTAGTAATGTCGAGTATCGTACCCATAGAGACTGTGCTATGAAAAGTATTTATGAAATATTTAATCAACAAATTTGTTAGGAACAAGATAATATGTGTGAAGGATATTAATCTAAAGTATTAATCTAACTAAATTAATCTAAGTTAATGCTAAAACTAAATTCCAATTTCACGATTTCTAGAGGATTAATCAATATGACATAAATGTGTCAAGTTAATTGTTTTAATTACCTAATTAAGTCTAAATCATGTTAATGCTTGTTATAAAATAAATTCACGGCAACCCGGTACTCTGCTAACTTATGAACAACATCACTTACTAAAATTCAATCATCTCTTGAACATATCTCTATGCCAATTCAACTTACTAAATCAATTCTAATAAGCAAATGTGTTATTCTACATACATACTATATGAAAGCTAAAGAATCTCTTAAACATATCTCTATGCCAATTCAATAGACTAATTAACAATCATAAGCATGTAAAGGATCAAGTGAAGTAACAATCATATCTCTATGTTGAAACAGTTTAATCACAAAAATCCTACAAGTTATGCAAGGCTATGTATTGTTTAATACATCATAATTCTAACCTTTAGCTCTCTTAGAAGATTAGACATGCACAAATTAAATAGTCTGTCCATTAAACACAATTTCAATACGCTTAAATGATTAATTCAATAGTTATATCACAATGTTAATGCAATAATAACTTAGGCATGATAATATTTAATTAAACACAATATTCAGGGCCTATAACAGTATGAACATGAATTAAATATAAACGAGCAATTAAACACAATCAACCCAACCCTTAAAACATTTAAGCCATTTCAATTAAATAATTAACAAAATTCATAATAGCATTCATCATAATAACAAACAAGAATCTAAAATAAAGAAAAAGACTAGGATTAAATCCACTGATTTCAAAGAACAGTTGTCGTTCTACATCATTCTTGCTCGGTTCTTCTTAGATTGAGGTCTTTGATGAACACTCAACAAAGGCTATGAAAAGATGAAGAGCCACTCTTTCTCAAAAGGGGAAATTGGCAAGGGAATGAGGGGAAAATGGGATGGAAAGTTAGAGAGAAAACTAGAGAAAGAAGAGAGAATGGTGAGTGGATTGGTGTGTTGGAATGAGAGGTGTGAGGGGGCTTTTATAGGTGAAATGTGGTGGCTATATTTAGCAAAGAAATATCAGCCACACACATTGGTTGGCTGACCATACATAAGCAACTTTCACTAGTTCAAAGTTTTCTTTCTCTTTTCCTTTCTTTTCCCCAAAATCGAACCCATCTCTCCCTTCTCCTTTTCCCTTTTCTTCTTTTTTCGACGAGCCGTCGATCAGCCCTTCACCGTTGGCTGTGAGTTACACCGCCGCCACCATTATGTCCCCCTTCATCTCTCGATCCAAATCTTACCGTCCAAATTCCCTCACGGTCCGTCGTGCATAAGAACAACATTTAAGCCATTTCGGTTCTTGCGCTCCGTTACTCACTCCGTCGTGTTTGGCTTTGGTGAGCCTTTAATCTAGTGCTAGGGTTGGTCTTGTGGTTCATTTTACTGTTGTTGAAGAAGTGTTACCGTCGTGCATGGGGAAAATCTAGTGTCGATGTTATTTTGTGTTATGAAACCCTAGATTTCCTCTATGGCAAAGGTATTATAGAGTTGGGCCACGAAACAACCTAGTTTGGTTGGCCCAAAGTTTGGGTCCTAGTGGGAACCCCATGCCCCTTTTTTGAACTAAACCCAACACCCAAACAAAGCCCAATTCGGATTCACCCAAACTTAAGAACCAATCTGGCCTGACTTGACATGGACCCGAACCCAAACCCGAACCCGAACCCGTTGACTTTGATCGACCCGTTGATCGTTGACTTTTTTGAGAAACCTTATCCTACCGTTTTTCGATGTCCTAATTCTTTTTCTGCATTCCGTTTCGTTAAATTCAAACTCGAAAGCACCGTTTTATCTATTTGCAATTATTTTTTAATTAGTAATTTCTAAGAAAAGTGGATAAGGGATTTGACCTGGGATATTCTGTGTATAGGTGATTACGATTTTGATAACGACGAGTTCCCTTCCACCTGTCCAGACTGCCCCTACACAAGTTTCGATAGTGAAACGTGAGTTTTTGTTTTGATTTTTTGTTATGTTTAGTAGGTGGCATAGTGATAGATTTAATGTAGAATCTATTCTCGTAGGTTCTAGTTTAGCTAGATCTGATGATAGATTTAAGCATGGGAGATGTTCTCCTTGTCATTAGAGCTTTTCCCGCTTGAGGTGTGTTTCTATCTGTGTTACATCCTATTATGTGATAATGCCATGTGTTGTGTTAATTGTGTGAATCTGATCTGGGATGTTATAATGGTATGATCTTGATTTGAGTTATGTGATCGCATGATGAAGTGGCATGCATATCTATCGGATTATGGATAACTTAAAATAATGTGATTAATGTACTGTGTACTCTTATATATATTATCATGAGATTGTGATTGAGACTGAGATATGTGCTATCATACCATTGTGTGCTCATAGGTTGAGATTGTACGGTCGAAGACGTTGTAATCACCCCTTCAAACGACTAATATAAAACCACACTGTGATTGGTAACGATTTGTTGGTGAGGAGTTCTGGGGAACCACTCTACTGTGTTAGTGTGCTGAAGTATGGGTGCATTGCATTATGCTTGTGTTTGTTTTCGCATTTAGTTGTATTATACTTTCAGTTTACTCTATATGCTATGAAATTTACTGTGATAATGTAATGAGTATGTATTTACTTTAGAGACACACTGGGCTCTATAGCTCATTCCCCTACAATTTTCCTTTCAAATACTTTGGAAATAAGCGACTTGGTACTTGGAGGAACATTTATTTTTATTTCATTTTCTTTTATTATTTCAGTATAAGTTATTTTGGGATTTTCAAATTATGTTATTTTTATATTATTTTGGGTTTGTAAAGTCAATTTAAATTTGGGATTTTTATGGTTCGTTTAAGTATTTGTTGATTATTTAATTTAAGTACAACTCATGTTTATATAGATATGTATAGTTTTTGATTTTTAAGGTAACGTGAGGGTGAAATTACAATAGTGATCCTTTGGATCCGGTCATATCTTCTAGGCCTGGTAAAAGGGGTTACAATCCTTTTCAAATACTTAATTACATTTCAACAAATATTTTTCATTCATTGACACGTATTTTGGTAATTTTTACCATTAACCCCAAACCTTAAACCTTCACACTATAATCCCAAACCTTGAACTTATAACCTTAAACCCTTAAACCATGAACCCAAACCTTAAACCTCAAACTCATAACCCATAACCCCAAACGCTTGAATATTAAACCTAAAACCTGTATGATTCAAAACTAAATGAGCCTAGTATGTTCAAAGATGTTGGAAATCAAAAGGGATTGAAATTGGAAGTAAAAATCATTTGGGAGGGTATGAGAGAATGAAGAGATGGAACAAATATGGGGAGGATAAAATAAGGTGAAAACATTGGAAAAAGGGGGGGTTTAGGTTGAAATTTAAAGTTTGGTCAAATTACTTCATAAAAATTCTTAATTTTAACTCTTTTACAGATTAGTCTTATTTTCAAAATTAAGGGTATTTAAAACTCATTTTTAGAAATTGATTTACTTTTCTATTAGTCGTTGTTGAAAATACTATTGGTTACCAACCTTAAAAAATTTCGAGTACATATAGGCTAAAATTCCTAAAATACCCTCAAAACTTCTAGGCCCCATTTTGATGCGTGATAAGTCTTTCAATATTTCATAACAAATCATTCATGCAAATATATCATGTAATAAGCTCCAATTCCAAAAAATCATGCTATACATACAACCAATCATATATCAAATAAATCAATCATTCACCACAATATCTATCATGTAATCATATTGTGAAACTAGCAACTTTGCTAACACTTCATGTTGTTAGAGCTCAAAACGTACTTGGTTTGGCCGCTTACAAATTTAATTATTTGGTTATTAAGAAAAATCCTATAAGAAAGCTAAATCATCAATTATATCATGATAATTATTATTAACAATAAAGTTATTGAGTTTAGAACTCACACCTTATTTTACGCTCTTTCGCATCATACTAGCGAATCTTGCAGTTTCTCTAATAAACATTAAACGAACCTAAGTTGAAAATAAGTATAAAACTCAATCAATACACTTCTTAAACATCTCGTAAACAGGCACTATGGGTTCAATCCAATTGTCACCATTAAAACTATTTTTCGAATCCAAACTAGTTAGGTTTCTTAAAGTGATTTGATGTGAATCGTACGCACGAACGTCATTTGGCTTTACTGTTGATTCAAAACGTTTAGGTCGGCACCTAACATATTTAAATACTGAAAAATTAGTACCTAATATTTGATTAAAATCCTTCATTTAATCAATCAATAACCTTTTCCCAAAATCTAAGCCGAAACAATAAACTAATTTACAATCGACCACACTTACGCTTACCTAATTGTAAGATATGAATTGCTGATTGATCAAGATCAATTTTCCTTAATTAAAAAATGATTAAAGGTTGATTAGTAGGGGTTCAACAACTCAAAATAATGTTGGAAAAAGATGGAAAGATAACCATTAAATCTTTAAAATTCCTCCAAAATCTTTAATAAACAAGATTATCAATAAATTGAGAGAAAAGGAGATCTTACACAAGCTAGATGATTGGGGCTGATTTTATCGGGGGAAATGGAAGCATGATTGGGGAGGAGATCATGCAAAATATTGTGGCCAAAAAGAAAAGGAAAATATTCTAGATGAAGGGTGTGGGCGATGGCAACAATAGAGGAAGAAAGAATAAAAGTAAAAAAATTGAAAGGAGGAGAAGATGGAGGGACAACTACGGTGGGGAAGTAAAGAATTAAAGGTTGATAATTTAATGTAAAACTAATGTTTATACATAGGTTTGCAAGGTTTCTCAAATTAATTTTCATGCTTTCACATTAACAACTAACCACTAAGCTAATTCCTTATTTTTTGATATAATTTTACATTATCACTAAGTTAAAATATGGGATGTTACACTATGCATTTAAACAACTGACTTGTGAGCTTGATGAGCTTAGTAAGTAGACAAGGATAAACCTACATATCCTATATTGTCATTAGTTTGAGCCTTTTGAAACATGTACATCACAAGGTTTGTTTATACTACCTTTTTAGTTTTGAATGAATTCATCCTTCATTACCAAATTTTAGGGGATCAACTTGCATTTTAATGGCTATTCAAATTATGAAGTTAGGTTCGAAACTCTTGTTTAGATTTCACTGGCTATTCGATCTAAAATTCATTCCCTTTTTAGTCATAGCTTCTTAACATGTGTATATAAGTTCAATTTAAGGTTATTAAACCTTATTCAAGTCATAAACTTCATTTTAAATTTCCTTATTGGGAGCAAACATATTAAAGATTTGAATCTCATAACTTTCTTCTATGATTATTATAGTTATGAATTAGTCGATAGTTTTTTCCCTTATTATAGAACACATAAAACTCTTAACCTAATTATTCAATTCTCTTTTTATGTATTAAGCTCATTACCCTTAGCAGATACCCCTTTAATAAACCTACTACCATATCAATTTCTTATTAACTTACTTAGGTCATGCACTTTGTAGCCATATTTTCTATTTCATTATTAACCTTTTAATTAATTTTTTTATTAACTCCCACTATAATCATAGTTTTATAAGACCTGGTCACACGAAAAATCTACATACACCAATTAGCACTGAGGTGCTAAGCTCGAAAGCAACAAAACTCTAAATATACATGAGTCTCTAAAGAGGTAGCGTAAGCCCAATGATCCACAATACATGCCCAACCAAGGGGTAAGTAATAGAGCTTTAAGAATAATCACATAACTTTAGAATCCCACATAACACCTGTACAAAACTTTTATAAAAACATGAGACCCTAATGAGCATGCTAATAGTATCCTAACCTTTCTACTAAGTTTACATGGGCTTACAAGCAATCATAATCATGGGTATGGACGTGTTTTCAGTGTCAAAACCTTTTTTGGGTCTGGACATGTTTTGATTGTCAAAACCTCTTTTTTGGAAATGGAATTTGATGTATGAGATTCCTTTCTAAAGCTGTCTTTGTAACTAGCTTTGGATTATGTAATAAAAAATATAATTTCCTTGTTGAACAAAAAATACAATATGGATTGTGAAAGCTTTTTCTAATGAAGGTTTTTAAAAAATAATTGGGTCAATAGGTCTTTTTTTTAATTTATGGAAAGAGGTTGATTTTGGTATACGTGGCAAAAACACTTTATGAAAGCCTATGGGACATCTTGTTAACTAACTTGAGAAGGCATGTTGTGCCATAACTTGTTCTATGCATCATTTTTGATATGGCACCCGAAATACATGTTGTGATTGATTGACATGGAAGCTTATGGGATCATGCACACCATAGATTTATTTTCAAAACTTCTTGTGTAAGGCACCTGCTACCGCGTTGCCTATTGGATGCGTTCTTAGTGAAAGAGCGTTTAGCAGGGTACACTTTTATCTACGTGGCTACCGCACCCCGCAAAAAAGACCTATTTTCCAAAATTGAAAAGATAATGGTCTAATCCCCTAATTTTTCTTTCAAATCGGCATATATGCCTAATTTTTCCAAAATAAGAGAATGAAAAATTAAGGGATTTTCACATTTATTAATTTTCCTTCCAAATATAAGAGGAAAACAATCATTCAACATAAATATTAATTTATTTAAATCTTTATCTCTAAAACTTATTTCATTTATTTTGTGGCATTCATACCATATAAAATAAAAGTAAATAATTTTTTTCATCGTTCCCCTTTTTCATTCATCACTTTTTCCCTTTCCCTTTCCCATTTCCTTTTTTCCTTTTTTCTTTTCAAGCATAAGTTAAATGTTCTATGTGTTAGTTATGATCCTATCTACCTAAAATAATTGTCATGGATCACTATTTCTCAACAAAGTGTACACTTTTTCTCTATTCTCTATCTGTGGAGAGGTGAACTTTTAGGGTTTCTTTACCCTTTATTATCATCGTCATTGCTTCCTTTTCATTTTCTCTAATTTTCAATTGCATCCCATTTCTCCCATCTATGTTGTCTTCCTTTGCTTCCCTTATTTTCATCTTGTGGTTTTAATTTCTCCTTTTCAATCACCATTTCCCCCTCAACCTTAATTTCAAATGACTTCATTTGGCTAATGCAGAGGTAGATGATTCGTATATTTTGGTCAGTGTTTTGGAATCGCTGCACGTAGATGATTCGTTGTGTATTTGGGAATTTAGAGGTAACTTAAACCCCTACTCTAAATTTCAAGCGTAAGTGTTCTCACAGCTATGACTAAATGTGAAATAAGTATGCTTGTGAAATTGTGAACATATATGAGACACTATGACATATGCTATAAGCTTATGATTACTATTGTGAAAGTGAATATAAGGGAATGTTATTCATAACTTGTAATAGTAAATATGTGGGTATGTTTTCCATACCACGTGATAGTGTTATATTGTGCTAATAATGTGAATTTGTAGTGAATATGTGCAAAAAATCGGTAGATAATAATGTGCATATTTTTGCCTTGTGACTTTATGAGACTGTTGGATTTAGTTGGCATGCCATAGGATTGTGAGTACTCACCACTGTGTTATGATATATGGGGTGTTGAGGCCTAGGAACTATTTTCGGAGAGATAAGGGAATGTGTGCAAAGCTCCATTCATCGGGATATGTATGTGTTGTGTGTTTGGAGAGTGTTAGCTATATGATTCACTTATGGGACATGTTCGACTCTATGAGTCATATTTGGTGAGTTTGGAGATCCGCGTATCTGAAGTGCGATGATAGATTGCACTTTATGTTTCATAATCTTAAGAGCCAATTTCTCATAAAATATGATTGAATGTGATTATATGTGATTAATATGTGTTGTAAATTATACTTAAATAGCCCTGTGATTAAAGAGTAAAAGAATTCATGAAAGATGTTTAAAAGTATGAAATATGACATTAGAGTTAATGATGCTAAGGATATGTTATATGTCTATTTGTTAATGCATGATGACTTGTTTATGTAGTAGTTATTTTGAGCATTCACTGAGCTTGTTAAGCTCACCCACTCCTTTTTAACCATTGAATATACATAGCACCGATGTGAGTAGTGTGGTCTCGAGGAGTGATCCAAGCCAAGCTTTTTAGTTACTATAAGTAGGTGTTTATTGGTTTTTTTAAATTGTTGGAACAAAAGGAAACATGGTAGATTTTATGTTGGTTTTGCTATGATTTTTAGTTGTTTGCATGCCTATTATGTTTGATGTTATGTGGACTTAAAATATGATGTTTAGCACTGTTGTTTGAGATGTTTTGATGCTTATTTTACGATGTATTTGTTGCATCATGTTTAGGACTTGTCTACAATGGTTTATGTTCTGATACATGTTATATTTTTAAGGTCTGGAACAAATTTATTGATATTCCAGTATTAAACATGATACCTCTGAAACTTTTGAAGTGTAGGAAGTCAGGTATTGATATTTTATTATGAGTATCGATACTCTCGAGGTGAAATTATAGATATCGATACTCGAGGTGAAATTATCGATACCTATCTTGAAGTATTGATAGTTTTAAACAAATGGGTTTTTAATTCGAGAAATAATAAGCTAATTTGGTATCAATTTTCCAAGTGATATTGATACCACTTTTGAGAATTATCGATACCTCCTATTTATTATCGATACATACATGTTTGTGTTGGGAAAATTTGCTAAGTGGTCCTAATGCATGCCTAATACCTATTTTATATTATTTAATGAATACATAACATGATATATCACTAAAAAGGGAAGGTATGACTTGTAATATGTATGAACACCATACTAATGGAAGGAAAAAAAAGTTGCATGTTTATTAATATTCCAATATGAGATGAAAATAATACGAGATGGTGCTGTGGCATCCTAGTATTCGAGCCTAACAACCGGGTCGACTATAGGGTGTTACATTATTCATCATTCACTATTTTATCAAATTAAAACCCTAAACTTTCTTTATATATTTATCATAGTTTCCTATTAAAATTCATTTTTTCAAAACTCTTTAAAGCCCTTAAGTTTTATTGAAAAATATTTTTAAAGTTTTTGAAATTTCAATCAAGTCCTAATCAATTGTTCTTCAACATGTTGAATTTTGAGTCAGTAGATCGTTGAGTTTTTTTATCAAGATTGACCATTGTAAGTGATTGGATCGAGCTTGAACGAAGGGTAATCGCTTGAGACCTTAGAAAACTCAGGTGTGTGTTCTATTACAAAAACTCAAGTCAAAATTTGAATATTCCCAGTCACACACGGCCTACCACACGGGCGTGTGGCCTGCCTGCGTGGATCACACGGCCTCACACACGACTGTGTCCCTCTGCCAATTCCCCTTCCCACGCTTCACACACGGCTTGGAGGCTCGCACACAGCTTGGTCATATAGTCATGTGGCTCCTATACCCCACCTATTTAAATTGCACACTACTTGGGGCTTCACACACGATCTAGTCAGACGCCCGTATGGCCCTTGAAAAAAAACTTTTTTAGTTTTGTCCTAACTTTTATTATTTTATTCAATCAGTCTCTGATTAGGATTTTAATGGCATTTAGAAAACTAGATTATGCAATTATGTCCTGGATTCGAAATAGAATAACAAGATATATGGTTAATGAATTTATAATTATGATTACTCTTGATTGATTGTATACACTAAATGTTTGACATATTGAATTTTTGATTGAGTTATGGATGCTATTGATTTGCAAAAGGGGTAAAATATCAAATATCACATTTTTTAAAAGCTATCGAATTGGTTGTAGTGCTCTACATGGGATGGGATGTCACACACCAAAATTAGGCCCAAAATTTTCGAGGGTAACTAAGGTATTTTAGCTCAAAATGTCTTTTAAAAATCGAAGCATGATAAGCTAGAAATGTTTCTGTCTATGGCTTTTAGGACATTAAATCAATTTATGAAAATAATGTAGGAAAGGCTTTCATTATAAAGAAAATATACCAAGTTTTAAAATCAACCTAATTTATTCCCTTTAAACCCTACTTTTATGGTTTAAAAAAGAAAAACATTCTTCACCTTTTCATGTGTCCCCCATTAAGAAGGAAAAATCCCAAACTTTCATTTTCCAATTTCAATCTGGGAGCGCGGATCAACGAGAGGCGTTGGGAGCTTGCGAGGGCAAGGGCCAACATGTGAGGTCTTGCGACTGGAGGCAGCGACGTTTCTTGACAACCCCCGACGACTTTCGATGACTTTCGATGGTAGCTACCGATGGTAACTAATTGGATGGTTTGAATGATGAATTTATGAAGAGGTAGGCTATTTGTAAGGTATGAAATATAATTCTCATTCAAACTCTCACATTATTAAAATACCAAAGTCCTACTTTAAATTATTAACATAAATTCTTTTGGATTAAACTCTAAACGAAACCTAATTAAACTTTGATAATAATTAATATAAATCATAAAATTTAATTTATAATTTAAAATTAAGAATTATCAAATCTAAAATAAAAGTAATTAAAATAAAAAATAATTAATTAAATGAAATCTTTTTTTTAGTTGTTTTAAAATATTTACAAGAAAAAGACAGATAATTTTAATATTTACAAAAATAACAACCAAATTATAAAGAATTCAAGGACTTATAAAGAATTCAATTAAGTCCTTGAACTCAAAATAATTTGAAAATTAGGTTGTAATTAAAAACTTGGATAAAAAATTGACCCTTTTCATTTGGAAAATTCAAAATCAAAAATTTATTTTCTAACTTAGAAGATAATTTCTCGAAAAATTATGTTAAAATTAATTCCCAGAAAAGATTGGAGGAGTCACAAGCGATCCCTCTTAAGTTCCAAACTCCTAGAGAGAATTCATTTCAACATACTATTCCAAAAAATATAACCTAAATTCTTTATTAAAATGAAATAAATTAAGTGTCTGATAAAATGAGCTATGCTTCATACCGCTCAACTTTATTCCCCCAATAATGTTTCAATCTCTGGGCATTAACTCGAAAAATACCTTACTTACCATAGAGTTCAATCACTTTATATGGAAAAACTTGATAAATAGTGAATGGACCTGACCAACGTGATCTCAATTTAGCTGTAAAAAATTTCAATCTAGAGTTAAACAATAAAACTTGTTGACTTGCTTCGAACTCTCTGATTCGAATGTGCTTGTCATGCCATCCTTTTAATCTTTCTTTGCTTAGTTTGGCATTGTCATAAGAGAATGTTCGAAATTCTTCTAACTCATTGAGCTGAAGCATTCGTTTCTCTTTAGCAAGTTTAGGATCCAAATTGAGCTGCTGAAGAACCCAATAAGCTTTATGCTCTAACTCCAAAGGAAAAATCCCTAAAGGTGTTTTGTAAGCTGTTTTGTAAACCCATAAAGCATTGTCCAATCTCTTGGACCAATCTCGTCGGTTCGAACACACTACCTAATTGAGTATGCCTTTTATTTCTTTATTTGCCACCTCAGCTTGCCAATTCGTCTATGGATGGTAAGCTGTAGCAACCTTGTGGCTTATTCTGTGTTTATCAAGTAATCACTTCATCCATTTGTTCACAAAATGGGACCCCTCATCAATGATGATGGATCTAGGAGTTCCAAATCGTGTGAACACATGCTTCTATAAAAACTTCTTCACTACCTTGGCATCATTTTTCGGATATGCCTCGGCCTCAATCCATTTCAATACTTAGTCGACTGCTACTAGAGTATACTTGTTACCAAATGACGGAGGGAATGGACCAAGAAAATCAATGCCCCAAACATCAAACAATTCTCCTTCCATGATGTTTGTTCGAGGCATTTCATTTCTATTGGTTACATTTCCAGCCCTTTGACATCGGTCATAGCTTCTGACATAGGCATACCCATCCTTAAACGATGTCGGCCAAAAGAATTTATCTTGTAACACTTTGGCCATAGTACGTGATCCTCCAAAGTGTCCCCCACTTGGAGCTGTATGACATTGATATAAGATTGCTCATACTTCATCTTCTGCCACACATCTTCTGATCATCTAATTTGCACATTTCTTAAACAAATATGGCTCTTCCCAGAAGTAATACTTAGCATCATGTAGGAACTACTTCCTTTGCTGATACGTCTTATCATAGGGAATCAAACCACAGGCTAAGTACTTAGCAAAATCAACAAACCAAGGGGTGTTATGACTTACCTTGAGTATATGTTCGTCAGGAAACGTCTCTTCTATAGGTACAAGAGTTGAATTTTTTTCTCGTGGTTCAAATCTAGACAAGTGTTCGGCTACTGGGTTTTCTACACCTCTTCGATCTTGAATTTCCAAGTCGAACTCTTAAAGTTGTAGGACCCAACGAATCAGTCTCGACTTAGCATATTTCTTGGAAAGTAAGTATTTAATTGTTGAATGATCTGTAAAGACAATCATTTTTGTACCTACAAGATAGGATCTAAACTTGTCAAAGGCAAACACAACTACAAGTAATTCTTTCTCAATTATCGTATAGTTCAGCTGAGCTCCTCATAGAGTCCAACTTGCATAGTAGATGGGATGAAAAACTTTATTCCTTCGCTGGCCCATCACAACTCCGATGTGAAGTCACTTGCATCACACATTAACTCAAATGACGATTCCCAATCTGGTGTGACGATAATTGGTGTTGAAACTAGCTAATTCTTTGAAGCATTAAATGCTATCAAGCATTCTTCATTAAATTTGAACGTTGATTCCTTCTCTAATAACTTGATTAAAGGTTTAACAATTATAGAGGAGTCCTTGATAAATCTCCGATAAAATCCAGCATGTCCCAAAAATCTCATGACACCCTTTACAGATGTTGGAGGTGGAAGCTTCTTGATAACATCTACTTTGGCTTTATTGACATCAATTCCTTATCTTGTTAATCGATGCTCCAAACAATACCTTCTCGTACCATAAAATGACACTTTTCCCAATTAAGAACAAGGTTTGTCTCTTCGTAATGCTTTTGTACCTTAGCTAGATTAGCTAAGCAATCATCATAAATGTCCCCGAACATTGAAAAGTCATCCATGAGCACTTCCACATACTTCTCAACCATGTTAGTGAAAATGGCCATCATACATCTTTGAAACGTAGCAGGTGCATTACATAAACCAAATGGCATGCGTCTAAATGTGAACGTACCATACGAGCATGTGAATGTCATTTTGTGTTGATCTTCCAGTGCGATTGTAATCTGATTGTACCCTGAGTACCTATCTAGAAAACAGTAATAGTATCACCCTATGAGTCTATCCTGCATCTGATCCAAAAACAGCAAAGGAAAGTGATCTTTCCTAGTTGCTTTGTTCAATTTTCGGTAGTTGATGCAAAATCTCCATCCCGTAACTGTTCTAGTTGGTATTAACTCGTTGTTTTCATTCTAAATGACTGTAAAACCTCCCTTCTTTAGCATGCATTGGACAGGACTAACCCATGAACTATCTGAGATGGAATAAATGATACCCGCATCTAACCACTTGATGATTTCTTTCTTGACTACATCTTTCATAATGGGGTTCAGTCTTTGTTGTCCATCAATTGTTGCTTTCTTATCATTTTCAAGGATGATCTTTTGCATGAATATGGATAGACTTATACCACAAATGTAAGCTATGGTCCATCCAATAGCCTTCTTGAATTGTTTCAATACTTTAATCAATTGGTCTTCCTGCTGCTCAGTTAGTTGTGTTAAAATAATCACAAGCAAAGTAGAAGTCACCTAAATAAACATATTTCAAGTTTGAAGGTAATACCTTAAGCTCTAATTTAGGTGGTTCTTCAATTGACGGTTTCGGTTGAACATAATCTCTGTGTTCTAACTTCAAAGATTCAAAACGAGGTTGTAGGTAAATCCCCTCGAATTAGCTTCCAACAAAGCTAAGTTTTCCTCCCCCTTTTCATCACTTAAAGGGTCTATCAACAAAATATTTTCTAAATGGTCTTCAACAAAGTTGAATTCCTCTTCAATGGTTAAATTTTCTAACTTAGACACTGCAGAACAATCATCAACTATATTAGGAAATCTCATAGATTTAAAAACATTAAAGGTTACATGATCGTCCTGAACATGCATAGTTAGCTCGCCCTTCTACACATCAATAAGGGTCCTTTCAGTTGCTAGGAATGACCTTCCTAAGATTATTGACACTTCTTTATCTGCTTCAAAGTCTAAAATGAAAAAGGCAATAGGGAAAATAAACTTATCAACACGAACCAATACATCTTCAATTTTTCCTTCAAGATATGCTATAAATAGATCAGCTAACTAAAGTGTAACTGTAGTTGGTCTAACTTCTCCTATCCCCAACTTTTTTAATATCAACATGGGCATTAAGTTAATGCTCTCACCCAAATCGCATAGTGCTTTACCATAATAAGTTCCTCTAATGTTGCATGGTATGGTAAAACATCTAGGATCCTTCAACTTTGGGGGTAGTTTGTCTTGAAGATATGCACTGCATTCCTATGTTAGGGGTATTGTCTCAAATTCTCCAAGTCTTCGCTTCTTTAACAGGATATCCTTCATGAACTTAACATAATTCGGCATCTGCTCTAGTGCTTCAACCAACGGAATGTTGATGTGAAGTTTATTGAGTACGTCAAGGAATTTCTTGAACTAGACTTCCTGCTTCTGCTTCTGAAGTCTTTGAGGGTTGGGTGATGGAGGGTTTCTAACTTGAACTTGCATTTGGCTATTGTGGTACTTCTGCACCTAACGAAGTTGTTAGATCATCAGACTCGACTGGTTTTGAAGTCTCTTTCTTAACATTCACCGGATCTAGTTCTGATTCTTGTAATGTTGGTTCTAGTTCTAGTTCTGGCAAAGTTGGAGGTTTAACACTTGGTTGAACTTCCACTGAATCATGAGCATCATCTTGTTCTTCTTCCACTTTAACAATAGTGGGCTGCAACGTCTTTCTGCTTCCCAATGTCAACGCTTTATAATGCTCCTTCCCCAGATTTC
The DNA here is from genome assembly GCA_005610355.1 of Gossypioides kirkii. Taxonomy (NCBI): domain Eukaryota; kingdom Viridiplantae; phylum Streptophyta; class Magnoliopsida; order Malvales; family Malvaceae; genus Gossypioides; species Gossypioides kirkii. The sequence goes on from CP032255.1 coordinate 13,924,349, forward strand.
TTGGATTCTCCGTATCATTCGGCAAAGCACCTTGTGGATGGTTTCCAAGCTCAGTGGCAAAGTTGACCCATTTGATTTTCAAGGTTCTTCAATGTGGTTGCTTGGCTCTAGATCAAAGCATCATTCTTTGCCATGTATACTTTCAACAGATTTTCCGAACCATTAAAAGGTTCAACTTGGGTTGGTTTCTAAACTTGCTGAGTAAATCATTGTGGTTGGGTTGGTCTCAATTGAGTGTAATTGTTACTGGGTCCAGCTCTATGATTGCTCCATGAGAAATTAGGGTGATTTCGCCAAGATGGGTTGTAAAAATTCAACTATAGTCCTTGCCTTCCTCGATTTTGGTTCTGATTGCCCATGTAATACACTGATTCTGGGCTTGATGGGCATTCTCCGAACAAGTGCCCTTCTCCATAATAACACAGGCTACATCCTCGAATTGATTAAGTGGCTGAGCTAAAACATTATTAAACCCATTAGTAGTAAAATTCTTAAGCATTGAGGAAATTGATGATACTTGAGCTGCAGGTGAAGTAAATGGATCAACTTCATGAATCCTTGCAACTCATCTTCCTGAATTTTCTCAATTAGTCGACCATTGGTAATTATTACTTGTGATCCTCTCTATAATTTCATAAGCCTCATTGTAAGACTTAGAAAGAATAGCTCCATTAGCGGAAGCATCTGCTACCATCCTTGTGTGCGAATTAAGACCGTTATAAAATGTCTCTAGCTGGATGCAATGAGGGATTCCATGATGAGGGCATTTCCTTAACAACTATTTAAATCTTTCCCATGCCTCATACAAAGTTTCATCATCCATCTGTTGGAAAGTAGTAATCTCACTCCTCAGCTTAGCATTCTTGCTTAGAGGGAAATACTTTCTAAGGAATCGTTCAATTAACTCTTGCCATGTTGTAACAGAATTTGGTGGCAATGAGTTCAACTAGGCTCTAGCTTTGTTCCTTACTGAAAATGGGAACAACTTCAATCGAAGTGCATCTTCTGATACTACGGCTATCTTGAAGGAGTCGCTCACCTTCCTGAACAGTCTCAAATGATGATGAAGATCTTCGATAGGCATTTCACTGAATTGGCCTACTGTATGAAGCATTTGAAACATCACTAGCTTAGATCGAATTGTTGTGCCTCGATATCGGGTCTTCTAATTCCTGAATTAAGCTTGTGAAACAAAGGCACTGTATATTGTCTTAAGGCTCTATCCCTATCATCAGATATAAGGATAGGATTATGAACATGGTTAGCTTCGTTTCCTTAATTCTGGTTCTCAAAATTCATCTCTTCAATCCTTCTTTAAGATGCTTGTCTTCTTCTTTCTCGGAATGTTCATTTGATTTCAGGGTCCACTGGGAGTAAGTCGATAATTCAGTCAATACTCATAAACACCTGAAATAATCAGAAAAGAATAAGTTAGTAATTAGATAGAAAAATATACCAAAATGTAAAATAATTTCATAAATAATTTTGACAATCCTCGTTAACAACGCCAAAAACTTGGAATGATAAAATGTGCAAGTGTACACAATCGTATTCAAGTAATAAAGTGGCAAGTAAATGTCAAGTATCGTACCCACAGGTACTGTACTATGAAAAATATTTATGAAATATTTAATTAACAAATTGGTTAAAACCAAGATAATATTTGTGAGGGATATTAATCTAAGTATTCTAAACTAAGTTAATCTAGGTTAAAGCTAAAACTAAATTAATTCCAATGCACGATTTCTAAAGGTTTTAATTTATATGACATAAATGTGTCATGTTAATTGCTTTAATTATTTAATTAAATCTAAATCATGTTCATGCTTGTTACGAAACAATATTCAGGATAACCAAGTATCTTGCGAACTTATGAACAACATTACTCACAAAAATCAGTTTATCTCTTAAACATACACCTATGCCAATACGACCGATTAAACTAATCTTTGATAAGCAAATGTATTATAGTACATACATACATTATGAAATTAATTTATCTCTTGAACATACACCTATGCCAATTTGACTGGCTAAATTAATATTCATAAGTATGTAAAGGATCACTTGAAGTAATAACATGGACCTATATTGAAACAATTTAATCACTAAAATCCTACAAGTTATGCAAGGCTAGTATTCTCCAATACAATCACAATTTTAACCCTTAGCTTCCTTAGAAAATTAAGCATGCACAAATTAAATAGTGTGTCCATTAATCACAATTTCAATGTGCTTAAATGATTAATTCAATAGTTATATCACAAGGGTAATGCAATAATAACTTAGGCATGATACTATTTAATTAAACAAAATAGTCAAGGCCTAAAACAATATAAACATGATGAATAAATAATCAAGCAATCAACACAATCAACCCAACAATTTAAGGAGTTTAAGCCATTTTAATTAAATAAATAATAGAATTCATAATAGCATTCATCATGATAACAAACAATAATCTAAAATATGAGAAAAAGAATAGGATTAAATCCGACATTTTCTCAAGAACTGCTTTCACGTTCTTTGTTGTTCTTGCTTGAGTCTTCCCAAATTGAGGTCACTGATTAACAGTCAAAAAAGGCTATGCAAGGGCTAATGAACCACTCTTTTTCAAGAGGGGAAATCGACAAGGGGAATGAGGGAAAATAGAATGGAAGACTAAGAGAAAAAACTAGAGAAAGAAGAGAGAATAGAGTGAATTAGTGTGGAAAATGAGGTTAGTGAGGGTAGTATTTATAGGTGAGAGTTGGTGGAAATTTTTGGCAAATAAATATCAGCCACACAACTCTCATGGCCGACCAGGCATAAGAAAAGTTTGACAAGTTCAAACTTTGCTAAATTAGGCTTGGGGTGAGACTTTGAAGCCACCAAAAGTGAAGGGGTTTGAATGAGATTTTGGGAAAGTTTAGGGGATTTTATGCAAGGTTGAATTGGTCAAAATAATAAACTAAATGGGTCAGCACTTGTACGGCACATGGCTAACTCAATTCAAGGTGGTTCAACCCTCGGTTGCATGCACATGGGGCCACTTCACTTTAGCCTTTATAATTTATTTTTAATCCAAATTAATTGAATTAAAAATATAATTATAAAGCATAATTTAGCTTCATATTGGATCGACCTTTGCCTGAAAAAAATATTCTTCTTATCTCTTCATTAACTCGGTGTAAAAATTCCCTCAACGGTTTAAGCTGTTAGAAGTGTCTATCGGGCCAATTTTCAACAATTGTGCAAATTTGTCAAAAAATCATCAAATTCGTGCTTAATATTTATAAGAATAATTAATAATCAATATGCTAGAAATTTTAGCACAAATTAATTATTTTATAAATAAATTGTATTTTTCGACATTAATTAGTTAGAATTTGTATGAATTTAGGTTTAAAAAAGATATGAAAAAGTCTATATATTTTAATCGTTCCACATGTTGATAGATTTTAACGTAGAGTTACTCTCGTAGGTTCTAATTCAACTAAACCCAGAGTTAGATTTGAGTGTGAGAGGTGTTCACCACGATGTTAGAGCTTCTTCCCGCTTGAGGTTTGTTTATGTTCGTGCTACAAATTTGTTGTGTGCTTCTTCTTGTGCTACATACTATTGTGTGTTCCTTTCTGTGATGTATGTTTGTTGTGTGACGGTGTTCCATTCCTATGTTGAGTGATTGAATGTTGATGTTTCATGCATATTTACCAGACTCTAGATGACTGGATTATCACATTAATGAAACTGTGAATCTTGATTTAATATCATGAGATTGCGTTAAGACTGCGATACATGTGACATCATGCTACTGTGTGTACATGGGTTAGGTTGTACAGTGGAAGACATGGTTATCACCCTTTCAAACTGCTGATACTAAAACCACACTACGATTGGTGATAATTGGATGGATTGGGTTGCGTTTGAATTCATAACTTTGAGTTTCATCACAAAAATAGAAGTGGATTTATTTTTATTGATTACTTTATTTTAAATTATTATGCATTTATGTTTCAAATGGTTTCCTTGTAGGAGAAATTAAAATAGTGACATTTTGGATCCGGCCATATCTTTTAGGCTAGGTAAAGGGGGTTACATTCAATACCCAAAGGGAACAAAATCTTGGAGCATTATCATCTAGATTGATAAGAGGACATTATAGTGGAAGTCGAACTGCCCACAAGGTCCTCAAATCAGGTTTTTATTGGCCCACTTTGTTCAAAGACTCTAGTAGGTATGTTGCTTCTTGTGATAGATGCTAGAGAACACGTAATATTTCCAAATGCGATGAAATGCCTTAACTTATATTCTTTCTTATGAATTTTCTGACATTTCGGGTATTGATTTCATGGGATCGTTTCCTAGTTCTTATGGAAATAAATACATACTGGTAACAGTGGATTATGTATTGAAATGGGTGGAAGCTCAAGCTTTACTAACTATTGATGCTAGGATTGTAGTTCAATTTCTTAAGAAACTTTTCTCTCATTTTGGAGCACCAAGAACAATCATTATCGATAGCGGTACACATTTTTGTAACACTCAATTTGATTAAATACTTAAGAAATACGATGTATATCATAGAACAGCTACCCTTTATCATCCTCAAACTAGTGGTCAAGTTGAAGTGTCAAACTGAGAATTAGAAAAGATCGTAGAGAAAAATAGAAAGGATTGGGTTGTTGATCGTGCTATAAATGTCATAGCAATTGTGCAAGCATACACTATCGATGAAAGTATAATAGATAGATGTGAATCTATCAGATATCGATCCCACGAGGATGGTATTCTTGTCGGAAAAATTATTGAAGCAAATGGAATTAATATAAGAAATTTTTTTAGAAATAATGTCAATGCAATTAAGTAAAAATTGCACAGAGATTAGAATTAAATCTGTCAACGCAAATACTATCAACTATAACATAAAATGTCAAGACAATTTAATAGAAAAATGAATTGAATATTGAAGATGTTTTATGAATGTAAATTCAAAAAATTAAAAGAAGTAGATCAAGTGTAAAGAAATGGGAGGGGAATCCCTCACTTGGAAAATTGGCAGACACTAAATGTGACAACAAGGTAACTGGTAGATAAATTGTCGCTGCAATTAAGTTCTAATGAAATCTTACTGCTATCAACTTCTCTGTTTAGCAAAGATCCAAGCACTCACAATTACCACACCTTTTAGTGCTGTTAATGCTTTGCACTTGAGAAAAAGTGGCAAGAATTCCTTCTTGCCTCAAGAAACTTCCGTTGTCTTGCTTGTTAATCTAACTTTGTCACAACACCTTCCAGCGACTGTGACTGCAATTGCACTTTCGTGGTCAAAATAGTTAAATACAAAGATAAACAGATGAGAAGAATTTAGTATAAATCAAAATAGATCTAACATTAATAGGTATTTCCATACATAATTAAGTCAACAGAATATATCAACATTCAAGAGGAATTAAAGAAGAAATTGAAGCATGCTATTCCTAGTCTACTAGAGTCCTTCCGTAATTACTCCTCTTGTGTCGCACTTAGACACTCCTCATCAGAAGTAGTTGCTCTCTTGTTGCATCAAATCACCCTCCTTGGAAGTTAAGCTTCCATGGAAGCTCACTTTTAAAGAGAATTAGGAAAATGTAGAATTAATTCTTCACGAGCTTGATGATGATCTTCTCCCTATTCCCTCTATTTATAATCACTAGAAGATATAGATTTTTTCCCTTTCTCAGATCTAATTCTCTTTTGCAGCTGTACAAGTTGGTTATTTCCAATTGTACACTCATGCAGATCTAGTTTGTGCATTAGGTAGTTGCAAGTTGTCGCGACATTGCTGGACGCAAAATAAGATTCTTATTTGCTGCGACAACTTGACATTCTCTTGCGCTGGTGATTCTAGATATGTTAGCAGCACAAAGTCCCTGATGTAATGTAGAAATATTCATGTGATGACATATTTGGTTGCAATTATACACCAAACTTGTAGAGATAACTCTGAATGCTTTCCTTCTCTGATCTTCTAAGGTGGATTCCTACGCTAACAACTTTAGATGCAAAACTGATGCTGAATACAGCGACATTAGTAGCACAAATGAGATAAAATGAAAAAAAGTAAGACCATACAACATTGATTTAGAAAATGCAAATACTAATTATAAAATGCTAAAAATGAATGCTAAATGTAATACAAAGGAGACAAAGTATACACTAATTAGAGAGATTTTAATGGTCATTTCTAATGCCATCACACCCCCAAACTTGAGTTTTTACTTGTCCTCAAGTAAGTAAAAGCTAGCAAAGTCATAAAAAAATTTCTATCACCACAATAATTATTCTAGCAACTTAAATTCTCTGACATCCTAATGTATAAATGACATTCATATGATAGAACATTGCGCCGACAATTTATAGGCATGAATAATCAAAATTGCAACTTCACTAATATTAGCATCATGCTTTAAATCTTAAATCTTCTTAATCAATACAGCATTTATATATATATTTATCAACTTTTCTTTCTATTTCTCTTTTTTTTTCTTTGTAAAAGTGATAGAGAGATGTCATTGCATTACTATACTCTTGTTCCTGGGCAGTAACGATGGGGTGCAACAAACCCCCATGGAGTATGTAATTGCGCCGACACATACTCTTGTAGTGACAGCATTTGGCTAGTTAATTTTTCTAACACTTATAGTGGAGTGTTCCCCTTTGTGTCAGTCATAATGCACCCACATTGGAGTGTCTTTCATTAGTATATATCACTATATACATAGCTGCAATTGGCAATTTAATTCAAGATTCAAATTATGATACTACTGATTTATTACTAATGCAATTTCAATTATTCATCCAAAAACAGAAGGATACAACATTCAATCACATTCATCCAATTCATACATTATTATCTCACATAATTCAAGAATTAAGCATCAAATTAAAATTATGGTCACATTTTTCATAACTTTGCATACTTTCATTCAACTAAAAAGACAAATAAATTCCCAAACCTAGAGTCTACATTGTCTCCAATGCACTAACACTATTATACAAATATTAATGGAAATGCAACTACAACACAAATGCACTGACAAATAAAATGTATTGACAAAAAATATGAAATGCATGTAACTAAACTAAGTACTGAAAAGTAAAAACTAACTCAGTTTATCGCAACCGAGAATTTGGCTTCTTTGGACTTTTTCTTCTTTTTGGAACGCTTTTCTTTGTGCTTCTTTTTGTCTTTGCGTTTGCGCTTTTTCTCTGATGGTTCAACCGGTGTGGTGGATTACTCCTCCATGATTGATTGGATACTAGCTTCATCGACAATAACATCCGATGGATGAATCTCAACAAGTGGTGCCACATAAGGCACAATAGCTAGAGGATTAGAATCCTCATTACTAACTATTACGGCCTTAACCTGGCTCGCCCCAAATGGTGCCAGGTTTTCTGCAGAAGCACCCACACTAGTAGGTGTAGTGACAAATTCCTTTAATAAATTTGTCGGCACAAAATTTTCCTCATTTTCATTTTCCTTTTCTTCTCTTCCATCTTTTTCTCCTTTCTCTTATTCCTCTTCAACACCATAGAGGCAATAGTTGTGTGCTCCTCTTCTGCAGTGGCAACTTCTCTTTCCATCATATTAGCCCAAACTATTTGAAAATTCATCCTCAAAGTGGCTGGCAATATTGCGGAGACAGTCCTCCCATCCCTAGAATGCATTTCCTAGTCCTTATCATAAGAAATGTGGACCATTTGGGGAGAGTGAACAGATTGAGTTTTCTCTTCCGAAGCAGCATGCTTAGTGGATGGTGTCGCCTCCCTGATGATAGGTGGAAACACAGGGCATTCTGGCAAGGGATACTTGCTCAAGCTGCTTAATGTGCTAACAATGGCAGTATTTCATGCCCTTGTATAAGCACAGAACAAGTTCTGTGCATGCACCATCTCGTCCATTGCGTTGACAATTTTGATTTGGTAGATGCTTATTCGGTCAACAAGTTGGTCAATTTCATTCAGCTTCCTCCAAATTTGAGGATCTGTGGGCACATGGGTTTGTTTGTCCTTCTATTTCGCCTTGCCTTTTTCCTTCTTCGATGGCACATCCCTTACACTAGGGGTTTCTTGCCCCCTTGTAATTCTTTCCACTAAAACATCATTTATCGGGCCTTTGTTCTCAAAAAACTCTTCCCCTTCGCAAGGCACAACGTCCTTCTGTTTACACAACAACATGATTAGAGAAGGGAAAGGCAAGATACATGTTTGTTTGGCCTCAGATTTAGTGATTTCTTGGTGAAGTATTGCCCATACATCAATCCGTCAGCCCTTGATAAGAGAATGTATTAGGCCCATTCTATCTAGTGTAACAGTAGTACTGTGAGTGGATGGTAGGAGATGGTAGTTTATGAAATGAAACCACACCTTGCTCTGGGCGATGAGGTAACACGATGCATCGTATAATTGTTCGGATTATTTCCAGTCCAAATAGCATCATCAATGCATATGTCATTCAACAATACATCAGTGCCTTCCTCTGTCAAATTCTTAAAAGACTTTACATGCTCGTCTTCTCCCTCGGCAATGTGAAAGAGGGTATTGATATGGTCAGCACCTCATGGCACCAGACCTTCACGGACGAAGATGAACTCCTACTCTGGATCAACTAAGTTAGCATAAAATACTCTTACCATGGATGAGGAGTACCCTCTCGGATGATCATAGAATTGCTCCTAGCCCAAACGCAAAATCGTTCTGGCCACTTGTTTCCCCAACGTCAGTAGTGGGGATAATTGAAATCCCTACTCGAGATGATAGTTTGTTTTAGCATCACATCATGGAAATGGTCCTTCGTCATTTTCGTTAAGAATAAGATAGGCTCCTTGGATGGTGGCTGGTCGTCATTTTGGACCATCACTTCCAATGACTCATCAACTGGTTTTGACGGGGTTTTAGCACCATAAGTTCTTGCCATATCTAAATGAGAGAAATACAGTAAAATTGAAAGTTGAAGAAAAGCAAGATTACAACAATAATGGCAGATGTGAGTGTGAAGATACAGTCGCCACAAATAGGGTATTTTATAGAAAATAAAGGTGAAGAGGCATGATGATTGCTGCCGTTGTGAGAATACATTGTGCCTGCAGCCAATAAATGTCTGATCACAGATCGTACTTTTTGAAATCGATCTAACGGTTGGGGATTAGGGTGAATCAACCAGCGTAATTCTTTCTTGAAATGCTTTAATGAGTTAGCAATTGGATGCATCGATAAATCATGCTTTCGTGTGCGTTGACAAAAAGAAGAACTTTTATTCCTACAGAAAACCAAAGCAACGAATTAAAGGAAAATAAAGGACAAAAAGTAAATAGAAAAATTGTAATGACATTTTAAGAAAATGTGACCAGGTTAATGGTCTCATTTTGTTCGTTAATATCTGGGCTTAGGTAGTGCTTTAATCATTGGCTATTCACTTTGAATTGGTGCCCATCGTTCAAATCTTTGATTGTCACCACACCATGTGGAAATGCTTCGACAACTTCAAAAGGGCCTGACTATTTAGAGCGCAATTTTCCTGGATGCAATTTTAAACGTGAGTTAAATAAAAGCACTAATTGACATGTGGAAAATTATCGCCGCAAAATGGTGTTGTCATGCCATCTCTTAGTTTTTTCTTTGTAAATGGTAGCATTTTCATCAGCATTGCGTCAAATTTCTTCTAGTTCGAAAATGTCCAACAACCTTTTCTTCCCAGCAGCATCATAGTCCATGTTCGCTTGCTTGATTGCCCACATGGCCTTATGTTCAAGTTTGACGGGCAAGTGATAGGATTTACCAAACACCAGCTGATATGGCGACATCCCTAATGGTGTTTTGTATGCAGTACGAAGCACCCACAATGCATCATTTAATTGCGAAGACCAATCACGTCTAGATGGATTAACCACCATTTACAGAATACCTTTTATTTGGCGATTGGATACTTCTGTTTGTCCATTTTATTACGGATGATATGTGGTTGCCATGCGATGCTTCACATCATAACGTTTTAAAGCTTTTGCCACTTGGTTACAATGGAAATGAGTTCCCTGATCACTTCTTAATGCTCGAGGTGTTCCAAATTGTATAAGGATGTATGTGTGAAAGAACTTTTTAACACCATTCGAGCATCGTCCTTTGGAACAACTAGTTCTTCGATCCATTTCGAAAATAGTCAATAGCGAATAGAATATACACATTTCCAAAAGAATTTGGAAATGGTCCCATGAAGTCAACACCTCATACATCAAAGAGTTCAACCTCCATGATAGGTTGCTATAACATCTCATTGCGTCGAGATATTGATTCGGTGCGCTGACATTTATCACAATGATGAGCAGAATTATGGGCGTCTGGGAACAATGCCGGCCAGTAAAATCCTAACTGAAGGACCTTTGCAGCAGTCCTAACACCACCAAAATGACATCCATAAGTAGCATCATGACAATGCTTCAAGATAGATAGCATTTCTTCCTCAGGAATGCAGCGACGGATAATATTGTTAGCGCATACCTTGAACAGGTATGGCTCATTCCAATGGTACTTTGCAGCATCTCGAAGAAATCTGATCCTCTAGTGACCAGTCGTATTTAGTTGTAGCTTCCCACAGTCTCAATAATTAACCACATATGCATACCATGGAGATGCTTTGACAAAGAATAACTTCACATCTAGAAATGCATCGACAATTTGTGATTTATTCCCATCTTCACTTCTAGATTCCAAACGAGATAAGTGGTCTGTTACCTAGTTATCCGATCCTTTTCTATCATTAATCTCAATATCAAATTCTTGTAATGATAGGATCCATCTAATCAGCCTAAGTTTGGCATCTTTCTTAGCAAAAAGGTATCTCAAGGCAGAATGGTCAGTATAAACTGTAATTTTTGCGCCGACAAGAAACTAGCGGAACTTGTGAAATGCAAAACTATTGCTAGCAATTCTTTCTTTGTAGTTGTATAATTAACCTGTCCATCAATTAAATTTTTTCTAGCATAATATATTGTATGAAATACCTTTGCACTGTCCAAGTACAACACCAACAGCATAGTCACTCGCATTACACATCACTACGAACGATTGAGACCAATCAGGTGCGACGATAATAGGTGCCTGCACTAGCTGCTGTAATTCTAACAAATGCTTCCAGACAAGCATCATCGAACAAAAACTTTTTATTTTGCTCCAGCATGGAGTAGAGAGGTTTTGCTATTTTGGAGAAATTTCGGATGAAATGTTAATAAAATCTGGCATGGCCGAGAAAACTCCTTATTCCCTTTATATTGGTTGGTGGAGGTAGCTTTTTAATGATTTCTACCTTTACCTTGTCAACTTCAATACCTTGACAAGAAATACGATGGCCAAGGACAATGCCCTCAATTACGATGGAATGACATTTTTCCTAATTAGCACCAGATTGGAATCCTCGCATCTCTTTAACACTTTCGCTAAATTGTCGACGCATTTATCAAAATTGTAACCATAAACAAAGAAATCGTCCATAAATAGCTCCAATGAATACTCGATCATATCAGAGAGAATGGCCATCACAAACCTTTGGAATGTGGCTGGTGCATTGCATAAATCAAATGGCATCCGACGGAAAGAAAAGGTTCCAAACGGACAGGTAAAAGTTATCTTTGCTTGATCCTCCTGTGCGATTGCTATCTGGTTGTAAGAGAGTATCCATCGAGAAAATGGTAATAAATCTTACCAAAGAGTCTATCCAGCATTTGATCAATGAATTGGAGTGGGAAGTGATCCTTCTTTGTGGCAGCATTCAAACGACGGTAATTCATGCACACTCGCCAACCTGTAGCAATGCGAGTAGGGATTAGTTCATTTTTATCATTGCTTACCACCGTGATGTCACTCTTCTTTGGCACACATTGGACCGGGCTCAGCCATGTACTGTCTGAAATTTGATAGATTATGCCTGCATCTAGCCATTTGATGATTTCTTTCTTCACAACTTCCTTTATTTTTTTCATTTAATCGATGTTGCTGTTCAATTGATTGTTTTCCCTCATCTTTCAGCCTAATTTTATGCATGCAAAAAGAGGGACTAATGCCTCTGATATTCGTAATACTCTAGACGACGGCTATCTTATGCTCCTTCAATATTCCAATTAGCTTTTCTTCTTCACTTGCATCGAGACTTGCGCTAACAATTACTGGCAATGTATCATTGTCACCAAGAAAAATATATTTCATATGCATTGGTAATGGTTTTAACTCCAGCGTCAGAGCTTCTTCAACCGATAGCTTGAAAACAAAGATCGTCCTATTCGTTAAATCCAAAGATTCCATTTGCCAACTATGTCTAACCTCACAAATATTAGCCTCAACCTTGTGGTCACATTTTGGTAGGAAATTATCTTTAAATATTATGCATATTCTTCTGTCGCTATTGAGCTACGTTTATAAAATTCCTTCGTAATTAACTCGTCTAGAACATCAATGTGGTGACATTGTTCTTTACTCTTAGAAGGAGTTGCTTCGAAAACACTGAAGGTAATGTGTTCATCGTTATGTCGCATGATCAACTTGGCCTTGAAAACATCTATAAGTGTGCGTCCCGTTGCAAGAAATGGGCATCCCAAAATAATGGGCACCTCTTTATCAGCTTCGCAATCAAGTCTGATGAAATCTGTTGGGAACACAAACTTATCGATCTGAACAAGAACATTTTTAATCTATCCTTTAGGTTGTGCCAACGAGCTGTCCGCAAGTTGTAATGTCACCGCTGTGGGTTTCATATGACCAATTCCTAATTTCCTGAAAATCGACAACGGCATAAGATTGATGCTAGCTCCTAGATCACATAGAGCCTTTCCTAAATAATTATTTCCAATGGAGCATGGAATTGTGAAATTGCTTGGATCTTTCATTTTGGGTGGCAGTTTATTTGTTAGTACAGCGCTACACCCTTCTGTAAGTGCAATTGTCTTGATATCAGATAACTTCTTCTTCTTTGATAAGAGTTACTTCATAAATTTCTGATAGCTAGGAATTTGCATAAGAGCGTCGACAAGAGGTATATTAATATGTAACAATTTCAAAGTGGATACAAACCTTTGATAGTCTCTATCATGTTCTTTCTCCTTGAATCGCTATGGAAATGGAAAAGGTATATTAATAGTGGGTTGTTGTGATACACTCAATTGTGCTAACATTGGCAGTTGCGTCGACAACTTCAAAGGTCGAATGGTAGGCATAGGCGTGATTAATGGTGATTCTTCCTCACTTATTTCAACTGCTTCTTCAAATCTGAGCTATTATCTATTCCTAGGGTATTCCTGATGTTTAAGTCTAACACTAGCTCTTTATCCCCTATCATTTTACAATGTAGAGGTTTCTCCTCAATAAGTATATCTATAGTTCCCCCATAATATGACTTTATTATTTGCCAATTGACTAGAAAAGTTTCACCACTCTTACCTAGCAACTCAACTACCCCATATGGTTTTACCCAGTTAATGATTTATGGCCCTGTCTATCTTGATGAGTTTTCCAGGAAATAGTTAGAGCCTAGAATTGAACAAGAGTACCTTTTTTCCTAGTTTAAAGTTTCGTTTTCAAATCATGGAATCATGACGCAACCTACTTATTTCTTTATAAAGTTTCGTGTTTTCATAAGCCATGAACTGAAACTCGTCCAACTCTTGTACTTGAAACAATCTCTCTTTTTTCGCTAACTCAGGATCTAGATTCAATTCTTTAATAGCCCAATATGTTTTTTTTCTCTAATTCAATAGCCAAATGACAATTTTTTCCTTACACAAGTTTATAAGGAGACATACCAATGGGTGTTTTATAGGCTTTTCGATAAGCCCATAAGGCGTCATCCAATTTTACCGCCCAATCATTGCGATTAGGATTTACTGTCTTCTTAAGGATATGTTTAATTTATCATTTAGAAACTTCAGCTTATCCATTTACCTGAAGGTGATATGCAGTTGCCATTGTATGTCGAATATTGTATTCTGCGAGAGCGGCATCAAATTGTTTGCTGCAAAAATGTAATCCTTCATCACTAATCAATGCCCTGAGAGTTCCAAATCTTGAAACAATGTTTCTTCTTAAGAATTTTACCACTGATTTGGTATTATTAGTAGGTAATTCCACTGCTTCAACCCATTTGGAAACATAATCTACAGCCAACAAGATATATTGATTCTCAAATGAGCTAAGGAAAGGACCCATGAAATAAATTCCCCAAACATCAAAGAATTCTACCTCAATAATTCCTAACTGTGGCATTTCATCCTTTTTTGATATATTCCCCATTCACTGACACAGATCACAGTTTTGCACGAACAAATGAGCATTCTAATTCATAGTGCGCCACTAACTGGTCTACACATTGCCTAAATACATAAGGATCCTCCCAAATATAATTTTTTGCCTCATGCATAATTCATTTCTTTTATTGCCAAGATGCTCTTTCTGGGAATAGCCCTTTTGCTAAATAGTTCACATAATCTGCATACCACGGTGCTCTTGTGTCTAGGAATCGGGTTTCCACTCTAAATAGTTGCTCATCTGTAAAAGTTCCCTTTATTTCTTCTAAAGGTACAAAGATAGTAGGATTTTCCAATCGTGACAGATGATTTGCTATCTGGTTCTGTGTCCCTTTCCGATCCATGATCCATAAGTTGAATTGTTGTAGCAACAATACCCATCTCATTAGTGTTGCTTTGGATTCTTTTTTCTTCATCACATACTTCAAAGCTGAATGATCTGTATAAATATACACACGATTAGCCATTAAATAAGGACGAAATTTTCTTCTCAGTAGTTGTATAATTGCATTGAGCGGGGTTAAGAGTCTTGCTGACATAATGAACTGTTCCAAATAGATTATCTTTCTTCTGTCCTAAGACAACACCTATAGCATAATCACTAGCATCACACATAATAATAAAAGGTAACATTGTTAGTAATCCAAGATATTAAAGATAGATTTAAATCAAAATGATTTTGATAAATTGGTGGTCTAACAATACTAGATTGTAATCATTCTAGATCAAAAAAATCTCTAATGCATTTTTCATCATTGTATGAGTTAATGTAAGGAAAATAAAATTGAAAGCAAAAAAATTTTTGAAGAGAATCGTATCTATAACCTAAAATTTCCTAATTATTTTAATACAAAGAAAGAATAAAATTTACTAAGGCATTGCCTCCCCAGCAACGGTGCTAACAACTTGACCACCCCTGAACGTACTCCCGTTCAGTGTAGATTTAGGCTTTTTGCAAGTATACGGGTCTGATTATAAATATAATGTGTACGACGAAACAGTTGGTAGTATTCTAAGGATCGTACCCAAAGAAGGTGTAAAGCTATAGTAAATTAGATCCATGCAAAGAATAAATTTAATTAGTACATACTTTAGGGATTATAGTATGAACAGAAATAAAAGAGTTGGTTTTAAAAAGCATAAAATAAAATAGAAAATATAGGAAAGATTTGAGATGTAGAAATTCTTATAAATGACTTTCAGGATATTAGGTCATTTTCGGATGAGTTCTTCAATCTTTGGGTTTTGGGGATATTCGTCCAATAAACTAGTCACTACCCTAGTTGGAAATCTTGATCTTTTGCCAGCATAGGAAGTCGATAGAGACTACTTATCGCTAGATGTCATAGTCTGAACCGGTTTGGAAAAAAAGTGTTCACGAATGGGTAATCCAAATTTTGGGTTTATTCCCACCTGAATGACGTTCTATGGTTGTCAAACCTAGTGTTTGTTTGATTCTCTTCCTTTATGAAACAGCTGATTCGAAAGGTAAAATCCTTATTAAACAATAATTAAGTATTCATACTTCCATTCCCTAATTCCCCAAAATGGAATTAGTTCCTGACGAGTTTCTTTATCATCATAAGCATAATAATAAATAAAAACATATAATTGAATAAGAGAATGAAAAAGAAACTCGAAATGTATTGGCAATCTATCGGGAAAAATTCTCGAACGTTTATGTGAGTTTTACAACCTCATTTCAAATTAAAGTACAAAATAAAACTAAAAACTAAAAGTTAGTGAATGGTGTCCTTAAATCTAATGCTAAAGGCCTTATTTATAGCCTTGGTCAGCCATTTTCATCAACCCTAGGTCTGCTGCCATCCTTCATGTTTTAAGTGGCATTGTAGAGATTGAAACGCCTTTCACTCGATGTTGAATCCTCGTCTAGTGGTCGATGTCGTGACATACTAAGACCTGTGTCGCGACAAAGACATCAAGTTCCATGTGAAGTGTTATCCTACAGGTAGTGACGTGACATAGCCCATGTATCTCTCGACAAAGAAGTCAGTCTTCGCAATCTTCAAGTCCGGTCCCTTTGTTGCGACGTAGCTCAGCCTATGTCATGATGAAGTGATTAGTCTCCTAATGTTATAACTTCTTATGATCTCCTACACACTCACAAAGTATATTAGCTAATCTTTAGGCCTCAATCGGCCTTAAAGATAATAAAACGATATTTTAGCATTTAGGTTGCACAATTTATTCAAACGAAAAATCTAAGTCGAATGTTACGAAAAAATAACGAAAATACTTAATTTCAAGCTCTTCAAGTGTGAAAAATAGCTCAATCTGCTAGGTATGAAACCAACATATCATTAATGAGGTGGGTATTGTTGTTACAGGAGTTTGACTTATGGATTATGGAACAAAAAGGGACATAAAATCAGATTGTTGATCATTTGTCACGATTAAAACCCATCATACTTCTACTCCTCTAGAGGAAATAAAACAGACTTTCACAGATGAGCAGTTATTCAAAGTAGAAACACAATTACTGAACATAGGAACACCTTAGTATGCAGATTATGTGAACTAGTTAGCAAGAGGAGTGTTCCCACCAAAGGTATCATGGTAGCAGAAAAACAAAATTATTCATGAGGTGAAAAATTATATTTGGGAGGACCCTTATGTGTTTCAACAATGTGCTGGTCAGCTAGTACGATGATGTGTAGCTGAAGAGGAGATAAATGATATCCTTAAAGGATTTCACGACTCTCCTTGTGAGGGATATTTCGGTGGAAAACGTACAGCTCAAAAAGTGTTGCAATCAGGATTTTATTGACCTACTATGAACAAAGATGCTCACGAGTTTGTACAAATCTGCGATCAGTGTCAATGAATAAGGAATATATCAAAACGGGATGAGATGCAACAAGTGGGAATTATCGAGGTTAAAGCATTTGATGTTTGGGGAATTGATTTCATGAGACCTTTTCCCAGTTCATTAGGAATTCAGTATATTCTGTTAGTAGTAGATTATGTTTCCAAATGGGTTAAAGCTGTGCCATTACCCACTAATAACACTAAATTAGTGGTGAGATTCTTTAAAAGAAGTATTTTTGCAAGATTTAGAACCCCACGAGCCTTAATTAGTGATGAAAGGTCACACTTTTGTAGAAATCAGTTCGAAGCCGCTCTCGCAAAGTACATTATTCGACATAAAATGGAAACAACACATCACCCACAGGCTAACAGTCAAGCTAAAGTTTCCAATCAAAAAATTAAACAAATTCTCGAAAAGACAGTAAACCTTAATTGCAAAGATTGGGCGGTGAAATTAGATGATGCTTTATAAGCCTATCAAACGGCTTACAAAGCACCATTAGGTATGTCTCTATACAAACCTGTTTATGGAAAAAACTGTCACTTACGTATTTAATTGGAAAAAAAAGGCATACTTGGCTATCAAAGAACTAAACTTAGATCCTGAATTAGCAAAAAAGGAAAGGTTGTTTCAATTACAAGGATTAGAAGAATTTTGTTTCATGGCCTACGAAAAAATGAAATTATACAAAGAAAGAAGTAGGAAACGTCACGACGCTCAGATTCAAAAGTGAACCTTCGAGCCAAGACAGAATGTATTACTATTTAATTCGAGGTTAAAATTATTCCCTGGTAAACTCAAATCAAGATGAATAGGCCCAAACACCATCAATCAAGTAAAACCATATGGATCCATTCAGTTGATAGGTAAGAATGATCAAATTTTCTTAGTAAATGGGCGAAGAGTAAAGTTGTATTATGGGGGAACTTTAGATGTACTTATTGATGAGCAACCTTGATGTTGTAAGATAGTGTGGAGTAAGGAACCTCCGTTTAGTGTGGAGTAAGGAACCTCCGTTAGCTTTGAAAATAAAAAATAGAACCACCCAAGGAATGGATAACAGTTCAGATTCGAAGTCTTATGAAAGTTGGTCTCGATGTCACGACACCAATAACCATGTCGCGACCATCAACCATGAGAACAACAAGGAAATTGGACGCGATGTCGTGACACGCATCTTCCATGTCGCGACACATCTATAGGCAAGTAAACTCTAACTCCTAACACTTACAGAGCTTAATATCAATTTAAATGTTTTAACTTGTATAAAATAGTAACTTCTAAACCTACTAAATTTCTTCTTAATCATCTAGTATAAATTCTCTCCCACCTCTCTTCATATTTTTTATTCATGATCAAAAGAAAAACCCTGAATTAGAAAATCTCTGAGCATATGGCTAATTCAATTGCAAGTGATTCTAACCCTGATTTTGAGTTCCTAGAAAATAATTTAGACAGGTACTTATAGCAACTACAGCCATATACCTTCATACAAGAATAGAGATTTGACCCCTTAAGGAGAGTTTGTAAGGATATTTGGGAAAATGTGGTAGATCATGAGTGGACGCAATTTTTTCTACCCTACAAAGAGCCAGTTAACATCTCTATTGTGCAGGAATTCTACTTGGCAATGAAGAAAAGGGAGGCCGGACGATCTTGTCGGCAACTTCAAGGCCCTTTGAAAATCTGAGGAGTTGAGGTATATATGAATGAGTTCCAAATTTGTTGGTTTTATAACGCGTCGTATTATTACCAAGACTACCTCCATAGAATTGATTTGAAGGAATTCAAGAATATCAATACCGAGGAAATTCTAATATTCTTGACAGCTGGGAAGGAATTATGGACGTATCGAGACGGTACTGCGATCCCAGAAACTTTTAATCAAGAACTGATGACACCAGATGTGGATGAAATTCATTTGCTCCAAGATTCTTCCTACTTCAGACATGATCGAGATACACCCAATTCATGCCATCATGACATATGAGATGTTGGGTTACCGGTACGCCCTGTGGCGCAGTGAAAAAATTATTCCGACTAACCCTAACCCTAGATCCATGTATGAAGAATGAATCGAGAACGAAAGGTTTGGAATTATACCTTTTACTAAATCTGGAAAATCCTTGGAAACGGTGCTATGAAATCTTCCTCTACACGCCGCCGATCCCAAGCCGCAACGAAATTGTCCCAGCCTCTACATAGTCCACCTAATCAGGAACGAACAGAAAAATACCCTCTAAACTTTTTAGAGAATATTTTGGCGGCTGCTAGACCCACTTTTATTTTTTCTTTTGACTAAAAAAAATCAACAACACAATTCTACTATCTTTCCTTTTATTTTAATATCCCATATTAAAATAGAAATATGTATCTTTAAAGAAATATATGGAAGGTTTATTATATTCTTTCCAAAAGGATATTAACTTCCATGTTTTTAATATTAATTTCCTTTTATATAATATCTCATATTAAAATGGAAATATTCGTTTAAAGAAATATATGGAAGGTTTATTAAAACATTATAGCCTTTCGAAATGGATATTAACTTTCATGTTTTTAATATTCAATTTCCTTTTATATAATATCTCATATTAAAATGGAAATAGTTCTTTAAAGAAATATATGGAAGGTTTATTAAAACATTATATCCTTTCCAAAAGGATATTAACTTCTATGTTTTTAAGAATTAATGAATTAATATAATTAATAATTATAATTACGCTAAATTATGGAAGGTTTATTGAAACATTGTATCATTTCCAAAAGGATATTAACTTCCACATTTTAATATTTAATGAAATCATTATACTTAATAATTATAATTATGTTAAATTATATTAAGTAAATTTTAAACTTTTATATGAATCAAATTCACATATTAATATTAATTATGTCCTCTATTCGTATACAACAAGTTTGTACACATAATGTGTTTAATATTTAACTGTCAAAATAAATTAATTCAATAATTAATTTAAATCATGTGATAGCTAAACATAACACCAATTGTGTTTGGATTCTGTTTGTTTCAACAATAGGGTGTGACCTTGTAGGTTCTTGTAACGTTAGTAGCAATATTAGAACGATTCTAATATTACAAACAATGAGTGGCATCTAGCAATGCATCATTGCTGCCAATGTTACAAGAAGTCGTGGTTCGACATAATCTTTCTGTGATAAATTCGCATGTATTATATCCTTTTGTCCTTTATATCTAGATTGGACACAAGTCATGGAGTAGTCACACTTTTATAATCCAATCTCATGTTTCTTGATATCCGAAGTATACTTAAATAAACAAATAAGTGTAATATCTCATATAAACTTATTTGAGCATGGCCATGCATTTCTAGTCTCACTTCATCAAGTGGCCTAAGATATTGCTCCCATTATGTAGGAGGGGCAAATCATATCTTGATCAATCATATCCCACTACATAGATTGTGGCATACCTAATATCAATCTTTATAGTCAAACATGTTACAGTAGACGTTTGACTGTATCAAAATATTTGATTCACTATGTTGGGACAATGATTATCTCAAGTCTAAGGATTGTATACATAGTTATCATTATGAGTAATGTCGTGACTATTACATAATAATCCATGAATCATACTCATAGCGGGTGAATCCAATATGTCGTTCTCTAACACATACTCATGTATTGATTTTAACATACCTATGTTAATGACAACACTTTGTCATCAATCAACTACATATTAGCCTCAATGCATTATTGTTATCCAAGCCCACAATAATTCTTGACTAAGGACCTTTTAAGAATAATCATATTATTCTCAAGACATTATTATAAATCAGTTTATTTAAATACATAGAAAAACAAACTGAAATAACAATGGCAATGTCTTTTATTAATAAACAAGGTAAAATGAGTATGTGATTACAATCATCTCATGATTGGTCTTTGGGCATACTCTAACAATCTCCCATTAGAATTAAGACTAATCGTTCATATATTTAATATTAAGTGACTTAGTGTGATGATCATGATTCTGCTGTGTCAAAGGCTTCATCAGCGGATCCACGATGTTATCATTTCTTGGTACTCTTCATATTTCCACATCTCCTCGATCAATAATTTCTCGAATAAGATGAAAACACCTAAGTATATGCTTGGATCACTGGGGAGATCTAGGTTCCTTTTCCTGTGCAATTTCTCCGTTGTTGTCACAATGAAGTTATATAGCATTTAATATGTTAGGCACAACCCCTAGTTCAGTTATGAACTTCTTGAACTAAACAACCTATTTTGCAGCTTCACTAGCTGCAATATACTTAGCCTCTGTTGTAGAATCAACAACTATACCTTGCTTTGAACTTTTATAGCTCACAGTGCCACTATGAAGGTAAAATACAAAACCTAATTGCGATTATGAACCATCCTTGTCGGTTTGGAAGCTAGCATCAGTGTAACCTTTTACACTTAGCTCTTCCTCATCTCCATATATAAAAGAATGTATCCTTAATCCTTTCCAAGTACTTAAGGATATTCTTAACTGCCACCCAATGACCTTCACCGGGATCTATTGATACCAACTCATCATGCTTAAAGCGTACGATACATTTGGACGAGTACATAGCGTGACCTACATGATAAACCCAATAGCCGAAGCATATGGAATCTTACTCATTTTCTCTCTCTCTTAAGAAGTTGAAGGACATATGTCCTTCGTAAGTGAAATACCATGTCTCATAGGTAAGAATTCTCTCTTAGATTCTCCATACTGAACCTCTTCAGTACTTTATCTATTTGGCTCAAACCTATGAGTCGCCTTGATCTATCTTTATAGATTTTAACTCCTAAAATGCACATGGCCTCACACAAGTCCTTCACAGAAAAGTAACTTCCTAACCACATTTTAACATACTATAGGGTAGGTATGTCATTTCTTATGATAAGTACATCATCTACGTAGAGTATCAATAATACAATAGTGCTCCCACTAACTTTCTTGTAAACACAAGGCTGATCTTCGTTTTTTATAAAACCAAACTCTTTGATTGCATCATTAAAACAAAGATTCCAACTTCGAGAAGCTTGCTTCAATCTACAAATGGATATTTGTAGCTTGCATATATTTCCAGCATCCTTTGGATCGACAAAACCTTTAGGTTGTGTCATGTACACATCCTTTTCTAGTTACCCATTAAGGAAAGTTATTTTAACGTCCATCTGTCAAATTTCATAATCATGAAATGCAGCTATTACGAGCAAGATCCGGATGGATGTAAACATAGCAATAGGAGAAAAGGTTTCGTCATAGTCGACACCATGAACTTGGCGAAAACCTTTAGCTACCAATTGCCCTTTGTATGTTTGTACATTACCATCCATGTCAGTTTTCTTTTGATAACCCACTTGCACCCTATGGGTTTAACCTTTTGAGGTGGGTCAACCAAGGTTCATACTGGGTTCTTTAACATGGAATCCATCTTAGATCTCATGGCCTCTAGCCATTTCTCAGAATCTGGGTCGCCATTGCTTCTTGATAAGTCCTAGGCTGAACTTGATCCATAAGCATAACATCACCATGTATTGTAAAAAGAAATCCATATCTCTCAGATACATGACATTCTTTTAAGGATCTTCGCGGTGGTTGTGTTTCCACAATAGTTGATTGTTCTGTAACAACTTGTGGAACCTTTTGGTGTTCAATCTCTGGTCAGTGATATGTTGTTCTTCTCAAATTTCTCCAAGTTCAATCTTTCTACCACTTCCTTTTCTAGAGACAAATTCTCTTTCAAGAAGACTCCTGTCCGAGCAATAAACACTTTGTTCTCGATATGATTGAAGAAATAATAACCTTTAGCTTCTTTAGGATATCCCCACAAAGATGCATTTTAGATTTTGGTTTGAGCTTTATAGACGTCTAAAGTTTAACATAAGCTTCACAACCCCAAATCTTCATAAAATTCATACTAGGATACTTCCCAATCCACATCTCATATGGTGTCTTTTAAATCGATTTAGATGGAACACTATTTAGTGTGAAGGCAATTGTCTCAAGTGCATGTCGCCAAAAGGAAGTAGGAAGATCAGCATGACTCGTCATTGATCAAGCCATATCTACTAATGTTCGATTTCGCCTCTCAAAAACTTCATTCCATTGTGGAGTATCAAGAGGTGTAAGTTGTGAGACAATCTCACACTCCTTTTGAAGCTCATCAAACTCTAAGCTTAAGTATTCTCCCCCCCGATCTGATCGAAGTGCCTTAATACTTTTGCCTAGTTGGTTTTGTACTTCATTCATAAATTCCTTGAACTTTTTAAGGGCTTCATATTTATGGCAAATAAGATAAATTTACCCATATCTATTGAAGTCATCAGTGAAAGTAATGAAGTATTGAAAACCCCCTTTTGCTTGTGTATTTATTGGACCACATACATCACTATGTATTAAGCCCAATAGATCACTAGCTCGCTCACTTTTACTGTTAAAAGGAGTTTTGGTCATTTTACCCTACAAGCAAGACCCACATATATCAATTTGTTAAAAAACAAAAGAATCCAAAAACCTATCTTTATGGAGCTTTGATATGCATTTCTCACTTATATGGCCCAAACAATAAGGCCGAAGATAAGTTTTGTTAGAGTCATTTATTTTTGATCTTTTGGTATTTATGTTATAAATGGACCTATCTTGATCCAAAATGTAGGGGCCATTAATTAATTATGCCAAACCATAGAAAACATTATTGAGATAAAATGAGCAACAATTATTCTTAATAATTATCTCAAAACCAAGTCTATCTAAACAAGAAATTGAAATAATGATTACTTTTTCTAGATTACTTTGGCTAGATTACTTTTTCTAGCACTTGCATTGGAGTGTTCCCCCTTGACAGTTCACAATTCACCCACATTGGAGTTTTTTTTTTGTTTTATTTATAACTATACTTATATACAAGAAGCTATATTTATTCAAGATTCAAATAATGATACTATTCATTCATTACTAATGCAATCTAAATCATTCATCCAAAAACTGAAGATACATTATTCAATCAAATTCATCCAACTCATTCATTAGCAATTCACAAGATTAGTGTTCCCTTCATCAGCATGGCCTCTTTCTCAGCCACAGTGGTTTCTGGATTAGACCAAAAATCATCCTCAAATAGGCTTGCAATGTTCCTAAGGTAGTCCTCTACTTCCTTCGAATCCACCTCTCGTTCATCATAAAAAATATACACCATTTGCGAGGATGCCACAGATTAGTCCTTTCCTCTGGATTCAACCTCTTTAGTTGATGGCTCGGCTTATTTAATGATCGAAGGGAAAATAGGGAACTCCAGAAGAGGTTCCTTGCTCATACATAACAATGTGGTCACAATGACACTATTCCATGCCTTGGTGTAGGCATAGAATAAGTTTTGAGACGTATCCATATCTTCAATTGTAGTGACAAGTTTAATCTACCTTACGTTGATGGAGTCTACGATCTTCTCTACTTCCTTGACTTTATGCCATAAGGATGGATATGTGATGACAGTAGTTTTCTTTTCTTTCACTTTTGCCTTGCCTTTTATTTTTCTGGCCTCAGCGTCCTTCATAGTAAGAGTGTCTTTCCCACAAGTCATGCATTCGATGGAGGCGTCATTGATAGGTCCTTTGTTCTCTAAACTTTCCTGTCCCTCACGAGGCATTACTCCTCATTGCTGGAAGAATTGCATGATCAATGAGGGATATGCCAAAATACCAATCTATCTAACAGCACAATCCGTAATTTCTTGGTGCAAAATTGCACCGACATCAATTTTTCTCCCCTTTATGATTGTATGTATCAAACACATCCAATCAAAAGTTCCAGTCGTGCTGTGGGTGGAAGGCATGAGGCGATAATTAATAAAATAAAACAAGACCTTACTCTGCAATGTTAGAAATCATCGGTGCATGGTGTAATTATTTGGATTGGAGCCCGTTCACATAGCTCCTTCAACACAGAGATCTTGCATCAACATATTAGCCCCCTCTTCTGTGAGTTCCTCAATGAATGCCATATGTTAATCCTTGGTCACTGTGATGTTATAGAGATCATTAATGTGTGAGGCACCCCAAGGTACCAACCCTTCACAAACAAACACGAACTCTTGCTCATTATCATAAGGTTCGTGTAAAACTCTCGCACAAGAGATGGTGAGTAGCCCTCAGGATGACTGCAGAAAGTTTCCCACCCCATCTTTCTGATGGTTTTATTTATTTGCTTCCCAAGGTCCTGTTGCTTCGACAACTGAAAATCTTGTTCAGGATGGCAGTTCTACTTTAGTATATTATCTTGGAAGTGATCCTTACCTGCCTTGGTAAGGAACACCATCGGTTCTCTGGATGGGTGATGCTTTGTATCACGCACCACGGAAGGAAGATTCTATAATAGACTTTGATGGTGTCTTAGTGCCTCAAGTTCTGGCCATATTTTGTGGTAGCAGAGTTAGTAAAGAGTAGAAAAGGTGAGAGCTTTGAAGAAAACTTTGAATAACAATAGAGGTTTTTTTATGAATAACACCGTCGACACATAAGGGATTGCTTTATAGGGAATGAAAAGAGTAGATAGAGAGGTGTGTTTGTTTACATTGCATAGAGAGGACAGTAGGTCTGTAATCAATAAATGCGTCCACTCGGATCGCCCTTTTTCAAATTGATCCAACGGTTGGGGAATAAGGGATGAAACGTCATGATTTATTTCTTGATATGTTTCCATTCTTTGGTGAGTCAGTAGATGAGATGCGTCGACAAGGAGCTTTGTATGCATAGACAAAAGAAAGAGCTTTATTCCTACAAAAATACTAAGGAAGATAAACTGAAACAAAACAAAATAAACTAAAATTACACGATAAAAATGTAAAGAGAGGTTAGAAAAGTGTGACGAAATTAATGGTCTTCTTCTGTTTGTGATCAACATGGCTAAAATAATGCTTCAGCCGTTGTCCATTCACTTTAAATTGCTGCCCATCATTTATGTCTTTAATTGTGATTGCACCGTGAGGAAATGCTTCGACAACTTCAAATGGTCCAGCCCATTGTGAGAGCAATTTACCTGGGTGCAATTTTAGTCGAGAATTAAATAATAGCACCTGTTGTCCTGTAGTAAATTGTCGCTGCAAAATAATTTTGTGTTGCCATCACTTGGTCTTTTCCTTATATATTGCAGCGTTTTCATAGGCATTGCCCTTAATTTCCTCAAGTTTAGTGATGTCCAATAGCCTTTTCTTCCCAACAGCATCGTAATGCATGTTCACTTGATTGATTGCCCACATTTCTTTCTGTTCCAATTCCACAGGCAAGTGACATGCTTTACCAAATACAAGTTGATATGGTGATATCCCAAGTGGGGTTTTGTATGTTATCCTTAATGGCCAGATCGCATCATCAAGCCTAGAAGACCAATCTTTCATTGATGGATTCACCACCTTCTCGAGAATATTTTTGATTTGTCGATTGGAAACTTCAGCTTGTCCATTGGTTTTTGGATGGTATGTGGTCTCCATTCATTGGTTAACTCTAAACTGCTTCAGTGCGGCTGCTACCTGATTGCAATTGAAGTGAGTACCTTGGTCGCTAATCAGTGCCTTAGGTGTGCCAAAAGGAATAAGTATATGCTTGTGGAAAACCATCAGCACTGTCCTTGCATCATCTTTTAAGAAAACAATGGCCTCCACCCACTTTGACACATAGTCAACAACAACTAGGATATAAACATTTCCAAGCGAACTTGGAAATGGTCCTATGAAGTCCATACCCCGAATGTCAAAGAGTTCAACCTCCATGATTGGCTGTTAGAACATCTCATTGCGTCAAGATATTAATCTTGTGCACTAACATTTATCATATTAGTACACAAAGTTGTGGGCATCTTTAAACAATGAAGGCCAATAAAATCTTGGCTGAAGTTCGCAGCAGTTCTTATGCCACCAAAACGACCTCCATAAGGGGCATCGTGACAATGCTTTAGGATTGAAAGCATTTCTTTCCCTGGAATAGATGTGGCTCGTTCCAGTAATATTTTTCTATGTCGTGCAGAAATCTTTCTTTCTTATTACTTGTTGCGCCCAAAGGTAGCCTTCCACATACCAAGTAATTGACCACATCCGCATACCATGGGGTTGCGTCGACAGCAAATAGCTTCTCGTTAGGAAATGCTTCGACAATTTGAAATGTATTTCCATCTTCTATACCCACTTCCAAACGAGACAAATGATCTGCCACTTGGTTTTCAAACTCCTTTCGATCCTTTACCTCTATATCAAACTGTTGTAGTAGCAGTATCCATCGTATCAACCTTGGTTTAGCGTCCTTTTTTGCAAAAAGGTATCTTAACATGAAATGATCAGTGGATACAGTAACCTTTTCACCGATAAGATATGTGCAAAATTTGTCGAAAGTAAAGACTACAACCAATAACTCTTTTTCTGTGGTTGTGTAACTAATCTGAGCTTCTATGAGAGTCTTCTATGCAAAATTAATTGCATCACACCTTACATCAAATGGTTGCGACCAATCTAGTGCAATGAACATCGGTGCCTACATGGGCTGCTTCTTTATTTGCATAAATGCATCCACACCTGCATCATCAAACAAAATTTTTTATTTTGCTCCAACAACAAGCAGAGAGGTTTCTCAATTTTTGTGAAGTCTAGAATAAATCTACGATAAAAACCTACGTGTTCGAGAAAACTACGAATACCTTTTACATTAGTTGGCGGGGGCAACTTCTCAATAATTTTAACCTTTGTTTTGTCTACTTCAATGCCCTGACAGGAAATGTGATGACCTAGGACAATGCCTTCTGTTGCCATGAAGTGGCATTTCTCCCAATTTAGAACAAGATTTGTGTCCTAACAATGCTTTAAAACTTCGGTCAAGTTGTCAGCGCATTTATCAAAAGTATTTCCATAAATAGAAAAACCGTCCATAAATACCTTTAATGAGTCTTCGATCATGTCTGAAAATATTGCCATCATTCACCTTTGAAATGTGACCGGTGCATTGCAGAGACCAAAATGCATTCAGCTGAAGGCAAAAGTGCCAAAAGGACAAGTAAAAGTCATTTTTGCTTGATCCTCCGGCATAATAGCTATCTGATTGTAGCCAAAATAGTTATCGAGGAAGCAATAGTAGGCTTTTCCAGCAAGCCTGTCTAGCATTTGATCGATAAAGGGAAGTGGAAAGTAGTAATTCTTTGTGGTTGCATTCAACTTGCGGTAATCCATGCATACGCGCCATCCCGTAGGAATGCGAGTAGGGATTAGCTCATCCTTGTCATTGCTTACTACCGTGATACCACTTTTTTTAGGGACACATTGGACTGGCCTCACCTAGGTGCCTGCATTCAACCACTTAATAATTTCCTTTTTAACCACCTCATTCATTTTCTCATTTAATCTTCCTTATTGTTCAATTGATTTCTTTCCTTCATCTTCCAACCGAATTTTGTCCATGCAGAAAGAGGGACTAATGCCTCTAATATCAGCAATACTCCAAGCAATCGCACGCTTATTTTGCTTTAATATATGGATCAATTTTTCTTCTTGAGTTGCGTCGAGGGTTGTAGAGACAATAATTGGCACTGTATTATTGTTACCAAGAAAAACATACTTCAAGTGCGTAGGTAGTGGCTTGGACTCCAAGGTAGGAGCTTCTTCAATAGATGGCTTAAACATTGGAGCCGTTCTATTGGTCAAATCTAAAGATTCCATTTGTCATCCACAACTAAGCTCGATGTTATGTGCTTCAACTTTGCTATCATAATTAACTAGATAATCTTCATCCGATGTCACCACAAATTCTTCTAGAATTGCTGTGCTTCGCTTATTGAATTCCTCCTCAATTAATGTGTCCAGCACATCAATGTGGTGACATTCTTCTTTTTCTTTGCAGGGAATGCCTCAGACACACTAAAAGTGACATGTTCATCATTATGTCGCATTGTTAATTCACCTTTATACACGTCGATGAGAGTGCATCCAGTGGCGAGGAATGGGCATCCCAAAATTATAGGTACCGCTTGATCTGCTTCGCAGTCAAGGATAATGAAATTCACTGGGAACACAAACTTATCTTTGCGAGCTAGGATGTCTTTAATTTGTCCTTCAGGTTGCACCAATGATCTATCTGCCAAATGTAATGTCACTGTAATGGGCTTCATTAACCAATCCCTAATTTTCTAAATGTTGACAATGGCATAAGGTTGATACTTGCGCCTAAATCACATAGAGCTTTTCCCAAGTAATGATTTCCAATTGAAAACGGGATTGTAGAGCAAACTGGGTCTTTCATCTTGGGTTGCAATTTATTTTTCAAGACTGCACTGCATCCTTCTGTGAGCTTAATTGTCTCAATATCAGTCAACTTCTTCTTCTTGGATAGGATATCCTTCATGAATTTCCCATAACTGAGAATTTGTACTAAAGCATCCACAAGAGGTATATTGACATGCAGTTGTTTTAATATGGTCAGAAACTGCTGATATTGTCTATCATTCTCCTTCTCTTTGAAGCGCTATGGAAATCGTAATATTCAGCTGATTTTGTGGCTACAATTGTTCAGCATTAGGCTTATAGGCTGAGTTCCTGCTCTGACAATTAAAACGCAATATTTCGACTGCTTGCATCGACATTAGTAAAAAAATAGATAAAAATTACAAGAATTTAAACTTACTATTAATAAGTTGGAAAACACGAAAATTAAGTATAAAATGCTAATGATGCATGCTAAATGAAGTATAAAAGGAACAATTTAAACTCCAATTTGGGAAAAAATCTATGTCATTTATAATACCATCACACCCTCAAACTTTAGTTTTTATTTGTCCTCAAGTAAACAAAAATTAACAAAGTAGCAATTAAAAATGTCACCGCAATCATTATTCACACAACTTGAATTCTCTAAATTTGTAATGTTTAAATTGCATTCATATAATAGAATGATGTGTCAACAATTATAAACATGAACTTGAAACTGCAATTCATCAATGTTAGTATCACACTAAAAGATGCCATTGCATTACTCTACCTTTGTTCCTGGGTAGTAACGATGGGGTGCAATAAACCCTCAGGAGGCATGTAATTGCACCGACACACACTCTTGCAGTTACAGCCTTTGGCTAGACAAGTTTTCTTCTCTTTGTCTACAGCGGAGTGTTCTTCATTAAAAGTCACAATGCACTCATATTAGAGTGTCTTTTATTCATACAATGTCGTTGTACTGATCAGTCAATTCAATATTCAACACCAATACTATTCATTCATTACTAAAACAATTTTAATTATTCATTCCAAAATAGTAGACTCATCATTCATTCATACTCATCCAATCTCCATATCAGTATTCAAACAATTCAAGAATTACACATTAAAATAAAAATTTGTGGGCACAATTCTGTTGAAATTTTGTCAATTTTCATTACTAAATAAACAAAATAAAAGTCAAATAAGAAGGTGTAGTTGCATTTACAAGTCACATTAGCTTCCCCCCCAAACTTAATGTTTGCTTTGTCCCCAATGCACTGACAATAGATATACAAAAATTATTGGAAATGCAGCTACAATGTAGTAAACTAACAGCAATGCATTGACAATATTCAGCAATAGTTGATGTAGAGGCCGTTGTAGTTTTGTTCTTCTTCTTTTCGGGCGCTCTCCCTCGTCATGGTGTTTCTTCTTTTTCTTGTCCTTGTGCCCCTTCCTCTTCTTATCCTTTGAACAAACTGGTTCGGTGGATTGTTCTCCCTCGGTAGGTTGGGTGACGGCCTCATCAATTATCACATCGGATAGGTGGATTTTGATGAGTCGTGCTATGTATGGTACAATAGTGAGAAGATTCATTTCCTCTACTTCGCCAGTGATAACTTCAGCCTGACTTGCAGTAGGTCGAGTCTCATCTGAGTTGGATGCTCCCATAACATCCTCCACGATCATTGATGGGGCATCGAGTTCCTTCTCTTCCTACACCTCGGTAGGTTCTGTGTCTTCCTTCTCTTCTTCTTTTTCTTCATTCTTCTCTTGAGCACTCCCTGATTGGTTTCCTCTTCCATATGTTGTGTAGGTTTAGTTGGGCCAATGTCAGCGCATTCGACTACATCGACATCTTCTTCTATAACAGCTGCTGTCTCAGCCATATTTGCACCTAAACTATTGGAGAATTCATCCTCGAACAGATCAACAATATTGCGATAACAATCCTCCTCAGCATTTGAATGCCCTTTGTTGTTGTCATCATCAGATATGTGAATTCTTGTTGGCATTTAAGTAGGCCTACCATCAGTAGTAGGCTGGTCAGACGAGGAATGGTGCATAGGATAGAAGATATCAGGGAATGCTGGAAAATCTGAAAGTGGTCCGGTGCTGATGTGATGCAATGCAGTGATAATGGCTTCATTCCAAGCTTTTGTGTATGCATAAAATATATGCCTGTGTCGACATTAGTACAAAAATAGAGAAAAAAAAACAAGAATTTAAACTTACTATCAATAAGTTGGAAAACATGAAAATTAAGTATAAAATGCTAATGATGCATGCTAAAAAAAGTATAAAAGGAACATTTTAAACACTAATTTGGGAAGAAAATCTATGTCATTTGTAATACCATCAGTAGTCAAACAATTAAATCCAAAGATTAACAGTAAAGGTAAGATTGAAATAGATGTCATTCAGTTCTAAAATTAAATTGTACTTCTATACAACTCAAAATAACAAGATTTATCAGCGTTTAAGAATGAGGAATAATAGAACAATTGGGGTATCTTATTCCTAGTCTACTCAATTACTCCCTTACTCTTCTCTTGGGTCGCACTTAGTACGCTCCTCGTCAAGAGCAAGGCTGCGTTCCCTTCTGTGTTAGGTCACTCTTTATGAAATTAAGATGCCATGGATGCAAGCTTGAAGATGTGTTTTGAAGAAGAAAATCCAATTAGCAAAAAGCCAGAAGAAGATACATTCTCTTTCTTTCCCTTCAGTATTTAACGGTAACCTCACAATACAGGTGTCCTACCTTCCAGATCTAACATTCTTTGGCTGTATAAGTTGGTTATACCAACTGTTCAAGTCATGCATTTCTGGTGCTTTAACCAGACAACTGTCAGGTGCTGCGACATTTCTGAGCGCAATTTTGGATCCTTTTATGCACTGATAACTCTGGACAACTTCGTGCATCGATACTTCTGGACAAGTTCATGCAATGACATCTTTGGGCGTAATACTAAGCAAACTAATGCAGCTACATCAGTAGTAAAAACATGATAAATTTTAAGGAAATTAGGCTGAGCTTCATTAAGTTAGAAAATGCAATAACTAAATTAAAAATACTAAAAATGTATGGTAAAGATGAACAAATGGGAACAAATTATACCATAAGTAAGGAGAAATCAATGGGTCTTTCTAATGCTATCACTAGGCAAGGACAAAATACGTGTTCCTACAGCTAATGCAGTAACTCTTGCTCTATTTCCAACTCGTAGGTCCACATCACCTTTAGCCAAATTCCTACTCCTTTGTAGTCCCTGTAAAAATGTATAAATATGAGAACCACAATCGGTCTCTAATACCCAAGAAGTAGACGTTGATAAATTAATATCAATAACATAAATACTTGAAGTGGACGATCCACTTGCCTTAACCTTTTCACCTCTTCAAGGTAGATAGGGCAGTTCCTCTTCCAATGTCTAGTTTTACGCAATGGAAACATTTTCCTTCCTTAGCAACTCCTCGTTTAGGTTTCAATGCAACCTTTCCTTTGTTTGGTTTGGCCTTGCCATTGTCCTTAGGCTTTGCCTTAGCCTCAAGCTTACCTTTGCCCTTGTTCCTGCGAACCATCAGGATGGGCTTAAGTCCAATCTTTTTCATGTTACTTTCAGCAGTTCGTAACATGCTGAGTAATTGTGGCAAAGTCTTATTAATCTCATTCATATTGAAATTAAGGACAAATTGGCTAAAACTATCCGGAAACTATTGCAAGATAACATCAGTGGTTAATTCCTCACCTAGATAGAATCCAAGGTTTTTAATATAGCCTATCATTTTGAGAACGTGAGTTCCCATAGGAGTTCCCTCCACCATTTTGCATCGAAATAGAGCTTTGGAGGTCTCGTACCTCTCTTAACGTGCTTTCCCCTTATATAATTCCTTGAGATGCTGGATCATATCATAAGTAACCATATCCTCATGTTGCTTTTGAAGCTCAAGAGTCATGGTAGCAAGCATTAGACATCCTATGTTAGCCATGTCATCAAGGTGCTTCTTATAAGCATCCTTTTCATCTCTAAAGGCATTAGATGCTGGTTCATTAGGAATGGGTTCTTCAATGGCATATAATTTCCGCTCTTGTCTGAGGACAATCTTCAAGTTAGAAAACTAGTCAAGGAAGTTCAAGCCATTCAACTTGTCCTTCTCAAGGATGGATCGCAGAGATAATGAGTTTTGTTATTTACCATAATAATCTACAAGAATGAAATATTTGCATAAGTAAATTTACCAAGTTTATTATAATCATTTAAAAAACTTTATTAAATGATGCTCCAATTATTTTATTCAAAATTAATAACCCTCGTGTATTAATTTCAAAAAATCCTTTCTCTAAAGTTATTCTAGTGGGTAAGGATCCGTATTTCACCTCCTCTTAAGTTAGTTTTAGCTTTACTCTCAAGATTATGGTTATTTAGGTAAGCAACGCTTGATAATTACATCATATGTAACTCCTCACTATTTGGTGAACAACTCTTGTTCCAATCATCTAATGATTATCCAAATATTTTGTCTCTAGGTTTCTAATCCTATTAGAGTAACCTAGTTAAGTTCTTAACCAATATTATAACCGATGAATATCACTTGCTTATTCTTTGCGTTTGACCATGATAGATACAAGTACTTCGCTTTAGTAGAACCAACACTGTTTCGGTCGAAGCTTTAACGAGGGTAAATATTGGAAGGTTATCTTAACTTAATATTGTATTGAGGGTTTTAAGTAGTAATAATAATCTCACCATTAATAAACAATTTGGCTTATTAATATTTTAATTGATCTCATCGATTTTATTAACATACATGCTAATATATCATTCATTACATCTCATACATGAAAATATAAAGCATTAAATGAAATGCTATGGTTATAGCCCATTAAAACTAATGTGGTCCTCCCAAACCAATGGGAGAACCAAAAGAGATCCTAAGGGTACATGTCACTTCTCAAGCTTCTTTTCCACATTAGATAGCTCCACCTTCATCTCGTTGAGTCCGTAGCATCTCGAACAATTTTACAAATTATAGAAACTCATTTTACATACGAGGGAGTAAGATGAGAAGAGAAGTATAATAGAACTATAGAAAGGAACAACACGCAGGTCATATTTATAAAATTACAACCTTTGAAATTTATAAAATAAATGGACTATCAAGCTATAACCATGTATTTCCAAACACTGTACATATCAAGCAAAACATACAACATACTTCTATGTATAACATATCATATTATTATTATTAAATAAATTATTATATAGTATTCCGATGATTTTTCTTACTGGAACAACCATTGTTCCCAAGCACCTTAGTTAACTCTTAACAAACTTTTTTTTAATCAAATAGATTACATGCATTCAAACATACATATAACAGATCAAGCATATCGGAAAAAAACATGCTTAACATACAATAACGTCAACCATTGAATTTAATTCAAAATTCGTATCGTACAAGTGGCTCTTTGCTACTGTTGGGTCGTTGGTACGCCCCGTGACGCAACGAAAAAATTAGTCCGATGATCCCTAACCCTAGATCCATGTAGGAGGAACGAATCAAGAAGGAAAGGTTTGGAATTATACCTTTTACTAAATTTGGAAAATCCCTGGAAACGGTGCTGTGAGACCTTCCACTGCAAGCTACCGATCCCAAGCCACAATAAAATAATCCCTACCTCTACATAGTCTACCCGATCAAGAATTAACAAAAAATACCCTCTAAACTTTTAAATAGTGTAAAGAAGTGGAAAAAGGTTGTTTTATTGTCCTTCATGCCTATGAGGACTAAAGGTTATCCAACGTACTTTGTGAGTGTGCAGGAGACCTTTAGAAGTCGAAGAAATGTGAAGCTGATCACTATGTCATGACATTGGTAGTTTTACATCGCAACAAAAGGATCAGACTTGAAGAAACGTGGGATTGGCTTCTTTGTCACAACGTACATAAGCAATGTTGCGACAACACTTGCACACTGACACTAAATAAGGGGATTGATCTATTCGTCGCGACACAGGTCTTGATGTGTCGTGACATCGACCCCTTGACGTGATTTTTACACCGAGTGTGGAGCATTTCAGTCTTTACAATGCCACTTAAACATGAGGAATGACAGCTGACCTAGGGTTGAGGAAAATAACCATCCAAGGATATAAATAGGGTCTCTGGCACCAGGGTTTTACACATTTTTTTCTTAGTTTTCTTTTTTACTTTGTTATTCCATTTTAGAAATGAAATTGTAAACTTCACATAAACAGTCATGGAATTATTTCCCAACAGATTGCTAATACAATTCAAGTTTCTTTTCATTTCATTTATTCAGTCATATGTTTTTATATATTATTGTTTTGATGATGATTAAGAAAATCATGAGGAACTAATCCCATTGTGGGGGATTAGGGAGTAGAAGTATAAATATTTAATTGTTGTATAAATAGGTATTTTCAACCAGATCAGTTGTTTGAGAAAGGAAGAACATGAAACAAACACTAGGCCTGACAACCTTAGAATGTCATTTAGGTGGGAATGAACCCAAAATTGGTATTGCCTATCCGTGAAAACCTTTTTCCTAAACCAGTTTAGACTGTGACCTCTAAAGATAAGTAGTCTCTATCGACTCATTATGTTGGTGGAGGATCGGAAGACCCTACTAAGGTAATGACTAGTTGGTTGAAGAATAATCCCAAAAATTGATAATTAAAGAAGTCCATACTGAAGCGACCTAATCTCCCCAAAGCTATTTATCGAATTCTTAATCTCTTTCATTTATTTTTTCTTTTATGCTTTCTAAAAATGAACTCTTTTATTACTGTCGTACTATAATCCCCAAAATAGTACTAATTACTTCTTGTCTTTGTAAGGATACAAATCACTATCGTCTTAAGCCTACTTTGGGTATGATCCTTAGAATAATACCAAGTATTTCATTCTACAAACTATATTACAACTTGACCCCATATACTTGTGAAAGCCAAAAACACATACCGAACGTGAGTACATTCGGATTCGGTCATCACTTACCACTTGAACTTGAACACAAAGCATTTTGGGCAATAAAATTCCTAAACTACAATCTTAAACGTAAAGGTGAAAAGACAATGTTGCAACTATGAGCTTGATGAATGGCACACTAATGCTTATGAGAGTTAGAGTTTGTACAAAGAATCAACAAATCGATACCATGATGCTCGTTTAAAGCAGCCTAAACAATTTGCATTTGGGGATCAAGCTCTTCTATATAACTCAAGGCTTAAATTATTTCCTGGAAAGCTAAAATCGAGATGGTCAGGCCCATTTGTGGCAAAAATCATTTTCCCTTACTGTACAACAGAGGCTACACATCCTAAATATGGCACATACAAGGTAAACGATCACATAATCAAATTTTATCTTGGTGGTTATTTTAATAATGAGATAGAGGAGCTTCAACTTCAAGATCCGCCATAGCTGTGAGCTAAAAATGGAAGTCAAGCTTAGACTCTAAACAAGCGCTTCTCGAGAGGCAACCTGAGTGTTTTAATTATTTTTTTTTTTTTTTTTTTTATTGTACTTAATTTTTATGTTTTATTACTTATTAAAAAAGGGGTCACACGGGCTAGGGGTGAGCCACACTGACTAGACACACGACTATGTGATTCTTAGAGTGAAACGTCTCAATTTTATTCCAAGTTATTGAGTTACACAGGCTAGAGACACGATTGTGTGAGACACACACCCTACTACATGGGCGTGTGTGATACTGTGTGCCTCACACGTCCTCGTACATGGGCGTTAGAGAAGCGAAGGGCAATCGTACATGGCCTGAAACACAAGCGTGTGACTAATTGGCGTATATTTTATTTTATTTTGAAGTATTGCTGATAGCATTAGAAATGACACTTATTTTCTCCCTAAAACTTGTATATTTATTGTTCCTTTTGTATCATATTTAGTATGCATGCTAAACATTTCATAGTTAGTGTTTTCATTTTCTAACTTAGCGTTGTATGGCTTTAATTCTTTTTGTTTTAGCCTCTTTTATACTACTAATGTCATCGTATGCAGCATAAGTTTTGTGTCTAAAATTGTCAGCGAAGAGATTCACTTCTGAAGACCAGTGCTGGAAAGTGTACAAAGATGCAGCCACAAATTTAACATAGAATTGCTACCACAGATGTCATCGTAAATATACCTTAACCTCGTAAGAGTGATTTCACACTACAAACATACCTGGAAGCACCAGTACACGGGAAAGCTAAGATGTCACCGTCAGTAGAAATCATAAATTGTGCCCAGAGATGCGGCGACAACCTGCAGATGCCTGAGGAACACACCAGATCTGCGTGAGCACACAGCTGGAATTAACCAACATATACAGTTGCCAAAATGGTTAGATCTGAGAAGGAAGGAGATCTAAAATTCCCAGAGCTTATAAATAGGAGGGAAAGGAAGAAGATGAATAACAAGTGGTGAAGAATTAAAATCTGAAAAAATTTTCAAATCTCTAAACAAGTTGCCATGGGAGCTTGAGTTTCGAAGAAAGGTGATTTGATGAGCAAAGGAGCAAGACTTCCGACGAGAAGTGCCTATCTACAGTGCAAGAGGAGCTGTCATGAAATAGTTCTAATAAACTAGGAATAAGATGTTTCAACTTTTTCTTTGATACCTCTTAATTGTTGATGAATACTGTTGATTATCAATTGAGTATGAAAGTACCATTTGAAATTAGATCTTAATTGATTTCTACTCTATTTTCTTTATCTATTTATCTTTGGATTTAATCATTTGACCACGCAAGTGCGATTGCAGTCACAGTCATTGGAAGGTGCGGTGACAAGTTAAATCAACAAGCAAGATAACAGAAGTTGCTTGAGGCTAGGAAGGAATTCTGGCCACTTGTTCTTAACTTCAATGCATTACCAGCACTGGAAGGTGTGGGAAATAGTAGCATTTAGGTCTTTGTTAAACAGAAGAAGTGATAGCAGTAAGATTTCATTGAGGTATAATTGTAGTGATAATTCATCTATTTGATACCTTGCAGCCAGATTTAGCATTGCGACTTGTGAAATCAGTGATTCTCTCCACTTCTTTACACTTGATCCATTTATTTTAAGTTCTGAATTTACCTTTACAAACATCCCAACAACTATTCACTTTATCTTAATTTTCTCTGACAAATTATTTTATATTTGCATTGACAAACTAACTTAGTAACAATTCTTCTAATTTTAACTTTAGTTGCTTCGACAATTAAACATCAAGAACTCTATCCTCGTAGGACCGATATCTGATAGAACAAATCTATCAACTATACTTGCATCGACGAATGTCTGCTTGCACTTAAATGCTATGATGTTTATAGGTCGATCAAGTTTTGGTGCCATTGTCCGGGATGGCGTTTGTTTGATGTTCATTTTTGTAGCTGTAATTATTCTTTCTTTCCTAATTTTTTTTATTTTTACTAATTTGTTTCAATTTCTTTTCATTTTCTCTCAAATTCTTTAGGAGTTGCATGTCCACAAGGAGAAATCTTAAGGATATTGTGAGCTTTGATCTAGAACTCGAATGGACTATTTGAAGGAGGAAGTAAGAGCAAAAGAAAATGGCTAGAAAGAACAATGATCTACCACGATTTCTGCCATAGAATGTAGTTCCTCCAATACAGCCAGAAAGAGTTAATAATATACCACCACCGCTGCCACAAGTGGAGCAAATCGTAGACAGGACAATCACAGATATTGTTGTTCCTGTACTCGATGATTTACAACCAAGGGTTGTTAGACCAATAATACAAGCTAGTAATTTTGAATTGAAACTGGTTATGTTTCAAATGGGAAATATGCAGGTTTACTCCATGAAGATGCGAGAGAGCATCTCAAATCGTTTCTGCTCATATATGCTTCTTTTAGTCAACATGGTGCTCCTGATGACGTCTTGAAGATGTAATTGTTCCCTTATTCTTTGTAAGGGAGGGCAAGAACATGGTTTCTTGGTCTATCAGTTGGATCTATTACATCTTGGAATGTGCTAGCAACACAGTTCGTTTTATGATTTAATCCACCGATAATGAATGCAAGACTGTAGAATGATATCACGACATATCATCAAGTAGATGATGAGAACTTACAAACAACATGGGAACACTACAAGACTTTGCCTAGACATTGCCCCATGGATGCAATTCATCAAGAGACTCAGATCGAGATATTTTATAATGGGTTGAATGTACAGACAAGAAATCTTGTCGACGCATCTGCCAATGGACCATTGTTGGATTGCACCTATAATGAAGTTGTATGGATATTAGAGAGAATTGCATAAAATGACTATCAATATCCAATTTCTTGTTCTTCTCAGGTAAAAACTAATCCTGGAGTTATGGAATTAGATGCTATATCAGCTTTAAGTGCACAGGTATCCTCATTGGAAAACGTGATAAAAAAACATGAAGGGAACAAGTGAAGTTGCCCCTATACAAGTAGCCCAACATATGGATGTCTCGACATATTCCTGTGAAATTTGCAATGACAACCGCAACTATGAGGATTGTCCACAACATGCTGAGAACGCATTCTACATCAACAACATCAGAGGAAATTCCTATGGTAACTCATATAGTAATCTTAATCGTACACAACAACCTTGGGGAACCAAAATCTGCCCACATTTAGATATGAAAATGCCTCAACTTAAGGAAATTTTAGACAAGGGAGTTAAATCAACAACCAACAACAGCAGAATATCACGAGCAAATGTGATCACAAAATGAGAAGCATTCATACAACCAAATGCAGCCACAAGCTCGAATGCCTCCACAACAGAATGTGATACCAAATATGCAAGGACAACAATATTCTCAACCAACAGTAGATCCATTAGCTACTCTTGAAGCATTGATGTAAAAACATATCACGAGAACTGAAGCAATCATTCAAGGAAATTCTTCATCTATTCGTGCATTGGAAGCTTAACTAGGACAATTAGCTTCTAACATGAGCACAAGGTCACTAGGTGCTTTGCCTACCGACACTAAAAATCTGACTCAAAAGGGGAAGGAGCATTGTAAGGCTATCACGCTTAGAAGTGGAAAGCAAACTACTGAGCTAAGCAGCAGTTCAAACCAAGTACATGTCAACACATCAGAACCAAAACAAAAAAACAAGTTGCCTATGAAGAAGACCCAGCAGAAATAAATGAAGAGGAGCCACCTATAGTCACTCCTATGCCCACAATTCGAACAACAAAGATGTTGACGCAATTACCCATGTTGACGCAGCCAAATACTTTACAACAACCCACTACCAATATAACTTTGCCATTTTCATAGAGATTCAAAGAGAAGGATCATTACAATGATTATCAGAAGTTCTCTCTACCTTGATGCAGTTACACATTAATATACCTCTAGTTGATGCTCTTGTGTAGATCCCTAGTTATGGGAAATTTATGAAAGAGCTACCATCGAAGAAGAAAAAGCTTTCTGACATCGAGACAATTGCACTTAGAGGGGTGCAGCGCTGTGCTAACAAATAAGTTGCCACCAAAGATGAAAGATCCTGGTAGTTTCATGATTCCATGCTCCATTAGAAACCACTATCTAGGTAAAGCTTTATGTGATTTACGAGCTAGTATTAACCTCATGCCATTATCCACTTTCTGGAAATTAGGAATTGGACCTATTAAGCGCACTACGGTGGCATTACAGCTTGCAGATAGATTCTTGGCACAACCTGAAGGACTAATTAAGGATGTCCTCGTCCAAGTTGATAAGCTTGTGTTCCCAATTGATTTTATCATTCTTGATTGCAAAGTAGATAAGGAGGTGCCCATAATCTTAGGACGCCCATTTTTAGCAATAGGATGTACACTTATCGGTGTTTTCAAGGGCGAGCTGATTATGTGTCATAATGACGAGCACGTCACTTTTAGTGTGTTCGAAGAATCTTCGTCAATAAGTAAAGAACAATGTCATCACTTCAACGTGCTGGACGATTTAATCATAGAAGAATTCAATGAATGAAATTCAGGAGTTCAAGATGAATATGCGGTGACAACTACAGAATGTGATCACATAGCTGAGGCTAATGTTTGAGAGATGAGATAGGGCTGGCAATTGGAATCATTGGATCTGTCTAATAGGATGATCCCAGTTTTCAAACCGTCGATTGAACAAGCTTTGACCTTGGAGTTAAAGCCATTGCCAGTACATCTGAAGTATGTCTTTCTAGGTGACAATGATACATTACCTGTGATTGTAAGAGCAAGCGTTGACGCAAGTCAAGAAGAAAAGCTAATCGTAATTTTGATGCAGCACAAATGAGCCATTGCCTAGAGCATTACAGATATCAGAGGCATTAATCCCTCTTTTTGCATGCATAAAATCAGGCTGAAAGATGAAGGGAAGCAGTCAATTGAGCAACAATGCAGACTAAATGAAAAAAATGAAAGAAGTAGTGAAAGAAGAGATCATTAAGTGGCTGGACGTAGGCATCATCTACCCCATTTCGGATAGGACATGGGTGAGCCCAGTTCAATGAGTGCCCAAGAAGAGTGGCATCACAGTGTAAGTAATGATAAGAATGAGCTAATCCCTACTCGCATTGCTACAGGTTGGTGAGTATGTATGGATTACCGTCATTTAAATGCAGTGACAAAGAAGGACCATTTCTCACTACATTTATTGATCAAATGTTGGATAGGCTAGCTGGTAAGGCCTACTACTATTTCCTTGATGGCTACTCTAGATACAATCAAATTGCAATTGCGCTAGAAGATCAAGCAAAGACTACGTTCACATGCCTATTTGGAACCTTTACTTTTCGACGTATGCTATTTGGTTTGTGCAATGCCCCAGCTACATTCCAGAGGTGCATGATGGCTATTTTTTCTGACATGATTGAAGATTTATTGGAGGTATTCATGGATGATTTCTCTGTGTATGGGCACAATTTTGATCAATGCACTGACAACTTGGCGAAAGTATTGAAGAGATGTGAGGACACAAATCAAGTGCTGAACTGGGAAAAATGCCATTTCATGGCAACTGAAGGCATTGTCCTTTGCCATCGCATTTCATGTCAGGGCATTGAAGTAGACAAAGCAAAGGTAGAAATCATTGAGAAGCTACCTCCACCCAATAATGTGAAAGGAATATGGAGCTTTCTTAGTCACGCTGGATTTTATAAAAGATTCATCCAAGATTTCTTCAAGATAGCAAAACCCCTATGCTCTTTGTTGGAGCAGAATAAAAAGTTTTTGTTCGATGACGTGTGTCTGGATGCATTTGTTACAATTAAGAAGCAACTGGTACAAGCTCTGATTGTCTTCGCACCAGACTAGTCGCAACCATTTAACGTAATGTGCAACGCAAGCGACTTTACTATGGGAGCTGTGTTTGGACAACGGAAGGAGAAGGTATTTCATTGCATTTATTATTCTAGTAAAACCTTAACTGAAGCGCAGGTAAATTATACGACTACTGAAAGGAATTACTAGCAGTAGTTTTTGCATTTAACAAGTTTCTTTCATGTCTTGTCGATGCAAAAATTACAGTCTACACAGATCACTCTGCTTTGAGATACCTTTTTGCAAAGAAAGATACCAAACCACACCTGATCAGATAGATCCTACTTTTACAAGAATTTGATATTGAAATCAAAGACAGGAAGGGATCCGAAAACCAAGTAAAAGACCACTTATCCTGTCTGGAAGCTGGAAGCAAAGATGGCAATCAGTCATTCATTGTAAACACATTTCCGAATGAGCAATTATTTTATGTCGACGCATCTCCATGGTATGCTGATGTTGTAAATTATTTACTTTGCTGTAAGCTACCTTTGAGTGAAACAGGTCACAAGAAGATCAGATTCATTAGAGACGCTGCGAGATATGATAGGAATGAGCCAAACCTATTCAAGGTATATGCTGACAACATTATCCATCATTATGTTCCTGAGGAAGATATGTCTTCTATCCTGAGGCATTGCCATGATGCTCATTGTGGAGGCCATTTTGGTGGTGTTAGGACTGCTGGAAAGGTCATACAATTAGGATTCTATTGGCCCATATTGTTTTGAGATGCCCACATTTTTTTGCAGCAATGTGACAAGTGTCAACGCACAGGTTTTATATCTTGATGCAATGAGATGCTTCAACAACCTATCATGTAGGTGGAGTTATTTGATGTCTGGGGTATAGACTTTATGGGACCATTTCCAAACTCTTTTGGGAATGTGTATATTTAAGTTATTGTTGACTACGTCTCCAAGTGGATCGAGGCAATTACGGTTTCTGAAAGACGATGCTCGGACAGTGTGAAGGTTCTTCCACAC
Organism: Gossypioides kirkii; assembly: GCA_005610355.1. Lineage (NCBI taxonomy): Eukaryota > Viridiplantae > Streptophyta > Magnoliopsida > Malvales > Malvaceae > Gossypioides > Gossypioides kirkii. The sequence goes on from CP032255.1 coordinate 13,968,050, forward strand.
ATACATCCTTACAAGATTTGGAACACCTCGAGCATTGATAAGTGACCAAGGCACTCATTTCCATAACAATCAATTGGTGACAGCTTTAAAGCGCTATGATGTGAAGCATTGTATGGCAACAATGTAACATCCACAAACAAATGGCCAAGCGGAGGTGTCCAATCGATAAATTAAAAGCATTCTTAAAAAGGTGGTTAATCCATCTAGAAGAGATTGGTCTTCGCGGCTACATGATGCGTTGTGGGCGCTTCGCCCTACATATAAAACTCCGTTGGGAATGTCGTCGTATCAATTGGTATTTGGTAAATCTTATCACTTGCCAGTTGAGCTTGAACATAAAGCCGTGTGGGCGATTAAACAAGTGAACATGGATTATGATGCTGTTGGACAAAAACGATTATTGGACATTTTCGAGTTGGAAGAAATTCGATGCAATGTGAATGAAAATGTAACCCTATAAAAGGAGAAAACTAAGAGATAGAACGACAATATCATTTTACGGTGACAAGTTTTCCCTAGTAAATTGGTACTTTTATTTAACTCAAGTTTGAAATTGCATCTAGGAAAATTACACTCGAGATGGTCAGGCCCTTTCAAAGTTGTCGAAGCATTCCACATGGTGTGGTGACAATTAAAGATATGAATGATGGTCACCAGTTTAAAGTAAATGGCCAACGACTGGAACACTACTTAAGCCCAGATGTCAAAGAATAAAGCGAGACCATTAATCTGGTCACATTTATTTAATGTCATTGCAATTTTTACTTTTACTTGTTGCTTTTTATTTTCATTCATTTCCTTTTTAGTTTATGCAGGAATAAAAAAAATCTTCTTTTTGTCGACGCATCTAATAGCACAACTTGTCGATACATTCTGTGATGACTCAACAAAGCATTTTAAGAAAGAATCCCTCCAGTTGATCTCCAATCATCTCCAACCGTTGGATCAACCCAAAAAATACGATCTATGCCTTGGCATTTATTGGCTACAGACGCAACGTACTCTCACGCCAATAGAGGTAATCACGTCTCTTCACATCAAGAGTTTATAAAACCCTTCTTCTACCGACTTTACTCTTACACTCACTATCGCCATTACTACTGCATTCGTTTCTTCTTCCAATCTAAATTTTTCTACACAAATATTATTACTTTCTTTTCTCAAATATCATGGCCAGAATGCGAGGAGCTAAAACCCCATCAAAGTCACCTGCTGAATGATCTGTCTCCATGGTTCAGAATGCCGAACAACCACCATAGAAAGAACCTCTTATGTTTCTATCCAAAGCGACGAAGGATAGATATCACGATGTGATGATAAAGAGGAACTGTCACCCTGAACAGGGGTTCCTATTGTCCCCACAACAATAATTAGGAAAACAAGTTGCCAAAACTATTTCTCACCTGGGTTGGGAGTTCTTTTGTGACCATCTGGCCAGTTACTCCCCAACTATGGTAAGAGAATTCTACGCTAACTTGATAGATTCTGAGCAGGAATTTGTTTTTGTTCGTGAAGGACTAGTGCCCTGGAGTGCCACTCACATCAATGAGCTTTTCCATATTGCTGAAGGGGAGGATGTACATACTGAGTTTTTGAAGAATCTCACTGAAGAGGGGGCGGATATTGTGTTGCAAGACCTATGCATCGATGGAACAGTATGGACTAGCAATGGTCCACATAATTACACTATCCATCGACGCTACCTAACCACTCAAAGTAAGGTGTAGTTCCACTTTGTCAACTGCCGCATTCTACCGTCTACCTACTGCACCATTGCGACACTAGATCGTATGTGCCTCTTGCATTCTATACTGAAAGGAAGACATATTGATATCGGTGCAATCCTGCATGATGAGATTGCGTAAGCGGTGAGCAAACAGGCAGGTATCCTACCTTTCCCTTCTTTAATAATGATGTTGTGCAAGCAGAGGGACATTGTACCCCATGAGGGTGAAGAGGTGCTGGAAAACAAGGGACCCATCACAAATGACAAGGGGGCAAGAAACCCCTCTAATGAAGGGGGTGCCCAAAAAGAAAGAGAAGGGCAAGAGGAAAGGGAAGAAAAAGGAGAACCAAGCAACTTTGCCTATAGATCCTTAGATGGGGAAAAAGTTGACTGCAATAGAACAACTCATTGAATGTATGGATATGCAACAAATTCGACTTATTAGCGTACTAGAAGAGATGGACTACAAGAAAAACCTCTTCTATGCCTATACTCGAGTATGGAACAAAGCTATTGTCGCCACATTGAGAAGTCTAAGCCTAAACCCCATACTAGAATTCCCTATTTTTCCCCCTATTGTTAGGGAAGCCCCATCGTCATCCGAGTAACCTACTTTTGAAGATAGGCCTTAGCCTGTCTCATCCCCAACTAGGATCCACATTTTCGATGATGAGGATCATGAGGGAAACTCCAAGGTTATGGAGGACTGTTTTAGAAACATAGCCAGCCTTTTTGAGGATGAATTTTCCAAAGAGGCTGCTGCTGAGGAGATACGCACACCAGTCGTTTCTATGGGTTTGGAAGCAAAGAAGGAGAATGAAACAGAGAAGGAAAACCATAAGGAAGAGAAAGGAACTGAAGAGGAGAAAGAGGAAGAGAAGAAGAATGAAAAGGATGTAGATGCCCCGAAAAATTTAGATTAGAAATTTTTCGATGCACTCGCCACTGTAGGGGCATCCGTTGAAGACTTGGTTACACCTAAAGTGAGCCAGGCTGAGGTTGTTGCGTCCAAAGATGAGGATTCTAATCCTCTAGCTATTGTACCCTACGATGTATCACTTGGTGAAATCTATCCTTCGGATGTCACGATCGATGAAGCCGATAATCAACCAGTTGTGGAGGGGCAGTCAACTCCAATGGTTGAACCACAAGAGAAGCGACGCAAAAGAAAAGCAAAGAAGAAATCCAAAGAGGAGCGCCCAAAGAAGAAGAAAAAGAAAGCTAAGACAGCCACATCATCAACTGCTGAACACTGAGTTAGTTTACTTTTTTGTAGTTAGTTGCATGCATCTCATTTAATTGTCATTGTGTTTTACTTGTTAGTTCATTTGCATTGTAGTTGCATTTCCATTCTTATTTGTATAATATTGTTAGTGCATTGGGGACAATGCAGACATTAAGTTTGAGGGAATTTGTGTGAAATGGAAATGCAATTACACCCACATATTTGAAGAATTTACTTTTCTCTTTAGTTCAATGAAAGTATGCAAAGTTACAAGAAAAATATGATCACAATTTTTATTTTATGTGTAAATCTTGAATTGTGTGGAACTCTTATATGTGAATCGGATGAATGTGAAAGAATATTGAGTCCTTCTATTTTTGAATGAATAATTGGAATTGCATTACTAATGAATGGGTAGTATCGATCGTTGAATCTTTAATTAACTTACCAATTGCAGCGATATTTACTAATAATAATACACTCCAATGTGAGTGCATTGTGACTTATTAAGGGAGAACACTCCAATGCATGTGTTAGAAAAATTATCTAGCCAAAGGTTGTCACTACAAGAGTGTGTGTCGGCACAATTACATAATTTCTAGGGGTTTGTTGCACCCCATCGTTACTGCCCAGGAATAAGGGTATTGTAATGCAATGACATCTCTCAGTCAAGTATAAAAATAAAGAAGAAGAAAAAGAAAGCAAAGAAGAAGAGAAAAGTAGAAAAAATATATATATTGCAATAAATACTATATTGGTTAAGAAAGGTTAAGATTAAAAGCATGATGCTAACATTAGTAAAGTTGGAATCTTGATTGTTCATATCTATAAATTGTCTGTGCATTATTCTGTCATATGAATGTAATTTATACATCAGGATTCCAAAGAACTTAAGTTTCTAGAATGATGATTGCGATGACAATTTTGATTATAACTTTGCTAATTTTTATTTACTTGAGGACAAGTAAAAACCCAAGTTTGGGGTGTGATAGCATTAGAATTGATACCTATTTTCTCCCTAAAACTTGTGTATTAATTATTCCTTTTGTATCATATTTAGTATGCATGTTAAACATTTCATAGTTAGTGTTTGCATTTTCTAACATAGCCTAGACGCGACATTGAACCCCAGATGCGGTTTCTATAGTGAGTCAAGGGCGTTTCAATCTTTACAATGCCATTTAAACATGAGGAATGATAGTTGACCTAGGGTTGAGGAAAATAACCATCCAAGGATGTAAATAGGGTCTCTAGCACCAGGGTTTTACACATTTTTTTTCTTAGTTTTCGTTTTTACTTTGTTATTTTGTTTTAGAAATGAAATTGTAAACTTCGTATAAACGATCATGGAATTTTTTCCCAACAGATTGCCAATACAATTCAAGTTTCTTTTCATTTCATTTATTCAGTCATATGTTTTTATATATTATTGTTTTGATGATGATTAAGAAAATCATGAGGAACTAATCCCATTGTGGGGGATTAAGGAGTGAAAGTATGGATATTTAATTATTGTATAAACAGATATTTTCAATCAGATCAACTATTTGAGAAATGAAGAACATGAAACAAACACTAGGCCTGACAACCCTAGAATGTCATTTAGGTGGGAATGAACCCAAAATTGGTATTGCCTATCCGTTAAGACCTTTTCCCCAAACCAGTTTAGACTGTGACCTCTAGCGATAAGTAGTCTCTATCGACTCATTATGTTGGTGGAAAATCGAAAGATCTTACTAAGGTAATGACTAGTTGCTTTAAGAATAATCCCCAAAATTGATAATTGAAGAAGTCTATACTGAAGCGACCTAATCTCCCCAAAGCAATTTATCGAATTCTCAATCTATTTCATTTATTTTATTTATTTTTCTTTTATGCTTTCTAAAAACAAATTCTTTTATTACTGTCGTACTATAATCCTTAAAAATAGTACTAATTACTTCTTGTCTTTGTAGGGATACAAATCACTATCGCCTTAAGCCTCATTTGGGTACGATCCTCAAATACTACCAAGTATTTCATTTTACAAACTATATTACAACCTGACCCATATACTTGAAAGCCAAAAACATATACTGAACGGGAGTACATTTGGATTCGGTCATAACTTACCACTTGAACATGAACTCAAAGCATTTTGGGCAATAAAATTTCTAAACTACAATCTTAAACATACAGGTGAAAAGAGAATGTTGTAACTGAATGAGCTTGATGAATGGAACACTAATGCTTATGAGAGTTCAAGTTTGTAAAAAGAATCAACAAAGCGATGCCATGGTGCTTGTTTAAAGCAGCCTAAACAATTTGCATTTGGGGATCAAGCTCTTCTATATAACTCAAGGCTCAAATTATTTCCGGGAAAGCTAAAATCGAGATGGTCAGACCCATTTGTGGTAAAAATCATTTTCCCTTACGGTACAACAAAGGCTACACATCCTAAATATGGCACATACAAGGTAAACGATCATCTACTCAAATTTTATCTTGGTGGTTATTTTAATAACGAGATAGAGGAGCTTCGACTTCAAGATCCGTCACAACCGTGAGCTAAAAATAGAAGTCAAGCTTAGACTCTAAACAAGCGCTTCTCGGGAGGCAACCTGAGTGTTTTAATTATTTTTATTTTTATTCTTATTTTATGGTACTTAATTTTTATGTTTTATTACATAATAAAAAAGGGGTCACACGGGCTAGGGGTGAGCCACACGGACTAGACACACGGCTGTGTGATCCTAGAGTGAAATTTTTCAATTTTATTCCAAGTTAGAGAGTTACACAGGCTAAAGACACGATTGTGTGAGACACACGCCTTGCTACATGGGCGTGTGTGAGATTGTGTGCCTCACACGTCCTCGCACATGGGCATTGGAGAAGTAAAGGGCGATCGTACATGGCCTGAAACACGGGGTGTGGCTACTTGGCATATATTTTATTTTATTTCGAAGCATTGCTAATAGCATTAGAAATGACACCTATTTTCTCCCTAAAACTTGTGTATTAATTGTTCCTTTTGTATCATATTTAGTATGCATGTTAAACATTTCATAGTTGGTGTTTGCATTTTCTAACTTAGGTTGTATGGCTTTAACTCTTTTCATTTTAGCCTCTTTTATACTACTAATGTCGCCGTATGCAGCATGAGTTTTGTGTTTGAAATTGTCGACGTAGAGATTCACTTCTGAAGACCAGTGCTGGAAAATGTGCAAAGATGCAGCCACAAATTTAACATGGAATTGCGGCCACAGATGTCACCGCAAATATACTTTAACCTCGTACAAGTTATTTCACGCTACAAAAATGCCTGGAAGAACTACCAATGGGGAAAGCTAAGATGTCGCCGCTAGTAAAAATCATAGATTGGGCCCAGACATGTGGCGATAACTTGCAGACGCCTGAGGAACACACCAGATCTGCATGAGTGCACAACTAGAGTTAACCAACTTGTACAGTTGTCAAAATGGTTAGATTTGAGAAGGAAGGAGATCTGAAATTCCAAGATCTTATAAATAGGAGGGGAAGGAAGAAGATGGATACCAAGTGGTAAAGAATTAAACTCTGAAAATTTTCTCAAATCTCTAAACAAACAGCCATGGAAGCTTGAGTTTCGGAGGAAGGTGATCTGATGAGCAAAGGAGCCAGACTTCTAAGGAGAAGTGCTTATCTGCAACGCAAGAGAAGTTGCCACGGAATAGTTCTAATAAACTAGGAATAGGATGTTTCAACTTTTTCTTTGATACCTCTTAATTGTTGATGAATACTATTGATTATCAATTGAGTATGGAAGTACCATTTGAAATTAGATCTTAATTGATTTCTACTCTATTTTCTTTATCTGTTTATCTTTGGATTTAATCGTTTGACCACGAAAATGCGATTGCAATCACAGTAACTGGAAGGTACGGTGACAAGTTAAATCAACAAGCAAGATAACGAAAGTTGCTTCAGGCTAAGAAGGAATTCTGGCCACTTATTCTTAAGTGCTAGGCATTACCAGCACTAGAAGGTGTGGTAATTACTAGCATTTGGGTCTTTGTTAAATAGAGGAAGTGATAGCAGTAACATTTCATTGAATTATAATTGCAGTAACAATTCATCTATTTGATACCTTGCAGCCACATTTAGCATTGCGACTTGTGAAATCAGTGATCCTCTCCACTTCTTTACATTTGATCCATTTATTTTAAGTTCTGAATTAACCTTTACAAACATCCCAACAACTATTCATTTTATCTTAATTTGCTTTGGCAATTTATTTTATATTTGTGTTTACAAACTAAATCTTTTAGCTATATAGATCTAACCCAGCTGCGCTGACATTCTTAGCAACAATTCTTCCAATTTTTAACTTTAGTTGCTTCGACAATTAAACATCAAAAACTCTATCCTCGTGGGATCAATATCTGTAAACTAAAAATATAAAGGATTTTTCCTATGTAATTTATCACCTTTTTACTTAAATTCATGGTTAAAACTAAATAAATGTTTAATAAATTAACGAAATATGTGAAAATATGAAATTATGACATAGAAATTATTAAAATGTGATTTTATGCTTTATTATATAGTTTTCATGCATTAAATGCTTATTTTATATTTATTTGAACATATTATATTTTTAAGACATAAAGTGGGCCATGCATGATTAAATTAAATAATAAAATGTAAAATCATATTTAATAATTCATTCTAAAATATTTCATTAAATAATTTGGGTTGAATTAATTAATTAAATTGGGTTAATTTTATTTCTTAAGTCATTTAATTAATTAATTTATTTTTGACAGGTTTGATAAACTTTGCTGGATTACAAAACTGTCCAAATTGAAGACCAAGTCAACCCAATTTCGGCTACACATGGCTGTCCACATAAACCACTTTTTGCTTTAATTGCACAAGGTCCCTGCAATATTAAAGAAATCAGAGATTTGCCCGAAGATTTACATTTGACCAAGTCTCAGTCCTGAGTTGTTATGGCATTTAAATTGTTTAAAAATCAAGCAAAATTCAACTTAAAATCCACTAATCATGGCCGGCCACTCATTGAAGAAGCTTGAAGAAACTAAACCTCTCTATTTTTAGCAAACTACTCTCCTCTCTTCACCTATAAATAAGACCCCATTTCACCATTTCCTAATCATCCCTTCATCCAACACCTTCTCTTCTCTCTTAATTCTCTCTAGCATTCCCTAGTCCTCACGCCTAGCATCATCTCTTCAGAGAGATTTTAGCAATTAAGCCTCTTAAAGAGCTCTTGGTTGGCCACCTTGGAGAGCAATTAGCAAAGGAGCAAAGTGAAGAAACGAAGGAGCCCTCTTCAATCAGAGTCATGGGTGACAGCCACTTTGATTTGGGTTTAATCTTTCTTTTCTTTAATTTGTTTTGAAAATGTTTACTCTATGTTCTTTGTTCTTGTTTACAACAATGTTAGCTTAATTTTATTTAAGCTAGGATGATTGCTTTAATTAAATAATATTTATTTAAATCGTGCTTATGATGTTTGTGCCTCAATCAATCATGTTTTCAATTAAAATCAAGTCTGTATTTTGTTCATACGTGATTGAAATGCACCTGAATTAGCTGAGCGATCCTAACTAGACGATGGCTAGTAGACACATAATTGAAATGTGCATGCTCAATTTAGATCCTAACCTAATTAAATTGCAGGTTGCATAACAACTCTAACCAAGCTCTGTTATCTGCATAGTTTTTAGATTTGTGTGATAAAACTGTTTCAAACCTAAAACGTCCCTGTTACCTCACATGAATGCTAAGAAACCCTTAGTAAATAAGGATCAGTAACATGCACATTTACTAAGTAAAGGATTCCGAAAGGACCTAATGTGGTTTCCAAACTCATGAAAGATTAAGTTGCCGTGGAATTTTCGAATATTATTAAGCATGATGATAATAAATTGAGTTTAATTAAAGTAATTGTCCTAGTTTATTTATGTTATAATTGTTGCAAATTGTGTTTAATCCTACTAAAATCTATTCCATTCATATAGTTTGCATACATAGGATAATTTGCATTAGGGATCATTGCATTTGTTTAATATATTTAATTATAATCAACACTTCTCAATCATATTGTGTTTCTAATTTTACCAAGGTGTTAATATAATTTTACAATTATGTGATTTAACACAAATATAATCCCTGTGGAGACGATTACTTGATACTTACTTATTAGTGGATAACGACTGTGTACACTTGCACAAACCTACGCGTTACAAGTTTTTGGCACCGTTGCCGGGGATTGTTAACTACTGCCATAGTCATCATTTTTGTGAAATTATTTATTTTCAATTTGGTTTATATTTCTAACATTACTAACTTATTCTTTTTAATTTTGTGATTTTCTTTTCAGTTGTTTATCAGCATAGATCAGATTTTTGATTTACTCCCCGTAGACCCTGAGATTGAACGAACTTTCAGACAAAGAAGACATGAACGAACAGCTCAAAGCCAAGTCGAGATGGACCTTGGAAATCAGAATCAAGACCAAGGTAATGAAGTCGATCATGAGCGAAATCCCATCCGCATTGTCGATGATAGGGATCGATGCATTAGACAATATGATGTGTCACTTTCCAATGAGTTAAATCCAGGAATTAGAAGGCTAGATTTCGAGGCAACCCAATTTGAATTGAAACCAGTAATGTTTCGAATGCTACAAATAGTGGGCCAATCCAATGGTATGCCCCCAGAAGATCCACATCTCCACCTTCGATTATTTATAGAGGTGAGTGATTCATTCAAGATAGTCAGTGTGACTGAAGACGTACTGAGGTTGAAGTTGTTTTCATACTCGCTGCGAGATCCAGCACCAGCATGGTTCAATTCATTGCCACCAAGTTCCATATTTACATGGCAAGAATTAGTAGAAAGATTTTTGGTTAAGTATTTCCCGCCTAGCAAGAATTCTAAGTTGAGGAACGAGATCACAACTTTCTAACAATTGGATGACGAGTCTTTGTACGAGGCTTGGGAGTGATTCAAGGAGTTACTTCGTAAGTGTCCTCATCATGGGATTCCTCATTGTATCCAGTTGGAGACATTCTATAATGGTCTCAATGCATAAACGAGATTGATGGTAGATGCTTCTGCGAATGGTGCAATTTTGTCTAAGTCTTATAATGAGGCTTATGAGATCATCGAGAGGATCGCCAGCAACAACTATCAATGGCTAACAAATTGAGCAGTTCCGGAAGACGTGTAGCCAGAGTTCATGAAGTTGACACCCTAACTTCATTATCAGCTCAGGTATTATTTATTTCCTCTATGTTGAAATAGTTTACTGCTAATAGTGCTAATAATTTTGCAGCTCAGCCACCAAGTCCGTTTGAAGTAATTTCCTGCGTGTACTGTAGGGAAGGTCATTCTTTTGAGAATTGTCCATCAAATCCCAAGTCAGTGTACTATATGGGGAACCAACATCAAAATAGGAGTGAACAAGGACCCTAGTCCAACTTCTACAATCCTTCATGGCGTAATCATCCTAACTTTTCTTGGAGCAACCAAGGAAATGGACTGAACAACAACTTTATGCAGCATAGACCTAACCAATCTCAAGGGTTCAATCAGCAAGCTCCAAAACTACCTCAAGCTGAGTCATCAAATAGTTTGGAGAACTTGTTGAAAGCATACATGTCAAATAATGACTCTTTGATCAAGATCTAAGCAGCAACACTGAAAAATTTGGAAAACCAAATGGGTCAGTTAGCTATGGAGCTTCACAATAGACCACAAGGAACCTTGTCGAGCAATACTGAGAATCTAAGAAATTTGGGTAAAGAACATATCAAGGCAGTGGCATTGCGAAGTGGTAAAATTCTTGAACCCCGAATGATTGATGTCGAAGATGAGCCTGTTTAGAAGGAGGAGAATCAATCAGCTGTTGAAGTTCCTACATCAAAAGAGTCCGAATCTGCAAAGTCTGACAAGGTAAATCCTAACTCAGTGAATTCAGATACTTTAACAACTTCTTTGGATGCATATTTACCTACTAAGAAGAGTTGTCTGATTCAACAAAAAGTTCCATCACCTCCATATCCGCAAAGACTGTAGAAACACAAGCAGAAATAGGAGGTGCAATTCAAGAAGTTTTTGGATGTTCTGAAGTAGTTACAAATCAATATTCCATTGGTGAAGGCTTTAGAAAAAATGCCGAATTATGTAAAGTTTATGAAGGATATACTGTCCAAAAAGAAATGACTTAGTGAGTATGAGACTGTTACCTTGACGAAAGAGTGCAGTGTGTTCTTGCAGAACAAGTTGTTGCTAAAATTGAAAGACCTAGGAAGCTTTACTATACCCTGTAATATTGGTGAATCTTACTATGGTAAAGCTTTGTGTGACTTAGGAGCGAGTATCAATTTAATGCCTAAGTCTATTTTCAAGATGCTAGGGATAGGTGAAGTAAGCCTACAACTGTGACATTTCAACTAGCTGATCGATCTTTGACATATCTCGAGGGAAAGATCAAGGATGTTTGGGTAAGAGTTGATAAATTTATTTTTCCTGCTGATTTTATCGTCTTAGATTTTGAAGCAAATAAGAAAGTGTCGATCATCCTTGGGAGACCTTTCCTAGCCATGGGAAGAACGTTAATTAATGTGTAGAAAGGTGAACTTACCATGAGAGTTTAAGACAACCAGGTAACCTTTAACATTCTTAAAGCTATGAAATTTCCCAATCCAACAGAAGAGTGTTCAGTTATAGAAGAGATAGAAACCTTGGTTTCTATGGAAAACAATTTTGAAGAAGATCCATTAGAGAAAGCCTTAGAGTTTGACCCTTTGGAGGATGAAAAAGGTGAAGAAAACATGGCTTTGATGGAAGCCAATCTGAGAAATTTTATTCAATCCACACGGTTTGAACTGCTGGAGTAAGAAGTCAGAGAATTTGTGCAACCAAATTTGTCAATCGAAGAACCACCAAAACTCGAACTAAAGGTACTTCCTTCCCATTTAAAATACATTTATTTAGGTGACTGTTCTACTTTGCCTGTGATTATTTCAGCAGAACTGATGAAAGGTCAAGAGGAGCAACTAATTGTTGTTCTTAAGAAATTTAAGAAAGCAATCGGTTGGACCATAGCTGATATTCGAGGTATAAGCCCTTCTTTTTGCATGCATAAAATTATTTTAGAGGAAGGTGAAAGAGCTCAAATTGATGGGAAAAGGAGGCTCAATCCTATTATGAAAGAAGTTGTGAGAAAGGAAGTGATCAAATGGTTAGATGCGGGAATCATCTACCCTATTTCAGATAGTTCGTGGGTAAGTCTGGTGCAATGTGTACCGAAGAAAGGTGGAATCACGATTGTTGAAAATGAGCGTAATGAGTTAATTCTAACGAGAATTGTCACTGGTTGGAGAATTTGTATTGACTACAAAAAGTTGATTAAAGTCACTCGGAAGGACCGCTTTCCATTTCCTTTTATGGATCAGATGTTAGATCGACTGGCAGATAATGAATTCTATTGTTTTTAAGATGGCTATTCGGGATGTAACCAAATAGTTGTAGCTCCGGAGGACCAACATAAAATAACCTTTACTTGTCCGTACAGTACGTTTCCTTTTAGGTGAATGCTTTTTGGTTTATGCAACGTACCTGTAACATTTCAGCGATGCATGATGACAATATTCACTGATATGGTTGGAAATTTTGTTGAGGTTTTCATGGATGATTTTTCTATTTTTGGTAACATTTATGATATTTGTTTGAGTAATTTGGCTAAGGTACTAAAGAGATGCAAAGAGACAAATCTTGTCCTTAACTCGGAGAAATGTCATTTTATGGTTAAGGAAGGGATTGTCTTAGGGCATAAAATCTCAAAGAGAGGAATTGAAGTCAATAAAGAAAAGGTGGATGTAATTGAAAGATTACCAGCCCCAATCAATATGAAAGGAGTCATAAGTTTCTTAGGCCATGCAGGTTTTTACCGAAGGTTTATCAAAAATTTCTAAACCTTTGTGTTTTTTGTTAGAGAAAGATACAGTGTTTGATTTCAACAAAGCATGTTTGGAAGCTTTTGAAGATCTGAAAAAAGGGTTAATCTCAGCCCGAATAATCGTTACACTTGATTGGAGCTCACCTTTTGAGTTGATGTGTGATGCAAGCGATTATGCCATTGGAGTTGTGATGGGTCAAAGGAGAAACAAAATGTTTCACCCTATTTGCTATGCAAGCAGATCTTTGATGGGAGCCAAACTCAATTATACAGTAACTGAAAAAGAACTCTTCGCTATAATTTTTGCTTTTGACAAATTCTTCTCATATCTTATAGGTACCAAAGTTACAGTATTTACTGACCATGCGACCATTAAATACTTGCTCATGAAGAAAGAAGCGAAACCGAGGCTAATTCGTTGGATACTCTTACTCCAAGAATTTGACCTTGAGATCCAAGACAGAAAAGGTGTCGAAAATCAAGTAGTTGATCATTTGTCGAGGTTGGAACAAGATGAGGTAACTCGATCATGTGCCTATCAACGAGAACTTTCCTAGATGGACACCTATTTGAGGTAAGTCAAATTCATGAAAGACCTTGGTTTGCTGATTTTTCCAATTATCTTGCATGTGGAATAATTCCTCGAGAAATGACATACCAACAAAGGAAGAAATTCCTTCATGATAGTTTGTATTATTTTTGGGAGGATCCGTTTTTGTTTAAACAATGTGCAGATAATATAATTCGAAAGTGTGTAGTTGAAAGTGAGATTGCCGAGATCTTGTATATTTGCCATTCATATCCAAGTAGGGGACACTTTGGTGGTTCACATACTACAGCAAAGATTTTGCAAGCAGATTTCTTTTGGCCTACATTGTTTAAGGATGCTTATGCTTATGTGAAGAACTGTGATAGATGCCAAAGGACCAGAATTATATCAAGAAGAAATGAGATGCCCTTGACAAACATTTTGGAGATTGAGCTATTCGACGTTTGGGGCATTGACTTCTTAGGCCCGTTTCCTTCTTCATATGGGAATAAATATATCTTAGTTGCTGTGGACTATGTATCCAAGTAGGTTGAAGCTAAAGCATACCCTACAAATGATGCAAAGATAGTCATGCGATTTCTACATAAGAATGTGTTTACATGATTTGGGACTCCAAGAGCTATTATTAGTGATGAAGGTTCTCATTTTGTGAACAAATGGCTTAAGTGGTTGCTTGAAAATATAATGTGAAGCACAAGATTGCTACTGCTTTTCACCCCCAGTTTAATGGGCAAGTTGAAAGAGTGAACCGTGAAATCAAAGGTATCCTTGAAAGGGTAGTACGCCCTAGCAGAAAAGATTGGTCTCGAAGGCTCAATGATGCATTTTGGGCCTATAGAACAACATTCAAGACACTGTTAGGAATGACTCCTTATCGGGTAGTCTTTGGAAAGGCATGTCATTTGCCATTAGAATTGGAGAATAGAGCTCACTGGGCTTTGAAGCAGTTGAACTTTGATCTCAAGCAAGCCGTTGAGAAAAGGATGTTACAACTTGATGTGTTGGAAGAGCTGAGGTTGTTTTCCTATGAGAATGTCAAAATGTGTAAAGAAAGATCAAAGAGATGGAATGATAGTCATATACAACCTCACGAGCTTAAAGAAGGTTAGAAGGTTTTGTTGTTTAATTCAAGGCTGAAGTTATTCCCTCGGAAGCTTAAATCTCGATGGAAACGACCCTATACCATTTATCTAGTTTATCCTTATGGAGCTATTGAATTATACGATAATTACGAAGGTACGTTTAAAGTTAATGGTCAACGTCTCAAACACTATTGGGATGGTAAAGTTGAGCGAGTTGAATCCTAGTTCCTTAACTTAGTGCATTTAATTAATTCTATCTAAGCAGATTGGAACTTAAGCGAGACCGCTGTAACCCTTTCAACCTTTCCTGTTAATTAATTTAATGTAGTTTGTTAAGAAGAAATTTTCTAATTGAGTTTTAAAATTTTTAAGTTTCATTCTTTGTTGTTTAAATTTTAGTTTTAATGGTTATGATAATAAAGGGGGTCAAATTTGGCCCAAGTACTAATCAGTTTTTTTTGAATAAGTTTGTAAATACAGTCTGAGTTTGAGGCCTAAGATAGCAAAAAGGAGGGAAAATATCCATGCTTTGTCGCCACACCCATTACTTGCCGCCCAATTAACCCTAATGTAGCTAAATTTTTGCTACATGTTGCCCTAATTTTTCCCTATATAAACACCTCTTCATTCTACTATTTTTCATATCCCTCAAAGCAATTTGCTTAACCATAAAAATCCCTAAATTTCCCTCTTATGCCGCTAGCCTCAAATCCTAAAAGAAATCCTAGTTTTTCTTCCTTTCTTGCCGAAATCACCTATTTCCATCACAAGAAGATTACCGAAGCACCAACATTACTGCCGCACATCGCTGTTATCATCGCCACACATCATCGTTGCTGTCGCACGCTATTTTTACTACCGCACCAACCTTGTCGTCGTAAGGTTTTTGCCGTAGTAAGTCTTTACATCACCTTGCTGATTCCTCTTCTCTCCCTTGTGTCGAAACTTTGCCAAATTTTTGGGAAAAGATACCATGTCTCGCAAAAGAACTAGATCTTCAAAGACTACTCCTGAAAACCCGATTTTGTTCGATGAAGAAGTGAAAGAGAGATTTGATTCAATCTTCAAGCATCTACCTATGATGCCGAAAAAAGGTTTTAACTTGAAGAGTCGTGATTTGATGGTTGTTCCTGTACCGATTAGAAAGAAAATCAATGCTCTCAAGTGGGAACGATTTTGTGATGCTCGCTCACTTCCAGATGATGAACTAGTTCGAGAGTTCTATGCTAGTTTGACTATGCAAGATGCTACTGAGGTCATCGTTCGAAAGAAAAAGGTACCTTTTACTTCTAAGTCCATCAATGATTTGTTTAACTTACCAGATGTTGAAAAAGATGAGTACTACCCTATGATGAACAATATCAATTGGGATTTTCTTCAACAAGTGCTTAATGTTGTGACAAATCCGGGATCCCAATGGATTATAAAAAAGTTTGGGAGCCATTCTTGCCGAAGGGAATACCTAAAGCTGGTAGCAAAGATGGTATCTTTGAGACATGGAAGGAAGAAACTGACTATGCAAGCGAAGATGGAGCTGAAGAAGACAAGGGGAATGACTCAGAAAAATAAAAGCGGGGATTCTTGTCTTGTTATTTATTTAATTGTTTTTAGGTTTTTAGGAATTTATTTCTTTTGTAATTAGGATTTAATTTCTACAGAATAAAACATAGCAAGCATGAATAAACTTAACACTTCTTTAGAAAGAAAAAGACTAAGTGATGTGTTAATAGGAATGAACATGTCTAGGATTGGATTGTTAAGGAAGACTTGGTATTTAAGAAGTCTTAATGACTCCCCACTCTTTCCTTACAACCCTACCTAGTGTTCAGTTTTCATTCATTACTTTATTCTTGCAATGAGGACATTGCTTCTTTTTAAAGAGGGGTAAGGCAAATAAATTGCTCAATTTTTTTAAAAAATTTTCAAGTATGTTTCAATCATTTCTATCATAAGTATGTTTTAATAAATGAATGTTTAGAGAAATTTTTTGTTAATAAGATAGTTTGTATGCAAGTATGAATGATGATTCTATATGAGTGAATGTATGGTATCATGAAGAATGGAATGCTTGTATAATCTTAATCTTAGGTAACGTTTGCCATGAAAACTTAGTTTCTCTTGAGATTAGACATGCATGAAGGTTTATATCTTTAGAATTGACTTAGTAACTTTCTTGAGGCGAAATCTTAGGACACATAAAAATCTAAAATGATATAGGCACTATTTCTTTAGATCGTTTGAGCCTTTTCATGCCAACCTTATGATATTAGACCCTTGAAACTGTAATTTTGAGCTTAAAAGTCTGTTTATTGCAATGTACCTACACTATAAGCCACATTACCATCTTTTTAAGTTATCCTAATTTTGTGCACCCATCTTAACTAGAGTTGTCTTTGTGATCAACATTGAGGAAATTTTCAAAAAAGATGTACGTGGTCTTACAAAAAAAAAGCGAAGAAAAGTTTGCTCAGTCTTTGAAAAGAAAAATGTATGAGCATGAGTTCAAAATAAGTTTGGGGGTGTTCCAAAGGTTCACTTAAAGAAAAAAGGCTGTATTTCAAGAAATCGAAGACAAAGTTAAAGGTTAAGATTTTGAAACCGAAATGTCTCATCTCTTAAAATCCCTACCTTTAACCGAGCCCTATTACAACCTTATAAAAGACCTATTGATTTGATGATTATGTCACCTACATTAGTGGAGAGGAAGTACTAAGTTCAACATATGAAGATCATAAATAAGCCTTATGATTGTTTTGCTTGATTGATGAGAAATTATGTTGAATGAAGAATGTTATCTGTGACTGTGACATACATACAAACTATGATTCATGTCGACATATTTTGAAACTTAGTATAAAATCTAAAAATATTTGCATAAGAATTACTTGTTAATAAAGAAGATCTATGAACATGAAGTTATTAATGCATGATTATGGGACAAAGATTGATGCTGCTTACACAACTAGCAATTTTGCCTTAGCAAGACCTTTTGCTGTGCATGAACATTGCTCGGGACGAGCAATGATTTAAGTTTGGGGGTGTGTAAACTGAAAAATATATAGGGTTTTTCCAATGTAATTTATCACCTTTTTACTTAAATTCATTGTTAAAACTAAGTAAATGTTTAATAAATTAATGAAATATGTGAAAATATGAAATTAGGACATAGAAATTATTAAAATGTGATTTTATGCTTTATTATGTAGTTTTCATGCATAAAATGGTTTTTTATATTTATTTGAACATATTATATTTTTAAGACATAAAGTGGGCCATGCATGATTAGATAAATAATAAAATGTAAAATCATATTTAATAATTCATTCTAAAATATTTCATTAAATATTTTGGGTTGAATTAATTAATTAAATTGGGTTAATTTTATTTCTTTAGTCCCTTAATTAATTTATTTATTTTTTACTGATTTGATAAACTTTGCTGGATTACAAAACCCTCCAAATTGAAGACTAAGTCAACCCTATTTCAGATACACATGGCTGTCCACATAAACCACTTTTTGGTTTAATTGCACAAGGTCACTGCAATATTAAAGAAATCAGAGATTTGCCCGAAGATTTACATTGGACCAAGTCTCAATCCTAAGTTGTTATGGCATTTAAATTATTTAAAAATCAATCAAAATTCAACTCTAAATCCACAAATCATGGCCGGCCACTCATTGAAGAAGGTTGAAGAGACTAAACCTATCTATTTTTAGAAAACTACTCTCCTCTCTTCACCTATAAATAAGACCTCATTTCACCATTTCCTAATCATCCCTTCATCCAACACCTTCTCTTCTCTCTTAATTCTCTCTAGCATTCCCTAGTCCCCAGCCTAGCATAATCTCTTCATAGAGATTTTAGCAATTAAGCCTCTTAAAGAGCCCTTGGTCGACCACCTTGGAGAGCCATCAGCAAAGGAGCAAAGCGAAGAAATGAAGGAGCCCTCTTCGATCAGAGTCTTGGGTGACAACCACTTTGATTTGGGTTTAATCTTTCTTTTCTTTAATTATTTTGAAAGTGTTTGCTATGTGTTCTTTGTTCTTGTTTACAACAATATTAGCTTAATTTTATTTCAGCTAGGATGATTGCTTTAATTAAATAATATTTATTTAAATCATGCTTATGATGTTTGTGCCTCAATCAATCATGTTTTCAATTAAAATCAAGTCTGTATTTCGTTCATATGTGATTGAAATGCACCTGAATTTAGCTGAGTGATCCTAACCAGACGACGGCTAGTATACACATAATTGAAATGTGCATGCTCAATTTAGATCCTAACCCGATTAAATTGCAGGTTGCATAACAACTCTAACCAAGCTCTGTTATCTGCATAGTTTTTAGATTTGTGTGATTAAACTGTTTCAAACCTAACACGTCCTTGTTACCTCACATGAATGCTAAGAAACCCTTAGTAAATAAGGATCAGTAACATGCATATTTACTAAGTAAAGGATTCCGAAAGGACCTAATGTGGTTTACAAAGTCATGAAGGATCGAGTTGCCATAGAATATTTTTTCGAATATTATTAAGCAAGATGATAATAAATTGAGTTTAATTAAAGTAATTGTCCTAGTTTATTTATGTTATAATTGTTGCAAATTGTGCTTACTCCTGCTAAAATCTATTCCATTCATATAGTTTGCATACTTAGGATAATTTGCATTAGGGATCATTGCATTTAGTTTAATATATTTAATTTTAATCATCACTTCTCAATCATATTATGTTTCTAATTTTACCAAGTTGTTAATATAATTTTACAATTAAGTGATTTAACACAAATATAATCCCTGTGGAGACGATAACTCGATCCTTACTTATTACTTGATAACGACTGTGTACACTTGCACAAACCTACGCGTTACAATATCCGATAGAACAAATCTATTAACTATACTTGCATCGACGAGTGTCCGCTTGCACTTAAATGCTGTGACGTTTATAGGCCGATCAATCACACAGTTTGAGAACAACCACATGGCCTGTAGACATGGCCTTCTGGGTGGCGCATCCAGGACACACGGGTATGTCCTTGGTCATATGAACCCTGGAGTTATTTATCCATTTTTTATTGACACATGGGCTAAGGGCTTGCACACGGGCACGTAACTCGACCGTGTCCCCAAGCCCCCTCCCATATTGTGTCGTTTTCAAACCTTCCATCGACTCCCTCTATCTTTTTCTTTTTCATATCATCAATAACCAAACACTCAACTTCATTCACCCTTTCCCCATCGGTAATTCGAAGGTCAAGCTCCAGTGCCTCCTACCACCGTTATCTTATTTTTTGATCGACTACGACGCCCCTTCCCCCCGAGTGAGCTTTTATAGAACCAGCATGCACCTCCATCCCATTTTTCCCTATTTGAATCTATCTTAGCCAACCTTCCTCCATTCTCCCCAACTCTGGTCCCATCACCCTCACCACATCCCAGTCCAACCCGTGCGTAACACCTGTTTCTTTCCTTGATCCACTCCTTTTCTTTCAGTGAATTGAGCCTCGCGCCTCCATCAACGGATCATTTCATCAATTGTGTGTACCACTGACTGCCTCCGAATGTACTTGGAATGATGAAAATGTGCAAGTGTACACAATCGTATTCAAGTAATAAAGTGATAAGTAAATGTCGAGTATCGTACCCATAAGGACTGTGATATGAAAAGTATTTATGATATATTTAATCAACAAATTAGCTAAAAACAAGATAATATTGGTGAGGGATATTAATCTAAGTATTCTAAAATAAACTAATCTAAGTTAAAGTTAAACAAAATTAAATTCCTATGCACGATTTCTGAAGGTTTTAATCAATATGACATAAATGTGTCAGGTTAATTACTCTAATTACTTGATTAAATCTAAATCATGTTCATTCTTGTTACGAAATAATTTTCACGGCAACCCGATATCTTGCTAACTTATGAACAAAATTACTCACAAAAATCAGTTTATCTCTTGAACATACACCTATGCCAATACAACCGACTAAACTAATCTTTGATAAACAAATGTGTTATAATCTTGAACATACACCTATGCAGTACAACCGACTAAATTAATATTCATAAGTATGTAAAGGATCAAGTGAGGTAACTACATACACCTATATTGAAACAGTTTAATCACAAAAATCCTGCAAGTTATGCAAGGCTAGTATTCTCCAATACAATCACAATCTTAACCCTCAACTTCCTTAGAGTATTAAGCATGCAAAAATTAAATAGTTTGTCCATTAATCACAATTTCAACGTGCTTAAATAATAAGTTTAATAGTTGTATCACAAGGGTAATGTAATAATAACTTAGGCATGATAATATTTAATTAAACAAAACATTCAGGGCCTATAACAATATAAACATGATAAATAAATAATCAAGCCATCAACACACTCAACCCAACACTTTAAAAAATTTAAGTCATTTTAATTAAAGAAGTAATAGCATTCATTATGACAACAAACAAGAATCTAAAATATGAGAAAAAGAATAGGATTAAATCTGACGATTTCTCAAGAACTGCTTCTTCGTTCTTAGTCATTCTTGCTTGATTCTTCCTAGATCAAGGTCTCTGATGAACACTCAAAAAAGGCTATGCAAGGGCTGAAGAACCACTCTTTTCCAAGAGGGGTAATCGGCAAGGGAATGAAAAGGAAAATGGATGGAAGGCTTAGAGAGAAAACTAGAGAAAGAAGAGAGAATGGAGTGAATTGATGTGGAAATAAATTTATAGGTGAACTTTTATGGCTATATTTAGCAAATAAATATCAGCCACATAACTCTCATGGCCGACCATCATGGAGCAAGTTTGACTAGTTCAAACTTTGCTTATTTTGACTTGGGGTGAGAATTTGGAACAACCAAAAGTGAAGGAGTTTGAATGGGATTTTGGGTAAGTTTAGGGGCTCTTTTGCAAGGTTGAAATGGTCCACATAATCAGCTGAACAAGTCACCATGTGGACGGCACATGGCTAGCCCAAATCAAGGTGGTTCGACCCTCGGTTGTATGCACATCAAGTCACTTCACTTTAGCCTTTATAATTTATTTTTAATCCTAATTAATTTAATTAAAGATATAATTATAAAGCATAATTTAGCTTCATATTGGACCGACCTTTGGCTAGAAAAATAGTCTTCTTAGCTCTTCATTCTGTTGATGTAAAAATTCCCTTAACGGTTTAAGTTGTCAATGGTGTCTACCGAGCCGATTTTCACCAATTATGTAAATCTGTCAAAAAATTATCAAATTCATGCTTAAAATTTATAAAAAAAAATAAAAATCAATATGTTAGAAATTTTAGCACAAATTAATTATTTTATACTTAAATTATATTTTTGACATTAATTACTCAGAATTTGCATGAATTTAGGTCAAAAATGTATGAAAAAGTCTATATATTTTCATTGTTCTACACCCCGAACTTAATTCATTGCTCGTCCCGAGAAATGCACAACTTACAAAAAGAGTTAATCATTTCTCCTCATACTTACGAATTCAAAATAATTAAGCAAAAAATCAAGAATTTAGAATTTATGTAGCTTAAGAATTTTTATTCAATTATCTTCAATTATCATCATGCTTGTCTCAATAAAAACATGTCAAAATCCTATCACTCAATTTTTATTCCTCAGTTAAGACAAACTGCAATAATTAAGTTTAACTTATGTCTTAATATGTTGAACATGACAATTTCTCTCCACTAATGTAGGTAGCATTGAAATCTTGAATCAAATAGGTCTTTTGCATAGGTTGTAATGGGGCTAGGCTAGGGTAAGGAAAAGACAGTTAAATTTAAGCCAAAACCCTAGACTCAGCTTGTAGTAGACCTTCAATTTCACCAACTCTTTCAAACTTTGAATGTTAATTTTGTTTTTTTTTTTTCTTTTGAGTACATATGCTCTATTCTTTTCTTTTTCTTTTTCGTTTTCATTTTCATTTTTTCTGAGCATCATTTTTTTATGTACTATACTTTTGCTGAGCATTTTGGTACTTCTTCTTAACTCCCCCAAACTTATTCTCAGAACATAATCTTGGTAGACCAAGTCTTGTAGTTAGGACAATTTAGAGATAAGATGACTTATAATTGTAGTGTACAAAGAAAATCAGGCCATATAGTCTCAAATTGGCTTCAAGGGATAACATTTATTAAGGTTAGCTTGAAAGGCTCAAATGATCCAAACAAGTGTTCTTTAAATCATTTTCAAAATTTCATGCTTCCTAGGATTTCGCCTCAAGAAATTACTAAGTCAATTCTAGAGACTTAAACATTCATGCATAGCTAGCTTCTATAAAGAATTAGAATTTTTATGATATGATTTCACATATTTTATTAAGAGTAGCATTCTTATCATGGTTTAGCTTAACATCATCACTATTGAGATAATTAAAATTTATTTTTACCTAAAGCTTTAACATAATTAACATAAATTTAGATTTTCAAACAAAATTATAACTAAATTAATAAAATAAGAAGAAATAACGCTTATTAAGAAGTTTTCGATTTTCGATCCCCCTACTTAAATTGAACAATGTCCCCATTGTTAAAAATGATAAAGAATGTAAAATTAAAAGTGAATAAATACTGTACACCGGGTAGGATCACGAAAAAGGAGGTGAGTCAATTTGACTACTTAAGTACCAAGCTCTTCAGTGTCCAATCCTAGACATGTACATATTTATTACCACACTCTTATTTTTCTAAATTGCTCCATTTTTGTCTTCAACCTCTTAATTTATTATGCAAGAATTAAAACTAACCTAATGACCTAATCCTAAACTCATTCAAGAATTAAAGACTGAAAGAAAATAACAGAAAAGAAAGACAAGTCCCCCTCTTTTATTTATATTCAGACCCCTTAGACTGTGACTCTTCTTTTGTTTCGTAGTCCCTATTCTTGCTCGAGTCACCTTGCTTCTTCTTCGCCATTGGAGTCCATGGTTCAAATATGTAATCTGGAAATTTAGGCACAGAGATAAATGGGTCACGAAACACTTTTTCAAATGCAGTTTTAAATGCATCATCTCGTATCTTCGTGTATCTCCAAGACAATTGTTGCTGTCATTGCATGTGTTACATGCAATCAATCATCTTTGACAGCTCATTTCGAAGTTCAGATGGAGGCGACTGAGTTCTCCGTATGGATATGTCAGGCTCGGATGTTCGTTCAGTAGACTCTACCTCATCACGCTTTCTAATCGGTTCTGTCATCGAAAGATCTTCTTCAATTTCCAAAGGATCTTCCTCAGAATCTTCTTCTTCTTCTTCAGTTTGCTATTGAAGAATGGAATATCCTGCTACTCGATATAGATCCCAATCTGTGATTGCTCCTTGGCTATATCGTACTTTATTCACGTTCCAAAGAATTTCAACTTTTAAGGACAGCACAGTTTTGCTGTTGGTGTCAAGTTTTCTCTATGACATGAACAAATTCAATTCTTTGACACCGTCCATTCTGAACCTGGAACTGTAAGTTCTTGACAAATTTCTTGCAATTTCTCCCATGATGATCTTTCCCACATCGATGGTTTTTTCCTTCAGGATTGAATATAGCAACACCATTCGTTCTAATGAAAAAGTAGTTCCTTGTGGAATAAGCATGAGACTGAATCGAATAAAATAAAACCATACTTTTGCTATTGGTGTCAAGTTTTCTCTGTGACATGTACAAGTTCCATTCTTTGACACCGTCCATTCAGAACCTAGAACTGTAAGTTCTTGAAGAGTTTCTTGCAATTTCTCAACCTCTAAGTTCTTCTACAAAATAGAGTACTTGTCTTCTTCGAAATCAAGTAAATCAAAGAACTCATTGATGGTGCTCAACGTCAAAGGTACCTTGATTCCTCGGACGGAAATTTCTATAATTTCACACGAGATAAAACTTGCATAAAATTCTCGAACCAATTCCACATCTGCATTAGATCACTTTTTAAAAAATAATCCCCAGTTCAAAGCTTCAACAATTTGTTGGATATTTGCCATGAATTTTGTATATTTACTTTCTTCCCAAGTAAATCCTTTCTCAGGCAACATTTGCTGATTTTTTAACGTGTTATCATATCTTGCCTTAGCTTTTGCACTGTGAATTTTGTTAGGCACTTCTTCCATTATGGCACGAGTTCTCTTGCGCGACATGATTTTAACCTGATCGACAATAAGATGGACATCAATATTTTTCTAAAATTTAATTAGTATAAAATATTAACAATTCAAAATAAATTAAAAAATTAAAAAATTGAATATAAAAATTTCTTACCACCTTTTGTTGAATTAAATCCAAATTAAATAAATAGGGTTAAAAAGAAAAGAGTTTTAATCTAAGGTAGGATTGAAGGGTAACTTTAGTGTCTAGGGTAAAAGGGACACACGGCCTGGGCTTAGGGTGTGTGGTGCACACAGCCTAGGAGTTAGGCGCACAAGGTAGCAAGGGCACTCAACTTGGCTCTTAGCGTGGGCAGCAATACTTGGCAACAGCAAGGCATATGCGTGGGTAGTACAGGCGCCTGGGTTATGCGACAACAACATTGTACAGCAATAGCACCACTCGGACGCTAGCACGCGCGGATAATCTAGGACGTGTGGGCACTTGTAGGAGCTGCGGGGAGATGCTTTGAGAGCTTGCGACTGGAGACAACGATGGTGCTTAACATTGCTTGACAACTTTCGATGACTTCTGATGGTGGCTGCCTATGATGGCTAATTGGATGGTTTGAATGATAAATTTATAATGAGGTAGTATTTATAATGTATGAAATATAATTCAGACTCAAACTCTCACATTATTAAAATTCCTAAGTCCTACTTGAAATTAATAACAATTAACAGAAGTTTTATTTCAATTAAATCTCTAAATCAACTCCTAATTAAACTTTGATAATAATTAATATAAATCATAAAGTTTAATTTATAATTTTATATTAAATATTATCAAATTATGAAAAATAAAAATAAATAACATAAAATGAAAATTTTATTTTTAACTGTTTTAAAAATATTTACAGAAAAAGATAGCTAATTTTAATATTTACAAAATTAACAACCAAATTTTACAAAAAATTCAATGAAGTCCTTAAACTTAAAATAATTTGAAAATTGAGTTTTAATTAAAACTTGGATAAAAAATTTAACCAGTTTTATTTGCAAAATTAAAAATTAAAAATTTATTTTCTAACTTAGGAGATAATTTCTTGAAAAATTATGTTAAAATTAATTCCCAAGAAAGATTTGAGGGGTCACAAACAGTCTTCCTTAAGTTTTAAACTCCTAGATAGAATTCATTTCAACATACTAGTCCAAAAACTATAACCTAAGTTCTTTATTAAAATGAATGAATTAAGTGTCTGATAAAATGAGCGATGCTTCATTTCGCTCAACTTTATTCCGCCAATAATGTTTCAATCTCTGTGCATTAACTCGAAAAATACCTTGCTTACCATAGAGTTCAACCACTCGATATGAAAAAACTTTACCAACATGAATGGACTTGACTAGCGTGATCTCAATTTACCTAGAAAAAATTTCAATCTAGAGTTAAACAATAAAACTTCCTGATTTGCTTCGAACTCTCTGACTCGAATGTGCTTGTCATGCCATTTTTTAATCTTTCTTTGCATAGCTTGGTATTGTCATAAGAGAACATTCGAAATACATCTAACTCATTAAGCTGAAGCATTCGTTTCTCTTTAGCAAGCTTAGGATCCAAATTGAGCTGCTGAAGAGCCCAATAAGCTTTGTGTTCTAATTCCAAAGGCAAATGACAGACTTTTCCCAATACCAACCTATAAGGAGACATCCATTAAGGTGTCTTCTAAGCTGTTCTGTAAGCCCATAAATCATCATCCAATCTCTTGGACCAATCTCGTCAGTTTGGACACACTACCTTCTCGAGTATGTCTTTTATTTCTTTATTCGCTAGCTCAGCTTGCCCATTCATCTGCGAATGGTAAGCTGTAGCAACCTTGTGTCTTATTCCATGTCTATCAAGTAACCACTTCATCCATTTGTTCACAAAATGGGACCCCTCATCACTGATGATGGCTCTAGGAGTTCCAAATCATGTGAACACATGTTTTTGCAAAAAATTCTTAACTACCTTGGCATCATTTACCGGATAAGCCTCTACCACAATCCATTTCGATATGTAGTCGACTGCTACCAGAATATACTTGTTACCAAATTATGGAGGGAATGGACCAAGAAAATCAATGCCCCTAACATCGAACAATTCTACTTCCATGATGTTTGTTCGAGGCATTTCATTTCTATTGGTTATATTTCCAACCCTTTGACATCGATCACAGCTTCTGACATAGGCATATGCATCCTTGAACAATGTTGGCCAAAAGAATCCAGCTTGTTATACTTTGGCCGTAGTACGTGATCGTCCGAAGTGTCCCCCACTTGGAGCTGTGTGACATTGATATAATATTGCTCATACTTCATCTTCTACCACACATCTTTTGATCATCTGATCTACACACTTCTTAAACAAGTACGGCTCTTCCTAGAAGTAATACTTAGCATCATGAAGGAACTTCTTCCTTTGCTGATACATCTTATCATAGGTAATCAAACCACAAGCTAAGTAGTTAGCAAAATCAGCAAACCAAAGGGTGTTATGACTTACCTTGAGTATATGTTCATCAAGGAACGTCTCTTGTATGGGTACAAGAGTTGAATTTTCTTCTCATGGCTCCAATCTAGACAAGTGATCGGCTATTGGGTTTTCTATGGCTATTCAATCTTGAATTTCCAAGTCGAATTCTTGAAGTAACAGCACCCAAGGAATCAGTCTCGTCTTAGCCTCTTTCTTGGCAAGTAAGTATTAAATTGTTGAATGATTCGTAAAGACCGTCACTTTTGTACCTACAAGATAGGATCTAAACTTGTCAAAAGCAAACACAACTGCAAGTAATTCTTTCTCGATTACCGTATAGTTCAGGTGAGCTCCTGACAAAGTTCGACTTGTATAGTAGATGGGATGAAAAACTTTGTTCCTTCGCTGGCCCATCATAGCTCCGAACGTGAAGTCACTTGCATAACACATTAACTCAAATGACAATTCTCAATCTGGTGTGACGATAATTTGTGCTGAAACTAGTCAATTCTTCAAATCATTAAATGTTGTGAAACATTCTTCATCAAAGTTAAACGTCAAATCCTTCTCTAATAACTTGCTTAAAGGTTTACCAATCTTAGAGAAGTCTTTGATAAATCTCTGATAGAATCCAGCATGTCCCAAAAAGCTCCTAACACCTTTTACAGATGTTGAAGATGGAAGCTTCTCGATAACATCTACTTTTGCTTTATCGACTTCAATTCCTTGTCTTGTTATTCAGTGCCACAAAACAATACCTTCTCGTACCATAAAAAGGAACTTTTCCTAGTTAAGAATAAGTTTTTTCTCTTCTATCGCTTTAGTACCTTAGCTAGATTAGCTAAGCAGTCATCATAAGTATCCCCGAACACTGAAAAGTCATCCATAAACACTTCGAAATACTTCTCAACCATGTTAGTGAAAATGACCATCATACATCTTTGAAATGTAACAGCTGCATTACATAAACCAAATGGCATGCGTCTAAATGTGAACGTACCATACGAGCATGTGAACGTTGTTTTATGTTGATCTTCCGGTGTGACTGTAATCTGATTGTACCTAGAGTACCAATTTAGAAAACAGTAATAGTCTCGCCTTGCGAGTCTATCCAGCATGGAAAAGGTAAGTGATACTTCCTAGTCGCTTTGTTCAATTTTTTATAGTCGATGCAAATTCTCCATCCCGTAACCGTTCTAGTCGATATTAACTCATTGTCTTCATTCTTCACGATTGTAATACCTCCTTTCTTTGGCATGCACTGGATAGGACTAGCCCATGAACTGTCTGAGATGGGATAAATGATACCCGCATCTAACCACTTGATGATTTCCTTCTTAACTACATCCTTCATAATGGGGTTCAATATCTGTTGTCTATCAATTGTTGCTTTCTTATCATCTTCAAGAATGATCTTGTGCATGCATAAGGATGGACTTATACCACGAATGTCCGCTATGGTCCATCCATTAGCCTTCTTGAATTGTTTTAACGCTTTAATCAAATGGTCTTCCAGCTTCTCAGTTAGTTGTGTTGAAATAAACATAGGCAAAGTAGAAGCGTCACCTAAATAAACATATTTTAAGTGCGAGGGTAATACCTTAAGCTCTAATTTAGGTGGTTCTTCAATTGACTCCTTCAGTTGAACATAATCACTGCTTTCTAACTCTGAAGATTTAAAACGAAGTTGTGGATTAAATCCCCTCGAATTAGCTTCCAGCAAAGCTAACTTTTCCTCCCCCTCCTCATCACTTTGAGGCTTTGTCAGTAAAATTTTTTCTAAAGGATCTTCAACAGAGTTGAATTCCTCTTCAATGATTATCTGTTCTAACTTAGAAATTGTAGAACAATCATCAACTACATCAGGAAATCTCATAGATTTAAAAACATTAAAGGTTATCTGATCGTCCTAAACATGCATAGTCAGCTTGCCTTTCTGCACATCAATAAGGGTCCTTCAAATTGCTAGGAACGGCCTTCCTAAGATGATTGACACTTCTTTATCTGCTTAAAAATCTAAAATGACAAAGTCAGCAAGAAAAATAAATTTATCAACACGAACCAATACATCTTCAATTTTTCCCTCAGGATATGCTATAAATCGATCGGCTAACTGAAGTGTAACTGTAGTTGGTCTAACTTCACCTATCACTAACTTTCTAAATATCGGCATGGGCATTAAGTTAATGTTTGCACCCAAATCACATAGTGCTTTACCATAATAAGTTGCTCCAATGTTGCATGGTATGGTAAAACATCCAGGATCCTTCAACTTTGGGGGTAGTTTGTCTTGAAAATATGCACTGCATTTCTTCGTTAGAGCTATTGCCTCAAATTCTCCAAGTCTTTGCTTCTTCGATAGGATATCCTTCATAAACTTGACATGATTCGGCATTTGCTCAAGTGCTTCTACCAACAAAATGTTGAAATGAAGTTGCTTGAGAACGTCAAGGAATTTCTTGAACTGGACTTCTTGCTTCTGCTTTTGAAGTCTTTCAGGGTAGGGTGGTGGAGGATTTCTAACTTGAACAAGTTGCTTCAGCTTCTGTGGCACTTTTGCATCTAACGAAGTTGTTAGATCATCAAACTTGACTGGTTTTGAAGTCTCTTTCTCAGCATTCACCGGTTCTAGTGAAACTGGTTCTGGTTTTCGTAAATTTGGTTTTGGTTCATGCAAAGTAGGAGTTTCAACACTTAGTTAAACTTCCACTGAATCTTGAGCATCATCTTACTCTTCTTCTACTTCAAAAACGTTGGCTGCAATGTCTTTCCACTCCTCAATGTCAAAGCTTTACAATGTTCCTTCACCGATTACTCAGATTCTCCACATCACTCGGTAAAGCACCTTGTGGACGGTTTCTAAGCTCAGTGGCAAGTTGACGAAATTCATTTTCAAGGTTATTTAATGTGGTTGCTTGGCTCTAGATCAAATCATCATTCTTTGCCATGTATACTTTCAACAGATTTTCAAAACCATTAGAAGGTTCAACTCGGGTTGGTTTCTGAACTTGCTGGGTAAATCCTTGTGGCTAGGTTGGTCTTGATTGAGTATAATTGTTTCTAGGTCTAGCCCCTTGATTGCTCAATGAGAAATTAAGGTGATTTCACCAAGATGGGTTGTAAAAGTTTGACTGCAGTCCCTGCCTTCCTCGGTTTTGGTTTTGATTGCCTACATAATAGACTAATTTTGGGTTTGATGGGCATTGTTTGAACAAGTGCCCTTCTCCACAATAGACATAGGCTACATTCTCAAATTGATTAGGTGGTTGAGATACAACATTATTAAACCCAGTAGTAGTAAAATTCTTAAGCATTGAGCAAATTGATAATACGTGAGCTGCAAGTGAAGTTAATGGATCAACTTCATGAATTCCTGTAACTCATCTTCCTGAGGTTGCTCGATTAGTCGACCATTGGTAATTATTGCTTGTCATCCTCTCAATAATTTCATAAGCCTCATTATAAGACTTAGAGACAATAGCTCCATTAGCGGAAGCATCTACTACCATCCTTGTGTGCAATTAAGTCCGTTATAAAATGTCTTTAGCTGGATGCAATGTGGGATTGCATGATGATGTCATTTCCTTAACAAATCTTTGAATCTTTCCCATGCCTCATAAAAAGATTCATCATCCATCTATTAGAAAGTAGTAATTTCACTCCTCAGCTTAGCATTCTTGCTTGGAGGGAAATACTTCCTAAGGAATCGTTCAGCTAACTCTTGCCATGTTGTAACAAAATTTGGTGGCAATGAGTTCAACCAGGCTTTAGCTCTATCTCTTAGTTGAAATGGGAACAACTTTAATTAAAGTGCATCTTCTGACACTCTGGCTATCTTGAAAGAATAGCTCACCTCCACAAACAATCTCAAATGAAGATAAGGATCTTCGGTAGGCATTCCACTGAATTGGCCCACTTTCTAAAGCATCTGAAACATCACTAGCTTCAGTTCGAATTGTTGTGCCTCGATATCGAATCTCCTAATTCCTGACTTAAGCTTGTGAAGCAAATGCACTACATATTGTCTCAAGGCTCTATCCCTATCATCAGCAATAAGGATAGGATTATGAGAATGGTTAGCTTCGTTTCCTTGATTTTTTTTTTCAAAATTCATCTCTTCAGTCCTTCTTTGAGATGCTTGTCTTCTTCTTTCTCGGAAAGTTCGTTCAATTTCATGGTGCACTAGCAGTAAGTCGATAATTCGGTTAGTACTCATAAACATCTAAAATAATCAAAAAGAATAAGTTAGTAATTAGATAGAGAAATAAATAAACCAAAATGCAAATAATTTCATAAATAATTTTGACAATCCTCAACAACGGCGCCAAAAACTTAGAGCGATGAAAATGTGCAAGTGTACACAATCGTATTCAAGTAATAAAGTGACAAGTAAATGTCAAGTATTGTACCCACAGGGACTGTGCTATGAAAAGTATTTATGAAATATTTAATCAACAAATTGGCTAAAAACAAGATAATATTGGTGATGGATATTAATCTAAGTATTCGAAACTAAATTAATCTAAGTTAAAGTTAAACTAAATTAAATTCATATGCATGATTTCTAAAGGTTTTAATCAATATGACATAAATGTGTCAGGTTAATTGCTCTAATTACTTGATTAAATCTAAATCATATTCATGCTTGTTACGAAATAATATTCACAATAACTCGGTATCTTGCTAACTTATGAACAACATTACTCACAAAAATCAGTTTATCTCTTGAACATACACCTATGCCAATATGATCGACTAAACTAATCTTTGATAAGCAAATGTGTTATAGCACATACATACATTATAAAATTAATTTATCTCTTGAACATACACCTATGCCAATACAACCAAATAAATTAATATTCATAAGTATGTAAAGGATCAAGTGAGGTAACAACATACACCTATATTGAAACAGTTTTATCACAAAAATCCTGCAAGTTATACAAGGTTAGTATTCTCCAATATAATCACAATCTTAATCCACTACAGGAAAATAGGTTTTTAGCAGCATTTTTTTGGGCCTATAGCGGCGCTTATAAGCGCCGCTAAAAGCGTCGCAAAAAATGGGGCTGAAGGTAATGCCGATAAAAATCGTGGCGTTTATGAGGAAAAACACCGCTAAAGAACATGATCTTTAGCGGCGCTTTTAACATGCTCTTTAGCGGCGCCTTTTCTCGCAAATGCCGCTAATGAACATGGTCTTTAGCGGCGCTTTTCCCGGAAACACCACTAAAGAACATGGTCTTTAATTGCGCTTTTCCCACAAACGCCGCTAAAGAACATGGTCTTTAGCAACATTTTTCCCACAAACGCCACTAATATTAACAAATTTTACCAACTCATTTTAATTCATATAGAACCCGAATTTTCAATACTTTTTTATAAATTCAAATTTATTTTCAATTGGATTTTTACTCAAACCTTTATAAATTTCTTGAAAGATCGAACCTTTTTAAGTGTTAGTGATGAAGTCTTACAAAGTTAGAATATGTAAATACATATAGATAACTTGAAACCTGTGACAGGCTAAAATTGCATTTCACAAGCAACTAAATATCCAAAAATCTAATAATCCAAATACACTCGAATTACCAAAAAAGAAAAAAAATTCTTAACAAAAAGTATAAAATTTATACAAAAAATTTCTATAAAAATAAAAATAAAAATGCATAAACTGTATTTTTTGATAAAACATCATCTTTGCAAGTTCCTGCAACAACATAAACAATATAATCATTTTCAAATTTGATTTGGTTAAATTTGATTCATACAATATTATGAATTAGTTTGTGTCAATGGCTAGTAAATGAAGAAAGTTCGAAAGAAAACATTTAATCGAACTATTTTCTAATAAATAAGATAATGCAAAATCATACTCAAATCTGACATGCAAATGAGTCCTGAGTCCTGAATCTTAAACTCTAAACTTCACCGTAATAAGTATGAAGTTAAATAAGCATATAAACCTATATTGGTTTGACCTTAGTCTTTGAGATACCCTTTATATATACAGTTCAACCATGGAGAGATTTTTTTTAAAGCAATTTAAAAAAAATTAAAGGACAAAAATACATAGTTCCCTTTTGTTGTTATAAATGGTTAAACACCTACCTCCATGGCTTTCTTGACTTGAGCTATATCATATACATATACACCCAATTCAGAGCTGTAAAACAAACAGACAAGTGTTAAGTTCATCGATGGACAAACTAATCACCTTCTTCTATATGCATGCATGCATACGTACATACATGCATGATATACAATAGATATCTACAAAACATCAGATTAAGGGTCAGAACAATGTAGATGATTACCTTGTAGCAGCACCATGCATGTAACGAGGATGCATGAATAGTTGAGCCATACCCCACAGTGGACGAATATTGTTTCCCTGCATAGCATAAAGGAGATGCTTAGGAAACAAATAACTTGATGGTTTTCATACAAGAAAAAACTTAAACAGATAAATCTTGAAGCTCAACATGCAAGAGTAATTGTTCATACTAGAAAGATAACAAGAAACGCTAAACTGCATGACATGTCAATTTGTCATACTAGAAAAAGACTTGTATAATTTACAAGCTTTTTTTATTTATATTAACTAACAAGCATACTGTTCCGGTTATACACAGGTTAATTTTTGCACCCTTAGTACATAACTGCAAACCAATATTAAATAAGAGTGTTGAAGACGTCTACCTCTATACAAATGAAGAAGTATTGGACACTTGACTCATTATCTGGAAAAGCCTCACGCAACTTGCACTTTGCACAAAATATCTAAAGGAAATGATAACAGAATATGAGAAAAATGATATATATATATATATGTAAATCACGCAAATCATGACTTATAGTTTGATATAAACAATAATGGAAATTTACATGTCCATGGTAAATAGATCCATCTGGAGCAATAACAGAGCCTTCAATGCTTACTACTGAACTAAGTGAATCCAACTGGTGAGTTGCCTCGCGTATCCCAAGTTTGCACTTCAAGATTTGTTTCTTGGCTCTTTGCAGATCCTTTTTTGGCTTAATCTTTTCTCGACTATGATAAAACAAGATACAAGAAGTAAATGGAAAATAAACAAAAAGAAAAAAAGAGCCAGATCTAACAATAAGTAAATGAATATTTGTATAACAAGTAGTACTCTAATAATTAATTTCTGTTGAATGTTTGAACATGGTTAAGCTCAAATTCTTTAATCAGATCATTTCACTAGTACATGTGATAGCCTGTCTTCCCTAATTGCTATATAGGATTACTATGAGGGAAGTGTTAAGTTATGTTTTATCTTGCAATAGTTTAATTAGGCTTTTGTTGTTTACTTAAAAGATTGAGCCTTGCAAACACGAGGCATAAACTATTAATCTGCTCAAACAAATACCCAATCTCAATTTCAATGAAATTTGAAAAAAAATAATAATACAAAGAAGCTAGAAAAAATAAAGAGAAGGAAAGCATACAAAGCAAGCTCCCGGGCGACTCTAGGACTGCAAAAGCGACCACTTTTGTCTATTTTTGGCAGCATTTCTTTGGATTCATGACAAGATTGTTGGTCTTGAACCTGAAGGGCCATGGAAGGGAGTAAAGTTCGAACTTTAGGGCGGCTTGCAGGGTGCCGAGGAGACAGCGATGGTAGCAACAAGCTTAAAAAGCAATGTTCCAACGATTGACGGCGTAATTTGAAATGGGTTTTAGAAGAGTAGTAACAGCTTAAAACGCTGCATTAGTATAATATCAAAGCAACATTAGTAAAATATCCAAAGCAGGCACAAATCTAAAGCATCCATCTCCAAATCTATGCATCATATCTTAAAAGCTTAAGCCAGTAACTAAGGAGATAGAAAATTCATTTTGGAGTTGAATGAGCTTCAATCGTATAAAAGAGAAAGTAACAAGTAACAGAAAATAAATATATAATATGTATGTAAGAATGAATGCACGCATATAAAGAAATTGAGATATAGAAAGAAAGAGAAACAAGCAAACGCAGGGAGGTAATAATAAAGAAGGTTTGTAATAGAAGAGAAAAGTAAAAAATACCAAGGGGTATGAAGAGCCAAAATGTTGAGATGAGAGCCAAAGGACAAGGTATCGCCGTTTTGGAGCTGATGAGTGCAGCCCCTAAAATTATCAAAGGAACGAAAGGATTTGGGGAAGACTTAATATGAATGGGTTTTTGATTTGAGGATTTGGGGGGAAACTATAAAACCAAAATAATTTTTTTTTAGTTTATATAAGTTTTAAAATTTTAGAATTTTTTTAGTTTATATAAGTTTTAAAATAATTGTTAATATTATTAGTTAATTTAATTTAATTTAAGATATATAAAATATAAATAAATTATACTTTTAGCGGTGCTTCCTCATAAATGCCGCTAATGCTCTGACTTTAGCGACGCTTTCTCATAAACGCCGCTAATGCTCTAACCTTTAGCGGCGCTTTTCAATAAACGCCACTAATGCTCTGACCTTTAGTGGCGCTTCCCATAAACACCGCTAATGCTCTGACCTTTAGCGGCGCTTTCCCATAAACACCGCTAATGCTTTGACCTTTAACGGCGCTTTTCAATAAACGTCGCTAATGCCCTAACCTTTAGTGGCACTTTCTCATAAACGCCACTAATGCCCTGACCTTTTGCAGCGCTTTCTCATAAACGCTACTAATGCCCTGACCTTTAGCGGCGCTTTCTCATCAACGCCGCTAATGCCCTAACCTTTAGCGGTGCTTTTCCTATAAACGCTGCTATTGCTTTACCTTTTGCAGCGTTTATGAAAAACGCTGCTACTGCTTTACCTTTTGTAGCATTTATACAAAAACTCCGTTATTGCTTTACCTTTTGTGGTGTTTTCTATCCAAACACCGTTAAAAACGTCGCTAATAACCTGTTTCGTTGTAGTGACCCTCAGCTTCCTTAGAGGATTAAGCATGCACAAATTAATTAGTGTGTCCATTAATCACAATTTTAACGCGCTTAAATGATTAGTTCAATAGTTATATCACAAGGGTAATGCAATAATAACTTAGGCATGATAATATTTAATTAAATAAAACATTCAGGGCCTATAACAATATAAACATGATAAATAAATAATCAAGCAATCAACACACTCAACCCAACACTTTAAGAAATTTAAGCCATTTTAATTAAAGAAATAATAGCATTCATCATGATAACAAACAAGAATCTCAAATATGAGAAATAGAATAGGATTAAATCCGACGATTTCTCAAGAACTGCTTCCGCGTTCTTAGTCATTCTTGCTCGATTCTTCCCAGATTGAGGTCTGTGATGAAAACTCAACAAAGGCTATGCAAGGGCTGAAAAACCACTCTTTTCCAAGAGGGAAAATCGACAAGGGAATGAAAAGGAAAATGGATGAAAGACTTAGAGAGAAAATTAGAGGAAGAAGAGAGAATGGAGTGAATTGGTGTGGAAAATAAGGTGAGTGAAGGTTGTATTTATAGGTGAGAGTTGGCTATATTTAGAAAATAAATATCAGCCACACAACTCTCTTGGTCAGCCATGGATGGAGCAAGTTTGACTATTTCAAACTTTGCTTAATTTTGCTTGGGGTGAGATTTGAAACCACTAAAAGTGGAGGGGTTTGAATGGGATTTTGGGTGAGTTTAGGGGCTATTTTGCAAGGTTGAAATGGTCAATATAATCAGTTGAACAAGTGATACAAAATGAAGGCAGAACAGGATCATAAAGTTGTCAAGTCGCGGATCTACCCTAAAGCTCTAGACAAATGTAATCTAAAACAAAAATAAAGAAAGAGAGATTAGTTGACAAGAAGAAGAATCAAACGAAATTAAAACAAAAGAAAGATAAATGGATGGTAAAGGATCTAATAGAGAATGAAATTAGGGTTTCTTGGATGAAAGAAACCGTCCTTAGATCTCAAGAAAATGTCCCAACCAGATTTGAAAAATAAAAATACAAACAGATTCGTTAGAAGTGATTTTAAAGATGAAAGCGAACTGTTTGGGCAAGAACGATTGAAATAGTAAGAAAAGGTTTAATCCTCTAATTTTTTATATGTTTCTTAATGGATCAAGGTAGGAGAACGTCCCTCTTGAAGCAATTTCAAACTCGAATGAAAATCAACTAATCAGCAACACAAAACAACAAGAAATAAATTAGATCAAACAAGAACGATAAATTAAAGAAAGAAAAGAGAACATAATGTCCTAAGAAGCCTAGGAAATGATATGAATCCACAGCTCCCTTCAATAGCTCTAATTCCCCCTCCAAGAAAGAGATTTTGGCAAGAAAAAGCTTGAAGATGATTCTCACAACCTAAAAAATTTTTAAAACAACTTCTAAAAAAAAATCAAGAGCAATTCTTGAAGAAAAACTCAAAAAGAATTATTATTAACTCAAAAGAATAAAAATCAAGTGTGATTTGTTTACAATTCCAAGGCCAATATATAGGCAAGCTAAATAAATCTAAATAAAATCTTAATTAAACTAGAATTCTAACTAATCTAAACAAGAAGTAGTTTTAAGCTAAACTTTCTTGTTGACATTAAACTCCTAAAAACTTAAACTACTTAATAATTATTAAAATTCATAATAAATATAATAATAAAATAATAAGAGTTGATAATACAATATTGGGTTCATATATAATAAAAATTAAACCTAAAACTCGAACCTAATATGTTTTAAACTTGAATTA
This sequence comes from Gossypioides kirkii, assembly GCA_005610355.1. Classification (NCBI taxonomy): domain Eukaryota; kingdom Viridiplantae; phylum Streptophyta; class Magnoliopsida; order Malvales; family Malvaceae; genus Gossypioides; species Gossypioides kirkii. Next base: position 14,005,884 of record CP032255.1, read on the forward strand.
AAAACTCGAAACTCGTAATTCCTGTCATAATCACGTCAAGAAATTCTACTCACGCAGTCTTAATTAAAATGATCATAACTTGAGCTCCCGAACTATAAATCTAGTGATTTAAAGTGTGTTTCGAAGATAAGAGATAGATCTTTGAACCCTAAACCTAAAATCTAAATCCATGCAAACATCTCAACCCATAAATTCTTGGATCCCATCCAAAAAAGACATTGCAAGTCTACTGATTTCCCCAACTTGAAAATTGGTAGCTTCGGTTTCTTGGACCAAGATTTCCAAGTTTTCAAATCTTGATTTTCGTGATTCTTGAAATTGTTTGGAATGGAAAAATTGGACCAAGATTCGGTCTCTTGATTTTCTTGAAAACAAGAAAGTGAATCTTGATTTTCTTTTTCATCCAAGTGCGCATCTCTAGGGCCTAGATAACAAAGTCTTGGATGGTCCCGTTCAATCTTACTCGAATTTGCTTAGCCTTCAACCTTGTTATTGGGCCTTGAGAAACTTTGATCCTATCACATTCATAAGTTTGAATTTGGGCCTTTCAACTTGTATCAACAAGTCACCATGTGGGCAGCACATGACTAGCCCAAATTAAGGTGGTTCAACCCTCGATTGCGTGCACTTCGAGCCACTTCAATTCAACCTTTATAATTTATTTTTAATCCAAATTAATTGAATTAAAAATATAATTATAAAGCATAATTTAGCTTCATATTAGACCGACCTTTGGCTGGAAAAATATTCTTCTTATCTCTTCATTGTCTTAGTGTAAAAATTTCCTCAACGGTTTAAGCTGTCAGTAGTGTCTGTCGGCCCGATTTTCACTAATTGTGCAAATCAGTCAAAAAATCATCAAATTCATGCTTAATATTTATAAAAATAATTAAAAATCAATATGTTGGAAATTTTATCACAAATTAATTATTTTATAATTTAATTATATTTTTCGACATTAATTAATCAAATTTTGCATGAATTTAGGTTAAAAAAGGTATGAAAAAGTCTATATATTTTCATCGTTCCAGTACTCCTGTTCGATGTAGGTTTTTGGCTTCCACAAGTATACGGGTCAGGTTGTAATATTGATTTGTACAACGAAATATTTGGCAGTATTTCGAGGATCACGCTTAAGAAGTTAGTGAATTAAATCCCTACAAAGAAAAGAATTAATTAGTACTAAGTTTAGGGATTATAGTACAATAATAAAATAAGAGAGTTGTTGTGAAAATCATAAAAAAATGAAATAAAGTAAAGTAAAGGACGAGATGTAGATATTCGATAAACAACTTTGGGGAGATTAGGTCGCTTCAGTGTGATCTCTTCACTTGTTGGGTTTTGGGGATTTTACTTCAATCAACTAGTTACTACCCTAGTTGGATCTTTTGATCTTCTACCAACTTAGCAAATTGATAGAGACTACTTATTTGTAGATGTCACAGTCTAAATTGGTTTGGGGAAAAGGTTTTCACGGATAAGCAATACAAATTTTGGGTTCATTCCCCCCTAAATGACTTTCTAGGGTTGTCAGACCTAGTGTTTGTTTCATGCTTTTTCTTTCCCAAACAGTTGATCCTATTGAAAATCTTTGTTTATACAACAATTAAATATTCATACTTCCACTCCTTAATTCCCCAAAATGGAATTAATTCTTCATGGTTTCCTAAAACATCATAAGAACAATAATATAACGAAGCATAAAATTGATTCAATGAAATAAAAGAAACTTCAATTGTATTGGCAATCTATCGGGAAATAATTCCTCGAACATTTATACGAATAGTTACAATCTTGTCTCTAAAACATAAATAACAAAGTAAATGCTAAAAACTAAGAAAGGGTGTGTGAAGCCCTAGTGCTACAGGACCTATTTATAGCCTTGGATGGTGGTCTTTCCTCAACCCTAGGTCAACTGCTGATTTGACAGTTTCATACCTAGCAGGTTGAACTATTTTTCACACTTGAAGAGCTTGAAATAAAGTATTTTATTTATGTTTTAATAAGATTTAGTTAAGATTTCTTATTTGAATAAATTGTGTAACCTAAGTGTTAAAATGCTGTTTTATTTGTCTTTAAGGCCAAATGAGGCCTAAAGGTTAGTTAATGTACTTGGTGACTATGTAGGAGACCACAAGAAGTGTAATAATAGGAGACTAATCACTTCCTCATGACATAGACTAAGCTACGTCTCAACCAAGGGACTAGAGTAAAGGAACTCGAAGCCTGACTTCTTTGTCGTTACATACAGGGGCTATGTCGTGACAACGCCTGTAGGATAACGCTTCGCATGGAGACTGATGTCTTTGTCACGGCACAAGACCTGGTGTGTCACAACATCGACCCCTTGATGCAGATCTCACACTTAATGAAGGGTGTTTTGGTCTTTACAATACCACTTAAACACGAGGAATGACAGTTGACCTAAGGTTAAGGAAAAACAACCATCTAAAGCTATAAATGGGACCTTTAGCTCTAGGGTTTTACACACCATTCCCTAGATTTAGTTTTTAGTTTCATTTTTATTTTTAATTTTTAAAACGAGATTGTAGGAACTCACGTAAACGATTGAGGAGTTTTTCCCAACAGATCGCTTAATACAATTTTAGTTTCTTTTTCATTCTCTTTTGCACTTATATGATTTCATATATTGTTTCATTGATGAATAAAGAAACCATGAGGAACTAATTCCATTTTGGGGAATTAAGGAGAGGACATATTAATAATTGATTGTTGTTTTACCGAGATTTTACCTTTCGGATCAGCTGTTTGGGAAAGGAAGAGCATCCAACAAACACTAGGCTTGACAACCCTAGAAAGTCATTTAAGTGGAAACGAACCTAAAATTGGTATTGCCTATCCCTGAACACCTTTTTCCCAAACCGATTTAGATTGTGGCATCTAGCGATAAGTAATCTCTATCGACTTGTTATGCTGGTGAAAGATCGAGAGATCCAACTGGGGTAATGACTAGTTGATTAGAGGAAAATCCCTAAAACCCAATAATCGAGGAAATCATATGAAAACGACTTAAATTCCCCAAAGTCGTTTAAAAGATTTCGTACTTCTCAAACTTTAACTCTTATTTCCTATTTTATTTATCTTTTATTTTTATGCTCTCTACAACACACTCTTTTACTTTTCGTACTATAAAACCCTAAAATATGTACTAATTACTTTTACTCTTAGCAGAGATTTAATTTACTATCGCTTCAAGTCTCCTTCTGGGTACAATCCACAGAATACTACCAAGTGTTCCATTGTAACATACTATATTTACAGCCTGACCCATACACTTGCGGAAAGTCAAAATCTACACCGAACGGGAGTATGTTTGGGGGCGGTCAAGTTATTGGCGCCATTTCCGTGGAGGCAACACTTTAGTAAATTTTATTTCTTCATTGTTAATAAAATAATTAGAAAAATTTCAAGTTTTAGATATGATTATCTTTAAATTCCTATTTTTAATTTTGTTTATTTTCTTACATCAACTAACAAAATGATGAAAAATGCATTAGGGATGTTGTCTGATTTAGAATGGTTACAATCTAGTATTTCTAAACTATCAATTTATCAAAATTATTTTGAATTAAATCCATCCTTAATATCTTAGATTACTAACAATGTTACTTTTTTGATCCCTTGACAAAAGATCCTGCCACATTTTCACGAAAATTCGAGGCAATTTGTAACACAATTTCTTATGCAGGGGTGGCCTCAGGTGTGACTCAATTGTTGTTGATTCCTTTCGCCTTAAATGGAAAAGCCAAGTCATGGTTGGATTCTCTAACCCTAAACACTATTACTACTTGTGAAGAATTTGTGCATATGTTTTTTTAACGAATGATTTTTATGCCCAAGGTTATTTAGGGATATATACAAATGTTTCATTTCAGGCAAACCATGACAGAAACATTAGGACAAGCTTGGGAAAGATTCAAAGCCATACTTCAATCCATATTAGGCGGAGGAATTCATATTGCTATACAAGTTCAGCGTTTTTATGACTGTTTGAGTATTGAAAATAGATGCAAGGTAGATATAATGACTAAAGAAGCATTCGGACTACGACATGGCAATATGTTACAAATATATTGGAAGTAGCAAGTGCAAATGAAATATTTTGGGAGGAACGATTGGAACTACTAGAAGAGATTAGTAACCGTGTTTGCAACTAGCTTGTGACTAATCATTGCACAAAAGAAGATTCCAAGGATGAGGAACTCATGAAAGAAGAGACAAATGAGGAATCTTTAATGACTCAATTAGAGTGGTGGCAGCAAAGTAAAGAGGTGGTGGATCAATCGATGCCAAATGCTACTAAAATGATACCATCAATTATGAGGCCACCAAAAGTGGAGTTAAAGCCATTACCATAACATTTAAAATATGAATATTAAGGCGAGAAAAATACTTTACCTATTATACTTGCATCAGGATTGAGTAACTCACAAGAAGCAGCTTTAGTGGATATGCTTAAACGTCATAAAAAGGCTATTAGGTGGACGATTGCTGATATAAAAGGTATAAACCCTACCTTTTGTCAACAAAAAATTCAATTGGAAGAAGGTAAGAAACTCGTTATTGATGCACAAAGAAGACTTAATCCGATCATGAAAGAAGTAGTGAAAAAGGAACTGGTAAAATGGTTAGATGCAGGCATAGTTTATGCCATTTCTGATAGTGAATGGGTAGCCTTATGCAATGCATACTAAAAAAAGGTGGGTTGACAATTGTAGAGAATGATTACAATGAGCTAATCCCTTCGAGTATAGTTACCAGATAGAGAGCTTGTATGGATTGCATGAAATTAAATGATGCAACAAAAAAAGATCACTTTCCACTACTTTTTATTGATCAAATGTTGGATCGGTTGGCAGGTAAAGAATATTACTATTTCTTGGATGGGTATTCAAGGTATCATCAAAGCCCAATACATCCTAATGATCAGGAAAAAATAACGTTTACATACCCTTTTGGGACATATGTTAGAAGAAGGGCTAGACGTTTTCATGGATGATATCGAGATATATGGAGACTCTTTCGAGGATTGCTTGTTCAATTTAGAGAAAGTTTTACAAAGGTGTGAGGAAACTAACCTAGTGCTCAATTGGGAAAAATGTCATTTCATGGTAAGAGAAGGGTTAGTTTGGGGCATCAAATATCACAGTGGGATAGAAGTGGATAAAGCAAAGATCAAGGTAATCAAAAGCCTACCACCTCCCACAAATGTCAAAGGTATTCGAATTTTTTGGGACACGCTGGTTTTATAGAAGGTTTATAAAATATTTTAAGCACATTTCTAAACCTTTAATTTTCTTACTGCAAAAAGATGTTTCATTTGTATTTTATAATAATTGCATTAAAGCTTTTGAGATGATAAAAGAGAATTTAATAACTGCCCCCATTATTATCACACCAAATCGGAATGAACCTTTTATTATTATGTGTGATGTTAGTGATTATGCTATAGGTGCTATCTTAGGACAATAGAAAGAAAATCTATTTGGAGCAATTCATTATGCCAACAAGACTCTTAACCCGCTCAATGCAATTATATCACTACTGAGAAGGAAATGTTAGTGATAGTTTTTGTTTGTGATAAATTCCATCCTTATTTAATGGCTAATCATGTGTATATTTATATAGATCATTCAACTCTGAAATATGTGATGAAAGAAAAATGAAACCAAAGCAAGGCTAGTGATGCGGGTATTGCTGCTACAAGAATTTGACTTATGGATCATGGACAGGAAAAGAACGGAGAACCAGATTGCAGATCATCTGTCATGATTGGAAAATCCTACCACCACTATATCTTTGGGAGAAATAAAGGGAACTTTTACAAATGAACAACTATTTAGAGTGCAAACTCGATTTCCAGATACAAGGGCACTGTGGTATGCAGATTACATGAACTATTTGGCCAAAGGAGTGTTCCTAGCAAAATCATCTTGGCAACAAAAGAAACGGATTATGCATGAGGAAAAAAATTATATTTGGGAGGATCCTTATGTATTTAGGCAATTCACAGATTAGTTGGTACGAAGATATGTGGCTGAGGAAGAAATAAATGACATCCATAAAGGATGTCACGACTCTTCTTCTGGAGGACATTTCGTCGAAAAACATACAACTTAGAAAATTTTGTAATTCAGATTCTATTGACCTAGCATGAATCGAGACACCCATACGTTCGTACAAAACTGTGATCAATGGTAGCGAATGGGGAATATATCAAAGAGGGATGATATGCCACAGGTGGGAATTATTGAGGTAGAAATCTTTGTTGTTTGGGGAATTGATTTCATGAGTCCTTTCCCTAGCTCATTTGGGAACCAATATATCTTATTAGCAGTTGATTATGTTTCCAAATGGGTAGAAGAAATGGAATTACCTACTAAAGATACCAAATCAGTGGTAAAATTCTTGAGAAGAAACATGTTTTCAAGATTTGGAACTCCCAAGCCATTGATTAGTGATGAAGTCTCACATTTTTGTAGTAAATAATTTGAAGCTGATCTTGCAAAATATAGTATCCGGCATAAGATGGCAATTGCATATCATCCTCAGACGAATGGTCAAGCTGATGTTTTTAATCGTGAGATTAAACAGATCCTTGAAAAGATAGTAAATCCGAATCCCAAAGACTATGCAGCAAAATTGGATGACGCTTTATGGGCCTATCGAACAACATATAAAACACCACTTGGTATGTCCCTTTATAAACTCATGTATGGAAAAAATTGTCACATATCTATTGAATTAGAGAAAAAATCATATTAGTCTATTAAAGAATTGAATTTAGATCCAGAATTAGTGATGAAAGAAAGATTGTTCCAATTATAGGAATTAAAGAATTTAGATTCATGGCCTATGAAAACACGAAACTTTACAAAGAAAGAGGTAGGTTGCATCATGATGCCAAGATTCAAAAATGAAACTTCGAGCCAAGATAAAAGGTACTCTTGTTTAATTCTAGACTCAAATTATTTCCTAGGAAACTCAAATCATGATGGACAGGGCCATATATCATTAATCAGGTAAAACCATAGGGAGCAGTTGAGTTGATAGGTTAGAGTGGTAAAACTTTTCTTGTTAACGACAAAGGATAAATCCATATTTCGAGGGATCTACTGATATAATTATTGAGGAGCAACCTTTGCAGTGCAAAATTGTATGGGATGCAAAGCCAGTGTTAGACTTAGATATCATAAATACCCTATAATAGAAAACAGTTCAGATTCAAAACCAAAAGAAAATTGGTCCTAATGTCACGACGAGCACATTCAATGTCGCGACAACATCATAACAAGGCAACATGACTACTGGTCTCGATTTCGCGACACGACACCTTTACGTTGCGATAAAGAAAACTTTGTAGAACAGCAAGTATGTCGCGACACATTGATGTGACAGTGGCAGTACAAGTAAGACTCCAACTCCTAACAATTTTAATTAGAACTAGATACTATAATTTTTGAATAGCACTTAACTTCTAAATTTACTAAAATTCCTACTAATCAGTCCCTATTAATAAACATCTCTCCCGTGATTACTTTTCCATTCCATAATCAAAAGACTCCAATCATAAAGTTAAATGCTGATTCAAGTGAAAGTGTTGCTAACCCTATTTTTGAATTCCCAGAAGATGATTTAGACAAGTATCTCTTGCAACTGCAGTTGCATACTTCCATTTAGGAACAAGGGTTTGATACTTTAATTCGAGTTTACCGAGGTATTTGGGAAACAGTAGTCGATCATGAATGGGCTTAATTTTGTCTACCCTGTAAAGAATCGGTAAATATTTCAATAATTCAATAATTTTATTTAGCCCTAAAGAAATGCGAAGTCGGGAGAGCTTGTTGGTAAAGTCATGGTCCAATGAAAATTCGAGGAGTTGAAATATACCTAAATCAAGTCCAAATTTGTAGATTTTACACTACGTCATATTGTTACCAAGATTATCCCCATAGAGTCAGCTTAAAGGAATTTAAGAATATCGACACCAAGGAGATCTTAGTTTTCTTAACAATGAGAAAAGAGGTATGGATGTATCGCGAAGGTACGGCAATCCTACAAACTTTCAACCAAGAACTTATGTCGCCTAATGCCAAGATGTGGATGAAATTCATTTGTTCCCGAATACTTCCCACTTCTGATATGACTAAGATACATCCAATTCATGCTATAATAACATAAGAAATTCTCAAGAAGAAATGGATTTATGTAGGAAAGTGGATTCACCAAAGCATGCTTGAATGCGCAAAAAACTTAGGGAAAGGTATACTTTTCCCTCATCTAATTTTTTCTATGTGTATAAAGGCGAGAGTACCAACTGGGAGATTTTATCGAACAATGAATCCACCAAGCAAACTCTTAGGCGATGACTTGTTCGCACAATTCACATTACTGCAAAAAATTCAAGGTGAAGAACTGAGGAAAAGAGGATTCAATGACGAAGAAGAATAGAGACTTATAATATGTCTTATTTTTAGAATTAGGTTTTCTTTCTTTATTTATTTATTTATTTTTCTTATTAGTTTTATTCATTGTTTAAAACAATTTAATTTTGTAAATTTTGGATAATTTTTTGTTTTTATTTTTTAGACTTATATAATTCATTAGAGTAAGAATAAAATTTATCTTTGTATATATGCTTAAATTCTTTTTGTAGGAATCCCACCTTATGGAAGACGCAACAATTTTGAGCATTAACGCCAAAAGGAGAAGGACAACCACCATAAAAAGATGAGAACCTTCACGATAAATTGGGTAACTTCTTTCCTTTATTATTTGAGGGGACTACACATTGAGGACAATGTGTTTTCTAAAGTGTGGGGGTAGCATAGGAATTTTGGGCATAAAGTTTTTTTTTAGTTTTTATTATTTTTATTTGTGCTTGAGCTTGTAGAGATACAAGTGATTGGTTAGGAGCATGTACAATAGGTTGAGTGTGTTTATTGATAAATTTGGCATGATGATAATGAATTTTTAATTTTTTTAGCATGAAACTTTTGAGTTTTATAGGTTATATTAAGTATAGATAGGAAGGTATTACTAATACCAAATGGTGTGTGATAATTTTGAGAATATGTGATGAAATTGATATTTGTGCATATTCAGGTGTTTAGGGATGACCTAAGGCATTGTTTGGACACACCTAAAGCTAAAAAGTCAAACCCTATTCTTAATTTTCAATTAGTACCCATCTTTGAGCCTTATGACCCCTCTTGATGAACCACACTATAAACCCCTTTAGCCTTAAAATGAAAACTTTGTGTATACTATTTTTTTATCTCGTTTTGCATGGAAATAGACATATGGTCATTGGTATTGAGGGTAAGTAGACACATTAAGGTGGAGGTTACAGAGTAAAAATAGGAAACTCAATATAATGTATGAACTTTATTTTAGCCAAGAAGAGAAATAGAAAAGATCAAAAAGAAAAGAAAAATGAGTAGAAACAAAAGAATCATGAGAGAAAACATGTGAATAGTAACAGAAGTATAAAGTCACCAAAAAGACAAAAAAATAAATCTTACTCAAGAATCAAAAAGAAAGAAAATACTCAAAGGCTAGCTAAAGGGGTTACTTTATTTTGAGAGTCCAAAATTTGAGAAAAAAGGATGGTGAGAGAAGGAGAAATAAGAGGGTGAGATGGAGTGGGATATAAAGGGGAAGAATGGGGAACAATACATTGTGCCAAACTATTTTCATATTTGTAACCTTTTGTGCTTAACTGTTGTTTGAAATTCATACCCATCCTAAGCCTCAACACGTTACAAGCCGAAAAGCTCTAGGTGACATAAAACAATTTATGCATGTATAGATATGGAAATTGCATGATCTCATTATGGTCGTCTGTATTGTACTAGGATGATTAAAATACTTAAATTTCACATTGTGGAACAATGAAAATATATAGACTTTTTCATACCCTTTTTAACCTAATTTCATGCAAATTCTGAGCAATTAATGTCGAAAAGTATAATTTATTTATAAAATAAATAACTTGTGTTCAAATTTCCAACATATTGATTTTTAATTATTTTTATAAATATTGAGCATAAATTTGATTTTTGACAGATTTGCACAATTTGTGAAAATCGGTTCGACTGACACTGTTGACATATTAAACCGTTGAGGGAATTTTTACACCGTGTTAATGAAGAGCTAAGAAGAATATTTTTCCAACAAAGGTTCGGTCCAATATGAAGCTAAATTATGCTTTATAATTATATTTTTAATTCAAATTAAATTGGATTAAAAATAAATTATAAAGGTTAAACTGAAGTGGCTCGATATGCATGCAACCGAGGGTTAAACCACCTCTAATTGGGCTAGCCATGTGCCGTCCAAGTGCTGACCATGTTCAGCTGAAATTTTGACCAATTCAACCATGCAAAATAGCCCACAAACTTTCCCAAAATTCCATTCTAACCCTTCCTCTTTTCATGGTTTCAAAATTTTACCCTTAGCTTAATTTAAGTAAGCCAAAGCTTGTGTGTGGTGGCCAACCATGGGGGAGTGTTTGCTGATATTTATTTGCTAAATATATCCACCATATCTCACCTCAACTCCACCTATAAATACATCCTCATTTCACCTCATTTCACACACCAAAAATAATCCATTCTCCCTTCTTTCACTCTAGTGTTCTCTCTAGATTTTCCATTCCATTTTCCCTCTTCCTCTGCCGATTTCCCCTCTTGAGAAAGAGTGGTTCTTCAACCCTTCCATATTCTTTGTTGAGTGTTCATTAGAGACCTCAATCTGAGAAGAATCGAGCAAGAACGACGAAGAACGCAACAACTGTTCTTAGAAATTGACTGATTTAATCCTAGTCTTTTTCTTTATTTTTTAGATTCTTGTTTGTTATTATGATGAATTCTATTATGAATGCTATTAATTATTTAATTTAAATGGCTTAAATTCTTTAAGTGTTAGGTTGATTGTGTTTAAATTTTTTTATATTTAATTCATGTTTATATTGTTATAGGCCCTGAATATTCTGTTTAATTAAATATTATCATGGCTAAGTTATTATTGAATTACTCTTGTGATATAAATATTGAATTAATCATTTAAGTGCATTGAAATTGTGATTAATGGACACACTATTTAATTTGTGCATGTCTAATCTTCTAAGGGAGTTGAAGGTTAGAATTGTGATGGTATTAAACAATACATAGCCTTGCATAACTTGCAAGATTTTTGTGATTAAATTATTTCAACATAGAGATATGGTTGTTCCTTCACTTGATCCTTTACATGCTTATGATATTTAATTAGTCGATTGAATTGACATAGAGATATGTTTAAGAGATTCTTTAGCTTTTCATATAGTATGTATGTGTAATAACACATTTGCTTATTAAAATTGATTTAGTCGGTTGAATTGGCATATAGATATGTTCAAGAGATGAATGAATTTTAGTAAGTGATGTTGTTCATAAGTTAGCAGAGTACCGGGTCGCCGTGAATATTATTTTGCAACAAGCATGAACATGATTTAGATTTAGTCAAGTAATTAAAGCAATTAACCTAACATATTTATGTCATATTGATTAAAACCTTTAGAAATCGTGCATACGAATTTAAATTAGTTTTAATTTAACTTAGTTTAATTTAGTTTAGAATATTTAGATTAATATCTCCCATAAATATTATCTTGTTCTTAACCAATTTGTTGATTAAATATTTCATAAATACTTTTCATAGCACAGTCCTTATGGGTACGATACTCGACATTACTTGTCACTTTATTACTTGAATACGATTGTGTACACTTGCACATTTTCATCGTTCCAAGTTTTTGGCGCCGTTGCTGAGGATTGTCAAAATTACTTGTGAAATTATTTGTTTACATTTTGGTTTATTTATTTTTCTAATTACTAACTTATTATTTTTTATTATTTTAGGTGTTTATGAGTATTGACCGAATTATCAATTTACTCCCAATGAATCCTAAAATTTAATGAACTTTTCGAGGAAGAAGAAGACAAGCATCTTAAAGAAGGATCAAAGAGATGAAGTTCGAGAACCAGAATCAAGGAAATGGAGCCAACCATGGTCATAATCATATCCTTATTGCTGATGATAGGGATAGAGCCTTAAGACAATATGATGTGCCATTGTTCCACAAAATTAATTCAAGAATTAGAAAACCTGATATCGAGGTACAACAATTAGAACTAAAGCTAGTGATGTTTCAGATGCTTCAAACAGTGGGCCAATTCAGTGGAATGCCTATTGAAGATGCTCATCTCCTTCTGAGACCGTTCATCGAAGTGAGTGATACTTTCAAGATAGCTGAAGTGTCAAAATATGCACTTCAATTGAAGTTGTTCCCATTTTCACTAAGGGACAGAGCTAGAGCCTGATTGAACTCATTGCCACCAAATTCTGTTACAACATGACAAGAGATAGTTGAACGATTCCTTAGGAAATATTTCTTTCCAAGCTAGAATGCTAAGCTAAGAAGTGAGGTCACTACTTTCCAACAGATGGATGGATCTTTGTATGAGGCATGGGAAAGATTCAAAGAGTTATTAAGGAAATGCCCTCATCATGGAATCCCTCATTGCATCCAATTAGAGACGTTTTATAACGGACTTAATTCACACACAATGATGGTAGTAGACACTTCCGCTAATGGAGCTATTCTTTGTAAGTCTTACAATGGGGCTTATGAAATTATAGAGAGGATCGTGAGCAATAATTACTAATTGCCAACTAATCGATCAAATTCAGAAAGATGAGTTGCAGGAATTCACGATGTTGATCCATTAACTTCACTTGTGGCTCAAGTCATTGATGTCCTTAATGCTTAAGAGTCTTACTACTAATGGGTTTAATAATGTTGCAGCTCAGCCACCTAATCAATTCGAGAACATAGCCTGTGTCTGTTGTGGAGAAGGGCACTTGTTCAAAGAATGCCCATCAAACCTAGAATCAATATATTACATGGGCAATCAGAACCAAAGCCGTCAAACGTTTACAACCCATCTTGGCAAAATCACCCTAATTTCCCATGGAGCAATCAAGGGGCTGGACCAGTAACACTTATGCTCAACCGAGACTGACCCTGCCACAAGGATTTACCCAGCAAGTTTAGAAGCCATAACAAGCTGAACCTTCAAGTAGCTTAGAGAGTTTATGATGGTTTTACAAATGACATATATTTTCTCCCTAATTTAGTGTTTTAATTGTCTCTTTTGTATCTCATTTAGCATGCATCTTGAGCATTTTATACTTAGTTTTTATATTTTCCAACTCATTGCTAGTTAGTTTAAATTCTTGTTGTTTTTCATCTATTTTTGTACTAATGTCGATGCAAGTAGCAGATATATTACGCCTTAGAATTGTCAGCTTAGGAACTCAGCCCAAAAGATTAATATTGGAAGAATGCAGCCACAAGATCAGCTTGGAATTGCGACAGAGATGTCATCGTATAGAACCTGAACCTCGAATGAGTAAACTCAAGCTGAATTTACATCTGGAAGCATCAGAGCAGGAACACCACAGATTGCGCCCTACAGTGCAGCGACATCCTGCAGATCTCTGAAGAGAACATTAAATCTACGTGAGTGCACAGCTGTACTCTAACTAACTTTAACAGTTGCAAAATCTAGATCTGGATTTGGGAATGAAGGCTAAACCCTGCAACATTTTGAAGGCAATAAATAAAAGAACAAAGAATGAAGAAATCATCAAGAGCTAAGGGATTAAATTCTACAAATTCTATATGATTTTCAGATTTGAGCTGGGAATTAGGAAGCTGATGAAGCAAGTCTGCAGCAACTTCTGATGAGAGGTGCTTTGTGCTGGGCAAGAGGAATGATTAAGGAGTAGTCTTAATAATATAGAGATAGCAAGCTTCGATTGTACTCTTTAATTTTTCTTTTGAGGATGATGAATTCTAATGACATTAAATGAATATGAGAGTATCTTTTGGTGTTAGATTATCTAGACTCTTATTTAATACTACTTATCTGTTTATTCTTGGATCTAACCGCTTTAAGCATGAGAGTGAAATTGTAGTCTGCCAACATTGAGAGATGCGGTGACAAGTTAGGTTAACAAATAAGTTAGGCGAGAGCTGCTTGGGATTGGAAAGATTCCAGTCACTTGTTCTTGGATGTGCAACATTGCTTACACCGAGAGGTGGAGTGATTGTGGGTATTTAAGTCTGGATGAAATGGAGAGCTGTTGTTGGTAAGAACTCAAGAGAGATTTATTGTTGCAATAATTCATCTAAACTTTACCTTGTCAACGCATTCAGCAGTGCAACTTTGCAGAATCAGTGAACCATTCCTACCTTTTTACACTTGATCAATTTTACATTTCATGCATTTAAATATTTAGCACTCAACACATTTGATTTACTTTCAGTACATTGACATTTAACCTCTAACGACTTCGTTAGATGCAAAACTGCCACAGAAGCCAAAGCAACCAGTTCAAGTTAGAAATCCTCCACCACCCTACCCTCAAAGACTTCAGTAGTAGAAGCAGGAAATCCAGTTCAAGAAATTCCTTAACATACTCAAGCAACTTCATATCAACATTCCGTTCATAGAAGAACTTGAGCAAATGCTGAATTATGTCAAGTTCATGAAGGATATCCTATCACAGAAGCGAAGACTTAGAGAATTTGAGACAGTAGCCCTAACGAAGGAATGCAGTGCATATCTTCAAGATAAACTACCCCCAAAGTTGAAAGATCCTGGATGTTTTACCATACCATGCAACATTGGAGCAACTTATTATGGTAAAGCACTATATGATTTGGGTGCAAGCATTAACTTAATGTCCATGTCGATATTCAGAAAGTTGGGGATAGGTGAAGTTAGACCAACTACAGTTACACTTCAATTAGTCGATCGATCTATAGAATATCCTAAAGGAAAAATTAAAGATGTATTGGTCATTTTAGACTTTGAAGCAGATAAAGAAGTGTCAATCATCTTAGGAAGGTCGTTCCTACAACAAGAAGGACTTTAATTGATGTGCAGAAGGGCGAGCTGATTATGCGTGTTCAGGATGATCAAGTAACATTTAATGTTTTTAAGTCTATGAGATTTCCTGATGTAGTTGATGATTGTTCTACAGTGTCTAAGTTAAAAGAGATAATCATTGAAGAGGAATTCAACTCTGTTAAAGATCCTTTAGAAAAGATTTTGCTGATAGACCCTCAAAGTGATGAAGAAGGGGAGGAAAACTTAGCTTTGCTGGAATCTAATTCAAAGGGATTTAGTCTGCAACCGTGTTTCGAATCTTTAGATTTGGAAAAAAGAGATTACGTTCAACCGAAACCATCGATTGAAGAGCCACCTAAATTAAAACTTAAGGTATTATCTTCTCATTTAAAATATGTTTATTTAGGTGACACTTCTACTTTGCCTGTGACTATTTCAGCACAACTAACTGAGAAGCAGGAAAATCAATTGATTAAAGTGTTGAAGCAATTCAAGAAGGCTATTGGATGGACCATATCCGACATTCGTGGTATAAGTCCATCCATATGCATGCACAAGACCATTCTTGAAGATGATAAGAAAGGAACAGTTGATGGACAATAGAGACTAAAACCCATTATGAAGGATGTAGTAAAGAAAGAAATCATCAAGTGGTTAGATGCGAGTATAATCTATCCCATCTCAGATAGTTCATGGGTTAGTCCTGTCCAATGTGTGCCAAAGAAAAGAGGTATTACGATCATGAAAAATGAAGACAATGAGTTAATAGTTACTAGAACGATCAAGGGATGGCGAATTTGCATCGACTATCGAAAATCAAACAAAGTGACAAGGAAGGATCACTTTCCTTTATAGATCTTGGATTAGATGCTAGATAGACTTGCAGGGCGAGACTATTACTGTTTTCTATATGGATACACAGGGTATAATCAGATTACAGTCGCACCGGAAGATCAACACAAAACAATGTTCACATGCTCTATGGTACATTCGCATTTAGACGCATGCCATTTGGTTTATGTAATGCACTTGCTACATTTCAAAGATGTATGATGGTCATTTTTACTAACATAGTTGAGAAGTATTTGGAAGTGTTCATGGATGGCTTTTCAATGTTCGGGGACCCTTATGATGACTGCTTTCCTAATCTAGGTAAAGTACTGAAGTGATACGAAGAGACAAACATTGTTGTCAACTGGGAAAAGTGTCATTTTATGGTACGAGAAGGTATTATTTTGGGACACCGAATAATAAGACAAGGGATTTAAGTCAATAAGACCAACGTAGATGTTATCGAGAAGCTTCCACCTCCAACATCTGTAAAGGGTTTTAGGAGCTTATTTGGACATGTTGGATTCTATCGAAGATTTATCAAAGACTTCTCTAAGATTGCTAAACCTTTAAGCAAGTTGTTAGGGAAGGACTCGACGTTCAACTTTGATGAAGAATGCTTGATAGCATTCAATGATTTGAAAAATTGACTAGTTTTAGCACCAATTATCATCATACTAGATAGAGAATTATCTTTCGAGCTAATGTGTGATGCAAGTGACTTCACGGTAGGAGCTGTGATGGGCCAGCGATGGAACAAAGTTTTTCATCCTATCTACTATGTGATCGGACTTTATCGAGAGCTCAACTGAATTATACGGTAATCGAGAAATAATTACTTGTAGTTGTGTTTGCTTTTAACAAGTTTAGATCCTATCTTGTAGGTACAAAAGTGACGGTCTTTATGGATCATTCGACAATTAAATACTTACTTGCCAAGAAAGATGCTAAGCCGAGACTGATTCGATGGGTGCTACTACTTCAAGAATTCAACTTGGAAATTCAAGATCGAAGAGGTATAGAGAACCTAGTAGCTGATCACTTGTCTACATTGGAACCACGAGAAGAAAATTCAACTCTTGTACCCATACAACAGATGTTCCCTGACTAACATATACTCAAGGTAAGTCATAACACCCCTTGGTTTGTTGATTTTGCTAACTACTTAGCTTGTGGTTTGATTCCTTATGATAAGACGTAATAGCAAAGGAAGATGTACCTTCATGATGCTAATTATTACTTCTAGAAAGATCTGTATTTGTTTAAGAAGTGCGTAGATCAGATATCAGAAGATGAAGTATAAGCAATATTATATCATTGTCACACACCTCCAAGTGAGGGACACTTCGGAGGATCACGTACTATGGCCAAAGTATTACAAGCTGGATTCTTTTAGCTGACATTGTTCAAGGATGCGTACGCATATGTTAGAAGCTGTGATCGATGTCAAAGGGTTGGTAATGTTACCAATAGAAATGAAATGCCTCGAACAAATATCATGGAAGTGGAATCGTTCGATGTTTGGGGTATTAACTTTCTCGGTCCATTCCCTTTGTCATTTGGTAACAAGTATATTCTAGTAGTAGTCAACTACGTATCAAAATGGATTGAAGCTGAGGCATATCCGACAAATAATGCCAAGGTAGTGAAGAAGTTTTTACAGAAGCATGTGTTCACACGGTTTTGAACTCCAAAAGCCATCATCAGTGATGAGAGGTCCCCTTTTGTGAACAAATGGATGAAGTAGTTACTCGATAAACATGGAATAAGACACAAGGTTGCTACAGCTTACCATCCGTAGACGAATGGGCAAGCCAAGTTAGCGAATAAAGAAATAAAAGGCATACTCGAGAAGGTCGTGTGTCCTAATCGACGAGATTGGTCTAAGAGACTAAACGATGCTTTATGGGCTTACAGAATAGCTTACAAGACACCTTTAGGAATGTCTGCTTATAGGGTGGTATTTGGAAAAGTTTGTCATTTGTCTTTGGAGTTAGAACACAAAGCTTACTGGGCTCTTTAGTAGCTCAAATTGGATCCCAAGCTTGCTGAAGAGAAATGAATGCTTCAACTCAATGAGTTAGTAGAATTTCTAACATTCTCTTATGACAATGCCAAGCTATGCAAAGAGAGATTAAAAAGATGGTATGACAAGCACATCCAAGTTAGAGAGTTCGTTGGTCTGGGCCATTTACTATCCACAAAGTCTTTCCTTACGGAGTTGTGGAACTTCACAATAATAGAGGTAATGTTCAAGTTAATGCTCAAAGGTTAAAACCTTATTGAGGATATGAAATTGAGCGAGATAAATCATCACTCATTTTATCTGATGATTAATTTTTGGTTGTTTGAATAAATAACTTAGGTTATATTTTCTAGATTAGTATGTTTAAATAAATTCTGTTAAGGAATTTGGAACTTAAATTGGATCACTTGTGACCGCTCCAATCTTCCTTGAGAATTAATTCTAACATAATTTTCCGAGAAATTATTTCCTAAGTAAAGAAAATAAATTTTTGATTTTAAATTTTGCAAATAAAAAGGGTCAATTTTTTATCCAAGTTTTTAATTACAACCCAATTTTCAAATAATTTTAAGTTCAATGACTTAATTAAAATTTTTAATAAAATTTGGTTGTGCTTTTTGTAAATAACAAAAATTAGATGTATTTTTGTAAATATTTTGAACAACTAAAATTTAAATTTTCATTTAATTATTTATTTTATTTTTTAAAATTTGATAGTTCTTAATATTAAATTATAAATTAAATTTTATAATTTATATTAATTATTATCTAAAGTTTAAATTAGGATTAGTTTTTAAAATTTAAATTTAAATAAAATTTGTGTTTGAGTTAAAATAGGACTTAGGAATTTAATTTGAGTGTTTGAATTTGAATCATATTCCATGCATTATAAATAGCCCACCTCTTAAGGGAATTATCACTCAAACCATCAAATTAGCCACCATAGGCAGCCAACATCGGCAATCATCGGCAGACACCGAAAGCCATCAAGCCACATCGAGCACTATCAACCGATGCCTTCTGTAAGTGTTTGACGTTCCCTGACACAACTCTCGCAAGCGCCCGATGCTATCCGACGCCTTTTTACACATCCGCTCGATGCTCATGCAAGCGTCCAATACTGTCCGCAAGCGCCCGGCGCCTCCTGATGCATCCACCGACAAGTGCTCGATAGCTCTCGATAGCATCCGACAGCCTCCACACGGCCCAGCAACTTCGTACGTGCCAGCATCCACACGCCTAGGTGCCTATGTGCTACTGTCCACTACTGCAGTCGACCCACGCCCACACCAATGCCATGCCGTGCTGCTACCTTATGTGCCATTTTCCTAGGCTGTGTGCACCACATGCCTTAGGCACCTAGGTCATGTGTCCGTTACCCTAAACACTAAGTTTCCTCCAAACCCTACCTTAGATAAAGCCCTTTTATTTTTAGCCCTACTTATTAAATTTGGATTAGATTTCAACAAAAGGTGGTAAAAATTCATCTTGTAATTTTTAATTTATTTTAAACTGTTAATATTTTATACTAATTAAATTTTAGAAAAATGTTTGTGTCCATTTATTTGTTGATTAGGTCAAAATCATGCCACGCAAGAGAACTCGTGCAGCAATAGAGGAAGAGTCGAATAAATTCCATGGTGCAAGAGCTAAGGAAAGATACGATAGCACATTTAGAAATCAACAGATGTTGCCTGAAAAAAGATTTACTTGGGAAAAAAGTAAATACACCAAATTCATGGCAAAAATCCAACAAATTGCTTAAGCTTTGAACTGGGGGTTATTTTGTGAAAAACGATCGAGTGCAGATAAGGAACTAGCTGAAGAATTTTATGCAAATTTGACCCAAGTTTAACTTAAAGAAATTCTCATCTGAGGAATCAAGGTACCATTGAAATCAAGCACTATTAATGAGTTCTTTGACTTACCTGATTTCGAAGAAGATGAATATCGTACTTTGTTGAAGAACTTAGAGGCTGAAAAATTGCAAGAAATTCTTCAAGAACTTATAGTTCCAAGGTTTGAATGGACGATATCAAAACATGGAATTCATACATGTCGCAGAGAAAATTTGACACCGATAGCAAAAGTGTGGTTTTACTTCATTCGATTAAATCTCATGCTTATTCAACAGGGAACTACTGTTTAATTAGATCGAATGGTGTTGATTTATTCAATCCTAAAGGTGAAATCCATCGATGTAGGAAGAATCATCATCAGAGAAATCTAAAACTATGCCATGAGACGTTCTGCTCAAGCTTATTTCCCATTCACGATCAAAGTGTTGTGCTTAAAAGCTGAAATTCTTGGGGACATAAATAGAGCAGGATATAACCAATAAGCAATCTCTAATTGGGATCTATATTGAGTAGCAGGAGATTCCATTCTTCAACAGCAAGCTGAAGAAGAAGAAGAAGAACACCCTGAGGAAGAAGAAGATCTTGTGGAAATTGAAGATAGTCTTTCCATGACAGAACAGATTGGAATGCATGATGAGACAGAGTCTATTGAACGAACATCCAAGTCTGATAGATCCATACCGAGACCACCGTCGCCTCCATCTAAACTTCGAAATAAGCTGTCAAAGATGATGGATTGCATTACAACACATGCAATGGCGGCAACAATCGTATTGGAGATACACGAATACGAACTGATGCATTTAAAAGTGCATTTTAAAAAGTGTTTCGTGACTCATTTCTCTATGTGCCTAAATTTCCAGATTATATATTTGAACCATGGACTCTAATGGCGAAGAAGGATCAAGGCGACTCGAGCAACCATAGGGATTACCAAGCAAAAGGAGAGTTAAAGTCTAAGGGATCTGAACATAAATAAAAAGGGGGAACTTGTCTGTTTTTTTAATTTTTGTTATTTTAGTTTTCAGTTTTTAGTTCTTGAATGGATTTAGGATTAGGTCACTAGGTTAGTTTTAATTCTTGCATAATAAATTAAGAGGTTGAAGACAATAATTGAGCAAACATAGAAGAATAAGAGTGTGGTAATAAATATGTACATGTCTAGGATTGGACATTGAAGAGCTTGGTACTTAAGTAGTCAAACTGACTCACCTCCTCTTCTTTGACCTTAACTGGTGTACAGCATTTTTTCACTTTTATTTTTACATGTTTTATTGTTTTTAACAATAGAGACATTGTTCAATTTAAGTAGGGGGACCGAAAATTGAAAACTTCTTGATAGTATTATTTCTTCTTATTTTATGAATTAAGTTACAATTTTGCTTGAAAATTTGAATTTATGTTAATTATGTTAAGCTTTAGTTAAAATAAAATTTAATTATCTCAATGGTTTTGATGTTAAGATGATCCATGATAAGAATGCTACTTTTAATAAAATATGTGAAATCAAATCATAAAATTCTTTATTCCTTATAAAGCTGGATATGCATGAAAGTTTAAGTCTCTAGAATTGACTTAGTGATTTCTTGAGGCGAAATCATAGGAAGCATGAAATTTTGAAAATGATTTAGGCAACATTTGTTTGGACAGTTTGAGCCTTTCAAGCTAACCTTGATAAATGTTTTCTCTTGAAACCAACTTTGAGACTGTATGGCTTGATTTTCTTTGTACTCTACAATTATAAGTATCTTATCTCTTGTACTTATCTCTAAATTGTCCCAACTACTAGACTCAGTCTATCAAGATTATGTCCTGAAAATAAGTTTGGGGGAGTTAAGAAGAAGTACCAAAATGCTAAACAAAAGTATAGTACATACAAAATGATGCATAGAAAAACAGAATTGAAAAAGAAAAAGAAAAAATTAGCATATGTACTCAAAAGAAAAAAAAAAAGAGCATGACCATGCAAAGTTCGAAAAAAGCTGGTGAAATTCAAGGTTCAATGCCAGCTGAGTCTAGGGTTTAGATTAAATTTATTTAATTTTTCCTTACCCCCAACCTAGCCCCATTACAACCTATGCAAAAGACCTATTTGATTCAAAATTTCAATGCTACCTATATTAGTGGAGAAAAATTGCTATGTTCAACATACGAAGACATAAGTTAAACTTAATTATTGCAGTTTGGTTTTAACTAAGGGAATAAGATTGAGTGATAGGATTTTAACATGCCTTTATTGAGATAAGCAAGATGATAATTGAATAAAAACTACTTTAGCTACCTATTTTCTAAATTTTTGTTTTTATGCATAATTATTTTGAATTCACTAGTATGAGGAGAAATGATCAACTCTTTTGTAAATTGTGCATTGCTGGGGACGAGCAATGAATTAAGTTTGGGGGTGTGGAACGATGAAAATATATAGACTTTTTCATACTCTTTTTAACCTAATTTCATGCAATTTGGAGTAATTAACGTCGAAAAGTATAATTTATTTACAAAATAATTAATTTGTGCTAAAATTTCCAACATTTTGATTTTTAATTATTTTTATAAATATTGAGCATAAATTTGATGATTTTTTTGACAAATTTGCATAATTGGTGAAAATAGGCCCGACAGACATTGTTGACAGCTTAAATCGTTGAGGGAATTTTTACACTGAGTTAATGAAGAGTTAAGAAGAATATTTTTCCACCCAAGGGTTGGTCCAATATGAAGCTAAATTATGATTTTTAATATATTTTTAATTCAAATTAAATTGGATTAAAAATAAATTATAAAGGCTGAACTGAAGTGGCTCGATGTGCACGCAATCGAGGGTCAAACCACCTCTAATTGGGCTAGCCATGTTTCATCCAAGTTCTGACCATATTCAGCTGAAATTTTGACCAATTAAACCTTGTAAAACAGCCCTCAAACTTTCCCAAAATTCTATTCCAACTCGTCCCCTTTTCGTGGTTTCAAATTCTTACCTCTAGCTTATTTTAAGCAAGCTCTGAACAAGTCATATCTTGTGTCTGGTGGCCGGTCATGGGGGAGAGTGTGTGGCTGATATTTATTTTCTAATTATAGCCACCACAGCTGACCTCAACTCCACCTATAAATACACCCTTATTTCACCTCATTTCACACACCATAAACAATCCATTTTCTCTTCTTTCTCTCTAGCTTTTCCATTCCATTCTCCCTCTTCCTTTATCGATTCCCCCTCTTGAGAAAGAGTGGTTTTTCAGCCCTTCCATAGAATTTTTTGAGTGTTATCAAAGACATCGATCTGAGAAGAATCAAGCAAGAACGACGAAGAACGTGATAGCTGTTCTTAGAAATTGATGGATTTAATCCTAGTCTTTTTCTTTATTTTTTAGATTCTTGTTTGTTATTATGATGAATGCTATTATGAATGATATTAATTACTTAATTGAAATGGCTTAAATTTTTTAAGTGTTGGGTTCATTGTGTTTAATTTCTTTTTTATATTTAATTCATGTTCATGTTGTTATAGACCCTGAATATTCTGTTTAATTAAATATTATCATGCCTAAGTTATTATTGCATTACCCTTGTGATATAACTATTGAATTAATCTTTTAAGTGCACTGAAATTGTGATTAATGGACAAACTATTTAATTTGTGCATGGCTAATCTTCTAAAGGAACAGAAGGTTAGAATTGTGATGGTATTAAACAATACATAGTCTTGCATAACTTGCAGGATTTTTGTGATTAAATTGTTTCAACATAGAGATATGATTGTTACTTCACTTGATGCTTTACATGCTTATGATTGTTAACTACATGGTTGAATTGGCATATAGATATCTTTAAGAGATTCTCTAGCTTTTATATAGTATGTATGTGCAATAACACATTTCCTTAAT
Source organism: Gossypioides kirkii (assembly GCA_005610355.1). Lineage (NCBI taxonomy): Eukaryota > Viridiplantae > Streptophyta > Magnoliopsida > Malvales > Malvaceae > Gossypioides > Gossypioides kirkii. The sequence continues at coordinate 14,029,465 of CP032255.1, forward strand.
AAAATTGATTTAGTCGGTTGAATCAGCATAGAGATACGTTCAAGAGATAAATGAATTTTAGCAAGTAATGTTGTTCATAAGTTAGCAGAGTATCGAGTTGCCATGAATATTATTTCGTAACAAGCTTGAACATGATTTAGATGTAGTCAAGTAATTAAAGCAATTAACCTAACACATTTATGTCATATTGATTAAAACCTTTAGAAATTGTGCATAGGAATTTAAATTACTTTTAATTTATCTTAGTTTAATTTAGTTAGAATACTTAGATTAATATCTCTCACAAATATTATCTTGTTCTTAGCCAATTTGTTGATTAAATATTTCATAAATACTTTTCATAGCATAGTCCTTATAGGTACGATACTCGACATTACTTGTCACTTTATTACTTGAATACGATTATGTACATTTGCACATTTTCATCGTTCCACATTGATGGATATATATTGATAAACCTTTAAAATGTGTATTTCCTATAACTTACTGAACTCATCTTGTTTCTAATCAAAACTGGTAAAATTGCTTAATTATCATGTCAAAGTTATTAAGAAATATATGATGAGAAGACTACATCTACGAGCCACTATTTGTATAGCTATGAACTCAAGCTCTTCATTATTCTTTATTTTTGTGTTGTTTGCTTGAGGACAAGTAACGAGTTAACTGTGGGGGAGTTTGATCTGTCATTTTCATACCTAGCAGATTGAACTAATTTTCACACTTAAAGAGCCTGAAATCAAGTATTTTCGTTATGTTTTAATAGGATTTAGTTAAGATTTCTTATTTGAAAAAATTGTGTAACCTAAGTGTTAAAATGTTGTTTTATTTGTCTTTAAGGCCAAATGAGGCCTAAAGGTTAGCTAATGTATTGGTAAGTGTGTAAGAGACCACAAGAAGTGTAATAATTGGAGACTGATCACTTAGTCACGACATAGGCTGACCTACATCGCAACCTAGGGACCAGACTTAAGGAACTCGAAGCCTGACTTCTCTATCGCGACACACAGGGCCTATGTCGCGACAACGTTTGTAGGATGACGATTCACCTGGAGACTGATGTCTTTGTCGCAACACAGGACCTACTGTGTCAAGACATCGACCCCTGAATGCAAATCTCACACTTAATGAAGGGTGTTTTGGTCTTTACGATGCCACTTAAACAAGAGGAACGACAACTGACCTAGGGTTGAGGGAAAACAACCATCTAAAGTTATAAATTAGACCTTTATCTCTAGGGCCATTCCTTAGATTTAGTTTTTAGTTTCCTTTGTATTTTCGGCTTTTGAAACGAGATTGTAGAAACTCTCATAAACGATCGAGGAGTTTTTCCTGATAGATCACTTAATACAATTTTAGTTTCTTTTTCATTCTCTTTTGCACCTATATGTTTTCATATATTGTTTCATTGATGAATAAAGAAACCATGAGGAACTAATTCCATTTTGAGGAATTAGGGAGTGGACTATGAATAATTGATTATTATTTTACAGGGATTTTACCTTTCGGATCAGCTATTTAGGAAAGGAAGAGCATCAAACAAACACTAGGCCTGACAACCCTAGAAACTCATCTAGGTGGGAATGAACCCGAAATTGGTATTGTCCTTCTGTGAACACCTTTTTCCCAAACCGATTTAGATTGCGACATCTAGCGATAAGTAATCTCTATCAACTTGCTATGCCGACGGAAGATTGAGAGATCCAACTAGGATAATGACTAGTTGATTAGAGAAAATCCCCAAAACCCAACAATCAAGGAAATCATATGGAAACGACCTAATTTCCCCAAAGTCATTTATAATATTTTCTACATCTCAAACTTTTACTCTTATTTCCTATTTTATTTATCTTTTATTTTTATGCTCTCTACAACACACTCTTTTACTTTTCATACTTTACAACCCTAAAATAAGTACTAATTACTTTTACTGTTTGAAGGGATTTAATTTACTATCGCTTCAAGACTCCTTTGGGTATGATCCTCAGAATACTACCAACTGTTCCATTGTAACACACTATATTTACATCCTTACTTGTACACTTGCAGAAAGCCAAAATCTACACCGAACGAGAGTAATTTCGAGGGCAATCAACTACCATACTTCGTGTTTAAATTGTATTGTAAAGATCGAAATGTCCTTCACTCGATGTAGAATTACATCCAGGGGTCGATGTCGAGACACACCAGGACCTATGTCGCGACGAAGCAATCAGTCCCCTTATTCTCAAGTCTGGTCCCTTTGTTGCGACGTAGAGCATCCTCTGTTGTGACAAAGTGATCAGTTTCACTTTTGCTCAACTTCTCATCATCTCCTCCACACTCACAAAGTATGGTAGCTAACCTTTAGGCCTCAATTGGCCTTAAAGACAATAAAGTAACCTTTTAACACTTGGTCTACACAATTTATTCAAAGGTAAAAATGAAGTAAAATCTTATAGAATTTTAAATAAAATGCTTAATTCCAAGCTGTTCAAGTGTGAAACCTAGTTCAATCTAATAGGTATAAACTGGTAGATCAACCACCGTCAACCATCAAGACATGCGTCATCGTCTAAAACTTCCACCGTTCGATCCTCTTCCTTAATCCCTTTATCATTTTTTCCCTTTATTTTATTCTCTTTATTTGGATATTATATTATATTTTATTTTTTTCTTATATATTTTATATTATTCTATTTGGTTGTGTTATTCATATTATTTTTATTCGTATTAGTATTGTTAATGTTGGTCTTATTATTTAGTATTATTATTCTACTGGTTGGTCTTAGCTTTTCTATTTCATTTTAGTTATGCTTCCTTTTATTTTATTTTTTTATTTTTATTTATTCATTCAACTACTATCGGTATTTGGTGTTTTACTTAGTTCTTTGACTGTTATTTTTCGTAGTAACAAATAGTTGTTCTATTGGGTGTGATTTGGCTGCCATTTTGAGAATAATTGTGAGCTGCTCTATTTTATTGTGCATACTGCTTGGTAACTCTGCTCGATATATTGTTGTCATTGTGTTTTTTTAGATTATCTGATTTTGGTTTTTATCCTTTCTTTCAGGTACATCATGACAAACACTTGTAAAGGTAAATCTAAGGTCATTGTTCCCGCTTCGAAAACATGGAAGACCCCTAGCATGACCTCATCTTTAGGTCCCACTTTCGATGCCTGTCATACCTACCTTCGATTTCCACTGGAGCCTCACAAGGACTTAGATCAGCATCTACGGTAGCGTCCTTTGGGGTTAGGCAGATGTATAGATTGGATAGCCTTAGAGGAGGTACACTTACCCGATGACATATGCGCACTACTCGAGATGGCTCCTTGGAATCGACTCTTTGCTATCATAGAGCCTACATATTTGGAGCTTACCTTGGAATTTTGCTCAACTTTTTATTTGCAGCATACGATGACGAGTCACAATGAGCTGCGCACCATCTCTTTCCAGATGGGTGGCCTAATGAGATATATGAGCATACCGGATTTTGGAGTGACACTTGGTATATATACCGAGGAGTTCATTGACACCTCCTATTTTTGCACTTTTCATCGTCACATTCATCATCCGCCATAGGACTATTGGGATGCTATAAGATTGATGGTGACACTGTGTAATCCAAGCAGATCGAAGGTTACTTCCCTACCTCCTACCTTTAGATACATTCATGCCCTCCTTGCACACACTTTGATAGGGAAGTGGGAGAGTACAGGAGTAGTGGGAACAATTGATGCCTACTTTTTATGGTGTTTGGCGACACGACACTCCATTGATATTGCATATTTCATTAGTTTAGCATGCCGCCATAAGACAGATCGTACCAAGAGGGGTCCTATCTGCTTGGGCCCGTATGTGATTCGCTTAGCGTGCCATTTTGCACTGCTTAACACATTGGAGCAGACAGAACATACTCTCGTTTTCTAAAGATTTTGGGCTTTAACAAGTATACGGGTCAGGTTGTAAATATAGTGTGTACAACGAAACACTTGGTAGTATTCTAAGGATCGTACCCAAAGGAGGCGTGTGGCAGTAGTAAATTAAATCCCTGCAAATAATAGAAATAATTAGTAATCACTTTAAGGATTATTGTACGAAAATAAAAGATTTTTTTGTGAAGAGCATAAAAATAAAAGAATTAAAGTAAAGAGTTGAGATGTAGAAGACCTATAAACGGCTTTGGGGATATTAGGCCGCTTCAGTATGAGTTCTTCAATTGTTGGGTTTTGGGGATTTTCCTTTACTCAACTAGTCACTGCCCCAATTGTATCTCTTGATGTTTCACCAACATAACAAGTCAATAGAGACTACTTATCAATAGATGTCACAGTCTAAACTGATTTGGGGAAATGGTTTTCATCAATGAGCAATACCAATTTTGGGTTAATCCCCAGCTAAATGGAGTTCTAAGGTTGTTAGGCCTAGTATTTGTTTGATGTTCTTCCTTTCTTAAACAGTTGATCTGAAATGTAAAATCCCTCTTTAAACAACAATTAACTAATCATACTTCCACTCCCAAATTCCCCAAAATGGAATTAGTTCTCATGGTTTTCGTAATCATACTTAAAACAAAGATATATAAAAACAAGTAATTGAATAACTCAAATGAAAAAGAAACTTTAATCATATTGGCAATCTTTCGAGAAAAATTGCTCGAATGTCTATGCGAGTTCTACAATCTCGTTTCTGAATGAAAATACAGAGCAAAACTAAAAGCTAAGTAAATGTTGTATTTAAACCTAATGCTAAAGGCCCTATTTATAGCCTTGATCGGTCGTTTTCATTAACCCTAGGTCTGTTGTCATTTTTCGTGTTTAAGTGGCATTGTAAGGATTAAAACGCCCTTCACTCGATTCAGATTCTGCGTCCAGGGGTCAATGTTGAGACACACCAAGACCTGTGTCACGACAAAGCCATTAGTCCTCATACGAAGTGTCATCCTACAGGTGTTGTCACAACATAGCATATGTGTGTCCCGACAAAGAAGTCAATCTCTTAAATCTCCATGTCTGGTCCCTTTTTTGCGACATAGATCATCCTATGTCGTGACGAAGTGATCAGCTTCATATTTGTACAACTTCCTATGGTCTCCTACATAATCAAAAAGTACATTAGCTAACTTTTAGGCTTCAATCAGCCTTAAAGACAATAAAACAACATTTTAGCAGTTAGGTTACACATTTTATTCAAAAGAAGAATTTACGAAAACATAAAGAAAATACTTGGACTCAATCTCTTCAAGTGTGTAAACTAGTTCAATCTGCTGGTTATAAAATCGGCGAGTCAAACTCCCCCACAGTTAAGTCCTTGCTTATCCTTAAGCAAACATAAAGAAAGAAAAAATAGAAGAGCTTGAGATCTGATCTATCGGTTTAATACCTAGCTGATTGAACCTATTTCCACATTTGATAAGCTTGAAATCAAGTAATTTCCTTAATATTTTATGCATTTTTAGTATAGTTTCATTTTCTAATAAAATGTGTTAAATAGGTTGTATTATTGCTGTTAAGGCCAAACGAGGCCCAAAGGTTAGTTAACATACATCGTGAGTACACAGGAGACTAGTAGCAGCAAGCTAGAGTGATACTGACCACTTTGTCAAAACATAGACAACTCTATGTCATAACAAAGGGATTAGCAATGAAAAATTCCAAGACTGCCTCCTACGTCGCGACACTGGGCCTGGTGTGTCACGACATCGGCCTCAGCCCCTAACTGTGCATCCTATGAGGGGCATTTTCATCTTTACAATGCAACTTAAACATGAAGCACAGTAACTGACTTAGGGTTGAGGAAAAATGGCAATGTAAAAGCTATAAATAGGACCTATGAGGGGCACTTTTAGTTTTACTTAATTTGTTTTTAGCTTTTGAAATGAGATTATAGAAACTCGCGTAAATGATCGAGGAATTTTTCTCGACAGATCACTTAATACAATTTAGTTTCCTTTTCATTCAATTCTTGATTTACATGTTCTCATATATTTTGTTATTAATGAATAAAGAAACCATGAGGAACTAATTCCATTTTGGGGAATTAGGGAGTGGATGTATGAATAATTGATTGTTGTATTACAGGAATTTTACCTTTCGGATTAGCTATTTGGGAAAGGAAGAGCATCAAACTAACACTAGGCCTAACAACCTTAGAAAGTCATCTAGGTGGGAATGAACCCAAAATTGGTACTGCCCATTCGTGAACACGTTTTCCCCAAACCAATTTAGATTGTGACATCTAGCTATAAGTAATCTCTATCAACTAACTATGTCGGTGGAAGATCGAGAGATCCGACTAGGGTAGTGCCTAGTTGATTGGAGGAAAATCCCCAAAATCCAACAATTAAGGAAATCATACTAAAACAACCTAATCTCCCCAAAGATGTCTATAAGAATTTGTACAACTCATCTTTACTTTATTTTATTTTATTTTGATCTTTTTATTTTTATGCTTTCAACACACTCTCTTATTTTCCCTTATACTATAAACCCTTAAACTAGTACTAATTAATTTTATTCTTTGTAGGGATTCTATTTACTATCGCCTCAAGCCTTCTTTGGGTATGATCCTCGGAATACTTCCAAGTGTTCCGTTGTAAACACACTATATTTACAACTTGACTCGTATACTTGCGGAAGCCAAAAGCTACACCGAACGGGAGTACGTTTGAGGGCGGTCAAGTTGTTGGTGCTGTTTTTGGGTAGACAACGTTTAGTAAATTTTATTCTTGCATTGTACTAAAATATTTAGGAAAATTTTAGATTATAGATACGAGTTAATCATACTAACAATTTTTCTTTTTTTCAAGTTTATTAATTTTCTTTTAATTTCCATTATATTTAAACCCATGGATGCCTATTATTTTTATTGTTCAGATCTCATGTATGAGGATGATTATGATGCCAAAATTTATGAAGTGGGATATTATGAAGATTGGGAGGTCTAGGAAAATCAAAAGTTATTACTATTAGAATTAAGTCATCATCGTGAAAAAACCCAAATCCCCGATCCATATGGTGGTCAGCCTTTTAAAGAAATGTGCTTTGAATCTAAACAAATAGAACGAAAATAGAAGCGATGGTTGGAAGAGGAATCAGACAAAGAATGTGGTGAATCAGATGATTGGGTCACTGAGCAAAATGAGCTCCCGCTTCTGGAATGGGAAATGGACAATCACATAGAAGTTGAAATTGAGTTTCAATCCAGTGGCAAATCAATCCACCTAAAAGAAGAAGACGGTTCCAATACTCCAAATCTAGAGCTTCAACTAATGATTTGTCCAACATCATTAGCAGAAGAAATATTAAAAACAGAAAACATTTACAAGCTAGAGTCTCAGCTGTCAACTATCACGATAATTACATCTGGGGAACAAGAAAGTGCACATTCATGGGAAAGGTAATTATTGCAAGGGTACCACAAGCCACGAGAACCTGAGTAGCACAGTGATGGAAATTACAAGGGAAGCCAAATAGCTGCTGTAACATCAAAACATGAATTAACAATAAATCCATCATTTTTTCTGAATGATATGATTGAGCAGTTATTATGCTACCACACGAAGGTATATGCGTTTCTCGATGTAAACTATAATACCTAGTTTTCAATAGTGTCGGAAACAGTGATTTCAAGATTACAACTCTGACGAGTCGAGTCACATATTAATTAGTGAATATATATATGATGTCATTAGTGTCATAACAAACTTTGGTTAGAAAATTTTATCGATTCAATAGTGAATTGAGTAGGAAGGATTAAATCGTAAAAGGAGAAAAAGTGGAGTTAATTAATTAGGACCAAATGAAAAAATTTCCCTAAAGTATTTTAGTGGGTGGATTATCATGAGCTAAATTGAATATAAATAGGATAAATTAAGGTTAAAAAAAGGATTAATTAAGCCTAATTATGGAAGTCATAAAAATTACAATTATGCCATTAAGTATAAAAGTGAATTTAAGAAAATAACCTATTTTTATTCTAATTTCTTCATCTTCTTCAGCAAGCACAAGGAGAAAGATAGGGTTTCATTCTAAAGCTTTGATCTTTGATTTGAGTAAGCTATAGTTACCCGTTTTCAATAATTTTTATGTTTTTAAGTTCGTATTATCTTAATCTAACTAACCTATGGACCAATTTGTGAATCTGTCAAATTTTATGAAACTTGTCATTATTGAAAATGCTTGTTCTTGGAAGCTGTTGATGGATTTTTATGTTTGATGTTTGGGTTGAATCTTTTTCTAAAGTGATTTTGGATGGAATTAGGGTTTAAGGACTAAAATGTTAACATGGTGAAACTGTGTGTATTTGGTGTGAAATAATTGAATTGTAGGGAGTTGTAGAGCACAATGGTTATTCGGTTGGTATTGGTTGTGTAGAAGAAAGATTATTTTTCATGTATTGACCTTAAGGACTAAATTGAATAGAAATGCAAAAGTTAAGGGTAATTTTGTAATTTTCTCAAAAAGGATTTATATTTGTAAATTGATCAAATTACATGATTTAATAGGAGAACTGACTATCTGTTGTGTTAGATCAAGATCAAGCCACCGTTCGTGGGAAAGGGAAAATCGTAGAATAGTCATTGAAGTTCCACCTGAACTACAATTTCGTTCGGTAAGTTTGTTTGTTAGATTTCCTATTTGAACTGCTAAATATTATCTAATGAGGAAGTACTTGGGACACTTGATGTATAAATGGAAGACTCGTGTCTCGGATTGAGTATGAGAATTTACAGGAATGGAAGACTCGTGACTCGAAACGATCATGAGGATATATTAAAAGAAGACTCATGTCTTGGAATGAGCGTAAGATTATGTTTAAAAAGGAAGACTTATGACTCGGTAGAGCATAAGATTATTTTAAAGGAAGACTTGTGAATTTTTGAAGCATAAGATCGTCTAAAGAAGAAGTTCTACAACTCTAATGCTAATTGTTGTTACAATGCTTAGTGTTGTGCTATGATTCACTATTTGCGAACTTACTAAGCTAGAAAGCTTACCTGTGTATTGTTGTTGTTTTGTAGATTTCATTTTGGCTGGTTGAAGATCGGATTACCTTGTAGACATTACACTATCCGGAAGCTAGGTCGGTAGTCCTTACACCACTTGGTTATATTACATGTACTAGGATGATGTTATCTTTTGTTTTACTCGTTCGGAATTGTGATGAACTTAATATGTTATAATGAAATATTGAAGGTTGTAGCGTATGATTGTTCAAGTGAGAATTACAGTTAGAAGTATAATGTAATGACTTGGAAACTATGAATTAGGCATTGGTTTAATGCATTTTGAGTCTATGAATGTTATGTGTTGATAAACTTGTGTTTTGAAATGTTTCATGAGATTCTACAAACTTGTTTTAGTAGAACTCATGCACGTATTAGTACAAGTACAGGGTAAGAGAGAGGTTATTTACTCACTTGGGTTGTATCAATAGTTGCATAGTAAGTATCGATAATTCTGTTTATGATTGTATCAATAGTTAAGATGCTTGTATCGGTAGAAGTTGCAAGGTAGGACTTCCTAGCTCTCTGGAGTTTTTAGTATTGGTAGAAGTTACATTTGTATCGGTAGAACTATCATAAGTATCGGTAGAAGCCTGCACTATTTCTAAATTTCTTACTAACTTGACTACTACCAATACCTGTCCAACAGGAATCGGTAGAAGTCTCCAAAATTCATGAAAATGACAATTTTGCCCTTTGTAAATTATGTTGATTTTCAATTGATGATTCGTGTTGAGTGTATTACGATATTCTATTAAAATACGGTTAAGCAAAACAGTAATATAAGATAAACTACAGTAGGTGAATGAAAGGGCACTGGGACCCTAACCGACGACGGTGTCGAGTTTTGGGTGTTACATAAACACAGATAAAAGTAAGTATATGGAAGTATGCTGGTAAATATTTATAGACGTCATCAACCAATATGATTGGTGATGGGAATTGGCAGTGATCTATGCAGGAAGGAAAGGAAAATTTTGAGAAAGAGATAAACGTCAAAGAGTAGCTTGGCATAACAGCTGCTGGACAAACAACGATAAAATAGATCGACCATAGTCCACCCTAATACTCTTGTCAAACAATTCTGACAAGAGCTAACCCTTACTTTTATGTTTTAGTCGCTAACATACTAACATAATTACTTCTCATCAATTTTAGGGTATTTCTTTCAAATCGGGAAGGTTTGTCTCGACACAGGTAGGTTACGTCGCAACAAGGCAATCAGACTACTCCAAAAGACATTCAGGCAGGCTATGACGCGACATGCTCTTTGTTATGTTGCAATCAAGCGGTCAGAATGCCTGAGAAACTAGAGCTACTAAGTTCGTCATGACATGGATATGCCTACGTTACAACATAGGGGGTACGCTGCTGGAACATCAAGTCTGAAGGGTTTGTTGCGACACAGGGGAAGCTACGTCGCGACAAACTAGCACTGAAAGGTATGTTGGGACAAACTTTGGGCTACATCGTGACATCGTCTGCAATTTTTGCAGGGTTGACCCAACCCAATAGCGCAACTTGGTCCCTTAAAACCCTACTTACCCGATTTTAAAAACTTAAAACCCCTAATTTCTAACACCACTATATATACTAACCTAAACTAAACATTTTCCCTCACTTAAACACTCCCCAAACAAATCACAAAACCTCCAAAACTCACACCCTCCCTTCCTCAGTCAAAAACCTAAAATCCTACTCTCTTAAAAGGTAATAATTCATCTAAAAGTGCAAGATGATTCCATCAACAAAGGCTACTCATCAAAATCAAAGGTATCTTCTTCGTGTGTTTCATTAATTATTTTTCATCCTTTCTTTGTGATTAGATTACAATGCCGCTAAGAAAGAGAGCAATAATCCAAGAAAGTGACAATCACTCGGACTTTGAACGATTCACAAATGCCCAAATAGAAAAATACTTCTTGGCTTCACAAGGTTTCACGATTATTCAAGAACGTGACTTTAAGCCATCAATGGTTCTTTGCAAAGAGGTATGGCCTTTGGTTCGATTTCATAAGTAGGAGTAATTCTATGTTGCCCCAACAGGTAACGTCATAGTCTCGATAGTTCATGAATTCTACGCATCCCTTAAGGATGACATAGTTAAGTAAAAACCCTTAAGCATAGTAATAGTTCGATATTGTGAGGTTCACATGAACCCCAAGGATATATGCCAATACTACAATGTTCCTTACTATGAAAACGATTATGTGCATAGGGTAAATTTAAACACCTTTGAAAATATTAATGTGGGGGAAATAGTTAAGTTCTTAACAGAGGGGCGTGGTGTGTGGAATGTTAGACTCGACACTGGTATACCATCTGATTTTAACCAAGCTATTATGTTTCTAGTAGCTAAGATGTGGACGCAATTTCTAGCTACACGACTTATACCTTCTTTAAATGTCTCTAACGTTAATTCTTTGCGAGCTTTGCTATTATATGGTATTTTGTAGTGCAAGCAGGTTTGTGTAGGCTCTTGGATATACAAGGAGGTGAAGCAATGCACCTAAAGACAAAAGAGTGGTCACTTTTTCCCACACTTGGTCACCGCTTTACGCAAGAAGGCGGGAGTACCAATGAAAGATGACAAATAGTTTCTTAAATCGACTCGAAGCATCATTAGAGACTCCCTATACAAGTAATATGTCGAGCTCCAAAGAAAGCAAATCAAGGAGTGGAATTAGAGATGAAAAGAGAAGATGGATGTGTCGGACTTGTTGAAAAGAAGGGAGAAGACCACAAAGAGCCAAGGAAGCATCGAGTCCAAGCTCAATGGAATGATAGCTTGGATGAAAAAAATGACCCCGATGCTGATAGAGTTTGCGAGGATACATGGGCTACCAACCTCGAACTACCATCCAAACATGTTTGGGGAGGAAGGAGAAGAGGAAGAACCTGACTTGGGTGGAGCAAATGAGGAACAAGACGAGCCCAACACTGATGATGAGTATGAGGCAATGTTTCAACCTCAATACTCAACTCCCAAAGGACCAGTGATTCAGAGCCTCGCAAGACAACACGGTGGAAGCACCATGCAAAAATACACCGGCAAGGGCAAGGCTCCCATGGATCCTTAACCCTACGAAGAGGAAGATGATGATTAAACTTTTAATTTTTAAAAAACTTTGTTTAAAGGCTTGTAATTGTTGGGATAATTTTCTTTTTATTTTTAGGACTAATATAATTTGTAGGAGTAAGATTCGGAGTTATTTTTGCATATATGCTTTAACCCTTTTATAGGAACCCCACATATTGGGAGATACAACAATTTTTAACGATCAAGCCAAAAGGAGGAATGAAAACCACCATGAGAAGAGAAGGGCCTTCACGATCAATCAGATAACTTATTTCCTTAATACTTATGAGGGTACACATTGAGGACAATGTGTTATCTAAAGTGTGGGGGTAACATAGGAATTTTTGCATTTAATTTTTTTCTATTTTGACTTTTCGATGTCTGCTTGAGCTTGTAAAAATACAAGTCATTGGTTAGGAGCATGAATAATAGGTTGATTGTGTTTTCTTGATAAATTTGGCATGATAATGAGGAATTTATTTTGATCATGATTTTTAAAGTTCTATAGGTTACACTATATATAAATAGAGAAAGTTTTATTGATACCACATGATATGCATAATACGAGGAAACGAGCATGCTAGTATATATGATAAATGATAATCTTGAGATTAGGTAAGTAAATTGACATTTGTGCATACTGAGTTGTTTAGGAATGACCTAAGGCATTGTTTGACACAACTAGAGCTAAAAAGCCAAACCCTATTCTGAATTATCAATTAGTACCCATTTTTAGCCTTATGACACCTTTTTAATGAGCCCCATTACAAGCCTTCTATGCTTCAAATAATGATTTGTCTATATCCTTTTCTTTGGTCCTATGTTACATGAAATGGGCGTATGGCCATATGTATTGAAGATAGGTAGACTAGATCTGTGTTAGTGCACAGCTGGAATTTAACTAACTTTGACAGATGCAATTAGATCTGGATATGAGAAAAGATGAGATCTATCATTCTTGAAGCCATTCAGAGTTGTGGCAACAAGTTGGTCCAGAAATGAGGCAAACTGTCGCCGCAAATTATAATTTCGTCAACATTCTGCAACAGTCCAAAAAATAAATCAGATCTGCATAGTTGTCAATAACAAACTTTTACAGCTGTATAAAGTTGTTTAATCTGAGAATGGAGGAAATCTGTAATTTCTTGAGCCTATAAATAGAGGATAAAATATGGAGAGAGATATCAAGAGTTGAAGAATTAAATTTGCCAATTACTTTGTGTTTTTGGAATTTATTGCTGGAGACTGGTGAGCTGATTGAGCTGACGAGTAGTAACTCCTGACGAGGACTGCTTGATGGTAAGCAAGAGAAGCAATTAGGGGGTAATTTGAGTAGCCTAGAGATAGTATATTCCGATGTATTCGTTAACTCCTTTCTTATGGATGATGAACTATTATTAATATTTGAATGAATACGAGAGTATCTTTCAGTATTTGATCACTTTGATTCTTATAATGCTTTTTATCTGTTTATTTCTGGATCTAACTACATCAAACATGAGAGTGGCTTTGCAGTCTACCGACATCGAGAGATGCAGTGACAAGTTAGGTTAACAAGTAAGTTAGGCGAGAGCTGCTTGGGATTAGAAGAGATTCTGATCACTTGTTCTTGCGTACACAACGTTGTTCACACTGAGAGGTAGAGTAATTGTGGGTACTTGAGTCGTGACTAAACAGGGAATTGTTATTGGTAAGAATTCATTGGAGCTTCATTGTTACGACAGTTTATTTATTCAAAACCTTGTCGACGCATCCTGCGTTGCGACTTAGCAAAATCAGTGATCCACTCCAGTTCTTCGCACTTGATCACATTTATATTTTCTGCATTTAAATATTCAACACTTATCACTCAGCACATTTTGATTTACTTTCCATTACTATGACAAGTAACATTTTGCATTTAACTCTGATTGCATTGAAAGTATTAACAATTTCAATGTGCAAATCTGACTTAATTGCACTGACATCTTCACTCACATCTCATCTAAATTCCAATATTAGTTACTTTGACATCTGAACATCAAGAACCCATTCCCTTTGGGATCAAAATCCAATAGAATTGTTTATCAACTATACTTGCATCGACGTGTGTTCGCTTGCACATTGCTGTGATGTTTTAGATGCGATCATGTTTTAGCACCATTGTCGAGAAATGGCGTTTGTTTGATGTTTATTACATTTATTCTTTATTATCTAAATTTTATTCGTCACTAACTTATTTTCTTTTTGTTGTTTACTTTTATATTTTTTAAGTGAAATATATGGCTAAGAACGAGGTATATAGAACCTTAAGATTTTGGACTGACATGAGTAATATTGTAGAAATGGAGCTTGATGCCATAATAGCCCGGGTATCTTCTTTGACTAATATGCAGAATGCTACAGCAGTTGTAGAATGGAAATAAGCAGCGACAATTTTTAAGTACTGTGGGGACAACCATGAGTTTGAAGAATGCCCATCAAATTCAGCAAATGTGTACCACATGGGGAATTTCTATCGAAATGAAAATCCATATTCCAACACTTACACGCCAGGGTGGGAGCAACATCGAAATTTTTGTTGGAACAATCAAGACCCTGGAAGTATAGACAATGATGTTAGATTCGAGTGGACATTACCCAATTATGATCAACCTTTGTCAAAGCAAAATATCCAGCAAGACGAAGCATCAGAGTTTTCATCAATTGAAAATTTGTTGAGAGAATATATTGCCAAGACTGATGTTGTGCTTCAGAATCAAGTTGAATCCATCCGAGCACTAGAATATTAATTTGGCCAGATTGTGGGCGCAATAAATTTGCGACCACAAGAAACTTTGTCGGTTGATATTGAGAATTCGATATCACAAGGGCAAGAGCATGATGAGGAAATCATTTCTAGAAGTGAAACTCAACTAAATGAAGTTGTTAGAGATGCTACAGAAAAAGAAGATAATTCAAATCTCAACAATGGAAAGATGTCAGCGCAATCTAAAAAGCAAACTGCAGCAGAAGAGGTTAAACAAAATATTGCGACGACAGAATCAGATCACTTTATCGCCACAAATGTTAAAGCAAAACAGCCTTAGAAACTTGAAGACACATTGTCAAAGAAGAGAAGATTAGGAGATGTCGAAGCAATCGCACTTACTAAAGGGTGCACTATCATGACAATTAAATTGCTCCAAAAATTTAAGGATCCCAAGAGCTTCTCAATACCCTATTCCATTGGTGATCGGTATATTGGAAAGGCATTATGTGATTTCAATGAAAGCATAATTTTGATGCCTATATTCGTACTTAAGAAGTTACAGAATTGGAAAAAACGCAAGAAAGAGTGGAAATTTTTTAGGACCGTGTGAAGAATAAAATAGTACGAAGCACTTGAAGAAGAAGAAACACATATTGTGTCTGCACCAATTGAGGAATAAGTAAACACTATTGTCGATGCATTAGGATTCCATTGTCAACGTAATTTTATATAGCTGTACTGCACCTACTAACTTAATGCTGAAAACGGACGAAGTTCATATGGAGGAAGAAAAAGATGAAAAAATAGATGTCGAGGCAAATTTAGCTGAGAAATTTATCTCTGCACTTCAAGTTGTAGGTGCAATAACTGAAGGCTTGGCGCAAGATGGAGCGAGTTAGGCGAAAGCTGTTGATGAAAAAAACCTTTGGGCAATAGTGGTCTATACTGGATCAACGAATGAAGTAATTAATGATGTCAAAGCAGAGATAGAAACTGAGGAGTAGTCCACAGATCATACGAAGCTAAAACAAAAGTAAAAGAAGAAAGAAGAGAATGACCTGATGTCATGACAAATTCAACTGAGGAATTTGTCACCGCATCTGAACTTGTGGATGCATCATTTGATGATTTGGCGCCACCTGAAGTGAGTCAGGCGAAGGCTGTGATGCCTGCTGTTAAGGAGCAATCCGCAGGTCCTGCCAAGCCAAAGGAACGAAGGATAAAGTGCACCAAACACAAGAAGCAATGCAAGGAGGAACGAAAGTGCAAGAAGAAGAAGACCAATGCTGCCACATCTTTGGCTGCAGCACACTGAGTTAGTTTTTATTTTTTTTAGCACTTAGTTTAGTTTTCATGCATATCATGTAGTTATAGTATAATTATCCCTGCATTAATAATATCATTGAATTTTTATTGTCGCTGCATCTACATTGTCATTGCATTTCCATATATATATTTATTAATGTCAGTGCAATGGGGACATGCACACTTTAAGTTTGGGGGGAATTTGTATGAAATGGAAATGCAATTGCACCCACATTCATTTTTGAGAATTTACTAGTTTCTTTAGTTCAATGAAAGTATGCAAAGTTACAAGAAAAAATTGTGACCACAATTTTTTTTATTTTATGCTTAAATCTTGAATTGTTTGGAATGCTGATGCGTGAATTGGTTGAATGTGAATGAATATTGAGTCCTTCTATTTTTGGATGAATGATGGGATTACATTAGTAATGAATGGGTAGTATCAATCTTTGAATCTTGAATTAACTTTCCAATTGCAGCGACATATATTAATAAAAAGACACTCCAAAGTGAGTGCATTGTGACTTATCAAGGGAGAACACTCCGCTGCATGTGTTAGAAAAATCATCTAGCCAAAGGCTGTCACTGCAAGAGTGCGTCGGCGCAATTACATACTTCCTGGGGGTTTGTTGCACCCTATCGTTACTGCCTAGGAACAAAGGTAGAGTAATGCAATGACATCTCTCAATCACTTGAAAAAGGAAAATGAGAAAAAGAAAGAAGAAGAAAAGAAGAAAAATGTTTGCTATAAATGTTGTATTGGTTCAGGGAAGATTAAGATTCAATGCATAATACTAACATTAATAAATTGCAGTTTTAATAATTCATGCCAATAAATTGTTGGCGCATTATTCTATCATATGAATACAATTTGTGTATTAGGATTTCAGGAAATTCAAGTTGCGAAGAATAATGATTGCGATGACATGTTTGCTTGTGACTTTGCTCATTTTTGTTTACTTAAGGACAAGTAAAAAATCAAGTTTGGGGGTATGATAGCATTAGAAATTACACTGGTTTTCTCCCTAAATTTGTGTATTAATTGTCTCTTTTATGGCATATTTAGCATGCATAATAGACATTTCATACTTAGTTTTTATATTTTCTAACTCATTGCTGTTTGGTTTAAATTCTTATTATTTTATCTCTTTTTGTGTACTAATGTCGCGACATATAGCATATATATATTGCGTCTAAAAATTGTCAGCACAAGGACGCATCTTAGTAGATCAAGGCTAAAAAGAATTCAGAATGCAGCCACAAGTATAGCTTGGAAACGCGGCCAGAGATGTTGACTCATAGAAATCTTTTCTTTGTTTGAGTGAATTCAAGCCACAAGCACATCTGGAAGCACTAGCGCAAGAATTTCACACGTTGTCACCGCAATTAAAGATTTCAGATCGCAACCAGAGATGCGGTGACAATCTGCAGTTTTATAAAGATCACACCAGATCTACGTGAGTGCACAGCTGGAATTTAACTAACTTTAACAGTTGTAATTAGATCTGGATATGAGAAAAGATGAGATCTATCATTCTTGAAGCCATTCAAAGTTACGGCCATAAGTTGGTCCAGAAATGCGGCAAATTGTCGCCTCAAATTATAATTTGCGTCGACATTCTACAACAGTCCAGAAAACAAATCAGATCTGCATAGTTGTCAATAACAAACTTTTACAGCTGTATAAAGTTGTTGGATCTGAGAATGGAGGAAATCTACAATTTCTTGAGCCTATAAATAGAAGAGAAAATATGGAGAGAGATATCAAGAGTTGAAGAATTAAATTTGCAAATTACTTTGTGTTTTTGGAATTTATTGCTGAAAACCAGTGAGCTGGCTAAGCCGACGAGCAGCAACTCCTGACGAGGAGTACTTGATGCTGAGCAAGAGAAGCAGTTAGGGAGTAATCCGAGTAGCCTAGAGATAGTATATTCCGATGTATTCGTTAACTCCTTTCTTATGGATGATGAACTATTATTAATATTTGAATGAATACGAGAGTATCTTTCAATATTTGATCACTTTGATTCTTATTTAATGCTTTTTATTTGTTTTTTCTTGGATCTAACTGCATCAAACACGAGAGTGGCTTTGCAGTCTACCGACATTGAGAGATGCGATGACAAGTTAGGTTAACAAGTAAGTTAGGCGAGAGCTGCTTGGGATTAAAAGAGATTCTGATCACTTATTCTTGGGTACATAACGTTGTTCATACCGAGAGGTGGAGTAATTGTGGGTACTTGAGTCATGACTAGACAGGGAATTGTTATTGGTAAGAATTCATTGGAGCTTCATTGCTGCGACAGTTTATCTATTCAAAATCTTGTCGACGCATCTTGCATTGCGACTTAGCAAAATCAGTGATCCACTCTATATCTTCGCACTTGATCACATTTATATTTTTTTCATTTAAATATTCAACACTTATCACTCAACACATTTTGATTTACTTTCCGTTGCTCTGACAATATTAACAATTTTGATTGCATTGACAGTATTAACAATTTCAATGTGCAGATCTGACTTAATTGCGCTGACATCTTTACTCACATTTCATCTAAATTCCAGTATTAGTTGCTTCGACATCAAAACATCAAGAACCCATTCCCTGTGGGATCGATATCCGATAGAATTATTTATCAACTATACTTGCCTCGACGTGTGTTCGCTTGCACATTGCTATGACGTTTTAGACGCGATCAATCTCTTTTTACTTTCTTTGAAGTTTATTATGAGTTTCTTTGTTTCTTGTGGTTATACTGTCTTTGGGATGTTTTTATTTGCGATTATGAACTAATTTTCTAAATGCATAGGGGAGATGAACCCTATGATGAATTTTGTCTTTTGATTTCTGTTTTACGCAATAAATACTTAGATCTTGTTCTCAATTATGTGTGCTTAATCCTTGGTTTAATATTTCTAGGTTATTAATTCATGTTTGATATGCTTAAATAGAGGAGGAAAATCCTTGTTTAAGTTTAGATATAGCATAATTGAGTGAAGTTGCATGCAGTCCTAGAAATAGGACGACATAAATCTACCAGATTAAAGTCAAATCTAATAGGGAGATCAAAAGATCAAGTTAATGCGATAATAAGGATTTTAATTAGAAAGAAATTTCAATTAATCAACCTAGAATTATTTGCTTTTATGCTTGAATAAAGGTATTAACATAATTTAGGGATTTCTACGTATTAAGATACTAAGTAAATAAATTGTTTAATTCAGATTGATAATGACAGATGAAGTCTAGGTGGACTCTTTCATTGGTATTGTTTCGCTTATTGGTTGTTAATCATTTGATTTCCTCATTTTTTCTTTGTCGTGTTCTTTAGTTAATTTTAGTTTTTAATCCATCACTCTAATTATTCAGTTAAATAATAGAAAGACGGTAATTACTAGTACTTTTAGTCCTGGTGGAAATGATATCTTTGCTCACCGTAACTATACTATTAATTGATAGGTACACTTGTCTTAGTCAAATTTTTAGTTGGTTTACGACTGCATCATTTTTTATATTTATATTTGTAATTTTTAATAATTTTTTAATTATTTCTTGACATGACATATAAAATAATGATTTTAAGTTAGCTTGATGTGCTCATAGACTACCATACCAGTTACCATGCCAACAGTGTTAAAAATTTATCTTTTAGTCATCATTTCCGTTAAAACCTATTTGACTCTTTTTCGAAAAGTTAAGGGTCAAATTTAACTAATAATAATAATAATAATAATTGAATTGATAAAAATGTAAACATTGAGAGCTAAACTTATCGTTATGCCTTTTGAAATTTGAGCCTTTAAATTCAAATATTATATGTGGATATCTTTATATTAATTATGGATTTAAGTTTCACCATATGAGATCATATCAAGATGTATTTTACTTTTCAAATTTGTTATGTTTTTTATTGAGTTGATTTTAGTTATAATTGCTCAAACATGTAATATTTATGATTGTACATGTCATTGTACTTGTAAAGTCCTTTAAAAACCCCTTTTGAGCATGATCAATTCAACAATGTAAACTAATAGGTCTTGATTGAAATGACCAGGTTGAAGCTTTGAAAATCTTAATGTCTTAGGTTCAATTTTTATATTGATTGCTGACCTAAGAAAATTTTTATTGATTGTTCATCTAGAGACGTGGTTTTCTCTATTCTCTTGGCTTAGTCTAAAGATTTCATCAATGGAAAGCTCTCATTTTTTGTCTTTCTTTTTCTTTCAATCTTACTTCTTTTATCTTTTCCTTCCTCCTTTTTATCCACACTCTCTCACCATTTCCCAAGCTTCAAAATTAGAAAGTTGGTTGAATCGGTCAAGTTATCGATTTGTCAATTTAATCGGTCTGTCTAGTCCATTAAATAAATCATTAAAAATTAATAAAAAATAAATTTGGTTCAATTGATCTATACTGAATCCCAAACCAACATATTCATAGTACCTCTTTGAACATATATTCGGTCTGATTCTTGATTAGATTCTTGATCTAGTCAGTCCGACTGGACTGATCCAACCCTATTCAAATAAGCTGGCCATTTCCCCAATTTGAGTAAACATTTAATTTCCTTAACCATATTTAAGTCACACCTCCTTAAGGCTAAATAGTGTGTTTTTTTTGGTCGCTCATAGTTTTTTTCTATTTTATTCATCAACTTATTGCGTTGCTTATCTATCAATGAATTTGAGGTCAAATCCAAGATCCAATTGAGGTTGATTTAAATCAACTCCATCATAGCTTTGAGCAACCTTCGAATGTGTTTGGCGTTCGTTCTTGGTTCTACTTGGGTTGTGCCCCCCTAGAGGTTACAACGTAAGTCTTTGCCAATGGATTTGAATGTACAGTACGTTTACCTGCGGTTAGTGTAAAAATATCGGTGACAGTGAGATTAAATATTGTAATGATATTATAGCGTGAGATAAAAAATAAACTAAACACACCGTTCCGCTCCACACCCCACCATCCATCCAAACTTACCTTAAAAGCTTGGAGTTTAGCCAAGCTCCCTCATCTTTTAAAGTCTCTTGTTATATAGAGTTATTTTTTTAGTTCTAAGCTTGTCATGGTGGCATGAATGCCTCATTTTTTATATCTTAAATCATCTCTTGAATTGTGCTCGTTTTTGCACTTTGGTGTCTATTTTTTTTTCTCACTTTGATATATAAGTTATCATTTTCATCTTTTACCCAAAAATAAAAAAGTTAGTAGGAATGTGACAAGTGACAATTCTTATTTGGCATTGACAAATTTTTGGGTAAAATGAAACAAAAATGATAGTTGAGTTATATAAATGGGACAAAAAGTTAAAATACCAAAATGAAAAAAAAAAGTATAATTTATAGGCCAAATCAATATAAAAAAGTAAAATAATAAAGTAAAAAAGTAAAATTTAGTGATTTAAATAAAAAAATTCAAACAGTTCATTAATCATTATGTAACTTTTTGAAATTAAATGACAAATACATAAATTTATTAATAGTTTAATTACATTAGGTGTAATTTACTCTAAAATATACATGTTACAATTTGATTGACATGTGATTGAATCTCGTGTATTGACTTGATGATTAGAGTGTTCAATGCTTTAGGTATGTCTTGAATTCGAGTCGTGTTAATTACATAACTGTTAGGGCTTTTTCCGAATTAAATATATCTTATCAATATATAATAACTCAAAAACAACAATAATATATCATAATTGAATTCAGCTCTTTTTTTTTTTCTTTATTTCCTATTTGCTTTCAAATATTATGATTGAGAAACCCTATAGTTTTATTTATGTATTCGTTGAATGGCCTCTCGCCAGATATAGCCAAGAACCATCAAGTCCGGAAGAAGTACACCATTCAGTTAGGAGAGAACGAGCTAGTCATCAAGGTTTCCTTGGGTTTTCGTTATTTTGCTGATTGAATTGATTGATTTATTAAACGAGGATGCAAATATGTACAAGTTGATAGGTCCAGTGCTTGTGAAACAAGATTTAGCGGAGGCTAACGTCAACATTCGTAAGAGAATTTAGTACATCTCTGCTGAATTGTACGCTTCCTTTCACATTTTATCTTTATCTTTCCTTTTGTTGCTAAAATATATTACGGATGGTTTCTCTTGTATCTGTTTCTATCGGTCTTGTATAAGAATCATTGATAGCATTATTTTGCCAGGACATTTTGAGGCAAAATTAAGCACCATGATTCAGATACAAAGTCAGGGTTAGGGTGGTGTTCGGATTATGAGTTTTTACTGTAAAGAAATGGATTTTCGAATGTGGTTTCCAAACCCGAATTTTGTGACCCAACTAGAATTCCAAATTAAGCTAAGTTGGTTTCATTTTAAGTAATATCTCATTCCATGCGGATATATTCCCATAATAACGATATCTGTTTGGGCTTCAGTATTAAAAGTCGATTTCTTATTTATTTGAAAGTAGAGGGTATGCTTCACCCTGATCCTTCTAGAGTTGTAATCAGATGTATGGTCAACATCATAGCAATATTTTGCAAGCGTACACTACCGATGCAAGTATAGTAGGTAGATATGAATCTGTCGGATATCGATCTCACAAGTATGATTGTCATTTGTCTATCAATGTCAATGCAATCAACAGATAAAAACGAGATAAATTGTGAGAATAGTTGTCGGAGCAATACTTTGAAAATAAAGATGAAATAAGATAATGATAAAAAGAGTTCCCCAACATGTGAATATTCAACAGAATACTAAGTGCTCACAAGGTATAAAAGGATAAGTGATTGTCAATGCAATAAATTGCAATGAATATCTTACCAAGCTTAACTTCTATATTTGATCTAAGACTTAAACATGCACATTAACCACACCTTCCGATGATGGCAACGGAACACAAAATTAAGAACAAGTGGATTAAATCCCTCTAATCCTCAAGCAACTTCCGTTGGCATGTTTGTTAGCTTGAACTGTCACTGCACTTTCTAGTGGCAGTGACCACAATAACATTTTTATGCTAAAAACATTCAAACCCAAAGATTAAACAGTAGAAACAACGTTGAATAAAATAACATTTAACTCAGAATTCATGTGTAATTCCATACAAACATGAAATAGAAAGTAATCATCAGAGTTTAGAAAAGAAATATAAAAGAAACAAGTAAAGAATACTATTCCTAGATAATCTTGACTTGATCTCTCAATTCTCTCTTGTGTCGCACTCAGGGCTCCTCGCCAAGAGTTGATCTGCATTCCTTTCACATCGGTTCACCCGTAGGAGACTTAAGCCGCCATAGCCAAAAGCTTCAAAGGATAAGTTGAAGAAGAAAATGCATGAAAAAGACTTTTTTTTTTCTCTTTCCTTGTGAATATTTAAATTCTTCTAAATTGTACATGTATCCTTTCATAAGAATTATGTTGCCTCTGTTCGTACCAGTGAGTTATACCAAACTGGACAGCTCACACATTTCTGTTCTTATCCGCATTGGAAGCTTCTTTGACAGCCGTCGGGTGCGGCGACAGTCTTGGGCGCAATCTGAAAATACCAATGCAACGATATCAGTGCCAAAACATGACAAAATTAAGGATAAATATAAGGTCCATTGAGTTCTCAAATATAATTTACTGAACTAAAAATACTAAAATATGCACTAAAGATAACTAAATGGAGACAAGTTAACCAATAAATAAAAAGAAAACATATGTTTTTTCTAGTACTATCAATGTACTTCCTCTGTTACTTTTTTCTTTTAATATGCTTAAGCAGTAACCTTGTATCTGCATTTTTTTAAATTTTGCAATGTGCATCATGTGATATTGTAATTATAGTTGCATGTGTATGAACTTTAAGACTTTTTTTCTGTCAACAGGAAACGACTTGATGGATCTCTTCAAGATTTGAGAGAGAAACAACACAGCAAGAGAGAAGCGGTTGGTTTTCTTTCTTTTAAAGTGCTTTACTTGTGCTGTTTTGATGCCTGTATAAATTGTCTCTATATGACTCTAAACAACACTGGCACAACATGCCTATATAAATTGTCTCTATATCTCCTGCTTGCTACTAAATCCTTGTTATAAGGGTTTTTGGGACTTGATGAGTACCTGAAATAGGTGATTTCATTTGGGTGCTAACTTGCTAATACTCTGAATGTCTACTTTTCGGGTCCTAGCTTGCACCATTTACTTACTTGGCCTTGCCTGATTCATCAAGGTCCAATTTCATTTAATTTGTTCTTATTTTAAACTTCTCTGTTGTTTACAAATTTGTTGGTTTGCCATTTGCATTTCAGGGAATTTTATGTTAACATCTCGGATTTTTTTTTTTTTTTTTTGCTCTCTAAAATACCATGGCCATTTTACAAACTGCTTTTTACATGGATGCTTCTTGCTGTTTGTTTTTTTATGAAAGTTGCCTATTGGTAAGCTAGAAGGCTTAATTTAGCCACTAACGTTTGTATGTTTTGTCAAAATGATATTAATTATATTTTTGAACATTTACCATCAACCTTTGTTTTTTTTTTCAATTTGATTTTTTAACAAATTTAATGAAAATACTATTAAAAAAGTTAACATGGATGATATGAAATTTCATATATGATATATTTTTAATGAGAAGTAATTTATTACTTAGATCACTCAATAAAATAATTACATGTAGAAAATAATAAAATAAATAAATAATGCATTAAATATAAAAAATAATTTTTAATTTAAAGAAAATAAATGTAATTATTTAAAAAAATTAACTCAATAGAAAAACTTTTCAATAAACAAACCAATGAAAGATTGAAATATTTTCAAAGAAAAGAAATATTGCAACCTTGAATTTATTCATTAAATTTATTAAAAAAATAAATTGAAAAAAATAAAATTAATGGTAAAAAAGTCTCAAAATTATAATTAAGACTATTTTAACAAAATATATAAACGTTAATAATCAAATTTATCATTAGATGAAACTAAAATACAACAATCATATTGAGTTCCTATTAAATCCACAAGATATGAAATCAAATTGTGTTTTAGAGTTTTCAAATTTCAACAAATAAGTTATTCGGCTGACAGTTTCCCTCAATTAACCATTACCATCGTCAGCTGATGATGACAAGACTATTATTTATCCTATTGGTGATATATGGGGACTTCCATAAATAATTTAAAATGATAAAGAAAATTAAAAGATTTAAACATATGACTAAGGTGTTGGAAAATAATGTTTACTAGAGAATTTTGAGGCATACTATTTATGGATAAAATTAAAGTTTTTAAATAATAAATTTTATTATTTTAGTTTATTCCATGAGACATTTAAAACGGTATATAATATGCTCAAAATGGTAGAGTAATGAATGAGAAATTGAAGCTCAAAATAAGCTACATGAAAATAATTGTTGAGAAAAAATAGTGCTTAAAACCTCATATCACACATTGTTAAAAGTGTAGTATATGGGAAGGGTTTATAAGCTAAAACCAACATGTTGGTTAGTAAATGATTAAATCAAAGCTTTCCTTCGTGCATAAGGGGGTGTCGATCAAACCAAAACGGGTTAGGGGCTCACCCGCACGACGTGGGCAACACGAAATGTTCGGATCGGTCGAGCTTTACTGGGCCTATCGAATTTTTAGCTCATTTAAATATTTTTCCTCTTCAACAGAATTGTCCTTTGGTGTTCCAAAGGCAGTTACATATCTTTATTTGTTTTAATTTTTTTAACTCACCATTTCTCTAACCTACAAAATATTTGTTTTGTAACTCTCCTCATAATGTTTTATTTTAAATTTCATGTAACTGTTTCATGAAATTTTCACTATAAATAGTCATTTTTTCTTTTCATTTTACACATCAAGTTGAAAAAAAAACACTTTTGCTCTCTTTCAAAGTTCTCTAAAAAAAATTTCAATTCAGTTTTTGGTGATAGAGGAGGTTCGGTTAGCATTTGCTTGTTACAAAAGTTGTGTTGCTTTTGGTAACTGATCGTTGTTGTATCCTAGGAGATAGACGTCCAAAAATTTTTTAGCACCTAGGAGAGGGTGAATCTGTCTTAAGTAGACTGTTTATACAAGCCTCAACGGATTTTATTTACAATCCATTTATAAATACTACGTAAAGTATACTTGTTATTTGTTTTTAAATTAATTATTAAATTTAAATTATATTTAAATTTTTTATATATTGCCTTTTGTCTAACAATCTTAAGATAGATACTCCTACAAATCAAAGTCGGGTACGTACGGATAATTGAAAAACAATTTGGGAGTGCATGTCTAAAATTGGTTTTTTGAAAGACTTGGTATTTAAGCGTGCCTAGTGCATCACCTCTCTTTCAAAGTAACATACCTGGTGCACTGTTCATTATTGTATTTTTTTATTAGTCCGTGTGAATTTTTGTTTCGAGTTTTTAGTTTTATTAAATTCCTGTCGTTTAATAGAATGTTATGTTTCTGTTTCTGATTTTTAGTTTCTAACTAAATTCCTAACATTTAACAAATTCATAAATTTACTAATATTGATTTTGTTTCTGAATTCTAGATGGGAAAAATGTTTGAAACATCCAAGAATTCAACTAGCTCTCAGTCTGGTGCTGCTATTGTCCCTGCTCAAGCTCAAAGCCAAACATTGCCAGTAGCTATGAGCCATAATGAAAAACCTGCGAAATTCACTGGAAAGAATTTCAAAACGTGGCAATAAAAGATGCTGTTTTATTTGACCATGCTAAACCTGACCAAATTTCTAAAGGATGATCCTCCTACTATAAGAGAGGATGAGGTAGATGTTGCTACCGCCTTCAATGCTGTTGAAGCTTGGAAGCAGTCTATTTTTTTATGTCGTAATTACATTCTGAACGGTTTGACTGATGCTCTCTATGAAATGTATAGTGTGAAGAAGACAACTAAAGAATTATGGGAGTCATTGGACAATAAATACAAAACTAAAGATGTTGGAGCTAAGAAATTTCTAGTTGCCAAATTCTTAAATTTTGTAATGATTGATTCTCAAGCTGTTGTGAATCAGGGGCAGGAATTTTAATTGATCATTCACGACATTCTTGCTGAAGGGATGATTATAAGTGAATCCTTTCAGGTAGCAGCCATAATAAAAAAGCTACCTCCTGCTTGGAATGACTTCAAGAACTATCTGAAGCATAAATAAAGGAAATGACAGTAGAAGATTTAATTGTCAGACTTCGGATTGAAGAAGATAATAAAAGTGCATAGAAAACGCTCAACAAAGCAGATAATCTTAATGTAGCTAAGACAAATGTGGCAGAAGTCAAGAAAGATTTCAAGAAAAAGAAACAATCTCAGATTGGGTCTAAACTAGGATGAAAAGGAGGTGTTTCCAAGAAGCCCAAATTTGAAGGGAAATGCTTCAATTGCAATAAGATGGGACACAAGTCATCTAACTGTAAGCTGTCAAAAAGAGTTAGAACCAACGAAGCTAATATTGTGGACGATATTTAGAAAGAAATGTTTGATATAGACTTTTGTGCCTGATATAGGCTTTATGTGGGAAAGGGATATGTAATCTCTGTAAAAGCATTGATGATAAATAAAAATGTCGATTCTTCTATTTATATGTTT
Organism: Gossypioides kirkii; assembly: GCA_005610355.1. Taxonomy (NCBI): domain Eukaryota; kingdom Viridiplantae; phylum Streptophyta; class Magnoliopsida; order Malvales; family Malvaceae; genus Gossypioides; species Gossypioides kirkii. The sequence continues at coordinate 14,057,119 of CP032255.1, forward strand.
GAGTCATTTAATTTATGACATGGCAGGCTCGTACTTGTTAATTGAATATTTTATGAAGATTAATTGGCTTAGACAAAATTCACATTATATATCATAAAATGTGAAACATGTGTTGAGGAAAATTAACGAGGTCTTCATTTCAAACAATTGAAAGAAAAACAGAATCACTTGATCATAACAATACTTGTGACTTAAGATTTGTTCAAAGAGAAGAAAGAATAAATACTTTGTTACCTTCATTAATGAAAGCACAAAACATTGTTGCGTGTATTTGCTTAAGAGCAAAAACAAAACTGTTCTTTATAAGCAAGAAGTTGACAAGTGATTGTGGTGATGAATATGTTGAATCATTTGATGACACCACCATATTTTCCTTAAATCAAATGTAGTAGTCGAACGGATAAATCTGACTTTAAAGGAAATGATGAACTCATTGCTAGGAAGCTCTGAGTTATCACAGAACATGTGGGGGGAAGCTGTTCTATCAGCTAATTACCTCTTAAATAATGTTCCTCATAAGGAAAGATACAAGACAACCACTTGGAATGTGGGGTGGGGTCCTAAAACCACTTGAAAATGTGAGGGGTGTCTTATTAACAGAATGGTAAGTCGAGACATATGCGTCGTCGACATAATACCGTTAGACAACTGATCTCAACTGGGGTTATCTCTATTGATTTTATAAAATCAAAAGACAACATTGTGGATTCGCTAACCAAAGAATTAAACCGAGATCAGGTTGATAAAACATCGAAAGGAATGGGATTGAAGCCCATGAACATTTAAAGGCGCTATGTGAAAGAAAACCCAACCTAGTTGACTGGAGATCCCAAGATTTAGGTTCAAAAGGACAACCTACTTGCATAAACCTGGTAAGGTCTCTGTCGGGTGTTATTACTCTAAGTTTATTTCTATGAAAATAACAGTGATTAAAAATGTGGAAAATGTTAAGAAAATGCTTTTAATGACCTTTGTAAGTTTCGGTGAGCCGAACAACATAAGTCACCTATGTGAGAGTGAAGTGGGGCTGCTTCAAGGAGATTATTGGGGCATGGTTCACTAAAATTCTTGTAGAACCAAGAGATGTTCACGACTAAATGAACATACCCATAAAAAAAAAAACCTTGCTAGAGAGGTATTTGAGTGAGGTATATCATCGTTTACACTGAAGGCAGAACAGTTCAAGGACATCGTGTCTACTGGTTAGCTAGTAAAGTAAATATACTTTCACAAGGGAAGATTCAAGAGTTGATGCCTACCTATCCTATACAAATATCTAACGTAAACTTTATCACCACTCAGTGTTATTGAATTTCGTTGATCTTTTAATTTCATTCATGTGAGGGATTGTTGGAAAATAATGTTTACTAGGAAACTTTGAGGCATATTATTTATGGGTAAAATTGGAGTTTTTAAATAATAATTTTTTTATTATATTATACTCCATGAGACCTTTAAAACGATATATGATATGCTCCAAATGGTTAAGTAATGAATGAGAAATTTAAGCTCAAAGTAAGCTACATGAAAATGATTGTTGAAGAAAATGGTGCTTAAAACCTCATATCCCACAATGTTAAAAGTGTGGTACATGGGAAGGGTTTTAAGCTAAAAACAACATGTTAGTTAGTAAATGATTAAACCAAAGCTCTTTTTTGTGCACAAGGGGTGCTGATCAAACCAAAACAGGTTAAGGTAGCACCCGCATGATGTGGGCGACGCGAAATGTCCGAATCGATCAAACCTTACTAGGCCTACTAAAATTTTTAACTCATTTAAATATTTTTCCTCTTCAAAAGAACTGTCCTCTGGCCAGTTACATAGCTATATTTGTTTTGATTTTTTTTACCTCACCATTTCTGTAACCTATAAAACATTGTTTTGTAACTTTCCTCATAATGTTTTGTTTTATATTTCATGTAACCATTTCATGAAATTTTCACTATAAATAGCCCTCTTTTCTTTTCATTTTACACATCAAGTTGAAAAAAACACTTTTGCTCTCTTTCAAAGTTCTCTAAAAAAAATTCCAATTCAGTGAACTGTCCTTTGGCCTTCCAAAGGCTGTTACATAGCTTTATTTGTTTTGATTTTTTTTACCTCACCATTTCTATAACCTATAAAACATTGTTTTGTAACTTTCCTCGTAATGTTTTGTTTTAAATTTCATGTAAGTGTTTCATGAAATTTTCACTATAAATAGCCCTCTCTTCTTTTCATTTTACACATCAAGTTGAAAAAAACACTTTTGTTCTCTTTCATAGTTCTCTAAAAAAAATTCCAATTCAGCTTTTTGTGATAGAAAAGACTTGGTTAACATTCGACTGTTACAAAAGTTGTACTGCTTTTGATAACTGATCATTGTTGTATCTTGAAAGATGACGTCCAAAAATTCTTTAGCACTTTAGAGAAGACGAATCATCTTAAAAAGACTGTTTATACAGGCCTCAATGAATTTTATTTACAATCCATCTACAAATACTACATAAAATATACTTATTATTTGTTTTAAAATTTATTATTAAATTTAAATTAAATTTATATTTTTTTATATGCTGCCTTCTTTCTAGATTAACCATTGCGTCAAGCAGGTGTTTCAGAGCTGCAATCTCATCGAACATCATCGTATCTAATTGTTTGTATATTAAGTTTAACAGCATTTTACAAGCAGCACATGGGCTGTTTCTCATTGCCATCATCACCGTAATAAGGTCAATGAGATTCCTTGAACACTCTTCTCAAGACATCAAATACAAATGTGCCATGTCTATATCATCTTTCACCCCTAAACAACAATAATGTCTAATGATAATTCCATGCTTTAAAACATAATTTTGGTTTTTTTAAGCAAAAAAAGTAGATGCATTGTTATATATGACAAAATAGACAGAAATGAAGCGAAACACCACCATATCTAACATCCATATCAAAAGCATAGTTTAAAAATGACTTAATATAATATTTGATATCTAAATTTGATATTTTTTTTAATTTGATATTTAAATTAGATATTTTTTTAAGTTGATACTTAAATTTTTTAAGATCCAATTTTGTACTTAAACTTAACACTTTTTTCTAATTTGTTATATAATCTTTTTTAATATTAATTCGTTAAACATAGTTCAATATCTATTTTTAACATAAATTTTCACTAAAACTGACAATATTTTTGTAGTATAACAAAAAAATTTCAACACTGTTATTTTTTTGCATAATTTTTATAATATTTAATAAATTTAGTTACCAAATTTAATATTAAAAAAAACTTAGGTACCAAATTAAGAAAAAATTCGAGTTCAAGTACCAAATTAGGTCCAAAAAAATTTTAGGTGTTAAATTAGAAAAAAATGTCAAGTTCAAGTACCAAATTAGATAAAAAAAAGTTTAAGTATCAAATTAAGAAAAAAGTATCAAATTTAAGTAGCAAATATTATATTAAACCTTTAAAAATAAATGAAGAGTGAGAGTAGCATAACTTACAAGTAAAAATCAACCCCGAGCCTAAGATTTCTACTAGCTGCTTCACCCAAATGCATCAATATAATCAACAGAACCACAGCCAAGCGTTAAAAGGTGCGACTTGATGAATACTTCAAAACGTGGTAGGGACAAGAAGCCAAACTACTAAGCTCTAGCCACTCACTTCCCCTTGAGCACCATCACCTAGGCTATTTATTAATTGAACTACTCTGACTTAAGATCAAGTATGAAGCATAACTGAAGCAGCAGAAACATTAGTACAATTAAAAATAAACAAACACTGTCCGAGGTGCATTCTGCAATACACTGAACATTTGGATTAAATAACTATAAAAGCAAACAAGACAACAGTAAAATAATTGACATCTTGAATCTATGCCATTAGCAACACTTCCACACCTTTGAACACTAACATTAGTTTATTTATAAAAAATAAAATCTTATCAGAAGACCCAGTAACTTCATAAACAAGGGCAATGCTTCCTTAATTATCCATATATTGTGCTCTAATGCTTAGAATATCTATTTCCAGGCAATGCTACTTCCTCGAGAAAACAAAAATTATAGACATCCCACTGCAGATGGCCAAAAAAACTAACCTGGACACACCAACCTTCCTATAAAATTTATATTAAAAAAAACCCAGATATTCTCTTCCTCTCCTTTCACACTCCCAATAGAATCAAGAGTTTTTTTTTTTTTGAACTCCTAAGTTAAAGAAAAACAAGCCAAAATTAGGAAATAAAATAGAACTTGAAACTAGAGATGGCATCCAAAGCAATTACAGGTCTTGGGAGTGAAAGAGCAGAAACCAAAAGGTCTGTTTGGAATGTTGCAATTGATGGCATAGCAACAAGGAGATGGCAAGCAAACACCTTTCGCTCCACCACAGCATGTACAAGCAGCACATATCTGGAAAGTCCCCAACTTTCTTCTGCTTTCATTAAACATCATCATCTTCACCATCTTTTCGTCCACCAATGGAACCAGGTCTAAAGACTCATTTACCTTCAAATCAAGAAACCGACTTTAAATCCATAAAAAAATAGACAAAAAGCTCAAATATTGGATATGAAAAGCAAAGGGATCAATGCAATCCAAACCAAGGTATTTTTTTTTTTACTTACTTGAGTAGATTCATTGTAATTGAAGAAATAAGCTGAAAAAACCAGAAATAGGAGAAAAAGAGAAACCTCGAGAGAAGATTTCATGTTTCTTGAAGTGGGTTTCGGGTTTTGTTGTTGAATGAGCAGCAAGTAAAATGAAAAGAGGGAAAAAGAAGAGAAGAAACTGATGTGTAAGAATGTGAAAGGGGTTTTGTAAAGGACTAGTTGAGCAATTTAAGTTAGACGTGGAAATCATAAATGAAAAAGAATAGCTTTTTTGAACACCTTTTTCCGGTCGTGCTTATTTGAGGGCATCTTAAATGGGATTTTACTATTGAGCTTGAAGGAGAGGGAGGGGGGAGAACCCACTGGTTGAATGTTATACAAATTGAATGATGATGGAATCGGTGTTATATATATTTTTAGTCAATTTCATTTCAATTAATAAAAAATTAATTAAAAGAAAAAGCTTATATGTCAAAAAAAGTCGATAAGAATATATATAAAAAATAATTAAGTTACTATATTAAATTCACACTAAATTAAAAAAATTTTAACGATTATCATAATTGATTATATTAAATTGATGAACTAACTAGATGGTAACATGTGACAATCTATGGTTTAATATAATACTTATCCATAAAAATTATTAAAAAATCATAAAAATAAATATATATATATATATATAAATTAGAAAAAATATAAAACTAAATAAATATTAAATATTTAATACTTCTATCAAATCAAAATTTTATTATTCAATTATTAGCTTATGTTAGAATGAAATATTCTAACCAAGGTTTTCAAAATCGGACTGGTGGTCGAACCAATCAAGCCATCAGTTTGCAAGTTCGACTAATCCGTTCAGTTTAATTAAATAAAACATTAACAAAAAAATAAAAACATATTAAAAAATAGAAAAATTGGTCCAACCGACCTATTCCCAATTCAACCGGTCTAATCGCTTTCTCCGAACTATATCCTTTCCGATTTCGATCTAATTGGTCCAACTGTTTGGTCCGGTCCAATCCAGTTCAAGTTTTTATTATCTTTTAATAATTTTTTATAAGTTTATATCAATTTTAATAATTTTTTTGTAACACCCCATGCTCGAACCGACCATTGAATCTGGGTGTGGAGTGTCACAGGTTAACCCGATTTGAAAACACATCCATTTACTTTCCTTCATAGAAAAGTCTTTATCCATTTTGGGTAGATATCCCTTTTTACAGAGCGATATTTCTTTAGTTTAAAACTACTTTTATTTGTGTTGAGTATGACTTATATTTTAGTCAAATTTGAGAAATAATATTTCAGTTAAACTCCATTTATTTATTTCAATGAAACTTTGATTAGTTTAGATTATTTTATTATTATTTGACCTAGGAATTTAATCTATAAATAGGCTCTTTACAACCTTAGAAAATACACTCATTAGAGATTAGAACTCTTAATACTTTTGGAGAATTTTGTGTTTACGTTTTGAGAGTTTTTTGTTTTTGAGTTTTCAGAGTTTAGTTTTTTATCTCCATATTTTGTACTCTTCGTTTTTTTCCATTATAGTAAAATTATCTTTACCCGTGATTTTTTTTCCTCTATAGAGGGGTTTTTTCACGTTAAATTTGTGTGTTCAATTTCTCATTTTTTTAACTATTTTTACTTATTTGTTGCTTAATCGAATCTATTTCCAATAATTGGTATCAAAGCTAGTTTAATTTTTGCAGATTAACCCGTTCAGAGATGACAACAACAAGGTTTGATATTGAGAAGTTTGATGGTATCACAAGTTTCAATTTATGGTAAGTTTGGATGAAAGTAATTCTAGTTCATATTGGCCTAAAAAAGGTCGTTACCGAAAAAAATCCCAAAATTTAGATCAATTACAGTGGGAAGAGCTTGATGAAAAGGCCCTATCTACAATCCTATTGTGCCTCGCGAATAGGGTATTGCTGGAGGTATTGATGGAGAAGACCTTATCCTCCTTGTGGAAAAGGTTAGAAACTCTTTATGCGACCAAGTCTATGACTAACCGTTTAGTGTTGAAACAATGTCTATTTATGTTTTACATGAACAAGGTGAGCTTCTTAGAGAACAGTTCATTACCCTTTTAAATGATGTAAATAACGTTGAGGTTTAAATTGACGATGAAGATCAGGCTATGCTATTATTGTATTCTTTACCCCCTTTATACAAGTCTTTTAGGGAGACCATGATTTATGGTAGAGACAAACTCTCGTTCGAGGATGTAAATTGTCATTTGTTGAGAAAGGACAAACTCGACAATGAGTTTGGTTCAGATAGCTACGCAGATAGGCAAGCTTCCGTTTTGGTAGCATAAAAAAAATGAGACAAAAGTTGTCGCTATTGTAAGAAGTTAGGTCATGTCAAAGCAAATTGTTATAAACTGTGAAATAAAGTAGCTACTGAGAGTAACGAGGAAGATGTAACTAGTGCTAATTTGGCCGATGAAAGTGGTAATGATTTCTTATTAATGTCAACGAGCGATAGCTCTAAGCTAACGTCTGAGTGGATCCTAGATTCAAGATGTTCTTTCCACATGTGTCCTAATAGAGAATGGTTCTCCACATACAGTTCGGTTGAAGGTGGAGTTGTGCGCATGAGAAACGATTCACCCAGTAAGGTAATCAGTATTCGTACTGTTGAAATTAGGATGCACGATTGAACGATTAGGATACTCTCAAATGTCAAGTATGTATGTGATTTATGAAAGAATTTCATCTCTTTGAGTATTTTAGATTCGAAAGGTTGCAGAATCAACATCGAGTTGAGCGAAATTATGGTGTCTCGTGTGGTTCTTGTTTTGTTAAAAGGTAAAAGGACCGATAGTCTTTATACTCTAGAAGGTTCTACAGTGATTGGTGAAATCGGACGTCCCTTGTCCGTTACTGAGTTGAACTCATCTCGTTTGGAGCAAAGGTAATTGGTCATAGGAGGGAAAAATGTATGACCATTTTGTTGAAGAGAGGTTCTCTATTGGATGCAGGTTTTGAAAAGTTAGGGTACTGTGTTCGTGTAAATTAAACCCGGGTTAGTTTTGATTTGCCAGTGCACAATTCGAAGGCTAAAAGTCTTCCAACTTCTAAGCATAGATTCAACTCAATTAATTCCCTACATAGTTCAAGATAGGCTCGTGGCAAGTTTTGGCAAAGATGGCATTATAAAAATACGTGTCAAGGTGGAGATTTATTGAGTATGACTCATATTTCAGTCAAATTTGGGAAATAATCTTCCAATTAAACCCTGTTTATTTATTTCAATCAAACTTTGATTAGTCTATATTATTTTAGTATTATTTGACCTAAGAATTTAGCCTATAACTAGACTCTTTTACACCATTAGTAAATACACCTATTAGAGCTTAGAACTCCTAACACTTTTGGAGAATTTTGTGTTTATGTTATGGGGGTTCTTTGTTTTTGGGTTTTCAGGGTTTAGTTTTTTTTATCTCTATCTTTTGTACTCTTCATTCTTTTGCCATTATAGTAAAATTACCTTTGCCCGTGATTTTTTATCCTTTACAGAGGGGTTTTTCCATGTTAATTTTTTGTGTTAAATTTCTCAATTTCTTCCACTATTTTTACTCATTCGTTGTTTAATTGGGTCGATCCCCAACAATTTGGAAACACGATTTTAGAATAACACTTCGCCTTAAGTAAAGATTTAAACATTTACATGTTTAACTTTTGGGGCTGCTTTAAATAACATCAATGAATCACAATTTCGTTATGTTGTCAAGGCTTCCATTTAACATTTGACGTGTCCAAAATAACGTTTCAATACATACTAAAAATTCCAAGGTGGCAATATCTAGAAAATAACCTAACACCCTAGAAAAGACATATTAAAACCAAAAATAAGAAGGCTCACAAATGACTGCAGATTTGGCTATATCCCTTCGATCACTACGCTTAACCTAAGAACCTATAAGGAAAAAGAAACTAGGTGAGTTCATAAGAACTAGTCAGAACATGCTACTTGATGAGATTGTCCCATAATGACTCATTTGTGGTGCATGATGCGATAGGTGTTGAGTTGATGGTTATACACTCAAGATTTTCTAGTTAAGTAACTCCCTACGGAGCTTTACTTTAGTTAGAAAGATGGCCAAATGTTACACAATTATTAGTACATGTGAATGCATAAGTGTAACACCCTATACCCGTTCCGATCGTCGAGCTCGAGTATTAGGACGCCATACCACCTTCTCATCATCAACATAGCCAAAACATCTCATCAAACATGCAATTAATCTTAAACATATATAGAGTTTCTCAATCAAGAAGAGTACCCTAGGCAACATTATATTAAACTAAACATACATCAAACGAGCTTATTACACAATTGAAGCATGCATTTGAACCACTTAACAAAATTTCAAAACAAATCACATAGGTATTAATATGGAATCAAAGGTATCAATATTTTTCATCGATGGTATCGATACCGCTCGAAAAATCGATACCAAATTAATATTCTGTTTCTCTCTTAAAATCAAAACCCAAGAATTTATTGGTACCTTTCATAAAGTATTGATTTTATTACCTTAAGTATCGATACTCATGATATGGTATCGACACCAAATTGCATTACTAAAGTCCTGCACATTCGAAAAATCTATGAAGGTATCGATTTTTAAATCTGAATATCGATACCTTTGCTCCAGATAGCAAAAACACAACATATTAAGGCATTTAGTCCATTCTAACTAATAACTATTCAACATGCATCTATTACCTCATCAAACCATCGTAAAAACAATTATAATAAACATCAAAAATATGTTTGAGCAAGAAATCACTATATCAAGATCTAAGCCCATAAATCCTAAGAGCAATAAAGTCATGTAAACATCCAAAACATCATGGAAAATTCAGCTAAAAGTCTACCACATAGCTTTATTCCCACAATTCCAAAATAATAACTATAAAACACATACTCAAATGCTAAACAATCGTAAAGTTGAACATATCCCAAAAGTGTAGCATATAGCTAACACTTTCCAACACACTAACATATCTTGGTGAATGGAGCTTAGCTCATATTCTTTTATCTTTCCAAAATTGTTCCGGGCGTCAACGCTCCAAAAATATAACACAAAGGTGAGTATTCACGATCCTATGACATACCAACTATATTCAACAGTTCTACAATATAACACACATTTACTTACCGATTTTCCGCTCACTATCACAACATAATTACATCATTAGCATAATGTTATCACTATCTTTTGGCATGTATAACATGCCCACATTTACACTTTCACAGTAGTCATCACAAGCATATATCACATGTCATGGCATCACATCTCAATTCTCATTTTAACAATCACACAAGCACATATTTCACAAATTAAACATGGGTATGAGAAAGCTTACACTCGAATTTTAGAGTAGGGTTTTAGGCTACTTCTAAATTCCCAATTAACCCAATGAATTGTGTCTTCAAGCAGCGATTCCAAACACTTACCGTTCATGCTTTCGCCTAGACGCCGAAAGCTCAAACTAACTTTTCCTTGCCTTTATCTTTACCGTAGAAGATCCTAATGATTTCGAGGCTTTAACAAGTAAATCACACAACAAGAACAATCAACATTCAGTTAATGACTTTCTAAATCAATCAAAAACACAAACCTAAGCTAGATTTTCTTGTAACCAAAACTTTCGGCATAACAAACTTGAAACTCAATTGTCTCGATTTATACTTATTATTATTTGCCTAAAACTGATTCCATTAATCTAATTATTCATTAACGACTGATTCTCAACCTTTAAACTACACAAAACTACCTAATTCATGGTATCGAATGTTTTCGACATATTATGACAATTTTCACGAAAATTCATTAAATTCATAAAATTATTTAACGAAACTTTAAAGTAAGTTTAGAAACCTTCTAATCACATCAAAACTAATTTAAGAACACTTTGAAACCACATTTTTATTCAAAATCTCGAAATCCACCATAAAATACCCAATTTTTGACTTTTATTGAAAAAATGCTATTTAATGGGTAAAAACTCTATTTAAAAGACTAGATAACATAAAAACTAACAAGGAATAGAATCATTACCTTCGATGGAAGAAAAACAAGCATTTGGTTAAAAACTTGAAAAACCCATTAACTTGAGAGATGACAAAATCAATGGTGTTTTGGGTGTTTTTCTTGAAACTCTATGGAGATTTACGGCCTGTGTGATGATAGAAATCAAAGGAATGAAGGTTTGTAAAATAAAATTGAATGGAAAGTGCTTAGGGAAGTAAGGGATGTGATAGTACTAGAAAGAACCATTGATTTCTCCCTACTTATTGTTTAAGTTGTTCCCATTTGGTCATCTTTAGCATACATCTTTAGCATTTTTAATTTAGTTATTGCATTTTCTAACTTAATGGAACACAGACTAATTACCTTTAGATTTATGATATTTTTAGTACCAATGTCGCTACATTAGTCTGTTTAGCATTGCGCCCAGAATTGTCGCTGCAGGACCTGTTCAAAATTATCGCTACGTGAATATGTCCAGAGTTGTCGCTGTATAAGAGGATCTAGAATTACGCCCAAAACTATCGTAGTATCTGACAACTGTCTAGTTAACACACCAGAAATGCGTGAGTTATACAGTTGGTATAACCAATTAGTACGGCCAAAGAATGTTAGATCTAGAGCAAAGGACACCTGTACTATTAGCTGTAGTTAAATACTGATAAAACTGAGAGAGAAAGGATTTTTGGAATTTGGCCGAATTGCTTTTCTTCTAAAAATCCATTCTCAAAGCTTGCATCCATGGTAGCTTAACTTCTCAAGGGTGACTTGACGCAGAAAAGGAGGCATATCTACTCTTGACGAGGAGCATCCTTGGTGCCAGAGAAGAGGAGAGTAAGGGAGCAGGTTGAGTATCCTAGGAATAGAATGCCCCATTTGTTCTTTTATTCCTCTTTCTTAAACACTGGTAATTCATGTTATTTCAAGTTGTATGGAAGTGCATTTGATATTTAGACTAAATGATATCTTATTCAAGCTTGCCTTTATTGTTTAATCTTTGGGTTTGATTGTTTTTACCACGGAAGTGTTATTACAGTCACTGTCACTGGAAGGTGTGGTTAGTGCGCATGTTTAAGTCTTAGATATGATAGAAAAGTCAAGTTTGGCAAGACATTTATTGTACCTTATTGCAGCGACAATTACCTGTTATTTTTAACCTTGTGAGCCACAGTTAGTTTCTGCCGACTATTCACGTTAGGAACCCCATTTCATTATTGTTGCATTTCATTTTTAATTTTACATTATTGCTTGGACAAATCAATCGCACAAATTTATTGCATTTACTTATTCATTACACCGATAATTATAGACAACAAACATCCATCCTCGTGGGATTGATATCTGACAGGTTATACATCTATCTACTATACTTACATCGACAGTGTACGCTTGCACATATTTGCTGTGACGTTCATAACTCGATCATGTTTTGGCATCGTTACCAGGGATGGAGTTAGTTTGATGTTTATTTTTGTTTTTGCATTCATTCTTTATTTTTTAATCTTTATTTGTTACTGACTTGTTTTCTTTTTTGTTGACTACTTTTACATCTGTCTTTTAAGTGGTTTATGATCTAGAGAAATCCTGAATTTATTGTTGGCTTAGATCCTGAAATCAAACGTACCATTCGAAGGAGACGACAAGAACAGTGGAATATGGCTCTACTAGGAAATGATGCAGCCATGCCATAATTGCCGCCACAAAATCTTTGTTATACCTCCGATACAGCCACAAAATATCAATAATCCACTACTGCTACAAGAAGATCAGTTGTAAAATCGAACTATTTTAGATTTTGTTATTCCAATTTTGGACGATTTGCACCTAGTTGTTGTAAGGCCAACTATTCAAGCTGGAAATTTTGAATTAAAAGTAGTCATGTTCCAAATGTTAAACTTTAATGGGCAGTAAGCTAGACTGCCTCATGAAGATGCGAGAGAGCACCTTAAATCTTTCTTATTGATTTGTGCTTCTTTCAATCAGCATGGTGTTCCTGATGACGCCTTGAAAATACAGCTATTCTCTTACTCATTGCAAGGATGGGCTCGTACCTAGTTCCTTGGTTTACCTACTGGATCAGTCACGTCCTAGAATGCGCTTGTAATTCAATTTGTTTTGCGTTTTAATCCTCTGACTATGAATGCTCGTCTTAGAAACGACATTACTTCGTATCATCAGCTAGATGATGAAAATTAGCATACTACATGGGAGCGTTATAAATCTCTTCTTTGACGCTGTCCCATGCATGGAATTCAACAAGATACGTAGATTGAAATTTTGTATAACGGGTTGAATGCATAGACAAGAAATCTTGTCGACGCATCTACTAATGGTCCTTTGTTGAATTGTACTTACGATGAAGCTGTTAGAATTCTAGAGAGAATCACTCAGAGCGATTATCAATATCCGATCTCTCGAGTTACACAAGTAAAAGCAAATCCTAGAGTTATTGAATTGGATGCTATATCTGCTTTAAGTGCACAGTTTCTTCGCTCGCAAACATGATAAAGAACATGAAGGGGACTAGTGAAGTTGTACCCATTCAAGTTGCTTAACAAATTGATGTCCCTACATTTTGTTGTGAAATTTGTTGTGACAACCACAGTTATGAAGATTGTCCACAGCACACTGCGAATGCTTTCTATGTTAATAACATCCGTGGAAATTTTTATGGTAATTCCTATAATAATTTTGTAAGAAATCAAAAACCTTGGGGAAATCAGAATGCCGCGACATTCAGATGTGAAAATTCATCCAATCAAGGTAGTTATAGATAAGGGAATTACAATCCGCAACAGTAGAATTACAACTAGAGTACTCCAATGCATTCACGTCAAGATCAAATACAGCCAAATAAAAATCATCTTTAGTCACATCAACGATCCCAAATTTAAATATTCAAGGATAACAGCAGCAGTAGTACGCACAACCATGATCTAATCCTTTTACAGCCCTTGAAGGCTTAATTCGTGAGCATATAACTCGAACGGAAGCCATTGTGCAAGGAAATTCATCTTCCATCCAAGCATTGGAAGCACAATTAGGGAAAATAGTTTTGAATTTGAACACACGACCACTAAGTGCATTATATAACGACACAAAAAATCTAAATTCAAAAGGGAAGGAGTATTGCAAAGCTATCACTCTTTGGAGTGGGAGACAAATAGCCGAGCTAGTTACCAACTCTACTGCAGCACCTATAGATACTAGTGAAGTGGATCAAGCTGAGAGAGTTATGTTTGAAGAAATTATAGATGAACCAGAGAAAGAGGCTCCACAAATTGTCACCACGATGCCTACTGTCAGACCGACAAAATTGTCGATGAAATTGACTATGTCTACGCAACCTGATGTATCCATATCTTTTCCTTTTCCACAAAGATTTAAAGAAAAGGACCATGATAGACAATATCAACAATTTTTGACTACATTGAAGCAGCTTCATGTTATTATCCCTCTTATAGACGCTCTAGTATAGATTCCTAGTTTTGGGAAATTCATGAAGGAGCTATTCTTCAAAAAGAAGAAGATGAATGATATTGAGACGATTGCACTAACAGAAGGATGTAGTGCTGTCTTGAAAAATAAGTTACCACCTAAGGTGAAAGACCCTGGAAGCTTTACGATCCAATATTCTATTGATAACCACTACTTGGGTAAAGCTTTATGTGATTTAGGCACGAGTATGAATAATATGCCACTATCTACGTTTAGAAAATTAGGGATTGGTCATATGAAGCCCACTACAATGACATTGCAGTTAGCAGAAAGATCATTGGCGTAACCTAAAGGACAAATCAAGGACATAGTAGTTTGCGTGGATAAGTTTCTGTTCCCGGTGGATTTCATTATACTCGACTGCAAAGTAGATAAAGAGGTACCCATAATCTTAGGACGCCCATTTCTCTTCATTGGACACACTCTTATCGACGTATACAAAGGTGAGTTAACAATGCGACATAACGATGAACATGTCACCTTCAGTGTTTTTGAAGCTATCTCTTGCAAAGACAAAGAAGAATGTCACACTATTGATGTGCTGGATGCATTAATTGAGGAGGAATTCAATGAGCGAAGCACAACATTTTCAGAAGAATTTGCGGTGACATTGGATGAAGAATTTCTAGCTGATTGTGACAGCAAGGTTGAAGCGCATAATATTGAGCTTAGGCGTGGATGGCAAATGAAATCTTTAGATTTGACCAATAGAATGACTCCAGCCTTTAAGCCATCTATTGAAGAAGCTCCTACCTTGGAGTTGAAGCCATTAGCTACTCATCTGAAGTATGTTTTTCTTGGCAATAACAATACTCTGCCAGTCATTATCTTTCCAACACTAGACGCAACTCAAGAGGAAAAATTGATCCTTATCTTGAAGTAGCATAAACATGTGATTTCCTAGAGTATTACCGACATTAGAGGCATTACTCCCTCTTTTTGCATGCACAAAATTCAGTTGGAAGATGAAGGAAGGCAATCAATTGAACATGAAAGGAGATTGAATGAGAAAATAAAGAAGGTGGTTAAAAAGGAGATTATCAAGTGGCTTGACGCGAGCATTATTTACCCAATATCTGATAGAAATTAGGAAAGTCCAATTCAATGTGTCCCAAAGAAAAGTGGTATTACTATGGTGAGTAATGAGAAGGATGAGCTAATCCCTACCCGCATTCCTACGGGTTGGCGTGTATGCATGGATTATCGCAAATTGAATTCAGCCACAAAGAAGGACCATTTTCCACTTCCTTTCATCAACCAAATGCTGGATAGGCTTGCTGGAAAAGCCTATTATTGCTTCCTCGACGATTATTCTGGCTACAATCAAATAACCATTGCGCCGGAGGATGAAGCAAAAACAACGTTTACTTGTCCTTTTGGCACTTTTGCCTTTCGTTGAATGCCGTTTGGTCTCTGCAATGCACTAACCACATTTTAAAGGTGCTTGATGACAATATTTTTAGACATGATCGAAGACTCATTAAAGGTATTTATGGTTGATTTTTCAGTTTATGGAAATATTTTTGATCAATGCGCTGAAACTTGGCTAGAGTTTTAAAGTGACGTGAATACACAAATCTGGTGTTGAATTGGGAGAAATGCCACTTCATGGAAATTGAAGGCATTGTCTTAGGTCATCACATTTCCAATCAAGACATTGAAGTGGATAGAGCGAAGGTAGAAATTATGAAACCCCTCTGCACATTTTTGGAGCAAAATAAAAAATTCTTGTTTGATGATGCATGTATGATTGCATTTATGGAAATAAAAAAGCAGCTCGTGAAGGCACCCATTGTCGTTGTAATAGATTGGTCGCAACCATTTGAAGTGATGTGTGATGCCAGTGATTTTGCAGTGGGTGCAGTCTTAGGACAACGCAAGGAAAGAGTATTTCACGCTATATATTATGCCAGCAAGATCCTCACAGAAGCTCAGATTAATTACACAACCAGAGAGAAAGAGTTGTTGCGGTAGTCTTTGATTTCGACAAATTTCACTCATATCTTATCGGTGTAAAGGTTATTGTATTTATTGACCATTCAGCGTTGAGATACCTTTTTGCAAAGAAGGACGCTAAACCATGGCTGATACAATGGATCCTATTATTACAAGAATTTGATATAGAGATAAAGGATCGAAAGTGGTCAGAAAACCAAGTAACAGATCACATGTCTTATCTCGAAATTGGTAGTGAAGACGAAAATACATTTCAAATTATCGACACATTTCCTGAGGAGAAGTTGTTTGTTGTCGACGAACCCCGTGGTATGTAGATGTGGTCAATTACCTGGTATGTGGGAAGTTACCTTTGGGCACCACCGGCCAAAAGAAAAAATGATTTCTTCGCGATATAGAGAAATATTACTGGAACAAGCCATACTTATTTAAGGTATGCAATGACAATATAATTAGGCGTTGTGTTCCAGATGAAGAGATACTTTCAATCCTGAAGCATTGTTATGATGCTCCTTATGGAGGGCATTTTGGTGGTATGAAAATTGTTGCGAAGGTCCTTCAGTCAGGATTTTATTGGCCTTCATTATTTAAAGAAGCCCACAACTTTGTGCACCATTGTGATCGATGTCAAGGCATCAGATCTATATCTCGATGTAATGAGATGTTTCAACATCCAATCATGAAAGTTAAACTTTTTGACATTTGGGGTATGAAATTTATAGGACCATTTCCAAGTTTGTTTGGAAATGTCTATATCCTAGTTGTTATTGACTATGTATCAAAGTGGGTGGAGGCCATTGCAGTCCCAAAAGATGATGCAAGAACAGTGTTGAATGTCCTAGGCCAAAGAAAAGATAATGTATTTCATTCTATTTATTATGCTAGCAAACACTAATCGAAATGCAAGTTAATTACACCACAACTGAAAAAGTATTGCTAGCAGTGGTCTTTGCCTTTGACAAGTTCCGTTCTTACCTTGTCGATGCAAAGACTACAGTTTACACGGATCACTCAGCATTGAGATACCTTTTTAACAAAAAAGACGCCAAACCTAGACTTATTAGATGGATCCTACTCCTCCAAGAATTTGATGTTGAAATCAGAGATAGGAAGGGATCTAAGAATCAAGTAGCTGACCATTTATCTCAGCTGGAAAGTGGGAGTGAAATTGGACAAAAGACCCAGATTGTCGAAGCATTTCCTGACAAGCAATTATTCACTATCGACATATCGTCATGGTATGCCGATATCGTTAACTACCTTGTGTGTGGAAAGCTACCTATAAGTGCAACTGGTCACAAGAAAAGTAGGTTCATACGCGTTGCTGCTAAATACCATTGGAATGAGCCATACCTATTTAAGGTATGCGCCGACAATATAATTTACCGCTGTGTACCTGAAGAAGAAATGATGTCAATCCTGTGACACTGTCATGACGCTCCTTGTGGAGGCCATTTTGGTGGCACAAGGACTGCTGCAAAGGTCCTCCAGTCAGGATTTTATTGGCTCAATTTGTTTCAAGACGCCAACAACTTTGTGCAACAATGTGATTATTGTCAACGCACTGGTTCCATAACTCAACGCAACGAGATGCTCCAACAACCTATCATGGAGGTAAAACTCTTTGACGTATGGGGTATCGACTTTATGGGGCCATTTCCAAACTCTTTTGGAAATATGTATATCTTAGTAGCTGTTAACTACGTCTCAAAGTGGATTGAAGCTATTGTGGTGCCAAGAGATGATGCTTTAACAATGTTGAAATTCTTTCATACATACATCCTCACAAGGTTTGGAACACCGAGAGTGTTGATAAGGGACCAAGGCACTCATTTCTACAATAACCAAGTGGCGACTACATTAAAAAGATATGGTGTGAAGCATCGTATGGCTACCACATATCACCCACAAACTAAAGGTCAAGTCGAAGTATCCAATCGTCAAATTAAAGGTATATTTGAGAAGGTGGTTAGTCCATCTAGGAAAGATTAGTCAGTAAGAATACATGATGCATTGTGGCCACTTCGCACCGCCTACAAAACCCCATTAGGGATGTCGCTATATTAGCTAGTGTTTGGAAAATCTTGCCACTTGCTTTGTCGAACTTGAACATAAGGCCATGTGGGCAATTAAGCAGGTAAATTTGGATTATGATGTTGCTGGAAAGAACAGACTGTTGGACATCACGAAATTAGAATAAATCTGATGCTATGCTTATGAAAATGTTGCGATATACAAGGAAAAGACAAAGAAATGGCATGACAATATCATCTTGCGTCGACAATTTCATCCTGGTTAGTTCGTACTTTTATTTAATTCATGTTTAAAATTACATCCAGGAAAATTTCGATTAAGGTGGTCAGGTCCATTTAAGGTTGTCGAAGCATTTCAAAGTAGTGTGGTGACAATCGAAAACTTACAGGATGGACAACAATTCAAAATGAATGGCCAACGTCTTAAACACTATGTGAGCCCAGATGTTCGAGAACCGGACGAAATCGCTAATCTGGTGACATTAAAATAATGTCGATACATTTTTTTATTTACTTAATTTTGTTTCACTTTTCGTTGTGTTGTTTCAGATTCTTAGCAGAAATAAAAATCATCTTTTTGTCGATGCATTGAAGCACAGATTGTCAATGCATTCGGTGATGAGTCAGAGTTACTTTTTCAGTAAGAATCGCGCTGATTGATTTTCTATCATCCTAGCCGTTAGATCAAAACCAAACGGTACGATCTGCAGCCTGGCAATTAATGGCTGCAGATACAACGATTCCCCATATTTTTTTCACTCATTACACTTAGGTTATAAATTACCCCATTGCAGTTATCTTCCTCTTCACAATTGCCATTGTTACTGCAACTAATCTCCCTCACTGTCTGCAGATTTCCTTTTCTTATTTCAAAGCAATATCCCTCTGCAATCTTTCTTTATTCCCTTTTATTCTCACCATGGATAAGACCCGTGCTTCTAAAAATACTCCTAAACCTTCCTCTAAAAACACTTCAACTACCTCTTTTGAGATTCCGTCCACAACACCACCTCCTTCATCCACAGCCTAGTCTTATTTCTAACGACTGGGGCTAAAGAAAAATACCACAATATCATGCTCAAATGTAATATCCATCCTAAACAGGGCCTCCAACTTTACTATGCCCCTACTCTAGTTCGAGAATTTTATGCCAATTTAGTGGACAAAGAGTAAGAATTTATTTTTGTTCGAGAGGGGCTTGTGCCATGGTGTGCGGAACATATCAAAGTTCTGCTACGGATACCAGAACGGGTAGACAGTCACTCGCCCTTCATACACAGTTTAAACGAAGATAGCCTGACCGAGATGATGAACGACCTTTGCATCGGTAGTGCTACATGAATGGGCAGTGGATTCCACAATTTTACGATGCATAGACATTACCTGACGACTTTCTGCAAGGTATGGTTTCACTTTATTAATAGTTGTGTGATGCCCTCCACTCACAGTACTACGATCACATTGGACCGTATGTGTTTGTTGCATTCCATCTCGCACCATCATCACATCGACATTGGGGAGCTTATACATGCCTAGATTACGGAAGCAGCAGGGAAGCAAACTAGTATCCTCCCTTTCCCCTCTCTTATTATGCTCATTTGCCAACATAAGGGTATTGTGCCAAGAGATGATGAGGAGGTCTTGGAAAATAAAGGTTCGATCAATGATATAGCAGTTGAGAGGATGACATGAGGCTAAGATACACCTGTGGCCAAGGAAGCTTCGAAAAAGAAAGACAAGGGAAAAGGGAAAAAGAAAGAAGAACAGACCAATGCGCATACAGATCCACAAGTATTGATGTCAGAGCATTTTCATTGTAGTTGCATTTCCATTAATATTTGTATAATATTGTCAGTGCATTGGGGACAATCCAAACTCTAAGTTTGGGGGGAAATATGTATGGCATGGAAATGCAATTGCACCCAGAGGTTTAGGAATTTATTTGTCTTTTTAGTTGAATGAAAGTATGCAAAGTTATGAAAAATGTGACCACAATTTTTCATTTGATGCTTAATTTTTGAATTATGTGAAATAATAATGTATGAATAGGATGAATGTGATTGAATGTTTTATCCTTTTGTTTTTGGATGAATAATTGAAATTGCATTAGTAATAAATGAGTAGTATCATAATTTGAATCTTGAATTAACTTACCAATTGTAGCTACGTATATAATGATATATACTAATAAAAGACACTCCAATGTGGGTGCATTATGACTTAACAAGGGGGAACACTCCACTACAAGTGTTAGAAAAATTAACTAGCCAAAGGCTGTCACTTCAAGAGTGTGTGTCGACGCAATTACATACTCCCTGGGGGTTTGTTGCACCCCTTCGTTACTGCCCAGGAACAAGAGTGTAGTAATGCAATGACATTTCTCAGTTGCTTTTATAAAGAAAAAAAAAGGAGAAACAAAAAGAAAAGTTGATAAAAAAATATATATGTATATGACAATAAATGTTGTATTGGTTAAGAAGATTTAAGATTTAAAGCATGATGATAATATTAGTGAAGTTGCAGTTTTGATTATTCATGCCTATAAATTTTCGGCTCAATGTTCTATCATATGAATGTAATTTATACATTAGGATCTTAGAGAATTTAAGTCGCTAGAATAATTATTATGGTGACAGAAATTTTGTTATGACTTTGCTAGCTTTTATTTACTTGAGGATAAGTAAAAACTCAAGTTTGAAGGTGTGATGACATTAGAAATGTCCATTAAAATCTCTCTAATTAGTGTATACTTTGTCTCCTTTGTATTACATTTAGCATTCATTTTCAGCATTTTATACTTAGTAATTGTATTTTCTAAATCAGTGTTGTATAGTCTTACTTTCTTTCATTTTATCTCATTTGTGCTACTAATGTCGCTGTATTCAGCATCAATTTTGCGTCTAAAGTTGTCAGCGTAGGAATCCGCCTTAAAAGATCGGAGCAGGAAAGCATTCAGAGTTGTCACTACAAGTTTGGTGTAGAATTGCAACCAAATATGTCATCACATGAATATTTCTACATTACATCAGGGACTTTATGCTGCTAGCATATCCAAAAGCACCAGTGTAAGAGAATGTCAAGTTGTCGCAGCAAATAAAAATCTTAATTTACGTCCAGCAATGTCGCGATAACCTGCAACTACCTAATGCATAAACTAGATCTGCATCACTGTACAGCTGGAAATAACCAACTTGTACAACTGCAAAAGAGAATTAGATCTAAGAAAGGAAAAAAATCTATATCTTCTAGTGATTATAAATAGAGAGAAGAGAGAAAAGATCATCATCAAGCTCGTGAAGAATTAATTCTAAATTTTTTGATTCTCTTTAAAAGTGAGTTGCCATGGAAGCTTAACTTCCGAGGATGGTGATCTGATACGACAAGAAGGTGACTACTTCTGAAGAGGAGTGTCTAAGTGCGACGCAAGAGGAGCAATTACAGAAGGTTTCTAGTAGACCAGGAATAGCATGCTTCAATTTCTTTTTTAATTCCTCTTTAATGTTGATAACTTCTGTTAACTTAATTGTGTATGGAAATACCTATTAATGTTAGATCTATTTTGATTTATACTAAATTCTTCACATCTGTTTATCTTTGGATTTAACTGTTTTGACCACAGAAGTGTGATTGTAGTCACAGTCACTGGAAGGTGCGGTGACAAAGTTAGATTAACAAGCAAGACAACAGAAGTTGCTTAAGGCAAGAAGGAATTCTGGCCACTTGTTCTCAAGTGCAAAGCATTACCAACACTAGAAGGTGTGGTAATTGTGAGTACTTGGGTCTTTGCTAAATAGAGAGTTGATAGCAGTGAGAATTCATTTGAACTTAATTGCAGCGACAATTTATCTACCATTTACCTTGTAGTCACATTTAGTGTCTGCCAATTTTCCAAGTTTGGGATCTCCCCATTACTTTACTCTTGATCTACTTCTTTTAATTTTTTGAATTTACATTCAAAAAAATCTTCAATATTCAATTCATTTTTCTATTAAATTGCCTTGACATTTTATAGTATTTGCATTGACAGATTTAAGTCTAATCTTTGTGCAGTTTTGACTTAATTGCGTTGACATTATTTCTAACAATTTTCCTTATATTAATTCCATTTGCTTCGACAATTTTTACAACAAGAGCACCATCCTCGTGGGATCGATATCCGATAGATTCACATCTGTCTATTATACTTGCATCGATAGTGTACGCTTGCACAATTGCTATGACGTTTACAACGCGATCAATTGCCCTCAAGTATGATTCCTAATCCACTATGTAAATTAAATTTTACCGTGGAAAGAAATAACACTCCAAAGTTTTACAAATACTTAAGCATAATGCATATGAAACTAAAGAGAACCTTTAGCTTACTGTAAGAAAAATCGAAAAAGTAACCCAATTTAAACACACAACAATTAAATCTTCTTGAATTATTTCATGAAAATTAGACAATCTACTAAACTTACCAAGACACTTAGTTGTTTGTCCTTAGTCTCCAAATTTAGTTCTCTTCCTTTTATTTTTTCGATTTCTTTTTTTTTCTTAAGAATATATTGGTCCTTTTGATGCGAAATGAAATGACAACCAAGTACTCCATCCCAGTTACTCAGCCCAACATACTCCCAATCATTTTTTCCTTAAGAATGTATTAGACCTTTTGAAGCGAAATGAAAGGACAACCCAAGCATTCCATCCCATTTACTTGGTTTACTTGGTCCAACACACTCTTAATTTATTATTCCATAGTTTCGGTTAATGGAAATTTACCTAACACGTCATACGACCTTTTTACACGAAGTACGATGATAATCCAAGCACCCTACCCCGGTTACTCATTTAGTCATGTTTTAAGCTGTGCTCATAATCGCAAATTCATCAAAGTTTTTTATTTTTTTTTGGATAGAGAATTTTAATTTAGAAGGACTAGGAAAAACAATAGTGTCAAAAATAAGTTTTGGCAACTAACTAACAATCATGAAAAACAAATTTAGCATGCATTTGAATTATCTGTTCTCTTTGTACTTAGACTCAATCGATTTTACCATAAGAAAGATAAGGTTATCTTCATTAATCATAATAATGTCAGCCCGATAGATATAAAATAATGGAGACGAAATCAACCATAAAAAAATCAAAATTAACTCAGCAAACAAGAAGCATACTCATAGGCGAAACAGTGGGCAATTCGTGGGCAAAATCTTGGGCATGAAAAGGGACAAAATATACTTACAAAAATAAATATGGGCAAAACAGATAGAAAATAGCAGCAACAGTGAAAGTAAATACATAGCAGCTCAAACAACAAATAAAAACATCAAAAATAATGAGGAATGTCTCCCCCTACTTAAAACGCATTGCCCTCAATATGAAGAAAAATACGAAAAGAAAAGGGTTTAGAACACTCCCCATGTCATTTCAATTACTGTCTTTCTCCGGTAAATTTGATTCCTAGATTTTCTTGGACAAAAGGAATTTATTAACATGCAAGAAAAAAACTAAAACTAAAAATAAAATTGGGTTGCCTCCCAACAAGTGCTTGTTTAACATCGCTAGCTTGACGCCTGAACTAGTATTGGAATTGTTTCAGTTGAATTTTTTCGATAAAATGGGCTTGGAAATTTGGTGTCTGCATAACAGAAGGTAAAAGTTTAGTATTCATAGGAAATATTAACTCATTAACAAACTCACAACTTGAATCCGAATAGAAATTATCATTAAACAAATTTTTAAATATATTTTCATAGAGTGACTTGGAAGTCTCTTCTGCTAAGGATTCAACTAGGGTGACTGATGGCATCGTAAGCATTGAACTTCATGATTTCCCATCAAACTCCATCGTGAGGGTTCCTCTTCGCACGTCAAGCTTAGTATTTGTGGTACTAAGGAAAGGTCGCCCTAGCATGATGTCAAAAGACCCATAAGTATTATCCTCTTCCATCTTCACTACATAAAAATCTACAGGAAAAATTAGTTCGTTGACTTTCACCAACATGTCTTCAAGGACTCCTTCGGGATGCACAATGGACCTGTCCGCCAATTGGATTATAACACCTGTTTCCTCCAAAAAACCCACGTTAAGAGATTCATAAATGGAAAAAGACATTACATTTATACAAGCCCCTAAATCACACATAACTTTTTTAATTCCAAAGTGGTCTATTTTGCATGGTAGTGTAAACATGCCCCTATCTTTACATTTTGTTGGCATCCTTCGTTGCAACACCGTAGACACATTTTCACCAACATTTACCTTTTCGTTTCCAGTCAATTTTCACTTGTTGGTACAAAGCTCTGTAAGGAACTTGGTATATCATGGAATTTGTTTAATGGCATCCAACAATGGTATGTTGATCTCGACGTTTCTTAATGTTGCGAGGATATTTTTTTCCTCTTTACCTATCTAATGTTGGTTTAACCGTCATGGAAATAAGGGTTGAATTTTGGGTAATGGAGGTTTCGACCGGACTTGTTCGTCGTGTCACTGCATTTGCATTTTGTCTTGGGTTATGTTTTGTTTGTGATGGCAGCCTTCCCTGTGTGTTTAATTTCTTAATTGACGTCGTTAACTCTTTTATAGATGCTCCTATTCTCTTTTGAAAATCAATAGTTTGCTGTTCGAAATCAAGCATATTAGCTGCTAATTTATTTACCATGGTTTCCAAATAAGTACCTAAATTTTGCGCTTGTTCTGGGAACCGATTTTGGTATGGCTGCTTATAGCGTCGATTCGCCCCATAACTCAAGTTAGGATGGTCTTTCCACCTTAGGTTGTATGCATTTGCACTTTATCTTCTAATTTTGAAATACTTAGCTGGTAAACCCTTCGAGGAGGTTTAGGATTAGCTCGAAATTGCTGAGTGTTTGAGGCCATTGTGGATATCAAGTCCCTTGCTCATTGAGGAGCAATATTAACCAACGGTCCTTCAGTGGAGATATCTATCATATTCATCTCCATAAGTTTCAGGCCCTCATAGTAGTATTGGAGAAGAGACTGTTCAGTTATCCCATGTTGTGGGCAACTTGCACACAACTTTTTAAATTGCTCCCAAAAACACTCCACATCTTTTTGCTTAATCCTTATAATTTCTCTCCTTAACTCAGCGACACACGAGGCTGGGAAAAATCAGTTAAGAAATAAACGAGAAAGATTAGCCTAAGTTGTAATAGACCTAGGAGGTAGATAAAATAACCATTCCCTAGTAGAGAGTCTTTTAGAGAAAAAGGAAAAGCGTGTAATTCAATTTGATCCTCAGTTACCCCCTGAGGTTTCATTCTAAGAAAAACCATTTACGTGGATTCTCATTTTACAATCCATGAAAAATCGGTAGTAACTAGATTAAACCTAATTTAAGCTCAAAGTTAGCATCCACAGTAGGATACGCAATGCATAATGACGGTTGATCATCAGGGACCTCGGCTAATTGTCGAATTGTGTGATCCATAGGTGGTGCCAAATTTCGATTTTTGTTAACCCTAGCATTCGGTAGTTCCGCTGGTGGATCAACTCCTTGGTTCTCTAGTGTTGGATTAGGGTTTTCGTTTACCCTAGATTTGCCTTCGTCACCTTCTTCTACTTCTGAAGGTGGGCTATGCTTAGTTCCTACAACTTCTGACTGCCTGTTTCGTAACTTTGTTTCCTTGTGATTAGCTTTTGCAGTCTTTTCAATATCGGGATCATATGGGTATGCGAGATTTCCTGGAGCAGATGTAGTCATAAGAAGAAAAATAAGATTAATACGTTACTAGTCCCTGGCAACGGTGCCAAAATTTGGTGTGTTATCCGAAACACCAAATATAACCTACTCCAAAAATTATCAATAATAACAGTAAAGGAAAGTAAGGTCTAATCCTCAAGGACTAGAGTGTCGTAGAGAATCTTGTATGTCGAGATCCTGGGCAAAATCTTGCCTAGGAAAAGAATCGGACCTAGAAAAATTAAAAAATCAAAATTAAAAGAAATAGAAGATAGAGGTGTCAAAATAAAATAAATTGCATAAAAATAAACAAAGTCAAAGGAAGAAAGGTTTTATCAATATCAAGAGATCCAGCGTCCGATTATCTTGATTCCTCCTCGATTCAATCATAGACTTTAGATAGTTCTTCTCGTGCCTGAATACACCAGTTATAGTGGAAAAGGATGCCTACGACCACCAGCTTCAGATATAATTTTGATTTTAGAGGAACCTGACTCTAGCCAACCGTCGCTCTAATGGGACCGTCTTACACTAGATCATCTTTTCCTAATGATGAATGCCACGCCGTTTTGTCTCTTTTCCTCGGTAACCTCTTATGCAGTAAGTTAGCGAACCGACTATGCAATCTCCTCAAAACACACAAAGTGGCTGTCTTTGCACAAGATAAAAGATTACTTTTAAAGGGATTTTGGATGGAAGCGTCGATCACGTAATATAGAGAATTGATGAATACTCGAGCGAGAAAAATTAAGAGCGGGTTTTAAGCCTCATGAACTTTGGAGGAACATTGATAACCTTCGGTTAGAAGGGGTTTTATTTGCTCAAGTTTTTAGGAGAAAACACAAGATAATAGAAATAAAACATTTTATTGAAATAAAGTAACTAGGGCTTTTAGGTGATAGAGGATTTTACAGTGAATAAAAAGTGAATAATTCAATCACTCCATCCTCTATTTATAGTACATAGAAATCCCTAGTTGAATCCAATCTAAATTCTAGAAGATAATTATAATGAAATCTAAACATTAATTGCCTAATTGGATCCAATTTAAACTCTAAAAGATAAATCTAAAAAGATAAATATAAATTAAATATAAACAAAATCCTAATAATAATCTTAAATATTAATCCTAATAAAAATAAAGTTTTAAAATAAAATAAAATAAAATCAAGTCTTTTTGTCTCATAAAAACTCTCTTCAAGTCTTCCACACTTTCACAACTTCTCTCTTTCTCTTCCAAAATCACGCTTTTTGCCCCAATTTGTCTTTTGTCTTCAATTTAGTACCTACAAGATAGAAGGATCACAAATAGCCAAAATTAATAAGATCATACTCACAAAATATATATAATTAATACCAAGAAGTATGTTATTTTTAAGCATTATTAATGGGCTATGTCACGACAACGCTTGTACGATGACACTACATACGGGGACTTATGGCTTCGTCATGACACAGGTCCTGGTGTGTCACAACATCGACTCCTAGATGCAAAATTACACCGAGTGAAGGGCTTTTCGGTCTTTACAATGCCCCCTAAATACAAAAGATGGCAGCTAACCTAGGGTTGATGAAAACGACTGGCCAAGGCTATAAATAGGGCCTTTAGCACTAGGTTTAAAGACACCATTTACTTAGCCTTTTGTTTTACTTTTTATTTTCATTTAGAAATGAGATTGTAAAACTCGCATGAACGTTCGAGGAATTTTTCCCAACAGATTGCCAATATTGTAACGACTCGATTTTAGGAGTATCGAAAACGATGAACTCGAGATTTTAATTTTGGGATATGATTCAATAAAAAATTAATTAATCTTGTTAAATTAGTTTGAATAAGGTTGTATTTATAATGGATTAAAAAATCTTAGTTGTTAGCTACTTTAAAATATGAATTTGATTGTGTATGAATATTAATAATAGTTAAGAGGGTGAATTATTTATATTTAATAATTATAATATTGAGAAAGATTATGAAAGATTTTAATTTTTATGATGGAAAAATAATTGAATCCAAAAAGGATTAAATTGAAGAAAAATGTAAAAGTAAGTTGTTATAAGTTAAATGGGTTAAAAAGAAGTAAAAGTAAAGGATTAATGACTTGAAGAATAAATATACTATATTTAAGTTAGTAGATTGTGATGGGTAAAGATGATAGTAATTATAATGATTTAAAAGGGGCATTGAAGTAATTAAATAATGAAAGCATAGTTAGTAAAATGTAAAAAAGAAAAATCACTAAGACATTTGGCAATTTTTCTATCATCTTTTTCCTTTGGCCGAATACCCCATGAGAAAAGAGGGAGTGGTTGTCAAACTTTGGTGCTTTGCATGGTATGTGTTTGAGTTCCCATTTTTAATTATTTTTACATTTTTATGCTTGTTATAACCTAGTCCATCTAAATCGGGGGTTGATTGGCAAAAATGTTAATGGTTGAAGGACTCACCATGTTCACATTTGAATGTGTTTTGATGTTTTCCATGGATTGGTAAAGCTAGATGTTAAATATGCTTGTTTTGTTAAGTGAGTTCTTACGAAATTAAGGATTAAGATTTATTTATGAAAATGGAAAGAAAATTAAAGATTATATTGTGAAATTTTTGCATTTTATGGATTGTTTATGCTGAAACTAATTGAGAAGAAAAGGGGTAAATTTTACTTAGCATTGGGAGATAGAATTGTATGGAATTAATTATTAGAAATGGATTTTTTAAAATTAAAAATGCCATGGTATTTAGTGATGAAATTCAAGAGTGTAAGGATATTGTTATACATATATATTTTCATACAGTGGGTGGAAGAAAATTCTTATAACCATGAAAATAATTAGTTTTATTTGGTGGTAAAGACTAAGTTGAGTGTATGTCAACAGTTTATAATTAAATGCGAAATTATAATTATTGAGTATTGATTAAATTGAGTTAATATTTCTAAAGCAAGGAACAAGAGATTTCGTTGCTAATCGCGGAAAGGAGAAAGCTACTGAATAATTGTTAGCTAGCGTAATTACGGTAAGTTCGTACTCTCAAATTTATTAACTTATTTAATTATAGATTAAAGATTAAATTCATTTAATTGTTATCTTAATTCTTGATGCATGGAAATCATTATATATATAAATATATTTTAAATGCTCATATACATTAAGGAATAAGGAAATAGTGAAAATGAATATTTGTTTAATTTGTCAATTTAACTGACTAGAGCTGGGCTTACTTTTGGTGTTTATCCACTAGGCACTGGGTGCCAGGATTTGACGGATATTTGTTGGTTAATCCAACTAGAGCTGGGCTCACTTTTGCGATTTATCCGCTAGGCACTGGGTGCCAGAATCATCGGTTTATCAGACTAGCGCTGGGCGCAAAACCATTGGTTAATCCAACTAGACCTGGGCTCATTTATTGCGGTTTATCCACTGGGTGCTAGGGATTGACAGAATTATCATTGGTTAATCCAACTAGAGTTGGGCTCACTTATTGCGGTTTATCCGCTAGGCACTGGGTGCCATGAATTGACGGAAATGTATAGCAAGATTTGATGAAATCTTTTGGTATGAATGAATGAATCATGGAGCAAAAATGGTGGATAAGTGCTATTGAGTAAGAATTAACTTTAAATGTATACATAAGTACAAAGATAGTTTAATTTGAATGGAAATGTTATTCTTTGAATTGCATTATAGTGATTATTGAATAAATTCAATTGATTTGGTGCCTTGGTATATGATAATTAAAGAAATGGAAACTTTCCTAATGTAAAGTATCTTTTCATGATTTCAGGTTAGAGGTTTAGTAGATTACAAATCAGCATAGCAGTAGACATCCCGTACTCAGAGTCAATGATGATCCCTTTTGTCCTTTTGGCATATACCTAGGAAGGGTAGAGGTGTTTAGGTTAACTAGCACTTGAATAGCTTGTGACTATTGCTTGTTATATAAGTTGGTTGATATGATTGTGAATTATATGTTAACTTTTGATGGAAATGTTAATATATGGATATCTTATTCATTTGGAATGAAATTGCATAATGTACATGTTAAACGTTGGATATTTGGTGATTTGAAGGTGTATTAGAATTCGTTAGTTGTATTGATTTAGTTAATGTTGATAGTGTGCACCTTTTTGCATCCCTTTCTCATATGCATAAATTGAGGTATAACATGCATCTAATTGGTAGTTTAATGAGTGCATTTGATCCAATTATGTCTTAGCTTCTAACATTAGTTATGGTTTGAATAGCTTTATTGGTTAGATTGGCTAGATATTGTTAGGATGTTAATGTTAGCATTTTGAATGAAATCATGACTTTAAGCGAATGACAAATTAGGATAACTTGCTAAAGAATTTAGGTTAGACAAGTACCTTGTTTAGGAAGTACATAAGGTGCACACGGCCTGTGACACGAGCTGTCACACGGCTGAGTGCTATTTTTAAGTGCAGTACAATTACACAGGCAGACACACGAGCTGGTACACGGCCGTGTGGCTCACTTTCGAATGGAAACTCGATCCAACACGCGGGCGTGTGATGCTAGTTCACATAAACCCACGGCTTCTCACACGGTCTATGACATGGTCGTGTTAATGATCTCCGAGTAAGAATATGGCCTAGAACACGGCTAAGGACACGACTGTGTGTCCTTGTTTACAATGAATTCCTTTATTTTCTATGTGGTTTGCTAATTACCCGAAAATGATCCATGAATGATTGTAATGTTTGCAATTGGAATGTGTGATATAAATGGTGTTAATGTATGTGTATTATGGTATAATTTGGTATGTGAATTTAATTGCTTATGATGTAAGAAATGATTGCTTGAAGTAGTTTAATGTTGTAAAATGCCTTGTGACACTTTGAGACCATAAATCGATGGCGGTTACAGGTTAAGGGTGCTACAAATACAATTGAAGTTTCTTTTTCATTTGATTTATTCAAGTATATGTTTTCATATATTATTGTTTTGATTATGATTAAGAAAACCATGAGGAACTAATTCCATTTTGGGGAATTAGGGAGTGGAAGTATAAATATTTAATTATTGTTTAATAGGAATTTTTCATTCGGATTAGCTATTTGGGAAAGGAAGAACATTAAACAAACACTAGGCTTGACAACCCTAGAACGTCATTTAGGTGGGAATGAACCCAAAATTGGTATTGCCTATTCGTGAAAACCTTTTCCCCAAACCAATTTAGACTATGACATCTAGCCTTTCGACTTGCTATACTAGTGGAAGATCGAAAAATCCAACTAAGGTATTGACTAGTTGATTGAAAGGAAAATCCCCAAAACTCAGCAAATGAAGAAATCATAGTGAAGCGACCTAATCTCCCCAATGTCGTTTAACGGTTTTCTGCATCTCAACCTTTTACTTCTTTAATTCTTTTCTTTTTATGTTTTTCACAACAAACCTCTTATTATATTCTCATACTATAATCCCTAAATTGAGTACTAATTAATTTCATTCTTTGTAGGGATTTAATTCACTATCGCCTTATGCCTCCTTTGGGTACGATCCTCGGAATACTACCAAGTGTTTCGTTGTAACACACTATATTTACAACCTGGCCTGTACACTTGCGGAAGTCGAAACCTATACTGAATAGGAGTACGTTCGGAGGTGGTCAAGCTTATAACACATGTCATAGCATTTCATATATGTTCATAATTTCACAATTGCACAAGCACACATATATCACATTCAATCATAGGTGTGAGAACACTTACACTCGAAATTTAGAGTAAGGGTTTAGGTTACCTCTTAATTCCCAATTACACAGTGAATCATTTACGAACAGCTATTCCAAAACACTCATCAAAATATTGTTTTCGCCAAAAAGTCGAAAGCTTAGATAAGCTTTTTTTTGCCTTTATCACTACTTATTGAAGGTCCTATTAACTCCGACGCTTCAACAAGACATACTGCACAAATATACAAGCAACAATCAGTCATCAACTCGTCTCAAACAGTCATAAACAATAGCCTAATCTACGTTCTCCTTTAACCAAAACCTTTAACATAGAAAACTTTAAATTCTAATATCTCGATTTACGCTTAATCTTTTTGCACGAAATGAATTCCTTTCATCTACAAGTTCATCTACAGCTAATTCCTAACCTCTAAACTACCCAAAACTACATGTTTTAATGTATCAAAATTTTTCGACATACAATGGCTATAATAACAAAATTTATTAAAAACTCAAGAAATCTTTAACGAAACTTCAAAATAACTTTAGAAACCTTCTAATCATGTTAAAATTAATTGAAATACACTTTAAAATTAAGTTTTTATTTAGAAATCCGAAATTCACCATTAATGACCCAATTTTCGACTTTTCATTAAAACATGTGTTTTAATGGCTAAAAATTTAGTTTAAGAAACTAGATATCATTTAAAACTTATAAGAAATTGAATGGTTACCTTTTCTTGAAGAAAAATGAGCTTTGATACAAATTTGGAAAAATCCACGTTTGGAGAAGATGAAGTTTTTGGGTGTTTTTCTTGGTTTTAGTGGGTATTTAAAGATCAAGGATTATTAGAAATTAAAAAGGGATTAGGAATTAGAAGTATAAATCAGTTGGGAGAGATGGAAGAGTAAGGAACTGCACAAAAAATAGGGAGGAGGTGTTTTGACGTGAAAAATAAGGAGAAAAGGGGGTTTAAAGTTAATTTTAGACATTTGGTTAATATTTTTCATAAAAATTCTTAATTTTGACTCTTTTACAAATCAGTCCTATTTTCAAAATTAAAGCTATTTAAGGCTCATTTTCAGAAATTGATTTAATATGCTAATAGTCATTGTTGAAAACATTATTGATTACCAACCTTACAAAAGTCTGAACACGTATAGGCTAAAATTCCTAAAATACCCTCAAAATTGTTAGGCTTAATTTTGGGGGTTTGACATTTTCCATCTTGAATCCTCTTCTTCTTTCATCCTACACCTGCACTGCACATGTCTATCACACCTCCTTTCCCAAAATTAGAGTAAAAATTCTAATATCTACGTTTAACCAAGCTTTGTTTGTGCATGAGTTAAAAAATGCTTAATTTTACTCGAGTACAAACACTTTCTCATGGTTAAAAATGTACAAAAGATAATTCTTTTCAAGAGTTTTGGGATAACATCTTATTACTCAGGGCTTGCCCATACACCCGGCATTACCCTGCCTCTAACTTGCCTAATTGTCGGCCTCAGATCTTTTTTGGAGTTTATTTATCTTCTCTTAGTCTTAATTCATCGATGAGAGGAAGAGAGAGAAGATATTTCTACTTAACCTATCTCATGCCTCTAAATTAACCTCAAGTCCAAATTGAAACTAGGCACACATCACATCAATCAATTCATGGTCTTATCCAAATCTTACCAATTCTAAGAATATAAATCAAGTGTTTTTCCTTTGGTTCCTAACTATTTTAGTTCATATTTAATCAAGCTTTAGTTGTTGTTTCCTTATAACTTAATTGGCTCAATCCTATCATTACTAAGTGCATGATCGGTGTTTTTACGTCACAACAGTTGTGCAAGCAGACACACGTCGATGCAAGTATAGTTGATAAAATAATTCTATCGGATATCGATCCCACGAGGAATGGGTTCTTGATGTTTAGTTGTCGAAGAAACTAATACTAGAATTAGATAAAATGTAAGGATATCAGCGTAATTAAGTATGATCTGGATAGCTAAAATAGTCAATATTGTCAATGCAATTAGAGTTTAACGTCAGAGGTTAAATGTCAATGTACTGAAAGTAAATCAAATGTGTTGAGTGTTGAGTGTTGAGTGCTGAATATTTAAATGCATGAAACGTAAAAGTGATCAAGTGTAAAAGGGTAGAAATGGTTCACTGATTCTACTAAGTTACAACGCTGGATGCGTCGACAAGGTAAAGTACAGATGGATTGTCGTAGCAATAAAGTTCTTTTAAGTTCTTACCAATAGCAGCTCTTTGTTTAATGTAGACTTAAATACCTATAATCACTCCACCTCTCGGTGTGAGCAATGTTGTGCATTCAAGAACAAGTGATTGGAGTCCAATCTCAAGCAGCTCTCGCCTAACTTACTTGTTAACCCAACTTGTCATCGCATCTCTCGATGTTGGCAGACTGCAATTTCACTCTCGTGCTTAAAGCGGCTAGATCTAAGAATAAACAATTAAGCAGCATAAAATAAGAATCAAAATGATCTAGCATTAAAAGATACTCTCGTATTCATTTAATGTTATCAAAATCCATCGTTGTTAAAGAAGAATTAAAGAGTACAATCAAAACTTACTATCTCTAGACTACTAGGACTACTCCATAATTGATCCTCTTTCCTTGCATCAAGCACCTCTCATCAAAAGTGGTTGCAGACTTGCTTCATCAGCTTCCCAATTTCTAGTTAAATCTCCAAAATCACAAAGAATTTGTAGAATTTAATCCTTAGCTCTTGATGATTTCTTCATTCTATATTCTTCTATTTATAGGCTCAAGAAATTGTAGATTTCCCCCATTCTCAGATCCAACTACTTTGTACAACTGTAAAAGTTTGTTATTGACAGCTATGCAGATCTGATTTATTTACTGGATTGTTACAGAATGTCGACGCAGTTTATAATTTGCACCGACAATTTGCCGTATTTCTATACCAACCTGTGGCCGCAACTGAATGCTTTCTGGCTTCAAGAATGATAGGCCTCATCTCTTCTCAGATCCAAATCAAATTACAGCTGTCAAAGTTAGTTAAATTCCAACTGTGCACTCACGCAGATCTGGTGTGATCTTTATAAATATGCAGATTTTTCGCCGCATCTCCGATCACGATCTGAATTCTTTAATTGTGGCGACAACATGTGAAATTCTTGTGCTAGTTCTTCCAGATGTACTTGTAGCTTGAATTCACTCAAGCAAAGTAAAGATTTCTATGTGTCGACATCTTTGGCCACAATTCCAAGCTATACTTGTGGCTGCATTCTTCTTCAATAATTGATCTTCTGAGATGAGTTCCTGCACTGACAATTCTAAGACGCAATATATCGACTACTTGTAGCGACATTAGTGCAAAAAGAGGTAATAATACCAAGAATTTAAATTAACTAGCAATGAGTTAGAAAATATAAAAACTAAGTATGAAATGCTTATGATGCATGAAACTATGACACAAAAGAGACAATTAATACCCAAATTTAGGGAGAAAATATATGTCATTTGTAATACCATCACACCCCCAAACTTGAGTTTTTACTTGTCCTCAAGTAAACAAAAATTAACAATGTCACAAGCAAAAATGTCCTCGCAATCAATATTCTCACAACTTAAATTTTTTGAAATTCTAATGTACAAATTGTATTCACATGATAGAATAATGCGCTGACAATTTATAGGCATGAATAATTAAAATTGCAACTTCATAAATGTTACTATCATGCATTAAATCCTAATCTTCCTTGAACCAATACACCATTTAAAAAAAATTTTCTTTTCATTTTCTTCCTTTTTCTCATTTATCTTTTTCAAGTGACTGAGAGATGTCATTGCATTACTCTATTTTGAAATTCTAATGTACAAATTGTATTCACATGATAGAATAATGCGCTGACAATTTATAGGCATGAATAATTAAAATTGCAACTTCATAAATGTTACTATCATGCATTAAATCCTAATCTTCCTTGAACCAATACACCATTTAAAATTTTTTTTCTTTTCATTTTCTTCCTTTTTCTCATTTATCTTTTTCAAGTGACTGAGAGATGTCATTGCATTACTCTACCTTTGTTCCTGGGCAGTAACGATGAGGTGCAACAAAACCCAAAAAGGTATGTAATTGTGCCAACACACACTATTGCAATGACAACCTTTGGCTAGATGATTTTTCTAAACCTGCAGCAGAGTGTTCTCCCTTGAAAAGTCATAATGCACTCACATTGTAGTGTCTTTTATTCATACAATGTCGCTACAACTGGTCAGTTAGTTCAAGATTCAAACATTCACACTATCCATTCATTACTGAAGCAATTCCAATCATTCATTCAAAAATAGAGGACTCACTATCCATTTACATTCATCCAATTTACACATTAGCATTCCCAGCAAATCAAAATTTACGCATAAAAATAAAAACATTGTGGGTACATTTTTGTTGAAATTCTGCATATTTTCATTAACACAAGAAACAAGTAAAATTCAAAAATATGTGGGTGGAATTGCATTTCCATCTCACACAAATTCCCCCCAAACTTAAAGTGTGCATTATTCCCAATGCACTAATATTAATAAATATATATATGGAAATGCTATGACAATGTAGATGCAGCGACAATAAAAATGCAATGACATTAATAATGCAGGGACAATTATACTATAGCTACATGATATGCATGAAAACTAAACTAAGTGCTAAAAAATAAAAACTAACTCAGTGTGCTGCAGTCGAAGATGTGGTTGCATTGGTTTTTTCTTGTTATGCTTTCGTTCCTCCTTGTGCCTCATTTTCTTGTCTTTATGCTTCCTCTTTCTGTCCTTCGTACCAGCCAGATCAGCGGATTGCTCCTCTTCAATTTGTTGGGTGACGGCCTCATCGATAATTACATCTGATGGGTGGACTTCTACAAGTGGTGCTATATCAAGCACTATGGCCAAATGATTACAATCTTCAGCACTGCTAGTAACTACCTCAGCCTGGCTCACTTCAGGTGGAGCCACGTTTGCATTGGATGCCCTCACATTTACGGGTGCTTCAACAATATCCTCAGCGATATCTGTCGGTCATCGTCTTGCTTTTCCTCTTGCTTCTCTATAAGGTCTTCTCAAATTCTTCTTCTCTTTCCTTCTCCTTCTCTTAGTCTTCTTCTTGTTTTGCTTCTCCTTCTTCAGGCTATTCCTGCTCAGTGGTCTCTTTGTCGCCGCCTTCCTCTGCGTCCACACCCATGGATATAATTGGAGTATGCACTTCCTCAACCATAGCTACCCTTTTTGCATATTAGCCCCAACGCTATACGAGAACTCTTCTTCAAACAAGCTGACTATAGTTTTGTAGCAATCCTCCATAGCATTAGAATACCCCTTGTGCTCCTCGTCGTTTGAAATGTGGATTCTTATTGGAGGGGAACATATTGCGGCCTACCATCAGGAGTAGGCTGGTCAGAGGATGACGTAGCTTCCTTAATAATAGCTGGGAAGACATGGAACTCTGGTAGAGGATTTGGGCTTAGACTTCTCAATGCGTTGACAATAGATTTGTTCCATATTATTGTGTACGTATGAAATAGATTTTTCCTGTAGTTCATGTCTTCCAATGTGCTGACAATACGAATCTGGCGCATGTCGATGGGATCAATGTTTAGTTCCATTGCAGCCAACCTCTTCCTTAACTGAGGGTCTTTGGGCACATTATCCTATTTTTCCTTTTTTCCCCTTTTCCTTCTTCTTAGGTGCTTTTTTTCACTATCAATGCCTCTTGCTCTCTCATCATTCTCTCTACTGAGATGTCGTTGATCGGGCTCTTATTCTCTAGTACCTCTTCACCATCTCTGGGTACAATACCCCATTGTTTACATAGCAGCATGATTAAAGAAGGAAAGGGTCTTTGCTGAAAAAGCTTTGCTGAGTCATTTTATAATGCACCGACAAAATGTACTTTATGATGCGTTGAAAAAAAGATGATTTTTTTAATTCCTGCAAAAGACTTGGACTATTACTTCAGTTTGTGAAATATGCTCTCATAACAGCTCCTCAAGAGCAGCCATAGGATCTGATCTTTGTGGAGAAAACTATTGCCGCTGTCGCTGATGTTGTCCTTGCATATGTGACAACGAATTCTGTTATGGCTGCATTCGCTCTTGTGGTTGCATCTGCCTGTGTGCCTGCATTTGATCAGGAAGTGAACGTACCTGAGAATTTTGATTGTAGTTCTGCTGCTGATTCTTACTGTAACTTCCTTGTCTATAACTCTCTTGATGTAAGGAGTTGCCATATCTATATGTAGATGCATTTTGACTCCCCAACACTGGATGTGTCAACAAGGTAAAGTATAGATGGATTGTTGCAGCAACAAAGTTTTTTTGAGTTCTTACCAGTAACAGCTCTCTATTTAATGTAGACTTAAATACCCATAATCACTCCACCTCTCGGTGTGAGCAATGTTGTGCATTCAAGAATAAGTGATTGAAGTCGAATCTCAAGCAGCTCTCACCTAGCTTACTTGTTAACCCAACTTGTCACCACATCTCTTGATGTCGGCAGACTGCAATTTCACACTCATGCTTAAAGCAGTTAGATCCAAGAATAAAAAATTAAGTAGCATAAAATAAGAATCAAAATTATCTAGCATTAAAAGATACTCTTGTGTTCATTTAATGTTATCAAAATCTATGATCGTTAAAGAAGAATTAAAGAGTACAATCGAAGCTTACTATCTCTAGACTACTAGGACTACTCCCTAATTGTTCCTCTTGCCTTGCATTAAGCACCTCTCATCAGAAGTGGTTGCAGACTTGCTTCATCAACTTCCTAATTTCCATTTAAATCTCCAAAATCACAAAAAATTTGTAGAATTTAATCCCTTAGCTCTTGATGATTTCTTCATTCTTCATTCTTCTATTTATAGGCTTAAGAAATTGAAAATTTCCTCCATTCTTAGATCTAACTACTTTGTACAGCTATAAAAGGTTGTTATTGACAACTATGCAGATCTGATTTGTTTACTGGACTGTTGCAGAATGTCGGCGCAATTTATAATTTACGCCGACAATTTGCCGTATTTCTAGACCAACCTGTGGCCACAACTGAATGCTTTCTGGCTTCAAGAATGATAGACCTCATCTCTTCTAAGATCCAGATCTAATTATAGCTATCAAATTTAATTAAATTCTAGCTATGCACTTACGCAAATCTGGTGTGATCTTTATAAATCAACAGATTGTTGTAGCCGCATCTCTGGTCGCATTTTGAATTCTGTAATTGTGGCGACAACGTGTGAAAATCCTGTGCTGGTGCTTCGAGATGCACTTGTAGCTTGAATTCACTCATGCAAAGTAAAGATTTCTATGCGTCGACATCTCTGACCGCAATTCCAAGCTATACTTGTGGCTGCATTCTTCTTCCAGCATTGGTCTTTTGAGATGAGTTCCTATGCTGACAATTTTAAGGCGCAATTTATCAGCTGCTTGTAGCGGAATTAGTGCAAAAAGAGGTAAAAATACCAAGAATTTAAAGCAACAAGCAATGGGTTAGAAAATATAAAAACTAAGTATGAAATGCTTATGATGCATGCAAAATATGACACAAAAGAGACAATTAATACCCGAATTTAAGGAGAAAATATGTCATTTGTAATACCATCAATGCACTTATTACTGACATAGACTTCTCTGCACTAGGTTTATTTCTCAATATTTATAACAGATTTCGCCCATCCTATTTAAGCTAATCCAAGGCTTTTGGGTGAATCCTCATTAGACATGACTCTTAATTGCCATGTGCCACCTCGTGTCTGGCAACATTAGTGCATCACTGGCATACCACATGGTTCTTATCTTTTAGACAAGCTTTAGCTTAATTTGCTTCTAGCCTCATTCTACCCATCTTATTCTTTTGAATAGTATTCATATATTGAGATTCTACTAGGTGGGATGTAATAGCTGGTCACGCTTGCCAACATATAGCAACGAGTTATCTCATTAGACTCTTCCTAGTGTTTTTTAGCCTCAGCTTGAGTGGCTGAAGGGCACTTAGTATTAAGAACTATTTTAAGTTTCTAGCATCTTAGGACAATCTTCTATTCCTTATAGTTTGTTTTCGTTCTGTGAGTATGTTCAATAAAAGAGTTGGTGCCATTTTTGAACTAAAAATAAAACTTTCATATATTAATATCTTTGTACTAAGAAAATGTTTTAAAAAAATTCAACATTACGATAAGCATTAAGATGATGCATGTGCCTTACATTAAACCTTGAAAACATTTGTAAGTTGTTACAATGATAATTCCCATACCCATTTAATTAAGCCATCGTTAGGTGATCATGATCATTGATAACTCTTGAAAAGAGTTGTATTTTATACCTTTTTAAGCTTGGTTGTACATAATTTATAACATTTTACTCTAATTTTGGAAGAAAAGGTGGTGCGATGGTTATGTGTGGTGCAGGTGCAGGATAAGGATGAAGGAATTCAGGACGAAGGGTTATGCCCTGACAAAGTTATTACGTCACGACAATCATGGGAGTGCTAACACAGCAAACACAGTCCATTCTAGAAGCTACCAACTGGGTTTGACCTGCTGGAGGAATACCCTAGAAGCAAATGCAGAAGGTGTGCACCTGCTAGAACCCTTCTAGAAGCTGGTACGGAAAGGATGAGTTGTGTAAAGTACCAGCCTAAATCAGATCTATATATACTTGTGAGGAAGAAGAGATAATGTTTGAAGTGTAAAATGGTGAAATCAGAGTGAAGAATTGTGGAAAATCACGCAAG
Source organism: Gossypioides kirkii (assembly GCA_005610355.1). Taxonomy (NCBI): domain Eukaryota; kingdom Viridiplantae; phylum Streptophyta; class Magnoliopsida; order Malvales; family Malvaceae; genus Gossypioides; species Gossypioides kirkii. Next base: position 14,097,404 of record CP032255.1, read on the forward strand.
ACATTGTGCAAATCACGAGTGGATTCTAAGGCAGGCAGGGGAAAAAGACGAGTTCCATCTACCCTCCAGATCTAGCTAGAGTTGCTGTGAAAGAGGAGGCTGGTGACAACAGTTCCTGCTACTTCATCCTTGATTTTGTTTATTTCATGTTGAATGATTTAATTATGGATTTATTTTGGATGATATTTTATTAATATTTTATGAATGTTATTAGGTTAAATTCTATTTGTGTTACTGTTTTATTCAATCGGTACCTATTTACATGCATGTGCACCCTAGATATAATGGAGTATTGTGTATGTGATTAGATTTAATACTTAAAGAATTCTGTGGGCAGTATAACTTTTAAATAATTGTCATGATATTCTTGGATATTTGAATACAATCCAATACCTCAACTTTATTATTCAGCATATTCTACCCTTTGATATCCTGCTAACGTATTCACCACCGTTCATCACCAACCATTTACAGTTTACCATTTATTTTCAGTACTTAGTATATTTTAGTTCTTTTATATTTTAATTTTCAATAGCATAATTCATATCAACTTTGCTGCAACATCATTCTTTTATCATGACATTAACAAACATTAACTTTACATTAACATTATTCTTTTTCCATGACAATAACTTAATTAAATTACATTAATTTTAATCCCTATGGAGACGATCTTGAGTGCATAACCATTAACTCAACACCTATCACATCATGCACCAAAAATGAGTCGTTGTGGGACAATCTCACCAAGTAGCATGCTTTTACTAGTTGTCCTCTTTTAAAGATAGAATTTCTTGACCTATTGCATGATAATCGCTATCACAAGGGTCGGTCCAATTATCATTTGAACACAAGAGAATTCTTCTTCCTTTTAGGAAATCTCCTTACTGAAATCCACATAGCAATCCTATCACGGGGTAGTGCACTTACTATGCCATCACAGGAGGCCACTGATAAAGGTCATAGGTCTTGTTTAGGGACCTTCTCCCACTCAATATTCTAAAAATGCAAGGTTTCTAATTTATGATTTAAATCATGAATGATTAGTTATGCATGACAAGTACATGTGGCATTCTTTTCAAAACTATATGACATGTTTATCTCATATATGCATGACATGCTATGGTAATTTTATACTTTTCACATTCATTTATTCACAAAATCAACAATTTTGATTCTCTACAGTTTTTTTGTTCTAAGGAAAAACTGAAGAAGTGAATATGAATCGTGCACCAGGTACAGTCCCAAGAATGGGAGGTGAGTCATATTTAACCAATTTAAAACCAAGTATTTCCTTGCCAAATCCAATCCTAGACATGCACTTTCTTATTACTACACTTCTCATAGTAATCAAATAACCTAAAGAAGTGAATGGAACAATACAACACATGTATTTTCTCATTACCACAGTTCTTACCTTTAATTGATCGACTGTGGATCATCTCATACATATATATCATAGTTATATCATTAACAATTATTAAATAGATATATAATGAGATCGATAATTAAATAAAATTGCCAAGCAAGGTTTCCAAGGTTCTATTTCTAGAAAATAAATGAAAAACAAAAAATTACATAGTTTTCAACATAAGGCATTTCTTGTGTCTTCGCCCACCATCACTCCATCTTTTCCTCATCATGGACTTTTAAAAAAAAATTACATTTATATCCTATTTCTTTTTTCGGCTCATAAGAATTCTAAAAATAAAAATAATCCTAAGTGGAGATGATAGTCCACAATCTATTTCCTAAGAAACACAACCTTAAAAATAATAATTATATAACAAATATATAGTATTGCATTCATTCACAAACATTTCCCTAGACATGCGAATAATTACAAGAATGTCACATCTTATCAAATATTAATCAAACAAGATAAATAGATAGATTTGGTCTCGGTTTACACCATAAACATAGTACAACCTGGCTTTGATACCAATTGTTAAAAAAATCTCATTTTAAAAATAGTTTTCAAGCATAATGAAATATTAAAATTTTGAAAACCAACCTAGTTTATGATATTTATAGCAATAAATCTTAGATCGAAATCGCATCTGTGTTTTTCAATAAGTGGATTGATCGGTTGTTTAACGTCACAGCAATAATGTGCAAGTGTACACTGTCGATGCAAGTATAATAGACAGATGTGAGTCTGTCGGATTATCGATCCCAAGAGGATGGCTGTCTTTTTGTCTATTAATGTCAGTACAATGAATAAGTAAAAAGGAATAAATTGTGAGAGTGGTTGTCGGAGAAATAATTTGAAAATAAAAACGAAATGTGATAATAATAAAATGGGGTCCCCAATGTGAATATTCAAGAAACTACTAAGTGTGGCTTGCAAGGTATGAAAGAATAAGTGACTGTCATTGTAATTTTGTACAATGAATATCTTACCAAGCTTAACTTCTATGTTCGATCTAAGACTTAAACATGCACATTAACTACACCTTCTAATGATGGCAATGCAACACAGTTAAGAACAAGTGGATTAAATTTCTCTAATCCTCAAGCAACTTTCATTGTCATGCTTTTCAGCTTAAACTGTCACTGCACCTTCCAATGATAGTGACTGCAATAACACTTCCGTGCTAAAAACATTCAAACCCAAAGATTAAACAGTAGAAGCAAAATTAAATAAAATAACATTCAGTTCAGAAATCTTGAGTACTTCCATACAAACATGAAATAAACCGTAATCACCAGTGTTTAGAAAGAAATATAAAAGAACACATGGAGAATGCTATTCCTAGACAACTCGACTTGCTCTCTTACTTCCCTCTTGCCTCGTACTTAGGGCTCCTCGTCAGGAGTTGTTCTGCCTCCTTTTTCACGTTAGTTCACTAATTGCGCTATGAACGTCACAACAATTTATGTGCAAGCGTAAACTGTCGATGCAAGAATAGTAGATAGAAATGAATCTATTGGATGTCGATCCCATAGAGATAGCTATTTATTGTTTAATCTGTCGAAGCATTCTGAGTTGAAATGAGAAGATCTGTCAGGAGTTATGTCAACGCAACTAGGTTAAAGTTATACAAGTTAGGAAGTAAATCTGTTAGTGCAATCAGAATGTTAAATGTTAGAGCAAATTATAGAAAATGAATGGATTGTTGAAATGTTGTAAAGTAAATTCAGAACTTAAAATAAATGGATCAAGTGTAAAGAAGTGGAGAGGATCACTGACTTTACAAGTGGCAATGCTAAATGTGACTACAAGGTTTCTTATAGATGAATTTGTCGCTGTAATTACACTTCAATGAAATCTTACTAATATCAACTCTCTATTTATCAAAGACTCAAGCACTCACAACTACCACACCTTCCAGTGCTGGTAATGCTTTGCACTCAAGAAAAGTGACTAGAATTCCTTCTAGTCTCAAGCAACTTCTGCTGTCTTGTTTGTTAATTTAACTTGTCATCGCACTTTCCAGTGTCTGTGACTACAATTGCACTTCCGTGGTCAAACAGTTAAATCCAAAGATAAATAGATGAGAAGAATTGAATAAGAATCAAAGTAATCTAACATTAAAAGACACTCTCATGTACAATCAATTGTCAATTGGAAATCATTAGCATCAAAAGAGGGATTAACAAATGAATCGAAGCATATTATTCCTAGGCTACTAGGATTCTCCCTTAACTGCTCCTCTTGCGTCGCATCAAGCTCTTCTCGTCAGAAGATATTACGCCCTTGCTGGATCAGATTATCATCGTCTGGATCAAGCTTTCATGGCAGCTTTGGATGAGAGAAATTTAGATTTGAAATCTTAACCACTTGATTTCATCTTCTCTTTTTGTCCTTCTATTTATAATCACCGGTTCCTTCATGATCTTTCTCTCTTCTTAGATCTAACACCTTTTTGCAGCTGTAGAAGTTGTTATTTGCCAACTATGCACTCACGCAGATCTGATTTGTTCTTTGAGCAGTTGCAGATTGTCGCAACATCTCTAGATGTAAATTATGATTTTATTTTGTTGCGATAATTTTCTCTTGCGCTAGTGCTTCTGAATATGTTAGTAGCATGAAATCCTTGATAAGTTGTGGAAACATTCATGTGACGACATATTTGGCTGCAATTTTGGATCAGCTTGTGATTGCAATTCTTAATGCTTCCCTATTCTGATCCCCCCAAGTGGATTTCTACGCTGACAACTTTAGGCGCAAAACAAGTGCTAAATACAGTGACATTAGTAGCATAAAAGAGATAAAATGAAAGAAATTAAGATCAAAACAACATTGAGTTAGAAAATGCAAACACTAAATATAAAATGCTAATAATGCATGCTAAATATGATACAAAAGGACAAAAAATACACTAATTTAAGGAGAATTTAAGTGTCATTTCTAGTACTATCACACCACCAAACTTAAGTTTTTACTTGTCCTAAAGTAAATAAAAGCTAGAAAAGTTATATCAATTTTTTGTCACCATATTCATCATTCTAGCAACTTATATTCTTGAAATCCTAAGGTATAAATTGCATTCATTTGCTTGAATATTGCACCGACAATTTATAGGCATGAATAACCTAACTTTTCTTTCTTTTCTCTTTTTTCTTTTCTTTATGTGACTGAGAGATGTCATTGCATTACTATACCCTTGATCCTAGGTAGTAACGATGGGGTTCAACAAACCCCTAGGGAGCATGTAATTGCACTAGCGCACACTCTTGTAGTGACAACCTTTGGCTAGATAATTTTTAACTTTCAAAATTCATCCAAAAATAGAAGGATTCAACATTCAATCACATTCACTCAATTCATGCATTAGCATTCAAAAGAATTTAAGAATTACGCATCAAATAAAAAATTGTGGTCATAGTTTTTTTAACTTTGCCTACTTTCATTCAACTAAATAAACAAATATATTCCTAAATTTGTGGGTGTAATTGCATTTCCATTCCACTTCCCCCATCTTAATGTCTGCATTGTCCCCAATGCACTGACAATACTATAAAAAAATAATGGAAATGCAACTACAATGAATATGCTAAAACAAATAAAATGCAATGACAATTAAAATAAATGCATGCAACTAACTACCGAAAAGTAAACTAACTCAATGAGTCGCAGCTGACGAAGTTGCTGCCTTGGTCTTTTTCTTCTTCTTTGGCGCTCCTCCTTGGCCTTTTTCTTTGTCTTCCTTTTGTGCCTCTTTTCTTTTGGTTCAACCGGTGTAGCAGATTGCTATTCCATAGCCAGTTCAATATTGGCTTCATTGACCGTTACATCCGAAGAATAAATTTCAGCTGGTGATGCCACGTATGGCATAATAGCTAGAGGATTAAAATCCTCATTTTCGGATGCAATGGCCTCACCATAACTAGCCCCAATTATTGCCAAGTTTCCTTCAGATGCACCATCACTTGCAGGTGCACCGACAAATTCTTCAGATAAATTTGTTGAGGCAATACTTTCTTCTTCTTCCTTTTCTTCTTTCTCTTCTTCTCTTGCTCCTTCATCTCATGATTCTTCAATGGCTCTAATATCCACAGATGCGGCTAGTGTTTGCTCCTCCCCAATAACAGCAGTGGCCTCTCGTTCCGTCATGTTGGCACCCAAACTATTTGACAGGTCATCGTTAAAGAGGCTTGCTATGTTGTGGAAACAATCTTCCACTTCCTTGGACTGCACCTTTTTCTCCTCATCATCAGAGATGTGGATTTGATTTGGGGATTTGATGGATCGGGTTCGTTCGTCTGAAGTGTGTTGCTTGTTGGATGGAGTAGCTTCCTTGATAATGGGAGGGAACACAGGGAAATCTGGTATCGGTTGTGTGCTTAAACCGTGCAATGTGGCGACAATAGCTTTGTTTCATACCCTAATGTAGGCATAAAATAAATTCTGCCTATACTGCATCTCTTCTATTGCGCCGACAAGTCAAATTTGTCTGCAGCTTGTTCGATCCACACATTTTTCATTCTCCAAAAGTTTCCTCCAGATTAGAGGATCTGTGTGCGCATTAGTTTGAGCGGCCTTCTTCTTCCCTTTTCCTTTTTCTTTTTTCTTTGGATCCTCCTTTACTATAGGGGTTTCTTTCCCCTAGTCATCTTCTCTACCCAGACATTGTTGATTGGGCCTTTGTTCTCTAAAGTTTCCTCCCCTTCACGAGGCACAATGCCTCTTTGTTTACATAGCAGCATTATCAAAGAAGGAAAGGGTAGGATACCTGTTTGTTTTATGGCTACCTCAGCAATTTCTTGATGTAAGATTGCGTTGACATCAATTCTACGACCCTTCATTATGGAATGCAACAAGCACATTCTATCGAGTGCCACGGTGATACTATGGGTAGATGGCAGCAGATGATAGTTAATGAAATGGAACCAGACCTTGCTTTGAATTGTGAGATAGTGACGATGCATGGTGTAGTTATTGGGTTCGTTGCCAGTCCACACCACGCCTTCAATGCATAAGTCATTCAGCAAAATGTCAGTACCATCTTCAGTACAAAAATAAATTCCTGTTCAGAGTCCACTAAGTTAGCGTAGAATTCCCTTACCAAAGAAGGAGAATGGCCTGTTGGATGGTCGCAAAATTGTTCCTATCCCAGATGAGAGATTGTTTTAGCTACATGCTTTCCCAAAGTCAGTTATGATGACAATTGAAATCCTTGTTCAGGATGACAGTACCTCTTTAGCATAGTGTCGTGATATCGGTCCTTTGTCGCCTTTGACAAGAACAGAACCAACTCTTTGCGTTAAGGTTCGTTATCATTTCTGACCACAGCCGCTGGAGATTCAGCCGCCGACTTGAAAGGTGCTTTTGTTCCACGAGTACGAGCCATGAGTATTGAAATAGAAAGAGTGAGAGTATTTGGCAGAAAAATATAAAGTTGAAAAGAAAGATAATATAGTAACAATGGAGTTTGTGAGCGTGAGATATCAGTCGGCACAAAAGGGATGTTTTATAGACGATTGAGGCGAAGAGACGTGCTGATTGGTGATAGTACACTGTCTCTGCAGCCAATAAATGCTCGGACACAGATTGTACTTTTTCGGGATGATCCAACTATTGGGGATTGAGATGAATCAACCGAAGTGATTCTTTCTCAAAATGTTTCACTGAGTCATCAATAAATTGCGTCGACAAGTCGGGTTGTCATGCCTTAACAAAGAGGCTATTTTTATTCCTACATAAAACTTAAAGAAAAAGAGTTAAAAGAAAAATAAAAGGTAAAAATCAAAATTTTGCGATGACATTATTAAGAAAATGTGACCAGGTTAATGGTCTCGTGTTGTTCGCTGATGCTTGAGCTATGGTAATGCTTCAATCGTTGGCCATTTACTTTAAATTGGTGCCCATCATTTAAATCTTTAATTCTCATTGCACCATTTGGAAATGCTTCAACAACTTCAAAAGGTCCAGACCACCTTGAGCGCAATTTACCTGGATGCAATTTTAAACGTGAGTTAAATAAAAGTACTAACTGACCAGGAGAAAATTGTCGCCGCAAAATGATGTTGTCGTGCAATCTCTTAGTTTTTTCTTTGTAGATGGTAGCATTTTCATAGGCATTGCGTCGAATTTCTTCTAGCTCTAAAATGTCCAACAATCTTTTTCGTCCAACAACATTATAATCCATGTTCACTTGCTTGATTCTCCACATGGCCTTATGTTCAAGTTTAACAGGCAAATGACATGATTTCCCAAAGACTAGTTGATATGGCGACATTCCTAATGGAGTCTTGTAAGCAGTGCGAAGCGCCCACAATGCATCGTGTAGATGCGAAGACCAATCTCTTTTGGATGGTTTAACCACTCTCAAGAATGCTTTTAACCTGTCGATTGGAGACCTCCGTCTGTCCATTTGATTGTGGATGGTACATGGTTTCCATGTGATGCTTCACACCATAGCTTTTTAAAGCTGTCGCCACCTAATTACTGTGGAACTGAGTGCCTTGATTGCTTATTAACGCTCGAGGTGTTCTAAACCTTGTGAGGATATATGTTTGAAAGAGCTTTAACACTGTTCGAGCATCATCTTTTGGAGTAGCGATAGCTTCGATCCTTTTAGAGACATAGTCAATAGTTACCAAAATATAAACATTCCCTAAGGAATCTGGAAATGGTCCCATTAAGTTAATACCCCAATCGTCAAAGAGTTCAACCTCCATGATAGGTTGTTGAAGCATCTCGTTGCATCGAGATATGGAACCGGTGCGTTGACATTTGTCGCACTGTTGAGCGAAATTGTGAGTGTCTCGAAACAGCGTAAGCCAATAAAATCCTGATTGTAGGACCTTTGCAGCAGTCCTAACACCACCAAACTTGCCTCTATAAGGAGCATTATGGCAATGCTTCAGGATGGAAAGCATTTCTTCTTCAGGAACATAACGACAAATGATGTTGTCGACGCATACCTTGAACAATTATGGCTCATTCCAATGATATATCACAGCATCCCTCAAAAATCTGATTTTCCTATGACTTGTTGCACTCAACGGTAGCGTACCACAAACTACATAATTAATGATATCTGCATACCATGAAGATGCGTCGAAAAAGAACAATGTCACATTTGAAAATGCATCGACAATTTGTGACTTATTACCTTCTTCGCTTCCAGCTTCCAGACGAGATAAGTGGTCTGTTACTTGGTTTTCTGATCCTTTCCTGTCCTTGATCTCAACGTCAAATTCTTGCAGCAAAAGGATCCATCTGATCAGTCTAGGTTGGCATCTTTCTTAGCAAAAAGGTATCTCAAAGAAGAATGATTAGTGTATACTGTAATTTTTGCGCTGACAAGATATGAACGAAACTTATCAAATGCAAAAACTACTGCCAGTAACTCTTTCTCAGTGGTTGTATAATTAACCTGGGCTTCAGTTAGAGTTTTACTAGCATAATATATTGAATGAAATACCTTATCTTTTATTTGTCCCAGCATAGCACCTAAAGCAAAGTCACTCGCATCATACAGTACTTCAAACGGTTGCATCCAATCTGGTGCGACGACAATGGGTGCTTGTGCCAGCTGCTGTTTAATCTTCAAAAATGCTGCCAAACAAGCATCATCGAACAAAAACTTCTTATTTTGCTCCAACAACGAGCATAATGGTTTTGCTAGTTTAGAGAAGTCTCGAATGAATCTCTATAAAATCCGACATGGCCGAGAAAACTCCTTATTCCCTTTACATTATTTGGTGGAGGCAGTTTTTCAATGACTTACACCTTTGCTTTGTCCACTTCAATGCCTTGACAAGATATTCGATGACCAAGGACAATTCCTTCGGTTGCCATGAAGTGGCATTTTTCCTAGTTTAAAACTAAGTTGGTGTCCTCGCATCTCTTCAGCACTTTAGCTAAATTGTCAATGCATATATCAGAAGATTGCCTATACATAAAAAAATATCCATAAACACCTCTAATGAATCCTCGATCATGTTCGAGAAGATGGCCATCATACACATTTGGAATGTTGTTGGAGCGTTGTACAATCCAAATGGGCATTCATCGAAAAGAAAAGGTTCCAAATAGGCAAGTGAAAGTCATCTTTGCTTGATCCTCCGGTGCAATAGCGATCTGGTTGTATCCAGAATACCCATCAAGGAAACAATATTAGGCCTTACCAGCTAGCCTATCCAACATTTGATCAATGAATGGAAGTGAGAAGTGATCTTTTTTTGTGGTCGCATTTAAACGACGATAATCCATATACACTCGCCAACCTGTAGCAATGCGAGTAGGGATTAGCTCATTGTTATCAGTACTTACCACTGTGATGCCACTCTTCTTAGGCACACAATGGATTGGGCTCACCCATGTGCTATCCGAAATGGGGTAGATGATGTCTGAGTCTAACCACTTAATAATCTCATTCTTCACCACTTCCTTCATTTTCTCATTCAATATTCGTTGTTGCATAATAGACTGTTTCCCTTAATCTTCCAGCTTAATCTTATGCATGCACAAAGAAGGACTAAAGCCTCTTATGTCCGCTATCCTCCAAGCAATGGCTCTTTTGTGTTACTTCAGTATTCCGATTAATTTTTCTTCTTAGCATGCGTCGAGACTTTCACTGACAATTACAGGCAATGTTTCATTGTCACCTAGGAAAACATACTTTAGGTGCATCGGTAATGGCTTTAACTCCAGAGTCGGAGGTTCTTCAACTGATGGTTTAAACACAGTGATCATTCGATTAGATAGATCCAAAGATTCCAATTGCCAGCCATGTTTCAACTCATATATGTTAGTAGCTTTGGGGTCACATTCAGGTGGGATATTATCTTCAGATGTCACCGCATATTTTACTGGCACTGATGAGCTTCGTCCATTGAACTCCTCCGTAATTAACTTGTCCAGAATATCAATGTGGTGACATTGCTCCTTTCTACATGACGAAGATGCTTTAAAAACAACTGAAGGTTACATGCTTGTCATTATGACGCATGATTAGCTCACCTTTTGAAGACATTTATAAGTGTGCATCCCATTGCTAAAAGTGGGCGTCCCAAAATAATGGGCACCTCCTTATCAGCTTTGCAATCAAGTATGATAAAGTCAGTTGGGAACACAAATTTATCAACACGAACAAGAACATCTTTAATCTGTCCTTCAGGTTGTGCCAAAGATCTGTCCGCAAGTTGTAATGTCACCGTAGTGGGCTTTAAATGACCAATCCCTAGTTTCCTGAAAGTTGACAATGGTATAAGATTAATGCTAGCTCCTAGGTCATAAAGAGCTTTACTTAAATAATGGTTTCTAGTAGAACATGGAATTGTGAAATTGCCAGGATCTTTCATCTTTTGTAGCAATTTATTTGCCAGCATAGTGTTACACCCTTCTGTGAGTGCAATTATCTTAATATCGAAAAGCTTTTTCTTCTTCGACAATAGCTCCTTCATGAATTTCCCATAGCTGGGGATCTGTAAAAGAGCATCAACTAGAGGTATATTAATATGTAATTATTTCAAGGTAGAGCATCAAGCTCTTCTCGTTAGAAGATGTTGTGCCCTTGCTGGATCAGATCACCATCCTCCAGATTAAGCATTCATGGAAGCTTTGGATGAGAGAAATTTAGATTTGAAATCTTCACCACTTGATATCATCTTCTCTTTTTGTCCTTCTATTTATAATCACTGGTTCCTTCTAGATCTTTCTCTCTTCTCAGATCTAACACCTTTTTGCAGCTGTAGAAGTTTTTATTTGCCAACTATGCACTCATGCAGATTTGATTTGTTCTTTGAGCAGTTGCAGATTGTTGCAACATCTCTAGACGTAAATTATGACTTTAATTTACTGCGACAATTTTCTCTTGTGCTGGTGCTTCTGAATATGTTAGTAGCGTGAAATCCTTGATAAGTTGTGGAAACATTCATGTGACGACATATTTGGCAGCAATTTTGGATCAGCTTGTGATCGCAATTCTGAATGCTTCTCTATTCTAATCCTCCCAGGAGGATTAATGTGCTGACAACTTTAGGTGCAAAACAAGTGCTTAATACAGTGACAGTAGTAGCATAAAAGAGATAAAATAAAAGAAATTAAGATCAAAATATCATTGAGTTAGAAAATGCAAACACTAAGTATAAAATGCTAATAATGCATGCTAAATATGATACAAAAGGACAAATAATACACGAATTTAAGGAGAATTTAAGTGTCATTTCTAATGCTATCATTCATCCTTGAAAGACTTAAGCCTCTATAGTTGAAAGCTCTAAAAGATGTGTTGAAGAAGAATATGCACCAAAAAGAGCTCTCTCTTTTTTTTTTCTTTCTTAGTGAGCATTTATATTCAGCGAAATTGTGCAAGTGTCCTTTCATCAGAATCAAGCTGTCTATGGTCGTACCAATTGGTTATACCAGACTGGATAGCTCACACTTTTTTGTTCTTATCCGGACAACTGCCAGATGTGGCAATAATCTTGGACACAATTTTAAAATACTCATGAAGCGACATTAGTACCAAAATATGACAAAATTAAGGGCAACTAAGCTAAGGTTCATTGAGTTAGAAAATGCAATAACTAAACTAGAAAGTGCTAAAATATGTGCTAAGGATGACTAAATAGGAACAACTTAACCAAAAAGTAGGGAGAAAACAATGGTTTTTTCATGGATCCTTGATGTTTTTCGGCTTTCAACCAAATGATCTTCTCTGTTATTCTCGTACCATGAAATGTTTCGAGTGTGGGCTCGAACCAATTGAATTGAAATACAAAACTAGAAAAAAATTTCTCTCTTTTTTAGGTGAAAACAAAAAGTCTCTCTTCTTTAATAGAAATCAGTAAAATTGTTGTTCTAGAAAAATATATTTAAAATTTGAGAATAAACTCTCTCTCTATTTTTCGGCAGAATAACAATTTCTCAAAAGTTATGTAAATAGCTCTACCGGTGTCATCAATTTATAAGAAGAAAAGGTAGAACCCTTGTAGAGTTGTAGAGGTTTATTTTAAATAGAAAAATGACATTCTACTAAGAGTAGGAGACGGATGAATGACTCACCCCTGTGTTTCTACTAGGATTGTCCCCCCTTCATGTTATATGAGGGATTTTGAGCCTCTCTCACATCACATCGGGTCTGATTACAAGTACTTCATAGGCCCTTTTTAACCCAGTACTCTGTAATGTGATTCAACCCGATTCATTTTTTCTATTTCTCAAAATAAACTTTAATATTTATATATAAAAACAATTTTCTCATCTCTATTTTACCCTCAGCAAAATTTTGATGATTTTACCCTAGTAAAATTTTGAAGATTTTGCCCTTGGTAAAAATTTGAGAAAATGTGTTCAATATGTCACAAGACAACATGTTCACTATGACCGAATGGTTTATTTTAATTTTCACGCTTCAAAATAGTCCAAAAACATAAACTCTTTTTTCCATCATTTTTTATGTAATCCTATATAGGATTGCAAATTTCTATTTCCATTTTTGGAAACCTAAATTCATTTTCAAATGATTTCATTTCTCCATTTTGGAGAAAACGATAATAATTCATGAATGTTTCTCATTTCTCTTTTTTCTATTCATTTTGTCTATTTAAAAACACAATTCATTTATGTTTTCAACGAGCTAGCGTAGGGACCGATTGGACATATGTAGTTAAGGCTCAAATGATTTATAATTAAGTTTCAAATTTTTGCCTATTAATTATAAATTCATTTATTCACGAAGGCATTCCACTATAGTATCGTGACTGAGCTTTCCCCAACGACAGACCATTACGAAATCAGCTACTTAGTGTTCGTCTAATGACCTTGTCATAAATGTGTTACCCTCATAGGGTATCCTTGATCTCTTTGGGATAATATTCATTCTCCCAATATGATCCTATTTTATCTCATGGTAATCATTACATCTTCCTTCATGAAAATTCACATTAACAGATAGTGATCAAGTCATCTATCACAAAGACGGACGACCCATGGCCATGTTTACTTTTCATCAACCATGTAATAGCAGTGAGAGGATATCATTTACCCATGATTTGGGTTATGAATTCCATTGTTATGAATGACACTACATATGATAGAAGTCATACACCTAATGCACCAGCTTTCGATTCCTTATCTATTTGAACTCAGGCTTTTACTTACATCAAAGTGTACAAGTCATGCATACATAGTCTGCCATACACTTAGGATTTAAGTATGCCACACTATGAACATCACAAGTGAATAAACCCAAAAAAAATACAAGGTTTATTCCTTATCCTATTTGATGTACTGTCAGTCCAGTCAGTCACATCTATGTCTTATCTTTTGGGAGCATTCGCTCCAATGTCCAAGACAATGCATTTTCTAAATTAGACTTGATAGACGACATATTAGTCTTTCAATTAGTTTGCTCATTTTTGGTTAGACTAAGGACATGTTTAGGTTCGTCTACTAATACAAGTTGTCTTTCCATACTACAATTTGACCACGTAATATCAATTAGTATTAGTTAAACATTAAACAACTAGTAAGAAACATTTGTTACCATTTTGCTTTGCATGCAAAAATCATGTGAGGAAAATTATACAAAGTATATTAATGTAACTAATGAATTTGTTTTATTAACCAATCTGTTTGAAAAAATTACAAGTGTATAATGACGAAAATACTACACTTAGGGCACTAGATCCAATGAAAAATGTTGGATTTGGTGCCCTAAGTGTAGTATTTTCGTCATTATACACTTGTAATTTCGAATAGATTAATTAATAAAATTATTTATGAATTACATTAGTACTTTGTATTATTGTCCTAAAATGGTTTTTTCATGCAAAGTAAAATGGAACCAAATGTTGCTCACTGGTTGTCTATTGGTTAACTAATATTAAGCAGTATTACATGGTCGAATAGTAATATAGAGAGACAACTTATATTTGTAGACAAATCTAATAATGTCCTTAGTCTAACTAGAAATGAGAAAATCGATTAAAGACTAATATATCATCTATCAAGTCCAATTAGGGAGATGTCATGTCTTGAGCATCGGAGCGAATGACTCCCAAAAGATAGAGAAATAGATGTGACTGACTTAACTGATAGTATATCGGGCAGGACCCAAAGCAGAATAGATCCTAAATTTGTTTATGGTTTTATTCACTTTTGACATTCATAGTGTGACATACCTAAATCTTAAGTGAATGACGGTCTATGTATGCGTGACTCGTACACTTTGATGTAAGTAAAAGCCTAAGTTCGAATAGATAAGAAATCAAAAGTTAGTGTGTTAGGTGTATGACTTCTGTAGTACGTAGCGTCATTCACAATAATGGAATGCATAGCCTGAGACATGGGTAAATGATATCCTTTCATTTTCATTACATGGTTGATGAAAAGTAAATGTGGCCACAGGTTGTTCATCTTTGTGATGAATGACTTGATTCTTAATTAATAATAATTGACATTTTGATGAAAGAAGATGTAATGGTTACCATTAGATAAAATAAGATCATATTGGGAGAATGGATATTATCCCAAATAGATCAAGGCTATCCTATGAGGGGTAACACACTTTTGACAAGGTCATTGGACAAGCACTGAGTAGTTGCTTTCGTAATGGTATGTCATTTGGGAGAGCTTAGTTACTATACTATAGTGGAATGACTTCATGACTAAATGAATTTATAATTATTAGACAAAAAGATGGAACGTAATTATAAATCATTTGAGCCTTAACTACATATGTTCAATCGGTCCCTTGACCACCCCGAACATCTCTCATTCAACGTAGATTTAGGCTTTCCACAAGTATACGGGTCAGGTTGTAAATATACTGTATAAAATGAAACACTTGGTAGTATTTCGAGAATCGTACCCAAAGAAGGCGTAAGTGATGGTAAATTAGATCCCTATAAAGAATAAAATTAATTAGTACTTACTTTAGGGATTATAGTACGAAGAGAAATAAAAAAGTTGGTTTTAAAGGCATAAAATAAAAGAGAAACTAAAAGCAAGATTCGAGATGTAGAAATTCTTATAATGGCTTTAGGGATATTAGGTCGTTTCTGTATGAGTTCTTCAATTGTTGGGTTTTGGGGATTTTCCTTCACTTAACTATTCACTACCCCAGTTGGATCTCTCGATCGTCGACATAGCAAGTTGATAGAGACTACTTATCGCTAGATGTCACAGTCTAAACTGATTTGGAAAAAAGGTCTTCACGGATGGGTAACACCAATTTTGGGTTCATTCCCACCTAAATGACATTATAGGGTTGTCTGGCCTAGTGTTTGTTTAATGTTCTTTCTTTCACAAACAACTGATTCGAAAGGTAAAACCTCTATAAAACAACAACCAAATATTCATACTTTCACTCCCTAATTTCCTAAAATAGAATTAGTTCCTCATGGGTTTCTTAATCATCATAAACACAAATATATAAAAACATATAATTGAATAAGAGAATGAAAAAAAATTAGAATTGTATTGGTAATTTGTTGGGAAAATTTCCTCGAACGTTTATGCGAGTTATACAATTTCATTTCCCAAAAGAAAATACAAACTAAAAATTGAAATCTAGTAAACGGGGAGTTTAAACCTAATGCTAAGGGCCCTATTTATAGCCTTCGTCGGCTACTTTCATCAACCCTAGGTCTGCTACCGTCCTTCGTATTTAAGTGGCATTGTAAAGACCGAAACGCCCTTCACTTAGTGTAGAATCCATGTCCAGGGGTCGATGTCGCGACACACCAGGATCTATGTGAGTCCCTATATGAAGTGTTATCCTGAAGGCGTTGTCATGAAATAGCCCATGCATGTCGCGACATAAGCCATGTATGTCGCGACATAGCCCTATAAGAAGTCAATGTTTGAAGTCTTCAAGTCTTGTCCCTTGGTTGCGACGAAGCTCAACCTGTGTCGAGACAAAGTGATCAGTCTCCTATTTTGTAACTTCTTATGGTCTCTTGCACACTCACAACGTACATTAGCTAACCTTTAGGCCTCAATCGACCTTAAAGACAATAAAACAACAATTTAGCATTAGGTTGCACAATTTATTCAAACAAGAAATCTAAATCGAATCGTACAAAAACATAACAAAAATACTTGATTTCAAGCTCTTCAAGTGTGAAAAATAGTTCAATCTGCTAGGTATGTAACCGACAGATCAAACTCCCCCACACTTAAGTTTTTGCTTTCCTTAAGCAAATAAAACAAGAAAAGCAAGGAAAATGAAGAGCTTGAGTTCATAGCTATACAAAGAGTGGGCTCGTAGCATTTAATTTAGGCATTATATATCTCTTAGTAACTTTGACATGATGATTAAGCAATTTTATCATTTTTTATTAGAAACAATATAAGTTCAGTAAGTCATAGGAAATACAAATATTAAGGTTTTATCAATATGCATCCATCACTACCTAATAAAAGTACTTTAATTTTCCTAGTACAATACAGATAATTATAATGAGATCATATAATTCCCATATCTGTTCATGCACAGAGTTGTTTAAGTCTCATAGGGCTTTTCGGCTTGTAGCGTATTGAAGCATAGGATACGTATTGATTTTAAAGAACAGTTAAGCACAAAAGGTTACAAAGACGAAATATAGTTTGGCACATTGTATTGTTCCCTATTCTTCCCCTTTATGTCCCACTCCATCTCACCCCCTTATTTCTCCTTCTCTCACTATCCTTTTTTTCTCCATTTTAGGAACTCTCAATATAAAGCAATCCCTTTAGCTAGCCTATTAGTATTCTCTTTCCTTTTGTTTCTTGAGTAAGATTCTCTTTTTCTTCTTTTTGTGACTTTATAATTTTTGTCACTATTCACATATTTCTTACTTATTTTTCTTCTCTTTTTGATTTTTCTCTATTTCTCTCTTTTTGGCTAAACTAAAGTTCATACATTATATTGAGTTTTCTCTTTTTATTTTGTAACCTCCACCTTAATGTGTTTACTTACCCTCAATACCATTGGCCATATGTCTATTTCCATGCAAAACAGGACCAAAGAAAAGAGTATACACAAATATTTTATTTAAGGCTAAACAGGCTTATAGTGTGCTTCATCAAAAAGGGTCATACAGCTCAAAGATGTGTACTAATGGGTAATTCAGAGTAGGGTTTGGATTTTTAGGTTTAGATATGTTCAAACAATGCCTTAGATCATCCTTAAACACCTCAATATGCATAAATGTCAATTTAATCACATAATCTCAAAATTTTCATCTATCATATTACTAGCATGCTTGTTTCCTTATATTTTGCACATTAATTAGTATCAATAATACCTTTTTATCTGTACTGAATATACCCTACAGACCTTAAAAGTTTCATGCTCAAAAATTAAAATTTCCTCATCATCATGCCAATTTTATTAATAAACATAATCAACTTATTATACGTGCTCCTAACCAATCACTTGTATTTCTACAAGCTCAAGCACACTTCAAAAGGCAAATAAAAAATAAAAAGTATATGTCAAAAATTCCTATGTTACCCCCCACACTTTAGAAAACACATTGTCTTCAATGTATAGTTCCCTCAAATAATTAAGAAAAGAAGTAATGCGATTTATCGTGAAGGTTCTCTTCTTCTTATGGTGGTTGTCCTTCTCCTTTTGGCGTTAATGCTCAAACTTGTTGTGTCTTCCATAATGTGGGGTTCCTACAAAAAGAATAAAAGCATATATACAAAAATGTAAAATCTAATCCTACTCCTACAAATTATATAAGTCTAAAATAAAAACCAAAATTTATCCAGAAATTACAAAAAAAAATTGTTTAAAACAATAAATAATAAAAAAATTAAAACAATTATAAAAACTAAAGAAAGCCTAATTCTAAACATTTCAAACTATAAGTCCCTATTCCTCTTCGTTATCCAATCCTCTCTTCCTCCGTTCTTCACTATGACTTTGCTGAAATAATGTGAATTGTGCGAACAAATCATCACCTAACAGTTTACTCGGTGGATGATCGTGCTATGATTATCACAACAATTATGCAAGTGAACACTTGTCGATGCAAGTATAGTTGATAGGCTTAAAACTATCAGATATCGATCTCACAGAGATGGTTGTTTTATGTTTATAATTGCTTATTCAATTAATGTTAAAATAAGAGAAACTGTATGAATAATGTCAGCGCAATTAAAATAAAGAGTGTAGAAATGAATGAATTAAACTGTCAGAGCAAATATTGCAAGACTGTATTAAAATATTTCGAAGCAAATTAATAAGAAATGCAGTGAAAGTTTAAAGATAATTTGTCGATGCAATCTAAGAAAATTAAAGAAGTAAAAACAATGATAATGGAATGGGGGATCCCTGACTTGATAAGTCGACAAACCACTAAATGTGACCACAAGGTAAATAATAGATAAATTATCGCCACAATTAAGCTTAATGAGATCTTACCAACTTTGACTTTCCTGTTTATCAAAGACCCAAATACTCACATTAACCACACCTTCCAGTGCTGGCAATGCTTTGCATTCATGAACAAGTGGTCAGAATTCCTTAGTTCCCCAAGCAACTTCCGTTGTCTTGCTTGTTAATTTAATTTGTCACTACACTTTTAAGTGTTAGTAAATGCAATAGCACTTCCGTGATCAAGCAATTAAATCCAAAGATAAATAGATAAGAGATAATTGAGCAGAAATCAAATTAGATCTAAAATTAAAAGGTACTTCCATACACATTTAACTTCATCAGAATTTATCAGCATTTGAGAGAAAATAAAGAACAAGTTGAAGCATTCTATTCCTAGCTTACTAGAACTCTTCCCTAATGCTCCTCTTGTCTTGCACTTAGGAACACTCCTCGTCAGGAGTAGGATTTGCCTTCCTTCTCGTAGTAGTCAGTTCACCCTCCAAGAAACTAAGCTGCCATGAAGGCAAGCTTAAAGAAAAGATGAAAAACCCAATTGATATTTGTCACAAGCTTCAAGATTCCTCCTCTCTTCTCTTTTCATCAGTATTTATCTTTAATGCCAAATACAAGTGTCTTTCTTCTTCAGATCTAACTTCCTTACAACTATAAGAGTTAGTTAATCTAGCTGTACATTCACGCAGATCTGGTGCATTCAACAAGCAGTTAAAGGTTGTCGCGACATCTTTGGACGCAAATTTAGATTTTAATTCGCTACGACAATCTTGATATTCTCAAGCACTGGTACTTCTAGATATGTTCATGTGGCGACAGGTTTGGGTTCAATTCTAGATTCTAAATTGCGGTGACAACCTTGGACACCTTCCTGCGTTGATCTTTTGGGATAGATTCCTGCATTGACATTTTTAAATGCAAAACTGAACACTAAATGTGGTGACATTAGTAGCAAAAATAGGACAAAATTAAAGAAAATTATACCAAACATAACTTAGAAAATGCAATTACTGAATATAAAATGCTAAAAATGCATGCTAAAATGATATAATGGGAACAATTTATACTTTAAATAAGGAGAAATTAATGGTATTTTCTAATGCTAGCACACCCCCAAACTTGAGTTTTTACTTTTTCTCAAATAAACAAAAGCTAGCAAGGTCATAGCAAAAGTCTTGTCGAAGCAATAATCATTCTAGCAACTTGAATTTTCTAAGATTCTAATGTATAAATTACATTCACATGATAGAAAATTACGCCAACAATTTATAGGTATGAATAATCAAAATTGCAACTTCACTAATGCTAGCATCATACTCTAAATCTTAAATTCTCTTGACCAAGACAACATTTATTATATAAACATATTTCTTTTCTCAATGTTGACTGTCACTGCCTCGACCTGATTCTCATTAAGTTGCGCCAGTTCTTCATCAATTGCACCCACATCTTTGGGTGCAGTGACAAATTCTTTGGGCAAATCCATCGCGAGAAAAATTTCTTCATTCTCTCCTTCTTCCTTTTCCTCCTCCTTCTCTTCTTCTTGCTCTTCCTTAATACCTACAGATTCCACAGTCCTGTGTTCCTCATCAACATTGGCTTCCTTTTCAACCATATTTGCTCCTAGGCTCTTGGAAAATTCATCTTCAAAAAGGCTGGCAATATTGCGGAAGCAATCTTCAACATCATTTGAATTCATGTCTTGGTTCTCATCATCAGATATATAGACCATTTGTGGAGAAGTAGCAGATTAGTCCTTCCCTTCTGAGATGGCTCTTTCAATTGATGGCATTACCTCCTTGATGACAAGAGGAAACACTAGGAATTCTTGCAGAGGATGATTGCTAATGCTGAGTAATGTGCTGATAATTGCACTATTCCATGCCCTAGTGTACGCATAGAAAATTTTTTTCGAGTGCTCCATGTCCTCAACTCTGGAGACAAGTTTGATTTGCCGCACATTGATTCTGTTAACCAACTGCTCGATCTCTATAATTTTCCTCCATAATTAAAGATCTATGGGGCCACGAGGTTGTTTTTCGTCCTTCTTTGCTTTTCCCTTTCCTTTCTTTCGGGCAACTTCTTTCACCATAGGGGTCTCCTTCCCCCTTATCATATGCTCTACCAAAACATCGTTGATTGGTCCCTTATTATTCAAGAACTCCTCTCCCTCACAAGGCACAACACCTCGTTGTCGACACAATTGCATTATAAGAGAGGGGAATGGAAAAATACCTGTTTGTTTGGCTGCACATTCTGCAATCTCCTGATGCAAGATTGCATTGACATCTATTCTACGGCCTTTAATAATCGAATGGATGAGACACATTCGATCTAATGTCAACGTGGTACTATGAGTTGAAGGCAATAATCGACAATTAATAAAGTGAAACCAGACCTTGCTTTGCACGGTAAGGAATCGACGATGCATGGTATAGTTATTGGGGTTGTTGCTTGTCCAGATGGCACCATCAATGCATAAATCACTCATTAACATGTCAGTGCCCTTTTTAGTCAGTTGCTATAGGAAGGTGATATGCTCATCTTCCCTAACATCAATGTTATACATGGCATTGATGTGTCCAACACCCTTGGGCACCAGTCCCTCTCGAACAAAAATAAACTCTTGATCCTTATCAATCAAGTTAGCATAAAATTCCCTAACGAGGAATAGACAGTATCCTTTAAGATGGGTACAAAACGTTTCCCACCCCAATCGCGAGATGGTCCAGTGGACTTGTTTACCTAGAGTGAAAAGTGGTGATAGTTAGAATCACTGTTCTAGATGACAATTCCGATTTAACATGATATCATGAAAGTGGTCCTTAGCAGCCTTAGTAAGGAACAAGACTGGTTCTTTGATCGGCGGTTGCTCATTATCGCGAACCACCGCAATAAAAGATTTGGCGATCGATTTGGAAGGGGTTTTTTTATCCTCTCGTTCGCACCATGATTCTATGATATAAAGAGAATAAAAGTTACAGGATATTAGAAAGCTTAAGGAGAGAAGTTTTGCAGCAACAATGAAGATTGTGGTTGTGGAGAACACCGTCAGCACAGTAGGGTGTTCTTATATGGAATGAAAAACGAAGATGAAAAGGCGTGTTGGTAGCCACTGTAGGGATAGGATGCTGTGTCTACATCTAATAAATGCAATGACAAGGATTGTCCTTTTCCAAATCGATCTGACGGTTGGGGAGAAGGGTGAATCAAACGTTATGATTCTTTCTTGAAACGCTGCACTGTGATGAGTCAACAATTAATTTGAGTTGACAAGAAGGGATTTTTGTGCATCGACAAAAAGAGTAGCTTTTATTCCTACAAAATAACTAAAAAAGATAATTGAAATAAAATAAATTACGAAAAGTAAATGGAATAAATGTAATGACAAATTAAGTAAATGTGACCAGATTAATGGTCTCGTTCTGGTCGTGGTCGTCTAGGCTGAGATAATGCTTCAGCCGTTGGCCATTTACCTTGAACTGGTGCCCATCATTTAAGTCTTTAATTGTCACCGCACCATGAGGAAATGCTTCGACAACTTCGAATGGCCCTGACCATCTGGAACACAAATTTCCAAGATGCAATTTTAAACGCGAATTAAATAAAAGTACCAACTGACCTGCAAAAAATTATCGTTGCAAGATGATGTTGTCGTGCCATCTCTTAGTTTTTTGTTTGTATATGCAGCATTCTCGTATGCATTTCGTCGAATCTCCTCTAATTCAGAAATGTCCAATAGTCTCTTTTGTCCAGCAGCATCATAATCCATATTTGCTTGCTTAATTACCCACATGGCTTTATGTTCAAGTTCCATTGGCAAGTGGCAGGATTTACCAAACACAAGATGATACAGTGACATTCCTAATGGTGTTTTATACGATGTGCGAAGCGCCCACAATGCATCATTGAGCCTTGAAGACCAAACTCATCTGGATGGATTCACCACCTTTTCAAGGATATTTTTAATTTGGCGATTGGATACTTAAGTTTGGCCATGCGTTTTTGGATTATATGTGGTTGCCATTTAATGTTTAAAACCATAATGTTTTAATGCGGTCGCAACTTGATTGCAATGAAAATGAGTGCCTTGGTCACTGAGTTAATGCTTTTGGTGTGCCGAATCGAGTGAGGATGTATGTGTGAAAGAATTTCAACACTATCCGAGCATCATCTTTAGGGACAGAAATTACTTCGACCCATTTGGAGACATAATGATATTGACCAGAATATAAACATTTCCAAAAGAATTGGGAAACGATCCCATGAAATCCATACCCCATATGTCAAAAAGCTCAACTTCCATAATAGGCTGTTGCAGCATCTCGTTGCATCGAGATATCGATCTAGTGCGTTGACACTTATCGCATTGTTGAACAAAGTTGTGGGCATCTCGAAACAATGATGGCCAATAAAATCCTGACTGAAGGATCTTTGCAGGAGTCCTAACACCACCAAAATGACCTCCATATGGAGCATCATTGCAATGCTTTAGGACAGGAAGCATTTCTTCTTTAGGGACACAACAATGAATAATACTTTACAGCATCTCGAAGAAATCTTACCTTTCTATGACCAGTTGCACTCAATGGTAGTCTTCCACAGACCAAACAATTGACAACATTCGCTTACCATGGGGATGCATTGACAGAAAAGAACTTCTCGTCTAGAAATGCATCGACAATTTGTGAGGTATTACCATCTTCACTCCCAAATTCCAGACAAGATAAATGATTTGCTACCTGATTTTATGATCCTTTTCGATCCTTAATTTCAATATCGAATTCTTGTAACAGTAGGATCCATCGAATCAATCTTGGTTTGGCATCTCTTTTTGGGAAAGAGGTATCTCAATGCAGAGTGATCAGTATATACTATAACTTTTGCACTGACAATATACGAATGAGACTTGTCAAATGTAAAAACTACGACCAACAACTCTTTCTGTTTGGCTGTATAATTGACTTGCACTTCAATAAGAGTTATGCTAGCATAATATACTGTATGAAATACCTTATCTTTGCGTTGACCAAGCACTGCACCTACTGCATAGTCGCTTGCATCACACATAACTTCAAATGGTTGTGACCAGTCCAGTGCGACGACAATTGGTGTCTGCACTAATTACTGCTTAATTTCCAAAATTACTTCCATACAGGTAGCATCAAACATAAACTTTTTATTTTTCTCCAACAATGAGCAGAGAGGTTTTGCAATTTTTGAGAAATCTCGGATGAATTGTTGATAGAAACCTACATGACCGAGAAAACTCCTTATTCCTTTAACATTATTAGGTGGGGGTAACTTCTCAATGATCTTCACCTTTTCCTTATCCACTTTGATGCCCTGACAAGAGATACGATGTCCAAGAACAATACCTTCAGTTGCTAAGAAGTGGCATTTCTCCCAGTTTAGTACTAGATTGGTGTCCTCGCATCACTTTAAAACTCTAGCTAAATTGTCAATGCATTTATCAAAAGTGTAACCATAAACAAAAAAATCATCCATGAATACCTCCAATGAGTCTTCAATCATATCTGAAAAAATTTCCTTCATGCACCTTTGAAATGTGGCTAGTGCATTGCATAAAGCAAAGGACATTCGGCGAAAAGAAAAGGTACCAAACGGACAAGTGAAATTCATTTTAGATTGGTCTTCCAGCGCAATTGCAATCTGGTTGCAACTTTAATAACCATCATGGAAGCAATAATAGGCTTTACCAGCAAGCCCGTCCAACATCTGATCAATGAAGGGAAGTGGGAATTGATATTTTTTGTGGCAACATTCAAATGGCAGTAGTCCATGCAAACTCGCCAACCTATAACAATGCGAGTAGGAATTAATTCATTCTTGTCATTAGTTACCACCGTAATATTGCTCTTCTTTGGAACGCATTAGACTTGGCTCACCCATGTACTATTAGAAATTGGGTAAATAATGCCTGCATCTAACCATTTGATGATCTCCTTTTTAACAACTTCCTTCATTTTTTCATTTAACCTCCTTTGCTGCTCAATGGATTGCTTTCCCTCATCCTCCAACCTGATTTTGTGCATGCAGAAAGAGGGACTAATGCCTCTGATATCCGCAATGCTCCAAATGATGGCACACTTGAGTTTCTTTAGTATTTGGATCAATTTCTCCTCTTAACTTGCGTTGAGATTTGCAGAGACAATTACTGGCAGGGTTTCAACTCCAAGGTCGAAACTTCTTCAACAGACGGCTTAAATACAGGGACCTTTCTATTGGTCAGATCTAAGGATTCCATCTGCCAACCATGTCTAAGCTCAACAATATTTGCTTCATCCTTGTGGTCGCAATCAGTCAGGAAATTGTCTTCAGTTGTCACCATAAGTTCTTCTAAAGCTGTTGTACTACGCTGATGAAATTTTTTCGCAATTAATTCGTCCAATACATCAATATGGTGACATTCCTCTTTACTCTTGCAGGGAATTGCTTCAAAACACTGAAGGTAACATGTTCATCATTGTGTCGCATAATTAACTCGCCTTTGAATACATCTATAAGAGTGCGACCCCTAGCAAGAAATGGGTGTCCCAAGATTATGGCCACCTCCTTATCAGCTTCACAATCAAGAATAATGAAATCTGCTGGGAACACAAACTTATCTATTTGGACGAGAACATCTTTGATTTGCCCTTCAGGTTGCACCAAAGATCTCTTTGCCAGTTGCAATGTCTCTGCAGTGGACTTCATGTGACCGACTCCCAATTTTCAGAATGTTGATAGTGGCATAAGGTTGATGCTTGCTCCTAAATCACAAAGAGCTTTTCCTAAGTAATGGTTTTCAATGGAGCACAGAATTGTAAAACTGACAAGACCTTTCATCTTGGGTGGTAATGTATTTTTTTTACACAGCACTGCAGCCTTCTGTGAGCATAATTGTCTTAATGTCAGTTAACTTCTTTTTCTTGAATAAGAGCTCCTTCATAAATTTACCATAGCTAGGAATCTGTACAAGAGCATCGACAAGAGGTATATTAACATGTAATTGTTTCAGGATGGCCAAAAACTTCTGATATTCTCTATCATTTTCTTTTTCCTTAAATCTGTGTAGAAACGACAAAAGGTATTGAAGCATTAGGTTGTCGTGACATAACCGGCTGCGTCGACATTGGCAGTTCCGTCGATAATTTTGTAGGTCGAAAGGTTGGCATGGGAGTAATAACTGGTGGCTACTCTTCAGTTAGCTCTACTGCTTCTTCAGGTATAACTTTTCCTTATTGCTTTGCTTCTTTTGCATCAATAGGTGCTGTATTGGAATTGCTACTTTGTTCAACAGTTTGCTTTCTACTCCGAAGAGTAATAGCTTTGCAATACTCCTTCCCCTTTTGAATTGGATTTACAGTATCACTAGGTAAGGCACCTGATGGTCTCGTGCTCATATTAGAAGCTAGTTGTCCTACTTGTGCTTCCAACGCTCAGATGGAAGAAGAATTTCCTTGCATAATAGCTTCAGTTCTTGTGATGTGTTCATGCATCAGAGCTTCAAGGGCAGCTAATGGATCAGCTCATGGTTGAGAGTACTCTTGTTGCTGTTGTTGATATTGTCATTGCATATTCAGATTTGGCATTGTAGTCTACTGTGACTGCATATGAGCATGTGGATGAATCTGATCATGATATGCATGCGATTGAGGACTGTGGTTGGAGTTTTGTTACTGCTGATTGTAACTCCCCTATCAAAAATTTCCTTGGCTTGAGGAATTTCCATATTGAAATGTGGACGCATTTTGATTCCCCCAAGGTTTTTGATACGTGGTTGAACTGGTGTAGGAGTTATCATACGAATTTCCTCCGATGTTATTGACATAAAATGCATTTTCTACATGCTATGGGCAATCCTCATAGCTATGATTGTCACCACAAATTTCATAACAAAATATCGGGACATCCATTTGCTGGGCAACTTGAATGGGAGCAACTTCGCTCGTCCCCTTCATGTTTTTAGTCATGTTAGCCAACGAAGATATACCTGTGCACTCAAAGTTGATATGGTGTCTAATTCAATAACTCCAGGATTCGTTTTTACTTGAGCAGCTCGAGAAATTGGGTATTGATAGTCATTCTGAGCGATTATTTCCAAAATTCTCACAGCTTCATTATAGGTGCAGTCCAATAAAGGACTGTTTGCAGATGCATCGACAAGATTTCTTGTCTACGCATTTAATCCATTATAGAAAATTTCAATCTGTGTTTCTTGTTGGATTCCATGCATGGGACAACATTGAAGCAAAGTCTTGTAACGCTCACATATGGTATGCAAATTCTCATCATCAAGCTGGTGATAAGCAGTAATATCATTCCTCAATCGAGCATTCATCGTGGGTGGATTAAACCGCAAAACAAATTGAGTCACAAGTGCATTCCATGATGTAATCGATTTAGTAGGTAATCCAAGGAACCAGGTATGAGCCCTTCCTTGTAATGAATAAGGAAACAGTTGCATATTCAAAGCATCATCAGGAACACCATGCTAATTAAAAGAAGCACAGATTAGTGGAAAAGATTTAAGATGGTCTCTTGCATCTTCATGAGGCAAACCAGCATATTGCCCATTCAAATTTAACATTAGAAACATAACCATTTTTAACTCGAAATTTCCAGCTTAGATAGCTGGTCTAACAACCCCTGGCTGCAAATCATCTAGTACAGTAACAACAAAGTCTCTAATCATTTTGTTTTGCATTTGTTCTTCTTGTCTTCTCCTTCGAATGGTTCTCTAAATTTTCGGATCTAAGCCAACAGTATTTTCAGGATTTCTCCTAGTTGTCATAAAACACCTAAAAGAAAATTGAAAAAGAGTCAACAAAAAATGAAACAAATCAGTAACAAATATAAGTTAAGAAATGAAGAATAATTGCAACTAAAAATATAAACATCAAACAAACGCCATCCCCGGCAACGACGTGAAAACTTGACCGCGCTATGAACATCATAGTAATTGTGCAAGTGAACACTTGCCGATGCAAGTATAGTTGATAGGCTTAAAACTATCAGATATCGATCCCAAAGAGATGGTTGTTTTATGTTTATAATTGTTGATTCAATTAAAGTTAAAATAAGAGAAACTGTATGAATAATGGCAGCTCAATTAAAATAAAGACTGCAGAAATGAATAAATTAAACTGTCAGAGCAAATATTGCAAGACTGTAATAAAATATGTCGAAGCAAATTAATAAGAAATGCAATGAAAGTTTGAAGATAATTTATCGATGCAATCTAAGAAAATTAAAGAAGTAAAAACAATGATAATGGAATGGGAGATCCCTGACTTGACAAATCGGCAAACCACTAAATGTGACTATAAGATAAATAATAGATAAATTGTCGCCGCAATTAAACTTAATGAGATCTTACCAACTTCAACTTCCCTGTTTATCAAAGACCCAAATACACACATTAACCACACCTTCCAGTGCTGGCAATGCTTTGCATTCAAGAACAAGTGGTCAGAATTCCTTAGTTCCCCAAGCAACTTTCGTTGTCTTGCTTGTTAATTTAATTTGTCACTACACTTTTAAGTGTCAGTAACTGCAATAGCACTTTCGTGATCAAGTAATTAAAGCCAAAGATAAACAGATAAGAGAAAATTGAGCAGAAATCAAATTAGATCTAAAATTAAAAGGAACTTCCATACACATTTAACTTCATCAGAATTTATTAACATTTGAGAGGAAATAAAGAACAAGTTGAAGCATTCTATTCCTAGCCTACTAGAACTCTTCCCTAATTCTCCTCTTGTGTTACACGTAGGAACACTCCACGTTAGGAGCAGGATTTGCCTTCTCATCGCAGCCAGTTCACCCTCCAAGAAACTAAGCTACCATGTAGGCAAGCTTCAAGAAAAGATGAAAAATCGAATTCATATTTGTCACGAGCTTCAAGATTCCTCCCCTCTTCTCTTTTCATCAGTATTTATCTTTAATGTCAAATACAGGAGTCCTTCTTCTTCAGATCTAACTTCCTTACAGCTGTACAAGTTAGTTAATCTAGTTGTACATTCACACAGATTTGGTGCATTCAGCAAGCAATTAAAGGTTGTCGCAACATCTCTGGACGCAAATTTTGATTTTAATTCGCTGCGACAACCTTGATATTCTCAAGCACTAGTGCTTCTGAATATGTTCTTGCGACGATAGGTTTGGGCGCAATTCTAGATTCTAAATTGCGATGACAACCTTAGACACCTTCCTACATTAGTCTTTTGGATAGATTCCTGAATTGACATCTTTAGACCCAAAAGTGAACACTAAATGTGGTGACATTAGTAGCAAAAGTAAGACAAAATTAAAGAAACTTATAACAAACATCACTGACTTAGAAAATTTAATTACTGAATATAAAATGGTAAAAATGCATGCTAAACATGATATAAGGGAAACAATTTAAACTTTAAATAAGGAGAAATTAATGGTGTTTTCTAATGCTATCACACCCCCAAACTTGATTTTTTACTTTTCCTCAAGTAAACAAAAACTAGCAAGGTCATAGCAAAAGTCTAGTCGAAGCAATAATCATCTAGAAACTTGAATTTTCTGAGATCCTAATGTATAAATTACATTCACATGATAGAAAATTGCGCCGACAATTTATAGGTATGAATAATTGAAATTGCAACTTCACCAATGCTAGCATCATGCTCTAAATCTTAAATTCTCTAGACCAACACAACATTTATTATATAAACATCTTTTTTTCTTTTCTTTTCCCTTTTTCTTTCTTTTTTTTACTGAGGGATGTCGTTGCATTACTGTACCCTTGTTCCTAAGAAGTAACGATGGGGTGCAAGAAACCCCCAGGGAGTATGTAATTGCACCGACACACATTCTTGCAATGATAGCCTTTGGCTAGATTACTTTTTCTAACACTTGCATTGGAGTGTTCCCCCTTGATGAGTCACAATGCACCCACATTGGAGTGTCTTTTATTAATAGTTCTAATTATATATAGATAGCTGCAGATGGCAAGTTTTTCCAATTTTCAAATAATGATACTACCCGTTTATTACTAATGCAATTTCAACCATTCATCCAATAATAGAGGGATACAACATTCAATCACATTCATACAATTCATGTATTAGCATCTCACATAATTCAAGAATTAAGCATCAAATGAAAAATTTGTAGCCACATTTTTCATAAACTTCCATACTTTCATTAAACTAAAAAGGACAAAAAATTTTAGAAATGTGGATGCAATTACATTTCCAATCCATATACATTCCCCCCAACTTAAAGTCTGCATTGTCCCCAATGCACTAACGTTAATATGTAAATATACAATGAAATGCAACTATAATGCAAATGTGTCAAATAAAATGCGGGGACAATTAAAATGTGATGACAATGCAATTACAACTACATGATGTGCATCTAAATTACGTACTGAATAAATTAAAGACTAACAAGTTGAAGCATTCTATTCCTAGCTTACTAGAACTCTTCCCTAATGCTCCTCATGTGTTGCACTTAGGAACACTCCTCGTCAGGAGCAATCAATTCACCATCCAAGAAACTAAGCTACCATGCAGGCAAGCTTAAGGAAAAGATGAAAAACCGAATTGATATTTGTCACGAACTTCAAGATTCCTCCCCTCTTCTCTTTTCATCAGTATTTATCTTTAATGCCAAATACAGGTGTTCTTCTTCTTTAGATCTAACTTCCTTACAGCTGTACAAGTTAGTTAATCCAACTGTACATTCACGCAGATCTGGTGCATTCAGCAAGCAGTTAAAGGTTGTCGCGACATCTCTGAACGTAAATTTAGATTTTAATTCACTGCGACAACCTTGATATTCTCAAGCACTGGTACTTTTGGACATGTTCATGTGGCGACAGGTTTGAGCGCAATTCTAGATTCTAAATTGCGAACACTACCTTGGACACCTTCGTACGTTAATCTTTTGGGATAGATTCCTACATTGACATCTTTAGACGCAAAACTGAACACTAAATGTGGTGACATTAGTAGTAAAAGTAGGACAAAATTAAAGAAAATTAAACCAAACATCACTGACTTAGAAATTGCAATTACTGAATATAAAATACTAAAAAAGCTTTCTAAACATGATATAGTGGGAACAATTTATACTCTGAAGAAGGAGAAATTAATGGTCTTTTCTAATGCTATCAGTGGATTCATTGTTCGATCAAATCTCTTGATTTGCACTCCCGCCTTTGTACACATGGAAAATATTAAATGAGGGAAAAGTATACCTTTCCCTAAGTTCTTTGCACATTCCACCATGCTTCGATGAATCCACTTTCCTACACAAATTTGTTTCTTCTTAAGAATCTCGTATGTTATTATAACTTGGATTGGACGTATCTCTGTCATATCAGAAGTGGGAACTATTCAAGAACAAATGAATTTCTTTCACATCTTGGCTTTAAGTATCATGAGTTCTTGGTTGAAAGTTTTTGGGATTGCAGTACCTTCTCGATAGGTCCATAATTTTTTTCCCGCTGTTAAGAAAATTAAGATCTCCTCGGTGTCAATATTCTTAAATTCCTTTAAGTCGACTCTATAGAGATAATTTTGGTAATAATACAGGACATTGTAAAATCTATAAATTTGCACCTCATTAAAGTATATTTCAACTCCTCAAATTTTCATTAGACCTTAAATTTGCCCACAAGCTCTCCCAGCTTCGTGTTTCTTTAGAGCTATATAAAATTCTTGAACTATTGAAATATTTACTGGTTTTTTGCAAGGAAAACAAAATTGAGTCCATTCATGATCGACTACTTTTTCCCAAATACCTCGACAAACTCGCATCAAAGGATCAAACCCTTGTTCCTGAATGAAGGTATGTGACTGTAATTGCTGGAGATACTTGTCTGAATCATCCTTTGGGAATTCTAAAATAGGATTAGCAGTACTTTCACTTGAATTAGCCATTTGACTTTATGATTTGGATCTTTTGATTGTGGAATGAAAGATAAAATGAAAGGGACGTCATAAATAGGGGATGATTAGTAAGACTTTCAGCAAATTTAGAAGTTAAATGTTATTTAGAAATTCCAGTATCTAATTCTAATTAAAATTTTTAGGAGTTAG
Source organism: Gossypioides kirkii (assembly GCA_005610355.1). Lineage (NCBI taxonomy): Eukaryota > Viridiplantae > Streptophyta > Magnoliopsida > Malvales > Malvaceae > Gossypioides > Gossypioides kirkii. The sequence continues at coordinate 14,129,277 of CP032255.1, forward strand.
AGTCTTACTTAGACTGCTGCTATTACGTCGGTGTGTCACGACATACACTAGGTATGTCGCACGTCGAGACCAGAAATGTTGTTCTGAGAAGAACTGTTCGTCATGACATAGGGGTGACGTGTCGCAACATTGAGACCAATAGTCATGTCATCTTGATGTGTTGTCATCGCGACATTGGATGTGGTCATCGCGACATTAAGACCAGGTTCCCTCTGATTCTAAATTTGAGCTATTATCTATTCCTAGGGTATTTCTGATGTTCGATTCTAACACTGGTTCTTTATCGCATATCATTTTGCAATGTAGAGGTTCCTCCTCAATAAGTATATCTGTAGTTCCCCCATAACATGGCTTTATCATTTGCCCATTAACTAGAAAAGTTTCACCACTCTTACCTAACAACTCAATTGCCTCATATGATTTTACCTGATTAATGATATATGGCCTTGTCCATCTTGATTTGAGTTTCTCAGGAAATAGTTTAAGCCTAGAATTAAAAAAGAGTACCATTTGTCTTGGCTCGAAGTTTCGTTTCTGAATCTTGGCATCATGACACAACCTACTTCTTTCTTTATAAAGTTCTGTGTTTTCATAGGCCATGAATTGAAACTCCTCCAACTCCTGAAATTGAAACAATCTCTCTTTTTTTGCTAACTCGGGATCTAAATTCAATTCTTTAATAACCCAATATGCTTTTTTCTCTAATTCAATAGGCAAATGATAATTTTTTTCATGTACAAGTTTATAAGGAGACATACTAAGGGGTGTTTTATAGGCTGTTCGATAGGCCCATAAGGCGTCATCCAATTTCACCTCCTAATCTTTGCAATTAGGATTTACTGTCTTCTCAAGGATCTGGTTAATTTCTCGATTAGAAACTTCAGCTTGTCCATTTTTCCTGAGGGTGATATGTAGTTTCATCTGATGTCAAATATTGTATTTTGTGAGAGCGGTTTCAAATTGTTTGCTACAAAAATGTGATCCTTCATCACTAATCAATGCCCTGGGAGTTCTAAATCTTGAAAAGATGTTTCTTCCTAAGAATTTTACCACTGGTTTGGTATCATTAGTAGGTAATGTCACTGCTTTTACCCATTTGGAAACATAATCTATTGCCAACAAGATATATTGGTTCCCGAAAGAGCTAGGGAAAGGACCCATGAAATCAATTCCCCAAATATCAAATATTTCTACCTCAATAATTCCCACTTGTGGCATTTCATCCCTTTTTGATATATTCCCCATTTGTTGACACCGATCACAATTTTGCACAAACATATGAGCATCTCGATTCATAGTGGCCAATAGAATCCAGATTGCAAAATTTTCTGAGCTGTCCATTTTTCATCAAATTATCCTCTACAAGGAGAGTCGTGACATCCTTTAAGGATGTCATTTATTTCTTCCTCAGCTACACATCTTCGTCCTAACTGGTCTGCGCATTGCCTAAATACATAAGGATCCTCTCAAATATAATTTTTTACCTCGTGCATGATCAGCTGTTTAATGTCATAGCAATATTGTGCAAGCATACACTGTCAATGCAAGTATAGTAGACAGATATGAATCTGTCGGATATCGATCCCATGAGGATGGTTGTCTTTTGTCTATCAATGTCAGTGCAATAAGCAGATAAAAACGAGATAAATTGTGAGAATAGTTGTCGGAGTAATAACTTAAAAATAAAGATGAAATATGATAATGATAAAATGGGATCCCCAAAGTGAATCTTTAACAGAATACTAAGTGCTCACAAGATATAAAAGGATAGGTGATTGTCGATGCAATAATTTGCAATGAATATCTTACCAAGCTTAACTTCTATATTTAATCTAAGACTTAAATATGCAGATTAACCACACCTTCCAATGATTGTAATGGAACACAATTAAGAACAAGTGGATTAAATCGCTCTAATCCTCAAGCAACTTTCATTGTCATGCTTGTTAGCTTGAACTATCGCTGTACTTTCCAGTGGCAGTGACCGCAATAACATTTCCAAGCTAAAAACATTCAAACCCAAAGATTAAACAGTAGAAGCGAAGTTGAAAAAAATAGCATTTCACCCAAAAATCATATGTACTTCCGTACAAACATGAAATAGAAAGTAATCACTAGCGTTTAGAAAAGAAATATAAAAGAAACAAGTGGAGAATACTATTCCTAGACAATCTCGACTTGACCTCTCAATTCCCTCTTGTGTCGCACTCATGGCTCCTCTTCAAGAGCTGATCTACATCCCTTTCACGTCGGTTCACCCGTAAGAGACTTAAGCCTCCATAGCCGAAAAGTAACAATGGAGTGCAACAAACCCCAGGGAGTACGTAATTGCGCCGACACACACTCATGCGCCGATAGCCTTTGGCCAAATTCATTTTTGTAAGGATTACATTGGAGTGTTCCCTCTTTAACAGTTTACAATACACCCACATTGGATTGTCTCTTATTTATAACTATATATAAATATATGTAAGCAGTTGTAAAAGGCAGATTCATTCAAGTTTCAAGGAATGCTACTAGTCATCCATTACTAATGCAACCTAAATTATTCATCAAAGAATTGAAGATACAACATTTAGTCAAATTTATCCAACTTATTCATTGATAATTCACATGATTCAAGAATTAAGCATCGAATGTAACAAAAAATTTCTAACACATTTGCATTAACCACAAATAAACCTTGCATGCTTCATTAAACTCAAAAGAAAATTTTTGAAATGTAAGTGCATTTCCAAACCCCATATGCATTTCCCCAAACTTAAGTTTGCATTGTCCCTAATGCACTAACATTAAAATGCAATGACAATTGAAATGCAACAACAATGTGCACTAACAAAATTAAAATTACAGCTATATGCAATGCATGAACACTACAACTAAAAAAACTTAAAACAAACTAACTCAGTTTTCCTCAACCATAGATGTGACTGTACGATGCTTCTTCTTCCTCCTCTTTTTCTCCTCCTTCTTGCGCTTTTTATCTTTGGAGCGATTTCTCTTCTTTTCTTTTGGCTTCACACAATTCTCGAATCGCTCCTCAATTTCCAGTTTTTCCCCGACATCATCGGCTACTTCCTGTGTGGGAGGGTTCACCTTGAGTGGTCCAATGTAGACTAGTATCGCCAATGAGTTATGATGCTCCTCACTAGTTACCTCTGCAGCTTCTGCTGGTCTAGCTCCATCTCACTCAAAATTATTAGTAGTTGCACCCACAAACTCGGGTCTAGTGACAGTGTTCTCAGAATCTTCTTTCTCAGCGTTTTCTTCCTCGTCCTTCAAGTTCACATCTTCAACAACGACTTCCTCCTCTCCAACAGTAACTTCCTCCTCAATAGCAAGTTCCTCTTGACTAGCAATGAAGTCACCCTCAAACAGGCCATCAATCCTTAGCATGCACTCGTCAATGTGCCTTGATTCCTCTTCTTTCTCATCATTAGAGACGTGCACAATGGGAGGGGATGCCACCGATCTGTCTCAGTCCCCTAAGTCAGTATCTTCTGATAAGAATTCATAATATCAGATGATCGGTTCAAACACTGGAAATTTTGGGAGTGGGATCGGGCTCAACTAACTCAATGCGACTACAATAGAGCTGTTCCAGGCCTTGGTATAAGAATAGAACAAATTTTGTGATCTGTCCATATCTATTGTAGCGACAAGCTTGATCTGATTATTGATGATGGAATTGGCCAACTTCTCGATATCCTTCATTTTGTGCAACAAGAATGTCTCTGCAGTCAGGTTTGTTCCCTTGCCTTTTGCCTTGGCTTTGCCCTTCCTCGTCTTGCTTGTCTCTGCCTCCTTCATTGTCGGTGCATATTTGTCACGAGTCATTCTTTCAATAGAGGGTTCATTGATCAGGCCCTTATTATCCAGGACTTCTTCATCAACATAGGGCATGATCCATTTCTACTAGCACAATAGCATCACCAACGATGGGAAAACCAAAAATCCAGTTTGCCTTGCAGCGCAGTCAACAACTTCCTAGTGGATTATTATGCCGACATCAATCCTTCTACCTTAACAATTGAATGTATTAGGCATATTCTATCAAGGGTGACTGTGGTGCTGTGAGTAGAGGGATTTAGCCTGAAGTTAACAAAATGAAACCATATTTTGCTTCGCAGTGTCAGGAAACGTCGGTGCATCATACAATTCTTTTGATGTGAACCCATCTACACTGCTCCCTCGACACATAAATCTTTCACCAACAGCTCTCTTTTGTTGTCTGTGATATCCTTAATGAACTCGGAGTGTTCATCCACATCCACTTTAGTGTTGCATAGCTCATTGATTTTTAGCATCCCATGGGATTAAGCTTTCTCAAACAAAGATGAACTTTAACTCATGGTAATAAAGTTTAGTGTAAAACTCACGTACCATTGAAAGAGAATAGCTTCCAGGATGAGTGTAGAAAGTCTCCCACTTTAGCTTAGAGATGGTTTTGTAGACTTGCTTGCCCAAGTCTTACTATTGTAAAAGGAGAATGCCCTGTTCTAGGTGGAAGCTTCGCTTCAAAATGTTGTCTTGAAACTGGTCCTTGGCCTTTTTCATTAAAAAGATCACCAGCTCCTTTTTCTTCATTGGCATAGAGGATTCTGGTTCACAGACTACAGTTACAGAGGACTAGTGTTCTTCAACAGACTTGGTGGTTTTCTTGGGTGATCCTCTCGTTCTTGCCATATTTTTTTGAGTGAAAAAGGTTTGAAGTTGAAAAGGTATGAGCTTGGGAAAGAGAAAGTCAATAAAAATGGCTCCTTTGTATTGGTAAAGTCTACGTAGTGGAGGGGGGTTTATAGTGAGTGAAAGAAGAAGATGGAAAGGCGTGATTTTTTGTGATAAATCGAAGGGACATAAAGCTAGCGGGAATAAATGTGTCCAATGAAAATTATGCCCTCTCAGACAAATCAGATGGCTAGGTTACTTTTGATCAAACAGTGAGATCTGAAATACCTGATATGCCCACATTCTTGATGAGTCATAAGTGGTAGTACAATCATACGAACTGTATTGACAATAAGTCCAAGTGCATCGACAATGGTACCTAATTATTCTGCAAAAACAAGAAGTAAAACAAACTTAAACAAAAACAGAAACAAAATGAAATTACATAATAATAAATTCAATAAAAATTGAAAAAATTCGACCAATTTAATGGTCTCTGCCTGCTTTTGATCAATATTTCCAAAATAATGTTTCAACCACTATCCATTCACTTTGAACTAGTGTCTATCAAATCTTTAATTTTGACCGTATCATGAGGAAATACTTTGACAACTTTGAAAGGTCCAGACCAATGTGAGCGTAGTTTACCCAGGTGCAATTTCAATCTAGAATTGAATGATAAAACTTGTTGACCCGCGATAAATTGACGCTACAAAATAATTTTGTCATGCCATTGTTTGGTCTTTTCCTTGTAAATTGCAACATTTTCATAGGCATTTCATCTAATCTCCTCTAGTTCAGTGATATCTAACAACTTTTTCTTTCCAGTAGCTTCATAGTCCATGTTAACTTGCTTAATTGCCCACATTTCTTTGTGCTCCAGTTCAACTGGAAAGTGACATGCTTTCCCAAAATCCAACTGATATGGCAACATCCCTAATGGAGTTTTATATGTTGCCCGCAATGCCCATAAAGCATCATCCAGTCTGGAAGACCAATCTTTCCTCGAAGGGTTCGCAACCTTCTCAAGAATGTTCTTAATTATCGATTGGATACTTCGACTTGTCCATTGGTTTGCGGATGATAAGTAGTAGTCATTCTATGATTAACTCAATATCTCTTCATTGCGACTGCCACTTTGTTGCAATGTCATGGTATTTCAAATGACATATATTTTCTCCCTAAATTATTATTTTAATTGTCTCTTTTACCTCATTTAGCATGCATATTAAGCATTTTATACTTAGTTTTTATATTTTTCAACTAATTTCTAGTTAGTTTAAATTCTTGTTGTTTTTCATCTATTTTTGTACTAATGTTGAAGCACCTTAGAATTGTCAGCTCAGGAACTCAGCCCAGAAGATTAATATTGGAAGAATGTAGCCACAAGATCAACTTGGAATTGCGACAGAGATGTCGTCGCATAGAACCTGAACCTCGAATGAGTAAACTCAAGCTGAATTTACAGCTGGAAGCACCAGCACAGGAACATCACAAATGTCACCGCAATTACGATCTCAAATTGTGCCTTGCAGTGTAGCGACATCCTGCAGATCTCTAAAAAGAACATTAAATCTGTGTGAGTGCACAGCTGTACTCTAACTAACTTTGACAGCTACAAAATCTAGATCTAGATCTGGGAATGAAGGCTTAACCCTGTAACATTTTGAAGGCTATATAAATAGAAGAACAAAGAATGAAGAAATCATTAAGAGCTAAGGGATTAAATTCTACAAGTTCTGCGTGATTTTGAGATTTGAGCTGGAAATTGGGAAGCTAATGAAGCAAGTCTACAGTAACTTCTGACGAGAGGTGCTTTGTGCTTGGCAAGAGGAATGATTAAGGAGTAGTCTTAGTAATCTAGAGATAGTAAGCTTCGATTGTACTCTTTAATTTTTCTTTTGACGATGATGAATTATAATGACATTAAATGAATATGAGAATATCTTTTGGTGTTAGATTATCTTGACTCTTATTTAATACTGCTTATATGTTTATTCTTGGATCTAATCGCTTTAAGCACGACAGTGAAATTGCAGTTTGCCGGCATCGAGAGATGCGGTGACAAGTTAGGTTAACAAGTAAGTTAGGCAAGAGTTGCTTGGTATTGGAAAGATTCCAGTCACTTGTTCTTGGATGTGCAACATTGCTCACACCGAGAGGTGGAGTGATTATGGGTATTTAAGTCTGGATTAAATAGAGAGCTATTGTTGGTAAGAACTCAAGAGAGATTTATTGCTGCAATAGTTCATCTAAACTTTACCTTGTCCACGCATTTAGCAGTGCAACTTTGCAGAATCAGTGAACCATTCCTACCTTTTTACACTTGATCAATTTTACATTTCATGCATTTAAATATTAAGCACTCAACACTCAATACATTTGATTTACTTTCAGTACATTGGTATTTAACCTCTGACATTTAATTCTGATTGCATTGACAATATTAACTATTTTAGTGTGTAGATATAACGTAATTGCACTGACATCCTTACTCATATTTTACTCATTTTTAGTATTAATTGCTCCGACAGTTAACATCAAGAACCCATTTCCTCGTGGGATCGATATCCGATAGAATCGTCTATTAATTATACTTGCATCGACGTGTGTACGCTTGCACAATCGCTGTAATGTTTCAAACACGATCAAGTTTTAGCGCCGTTACCGGGGAAATTAGCGTTTGTTTGATGTTTACTTTTGTAGTTGCAATTAATTTTACTTACTTAACTTTTAATCTCTACTAATCTGTTTATATTTCTCTAATTGTTTTCTTTTTCATATTTTTAATTGTTGCATGTCCACAAAGAGAAATCCTAAGGTCATTGTGAGCTTTGATCCGGAGCTTGAGAGGACACTTAGGAGAAGAAGGCAAGAACAAAGGAAAATGGCTGGTAACAACAACAATAATTTACCACCATTGCTGCCACAAGATGGAGTTCCTCTAGTGCTTCCACAAATTGTTAATGATATACCACCACCATTTCCACAAGAAGAACAAGTGCAAAATAGGATAATAAGAGATTTTGTTATGACTATACTTGATGATTTACAACCAAGGGTTGTGAGACTAGCTATCCAAGCTAGAAATTTTGAGCTAAAACCGGTGATGTTTCAGATATTAAATTCTAATGGGCAATATTCTAGTTTTCCTCATGAAGACGCAAGAGAACACTTAAAATCATTTTTGCTTATTTGTGCATCCTTTAGTCAACATGGTGTCCCTGATGATGCTTTAAAAATGCAATTATTTCCTTATTCGTTGTAGGGTAAAGCAAGAACATGGTTCTTGGGATTATCGATAGGATCAATTACATCTTGGAATGAGTTAGCAATGCAGTTTGTTTTGCATTTCAATCTGCCGATAATGAATGCAAGGTTGCGAAATGATATTACTACATAACATCAGCTGGATGATGAGAATTTACATACAACATGGGAGCGTTATAAACATTGCTTCGATGCTGCCCAATGCATGGAATTCAGTAGGAGACCTAGATTGAAATATTTTACAATGGTTTGAATGCTCAGACAAGGAACCTTGTCGATGCATCTACTAATGGTCCCTTGTTGGATTGTACATACAATGAAGCTGAAAGAATTCTAGAGAAGATTGCTAAGAACGATTATCAATATCTGATCTCTCGTTCTGCACAGGTAAAAACTAACCCTGGAGTTCTTGAGTTAGATGCTATTTCTGCTTTGTCAGCACAGGTTTCCTCATTGGCCAATATCATAAAGAATATGAAGGGAACAAATGACGTTGCTCCTATTCAAGTGGCTCAACAATTGGATGCGCCGATATTTTCTTGTGAAATTTGTGGCTACAATCATAGTTATGAGTACTGCCCACAACATGTAGAAAATGTTTTCTATGTCAACAACATTAGGGGAAGTTCATTTGGTAACTCATACAATAACCGATCTCAATAACCTTGGGGGAATCAAAATGCTTTCACATTTAGATATGGAAGTTCCTCAAATCAAGGGGGTTATAGACAAGGGAGTTTCAATAACAACAAACAACAGAATTATAATAAGAATTCATAGGTAAATTCTCAATCTGAACAGATGTAGTCACATGGTCAGATGAAACCATAATTTTGATTAAAGCCACAACAGTCTGTGTTGCCGCATATGCAAGGACAACATCATCTACATCAACAGTAGCAGTTTTCTCAACCAAAGTCAGATCCTATGGCTACTCTTGAGGCGATGATGCGCCAGCATATCACACGAAATGAAGCAATAGTGCAAGGCAACTCTTCTTCCATTCAAGCATTGGAAGCCCAGCTAGGGCAATTGGCTTCTAATCTCAGCACCAGGTCACCAGGCACTCAGCCTAGTGATACTGAGAATCCTACGCAAAAGGGGAAGGAGCATTGCAAAGTAATCACGCTGAGAAGTGGAAAGCAGACGATGGGACCAAGCACGGTGACATTACAACTTGCGGACAAATCCTTAGCACAACCTAAAGGCTAAATCAAAGACATCCTTGTCCAAGTTGATAAACTCGTGTTCCCTGCTGATTTCATTATCCTAGACTGTGAAGCAGATAAAGAAGTGCCCGTTATCTTGGGGTGACCATTTCTAACAAAGGAAAACACACTTATTGACGTATTCAAGGGAGAACTTATCATGCGTCATAAGGACGAGCATGTGACCTTCAGTGTGTTTAAGGCATCTCTGTCCAGAAGTTAATAGCAATGTCACCATATCGACATGCTGAATAAAATCATTTTGGAAGAATTCAATGCAAGAAGTCTAGTAGCATCAGATGAAAATGTAGTGACATCCACTGAGGAAATGCTAGCTAACTGTAGCAACAAAGAGGAGGTTAATAATTGAGAACTGAGATAGAATTGACAATTGGAGTCTTTGAACTTGTCTAACAGGACAATCCTAGTGTTTAAACCATCTACTGAGCAAGCTCTTACCTTGGAGTTTAAGCCATTGCCAACGCATTTAAACTATTTCTTCCTGGGTGACAACGAGACTTTACCAATTATTGTCAACCCATCCCTCGACGCAACACAAGAAGATAAGCTCATCGCAATTTTGAAAGAGAATAAAAGAGTCATATCCTAGAGCATTGCCTATATCAGAGGCATCAATCCCTCTCTTTGCATGCATAAAATTAGGCTAGAAGATGAATAAAAGCAATCAATTGAGCAACAAAGATGACTTAATGAGAAAATAAAAGAAGTGGTGAAGAAGGAAATTATCAAATAGTTCGACGCGGACATCATATACCTTATTTCTGATAGTAATTGGGTAAGCCCCGTCAAATGTTTACCTAAAAAGAGTGGTTTCACAATTGTGACCAACGACAAGAACGAGTTGATCCTTGCTCGTATTGCGACTGGCTGGCGAGTATGCATGGATTACCGTCGATTGAATACAGCCACAAAGAAGGACCATTTGCCACTACCTTTCATTGATCAGATGCTAGATAGGCTAGTTGGTAAAGCCTATTATTGCTTCTTAGATGGCTACTCTGGATACAACCAAATTGCCATTATGCTGGAAGATCAACAAAGACCACATTCACATGCCTTTTTGGAACATTTGCTTTCCGACGTATGTCATTTGGGTTGTGTAATGCACCAACAACATTCCAAATATGCATGATGGAAATTTTTTTGGACTTGATCGAAGATTCTTTAGAGGTATTCATGGATGATTTCTCTGTCTATGGACATAATTTCGATCAATGCACTGACAATCTGGCAAGATTCTTGAAGAGATGCGAGGACACAAATCTAGTTCTCAATTGGGAGAAATACCATTTTATGGCAACTGAAGGCATTATCCTCGGGCATCGGATATCTTGTCAGGGCATTGAGGTTGATAAAGTAAAAGTAAATCATTGAGAAACTACCACCGCTCACAAACATCAAAGCAATAAGAAGTTTTCTTGGACATGCTGGCTTTTATAGAAGATTCATCCGAGGTTTTTCCAAGATAGCTAAACCATTATGCTCATTGCTGGAGCAAAACAAAAAGTTTGTGTTTGATGACAACTGTTTGGATGCATTCATGACAATAAAGAAGCAGCTAGTACAAGCCCCAATTGTCATTGCACCGAACTGGACGCAACCGTTTGAACTAATGTGCGATGCCTGTGATTTTGCTGTGGGAATTGTCCTAGGCGAAACAAAAAAGAAGGTATTTCACTCTATCTATTATGCTAGTAAAACTCTAACTGAAGCGTAGGTTAATTACACAATAATTGAGAAGGAGTTGCTAGCAGTAGTCTTCGCATTTGAGAAGTTTCATTCCTATCTTGTCGACTCAAAGACTACAGTTTACACGGACCACTTAGCATTGAGGTGCCTTTTCAGAAAAAAAGATGCCAAACCTAGACTTATATCCTACTCCTTCAAGAATTTGACATTGAAATCAGAGATAGGAAAGGATCTGAGAATCAAGTAGCTGACCACTTGTCTCAATTGGAAGTTTGAAGTGAAGATGCCAAACCTAGACTTATATCCTACATCCTGATAGCATTAGAAATGACACCTATTTTCTCCTTAAATTTGTGTATTAATTGTCTCTTTTGTAGCATATTTAGCTTGCATGATAGGCATTTCATACTTAGTATTTATATTCTCTAACTCATTATTCTTTGGCTTAAATTCTCGTTATTTTATCTCTTCTATGCACTAATGTCGGCGTATGCAGAACATGTTCACAATTGTCAGCACAGGGATCCATCTTAGAAGATCAATGCTAGGAAGAGTTCAAAGATGCAGCTACAAGTTTAGCTTGGTATTGCGGCCAAAAATGTCACCGCATGGAAACATCTAATTTGTGTGAGTGAATTTACGCTGCAAGCATATCTGGAAGCACCAGCGCAGGAATTTCACACGATGTCGCCACAATTAAAGATTATAGATCGCTCCCAGAAATGTGGCGACAACCTACGAATTTGTAAAGATCACTCCAGATCTGCGTGAGTGCACAACTGGATTTCAACAAACTTCGGTAACTGCACAAGAAGTTGGATCTGAGAGAAGATGAGATCTATAATTCTCAAAGCTTATAAAAAGAGGACAAAAGAAGGAAATGAATATCAAGGAGTGAAGAAATTAATTCTGCAAATACTTTGAGTTTTTAAGCATTATGTTGGAGTCCGTTGAGCTGATCGATCAGGCGAGCAACATCTTCTGACCAGAAATGCTTGGTGCGATGCGAGAGGAGCAGTTAAGAGATAATCCTAGTAGCATAGGGATAGTATCCTTCAATTATTTGTTAATCCCTTTTTAGATGATGATGAATTATTATTGACAGTTGATTGTATATGAGAATATCTTTCAATGTTAGATTACTTTGGTTCATACTTAATTCTTCTCATATGTTTATTCTTGGATTCAACTGTTTGACCACGAGAGTGTAATTACAGTCTACCGACACTGAGAGGTGTGGTGACAAGTTGAATTAATAACTAAGTCAGCGAGAGTTGCTTGAGACTAGAAGGGATTCTGTCACTTGTTCTTAGGTGTGAAGCAATGCCAGCACTAAGAGGTGTGGTACTTGTGAGCGCTTGAGTCTTGATTAAACAGAGAGTTGTTATTGGTAAGATTTCATTAGAACTTTATTGCTACGAAAATTCATCTATAAAATACCTTGTCGACGTATCCAACATTGCTACTTAGTGAAGTCAGTGATCCACTCTATTCTTCGCACTTGATCATACTTTTACTTTTTCTGTATTTAATTTCTCAAAATATCAACAACCATTTATTTTACTTTTAGTTGCTCTAACAAATAAATTCATCATTGCATTGACAATTTTGATTAATTTAGTAGTACAGATCTGATTTAATTGTGCTGGCATCCTTACTAGCATTTTCTCTAATTTTAACTTTAGTTGCTTCGACAATTGAACATCAAGAACTCTATCCTCATGGGATCGATATTCGATAGAGCAATCTATCAACTATACTTGCATAGAAGTGTGTCAGCTTACACTTAAATGCTGTGACGTTTATAGGCCGATCAAGTTTTGGCGTCGTTGCCAGGGATGGCTTTTGTTTGATGCTCATTTTTGTAGTTGTAATTATTTTTTCTTACTTAACTTTTTGTTTTTACTAATCAGTTTAACTTTCTTTTGTTGATTTTCTCTTTATTCTTTAGGAGTTGTATGTCCACAAGGAGAAATCCTAAGGATATTGTGAGCTTTGACCCAAAATTCGAACGAACTATTCGGAGGAGGAAGCAAGAACAAAAGAAAATGGCTGGCAATAACAACAACAATAACCTACCACCATTGCTAGCATAAGTTGTAGTTCCTCTAATACAACCACAAATAATCAATAACATACCACCACTGCCACCACAAGAAGAGCAGGTGCAAAATAAGACAATCAGGGATTTTGTTGTTCTTGTACTAGATGATTTGCAATCAGGGGTTGTAAGGCCAGCTATACAAGCTGGAAAGTTTGAATTGAAACTGGTTATGTTTCAGATGCTCAATTCAAATGGGAAATATGAGGGCTTACCTCATGAAGATGCACAAGAGCATCTAAAATCATTTCTGCTTATTTGCGCTTCTTTTATCCAACATGATGTTCCTGATGACGCCTTAAAAATGCAATTATTTCCTTATTCATTGCAAGGAAGAGCGAGAACATGGTTCTTGGATTTGCCAGCTGGATCCATTACATCATGGAATGCATTAGCAATGTAATTTGTTTTACGTTTCAATCCGCCGACAATGAATGCAAGGTTGCTTAATGATATCACAGCTTACCATCAATTAGATGATGAGAACCTACATACAACATGGGAGCATTATAAGACTTCGCTTAGACGTTACCCTATACATGAAATTCAACAAGAGACTCAGATCGAGATCTTTTACAATGGATTGAATGCCCAGATAAGAAATCTTGTCGACGCATCTGCAAATGGTCTCTTGTTGGATTGTACCTATGCTGAAGCTTTATGAATTATAGAGAGGATTGTACAAAATGATTATAAGTACCTTATCTCTTGTTCTGCTCAGGTAAAAACTAATCCTAGTATTCTTGAGATAGATGCAATTTCATCCTTAAGTGCACAGGTATCCTCTTTGGCCAATATTATAAAGAACATGAAGGGAACAAGTGACGTTGCCCCTATTCAAGTGACCCAATAGATGGATGTCTCGACATTTTTCTATGAAATTTACAGTGACAACCACAGTTATGAGGACTGTCCACAACATACTGAGAATGCATTTTACGTCAACAACATCAGAGGAAATTCTTATGGTAACTCATACAATAATTCTAATCGAAATCCACAACCTTGGGGGAATCAGAATGCATCTACATATAGATATGGAAATGCCTCACAGCAAGGGAGTTATAGACAAGGGAGTTACAATAACAATCAGCAGCAGAACTATAATCAAAATTCTCAGGTACATTCACATCCTGATCAAATGCAAGTACATAGCCAAATGTAACCACAAGCTAGAATGCAACCACCACAGACTACACTGCCACATATGCAAGGACAACATCAACAACATCAGCAATAGTTTTCTCAACAAAGATCAGATCCTATAGCTGCTCTTGAAGCACTAATGCGAGAGCATATTACGCAAACTAAAGAAATCGTTCAAGCTAATTCTTTTTCTATCCGTACGTTAGAAGCCCAGCTAGGACAGTTGGCCTCTAATATGAGTACAAGATCACTAAGCGCTTTGCCTAGTGATACTGAAAATCCGACGCAAAAGGGGAAGGAACATTGCAAGGCTATCACGCTACGAAGCAAAAAGCAGACTACTGAACCAAGTAGCAATTTCAGTCAAGAAAATGTTGACGCAACCGAACCAACGTAACAAAGAGAAGTTATATCTGAAGAGAACCCAGTAGAGATAAATGAGGAGGAGCCACCTGTAGTAAAGACTATGCCTACAATTCGCGCAATAAGAACGTCAATGCAATTGTCCATGTTGATGCAACCGAATATTTTACAACAACTTACTGACAATATACCTTTGCCATTTCCATAAAGATTTAAAGAGAAAGACCATGATAAGGATTATCAGAAGTTTGTTTCTACTTTGAAGCAATTACACATTAACATACCTCTTGTAGATGCTCTTGTCTAGATCCCCAACTATGGGAAATTTATGAAAGAGTTGTTATCAAAGAAGAAAAAGTTATCTGAAATCGAGACGATTGCGCTCACAGAGGGGTGCAGCGCTGTGCCTACAAATAAGTTGCCACCTAAAATGAAAGACCCTGGCAGCTTCACAATCCCATGCTCTATTGGAAATCATTATCTAGGTAAAGCTTTATGTGACTTGGGAGCTAGTATTAACCTTATGCCTTTATCCACTTTCAGGAAGTTAGGAATTAGATCAATGAAGCCCACTACGGTGATATTACAGCTTGCTAACAGATCTCTAGCACAACCTGAAAGAAAAATCAGAGATGTCCTTGTCCAAGTTGATAAGCTCGTGTTCCCTGCTGATTTCATAATCCTTGACTGCGAAGTAGATAAGGAGGTACCCATCATCTTGGGGCGACCATTCATAGCAACAAGACGCACTATTATTGAAGTTTTCAAGGGCGAGCTCATTATGCGTCATAACGACGATCAAGTTATCTTAAGTGTATTCAAGGTAGCTCCGTCAAAAAGTAAAGAGCAATGTCACGACATTGATGTGTTGGACGAGATAATTATGGAAGAATTCAATTAATGAAGCTCAACAGTTCCAGACGAAGATGCAGTGACATCCACTGATGATATCCTAACTGAATGTGACCATAAAGTTGAGGCTAATAGTTGTGAGCTGAGATAGAATTGGCAATTGGAATCCTTGGATTTATCTAACAGGAGGATCCCTGTGTTTAAACCATTAGTTGAACAAGATCCTACCTTAGAGTTAAAGCCGTTGCCAATGCATCTGAAGTATGTCTTTCTGGGTGACAATGACACATTACCCGTGATTGTTAGTGCAAGTCTCGATGTAATTCAAGAAGAAAAGCTCATCAAAATTTTAAAGGAGCATAAAAGAGCCACTGTATAGAGCATTGCAGACATCAGAGGCATTAGTCCCTCTTTTTGCATGCACAAAATCAGGTTGGAAGATGAAGGGAAGCAGTCCATTGAGCAACAGCGGAGGCTTAATGAAAAAAAGAAAGAGGTCGTGAAAAAGGAGATTATTAAGTGGTTAGACGCGGGCATCATCTACCCCATTTCAGATAGCACATGGGTGAGCCCTGTCCAATGTGTGCCCAAGAAGAGCGGCATCACAGTAGTGAGTAATGATAAGAACGAGTTGATCCCTACTCGTAGCGGTACAGGGTGGCAAGTGTGCATGGATTATTGTCGACTCAATGCGGCCACAAAGAATGACCACTTTTCTTGACCATTCATTGATCAAATGTTAGATAGGCTAACTGGCAAAGCTTACTATTGCTTCCTAGATGGCTACTCTGGATATAATCAGATTGCCATTGCGTCGAAAGATCAAGCAAAGACCACATTCACGTACCCATTTAGAACCTTTGCCTTCCGACGTATGTCATTTGGATTGTGCAATGCACCAGCCACATTTCAGAGGTCATGATGGCTATCTTCTCGAACATGATTGAAGAATTTTTAGAGGTATTCATGGATGATTTCTCTGTATATGGGTAAAACTTTGACCAATGCGCTGACAACTTGGCGAAAGTAATAAAGAGATGTGAGGACACAAATCTAATGCTGAACTAGGAGAAATTCCACTTCATGGCAACTGAAGACATTGTCCTTGGCCATCGCATATCATGTCAGGGCATTGAGGTAGATAAAGCAAAGGTAGAAATCATTAAGAAATTGCCACCACCCACGAATGTCAAAGGAATAAGAAGGTTTCTTGGTCACGCTGGATTTTATAGGAGATTTATCCGAGATTTTTCCAAGATTACTAGACCACTATGCTCGTTGTTAGAGCAAAATAAAAAGTTTGTGTTTGATGACGAATGTCTGGACGCATTTGTCAAAATAAAGAAGTAGCTAGTACAAGCTCCAATTATCATCGCACCGGATTGGACGCAACTGTTTAAATTAATGTGATGCAAGTGACTTCGCTGTAGAAGCTGTACTGGAACAACACAAAGAGAAGGTATTTCACTCAATTTATTATGACAGTAAAACTTTAATTGAAGAGCAGGTAAACTATACGACCACCGAAAAGGAGTTACTAGCAGTAGTTTTTGCATTTGACAAATTTCGCTCATACCTTGTCGGTGTAAAAGTTACTGTCTACATAGATCATTCTGCGCTGAGATGCCTTTTTACAAAGAAAGACACCAAGCCAAGATTGATCAGATGGATCCTGCTCTTACAAGAATTTGATGTTGAAATCAGAGATAGGAAGGGATCTAAAAACCAAGCAACAGACCACTTATCCCGTCTAGAAGCTGGAAGCGAAGATGGCAATCAATCACAAATTGTCGATGCATTTCCAGATGAGTAATTATTTTATGTTGACGCATCTCCATGGTATGTTGTCAGTCGAAAAGATTGAATTACAACCCGACTTAACCTATGGTGAAGAACCTATTAAAATTCTAGCTCGGGAAGTGAAGGAATTGAGAAACAAAAAGGTTGAATTTGTTAAAGTATTGTGGCATAAAAATGGTGTGGAAGAAGCTACTTAGGAAAGAGAAGAATACATGAGATCACAATATCCGAATCTCTTCTCTGGTAAGACTTTCGAGGACGAAAAGTCCTTAAGAGGGGGAGAATTGTATTAAACTGTTTTCAATAGTAACGGTAGCATAGTTTAGAAATCAAATTTTACATTTAATAAGTTAATTTTGTTATTTAAGTTATGCTTTTAAAGTGGTATAAGATAATTGGTATATTGAATTTCTATAGTTATTGATAATTAATATAATGTACTAAATTGAAAAATTAGAAAGTTTGGTCTCACATTTTAAAAGATTCCAAAATAATGAGTATTGAATAATTAAAGAAATGAAATGGTGAAGGATTTAATGAATAAATAACCATCTTTTAGGTTAGTGGGGTTGGTTGTCTAAAATTAAAAGATTTTTATTTATGATAAGTGTAGTGAATATAGTAGAAATAAGAATAAAAGAAAGGGAAGAAATGACACATCATCATCTTCTTTATTTTCTTGCTTCCTTGATCAAATTTCTTAAGGGAGAAAAGCTTGAAGGTTGCTTTGCTTGAAGTCCTTGCATGTAAGCTATTTTGTGTTGTATTTTTAGTAATTTTTACATCTTGATCCTTGGAGCTTAATCCATGAAACCTATGTGTTATTTTTAAAAAATATAAAGAAATAGTGAACTTGCCATGGGTGATTTTGATGTCTTAGTTGCCATTAGAGATGAATTTTGAGTTAGAAATTTGATTAGAAACTTTAATAGCTTGATGGTGATTTAATAGTAATGCAATGGCTTAGAAGCAAGAGCTTGAATATTATGAGGGATTATTAAGTAATTAAACCATTTTATGATTAAATGTTGGAATTATGGAAAATATGCTAAGTTATGATATTTTGCATAGATAGTTTCGATTGAAAAGGGGAGAGTAGTTTTGGTGAGTATAAATGAGGAAATGTGAAATTTTGGGAATTTGATTAGTAAAGAGCATGGAATTATAAAATGTATTTTATTTAAGTTATTTTGTAGTGGAATGAAATAATTTGGTTAGTTAAATAAATTTATGTTTAAATTAATTATTAATTAGATCAAGAAACGGACACCACAGTTGATAAACGTGGGAAGGGGAAAGTTATCGAATAATTCTACATTAACCTTTATCGTCACTATACAAGTAAGTTCGTTTCAATATCTTGTATTTATAATTTCTCTTTATAAATGTCTAACATTACTTATATACATTGTTATATATAAAATGGTTGTTGCTGGTATGCATAATCCTTTTTGGATTGCTATGTTACATATATAAATTCAGGCTATATGCCTAGTAGGCTTCGTGCCGGTGTTTTTGGGCTATGTGCCTAGTAAGCTTCGTGCCGATGTGTTCGGGTTATGTGCCTAGTAGGTTTCGTGTCGGTGTTTTCAGGCTATGTGCCTAGTAGGCTTCGTGCCGGTGTTTTCAGGCTATGTGCCGGTGATTCGAGGATGAGTATTGAACGTTTGAACTATAGTCATTAGTTTACCTTAATTACATTGCAACTTGTATTTTGAACTTACTAAGTCTTAAATGACTTACCACGTTTGATTTTCATGATTGTAGGTCTCGAGGAATCTTAGCATCAATTGGATCCAGTCAAGAGTGCACACTATCATCTTCATCCTCGGTAGACCTTTGAGTAACTTGTTTTGAGTTTAAAGAGTGGCATGTATATAGGATATTTTGGTAGTTACCTTGTTGGGGAATAGTTTTGTTAAAACTGTAGCCTAAACATCTTATGAAGCATTTATATGTAAAGGTTATGGTTTTGAATTTGGTATAATGAATGACTTTAGTACATATAGTATGTTTTCAACATATTACATGTGTAATGATTGTTAAGGTATGTTTATGAATGATGCATGTTCAATGAGAATGTATATGTGAGTAAATAGAAAGCTTATAAGGTTTTATGAATAGAAATGAGACTTGTGAGAAATTAGAATTGAACCTTTAGCAACAGACTCAGCTGTGTCAGTACTTCATTGTGTAGTATCGGTAGAAGTGTAGAGGATTTGAATCATTAGTTACTGATTTATTTAGTTTTGGTAGTAAGAATTTAGACTACCAGTAGAACTATAGAAGTAGTATCGATATAATAGAAGATGTATCGGTAGAAATATGCCAGACTTGTCAACCTTACTCTTTATTAATTTTAGTATCGGTAGTTAGAAGAGATGTATCGATAGAAGTCTATAGGCTAAGTAGTTCTGATTACTGTGGTTTTAAGTATTGGTAGAAGTTTATTTGGTATCGGTAGATCTAGATCCTTTGTATCGGTAGAACATTTACAGTTCCGGTAGTTTACTACTATGTCTTTACCTATTTAATTATTGTTTGTTGTACCGATACTTACCTATTCATGTATCGGTATAAGTATAACTTTCATATTGAAATTTGTATGATGGTCTTGAGTTTCAAGTATGTGTTGTTCAATTACTTTGAAGTCTTATTGTTCAGATATAGGATATTGAAATGTCAAAATGTTAAACCTTTTTATTGATGAAGGTTATTTGTAATGAACGTTGTTCAAATATGTGAGTTTGATAGTTATGTCGAGTTAAGGGTGTCACACAAATTTTCAGTCACAATATCAATCCATAATAGTTCAATGTCATATGCTTAACCATGTATCAAAAATCATAATTAATTATGCCATACAATCATCAAATTAACATATAACATTTCATATTTTTATATTGGCATATACATTCATGGCTTAATCGAGTGATCATACATCGGATAAATGGATCTCCTTACTCCTAATCAGAATTAGAATTAGTCCTGGATTGAGTGGGTCGAAGCTACATGCCCCCTTATATCGCCTCAGAACAATCCCGTTGAGTGGAGACACAAGCTCAACACTCCCTTATCAACTCCAAATCAGTCCACCTAGAGCCTCATTGCTCACAGATAACATATCAATATGGTGAGTACTCAGAAATCCTATGGCATGCCAACTATATCCAATGGATCCACCGTGCTATAATGCCAATATAATCAATCAATCATAACATAATTTTAGTCAATAATGTGCTCAATTTAAAGTGTCAAAATGCTTATGTGAAACATGTCACATAGCCATTTTAACATCAATTTAAATCAAGCATAGCAATTACCAATTATCAATTGAAATATCAACATACCATAAACCAAAAACTCTAGTATACATGCTTAAATCATCATTATAATAAATCCAAGCAAAGCACATACAACCATTACATGCTCAATTATCAACACTTAATAAAATTTTCATCATTTAGACAAATATCAATAATCTTGCAAAATTAACCAACCAAAAGTGAATTAAATATTTGTAATTAGTAATTAATCATATACTTAAGTATAAATGAGGGTCAATTTACCAAATTTCCCTTTAATAACACTCACCAGACAACCAACTTAACCATAACCAAGTAATCAACCAAGCAAATCTAAGCTTCAATTTTGATTAGCTCGATCCTCTTCAAGATACAAAGATTTATCAGAGATAAAATAGATATTACCACCTTTCAAAAGATATATTAAACACAAATTTTCATCAACTAGGCTACACGAAATACTCTCTCAAGGTTACCTTACTGGATTTGTAACATTAAGACGAAAACTCGATTCCTCACAAAATCGATCACTCCAGCCCTCCTAATCACTTCCAATAATCAATACTAGACCAAATAAATATATTTTGAGTATCAATTTCACAAAAATCCAAAAAATCGGTTCATGAAGATGATGAAATTCGAATTTCTTTAAATCACCTTACAAAACATGTTTGATCTTGATAAATAAGACAAAAAAGCTTCTGATAGATCCATTTTGAGTTGGAACATCCATTGATTTGTGGATTTCCTCCCAAAATTCAAGATCCACTATTAAGGCACCTTTAGCTTTTGAGGAAGATGACATTGATAAAAAAATACTCCAAAATTTAACTAATATTTAAATTTAACTCAAATTAAACCCCAATAAAATTATTTTAAAATTATTTTTCGATCCAAATTAATCATTTTCACTAATAATTATTTAATTACTTTCAAATTAATTTTTCAAAACTATTTTTATTTTTGGATTATTATTT
Organism: Gossypioides kirkii; assembly: GCA_005610355.1. Lineage (NCBI taxonomy): Eukaryota > Viridiplantae > Streptophyta > Magnoliopsida > Malvales > Malvaceae > Gossypioides > Gossypioides kirkii. Next base: position 14,150,677 of record CP032255.1, read on the forward strand.
AATTGATTTTAGATGAAATTGACCTCCTAAATTAAATTAAAAATTACTATTAACTCGATAAATTCCTAAATTCATTCTCGAAACTCAAAAAATATACCCAAAACTACTAGACTCGATTTAGGGATATTACAACTGTGCCAAAAAGAAGACAAGAAGTGCCTATTTCCCATCATTGATTACTTCACTTTGCTTAATTAAGGGCCCATGTTAAAACAAAGCAAATTTGAAGGGGCAATATTTTTAAGGATGCATCACAGCTTATGACCTTGAATGGTTAGTAGAGAAGGTTCATGAACTGAACCAAAGTAAACAAAACAAGCCAACCGAGCCAAAAATTGATGAGTCATCAAATAAGACAGAAACTGAAGTTGATTCAGTTGCTAACACTAAAGAAGTTGAATCTGAGGAGGAACCAAACAGTCCTAAACCGACTAAGGAACCTACAAACCTTAAACCAAAAGTTGAGCCAGAAGAAGTTGAGCCAAGTGTTGAACCTGAAATTACAACTCCAATACCGACTTTTGCAAACACTTCAAAGAAATCGGAGTTGTCAAATATGATGGGTATGTGCAAATTCATACGCAATCAGCAACAAACTTACTAGAAATATGCAAAGATTAGAGATAACTCCATTAGAAATACTTTTAAGAATATCTCTGACACTTTTGTTCTTGAGTTCCCAGATGCTATCTTCGAGACATGGAAAGAAGAAGACGACTATGAAAGCGAAGATGGAGTTGAAGAAAAAGAAGACAAGGGGGATGAGTCAGAAAAATAAAAGGGGGATTCTTGTATTGTTTATTTATTTGTTTTTAGGTCTTTAGGAGTTTATTTCTTTCGTAGTTAGGATTTTTATTTCTGCATAATAAAACATAGCAAACATGAATAAACTTAACACCTCTTTACAAAGAAAAGACTAAGTGATGTGGTAATGAGAATGAACATGTTTAGGATTGGATTGTTAAGAAAGACTTGGTATTTAACCAGTCTTAATGACTCACCTCTCTTTTCTTGCAACACTACCTGGTGTTCAGTTTTCATTCATTAGTTTGTTCTTGCAATGAGGACATTGCTTCTTTTTAAAGGGGGTAAGGTAAATAAATTGTTCAAATTTTTAAAATTTTCAAGTATGTTCAATGTTTTTCATAAGTATGCTTTAATAAATGAATGTTGAGAGAAAGTTTTTGTTAATAAGTTAGTTTGAATGCAAGCATGGATGATGATTCTATCTGAGTTGAATGTATGTTATCATGAATGATGGAATGCTTGTATGATCTTAGTCTTAGGTAATGTTTGACATGAAAACTTAGTTTCTCTTAAGATTAGACATGCATGAAGGTTTATATCTTTAGAATTGACTTAGTAGTTTTCTTGAGGCGAAATCCTAGGAGACATAAAAGTCTAAAAATGATATAGGCACCGTTTCTTTGGATCATTTGAGCCTTTTCAAGCCCACCTTATGATATTAGACCCTTGAAACCTTAATTTTGAGGTTAATGGCCTATTTGCCTACATTATAAGCCATATTACCATCTTTTTAAGTTATCCTATTTTGTGCACCCATCTAAACTAAAGTGGTCTTGGTGATCAACATTTAAGGAATATTTCAAAAAGATGTACATGCGTATGCTAAAAAAAAAATATCAGTACAATACTCGAATATTAAATTGAGTATGTTTCTAACAAAATTTTATCAATTACGAGTCTAATCCTAAAATTTCATCAAGTTTCCTTATCATTTAAGGCTATAATTAGACTTATCAAGTTACCAGACTAATTTGCAATTTAGACGGACTAGAGTTCCAATTTAAAAAGAACAAAATTCAAAACCCCAACATCACACATGCCTGTGTGTCACCCTACTGTAGTTTCTGGAGCGAAAAGCACATTTTTAAGCCCGATTTTGAGTATTTTAATGGCCAATTAAATCGGATTTAACTACAATAAATACCATACATATTCATACACCTTCAATTGAATTTTTAAACACAAATTAAGCCTCAATTAAATAGAATTAAACAATCAATTTCATGCATATCACCCATCGATTAATTCAAACAAGTGGCGTACTTTAGTTGCTCGTAAACCATTCCCTGGAAGCTACATTTAATCAATTGTTAGTGTAAACATCATGCCTCACACATCATGTTATCAATCACTGTGTTATCAAGCAACAATACACCATAAATTATTCAATAATTAAACTCAAATATGCATATATGATGTTATAAACCATCCAAAATTAAAAATGTACAAGTCCAATTACAACCAAAATTAAACTAAGTTCCGGAAGTTCCACAATGCTTGATTAACATTTCTAAAAAGTGTAACTAAATCTCTACTGAGCCTTAATCTCTTAGAACTCTCTTGCTCGACTCCTTAGCTCCTCAATCCAGTCAGATATCTACACGAATGTGAGTGTGTGAGCTTAAAAAGCCTAGTGAATGTTAATAAAATGACGAGTAAATTAACACCCAAATCATGCTTAAATTGAAACCAATCAAATACAAATTTTCAGTCACAATATCAACCCATAATAGTTCAATGTCATATGCTTAATCATGTATCAAAAATCATAATTAATCATGGCATACAGTCATCAATTTCGCATATAACATTTCATACTTTTATATTGGCCTATACATTCATGGCTTAATCGGGTGATCATATATCGGATAAATGGATATCCTTACTTCCAATCAGAATTAGTTTCAAATTAAGTGGGCCGAAGCCACATGCTCCCTTATATCGCCTTAGAACAGTCCTGTTGAGTGGGGACATAGACTTAACACTCCCTTATCTACTCCAAATCAGGCCACCTAGAGCCTTAATGCTCACAAATAACAAACAAATATGGTGAGTACTCACAAATCATAAGGCATGCCAACTATATCCAATGGATCCACCATGTTATAATGCCAATATAATCAATCAATCATAACATAACATAATTTCAGTAAAAAAACCTCAATTTAAAGTGTCAAAATGCTTGTGTGAAACATGTAACATAGCCATTTTAACATCAATTTAAATCAATATTACCAAAAACCAATTATCAATTGAAATATCAACATACCATGAACCAAAAACTCCAGCATACATGCTTAAATCATCATTATAATTAATCCAATCAAAGCACATAAAACCACTACATGCTCACTTACCAACACTTAATAAAATCTTCATCATGTAGATAAATATCAATAATCTTGCAAAATTAACCAATCAAAACTTAATTAAATATTTGTAATTAGTACTTAATCATCTTATTAAGCATAAATGAAGGTCAATTTACCAAATCACCCTTTTATAACACTCACTACAACCAAGTGACCAACCAAGCAACCAAGCTTCAATTTCGATTAGCTCGATCCTCTTCAAGATTTAGAGGTTCAACAGAGATAAAATAGATATTACCACCTTTCAAAAGATATATTAAACACAAATTTTCATGAACTAGGCTACACAAAATTCTCTCTCAAAGTTACCTTACCGGATTTGTATCATCAAGTTGAAAACTCGATTCCTTACAAAATTGATCACTCTAGCCCTTCTAATCACTTCCAATCATCAATACTATACCAAATAAACATATACTAAGCATCAATTTCACAAAAATCCGAAAAATCGGCTCACGAAGATGATGAAATTCAAATTTCTTTAAATTACCTTACAAAACATGTTTAATCTTGATAATCATGTTCCATTTTGAGTAAGAACATCCATTGATTTGTGGATTTCCTCTCAAAATTCAAGATCCACAAGCTTTTGAAGAAGATGACATTGATAAAAAGTCATGTAATTATCACTCAAATATGTAAATATGCTTCTAATAATCATAAAAATAAGTCTAGGAATAGTAATTACCTTTGATTCGTCCTAAATCCTTTGATTGAAAATATTGATTCAAGAGTCTTGAGAAATTTCAGAATATTTATGGCTACTTTTGTGAATAACATCGGGTGAAAAGAGAGAGTATTTTGAGAAGAAAATTTGTTGAATCTATTCCCTGATGATAGATCTTTAAAATCATGCAAAGAAAACAAATTTTAAAGCTCTCTAATATGATGTAAAGGATGTGAAAAGTATGCTAGATACATTGTTTTTAAAACTGAAACAATCCACTAGAAATTTAAAAATTAGGAAATTTGCCTAATGGCCAGTTCCAGATTTCCCTTACTTTACCATTTTATCATTTCCCTCCAAAATTCCGAATTTAAAGGTTTATTTCCCAAATAAATACTCCAAAATGTCCCTTATTTTACAATTAAATCCAGTTTAACTAATTTTTAAATTTAACTCAAATTAACACACAATAAAATTATTTTAAAATTATTTTTGACCCAAATTAATTTTTTTACTAATAATTATCTAATTACTTTAAAATTAATTTTTCAAAAATATTTTTATTTTTTCGGATTATTGTTTAATCGATTTTAGATGAAATCGACCTCCTAAATTAAATTAAAAATTACCATTAACCTGATAAATTCCTAAATTCACGCTCGGAACTCGAAAAATATACTCGAAACTACTAGACACGGTTTAGAGATATTACACCAAGTGTGAGATATGTATATATATGAAAACCCATTAAGAGGTTATTAAATGACTAACCTTGAAGCCTTGAGTAAGCTCGAAGCCTTGCCTCGCGCGTAGGGATGGGGGTGCAGATCCAAACCCATCGAGGTTGAGGTGCACCCTCATGATGTGGACGCGAAATGTTCGAACCGGTCGGGCCCAAAAAGGGCTTGCGGATATTTTAGCCCAATACGTAATTAATTTTTTTCTTAGCAATATTATTATAGAATCTATTTTAAAAGGACAAATATCTCAATTTAATTTTGTTTCCAATTAAATTGATTTTCGATTTGATTTGATTCTATTCAAATTGATTTAAATGCTTCTTTAAATCTCACCAAATTTTCCAACGTTTTGGTGATAGAAGAAGGCAACGTTTGTTTGTTGATCATTATAGAGGTACTATTACTAACATCATTGTGTTGTTATATCTTGGGAGACAGATGACCAACGTTTATCCAAGTACCATAGGAGCGGCTGAATCTGTCTTAAGGAAACTGTTAAAAATGCCTCAACATCTAGTAAAACTCGATCCTCTTTATTTGATTTCTAGTTTCAGATCTTGTTTAATTATTTTGTTTTTTTATATCTGATTTTTTAAATAAATATAAACATTATTTAATTTATTTTGTTTAACTATGATGTTTTAAATAAATATAAATATTTATTTAATTTGTTTTTGTTTAAAATCTGGTGTTTTTACATAAACATAACTATTTGTTTATATTATTTTGTACATTTTTTGTATTTAGTATAAATATTTATATTTATATGTGTTTGCTAACGTGTTTTGTCCAACATATTTAATAATAAAAATATATTAAATAATATTGTGTTAAAGATTTATTTATTTTTATAGGCTACATATAAAATACAACAAAAAAATATAATTTTAAAAAATAAATTTTATATACAATTTGGATTGTGAATCAATCACTATTATGACATAACTATAGCATTAAAGATAACAATTAAAAAATTTTAAAAAACTTTATTATATTTAAATTTATTTTATTTGAATTAAAAGCAATTTTTTTATTATCTTTATCCAATAAAGAAATAATTTTATTTCTCAAGCAAAAATCTCGAGGTTAGAAATTGTATTTGAAATAAATAAAATAATTAAGTGGATTCAATATTTAATATTTTTTTTAATATTGGTATATTTTATATTGTTTAAATAGTATTTTAACAATTTTTAAATTGTATTTTTAACACTATTTTAAACAAATATTATAGTGTTGAGTGAGTTTTAGCTTGGTTGATATTAATATTGTTGTCAATGTAGGAAGACGTAAATTTGAGCATACTAAAACGCGTTTTTCCTTCTATTTAAAAGTAGAGAAGTATTAAATTATCTATAAGCATTTAAAAAATTTTAAAAACATGTTTAAATAGTTTAAGTTTCATATAATTATAAATTATAAATTATGTTTAACAAAATATTAATTATGTTTGTTATTAGTTTTAAATAGTATTGTTTAAAAGGATTTTTAACTTGTTTTAATTTGGGTAGAGTGGTGGTTAAAGTTTTTGGTAGATGCTTGTTTGGTATGAGTTCGAACCACATTAATCTCATCATCTACTCTTAATATTGTATAAAAAACTTTTACATTTTTTTTAAATATATAATTTTTGTAAAAATATAATACATTTTAAAAATTGATTTATTATATTTAATAATTAAAAAGAATATAAATTTTAAAAATAGGAATATATATATTTTATAATTGTTTTAAAATATTATATTTTATTATTCATAAAAAGGTAGATTTCTTTATTTTTTTTGAAATTTGTTGCAAGATTTCAAAAGAATTATTCAAGTTGTAATTAAATATTTATATTTTATATACGTTTAAAGAATTACTTTAAAAATCAAAATATGTTTAAAAAAATTATTTATTATTTATTTTTTAAAACATACTTAACTCTTTTAAAAAATTTGAAATCAAAACCCATAAACACTTTAATTTTATTATTTCATTTGATTTTTATAAGTTAGAGGGTAATGACTTCTCTAATTTGAGAGTATTAAAACCTAATAAAACCCTAAAACCACCAAAGCTTTCTCTCCAACTAGTAATTTTTAATTATTTTGAAATTTGTAGGAATTTTCTAAAAGTTTTGAATTTGTATTTTTTTCAAAATCAAAATAAATGATGTAACGACCCGATTTTTAATCGTATTGAAAATTTTAATTTTACGATTGAATTTCTTAAATTGAGTTAGCTAAAAATTAGGATTGAGTGATTGTGTGTTGAATACGAAATGTAAGGTCAAATTATTAGATGAGATTTAGTTAAATCGGTTGTTAAATATAGTATAGTGACTAATGTGGGAAATTAGTAAAATTGAGAGAATGAATTGGAGTTTTTTTTGGTGAATAAAACAAGAAATTACATCATATCATAGGATAAAAATAAAACATCAAAACTTTGTTGGAATCTTTTCCTTCCACCCATACTTCGAACAGGGGACCCTAACCCAAAGTCTGTCATCCTTAGTGACCAAATTAAAGCTAATTTTTAGAAGGAAGGAGTTATTCTGATAATGTAGGTGACGAAACCGGAGACCCCCTCGAGATCTTGGCTGGCATATATTATTCCAACCAACCAAGGCAAGCTGCAAATGACCATTAGCTGAGCCCCAAATAAATTTTCGCACAATATGCTCAATCTTGTCACAAACTCCTTTAGGTATTGATAAGGACTGCATGAAATAATTAGGGATGGTAAGGAGGATAGATTGTGCCAAGGTAATTCTTCCTGCAATAGACAATTTCCTAGCTTCCCAGTTCTACAATTTACGCCTTATTTAGTCAACAATAAAGCTCAGAGTGCTCTTCGTAACTCATTCATGAAGAAGAGGAACACCTAAATAATCACCAAGATTCTGGACAATTTGATAGCCAAAAAATTGATTAATTCAGTTATAAGTACCATCCTCAGTTCCTTTAGAGAAGTAAATGTTACTCTTCTATATGTTGATCTTAAGAATAGAGAACTCGCAGAAGTGATTCAAAATTCCTGTTAAGAGTTAGGCTTGATCCAGATCTATTTTGCCTATTTTACCAAAAATGACCAGGTCATCTGTAAAGAAAAGGTGAGATAAATCAGGACCTCTACGTAATAGACAAATTAGGCACCACTTACTTTCGAAAATATTAGCATGGAAAATGTGCCCTAGCCACTCCATGCAAAGGATAAAGAGATATGTAAATAGGGGACATCCTTGACGTATTCCTCTAGATGGAATTTTAGGGTTGGAACACCATTATAAAGGATCTACATGGTTGATGACGAGATTGCCTTCATAATCACTGTAATGAGAAAATCTTGAATTCCCGTAGTACGAAGTGAGATACCTATAAAAATCCCAGCTTACTCTATTGTAAGCCCTTTCTAAATCCAACTTAATCGCCATCCAGTTACCACCTCTCCTTTTACACCTCATGTTATGGATAACCTCTTGAGCTATTATAATATTATCCGAATTGTTACGTCCAACAATGAAACCAGCTTGTTCCTGTGAAATAAGATTAGGAAATACAATCTTAAATCTATTAGCCACAACTTTCATTACCAGTTTGTACATTACAAAACAAATGCTGATAGGGCGAAATTGACTGAAATGCTTTGTACTTTCTTTCTTTGGAATGAGAACAATCAGAGAATTGTTCAGTTTAGCATCAATATCATTACCAGTGAATGCACCTTGATGGAACCAATGCTCTTGTTGTATGCGATATTGACAGAAAAGTTCATTAATGTTGGGAAAATAATTCTCAAGGAGATCCATGACTGTGTGACACCCCAAACCCGAACGGAACGGACCGACCCGAATTCGAAGCGTTACATTAGCCACCTAAGTGACTTTCCAGCTAATGACCACCCAAGTCACTCCCCGACCTTATAACACCTTAATATTATCTATTTATTAATTATTTATTAATGCGGAAGCAGTTTGTGAACCAATTTTAATCTTTTTCATAAGTAATTTAAACTAAAGACATTTTCGTCATTTTACCACCTATGGTTAAACTAACCCAATTTTAGATCTAAACATTTACCAACCTTCATTTAGTCAATTTATATAAGCCTTAAAAATTTCAGCTTAATCCGATTTCATTTACTATGTCTAATTCAAGTTTTAACCTTTAGGACTAATTCGTAACATTTTCAAACTATCAGCACTATACCCAAAAATTAAATTGAGCGTGTTTCTAACAAATTTTATCAATTACAAGTCTAATTATAAAATTTCATCAATTTTCCTTATCATTTAAGGCTCTAATTAGACTTATCAAGTTACCGAACTAATTTGCAATTTAAACGGACTAGAGTTCCAATTTAAAAGACTAGAATTTAAATCCCAACACCAAACACTGCAGTTTTTGTGTGAAAAATTCGATTTTAAACCCAATTTTGAGTATTTTAATGGCAAATTAAACCCGAATTAGCTACGATTAAATACCATACATATTCATACACCTTCAATTGAATTTTTAAACTCCAATTAAGCCTCAATTAAATAGAATTAAACAATTAATTTCATGCATATCACCCACCGGTTAATTCAAACAAGTGGCGTACCTTAATCGCTCGTAACCCACTCGATGGAAGCTACATTTAAATAATTGTTAGTGTAAACATTATGCCTCACACACCGTGCTATCGATCACCGTGTTACTAAGCAATAATTCACTGTAAATTATTCAATAATTAAACTCAAACATGCATATATAATATTATAAAGCCATCTAAAATTAAAAATTAAAAATGTCCAATGTCCAAGTCCAATTACAACCAAAATTAAACTAAGTCCCAGAAGTTCCACAATGCTTGATTAACATCTCTAAAACATGTAACTAAATCTCTACCGAGCCTTCATCTCTTGGAACTCTCTTGCTCAGCTCCTCAGCTCCTCAATATTGTCGGATATCTGCACGAATGTGAGGTTGTGAGCTTAAAAAACCCAATGCCTATTAATAAAACGACGAGTAAATTAGCACCCAAGTCATACTTAAATCGAAATCAATCAAATACAAATTTTCAGTCACAATATCAATCCATAATAGGTCAATGTCATATGCTTAACCATGTATCAAAAATCATAATTAATCATGCCATACAATCATCAATTTAGCATATAACATTTCATATTTTTATATTGGCATATACATTCATGGCTTAATCGAGTGATCATACATCGGATAAATGGCTCTCCTTACTCCTAATGAGAATCAGAATCAAGCCTTGATTGAGTGGGTCAAAGCCACATGCTCCCTTATATCACCTCAGAACAATCCCGTTAAGTGGAGACACAAGCTCAACACTCCCTTATCTACTCCAAATCAGTCCACCTAGAGCCTCATTGCTCACAAATAACATATTAATATGGTGAGTACTCAGAAATCCTATGGCGTGCCAACTATATCCAATGGATCCGCCATGCTATAATGCCAATATAATCAATCAATAATAACATAATTTCAGTGAATAATGTGTTCAATTTAAAGTGTCAAAATGCTTATGTGAAACATGTCACATAGTCATTTTAACATCAATTTAAATAAAGCATACCAATTACCAATTATCAATTGAAATATCAACATACCATGAACCAAAAACTCTAGCATACATGTTTAAATTATCATTATAATCATTCTAAGCAAAGCACATAAAACCATTACATGCTCACTTGCTAACACTTAATAAAATTTTCATTATTTAGACAGATATCAATAATCTTGCAAAATTAAGGAACCAAATCTTAATTAAATATTTGTAATTAGTAATTAATCATCTAATTAAGCATATATGAGGGTCAATTTATCAAATTGCCCTTTAATCACACTCTCCAAACAACCAACTCAACCATAACCAAGTGATCAACCAAGAAAATCTAAGCTTCAATTTCGATTAGCTTGATCCTCTTCAAGATTCGAAGCTTCAACTGAGATAAAATAGATATTACCACCTTTCAAATGATATATTAAACACAAATTTTCATCAACTAGGCTACACGAAATACTCTCTCAAAGTTACCTTATCGGATTTGTAACATTAAGACGAAAACTCGATTCCTCACAAAATCGATCACTCCAGCCCTCCTAATCACTTTCAATAATCAATACTAGACCAAATAAACATATACTAAGTATCAGTTTCACATTTAAATCAATTTCACAAAAATCCGAAAAATCAGTTCATGAAGATGATGAAATTCGAATTTTTTTAAATCATCTTACAAAACATGTTTAATCATGATAAATAAGACCAAAAACCTTCTGATAGATCCATTTTGAGTTGGAACATCCATTGATTTGTGGATTTCCTCTCAAAATTCAAGATCCACTTTTAAAGCACCTTAAGCTTTTGTAGAAGATGACAGTGATAAAAAAATCATGTAAATATGCTTTTAATCATCATAAAAATAAGTTTAGGAATAGTAATTACCCTTGATTTGTTCTAAATCCTTTGATTGGAAATCTTGATTCAAGAATCTTGACATATTTCAGAATATTTTTGGTTACTTTTGTGAATAATTTCGGGTGAAAAGTGAGTATTTTGAGAAGAAATTTTTTTAAATCTATTCCCTGATGATAGATCTTTAAAACCATGGAAAGAAAATAATTTTTAAAGCTCTATAATATGATGTAAATGGTGTGAAAAGTAGGCTAGATACATTTTTTTAAAACTAAAACAACCCACCAGAAATTTAAAAATTGGGAAATTTGCCCAATGGCCACTTTCACATTTCTCTTACTTTACCATTTGATCTTATCCCTCCAAAATTTCGAATTTAAAAGTTTATTTGTCAAATAAATACTCCAAAATTTCTTTTCTTTTACAATTAAATCCAATTTAACTAATATTTAAATTTAACTCAAATTAACCCCCAATAAAATTATTTTAAAATTATTTTTCGACCCAAATTAATTATTTTCACTAATAATTATTTAATTACTTTAAAATTAATTTTTTAAAAATATTTTTATTTTTCAAGATTATTTTTAATTGATTTTAGACGAAATAAATCTCCTAAATTAAATTAAAAATTACTATTAACCCGATAAATTCCTAAATTCATTTTCGGAACTCGAAAAATATACTCGAAACTACAAGACCCAATTTAGGGATATTAAAAACTGTGCCAAAAAGAAGATAGGAAGTGCCTATTTCCCATCATTGATTACTTCACTTTGCTTAATTAAGGGCCATGTTAAAACAAAAGCAAATTTGAAGGGGCAATATGTTCAAGGATGCATCACATCTTATGACCTTGAATGGTTAGTAGAGAAGGTTCATGAACTGAACCAAGGTGAACAAGATGAGCCAACCAAGCCAAAAACCGATGAGTCATCAAATAAGACTGAAACTAAAGTTAATTCAGTTGCTAACACTGAAAAAGTTGAATCTGAGGGGGAACCAAACAGTCCTAAACCGATTAAGGAACCTACAAACCTTGAACCAAAAGTTGAGCCAGAAGACGAACCAGTTGAGCCAAGTGTTGAGCCCGAATTTACAACTCCAATACCAACTTCTGCAAACAATTCAAAGAAATCAGAGTTGTCAAATATGATGGATATGTGCAAATTCATACACAATCAGTAACAAACTTACTAGAAATATGCGAAGATTAGAGATAACTCCATTAGAAATACTTTTAAGAATATCTCTAACACTTTTGTTCTTGAGTTCCCAGATACTATCTTCAAGACATAGAAGGAAAAAGACAACTATGAAAGCGAAGATGGAGTTGAAGAAAAAGAAGACAAGGGGGATGAGTTAGAAAAATAAAAAGAGGATTCTTGTATTGTTTGTTTATTTGTTTTTAGGTCGTTAAGAGTTTATTTCTTTCGTAGTTAGGATTTTTATTTCTACATTATAAAACATAGCAAACATGAATAAACTTAACACCTCTTTACAAAAAAAAGACTAAGAGATGTGATAATGAGAATGACCATGTCTAGGATTGGATTGTTAAGAAAGACTTTGTATTTAAGCAGTCTTAATGACTCACCTCTCTTTTCTTGCAAACCTACCTAGTGTTTAGTTTTCATTCATTACTTTGTTCTTGTAATAAGGACATTGCGTCTTTTTAAAGGGGTAAGGTAAATAAATTCCTCAAATTTTAAAATTTTCAAGTATGTTCAATATTTTTCATAAGTTTGCTTTAATAAATGAATGGTTAGAGAAAGTTTTTGTTAATAAGTTAGTTTGAATGTAAGCATGAATGACAATTCTATCTGAGTTGAATGTATGTTATCATGAATGATGGAATGCTTGTATGATCTTAGTTTTAGGTAATGTTTGCCATGAAAACTTAGTTTCTCTTGAGATTAGACATGCATGAAGGTTTATATCTTTAGAATTGACTTAGTAACTTTCTTGAGGCAAAATCCTAGGAGACATAAAAGTCAAAAATGATATAGACACCATTTCTTTGGATCGTTTGAGCCTTTTCAAGCCCACCTTATGATATTGGACCCTTGAAACCTTATTTTTGAGGTTAATGGCCTGTTTACCTACATTATAAGCCATATTACCATCTTTTTAAGTTATCCTTTTTTATGCACCCATCTAAACTAAAGTGGTCTTGGTGATCAACATTTAAGGAAAATTTCAAAAAGATGTACATGCTTATGCTTAAAAAACAGAGAAAGAAAGAGCGAAGTAAAATTTGCTTTATCTTTGAAAGAAAAATGTATGAGCATGAGTTCAAAATAAGTTTGGGGGTGTTCCAAAGATCCATTCAAAGAAGAAGGTTTTGTTACAAAACATCCAAGACAAAGTTGAGGATTAAGATTATTGAAACCGAAATTTTACTTCTCTTTAGTCCCTACTTTTAGCCTAGCCCCATTACAACCTTATAAAAGACCTATTCATTTGATGATTGTCACCTACATTAGTGGAGAGGAATTACTAAGTTCAACATATGAAGACCACAAATAGACCTTGTGATTGTTTTTTTTATATTGATAGGAAATTATGTTGAATGGAGGATGTTATCTACAACTTTGACATGCATACAAACCATAACTCAGGTTGACATATCTTGATACTTAGTATAGAAATTCTGAATAATATTTGCATGCGAGCTACTTATCATTAAAGAGAATCTATGAACATGAATTTGTTGGTGCGTGATTATGAGACAAAGATTGATGCTACTTACACATTTAGCAATATTGCCTTAGCAAAACCCTTGTTGTGCATGAATATTACTCGGGACAAGCAATGATTTAAGTTTGAGGGTGTCTAAACTAAAAAATATATAAGTTTTTCCTATATAATTTATCACCTTTTTACCTTAAATCAATGTTAAAACCAAGTAAATGTTTAATAAATTAATGAAATATGTGAAAATATTAATTTAGGACATGGAAATTATTAAAATGTGATTTTATGCTTTATTATATAGTTTTTTATGCACAAAATGGCTTATTTTATAGTTTATTTTAATGTAATGTATTTTTAAGGTATAAAGTGGGCCATGCATAAATTAATTAAATATTAAAACATAAAATTATATTTAATAATTTAATATACATTATTTCATTAATAAATTTGGTTTATTTAATTGTTAAATAATTGGATTAATTTAATTACTTTGACCCATTATTAATTAAATTCTTTTGGACAGGTTTGATATTTTTGCTGTATAAAAAAACTGTCCAATTCAAGAGGGATATAGCCCAATTTTGGCAACTCCATGGCTACCCACATAAACCATTTTTGGTTTAATTTCAAGAGGTCCCTGCACTTTAAAAGAAATCAAAATTTGGCCTAAAGATTTGCTATTGACCAAGTCTTGGTCCCTAGTTGATGTGGCATGAAGAAAGCTTCAAAATGAAGCAACAAAATCATTCAATTTCCTTGAATGATTGTCGAACATGCTTTGAAGAAGAATGAGGGATTCAAAATTCACTATTTTTAGTAAATGTGCTCTCACCCTTCATTTATAAATAAGAGCCATTTTCACCATTCCAAATCATCCCTTCACATTCTCATTTTCTCTTTCTTTCATTGCCCATCCCCACGCCTAGCATCATCTCTTCATAGAGATTTTAGCTAATTAAGCCTCTTAAAGAGCCCTTGGTCGACCACCTCAAAGAGCCATCAGCAAAGGAGCGAAGCGACGGAATGAAGGAGTCTTCTTCAATTAGAGTTTTGGGTGACAACTACTTTGATTTGGGTTTATTCATTCTTTTCTTTAATTTGATTTTGAAATGTTTGGTATGTGTTCTTTGTTCTTTTTTACAACAATGTTAGCTTAATTTTATTTAAGCTAGGAGAATTGCTTTGATTAAATAATATTCATTTGATTCATGCTTAAGATGTTTGTGCCTCAATCAATCATGTTTTCAATTAATATCAAGTTTGTATTTCTTTCATACGTGATTGCAATGCACTAGAATTAGTTGAGCGATCCTAACCAGACGACGGCTAGTGGACACATTATTGTAATGTGCATGCTCAATCTAGATCCTAACCCAATTAAATTGCAAGATTCATAACTACTTGAACCAAACTCTATTATCTGCATAGTTTTTAGATTTGTGTGATTAAACTGTTTCAAACATAACACGCCCGTGTTACATGAAAGTTAAGAAACCCTTAGTAAATAATGATTAGTAAAATGCATATTTGCTAAGTAAAGGTTTCCGAAAGGATCTAATTTGGTTTCCTAACTCATGAAAGATCGAGTTGCCAGGGAATATTTTTCGAATGTTATTAAGCATGTTAATGATGAATTAATTTAATTAAAGTAATTGTCCTAGTTTATTTATGATATAATTGTTGTGAATTGTGTTTAATATTTCCTAAAATCTAATCATTCATATAGTTTGTCAATTGCATTTGGATTAATTACATTTAATTTGAATCATCAACCATCCAAATATATTGTGTTTTTATTTAGCAAGTTGTTAATATAATTTTACAATTAATTGATTAACATATATACAATCCCTATGGAGACGATAACTCAATACTTACTTATTACTTGATAACGACTATATATACTTGCACAAACCTACGCGTTAAAGGACACTCCTAAGATCACACAGTTTTAGGATGATGTTTGAATCCCAGAAGTTAGTTTTGTCTAAAGGGGGAATGTTTGTGGAAGGGGATGTGTATTAACTTAAAGAAATCTATATAAAAGCAAAGACAATGAATAAAAATGTCAATTCTTCCTATGTTTCTATGCTTGAGTCATTTGATTTATGACATGGTAGGCTCAAACATGTTAATTACGACACTTTACGAAGATTAATTAACATAGAACACATTCTTTCATTTCACATTAATTATAATCATAATGTGAAACATGTGTTGAGGTAAAAAAATTTAACAAGGTCTTCATTTCAAACTATTGAAAGAAGCATAATCATAATGTGAAACATGTGTTGCAAAAATATTTAACAAGGTCTTCATTTCAAACTATTGAAAGAAGCATAGAACCACTTGATTTAATACATAGCGATGTGACTTAAAATTTTTTGAAGTGAGAGGAAGGAATAAATACTTTATTACCTTCATTAATGACAGCACAAAGTATTTCTACTTATATTTGCTTAAAAAAACAAAGCTATAGAGAAATTTATTCTCTATAAGTAAGAAGTTGAAAACCAACTTAATTAAAAGATTAAGATGGTGAGAAGTAATTGTGGTGGTGAATACTGAAGTGACACCACCATATTCGACTCAATCAATTGGAGTAACCGAACGGGAAAATTGTACTCTAAAGGAAATGATGAACGCATTGCTAGGAAGCTCTAGGTTATCACAGAACATGTGGGGGGAAGTTGATCTATCAACTAATTACCTTTTAAATAAGGTTCCTCATAAGGAAAGGGATAAGACACCATATGAGTTATGAAAAGGCAGAAAACCATCCTACAACCACTTGAAAATGTGTGGGGGATCTTACAACCACTTGAAAACGTGGGGGGTGTCCTACAACCACTTGAAGATGTGTGGGGTTTCCTATAACAATTTGAAAATTTGGGGGTGTCTTTCTAACGTAATGGTAAGTCGAGACATATGCGTCGTCGACACAATACCGTTAGACAAATGATCTCAAATGGGGTTCTCTATTGATTTCCTAAAATCAAAAGATAAACTTGCGGATTTACTAACTAAGGGTTAAATCAGGTTTATAAAACATCGAAAGGAATGAGACTAAATCCCATAAAAATAAAAGACGCTATGTGAAGGAAACCCTTACCTAGCTGGCTAGAGATCTCAAGATTTAGGTTCAAAGGGACAACCTACTTGCATAGACTTGTAAGGTCACCGTGGGGGTTATTTTCCAAGTCCATTCCTATGATGTAAACAGTGACTAAAAATGGGATAGGTTAAGTTATGCTTTTAATGACCGTTGTGTCTCGGTGAGCCGAGCAACATGTGTCACCTATATGAGAGTGAAGTGGGGTTGTTTGAGAAGACTATTGGGGTATAGTTCTCTCAAACTCTTGCAGAACCAGGAAGATGTTCACGACAATATGAACATACCCATGAGAACAAAAAAACCTTGTCAAGGAGGTAGTTGTGTGAGGTATATCATTGTTTACACAAACGACAGAACAGTTCAAGGACAACGCGTCTACTGGTCTGCCAATAAAGTAAATATATTTTCACAAAGGAAGGTTCAAAGGGGGAAGCCTACCTATCCTATGAAAATATCAATCGTAGATTTTATCACCACTTCCAATCAATGGTTTTAGATAAAACTATCAATTTTTTATTCATGTCGGGGATTGTTGGAAAAATGTATTTTTTGGTAACTTTGAGGCATATTCTCGATAGGTAAAGGTGGAGGGCTAAATCATAAAATTATGGTTTTATATTCTACTACATGAGACCTTTACAATGGTATATCGTATGCTCAAAATGAATGAGTGATGAATGAGAAATTGATGCTCAAAGTAAGCCACTTTTGAATAATGTTGAGGAAAAGAAAAGCTTAGATATCACATTGGTTAGATACCAAGTGTAGGATATGTATATATATGAAAACCCACTAAGGGGTTATTGATTGACTAAGCTTGAATCCTTACCTCGCTCGAAGGGGGGGTGCAGATCCAAACCTGTCGAGGTTGGGGCGCACTTGCACAACGTGGGCGACGCGAAAGGTTCAGATCGATCGACCCCAAAAGGGCCTATAAATATTTTGTCCAATACATAATTTTTTTTCTCAGCAAATATTATTACAGAATCTATTTTGAAAGGACAAATATTTATATTTGATTTTGTTTCAATTAAATTGATTTTCGATTCGATTTTATTCTATTCAAATTGATTTAAAGGCTCCTTTAAATAAGATTTGTATCCTTATTCACGGAAATCACCTAAAATCCTCCATATTGAACTCTTATAAAAGCCTAAAGAATACTGTAGAATATTGCAGAATTCTTTAGAGACACACAACGAGTTTATTTTTCACTCTCGAAAATTATTTTTCTTTCTCACCAAATTTTCCAACGTTCCGATGATAGAAAAATATAAGGTTTGATCGTTGATCACTACAAAGGTACTATTGCCAAGATCATTATGTTGTTGTATCTTGGGAGACAGGGGACCAACGTTTTTTCAAGTACCATAGGAGCGGCCAAATTTATCTTAAGGAAACTGTGAAAACAGACCTCAACATTTAGTAAAACTCAATCCTCATTATTTGATTTCTGGTTTCAGATTTTGTTTAATTATTTTTTTAGATCTGATGTTTTAAATAAATATAAATATTTATTTAATTTATTTTGTTTAAATATGATGTTTTAAATAAATATAAATATTTATTTATTTATTTTTGTTTACGATCTAGTGTTTTTACATAAACATAAATTTTTATTTATATTATTTTGTACAAATCTTGTATTTAATATAAACATTTATATTTATATGTATTCACTAACGTGTTTTGTTCAACAATCTTAAGAAAAATTTTATATTTTACAATTCTCTATTCCGAGACGAACGAAACACCATGGCGAAAAGGAAAAAAAGAAAAAGAAAAAAAATGTATTTTGTATGAGAATAAAAAATTAAAATTGGAAAATATCTGTTTCGGGATTTATTCCTGCCGCTCAATAGATTTGATTCTATTTTGATTTTGTTTTCAAACAAGAATTAAGTATATAATTCTATTTCGGGATTTATTCTTGCTGTTTAACATATTTGATTCTATTTTGATTTTGTTTCCAAAACAAGAATAAGTTTTTAGGGATTTATTCCTGCTGTTAAACAATTTTTTTTCTATTTTTGATTTTGTTTCTATACAAGAATTAAAATTAAATAATTTTGCTTAGAGATTTATTTCCGTCGTTTAACAGATTTGATTTTGTTTCCAAACAAGAATTAAAATTAAATAATTCTGTTTTGGGATTTATTCTAGCCGTTCAACAGATTTGATTTGATTTTGATTTTTGTTTCCAAACAAGAATTAAGACTGAATAATTATGTTTCGGGATTTATTTCCGCCATTTAACAGATTTGATTTGATTTTGATTTTGTTTCAAAATAAGGATTAATTGAATAATTTTGTTTCGGGATTTATTCCCGCCGTTCAACAGATTTGATTTGATTTTGTTTCAAAATAATAAATAATTAAATAATTCTGTTTCAAGATTTAATCTTGCCACTTAATTGAATTGATTTTGAGTTTGTTTTAGAATTTTAATTCTATAGTTTAACAAAATTAAAAGGTAATGCAAACTAGAAATTAAATTTTCTATTTATTGTGGCCTTAAATTGTGAAAGCTTAAATTATAGCTTCAATTGTGATATCAAAGAAAAAAGAATTTATCAACGGTTAATCAAGTATGACAATATAAGAGTGCATGTCTAAGATAAGTTCTTTGAAAGACTTGGTATTTAAGCATGCCAAGTGCACCACCTCTCTTTCAGGGTTACCTACCTGGTGCATTATTATTATAGTGTTTTTTGATTAGAGCATGTGAACTTTTGTTTCAGGTTTTATTTAATTAAATTCATGGTGTCTAACAAAAGTTGATATTTTTCTTATTCTGGTTCTGTTTCTTAAATCTTAATAGAAAATGGAAACTCTCACCAATGTTGTGGAAGATATGATCTTATGTGCTGTGATTTCTAAAGTCAACATGGTTGACTCAAATACAAGAGAATGATGGATTGATACTGGTGCCACACGTCATATCTGCTGCGACAAAGATTGCTTTTTGAGTTGGAGCTTTGTGGAAAAGGGGAGAAGCTCTATATGGGAAACACTGCAACTCTCATGATCAAGGGGAAGGGTACTGTGGTATTGAAGATGACTTATGGCAAAAAACTCAAACTTCAAAACATGTTGTATGTGCCTGACATACGAAAGAACCTTGTTTCTGGGACACTCCTAAACACACGGTTTTAGGATGGTGTTTAAATCCCAGAAGTTAATTTTGTCTAAAGGGGATTGTTTATGGAAGGGGATTGTTTGTAGAAGGGGATGTGCATTGACTTAATGCAATCTCTGTAAAAGCAAAGACAATGAATAAAAATTTTGCTTCTTCCTATGTTTATATGCTTGAGTCATTTGATTTACGGCATGGTAGGCTCGAACATGTTAATTACAATACTTTACGAAGATTAATTAACATAGAACACATTCTATTGTTTCATATTAATTATAATCATAAATGTGAAACATGTGTTAAGGAAAAAAAATTAACAGGGTCTTCATTTCAAACTATTGAAAGAAGCACAGTACCACTTGATCTAATACATAGCGATGTTTGTGACTTAAAACTTTTTCAAACAACAGGAGGGAATAAATACTTTATTACCTTCATTAATGAAAGCACAAAGTATTGCTTCTTATATTTGCTTAAAAAGACAAAAAATGAAGCTATAGAGAAATTTATTCTCTATAAGTAGGAAGTTGAAAATGAACTTAATAAAAAGATTAAGATGGTGAGAAGTGATCGTGGTGGCGCATATGTTGAACCATTTGGTGAATACTGAAGAGACACTACCATATTCTCCTTAACCAAATGGAGTAGCCGAATATAAAAATTGAAATCTAAAAGAAATGATGAACGCATTGCTAAGAAGGTTTGGGTTATCACAAGACATGTGAGGGGTAGCTATTTTATCAACTAATTACCTTTTAAATAAGGCTCCTCGTAACGAAAGAGATAAATCACCGTATGAGTTATGGAAAGGTAGAAAACCATCCTACAACTACTTGAAAATGTGGGGGGTGTCCTACAACCACTTGAAAATGTAAGAGGTGTTAGACAACTACTTGAAGATGTGGGGGTGTCCTACAACCCCTTGAAAATGTGGGTGGTGTCTTGCGAACGTAATGGTAAGTCAAGACATATGCGTCGTAGACATAATATTGTTAGATAACTGATCTCAAACGGAGTTATCTCTATTGTTTTGTAAAATCAAAAGATAACATTGCAGATCTGCTAACTAAATGCTTAAATCGAGACCAAGTCTGTAAAACATCGAAAGGAATGAGACTAAAGCCCATGAAAATAAAAGGCGTTATGTGAAGGAAAACCCTACCTAGCTGACTGGAGATTCCAAGATCTAGGTTCAAAGAGATAACCTAGTTGCATAGACCTGTGAAGTTATTGTGGGTGTTATTATCCCAAGTCCATTCTTATGATGTAAATAGTGACTAAAAATGGGATAGGTTAAGCTTTTCTTTTAATGATAGTTGTGTGCCTCGGTGAGTCGAACAACATGAGCCACCCATGTGAGAGTGAAGTGGAGCCGCTTTGAGGAGACTATCGGGGCTTAGTTCTCTCAAACTCTTACAAAACCAAGAAGATGTTCATGGCCATATGAACATACCCATGAGAACAAAAAACCTTGCCAATGAGGTACTTATGTAAGGTATATTATTGTTTACACAAATGAAATAACAGTTCATGGACATTGCATCTACTGGTCAGTCAGTAAAGTAAATATACTGTCACAAGGT
The DNA here is from genome assembly GCA_005610355.1 of Gossypioides kirkii. Classification (NCBI taxonomy): domain Eukaryota; kingdom Viridiplantae; phylum Streptophyta; class Magnoliopsida; order Malvales; family Malvaceae; genus Gossypioides; species Gossypioides kirkii. The sequence goes on from CP032255.1 coordinate 14,172,217, forward strand.
AAGGTTCAAAGGGGGAAGCCTACCTATCCTATGCAAATATCGATCGTAGATTCTATCACCACATCAAGTCAATGGTTTGCGATAAAACTATCAATTTTTCATTCATGTGGGGGATTGTTTGAAAAATGTATTTTTTGGTAACTTTGAGCCATATTCTCGATAGCTAAAGGTGGAGGGTTAAATCATAAAATTATGGTTTTATATTCTACTCTATGAGACCTTTACAAAGATATATCATAAGCTCAAAATGAATGAGTGGTGAATGAGAAACTGATGCTCAAAGTAAGCCACTTGTGAATAATGTTGAGGAAAAGAAAAGCTTAGATCCCACATTGGTTAGATACCAAGTGTAACACCCCAAACCCGATCGGGACCGACTAGCCTGAATTCGAAGCATTACATTAGCCACCTAAGTAACTCTCCGGCTAACGACCACCCAAGTCATATCCCGACCTTATAACACCTCAGTCTTCTCTAATTATTAGTTATTTATTAATGCGTAAGCAATTTGTGAACCAATTTTAATTTTTTTATAAGTAATTTAAACTAAAGGCCACTTGTAGCAAAACATGTTATTAGCGGCACTTTTAAAGGCGTTTGGACAGAAAACGCTGCAAAAGGTAAAGCAATAGCGACGTTTTTGCAAAAATGCCGCAAAAGCTAAACCAATAGTTGCGTTTATAGAAAAAACGCCACTAAAGATCTGAGCATTAGCAGCGCTTATGGGAAAGCGCCACTAATGCTCTGACCTTTAGCGGCGCCTTATCACAAATGCCGCTAAAAGTCAGAGCATTAGTGGCTTTTATGGGAAAACACCGCTAAAGGTCAGAGCATTAGCAGCGCTTTCTCATAAACGTCACTAAAGATCAAAGCATTAGCGGCGCTTTCTCATAAACGCCGCTAAAGATCAGAGCATTAGCGGCGCTTTCTCATAAACGCCGCTAAAGGTCAGAGTATTAGTGGCGCTTTCTCATAAACGCCGCTAAAGGTTAGAGCATTAGCGACACTTCCCCTAAAATGCTGCTAAAGGTCAGAGCATTAGTGGCGCTTTCCCTTAAACGCCGTTAAAGGTCAAAGCATTAGTGGCACTTTCTCAGAAACACCGCTAAAGGTCAGAGTATTAGTGGCGCTTTCCCACAAATGCCACTAAAGGTCAGAGCATTAGCGGTGCTTTCTCATAAACGCCGCTAAAGGTCAGAGAATTAGCGACGCTTTCTCATAAACATCGCTATTTTATTTAAATTTTCTATATCTTGAATTAAATTAAATTAACTTTCTATCTATTCAATTTAGTTCTCTATCTATATATATCATATCAATAATCTCAATTTAACTCATACAAGCATTACATACCTACCTCATGACTAAATTATGGAATTTAACATGAATAAGCAATAATTTAATTGAATCAGGTTATAGAAATACAAATTGAAAGCTCGGGTCACTCGTCGTCGACTCTCGCCTTTCCTTTCTCTCTCGATGATCTTATGTCATCTTCAGCTACCAATAATAGTTCAATAATAACAAAGTATCAAATTCTATATCAAAATACATTCAATTTCAAAGTCATACATAATTGGTAATTTATTCAACTTAGTCCCTAAAACTGAGACAAGCATAACTTCTAATTTAGAGCTCCAAATTGAGATCCGATTTCTCTATTACCCATTAGGGACCTCCTATTTCTAATTCCTATAGTCAATTTTACATTTTATTCAATTTGGTTCTTATGAACAAAACTAATAATTAAAATTTTCAATCTAGTCCTTTTTCACATCTAAGCTTAAAATCTATCAATTTAACATCAATTTCTTCAAGAAATCAATAATGACAACTTTCAAAAACTTTAACAGTTTTTCAAATTGGAAGCTAGCTAATTTATTTAAATTTTTTATATCTTAAATTAAATTAACTAATAATTTTTTTATTTATATTGGTTTTGTTTTAATTCAAATGATCTAATCCATCTCTTTCATTTTCATTACCGAAAGCTACTTATGAACAAACTAAAATATGTTACGTCCTATTTGGAAGGAAAATTTATAGTGTGGAGTAAGCTTAATTGAGACTATAAGTTTTTTTTTTAATTTTTTATTTAGGGTATCTTTTAACTTGATTCAAAGGCTTGAATTAACATTTATTAATATAATTAAAAATATTTTTGTTGAGTCTTTTAGAATGTGTGTCCTTTTTAAAAATGTTAAATTGTGTATTTATATGATATTAGTCGTAGGTAAGTACCATGCATGCCAATACATATCTTACTTTATGGTTAACATGCATTTTCTAGATGTGGATCTCATAGAAGGATACGAACTCCAAGTGCGAACCACATGGAGTTCAACTTAAATTAATAAATATATTTATAACTTTGAAATTAATTCATTTTTGTCCAACAAATTTTCTTCACCCATAAATGAAAGAAATCCTTCCTCTAATCATATTGAATTTGGCTACCAAACATAGTGTTGAATGAGTAGAGCTAAAGAAAGGCAAACAAGGCAGAATGGAGGGCCACAATTGCTGTACCTGATATGGAATTTTGGCTTTTTATGTCCTTTAAATATTTATAAAAGTATAAATTACTATAATAATAAAATTGCTTTTTTATCTCTCAAAAATTTATAATTTAAATTTTATTTGCCTTTTGCTTGCCAAAGAAAATACAAAGTTTCAATAAGTCTAATTATGAATTTCATTATTCTACTTTATGAACATTGAAAAGTTAATCCCTTTACTTTAATCTATAAGAATTTGTTTCTCGTACTTAAAAATTTGTCATGAGTTTTCATTTCTTTTATAAATATTTTTTTATATCTTATAAATATTTGTTATTTCCCCAATCCTATTTAGGGGATCTAAAAATTCCATTAACATTAATGTACCAAATATTTTTAAAATAATTAAGATAATGAAAATTGCATCTTAATTACTAACATTACAGTAAAACAGGTTATTAGCGGCGTTTAGACAGAAAATGCCGCAAAAGGTAAATCAATAGCGGCGCTTATTGGAAAGCGCCATTAAAGGTAAGAGCAATAGCGACGCTTATGTAGAAGCACCACTAAAGGTCAGAGCAATAACGACGCTTGTGCGTAAGCGCCAGTAAAGGTCAAAGCATTAGCGATGCTTATGTGAAAAACGCCGCTAATTTATTTAAATTTTATATATTTTAAATTAAATTAAATTAACTAATAATTTTTTTATTTAAACTGGTGTGATTACATATGGTAGTATCTGTACACACACCTTGCACACACAGGCTTAAATCATTTAATTGATACATTAAGGAAAAATTTTAATTATCTTTAATTATATTTAGATAATATTGTATAAAAAATAATATAATTTGTTAACAATGAGATTTGAACTAGGGTCATAAGGAAAATAAGCAAGCATCTTAACCATTAAAATCAAATTGATTAATTGACATATTAAAGAAGTAATATTATTATATTACTTATATTACGTATTTTAAAGATTTATCGGACCTGTTCCGTACACGTGTCAAATCTGAAAAAATAATATGATAATTTTGTAAAAAAAATTCGTGTTTGCTTCGAATAAGCAAGGAAAATAATAGTTTGACTGTTTCAAAATTCAAATTTAAATCGAAAAAATCAAAATTTAAAGGCAAAAAAGCTCGTTTTGGATGAAATTTTGATACTAAAAATTGCCCACCTTTATTTACATCATTTGGGTGTGCAACGTTTCAAAATCAATGACATAATTAACTTCTCATAAGTTATTCATGCTAAACTATTGAGTGAGCTATGATTTAATCAATGATAATATCTATTCATTAATTCCTAATTAGTAAAATACTTTTGGTATGCAAAATTAGGAATATTACCTTTTCATCCTTAATTCATTTATAAACACAAGAATCATGAATGCTTTGCTTAAAACCATATGTTTGGATCGCTTGATCAAACTTTAAGTTTCATGAGTGAGATATTTGCTTAAGCTCATATATAGATGTTAGCAAATTGCAAACTTTATGCTCTTGGTTTTTCAATATATAATTTTTAGGTGAAAATCGGTTCCAAGATCAATGACGCTATCTCAAATGAGAAAGAGATTTAAGGTTGATATACTTTTTAAAGAGCTTTTTCCTTTATCTGTATGTGCGATGGGATTTGAACTCATACCATTTATATTAATAAAATTTTAATTTTACCACTTAACAAAAACCTTATTTTGATTTGTTTTTCATATTTTAATTTTATTATGTATACTTTATTACCCTTATAAATTGTGTATATTGATAAAGTTGTTGATTGAGTCGGTGTCACAAATTAATTCAACGCCAACTAAGATTGATGGCCACACCATGAAAAATAATTATAGTGCATTTAGTATTATTAATTTTATGTATTTACGTGTTTAAATTTAATTTTACTCATAATTTTAATATCACAATATTTCACAAATTATTATTAATTAGTTTCAAACCATAGCTTCATTACTTTTTATGGGTTATTTTTAAACATACCTCTGTATTCTAAGTATGTAGTTTCTACATCTATACACATGTGATAGAATTTTTAATTAAAGATAAAAATTACAAGGTATAAACCTCATTTTTGTTTATATAGATTTATTAACTAAACACTCTAAATATTATTAATATTAACTACCATTTAAATAATAGAATAAACTACATCTAAGGTAATTAAACAATTTGAAAGTTAGTTAATGAATTTTTATGACATTCTCTATTCTCACCACATGCACCAATCGAAAGCTCTTATTCCCTTTCCTTTTTATAGTTTAGTTTTTTTTCATGAATCAACTATAAACGTCAAGAATATGTGAACATTACATCAAGACATATTTATCCATTGTATCGAATATCGAATCATCATTTGGAGTTTACTAGTCCGACTTAAAAGAAAAACTAAACAGATAAATGATTTAAATGAAGTATTATATCACATATTATAATGAAGTATTATATCACATATTATGGTATACATGATTTATGGGGAGATAATATATCACATATTATTAAATTAATTACACTTTTTAATATATTTTTATATATAAATATTATTTTCTTAATCAATATGTTTACATATTAATTAATATTTCCATTTTAAATATGGCTAAATATATTGTTTTTAAATAAGATGGAATTAATTTTTTAATTTTTAATAATTTATTCAATTAAATAAAAAAGAGGGGAGAAGTAAAACAAAGTAAAAACTCCACTCCTAAAAATAGAATCCCTAATTGCTGCAGAAACCTATTCTCAAATTGATCAAAGTTCCTAAAATCAAAATCCCTAAGTGCTGCCTGTCAATAGCCGTCTCCACTCTGGCGGCCACTCCATCTCCCACTTCCTTTGTCACCAGCGCCCATCACCATTGCGTCGTTCCGCTCGTTCCCTCTCTTTCTCAAGCAAGTTCCCGCTCGTCAATTTGGTTTATGATGGATTCCTTTTTTTTTTCTTTTTTTTAAATTTTTTTTTCAAATTTCTACATGCAAAACCTGAATAAATCTGCTGTTTTGGGTGCTTTGGAAATGCTGGAAAGCTTGGGTGGGATTGAGTTTTCAGTGTGTTTTTTGGAGATGTTTCAGAATGGTTATTACTGTTGTGTGTCGGTCTTTGGTCATGGGTTATGGGTGATATTTCTGGTTGGTGAACAAGCTAGAAGGAGTGTTGTGTAGGATGAGCTTGTAGGGGTGTTTTTAAGCTTTTATTCTTGCTTATTTGTTCTTTGTGTTTCGGCTCTGCTTCTGCTGAATGTTGCAGCCCTATTGTGATTCTGTTTTGGCATGGTTTATCCATCACCTTTGACTTTGTCTTATTTGACTGAGCCAAAAAAAATGATCGACATGAGAAAACATACTTGGAGTCCACCGACATGAGAAAATAGTGGTCAGTGGTTAGGCTAGAAGATTAACTGGGTCCTTTTCTGATTAGATGTTGTTAAGGCCTAGACAAGTTTTTTGTGATTGTACTTTCCTTATGATTGTTTTGGTATGCCCAATTCCTGTATTCTTTTATGCTTTTGTATAGTTAAACTAAGTGAATCCTGTGAAAAATCCTTATGATTGACTTGCATAGCTTAGTAAGGAATCAATTAATCGAACTTAGAGACAGATAGTGTCGCATTATTGTCCTAATATTTTTGAATGTCATGATATACTTTATTGTCCTAATTGCTAACACACTTTTTTTAGCACAATTTCACATACATGTCAGGTATATATATATGAATACGCAAGTTTTAACTTTTGAAAGTTGCAAAAAAGTTACTACTGATATCAAAGATCAACAGACAAGCAGGGCATATCTTATCTGCTATAATTTTGTAAGATTGGATAATGTGTTTACACTAATGCTATTCCCACTACTAAATGTGTAAATGCTGAAAATCCTAAAATTTATGTATTTTTTACCATAAGATCAAACTCTGACTTCTTTGTTCGTACATTTTTCTGTTATGATCATCTAGTTTAGTATTCATGCCTTATTTTCCATCAAATTTAGTTAATAAAACATGCTAATTTATGTCATTTTTAACAAGACTTGAAGAGTTTGATTTTTCTATTTTTGCTTTTCTTTTGTAGATTGTTCTCTCTTTTGGATTCCAATTGTTGCTTTTCTTTTCTACCAGTCAAGTTGTCTGTTGTTGTTCATTGCACTTCAACAATTCAGGTAAGTTCTTTCATTGCTTTTTCTGTTTCTGCTATAATTTTATAAGATTGGATCATGTGTTTACACTAATGCTATTCCCACTACTAAATGTGTAAAAGCTGAAAATCCTAAAATTTATGTATTTTTTATCATAAGATCAAACTTTGACTTCTCTGTTGGTACATTTTTTTTGTTATGATCATCTAGTTTAGTATTCATGTCTTATTTTCCATCAAATTTAGTGAATAAAACATACTAATTTATGTCATTGTTAACAAGACTTGAAGAGTTTGATTTTTCTGTTTCTGCTTTTCTTTTGTAGATTGTTCTCTCTTTTGGATTTCAATTGTTGCTTTTCTTTTCTACCAGTCAAGTTGTCTACTGTTGTTCTTTGCACTTCATCAATTCAGGTAAGTTCTTCCATTGCTTTTTCTGTTTTTGCCATTTGTAGATCTATTCTTGTTTTTTGGGTCTTAAATCAAAATGTTCATGGAATTTGATGCTAAGGTTTATGTTATCTTGACCAGATAATTTTCCTTTCTTTGGTTCTTCACTGATTCTAGCTTAGCCCTCCCATAAAAGATAAAACAAATATATGAGAGGCATATTCCTATGGGAAGTATAGTAGTTTTATTCCGAAAGGCATTTATAGTGAAAAATGAGAAACTTATTTGAATAAATTAATTGATGGGTTAAGTTTACATCTCATCAAATATATATTATTATTTTAAGTACTATCTTTAAATAGTGTTTCGTTTTAAGTTCCAACTCTAGTCTAATCTCATTCAATTCATCCAAATAAATAGCTCACTCCATTATTTTAAAAATTAAAATAGTAACCATTATATAATTTTATATACTTTTAGAATTAAATTTAAAAAAATTATTCAAAATTATTTTAATTAAAATTATGGTTGAATTTGACAAAAGATTATACAATTTTTATCCAAACCTAAATCTCATACACTTAACGAATTATCTGCTCATACACAAATCTAATATTTAATTATATATTTTTAAATCCATTTGGTTTTGAATAAAACACAAAAAAATAATATGCATACAAAAATGCTTTTATCCACAAAAAATAATTAAATGGAACATAAATTATATTTATATTTAAAGTTTGACATAAATTCTTTTTCTATTTTATAAAAAGTTAATAAAAATATAGAATAGGACACAAGTACATTGCCAACATTAATTAACGTGATTCCAACAATCTAATGATTCGATATCAGGATTTGATTTAATATTTTTAAAAATTATAAATATATAAATCAATATAAAAATAAAATTACATTTTAATTATTATAAATAATATTTAATTATTAAAAACAACCTAATTATTTAATTATTTAAAACAACCCAATTAATTAATTAATTAATTAATTATTAAAAATAATCCAAATATTTAATTAAAAATATTTAATTATTTAATTAAATATTTAATTATTAAAAACAACCCAAATAATTAATTATTTAATTATTTAAAACAACCCAATTAATTAGTTAATTAATTCATTATTTAATTATTAAAAAACCCAAATATTTAATTCAAAATATTTAATTATATTTAATTATTTAATTAAATATTTAATTATTAAAAACAACCCAAATACTTAATTATTTAATTATTTAAAACAACCCAATTAATTAATTCATTCATTCATTATTTAATTATTAAAAACAACCCAAATATTTAATTCAAAATATTTATTTATTAAAAACAACCCAAGTAATTTTGATGATTCTCTAGAGTTTGATGCAAATAAAATACTTCCATAAAATAGGCTAAAAGGAAAAAGCAAAGAAAGTACTTGCATAAAATTTTGCCAACACTATAGGCTAGAGGTGTCATATGACACTATAGACATTAATTTTTCCTACTAAGATTTAAGTAAAATGTTGTCACTAATATATATTTTTAAATTTCGTCCCGAAATTTTTTACCAGTGAACAGAGTAGGGTATTGTGATTTCATTAAAGCCTCTGTTTCCCAAGTATTTTCTTCGAGTCCGTGTCGATTCCACAAAACTTTTACTAATGGTACTCTTTTGTTTCGCAGTTCTTTTACTTCACGAGCTAGAATCTTAATTGATTCTTCGGAATACGACAAATCTGGTTGTATTTCAACCTCACAGGGCAAAATTACATGTGAAGGATCCGACCTGTACCGTCTCAGCATCGAAACGTGAAACACATTATGAATCTTCTCTAATTCTGGCGGTAAAGTTAACTTGTATGCCACAGGACCAACCCGTTCAATAATCTCATACAGCCCAATAAATCGAGGGCTTAACTTCCTTTTTCTTCCAAACCTTAGTTCTTTCTTCTAAGGTGAGACTCACAAGAAAACTCGATCTTCCACTGCAAACTTTGTATCTTTCCTTTTAAGATCTGCATAAGACTTCTGTTAGTCGGATGCTGCTTTCAAGCATCTACGGATTATTCGTACCTTGTCTTCGGTCTCATGAATCAAATCAGCTCTAACTAACTTGTTTTCACTCAACTCTGACCAATATAAGGGCGTTCTGCATTTCTTACCGTATAATGCTTCGAACGGAGCCATTTTGATACTAGTCTAATAGCTGTTGTTATATGCAAACTCCACCAATGGCAAATATCTTTCCCAACTACCCTCAAATTAAAGTATACAACACCGTAGCATATCTTCAAGTATCTGTATCACTCTTTCTGACTGGCCATCTATCTGCGAATGATATGCAGTACTAAAATTTAATTGGGTGTCCAAGGCTTCATGCAACTTACCCCAAAACCTCGAAGTAAAATGGGGATCTCTGTTAGAGATAATAGATGCTGGTACTCCATGTAACTGTACTATCTCAGATACATACAATTCCGCCAACTTCTCTAGCAAAAATCCACTCGAATAGGAATAAAGTGAGCCGATTTCGTCAATCTGTCCACTATAACCCAGATCGAGTCTTTCTTCTTGAGTGTTATTGGTAATCCTGTAACGAAATCCATTGTGACCTGTTCCCATTTCCACTTAGGAATAGTAATAGGTTGCAACAGTCCAGACGGTACCTGGTGTTTAGCCTTTACTTGCTGACACACCAAACATCTAGTCACGAACTCTGAGACTTCTCATTTCATACCTAGCCGCCAATACATCTTCTTCAAGTCATTATACATTTTCACACTGCCCAGATGAATGGAGTAAGTACTGCTATGAGCCTCTAACAAAATATTCTGTCTTAAGTCAGAATTATCAAGAATGCATATTCTGCCCCGGAAGTACAACATACCATCGTTATCTGTAGTAAATTCAATTGTTGCATCATTTTGCATCAATTCTTTTCTAGCCTTCAGCTTCGAGTCATCCTCCTATAGCTCTCGTATTCGCTGTAAGAATAACGGTTTTGTCTGAAGTTTTGTTGTAACAGAACCATCACCTTCAAGTGAAAAATGAGCATTCATTGCTCTCAAAGCAAATAACGATTTCCGGCTCAAAGCATCAGCAACAACATTAGCTTTTCCTGGATTGTATTCAATTACTAAATCATAGTCTTTCAATAATTCTAACCACCGGAGTTGCCTCAAATTCAGTTCCTTTTGAGTAATCAGATACCTTAAACTTTTATGATCTGTGCATATGTGACACTTCTCCCCGTATAAATAATGTCGCCAAATCTTCAAAGCAAATACAATGGCAGCTAACTCTAATTCGTGGGTCGGATAATTTCATTCATGCGGTTTTAATTGTCGGGAGGCATAAGCTATTACCTGTCCTGTTTGCATCAATAGACAACCCAGGCCATTTAGAGATGCATCACTATACACAACAAACTCTTTACCCGTTTCAAGCTGCGTTAATACTAGAGCTTCAACCAATAATTTCTTCAGTTGATCAAAACTCTACTGACATCTTTCCGACCACACAAACTGAATATTCTTTTGTAGTAGTTTCGTCATCGGCAAGGTTACGGTGGAGAAATTTTTCACGAATCAACGATAATAACCTGTTAATCCTAAAAAACTACGTATCTTAGAAATATTCTTAGGTATCTTCCAATCGAGAATAGCCGACACTTTACTTGGATCCACCCGAATTCCTTCCGATGATACCACATGGCCTAGAAATCCCACTTTCCGGAGCCAGAATACGCACTTGCTGAACTTAGCATACAGCTATTTTTCTCGCATTATTTGTAAAACTTCCCTCAGATGTTGAACATGTTCTGTCTCTGACTTGGAATAAATCAATATATCATCAATAAACACCACTACAAATCTATCCAGCTGAGATTTAAAAACTCGACTCATCAAATCCATAAACGCTGCTAGAGCGTTATTTAATCCGAATGGCATTACCAGAAACTCATAGTGTCCGTATCGAGTTCTGAATGCGGTTTTCTGCAACTATCTTTTACTCGCATCTGATAATAACCCAATTGGAGATTTATTTTAGAAAAGAAGGTTGCTCCTCTCAACTGATCAAACAACTTATCAGTACGAGGTAACGAATATTTGTTCTTGATTATTACCTTGTTCAGTTATCTGTAGTCTATGCACATTTTCATCGATCCATCCTTCTTCTTTACAAACAAAACTGGTGCGCCCCAAGGCAATATGCTTGGTCTGACAAAGCCCTTATCCAACAACTCTTGTAACTGTTCCTTCAACTCTTTCAATTTAGTGGGTGCCATCTTGTACTGTGGAATCGAGATTCGTGCAGTTCCAGGTAATAAGTCAATGCCGAATTCTACTTCTCTGACTGGCGGTAAACTCAGTAACTCCTCTGGAAACATATTTATAAATTCCTTGATAACCATCACCTGTTCTAACTATGCTTCGGTACTCCGAGTATCAAGTATATAAGCTAAAAATGCTTTACAACCTTTACTAACCATCTTCTGTGCTGATAACGATGAGATTATTCTGGTGCCACTGCTTAACTTCCCAGACTTAACTGTGATTACTTCTCCCGTCGACCATTTTAAATCGATCTGTCTTTGTTTACAATTAACCACTGCATCATGCTCAGTTAACCAGTCCATTCCCAAAATTCGAACTCAGTAAATGGTAACAACATCAAATCAGCAGGGAACTTATAGTCCTGACTTCTCAATGGACATCTACGACATATCAAATTAACAATGACACTATGACCCAATGGGTTTGTGACTTGTACATCAAACTCAGTCGACTCAACAGGCAATTTCTTTTCAGAAGCTAATGCAGTACAAATATATGAATGAGTCGATCTCGGGTCAATCAATGCACACACAATATCATTCAAGAGATAGAATATACCAGTCACAACATTAGAAGCAGTAGCCTCTTCTCGAGATCGGATAGCGTAAGTCTATGCAGGTGCTGGAGCCTCAGATCTGGCTACAGTATTTTTGTTATCTTCACGATTTCCACCTGTACCGCTACTCTGTCCTGGGCATCTATTCTTTTGTGGTGTAGTAGGAGGTTTTACACTTTGTTCCTCCTTTACTTTAGATCTCATCGAACAGTTCCTCAAAAAATGATTTGCACTTTCGCATCGATAACATGTCCCTTTCATCTTGCGACACTCACCTGCATGGTTCCTCTTACAATACCCACATATAAAACTAGGTATATTACGAACACTAGTCACACTGTCTGCGGGTCTGTTCTGGAATTTAAATTCTGGTGGTCCCGACTTACTTCTACTCAGAAATCCCTAAGATACTAGGCCCCGACTAGCCTCTTCTCTAAATCTCTTCAGCGGTGGCATAGAGAAGGTCCTGGCAATGTTTTCCCTTCTAGATTCTTGAAATCTCTTTTCTCTCTGTCTCTTGCTGTTGTAGATTTCTTTCATCTTTTGAGCTCTATCAGCTAACACCACTAGTGGTCGAATTTCAGAACCACCCACCATCATTCTTATCTCGTTATTTAGCCCTTCTTCAAAATAGACGTACAAAGCTTCATCAGTTGGTGCCATCTCTCTAGCATACTTGCTCAGCTGCACAAACTCTCGTTCGTAATCTGTCACTGTTTTATTTCCCTACCTTAATTCTAAAAATTCTTTCTTCTTCTTATCCAGATACCGTTTGCTGACATATTTCTTCTTAAACTCTGTTTGGAAAAAGTCTCAAATAACTTCGTTTTTCGGCATCATTACCGCGACCATAGCCCACCAGTGATAAGCCTCGTCCTTCAGTAGTGACGCAACATACCTTACATAATCTTCAACAGGACAAGCCATTTCATTCAAGACTCTCAGCATATTTTCCAACTAGTATTCAACTTTGGAAGGATCGTCTTCCGCACTGCCTTGGAAGTCTTTAGCCCCGTATTTCCTAACCCTATCTATAGGGATACGATGCCTCGGTTCCACCACTAGAGGTGGGGGAGGCCTTTCTGGGGGTGCTACTTGTCGGGCACCTGGCTATGTGATAGGAGGCGTAGGGGATGGTGCCATCGGATTATTTCTCATGAATCCCGTAAACCACTTCCCCATTAAATCAAAGAACATATTCTTTGTTTCATTCTCCGTCATTGGTAATATTGATGCGTTATGGCTAGCTCTAGAATCATTAGTCGGAGCATTGCTATTTACCTCATTAGTTTCCTCTTTATCAGAGTTAGGCATCCTGTATTTATCTGTAAAAATCTTAGTTAGATCGGATTCATCTATATCACACTATCACAGGTTCAATATGGCATGTACTTCTAAATCATCAAACATGACCATTCAGTCCAAGAAACGGCTAAATTGAAAGCTCTGATACCACTAAATGTAACACCCAAAATTCTGAGTATTATCGTCGGTTAGGATTTCAGTGTCATCTATTAATATTATACTATTCATCTTTTACACATATTCGATTGTTCACATCTTTATTCAATTTTAAAAAAATCATTTCTCACGATTTAAAACAATATCTAAACATAACATTATTTTGTCAAGGGTAAAAATAGAATTTCCAACATTTTAGGGGACTTCTATCAGTACCTGAAGGTCAAGTATCGGTAGTAGTCAATTCAATGAACAATTCTAAATAGTGTAGATTTCTATCGGTACCTGTACTAGTTCTATCGATACAAGTGAAATTTCTACTGATACAAGTCATGCATCTACCGGTACTAAAAACTCTAGAGAGCTAAATTTCCATCCTGTAACTTCTATTGATACAAGCATGCAAACTATCGATATTTTTATACGTACAACTATCGATACTCACAATTTAACTACCGATACAACTCAAGTTAGTAAACAACCTCTCTCCTACCCTGCACTTCTACCGAAACACACCTAGGTTCTACCAAAACAAGTAAGCTAAATCTTTAGAGTTTGTACCAAACACAAGTTCATTGTTTCCATATAAGCACAACTTTTATCTAAGCATTCAAGACAACACAAATACAAGATTTATATCAATATAAGGTAATTAGAACTACATCCAACATTTCATCAAACAAAACAAGGTTTTTCACAAACTCATTGTATAAAGAAAAAGTAACATCATCCTAGTACATGCCACATTAACCAAGTGATGTAAAAATCTACCAAACAACTCCGGGATAGTGTGATGCTTCAAGATGATCCGATCTTTGAACAGCAAAAGTGAATCTACAAAACAAATGCAAATCCACAGGTAAGCACTTTAGGGCTTAGTAAGTACATAAAGTTAAATAGATTTAACAAACTTCAAGAGTTGCAAAAAATCTAATTAACCGAATGGAATACTATTTACATCTTGGGTAGGTTTCACTCGCATTTATTTCTCACGATGACATAAAGTCATCGGACCCTTATTCCGCATAGAAACTCATTTCATTTAATACTCACGATGACATATTGTCATCGAACCTTTAATTCATCATCGATTCATTTACTCACAATGATACTTAGTCATCGAACCTTTAATCCGTAAAGGATTTATTTACTCATGATGACATTTAGTCATCGGACCTTTAATCCGTAAATGATTCATTTACTCACGATGACACTTAGTCACCGGACCTTTAATCCGTAAAGGATTTATTTACTGACAATGACACTTAGTCATCGGACCTTTCGTTTATAGCTCGAACCCGTTTATCTTTCGTATTTCATTCACACTTGTCTTCCACAATTTCAATTATCACTTCATCTCACTGCAATAGTCATATTACAAGAATAAGCAATTTAAGTTAAAATTTAACCATACGAACTTACCGGACTGGATTGCAATTGTGAACAAATCCTAAGGACTATTATGCTAATTTTCCCTTTCCACGATCGGTGGCACGGTCGTAGTCTACATTCACAAATTATTCAATTTCTCATATTAATCACACAATCAATTCATTTAACACAATTAAACCCCTTTTTGGTAAAGTTACGATTTTACCCCTAACCTTTTTTTTTATTCAATTTAGTCCTTTCAACACAAAACATGCAAAATACCCATTTCCTCTTCAACTCATACCAACAGAATACTCATAGTCTCCTTACACATCCAAGCAAATCCATTTATTTCACAACAAGCAGAATAATATTACCATTTTAACATTTTAGTCCTTAAACCCTAATTTCATCAAAAATTACTTTACAAAAAGATTTAACCCAAGTATCAAACACTCAAATATATCAAAAGCTTTCAAGAACAAGCAATTTCAACAATGGCAAGTTTTCTAACATTGACAGATTCACAAATTAGTCCTTGCATAAGCTAGATTAAGCCGATACGGACTAAAAAACATAAAATTACTAAAAACGATCAAGGTTTGCTTACCCAAATTAAAGCTCAAAGGTTTGAGTTGAAAACCTTAATTCTTTGTCCTTATTTCCATTTGAAGAAGAAGAAGATGAAGAAAATGGGATAAAAATTAATTTCTTTTCTTTTAATTCATTTATATACATAATGACAATTTTGTAATTATTAAAACTCTCTCCATTAAGCTTTAATTAACTTTTTTTTAACCTTTATTAAGCCTATTTATAAACAATATAAATCATACTAATCCACTAACTAGTATTATTTTGGTTAATTTGTCCATTTGGTCCTTCTAATTAAACATCAATACTTTTATCCTTTTTATGATTTAGTCCTTTCTATTCAATTAACTATCTAATCAATGCTATTTTCAACTAATAATTCATATGATGTATATATCACTAGAAACATTTAAAATAACTAAATTTACGACCTGACTCGTCAGAGTTGTGGTCCCGAAACCACGATTTTCGACACCACTAAAAATCGGGCTGTTACAATTCACTTTTTAACATAGTGAGTATAAACAACTCTTGAGATCTCGTTTATGCTCCCAAAGATTACAACATCGAGAGATTCATAAGTTATTCACAGAATCTTTTCATGAATGGTTAGGGCAGACGGTATGCAACTGAAGCTTTCAATGATAAATAATAATGTTTTCGTATAACATTATAATTAATCAATTTACTTTCAATTCGATAGGTTTGGAGTGGAAAGGACGTCAGTGAAGAAGTTAAATGGCTTTCCCAAGGTCCGAATAGAGTAGTGAAAAAATATAATGCCTTCCTGATTAATGGATTCAGGTTTCATACAAAATCTCGTGAAAGATTAAGGAGGACTCAAAATTCTGGAATAGTTGTTAATTCTTCAATTACAAGTTATGCTAGTGCTAGGGACAGTAATCCTATTGAGGGAAATGTGGAGTATTATGGACTTCTTACGGACATTATTGAGTTGGATTACTATGGAAAATGGAAGGTTGTTTTATTTCGATGTGATTGGGCTGATGTTAATACTACTCGAGGAATTAGAAAAGATCAATTTGGTTTTACAATGGTGAACTTCTCTCGATTAATTCACACTGGGAAACAATTGATGGATGAGCCGTATGTCTTTTGCTCTCATGTCAAACAAGTTTTTTACTTGACAGATCCAACTGATGAGGATTGGTACGTTGTACTCTGTAACACCCCTAGAGACTTGTTTGACATGGGCAATGGGAGTAGAGATGACATGGACGAAAGATCAAAAACTTTTCCTTTTCCAAAACAAAACTTAAATGAAACTATCCCTAGTACTAGTACACAATTTCAATGGGTTTGCCAGGATGTGGATGAAGATATTTACGAATCATAATGTAGTAAGATTTTACGTTTTTTAATAATATGTAATATTATAATTTAAATCTTAATCTTATTAAATATATCCATTACTATTATTGTTGTAATTAGTTACTAACATTTAAACTATTTTATGTGTACTGCAGATAATATGCCTAGAAGAAAATTTCGAGATCTAAGTATTATCCAAAATCCTCCAAATTCAGAAGAAACAAATAGTCATCAACAGACTGCTATTGGATTTTTGAATATTCTGAAAACTATAGAAAATAAGGTAATGTTAAATTTAATTTTCATGCATGTTCACTTTTATTTTTTATTTTTGTTTCAAATTCTAATATTATCATATACAATTTTTTTAGCTGAATATTCTGAAGGGCGCAAAACTCGAGGACGTACCCTATTAAAGGATTTATACAGTCTAAATCTTGAGAAGCGTGTCAAAGTATCTGTAAATAGTTATGGTCAGCTTGTTGGATCTGAAGCTCGACTTTTGGGAGGATACTTGGGCATGGTAGCATGAAATGGCAGTCTGTTGCAAATCAACTATGAGTCATGGCATCATATGTCTGATAGTAACAAAAATTAAGCTCTCGATAATATTAAGGTAATAAAGTGAATGTAATTTATAATACTTTGGTTTAATTTTAATTTATATTTACTTTCTAAACTTGTGTTATTTGTAGGAGAGACTTATTTTAGAGGTCTTAGACGACTATATGAAGAAATCATTAGGAAAGAATTGGAGAGACCATAAGAGTACTATAAAGAAAGATTATTTTAAGAATAATATGAGCCTCGAAGATAAATTGCGAAATGTTCCGCCGGGAATGCTGAGGTACCGATGGGAAGAACAAGTTAGATTTTGGAGCTCAAAAAAAAGAGAGGTATTATGTACTACTAAACTCTTGTAATTATTTCGGTTTATAGTATTTATTATATATGTAGTAATAATTAATGTAGGATCGTGAGCGTGTTAGAACTACAAGTAGGTAAAAACAAAAATTCACGCACATAGCTGGATCGAGAAGTTTTGCTTGTGTAGCTGCTGATGAGGTATTTTGAATTTATTAATTGTGTCAAATATTAATTACTTTCTACTAATTAATATTTTTCCTACTATAATGTAGGAACAATCGTCAGGTCTTCAGCTTTTGGACATTACACATAGAATAAAAGATGGATCTCCTATGACTTTTGAAGTTGTTGAAATTATGGTATATTTACTTAATAAAATTTAAATTATTTTAAATATTTATCATGTTTAATTATAATGGTTTAATTTGTCGTTTGTAATGCAAATAATGCAAAGTTATGTTGCATTTGTTTGATTATATATTTCATTTCTAACTTCTTGATTGACTTATTAGGATAAATTAAAGGATAAGACGATAGAGTATGAAGCGATGGCTTCAAGTGATAGTTCGGTTAATCTAGGGGACATTGATAACCGAGTTATTACAGAAGTTTTGGGTCCTAAAAGGTATGGTCGGGTTCGATTTCACGGATCTTTTGTTAGCCCATCCCGATATTTTGGATCCAGCTCGTAGAGATACATACCTTCGGGGAGTCAGGATGAAGCTAAAGTTCAGAGGTTAAGAGATCAATTGGCTTAGATGCAAGCAAGAACAGTTGAGCAAATTGCTCAACTTAATGAGGAGGCTGCAGCGAGAGAAGCAGAGGTTCAAAGAAAATATGATGAACTCCAGCTACAACTTAAAGCGGAAGCAGTAGCGAGGGAAGCAGAGGCAGCAAAGAGGCAAGCGAGGGAAGCAGAGGCAACAATAAAGTATGACGAACTGCAACTACAGCTTCAAAATATGATGAAAATGCTTCAGCAGAATCCGCCATCTTAGACTTTTGTTTTTTTTTATTGTGAAAATAATATACACAATACTACTTTTGAATTTTTTTTCATTTATTTATTAATTTAAATCATATGCATATTTCTTTCGTTTATCATTTACATTTTAGATTTGAAGTTATTGGTTGGATTTGAATTTACAGGAAAAAATGTTGAAATTCGGGTTCTATGTGAATTAAAATGAGGTGTTAAAATCTGTTAATTTAGCGGCATTTGTGGGAAAAGCGCCGCTAAAGACCGTGTTCTTTAGCGGCGTTTATGGGGAAAGCGTCGCTAAAGACCATATTCTTTAGCGGCGTTTGTGGGGAAAAGCGCTGCTAAAGACCATGTTTTTTAGCGGCGTTGATGGGGAAAGTGCCGCTAAATGTTCTTTAGTGGCGATTGTCGAGAAAGCGCCGCTAAAGAACATGGTCTTTAGCGGCGATTGTGGGAAAGCGTCGTTAAAGACCATGTTCTTTAGCGGCATTTATGGGAAAAGCGCCACTAAAGACCATGTTCTATAGCGGTGTTTTTCCACATAAACGCCGCTATTTTTAGCGGCGTTATCTTTAGCGGCGTCGCTAAATGTTTTAGCGGCGTCGCTAAATGTTTTAGCGGCGCTTATAGACCCTAAAAAAGGCCTTTAAAAACCTGTTTTCCTGTAGTGTAAATCAAGAATCTAAAATTCTACTAGTAACCCCACTAAATATTATCTTTATTTAATTCACCTTGAGATAAACTGTGCAAAATGCCTTGATGCCATGAGGTTCTATCCAAATATGATCCACAAGTCAAATATGTCAATTTTTTTTAAATTCTGGTTTTAATCTTTTTAATATAAAAATATTATTTTTGATATTGCTAAAGTGAATATTTGAATTTTCAAGTTAAAAATGTTACAAAGTTTTGTACTATTTCGTACATTTGAAATTTATTATGAAAAAATAATACGATTATCTTGTAAAAAAAATTCAAACATTATTTTAAAAATGCAAATATATATAAAAGGATTATATCAAATTTGGATATATAAAAAATTTTAAAATAAATTAAAAAAATTAAAATATGAGAAAGAGCATTAGTGACGTTTTTCCAATAAACGCCGCTTAAACGCCACTAAAAGTCAGAGCATTAGCAGCGTTTTTCTCATAGGCACCGCTAAAGGTCAGAGCATTAGCGGCGCTTTATCATAAACGCCGCTAAAAGGTCAAAGCATTAGCGGCATTTACGGATAGCGCCGCTAATGCTTTGACCTTTAGTGGCGTTTATGGTGAAAACACCCCTAAAGGTTAAGTAATAGCAGCGTTTTCCCACAAACGCAGCTAATTTATTAATTTATATTTCAATAAAAATATTAATGTTTATTTAAAAATCTTATACTATTTTTTTTATTTAATAATGAAGTATTATAATATTATTTATTGAAGGTATACGAAATTTATGAGGAGATAATATATCACATATTATTAAATTAATTACACTTTTTAATATATTTTTATATATAAATATTATTTTCTTAATCAATATGTTTACATATTAATTAATATTTCAATTTTAAATATGGTTAAATATATTGTTTTTAAATAGAATGGAATTAATTTTTTAATTTTTAATAATTTATTCAATTAAATAAAAAAGAGGGGAGAAGTAAAACAAAGTAAAAAGATAGTCGTCTCCACTCTTAAAAATAGAATCCCTAATTGCTGCAGAAACCTATTCTCAAATCGATCAAAGTTCCTAAAATCAGAATCCCTAAGTGCTGTCGTCGATAATCGTCTCCACTTCGACGGCCACTCCATCTCCCACTTCCTCTGTCATCGGCGCCCATCACCATTGCGTCGTCACGCTCGTTCCCTCTCTTTCTCAAGCAAGTTCCTGCTCGTCAATTTGGTTTATGATGGGTTTCTTTTTTTTTTCTTTCTCTATAATTTTTTTCAAATTTCTACATGCAAAACCTGAATAAATTATTATTTTTTGTTGGTTTCTTGAAATGGTCTTAATGAAACTGATGTTAAATGCAATTTCCTTTAATTCAAACTTAAAGCATTTTGTTCCTTTCTTGTTCTTTGATAAGAGAGAAGGACAGAAGGAATGGTTGTTAAAATTGTGACTACAAAAAAGCTTTCCGTGACTGGCAGCTGCTTGTCTTAGGTGGGTAACGACAAGGTTAGGTTGTTTAGCTGATAATCAACAGATGCAGTGGTACTTAGAATAGGAAATGACTATGCTTGTAGAGTTAACTGATAATCAACAGATTGGTACATTTTATACTTGTTAGAATGGTAGTTCAAAGTGGGGTAAAGCTTAATCTTTTAGTTTCCATATTGGGTGATCTACAACTATGCAGTTTAGTTGAAATAGGACGGTGATACAAATGATAGTAATGCTATTATTGTGCATTAATGATCGACATGAGAAAACATACTTGGAGTCCACCGACATGAGAAAACAGTGGTAAGTGGTTAGGCCAAAAGACTAACTGGGTCCTTTTTCTGATTAGATGTTGTTAAGGCCTAGACAGGTTTTTTATGATTGTACTTTCCTTATGATTGTTTTCGTATGCCCAATCCTTGTATTATTTTTTGCTTTTGTATAGTTAAACTAAGTGAATCCTGTGAAAAATCCTTATGATTAACTTGCATAGCTTAGTAAGGAATCAATTAATCGAACTCTGCTATAATTTTGTAAGATTGGATCATGTGTTTACACTAATGCTATTCCCACTACTAAATGTGTAAAAGTTGAAAATCCTAAAATTTATGTATTTTTTTTATCATAAGATCAAACTCTGACTTCTCTGTTGGTACATTTTTTTTGGTTATGATTATCTGGTTTAGTATTCATTTCTTATGTTCCATCAAATTTAGTGAATAAAACATGCTAATTTATGTCATTAT
Organism: Gossypioides kirkii; assembly: GCA_005610355.1. Lineage (NCBI taxonomy): Eukaryota > Viridiplantae > Streptophyta > Magnoliopsida > Malvales > Malvaceae > Gossypioides > Gossypioides kirkii. The sequence goes on from CP032255.1 coordinate 14,193,648, forward strand.
TAACAAGACTTGAAGAGTTTGATTTTTCTGTTTCGGCTTTTCTTTTGTAGATTACTCTCTTTTGGATTTCAATTGTTGCTTTTCTTTTCTACCAGTCAAGCTGTCTGTTGTTGTTCATTGCACTTCAATAATTCAGGTAAGTTCTTCCATTGCTTTTTCAGTTTCTGCTATTTGTAGATCTATTGTTGTTTTCTGGATCTTAAATCAAATATATATTATTATTTTAAGTACTATCTTTAAATAGTGTTTCGGTTCAATTTTAAAAAATTTTAAGTTCCAACTCAAGTCTAATCTCAATCAATTCATCCAAAGAAATAGCTCACTACATAATTTTAAAAATTAAAATAGTAACCATTATATAATTTTATATACTTTTAGACTTAAATTTAAATAAATTATTCAAAATTATTTTAATTTAAATTATGGTTGAAGTTGACAAAAGATGATACAATTTTTATCCAAACCTAAATCCCATACACCTAACGAATTATCCGCTCATACACAAATCTAATATTTAATTATATATTTTTAAGTCCATTTGGTTTAGAATAAGACACAAAAAAAATAATATGCATACAAAAATGCTTTTATCCACAAAAAATAATTAAATGAAACATAAATTATATTTATATTTAAAGTTTGACATAAATTCTTGTTGGAGCCCAATTTTGACCGGGCCCAAACCATTTTGAAATTAAATTTATTTTAATTTTAAATTTATTTTGAATTCAATTTAAATTTGAATTTAATTTAAATTTAACATTATTATAAATTTAAAAATAAAAGCCCAAAGTCCAATTTACATGTCCAAAAATTACAAAGCCCATCTAAACCAATGATCCAATTACAAAAATGGCCCAAAACTAAAAACAAAATCACAAGCCCAAAGCTTAAGGCAATTAGGAAACTCCAATTTCCCAAACACCTTTCCAGCAGCTCCTATGCCCCCTACTTGCCATTGCAACCACTTCAACCTACTCTATCACCACCCACTACTATCATTACCTGCAAAGGAAGACAGGATGAAAGGATAAAAAAATAGCCAGTACATTGTAATATTTGGCTATAAAAGCCGTATGAAAAATTGTAAAGGGGGACCTCCCTTAAAATTTTACAAGCAATAGAAATCAAAAAATTCAATGGGAAATAGCAAGAACAATTCAAGCCAGAAAATTAATGGTGGTATTTTGCAAGGTATATTAACACCCACATATACATATACACATATACATAAGTTCGTATACATGGATAATCTGTTTATATTTGTGATTATCTATTTTTTTTATTTCTGATATATATATAAATATATACACACATGCATATGCATAGATCTTTATTTTTATTTTTTTCTTTTTCCTTCTTCAATTTGCACACATATACATATATTCATTCAAAAATTTTATCTTGTCCAAGGGAACATATATATGTAAAAAAAATATAAATAAAAAATATGTTAAAACCCCAAAAAATAAAGTAATTGTTTTAAATAAAGGAAAAAGAAATTATTTTCGGTTTTTTTTCTTTTTTTGAGGGGTTAGATCGATAAATTTGAGCCTCGATCTATGTTTTAATCCCCCAAAAAAAAAGTAAAAAAACTTACCTTGGCCGCGACCGGCGGCGGCAAATGGTGGTGCGACAACGAAGCGGCAACCGGACGTCCATCGGTACTCAAACGGCCATGGATGGAAGAAAAAAAAGAAGAGTTCATGAGATGAAGAGAGAAAGAAGAAGAAAGGAAAGCCTTTTTTTTAAAATTAAATGAATAAAGTGAGTTTTTTTTGTTATAAATTTGTCTTAAATAATCCCCCCTTTTTTATGCCATGTCGTTTTGGCATGTAGGAAGCAGATTTTTTTTAAAAATGGAGAAATTTCCCCTTTCGTCCTTTAACATTTTTTAAATCTCCAATTTAGTCTTCTTTATACTTTTAATTAATTATAAATTGGCTCGATAATTTACTTTGATTTTCAATTTATTCCTTCAACATTTCAAATACACCATAGGCTGTCACGTGTCAACATCTTGGTGTATTTATTCATATAGTCCCTTCTATTTTTAATTTGTTTCAATTTACTCCTGAAATTAACTTCTATTTAATTACAAAATTTACCCAATAATTTCTCAAGATTTGCAAATTAGTCCTTTGACTTTTGAATGCTTGTGGGGCTGCCACGTGTCACCCATTCTTTGGTTTTATTGCCTTATAGGTCCCTAAACTATCTAGAAATTATATTTTGACCCCAAAACTTTTCCAAAATTACATTTTAACCCTAAAACTTTTCCAAAATTACATTTTGACCCTAAAACTTTTCCAAAATTATATTTTGACCCCAAGACTTTTCCAAAATTATATTTTAACCCCAAAACTTTTCCAAAATTACATTTTAACCCTAAAACTTTTCCAAAATTACATTTTGACCCCAAAACTTTTCCAAAATTACATTTTGACCCCGGTTTTACCAAAAATTACCATTTTACCACCGAACTTTCCAAAATTCCGTTTTTGACCTCGGTTTTGCCAAAATTTACCATTTTACCCCCGAACTTTCTAAAATTCCATTTTTATCCTTGATTTCACAAAAAATTACCATTTTGCCCCCGAAAGTCTAAAATTACCATTTTGCCCCCGGGTATCCAAAGGTCCCATTTTCAACCTCGATTTCGTCATTTCTTCTTCCTCACCAATATTCGCATTTATTTGTATCTGCATATTACATTTTCGCATATTATTTATCTGCTTATTATATTGCTTCGTATTTAATTTTTCTTATTAGTCGCTATTCGTATTTTAAACTGTTGTATTCATTTTTCAAAGCTATTTTAAAGAATCGAGGCAATATTCCGTTCGTGTGTAAACTTTGAAAAATCATGCCCTAACGTGTCGGGTGTGATTTCTTCGTATAACTCGCACGAATTGAATATCCTTTTCAATATTTTTACGCCCGTTCACTTCGAGATTCCGAGAATGTCTTGTCCTAACGTGTTGGTCGTGACTTTAATTCTTCGTGAAAATCGAAGTAAACGGGTAATCCATTTTTAATTCCTTCAAATCATATGTTCGAGGATTGCATTTTAAATTCAATACGATTTTTTCAAATTCTCAAAATATATCTATATGCATATGTCACAAATAATTTTAAAACGAGGCAATGTCCTTTGTGTGAAAACTTCGAAAAATCGTGCTTTAACGTGTTAAGTGTGATTTTCGTAATTCATGCAAATCGGATATCCTTTTCAAAAGTTTTCCAAAATATTCTTCAATCTTATATATTTACAAAGGATTTTAAGACCAAAAAAAGAAACAATGTTTTTCGTGTGAAAACCTCGAAACACCATGCCCTAAGGTGCTGGGTGTGAGTTTCGTATAATTCACACGATAGAATACTCTCTTTAAAATTTCTCGAAACATCCTTCAATTTTGAAACTCCGAGAATATAGTGCCCCAATGTGTTGGACACGTCTTCTAGTCCTCATAGAGGATCGAAATACGGGGACGAATTTTTCTTAAAAAGATCTCCTTTAAAATTACACAAAGCCTTTTAAAATAAACATCGTATTTTAAACTTTACTCAAGTTTTCACTGTTTTCATAAAATAAGACCCGAAAATAATCATATGGTACCAATTTTGGGCGTATGAGGGTGCTAATCCTTCCTCATGCGTAATCGACTCCCGAACCTATTTTTCTGGATTTCGTAGACCGACATTTTTAACGTTTTAAACGTTTTGTGGTGATCCAATCACACCCAAATAAAGATTGGTGGCGACTCCCTTTTTATTCCCATTTTTCTCATTTTTTCCAAATTTAAAATGATTTTTTCGAAGCTCCATTTTCGAGGTGGTTTCGACAGCTTAGCGACTCCACTGGGGAATTTTTAAACAAATGAGAGTCAAGCCAAAATTGATAATTTTCGGGTCTTTTTTGAGAATGTTTAAACTTCGATTTTATTTAACATGCGATCCTCGGCATTTTTGTGTGACATTATGCTCTGTTATATTGTTAGTATAATTTTGCATCCATGTGCATTGTGCTACTACCCTTTTAAGCGGAAGCGGGAAACTACTCCTTCGTGAGGTCTTCACCTCCGTGCAGGATAGTGAATCGCTTTCAGGATTACAAAGTACCCTTATTTTCGTGAAGTTTTCACTTTTGTGCAAACATGCGAGAAATGCGTCCCCTTAAACCGAACTCGTCCGTATGAGCCTGTAATGGGTGAGGATCGAGGAATCTGCTGGTTTGGGTACCCTTTACTTTAGAACTCAAAACCACATATAGTGAGCCGTAAGTACTCGCCCTAGACGAAGTTAGGCCGAACCTTTAGCATTTACCCGAAATAATTTTTAGGCTCTGTGTTATGTAACTTGTATGCTGATTTTTATTATCACATGTTACTAACCGTGTTTTGTTTTGTCTCTTTTCTTTCTGTTTGCATTTGCATCATCATACAAGAAAAGGTGTTGATATAAATCCGTTTTACCGACTAGGCAGTTTCATCATGGGGGACGGATTTCTTAATAAAGTGGAAATAACATGGCTTTGCGCTTATGGTCAAAGGAAAGCACAAAGTCAAAGAAGATTTTGAAGACTTGAAGGAAGATTATGCAAATTCAGATCAAGATCCTTGAAAGTAATCAAGAAACATGTCAGGGGCACTTTTGATAAGCTTAAAGACATGTTCGAGATAAAGATTATACAAATGATGAAAAAGCGACTGATCACAAGCGAGCATTAGTCACCAAAGCTTACGAATCAAGATCAGAGCAGGGACGAGATTGGAAGACCAAAGCTCTAGGCCATATGGCAAAGCCGTATGTAATCTGTTTTATGTGAAGAATTTTGTTCCCTAGAGAAGTTGCTCTAATGGAAAGTGGACTTTAGAATCAATGCCTTTTCTTATGCATACATGCATTCATAAGCTGCACATTTTATTAACTTATACATAATTCCTTGAGAGCCTACCTCAAGTAAGATTGTGTCAATCCTTCAGTGGTTACTCGAGCAAGGTAAGAGACACGATTATATTTTTGCTTTTAATTGCAATATATTTTGAAACTGTTTGCATTACATTTTCATAAACAAGGTGTTGATTTATGTTCAATTACCAAATGGAGAACTGGTCATAAGAAAATGGATTCCTTGATGAGTTAAAAGTCAACGTGGTCGTGCATATATGGTCAAAGATAAAGGTGATGACCTGTCAAAGGAATGCATGTCAAGGATTCAAGATTACACCCAAGTACATAAAAGCCATAGCAGTGTGCTAGAGCTAAAAGAAGCATGAAGGGCAAAATGAGGCGGATGTCCAATCACGAATATGTGGACTTACTTGATGCTAAAAAGACTAGGTATCGGTCCCGAGCTCTCACTCAATATTGGAGTCTAATTTTTAAAGGTTTCGCACTTGGATGACATGATGTCCACGATAGAAGAGTATATTACTCTACCTTGATTCAAGATAATAAAACCTGCATTGAACACGACGAACATCCTTACTCGCTTAGGGATGCACCTTTTTTCGAAGTCCTAACATAGTATTGGTCGCTTCGCTTTCAAAAATGTGGACATACCGTAGAAGAATACACTACATTGCCCCATTGCTCGATAACTCAAGTTGATAAAGTCGACTCCAAGAGAGCAAGCATAAGATTACAGCTTTGATCAAGGAGAAAGGGGATGACAAGTGTATTACCTCGGGAAATATAGTACACCCAGACGCAAGAGAGAATGCTGACGTCTTCGAATGACTTAGTCATCTTCCTCAAAGTATTGGGGCATGTTAGGGACGCAATCGTAAATTTGTTTGACGGACTTGACAAAAGAATCACCCGTGTTCTGGCAATTTTAGCCACTAAGCACCAATTGAAGAAGGGGCAAAAGAGGGTATGTTGATTCATGACTTTTGTGGTCCCGTGCTTATTTGAAAAGATCTTATCAAGCATTCTCTAAAGATTACTCCCTGTTGATGGGATTTGTGTCGATTCAAAGACAAGATGACGATGGGAAATAAACGAGAAATGATCTCAGCACGCTCAGGGGCAAGTTCGAGATAAGGGTTCATGCTACAAGAAAAAACTTGACTCGAATGCGAGAAATGGCTAAATGCTTGACGTTTTGAACGGGGAATCAAGGGCAAACCAAAGCAAAGATTAGGACTTTGAGCATTAAAGCACGACCATATATGCTTCTGCCTAATGTAAAAGAATTTATTTTCTAGTAAAGTTGTCTAATGAAATAGAACCAAGAATCAATGCTTTGTTGCATGCATTTTATCATTTCATGCGCATTTGCATTTCATACATTAAATAAGATTCCACATGATTGAAATATTCGTGTGAGAGAAAGTCATTTACCCTAAATGAAAGCCGAGAGGAAATATGTTAAATCAAGATAGGGGATTTCCTATGGAAAGTGGAACCTGTTGAGAGTTCGCCCTTACACCCTCGGAAGTGTTTTGGACAACTAGACTGTGGAGGAGCTTCCTGTAGTTTTTAGGACTTTTCTAGAAAAATATTCAGAATATACTTATCACTATAAGCTCGAGAGTAATAGGGATCCTTTTATAAAGGGCAAATGACCACCATCTTTTATTTCAATAAAAATGATGCATTATTTTTGTCCCATTTGGCAAACACTTTACCACTCTTTCCATTCGTTCATACCATAATTAATCATTCTTTCGATCCCCTTTATGCTGGGTCCCTTGATATCAAAGATACGAGCAACATTGCTGTTGACTTAAACCCTTTTGAGTGAGACATGAATTTAGGAAAACTCTGAGGCTTTGAAAATGATCAAGAGTGTAACTTGTCTCCTGATTTGCTATGGCTGTTTGAGTAAGATACGAAACAGACATCACCTTGAAGAGTCGTGATTTTAAGTGAGAATCCAAACATAGGTAAACTACCTCGAGAATCCAAAAGTCTTTGCATGACCTTATCAAGGCGTGCTAGGTTCAACGAATCAATAGACTCTCATAAAGGAAGAATGCGATCGAATTCAACAGAAACTTGAAGAATTGAGGCTCGATGTGTTAGCAACAACAAATAAAAAAAAGGAGAGAGGTAAAAAAAAATCAAAAACATCAAAAAGAGATGGGTCAAAAATTCGCAAAAGGCATTTTAAACCCCCCCAAAAAAGAGGAAAAAAGAAAAAAGAGAAGAAGAAGAAAGGGTCAAGATGAAAACCCGCAAAGGGCATCTTGAAAAATTTTTCCACGTCATGGCCTCTTTCTATGAGAAGCATGGACATCATCGAGCCAACTTTGCAAACGAGTTTCTAATGCGCATCAATTCGCCCTCATGGTCATTGATTGCTACTTCCTACGCCAATTAGCGGTCAAGCAAATTATTGAAAATGAGAGATTATGTGTCGATATGGAATGCCAAGAAAGGATCATATCCAAAGATGACTTGAACTTGAGCAGCAGCACGATAACAAAGTCTGCAGTCAATTCAAGAACAAATATCACGACTCAACACCACATCGCCAAGAATGGAGCATTGGCGGAGAACCAATAAAGACAACAAAGGATTGATTGGATTCATAACAGAGAGCTACAAAGACTTGACATGAAAAATCACCATTCGTCTTCGAGACATATCAGGCTTCTATCAGAGCATCTACTGGGGCAATATTTTTTCTCACTAGAATGAAAGTCGTCCTACCCATTAGAATCAAGTTTCCTTCCCTTCGGATTTTGTTAGAGCTAATGGAGCAGAATGGATCCAATCCAGATGCAGTCAACAAAAAAATCCTAAAAGTCATGACCAAAGGACAAAGGTTTACGACAAAGAATGATCCATTCTATAGAACTCCACGAGAGATCCCTAGTTTTAAAAAGGATCTTTCTTGCAAAAGACTTCTAAGGAAAATGGATGTCAAATTGGGAAAAGCCCCATGAGACGAAGAAAGACTCTTTGAAAAAGCTTTGATTTTGATGAACGACAAAGACATGCCCAACTTCGTGAACTCAGACACAATGAAGAAAAACAAATAAAAAAGGAGAAAATAAAAAATAAAAAACAAAAAAGAGAAAAGGAAAAAAAAAGGAGAGGTCGAGGTGAAAACTCGTAAAGAGCATTTCGAAACCTAAGGAGATTTGAGTTGAAAACCTTAAAGGGCAGCTTAAATTCAATGAAAAAGAGGCATGAAGTGTTCCTCTCTCTCAAAAGTAGCAAGGTGGAGAAACTTTACACTTTGAGGCATTGACAAAGTATTCTAGGTTTCATGAACATATTGTCGAGCTCAGAATGGTCTTCGCTAAATTTGCTCATTGAAGCTTAATCTTTGATATCTGGGGCACCTAACTCCATTCTTTAGCCACCTTAGGTCTTACAAACTTTTGACGAATACATGTCTTTTTATCCTCTTGTGAGCTTTACCTCCATGAAATTCATTCGTCTTGCATTTCTACATCAAAGCAATGATCACTGAACCAATGACCTTTTCATTCATGCAAGCTTTAACCTTCAATCAAATTCAATTTCATCCATTTTGTAACCCTGATCAAGCATGTTTGTATAACAGCCACTGGACTAATCTTTTCATCCACATGAACTTTGCCTCCAAACGATACCCTTTGCCCACTCTATATTCGGCATCCTTTGACCAAATATGGGTCATTTTTTTATTCATGCGAGCTTTGCCTACAATAAAATTCATTCACCTAATCCTATTCTTTGCTCACTTTGTGTTCGGCATATTCTTTTGACCAATACATGTTGTTTTTAATCTTCATGTGAGCTTTTCCTCCAATAAATTTGCATTCGCCTTGCAACCATGCTTAAGCAAAATTTCGCACCAAAATTGTGATTATTGAACCAACGATCTTTTCATTCATACGACCTTTGTTTGCAATCCAATTCAATGTCATCCATAGCCTTGATGCAAGCATCTTTGCATTTGAAATAACGGTTAGTGGTCAACGGCATAAGAAATAGAAGGATTTCTGCATATTGTCTGGAAAATTTCTAAATATCACAGGAACCTGAAACAGGATACTAGTTGGAAATAACAAATCCGAGGGATAAAAGGGTTTCCAAAACAAATGGTTCAAAATACAACCACCTCTTTAGGTTTCATGTCAAAGATACCATATCAAAGAAAAAACATGATAACACGTCAGCTAGGACTTAGACAAACGACAAACAATGTCGACCTAAGGACTAAAATAAATCATTTCTCAAAAATGACATTTTGCATTCATCATTTTAGGAGTATTTGACTCATCCTGATCATCGCATCCTAAACAATCTGGCCTACTTAGAGGCCCATGTAAGCATATTTTATAGGTCTCAGCACCACAAAACACAACAAGAAAAGGTCTAAGTCACAATGGCAGACCATGTACCTCAAAAGCATGACGGGAAAGATCTAAGACCGCAATGGCAGATCTAGTACTTTAAAAACAAAAAAGGGAAAGGTCTAAGTTGCAACTGCGGACCGTGTACCTCAGAAGCATGACGGGAAAGATCTAAGACCGCAATGGTAGATCCAGTACTTTAAAACAGAAAAGGGAAAGGTCTAAGTCGCAACTACGGACCGTGTACCTCAAAAGCATGGACCGAAAAGATCTAAGACCACAACGGTGGATCCAGCACCACAAAACACAACAAGAAAAGGTCTAAGTCACAATGGCAGATCCAGTACTTTAAATACAGAAAAGGGAAAGGTCTAAGTCGCAACTGCGGACCGTGTACCTCAAAAGCATGGACCGAAAGATCTAAGACTGCAACGGTGGATCCAGTACCACAAAGATACAGAAGGGAAAGATCTAAGATCGCAACGGCAGATCTAGTACCACGAAGACACGACGAGAAAGATCTAAGTCGTAACGGCAATACATGAAGAAAAAATCTAATACCGCGATGGTGGATTCAGTACCATGAAGATTTGAAGGGAGAGGTTTGAGTCGCAACGACGAACCCAGTACCTTAGAAGGTCGAATTTATGACGATGAAACTTTTACCTTTAAGTCAAGATGAAGTTTCAAATGTCAAGTTTTATCCTTTTGAAATTGAAGTAGAGTTGGATATCAAGCCTTTGTCTATCTGAAATTGAAGTAAGAGTAAGATGAAGCACTAAGATCATTTCCTATCCTCTTGAAATTGAAGTAAAGCTGGATATCAAGTCTTTATCTCTGAAATTGAAGTAAGAGTAAGATCATTTCCTATCCTCTTGAAATTGAAGTAGAGCTGGATATCAAGCCTTTGTCTATCTGAAATTGAAGTAAGAGTAAGATGAAGCACTAAGATCATTTCCTATCCTCTGAAATTGAAGTAAGAGCAAGATGAAGCACCAACATCATTTTTTGTCCCAAGGAATTGAAGTAAGAGCAAGATGAAGCACCAACATCATTTTCCTATCCTCTTGAAATTGAAGTAAAGCTGGATATCAAGCCTTCGTCCCTCTGAAATTGAAGTAAGAGTAAGATGAAGCACCGACATCTTTTCCTATCCTCTTGAAATTGAAGTAGAGCTGGATATCAAGCCTCTGTCTCTCTGAAATTGAAGTAAGGGCAAGATGAAGCACCAACATCATTTTCCTATCCTCTTGAAATTGAAGTAGAGCTGGATATCAAGCCTTTGTCTCTCTGAAATTGAAGTAAGAGCAAGATGAAGTACCAACATCATTTTTTGTCCCTCTAAAATTGAAGTAAGAGTAAGATGAAACACCAACATCATTTTCGTCCATCTGAAATTGAAGTAAGAGCAAGACGAAGCCTAAACATCAAACCCTACTTTTGAGGACGCAGCAAGTCAGATAGCAGACCCTATTTTCCCGCAGTCGCAGTGGATTAGAATAGAGCTGCAAGTCAAGTGCTATCAATATGAAGTAGTCAACAATGGAGCCGAAATACAGCGAAACTTGACAAAATTGGGCCTCCTTTTTGATCTTTGCTCCGTTCCTGTTACACAGCAACAAGCAAAGAGGGGCAGCTGTTGGAGCCCAATTTTGAACGGGCCCAAACCATTTTGAAATTAAATTTATTTTAATTTTAAATTTATTTTGAATTCAATTTAAATTTGAATTTAATTTAAATTTAACATTATTATAAATTTAAAAATAAAAGCCCAAAGTCCAATTTACATGTCCAAAAATTACAAAGCCCATCTAAACCAATGATCCAATTACAAAAATGGCCCAAACCTAAAAACAAAATCACAAGCCCAAAGCTTAAGGCAATTAGGAAACTCCAATTTCCCAAACACCTTTCCAGCAGCTCCTATGCCCCCTACTTGCCATTGCAACCACTTCAACCTACTCTATCACCACCCACTACTATCATTACCTGCAAAGGAAGACAGGATGAAAGGATAAAAAAATAGCCAGTACATTGTAATATTTGGCTATAAAAGCCGTATGAAAAATTGTAAAGGGGGACCTCCCTTAAAATTTTACAAGCAATAGAAATCAAAAAATTCAATGAGAAATAGCAAGAACAGATTCAAGCCAGAAAATTAATGGTGGTATTTTGCAAGGTATATTAACACCCACATATACATATACACATATACATAAGTTCGTATACATGGATAATCTGTTTATATTTGTGCTTATTTTTTTTTTTGATATATATATAAATATATACACACATGCATATGCATAGATCTTTATTTTTATTTTTTTCTTTTTCCTTCTTCAATTTGCACACATATACATATATTCATTCAAAAATTTTATCTTGTCCAAGGGAACATATATATGTAAAAAAAATATAAATAAAAAATATATTAAAACCCCAAAAAATAAAGTAATTGTTTTAAATAAAGGAAAAAGAAATTATTTTCGGTTTTTTTTCTTTTTTTGAGGGGTTAGATCAATAAATTTGAGCCTCGATCTATGTTTTAATCCCCCCCAAAAAAAAGTAAAAAAACTTACCTTGGCCGCGGCCGGCGGCGGCAAACGGTGGTGCGACAACGAAGCGACAACCGGACGTCCATCGGTGCTTAAACGGCCATGGATGGAAGAAAAAAAAGAAGAGTTCATGAGAGGAAGAGAGAAAGAAGAAGAAAGGAAAGCCTTTTTTTTTTAAATTAAATGAATAAAGTGAGTTTTTTTTGTTATAAATTTGTCTTAAATAATCTCCCCTTTTTTATGCCATGTTGTTTTGACATGTAGGAAGCAGATTTTTTTAAAAATGGAGAAATTTCCCCTTTCGTCCTTTAACATTTTTTAAATTTCCAATTTAGTCTTCTTTATACTTTTAATTAATTATAAATTGACTCGATAATTTACTTTGATTTTCAATTTAATCCTTCAACATTTCAAATGCACCATAGGCTGCCACGTGTCAACATCTTGGTGTATTTATTCATATAGTCCCTTCTATTTTTAATTTATTTCAATTTACTCTTTAAATTAACTTCTATTTAATTACAAAATTTACCCAATAATTTCTCAAGATTTGCAAATTAGTCCTTTGACTTTTGAATGCCTGTGGGGCTGCCACGTGTCACCCATTCTTTGGCTTTATTACCTTATAGGTCCCTAAACTATCTAGAAATTATATTTTAACCCCAAAACTTTTCCAAAATTACATTTTAACCCTAAAACTTTTCCAAAATTATATTTTGACCCCAAAACTTTTCCAAAATTACATTTTAACCCTAAAACTTTTCCAAAATTATATTTTGACCCTAAAACTTTTCCAAAATTACATTTTAACCCCAAAACTTTTCCAAAATTACATTTTAACCCTAAAAATTTTCCAAAATTACATTTTGACCCCAAAACTTTTCCAAAATTACATTTTTGACCCCGGTTTTACCAAAATTACCATTTTACCACCGAACTTTCCAAAATTCCATTTTTGACCTCGATTTTGCCAAAATTTACCATTTTACCCCTAAACTTTCTAAAATTCCATTTTTAGCCTCGATTTCACAAAAAATTACCATTTTGCCCCCGAAAGTCTAAAATTACCATTTTGCCCTCGGGTATCCAAAGGTCCCGTTTTCAACCCCGATTTCGTCATTTTTTCTTCCTCACCAATATTCGCATTTATTTGCATCTGCATCTTACATTTTCGCATATTATTTATCTATTTATTATATTGCTTCGTATTTAATTTTTCTTATTAGTCGCTATTCGTATTTTAAACTATTGTATTCATTTTTCAAAGCTATTTTAAAGAATCGAGGCAATATTCCGATCGTGCGTAAACTTCAAAAAATCATGCCCTAACGTGTCGGGTGTGATTTCTTCGTATAACTCGCACGAATCGAATATCCTTTTCAATATTTTTACGCCCGTTCACTTCGAGATTCCGAGAATGTCTTGTCCTAACGTGTTGGTCGTGACTTTAATTCTTCGTGAAAATCGAAGTAAACGGGTAATCCATTTTTAAATCCTTCAAATCATATGTTCGAGGATTGCGTTTTAAATTCAATACGAATTTTTCAAATTCTCAAAATATATCTATATGCATATGTCACAAATAATTTAAAACGAGGCAATGTCCTTTGTGTGAAAACTTCGAAAAATCGTGCTTTAACGTGTTAAGTGTGATTTTCGTAATTCATGCAAATCGGATATCCTTTTCAAAAGTTTTCCAAAATATTCTTCAATCTTATATATTTACAAAGGATTTTAAGACCAAAAAAAGAAACAATGTTCTTTCGTGTGAAAACCTCGAAACACCATGCCCTAAGGTGCTGGGTGTGAGTTTCGTATAATTCACGCGATAGAATACTCTTTTTAAAATTTCCTGAAACATCCTTCAATTTTGAAACTCCGAGAATATAGTGCCCCAATGTGTTGGACACGTCTTCTAGTCCTCATAGAGGATCGAAATACGGGGACGAATTTTTCTTAAAAAGATCTCCTTTAAAATTACACAAAGCCTTTTAAAATAAACATCGTATTTTAAACTTTACTCAAGTTTTCACTGTTTTCATAAAATAAGACCCGAAAATAATCATATGGTACCAATTTTGGGCGTATGAGGGTGCTAATCCTTCCTCATGCGTAATCGACTCCCGAACCTATTTTTCTGGATTTCGTAGACCGACAGTTTTAACGTTTTAAACGTTTTGTGGTGATCCAATCACACCCAAATAAAGATTGGTGGCGACTCCCTTTTTATTCCCATTTTTCTCATTTTTTCCAAATTTAAATTGATTTTTTCGAAGCTCCGTTTTCGAGGTGGTTTCGACAATTCTTTTTCTAATTTATAAATAGTTAATAAAAATAATATTTAATTATTAAAAACAACCTATAAATAATTAAATAATTAAATGCTTTTATCCAAAAAAATAATTAAATGAAACATAAATTATATTTATATTTAAAGTTTGACATAAATTCTTTTTTTATTTTATAAAAAGTTAATAAAAACAATATTTAATGATTAAAAACAACCTAAATATTTAAATATTTAATTATTTAAACATCCCAATTAATTAATTAATTATTAAAAACAATCTAAATATTTAATTATTTAATTAAATATTTAATTATTCAAACAACCCAAATATTTAATTCAAATATTTAATTATTTAATCATATTTAATTATTAAAAACAACCCAAATACTGAATTATTTAATTATTTAAAACAACCCAAATATTTAATTCAAAATATTTAATTATATTTAATTATTTAATTAAATATTTAATTATTTAAAACAACCCAAATAATTTTGATGATTATCTAGAGTTTGATGCAAATAAAGTACTTCCATAAAATTTTTCCAACACTATAAGCTAAAGGGAAAAAGCAAAGAAAGTACTTGCATAAAATTTTGCCAACACTATAGGCTAGAGGTGTCATGTCACTAAAGACATAATTTTTTCTACTAAGATTTAAGTAAAATGTTGTCACTAATATATATTTTTAAATTTAAATCTATTTACAACACTTAAGTAACAATATTTTATTGTCAACTTTAGACTTCAAGAACTACGGAATGGATAAGAGTTGGATGCAATTGTCAAGGGTAAGCAACGACTATCGAAATGGAGTGCAAACTTCTCTAAATTTTGCATTTCAAAATGCAAGCGAAGAGAATATGATTCTTTGCCCATGTAAGAATTGTGACAACATGAATTGACATATTCATGAAGTTGTCTACGAACATCTAGTTGTAAATGGCTTTATTCGGGGGTATAAAAAATGGATTTTCCATGGAGAGTGTACACTTAGTAGAACCTCTTCAATAATTAATCTGGGTTATCCTCATTATGCTCATCATCAGTATGCTAGAGAAGATGACATGGAAGGTATGTTGCGAGATGCATTTAATATGCACAATCATGGTTTGCAATCGTTTCCACCTGAATTTATTGCATCTGATGATTTTGATATTGGTGGAAATGCTTTTACCAAAACGGGAACAAGTGCACCTGATGAAGAGCCAAATGGAGAATCGACGAAGTTCTACAAGTTACTTAATGAAATGAATGAAGAACTTTATGAGGGATCAAAATTCTCAAAATTGTCTTTCTGCATTCGTCTTTTTCACTTAAAATGTTGGGAGGGTGGACCGGAAACTCTTTTACGCTGCTGTTAGAGTTTTTGACAAATATATTTTCATTTGCAAAAATCTCTCATTCATGCAAAGATATGAAGAAACTGATAAAGGATTTAGGCCATGGGTATGAAAAAATTCATAGTTGCCTAAATGACTGCATGTTGTATTGAGGTTATAAGAGAAACCAATAGTCTTGTCATGTTTACGGTACATCTCGTTGGATGAATAGGAATGCAGAAAATGTGAATGAGGATGAAGGTGAGGCACGGTCAAGAAAGAAGCCAGTAAAGATTCTGCTATATTTTCCACTAATACCAAGGCTTCAAAGGCTTTTCATGTCGTCAAAGACGGCCGAGTCTATGAGGTGGCATCATGATGAACTAACCGATGATGGATTATTAAGGCATCCCACGGATTCTTTAGCTTGGAAATTATTTGATAATAAATTTCCAAGCTTTCCAAGTGATCCTCGGAATGTGAGGCTTGGGCTAGCATCTGATGGATTTAATCCATTTAAACTCATGAGTACTTCGTACAGTACTTGGCCTGTAGGGTTTGTTCCTTACAATTTGCCTCCGTGGATTTGCATGATGCAATCTTCTTTCATCTTATCTATAATTATCCCTGGAGAGAAAGGTCTCAGGAACGATATTGACATTTATATGCAGCCACGTATTGAAGAGTTGAAACAATTATGGGTGGGTGTTGAAACATATGATGTCTCCAGAAAGGAGAACTTTTATTTACGTGCAGCTCTATTGTGAACTATTAATGATTTCCCGCCTTATGCCAATTTATCTGGTTGGAGTACCAAAGGACGTTATGTTTGTCCTTGTTATGCAGTGCAAACATGTTCGAAGTGGTTATATAATGGGACGAAGTTCTCTTATATAGGGCATCGTTGGTGGTTAGATGGAGATCATAGATTTAGATATCAAAGAACTCAATTTGATGGTACCGAAGAGTTAAGAGAAGCTCCTGAGCAGACCATTGGGTCTGAAATCTTGTTCATGTTGAAAGATATAGATTTTAGTTATGGGAAGATGAATCAACCATCCAACACGCAAAGAAACAAAAGACCGAGGGAGGCGTATGTTGGCGATGTTGACCGGGAGAGTGATGATGAATCTGATTAAGAGGATGATCCTAATGAGGTGGAGTTGTGAAAAAAAGAAGTATTTTTTTATTTTCCTTATTAGGAGCATCTTATTTTGCGACACAATCTTGATGTCATGCATATTGAAAAGAATGTTTGCGAGAACATAATCGGGACAATTCTCAATGTCGAAAGAAAATCGAAAGACAATCTTAAGAGTCAACTTGATCTAGTTGATATGGGAATTCGGCATGATCTTTATCCCCAATTACTTTTGAATGGAAAATATCGGTTACCGCCTTCTATTTTTACAATGTTGAAGAAAGAAAAAGAATTGTTTTGCACAGTGTTGAAGGATATAAAGGTCCCAAATACGTATGCATTAAATATATCTCTATGTGTGAGTCTTAAAGATCGAAGACTATATTCTCTAAAATCACATGATTATCACATCTTGATGCAAGATTTACTACCAGTTGCTTTGCAGTGTTGTATGTAAAAAAAGGTGACGTCTTATATAATTGAACTATCCAATATAATGAAAGTTATTTGTGACAAAGTTTTCGATGTTGAACAACTTGAGACAGTACAAGATCGAGTCGCCTTGATGTTATGCAACTTGGAGAAGATCTTTCCACCTTAGTTCTTCACTATTATGGTGCACTTGTTAATCCATCTCCCTCATGAAGCAAAACTAAGAGGACCAGTTTTCTATCGGTGGATGTATCCTATAGAGAGGTGCTAATTAATTTGCAAAGTTTTCATTCATTCATTAATATACCTTTAGTTACAAATTTTGATAATGTTGTATATCGTGTTTAGGTTTCTATGCAAATTGAAGTCTTATTGTCGTAATAAGCATTAGGATTAATTGTTGAAGGTTACTTAGCAAAGGAGTGTATGACTTTCTGCTCTATATATTTAGAAGATGTTGAAACAAGACTGAATAGACCAAGTAGAAATGCTGGGCTCAATAATGATCATAGCTTAGCTGAAACTTATCTATTTCGAAGTTATGGACAACCAATCGAGAAAGTTGAAATTGCACACTTAGATGATATATCTTGGGTACAAGCACATCGATATGTTCTTTTTCACCACGATTCAATTGAATCATTACGCAAGTAAGTTTTAGAATTTGATAAATATCCATCCTTTTCATTTGTTTATTTTTTCGCGAACCAATTTATTCACTTTTAACATACTGAGTATAAACAACTCTTGAGATCTCATTCACGCTCCCGAAAATTACAACATCGAGAGATTCATAAGTAATTCACAGAATCTTTTCATGAATGGTTGGGGCAGACAGTATGCAACTGAAGCTTTCAATGATAAATAATAATGTTTTCGTATAACATTATAATTAATCAATTTACTTTCAATTTGATAGGTTTGAAGTGGAAAGTATGTCAGTGAAGAAGTTAAATGGCTTTCCCAAGGTCCGAATGGAGTAGTAAAAAGATATAATGCCTTCTTGATTAATGGATTCAGGTTTCATACAAAATCTCGCGAAAGATTAAGGAGGACTCAAAATTGTGGAATAGTTGTTAATTCTTCAATTACAGGTTATGCTAGTGCTAGGGACAGTAATCCTATTGAGGGAAATGTGGAGTATTACAGACTTCTTACGAACATTATTGAGTTGGATTACTATGAAAAATGGAAAGTTGTTTTATTTCGATGTGATTAGGCTGATGTTAATACTGCTCGTGGAATTAAAAAAGATCAATTTGGTTTTACAATGGTGAACTTCTCTCGATTAATTCACACTGGGCAACAATTGATGGACGAGCCGTATGTATTTTCTTCTCAAGTCAAACAAGTTTTTTATTTGAGAGATCCAACTGATGAGGGTTGGTACGTTGTACTTCGTACACCCCTAGAGACTTGTTTGACATGGGCAATGGGAGTAGAGATGACATGGACGAAAGATTAGAAACTTTGCCTTTTCCCGAACAAAACTTATATGAAACTATCCCTAGTACTTGTACACAATTTCAATGGGTTCGCCAGGATGTGGATGAAGATATTTACGAATCATAATGTAGTAAGATTTTACGTTTTTTAATAATATATAATATTATAATTTAAATCTTGATCTTGTTAAATATATCCATTACTATTATTGTTGTAATTAGTTACTAATATTTCAACTATTTTATGTGTATTGCAGATAATATACCTAGAAGAAAATTTCGAGATCTAAGTATTCCAAAATCCTCCGAATTCGGAAGAAATAAATAGTGATCAACAGACTGCTATTGGATCTTCGAATGTTTCGAAAACTGTAGAAAATCAAGATAATGTTAAGTTTAATTTTCATGCATGTTCACTTTTATTTTTTATTTTTGTTTCAAATTCTAATATTATAATATACAATTTCTTTAGCTGAATATTCTAAGGGGCGCAAAACTCGAGGATGTACCCTATTAAAGGATTTATGCAGTCTAAATCCTGATGAGCGTGTGAAAGTATCTGCAAATAGTCATGGTCAACCTATTGGATCAGAAGCTCGACTTTTGGGAGGATACTTGGGCATTGTAGCATGAAATGGTAGTCTGTTGCCAATCAACTACGAGTCATGGCATCATATGCCTGATAGTAACAAAAATCAAGCTCTCGATAATAATAAGATAATAAAGTGAATGTAATTTATAATACTTTGGTTTAATTTTAATTTATATTTACTTTCTAAACTTGTGTTATTTGCAAGAGAGATTTATTTTAGAGGTCTCGAATGACTATGTGAAGAAATCATTAGGAAAGAAATGGAGAGACCATAAGAGTACTATAATGAAAGATTATTTTAAGAATAATATGAGCCTCGAAGATAAATTGCGAAATGTTCCGTCGGGAATGCTGAGGTACCAATGGGAAGAACAAGTTAGATTTTGGAGCTCAAAGAAAGAAGAGTTATTATGTACTACTAAACTCTTATAATTATTTTAGTTTATAGTATTTATTATATACCTAATAATAATTAATGTAGGATCGTAAGCGTGTTGGAACTACAAGTAGGCAAAAAAAAAATTCACGCACACAGCTGGATCGAGAAGTTTTGCTTGTGTAGCTGCTGATGAGGTATTTTGAATTTATTAATTGTGTCAAATATTAATTACATTTTTATTAATTAATATTTTTCCTACTATAATGTAGGAACAATCGTCAGGTCAAAAAGTTGGACGACTACAGCTTTTTGACATTACACATAAAAAGAAAGATGGATCTCCTATGACTTCTGAAGCTGTAGAAATTATGGTATATTTACTTAATAAAATTTGAATTATTTTAAATATTTATCATGTTTAATTATAATGGTTTAATTCGTCGTTTGTAATGCAAATAATGTTGCATTTGTTTGATTATATATTTCATTTCTAACTTCTTGATTGACTTATTAGGATAAATTAAAGGATAAGAAGGCGGAGTATGAAGTGATGTCTTCAAGTGATAGTTTGGTTAATCTAGAGGACATTGATAACTGAGTTATTACTGAAGTTTTGGGTCTTGAAAGGTACGGTCGGGTTCGATTTCAAGGATCTTTTGTTAGCCCATCCCGATATTTTGGATCTAGCTAGTAGAGATACATGCCTTCGGGGAGTCAGGATCAAGCTGAAGTTCAGAGGTTAAGAGATCAATTGGCTCATATGCAAGTGAGCACAGTTGAGCAAATTGCTCAACTTAAAGAGGAGGCTGCAGCGAGAGAAGCAGAGGTTCAAAGAAAATATGATGAACTCCAGCTACAACTTAAAGAGGAGGCAGAAGCGAGGGAAGTAAAGGCAGTAGCGAGGCAAGCGAGAGAAGCAGAGGCAACAAGAAAGTATGATGAATTGCAGCTACAGCTTCAAAATATGTTGAAAATGTTTCAGCAGAATCCGCATCTTAGACTTTTGTTTTTTCTTATTGTGAGAATAATATACACAATACTACTTTTGAATATATTTTTCATTTATTTATTAATTTAAATCACATGCATATTTCTTTCGTTTATCATTTACATTTAGATTTGAAGTTATTGGTTGGATTTGAATTTACAGGAAAAAATATTGAAATTTGGGTTCTATGTGAATTAAAATGAGGTGTTAAAATCTATTAATTTAGCGGCGTTTGTGGGAAAAGCGTCGCTAAAGACCGTGTTCTTTAGCGGCCTTTGTGGGGAAAGCACTGCTAAAGACCGTGTTCTTTAGCGGCGTTTGTAGGGAAAGTGCCGTTAAAAATCGTGTTCTTTAGCAGCGTTTGTGGGGAAAGCGCTGCTAAAGACCATGTTCTTTAGCGGCTTTTGAGGGGAAAGCATTACTAAAGACCATGTTCTTTAGCGGCGTTTGTGGGAAAGTGTCGCTAAAGACCATGTTCTTTAGCGGTGTTTGTGGGAAAAACGCCGGTAAAGACCATGTTCTATAGTGGCATTTTTCCACATAAACACTGGTATTTTTAGCGGCGTTATCTTTTGCGGCACCTATAAAAGCGCCGCTAAAAACCCATTTTCCTGTAGTGGGCATTTCATCATTTTACCATCTACGATTAAACTAACCCGATTTTAGATCTAAACATTACCAACCTTCTTTTAGTCAATTTATGTAAGCCCTAAAAATTTCAGCTTAATCCGAGTTCATTTACTATGTCAAATTCAATTTTTAACCTTTAGAACTAAATCGTAACATTTTCAAAATATCATCACTATACTCGAATATTAAATTGAGTGTGTTTCTAACAAATTTTTTCAATTACGAGTCTAATCGTAAAATTTTTCTAGTTTCCTTATAATTTAAGGCTCTTATTAGACTTATCAAGTTACCGGACTAATTTCCAATTTAAATGAACTAGAGTTCCAATTTAAAAAGACCAAAATTCAGACCCCCAACACCATAGACGACCGTGTGTCACCCTACTGTAGTTTTTGGTGCAAAAAACACGTTTTTAAACTCGATTTTGAGTATTTTAATGACCAATTAAACCCGATTTAGCTACAATTAAATACCATACATTCAT
The DNA here is from genome assembly GCA_005610355.1 of Gossypioides kirkii. Taxonomy (NCBI): domain Eukaryota; kingdom Viridiplantae; phylum Streptophyta; class Magnoliopsida; order Malvales; family Malvaceae; genus Gossypioides; species Gossypioides kirkii. The sequence continues at coordinate 14,215,205 of CP032255.1, forward strand.
ACACCTTCAATTGAATTTTTAAACACCAATTAAGCCTTAATTAAATAGAATTAAATAATCAATTTCATGCATATCACCCACTGATTAATTCAAAACAAGTGGCGTACTTTAGTCACTCGTAAACCATTCCATAGAAGCTACATTTAAACAATTGTTAGTGTAAACATCATTCCCCACACACCGTGTTATCAAGCAACAATACATCATAAATTATTCAATAATTAAACTCAAATATGCATATATGATAGTATAAAGCCATCCAAAATTAAAAATTAAAAATGTCCAATGTCCAAGTCCAATTACAACCAAAATTAAACTAAGTCCCGAAAGTTCCACAATGCTTGATTAACATCTCTAAAATGTGTAACAAAATCTCTACCGAGCCTTAATCTCTTGGAACTTTCTTGCTCGGCTCCTTAGCTCCTCAATCCCATCAGATATCTACACGAATGTGAGTGTGTGAGCTTAAAAAGCCTAGTGAATGTTATTAAAATGACGAGTAAATTAGCACCCAAATCTAACTTAAATCGAAACCAATCAAATTCAAATTTTTAGTCACAATATCAATCCCTAATAGTGCGATGTCATATGCTTAACCATGCATCAAAAATCATAATTAATCAAGGCATACAATCATCAATTTAGTATATAACATTTCATACTTTTATACTGGCATATACATTCATGGCTTAATCGGGTGATCACACATCGGATAAACAGATCTCCTTATTCCCAATCAGAATCAGAATCAGTTCTAGATTGAGTGGGCCAAAGCCACATGCTCCCCTATATCACCTTAGAATAGTCCCGTTGAGTGGAGACACAGACTTAACACTCCCTTATCTACTCCAAATCAGTCCACCTAGAGCCTTAGTGCTCACAAATAACAAATCAATATGGTGAGTACTCACAAATTATATGACATGCCAACTATATCCAATGGATCCATCATGCTATAATGCCAATATAATCAATCAATCATAATATAACATAATTTCAGTAAAAAATATCCTCAATTTAAAGTGTCAAAATGCTTATGTGAAACATGTAACATAGCCATTTTAACATCAATTTAAATCAAGATTACCAAAAACTAATTATCAATTGAATTATCAACATACCATGAACCAAAAACTCCAGCATAAATGCTTAAATCATCATTATAATCAATCCAATCAAAGTACATAAAACCACTACATGCTCACTTACCAACACTTTATAAAATCTTCATCATTTACATAAATATCAATAATCTTGCAAAATTAACCAGTCAAAACTTAATTAAATATTTGTAATTAGTACTTAATCATCTAATTAAGCATAAATGAAGGTCAATTTACCAAATCACCCTTTAATAACACTCACCACACAACCAACTCAACCACAACCAAGTGATCAACTAAGCAAATCCAATCTTCAATTTCAATTAACTCGATCCTCTTCAAGATTCGAAGCTTCAACAGAGATAAAATAGATATTACCACCTTCCAAAAGATATATTAAACACAAAATTTCATCCACTAGTCTACACAAAATTCTCTCTCAAAAATACATTATCGGATTTGTATCATCAAGTCGAAAACTCGATTCCTCACAAAATCGATCACTCCATCCCTCCTAATCACTTCCAATCAGCAATACTAGACCAAATAAACATATAATAAGTATCAATTTCACATTTAAATTAATTTCACAAAAATCCAAAAAATCGATTCATGAAGATGATGAAATTCGAATTTCTTTAAATTACCTTACAAAACATGTTTAGTCTTGATAAACATGTTCCATTTTGAGTAGGAACATCCATTGATTTGTGGATTTCCTCTCAAAATTCAAGATCTACAATTAAAGCACCTTAAGCTTTTGAAGAATATGACATTGATAAAAAATCATGTAATTATCTCTCAAATATGTAAATATCCCTCTAATCATCATAAAAATAAGTTTAGGAATAGTAATTACCTTTGATTCGTTCTAAATCCTTTGATTGAAAATCTTGATTCAAAATCTTGAGAAATTTCAGAAAAAATTTTGCTACTTTTGTGAATAACTTCGGGTGAAAAGAGAGAGTATTTTGAGAATGAAATTTGTTGAATCTATTCCCTAAAGATAGATCTTTAAAACCATGCAAAGAAAATGAATTTTAAAGCTCTCTAATATGATGTAAATGGTGTAAAAAGTATGCTAGATACATTGTTTTTAAAATTGAAACAACCCACCAGAAATTTAAAAATTAGGAAATTTACCCAATGGCCACTTCCACGTTTCCCTTACTTTATAATTTGATCCTTTCCCTCCAAAATTCTGAATTTAACAGTTTATTTCTGAAATAAATACTCAAAAATTTCTCTTATTTTACAAATCCAATTTAACTAATATTTAAATTTACCTCAAATTAACCCCCAATAAAATTATTTTAAAATTATTTTTCGACCCAAATTAATTATTTTTACTAATGATTATTTAATTACTTTAAAATTAATTTTTCAAAACTATTTCTATTTTTTCGGATTATTGTTTAATCTATTTTAGATGAAATTGACCTCCTAACTTAAATTAAAAATTACTATTAACCTAATAAATTCCTAAATTCATGCTTGAAACCAGAAAAATATACCCGAAACAACTAGACCTGGTTTAGGCATATTACACCAAGTGTGGGATATGTATATATATGAAAACCCACTAAGAGGTTATTGAATGACTAACCTTGAAGCTTTGACTAAGCTTCAAGCCTTTCCTCGCGCGCAAGGATGGGGGTGCAGATCCAAATCCATCGGGGTTGAGGTGCACCCGCATGACGTGGGTGACGCGAAATGTTCGAACCGGTTGAGCTCAAAAAGGACTTGCGAATATTTTAGCCCAAATACGTAATTTATTTTTTTCTTAGCAATATTATTACAGATTCTATTTTAAACAAATATCCCAATTTAATTTTGTTTCCAATTAAATTGATTTTCGATTTGATTTGATTCTATTTAAAGGCTTCTTTAAATCAGATTTTTATCCTTATTCACGAAATTTTCCTAAAATCCTCCACATTGAATGCCTATAAAAGTTTAAAGAATACTGTAGAATTCTTTAGAGACACACAACAAGTTTATTTTTCACTCTTGAAAATTATTTTTCTTTCTCACCAAATTTTCCAACGTTTCGGTGATAGAAGAAGGCAACGTTTGTTCGTTGATCACTATAGACGTACTACGACGAAGATCATTGTGTTGTTGTATCCTGGGAGACAGACAACCAATGTTTCTCCAAGTACCATAGGAGCGACCGAATTTGTCTTAAGGAAACTGTGAAAGTAAGCCTCAACATCTAGTAAAACTCGATCCTCTTTATTTGATTTCTGGTTTCAGATCTTGTGTAATTATTATTTTTTAGATCTAATTTTTTAAATAAATATAAACATTTATTTAATTTATTTTTTTAAATATGATGTTTTAAATAAATATAAATATTTATTTAATTTGTTTTTGTTTAAGATTAGGTGTTTTTACATAAAAATAAATGTTTATTTATATTATTTTGTACAAATTTTGTATTTAATATAAATATTTATATTTATATGTGTTTACTAAGGTGTTTTGTCCAACATATTTAATAATAAAAATATATTAAATAATATTGTGTTAAGATTTTTTTTTTTTTGTAGGCTACATATAAAATACACAAAAAAATATAATTTAAAAAAATAAATTTTATATACAATTTACATTGTGAATCAATCACTATTATGACATAACTATAGCATTAAAGATAACAATTAAAAAGAAATTTTAAAAAAATTATTATATTTAAATTTATTTTATTTGAATTAAAAGCATATTTTTATATTATCTTTATCCAATAAAGAAATAATTTTATTTCTCAAGCAAAAATCTCGAGGTTAGAAATTGTATTTGAAATAAATAAAATAACTAAGTGGATTTAATATTGTAATAGTTTTTTTAATATTAATATATTTTATATTGTTTAAATCGTATTTTAACAATTTTTAAATTGTATTTTAACACTATTTTAAACAAACATTATAGTGTTGAATGAGTTTTAGTTTGATTGGTATTAATATTATTGTCAATATAGGAAAACGTAAATTTAAACACGCTGAAACGTGTTTTTCCTTCTATTTAAAGGTAGAGAGATGTTAAATTATCTGTAAGCATTTATTAAAAAATTTTAAAAACATGTTTAAATAATTTAAGTTTCATATAATTATAAATTATACATTATGTTTTTAACCAAATATTAATTATGTTTGTTATTAGTTTTAAATAGTATTGTTTATAAAGATTTTTAAATTGTTTTAATTTGGGTAGAGTAGTGCGTTTTTGGTAGATGCTTGTTTGGTATGAGTTCGAACCATATTAATCTCATCATCTACTCCTAATATTGTAGAAAAAAAATTTAGATTTTATTTAAATATATAATTTTTGTAAAAAAAATATAATACATTATAAAAATTGATTTATTATATTTAATAATTAAAAAGAATATAAATTTAAAAATAGAAATATAAATTTTTGAATTGTTTTAAAATATTATATTTTATTATTCATAAAAAAGTAGATTTAATTTTTTTTAATTTGTTTCAAGATTTCAAAAGAATTATTCAAGTTGTAATTAAATATTTATATTTTATATACGTTTAAAGAATTACTTTAAAAACCAAAATATGTTTAAAAAATTTATTTATTATTTATTTTTTAAAACATACTTAACTCTTTTAAAAAATTTGAAATCAAAATCCATAAACACTTTAATTTTATTATTTCATTTGATTTTTATAAGTTAGAGGGTAATGACTTACTTCTCTAGTTGGAGAGTACTAAAACCCAATAAAACCCTAAAACCACCAAAGCTTTCTCTCCAACAAGTAATTTTTAATTATTTTGAAATTTGTAGAAATTTTCTAAAAGTTTTGAATTTGTATTTTTTCAAAATCGAAATAAATGATGTATAATGGTATTGAAATTTTTAATTTTGCGATTGAATTTATTAAATTGAGTTAGCTAAAAATTAGGATTGAGTGATTGTGTGTTGAATACAAAATGTAGGCTTAAATTATTAGATGAGATTTAGTTAAATCGATTGTTAAATATAGTATAGTGACTAATGTGGAAATTAGTAAAATTGAGAGAATGAATTGGAGTTTTTTTGGGTTAATAAAACAAGAAATTACATCATATCACAGGATAAAAATCAAACATCGAAATTCTGTTGGCAAATTTGAAACACTTCATAAGGAGGAGAAGCAAAAGTTTGTAAGCACGTCTTCCAAGAAAGGCTAAGCTTGGCCAAGCGATCTGCAATAGAATTGTCACCTCTGGCTATATAGTGAACTCTCCAAAGGCTTTTTAAATGCATGAGTTTTTGGACTCTCCTTAGGATAGTGATCCTTAAATCCTTCAAAACATTCTCATTTAAAGACTTTACCACTTCTAGGTTGTCCATTAGGATTATGCCTTTTTTATAACCTTCTCCAAGCATAAGCAACAATCCATCAAGAATACCCCAGAGTTCTTCGAATGGAGTGCATGTGCCCAAAAAGTGGTTAAAACCCACAATCCAATTGTCATCCTTGTAACGTAAGACTCCTCCAATCGTCACTTTCCCTGTGTCTCTTTCCACGGTACTATCGATAAATAGCTTAACCCACTGATCCTCAGCAGACGTCTTGGAATGGGAATTGATCAACCGTGTCTTGGCATCTTTTTGGCTTGTTTCAAATTGTCGCGCCCAACTTAAGGAAGCCTTAACTATTTCAGTGACTAGTCAAGAAATGTTTTGGAAGATGTGTAGGTTCTTATTTTTCCAAATTTACTAAGTGATTAGATCGAACACACTTGCCCAAAGAATGCCATGTTCCTGCAAAAGTTCAGTACAACAAATATTAGTATTTAGCCAATCTTGAAGAGAGTTAGAGAAGAACCTATTTTGTAAAACACTTGGGACGATAATCTACTAGACTTCTTTTGTAGCTACACAATCTCTTAGTACATGTATGACATCTTCATCTTGATGACCGCAGATAGCACAAGTAGAACAATTACTCAACCCACACCTGGTGCGTTCCAAATTAGTGAGCAATCTTTGCTTAAACAATAGCCAGAGGAAAAAGCGGACTCTCTGAGGTCCTTTATATTTCCAAACACTTTTCCAATGAGGACCTTAAGGGTTCCAAGCATCTTGTTTAAGTGCACACTAAGCTCCCCGAATCGAGAGAAACCCAAAAGAAGAAGACGCCCAAATAATTCTATCTGTACCAATATTGGGATGAGGGGGAGGAATACTAACTATTCGAAGGATGACTTCCTCAGGTAACCAAACACGAAATAGTTCAAGATTCCATGTGCCATCATCCAACACCATATCCTTCAAGTGACACTCAAGATCCAAATTAGCAGAAGAAGGAATGGCTGTAATTAAAAGACCTAGACTCGGGATCCATGAATCCTTCCAGCAATGAATGCTAAGACCATTACCCACAGACCAAGCAAGATGATCCCTAAGATATATCCAAACTTTAGAAAGAGAAAGCCATAAATGGGAGCACTGACTTCTCGAAATTGAGCTTGGAATCTTTTCCTTCCACCCATACTTCGAACAGAGACCCTAACCCAAAGTGCATTATCCTTAATGACCATATTAAATCCAATTTTTAGAAGGAAGGAGTTATTTTGATCATGTAGGTGATGAAACCCAAGACCTCCTCGAGATCTTGGCTGGCATATATTATTCCAACCAACCAAGGCAAGCTTCAAATGACCACTAATTGAGCCCCAAATAAAATTTCGCTTAATGCGCTCAATCTTGTCATAAACTCTTTTAGGTATTGATAAGGACTGCATGAAATAATTAGGGATGGTAAGGAGGATAGATTCTACCAAGGTAATTCTTCCTGCAATAGACAGTTTCCTAGCTTCCCAGTTCTATAATTTACGCCTTATTTTGTCAACGATAAAGCTCAAAGTGCTCTTCGTAACTCGTTCATGAAGAAGAGGAACACCTAAATAAACACCAAGTTTTTGGGCAATATTAGCATGGATAATGCACCCTAGCCACTCCATGAAAAGGATAAAGAGATATGTAGATAGGGGACACCCTTGACGTATTCCTCTAGATGGCCTGAATTTCAGGGTTGGAACACCATTCTAGAGGGTCTGCATGGTTGATGATGAGATTTCCTTCATAATCACTGTAATAAGAAAATCTGGAATTCTCGTAGTACGAAGTGAGATGCTTATAAAATCCCAGCTTACTCTATCGTAAGCCTTTCTAAATCCAACTTAATCACCATCCATTTACCACCTCTCCTTTTACACCTCATGTTATGGATAACCTCTTGAGCTATTATAATATTATCCAAAATGTTTCATCCAGCAATGAAACCAACTTGTTCCTGCTAAATAAGATTAGGAAATACAATCTTAAATCTATTAGCCACAACTTTCATTACCAGTTTGTATATTACCGAGCAAAGACTAACAGGGTGAAATTGACTGAAATGCTCTGGACTTCATTCTTTGGAATGAGAACAATTAGAGTATTGTTTAGTTCAGCAATAATATCATTACCAGCGAACACACCTCGATGGAACGAATGCTCTTGTTGTATGCGATATTGACAGAAAAGTTCATCAATGTTGGGAAAATCATTCTCAAGGATATCCATGATTGTTGTAACACCCTAAACTCGACCGGGACGGACCGACCCGAATTCGAAGCGTTACATTAGCCACCTAAGTGACTCTCAAGCTAATGATCACCCAAGTGACACCCCGACCTTATAACACCTTAATATTATCTAATTATTAATTATTTATTAATGCGAAAGCAATTTGTAAACCAATTTTAAGATTTTCATAAGTAATTTAAACTAAAGACATTTTCGTCATTTTACCACCTACGGTTAAAGTAACCTTATTTTAGATATAAACATTTACCATCCTTCATTTAGTCAATTTATGTAAGCTCTAAAAAATTTAGCTTAATCTGAGTTCATTTACTATGTCTAATTCAAGTTTTAACCTTTAGGACTAAATCGTAACATTTTTAAACTATCAGTACTATACTCAAAAATTAAATTGAGTGCGTTTCTAACAAATTTTATCAATTACGAGTTTAATCTGAAAATTTCATCAAGTTTCCTTATCATTTAAGGCTCTAATTAGACTTATCAAGTTACAGAAATAATTTACAATTTAAACGGACTAGAGTTCCAATTTAAAAAGACAAGAATTTAAACCCCAACACCATACATTATAGTTTTTGTGCGAAAAATTCGATTTTAAATCCGATTTGAGTATTTTAATGGCTAATTAAACCCAAATTAGCTACGATTAAATACCATACATATTCATACACCTTCAATTGAATTTTTAAACACCAATTAAGCCTCAATTAAATAGAATTAAACAATCAATTTCATGCATATCACCCACCGATTAATTCAAGCAAGTGGCTTACCTTAATTGCTCGTAACCAACTCCATGGAAGCTACATTTAAACAATTGTTAGTGTAAACATCATGCCTCACACACTATGTTATCAATCATCGTGTTATCAAGCAATAATACACCGTAAATTATTTAATAATTAAACTCAAACATGCATATATGAAATTATAAAGCCATCCAAAATTAAAAATGTCCAATGTCCAAGTCCAATTACAACCAAAATTAAACTAAGTCCCGGAAGTTCCACAATACTTGATTAGCATCTTTAAAACGTGTAACTAAATCTCATCTAAGCCTTAATCTCTTGGAACTCTCTTGCTCGGCTCCTCAGCTCCTCAATCCAGTCGGATATTTGCACGAATGTGAGGGTGTGAGCTTAAAAAACCCAGTGAATGTTAATAAAATGACGAGTAAATTAGCACCCAAATCATGCTTAAATCGAAACCAATCAAATACAAATTTTCAGTCACAATATCAATCCATAATAGTTCAATGTCATATGCTTAACCATGTATCAAAAATCATAATTAATCATGCCATACAATCATCAATTTAACATATAACATTTCATATTCTTATATTGGCATATACATTCATGGCTTAATCGGGTGATCATACATCGGATAAATGGATCTCCTTTCTCCTAGTTAGAATCAGAATCAAAATCAGTCTCAGATTGAGCGGGTTGAAGCCACATGCTCCCTTATATCGCCTTAGAACAGTCCTATTGAGTGGAGACACAAGCTCAACACTCCCTTATCTACTCCAAATCAGTTGACTTAGAGCCTCATTGCTCACAAATAACATATCAATATGGTGAGTACTCAAAAATCCTATGGCATGCCAACTATATCCAATGGATTCACCATGCTATAATACCAATATAATCTATCAATCATAACATAATATCAGTCAATAATGTACTCAATTTAAAGTGTCAAATTGCTTATGTGAAACATGTCACATAGCCATTTTAACATTAATTTAAATCAAGCATACCAATTACCAATTATCAATTCAAATATCAACATACCATGAACCAAAAACTCTAGCATACATGATTAAATCATCATTATAATTAATCCAAGCAAAGCACATAAAACCATTACATGCTCACTTACCAACACTTGATAAAATTTTCATCATTTAGACAAATATCAATAATCTTTCAAAATTAACCAACCAAAACTTAATTTAATATTTGTAATTAGTTATTAATCATCTAATTAAGCATTAAATGAGGGTCAATTTACCAAATTGCCCTTTAATAACACTCACCAGACAACCAAGTCAACCATAACCAAGTGATCAACCAAGCAAATCTAAGCTTCAATTTCGATTAGCTCGATCCTCTTTAATATTCCAGGCTCCAACAGAGATAAAATAGATATTACCACCTTTTGAAAAGATATATTAAACACAAGTTTTCATCAACTAGGCTACACAAAATACTCTCTCAAAGTTACCTTACCAGATTTGTAACATTAAGACGAAAACTCGATTCCTCACAAAATCGATCACTCTAGCCTTCCTAATGACTTCCAATAATCAATACTAGACCAAATAAACATATACTAAGTATCAATTTCACATTTAAATCAATTTGAAAAAAATCCGAAAAATCGGTTCATGAAGATAATGAAATTCGAATTTCTTTAAATCATCTTACAAAACATGTTTAATCTTGATAAATAAGATCAAAAACCTTCTGATAGATCCATTTTGAGTTGGTACATTCATTGATTTGTGGATTTCTTCTCAAAATTCAAGATCCACTATTAAAGCATCTTAAGCTTTTGAAGAAAATGACATTGATAAAAATCATGTAATTATCACTCAAATCATGTAAATATGCTTCTAATCATCATAAAAATAAGTTTAGGAATATTAATTACCTTTGATTCGTTCTAAATCCATTGATGAAAATCTTGATTGAAGAATCTTGAGAAATTTCAGAATATTTTTGTCTACTTTTGTGAATAATTTCGGGTGAGAACAGAGAGTATTTTGAGAAGAATTTTTTTTGAATCTATTCCCTAATGATAGATCTTTAAAACCATGTAAAGAAAACGAATTTTAAAGCTCTATAATATGATCAAAATGGTGTGAAAAGTAGGCTAGATACATTGTTTTTAAAACTGAAACAACCTACCAGAAATTTAAAAATTGGGAAATTTTCCCAATGACCACTTTCACATTTCTCTTACTTTACCATTTGATCCTTTCCCTCCAAAATTCCGAATTTTAAAGTTTATTTGTCAAATAAATACTCCAAAATTTCCCTTATTTTACAATGAAATCCAATTTAACTAATATTTAAATTTAACTCAGATTAACCCCCCAATAAAATTATTTAAAAATTATTTTTCGACCAAAATTAATTATTTTCACTAATAATTATTTTATTACTTTAAAATTAATTTTTCAAAAATATTTTTATTTTTCAGGATTATTTTTTAATTGATTCTAGATGAAATAGACCTCCTAAATTAAATTAAAAATTACTATTAACCTGATAAATTCCTAAATTCATTCTCGGAACCCGAAAAATATACTTGAAACTATTAGACCCAGTTTAGGGATATTACAATTGTGCCAAAAATAAGACAGGAAGTGCCTACTTCCTATCATTGATTACTTCACTTTGCTTAATTAAGGGTCCATGTTAAAACAAAAGCAAATTTGAAGGGCAGTATGTTCAAGGATGCATCACAACTTATGACCTTGAATGGTTAGTAGAGAAGGTTCATGAACTGAACCAAGGGTAAACAAGACAAGCCAATCGAGCCAGAAATGATGAGTCATCAAATAAGACTGAAACTGAAGTTGATTTAGTTGCTAACACTGAAGAAGTTGAATTTGAGGAGGAACCAAACATTCCTAAACCGACTAAGGAACCTACAAACCTTGAACCAAAAGTTGAGCCAAAAGACGAACCACTTGAGTCAAGTGTTGAGCCCAAATTTACAACTCCAATACCGACTTCCGCAAACACTTCAAAGAAATCAGAGTTGTCAAATATGATGGAAATGTGTAAATTCATACACAATCAGCAACAAACTTACAAGAAATATGCAAAGATTAGATATAACTCCATTAGAAATACTTTTAAAAATATCTGTAACACTTTTGTTCCTGAGTTCCTAGATGCTATCTTTGAGACATGGAAGGAAGAAGACGACTATGAAAGCGAAGATGGAGTTGAAGAAAAAGAAGACAAGGGGGATGAGTAAGAAAAATAAAAGGGGGATTCTTGTATTGTTTATTTATTTATTTTTAGGTCCTTAGGAGTTTATTTCTTTCGTAGTTAGGATTTTTATTTCTGCATAATAAAACATAGCGAACATGAATAAACTTAACACCTCTTTACAAAGAAAAGACTAAGTGATGTGGTAATGAGAATGAACATGTCTAGGATTGGATTATTAAGAAAGACTTGGTATTTAAGCAGTCTTAATGACTCACCTCTCTTTTCTTGCAAACCTACCTAGTGTTTAGTTTTCATTCATTACTTTGTTCTTGCAATGAGGACATTGTTTTTTTTAAAGGGGGGTAAGGTAAATAAATTGCTCAAAATTTTAAAATATTCAAGTATTTTCAATCTTTTTCATAAGTATGCTTTAATAAATGAATGTTTTGAGAAAGTTTTTGTTAATAAGTTAGTTTGAATGCAAGCATGAATGATGATTCTATCTGAGTTGAATGTATGTTATCATGAATGATGGAATGCTTGTATGATCTTAGTGTTAGGTAATGTTTGCCATGAAAACTTAGTTTCTCTTAAGATTAGACATGCATGAAGGTTTATATCTTTAAAATTGACTTGGTAACTTTCTTGAGGCGAAATCCTAGGAGACATAAAAGTATAAAAATGATATAGGCACCGTTTCTTTGGATCGTTTAAGCCTTTTCAAGCCCACCTTATGATATTAGACCCTTGAAACCTTAATTTTGAGGTTAATGGCCTGTTTATTGCAATTTACTACATTATAAGCCATACTACCATCTTTTTAAGTTATCCTATTTTGTGCACCTATCTAAACTAAAGTTATCTTAGTGATCAACATTTAAGGAAAAATGTCAAAAAGATGTACATGGTTATGCTTAAAAAAATAGAGAAAGAAAGAGCGAAGTAAAATTTGCTTAATCTCTGAAAGAAAAATGTATGAGCATGAGTTCAAAATAAGTTTGGGGGTGTTCTAAAGATCCATTCAAAGAAGAAGGTTGTGTTACACAACATCCAAGACAAAGTTAAGAATTAAGATTAGTGAAACCAAAATTTTACTTCTCTTTAATCCCTACCTTTAGCCTATCCCCATTACAACTTTATAAAAGACCTATTCATTTGGCGATTATGTCACCTACATTAGTGGAGAGGAATTACTAAGTTTAGCATATGAAGACCGCAAATAGACCTTGTGATTGTTTTTTTTATATTGATAGGAAATTATGTTGAATGGAGGATGTCATCTATAGCTTTGACATGCATACAACTCATAACTTAGGTTGACATATCTTGATACTTAGTATAGAAATTTTGAATAATATTTGCACGCGAGCTGCTATTTATGAACATGAATTTGTTGATGCATGATTATGAGACAAAGATTGATGCTACTTACACATTTAGGAATATTGCCTTAGCAAAACCCTTGGTGTGCATGAACATTACTCGGGACGAGTAATGATTTAAGTTTGAGGGTGTGTAAACTAAAAAATGTATAGGTTTTTCCTATATAATTTATCACCTTTTTACCTTAAATCAATGTCAAAACCAAGTAAATGTTTAATAAATTAATGAAATATGTGAAAATATTAATTTAGGACATGTAAATTATTAAAATGTGATTTTATGCTTTATTATATAGTTTTTTATGAACAAAATGACTTATTTTATAGTTTATTTTAATGTAATGTATTTTTAAGGTATAAAGTCGGTCATGCATTAATTAATTAAATATTAAAAATAAAATTATATTTAATAATTTAATATACATTATTTCATTAATAAATTTGGTTTATTTAATTGTTAAATAATTGGATTAATTTAATTACTTTGACCCATTATTAATTAAATTCTTTTGGATAGGTTTGATACTTTTACTGGATAAAAAAATCGTCCAATTCAAGAGGGATATAGCCCAAATTTGGCAACTCCATGGCTGCCCCAATAAACCATTTTTGGTTTAATATCAAGAGGTCCCTGCACTTTCAAAGAATTCAAAATTTGTCCTAAAGATTTGCTGTTGACCAAGTCTTGATCCCTAGTTGATGTGGCATGAAGAAAGCTTCAAAATGAAGCAACAAAATCATTCAATTTCCTTGAATGATGGTCGAACATGCTTTGAAGAAGAATGAGGGTTTCAAAATTCACTATTTTTAGTAAATGTGCTCTCACCCTTCACCTATAAATAAGAGCCATTTTCACCATTCCAAATCATCCAATCACATTCTTATTCTCTCATCCTCTCTCAATTCTCTCATCCTTTCTCTCATTGCCCATCCCGACGCCTAGCATCATCTCTTCAAAGAGATTTTATCTAATTAAGCCTCTTAAAGAGCACTTGGTCGACCACCTCAGAGAGCCTTCAACAAAGGATCGAAGCGAAGGAACGAAGGGGTCTTCTTCGATCATAGTTTTGGGTGACAACCACTTTAATTTGGGTTTATTCAATCTTTTCTTTAATTTGATTTTGAAATGTTTTGTATGTGGTCTTTGTTCTTGTTTACAACAATGTTAACTTAATTTTATTTAAGCTAGGAAAATTGTTTTGATTAAATAATATTCATTTGATTCATGCTTATGATGTTTGTGCCTCAATCAATCATGTTTTCAATTAATATCAAGTCTGTATTTCTTTCATACGTGATTGGAATGCACTAGAATTAGCTGAGCGATCCTAACCAGACGATGGCTAGTGAACACATAATTGTAATGTGCATGCTCAATTTAGATCCTAACCCGATTAAATTGTAGGATTCATAACAACTCTAACAAAGCTCTGTTATCTGCATAGTTTTTAGATAGATTTGTGTGATTAAACTGTTTCAAACATAACACGTCCCTGTTACCTTACATGAAAGCTAAGAAACCCTTAGTAAATAATGATTAGTAAAATGTGTATTTGCTAAGTAAAGGTTTCTAAAAGGACCTAATTTGGTTTCCAAACTCATGAAAGATCGAGTTGCCATGGAATATTTTTCGAATGTTATTAAGCATGTTAATGATGAATTAATTTAATTAAAGTAATTGTCCTAGTTTATTTGTGTTTAATCTTTGCTAAAATCTAATCATTCATATAGTTTGCATACTTAGGATAATTTGCACTAGGGCTCAATCGCATTTAGATTAATTACATTTAATTTGAATCATCAACCATCCAAATAAATTGTGTTTTTATTTACCAAGTTGTTAATATAATTTTACAATTAACTGATTAACATTTATACAATCCCTATGGAGACGATAACTCGATACTCACTTATTACTTGATAACGACTATATATACTTGCACAAACCTATGCGTTATAGGACACTCTTAAGATCACACGGTTTTAGGACAGTGTTTGAATCCCAGAAGTTAGTTTCGTCTAAAGGGGGAATGTTTGTGGAAGGAGATGTGTATAACTTAATGCAGTCTCTGTAAAAGCAAAGACAATGAATAAAAATGTTGATTCTTCCTATGTTTACATGCTTGAGTCATTTGATTTATGGAATGGTAGGCTCAGACATGTTAATTACGATTCTTTTCAAAGATTAATTAACATAGAACACATTCTTTCGTTTCACATTAATTATAATCATAAATGTGAAACATGTGTGAAGGCAAAAAATTTTAACAAGGTCTTCATTTCAAACTATTGAAAGAAGCATAGAACCACTTGATCTATACATAGCGATGCGGCTTAAAACTTTTCAAATGAAAGGAGGGAATAAATACTTTATTACCTTCATTAATGAAAGCACAAAGTATTTCTACTTATATTTGCTTACAAAACAAAAACAAAGCTATAGAGAAATTTATTCTCTATAAGCAAGAAGTTGAAAACCAACTTAATTAAAAGATTAAGATGGTGATAAGTGATTGTGGTGGTGAATATTTTGAACCATTTGGTGAATACTAAAGTGACACCACCATATTCTCCTCAATTAATTAGAGTACCCGAATGAAAAAATCGTACTCTTAAGGAAATGATGAACACATTGCTAGGAAGCTCTAGTTATCATAGAACATGTGGGGGAAGTTGATCTATCAGCTAATTACCTTTTAAATAAGGTTCCTCGTAAGGAAAGGGATAAGACACCATATGAGTTATGGAAAGGTAGAAAACCATCCTACAACCACTTGAAAATGTGTGGGGGGTCTTACAACCACTTGAAAATGTTGGGGTGTCTTTGATAGCATTAGAAATGACACCTATTTTCTCCCTAAAACTTATGTATTAATTGTTCCTTTTGTATCATATTTAGTATGCATGTTAAACATTTCATAGTTAGTATTTGCATTTTCTAACATAGTGTTGAATGGCTTTAATTCTTTTCATTTTAGCCTCTTTTATACTACTAATGTCACCGTATACAGCATAAGTTTTGTGTCTGAAATTGCCAGCGTAAAGATTCACCTCTGAAGACTAGTGCTGGAAAGTGTGCAAAGATGCAACCACAAATTCAGCATGGAATTGCGACCACAGATGTCACTGCAAATATACCTTAACCTTGTACAAGTGATTTCACACTGCAAACATACCCGGAAGCACTAGCGCAAGGGAAAGCTAAGATGTCGCCGCAAGTAAAAATCATAGATTGCGTCCAGAGATGCGGCGATAACTTGCAGATGCCTGAGGAATAAATCAAATCTGCGTGAGTGCACCGTTAGAATTAACCAACTTGTACAGCTGCCAAAATGGGTAGATCTAAGAAGGAAGGAGATCTGAAATTCCCAAAGCTTATAAATAGGAGGGAAAGGAAGAAGATGATCAGCAAGTGGTAAAGAATTAAACTCTGAAAAATTTCTCAAATCTCTAAACGAGCTGCCATGGAAGCTTGAGGTTCGGAAGAAGGTGATTTAACGAGCAAAGGAGCAAGACTTCTAACGAGAAGTGCCTATCTGCGGCGCAAGAGGAGATGTTATGGAATAGTTCTAGTAAACTAGGAATATGATGCTTTGACTTTTTTCTTTGATACCCCTTAATTGTTGATGAATATTGTTGATTATCCATTGAGTATAGAAGTACCATTTGAAGTTAGATCTAATTTGATTTTTACTCTATTCTCTTTATCTGTTTATTTTTGGATTTAATCGTTTTGACCACTGAAGTGCGATCGCAGTCACAGTCACTGGAAGGTGCGGTGACAAGTTAAATCAACAAGCAAGACAACGGAAGTTGCTTGAGGCTAAGAAGGAATTCTGGCCACTTGTTCTTAGGTGCAAGGCATTGCCAACATTGGAAGGTGTGTAATTACTAGCATTTGGGTCTTTGTTAAACAGAGGAAGTGAGAGCAGTGAGATTTCATTGAAGTATAATTGCGATGACAATTCATCTATTTGTTACCTTGTAGCCACATTTAGCATTGCGGCCTGTGAAATCAGTTATCCTCTCCACTTCTTTACACTTGATCCATTTATTCTAAGTTCTGAATTTACTTTTACAAACATCCTAACAACTATTCATTTTATTTTAATTTGTTCTGACAAATTATTTCATATTTGCATTGACAAATTAACTCTTTCAGCTGTGCAGATCTAACTCAGTTGTGCTAACATTCTTAGTAACAATTCTTCTAATTGTAACTTTAGTTGCTTCGACAATTAAACATCAAGAACTCTATCCACGTGGGATCGATATCCAATAGAGTAAATCTATCAACTATACTTGCATCGACAAGTGTCTGCTTGCACTTAAATGCTGTGACGTTTACAGGACGTTCAAGTTTTAGCGCTATTGTCGGGGTTGGCATTTGTTTGATGTTCATTTTTGTAGTTGCATTTATTTTCTCTTACTTAATTTTTTATTTTTACTAATCTGTTTAACTTTCTTTTGATTTTCTCTAAAATTCCTTAGGAGTTGCATGCCCACAAGGAGAAATCTAAGGATATCGTGAGCTTTGATCCGGAACTCAAACGGACTATTCGAAGGAGGAAGCAAGAGCAAAAGAAAATGGCTAGAAACAACAATGATCTACCACCATTGCTACCACAAGTTGTAGTTTCTCCAATATAGCCACAAGGAGTTAATAATATACCATCACCACTGCGACAAGTGGAGCAAATCCTAGATAGGACAATCGAAGATTTTGTTATTCCTATGCTTGATGATTTAAAACCAGGGGTTGTTAGACCGGTAATACAAGCTAGTAATTTTGAATTGAAATCGGTTATGTTTCAAATGCTGAATTCTAGTGGGTAATATGCAGGTTTACCTCATGAGGATGCTAGAGAGCATCTTAAATCGTTTCTACTCATATGTGCTTTTAGTCAACATGGTGTTCCTGATGATGCCTTGAAGATGCAACTGTTCCCTTATTTTTTGCAAGGGAGGGCAAGAACATGGTTCCTTGGTTTACCAGCTGGATCCATTACTTCCTGGAATGTACTAGCAACATAGTTCATTTTGAAATTTAATCTACCGATAATGAATGCAAGATTGCGGAATGATATCACGGTATATCATCAACTGGATGATAAGAATTTACACACGATGTGGGAACGTTACAAGACTTTGCTTAGATGTTGCCCCATGCATGAAATTTAACAAAAGACTCAGATCGAGATATTTTATAATGGGTTGAATGCGCAGACAAGAAATCTTGTCGATGCATCTGCCAATGGTCCATTATTGGATTCCACCTACAATGAAGCCATACGAATATTAGAGAGAATTGCACAAAATGACTATCAATATCTAATTTCTCGTTCTGCTCAGGTAAAAACTAATCCTGGTGTTATGGAATTAGATGCTATATCAGCTTTGAGTGCACAAGTATCCTCATTGGCAAACATGATTAAAAATATGAAGGGAACAAGTGAAGTTGCCCCTATTCAAGTAGCCCAACAGATGGATGTCCCGACATTTTCCTGTGAAATTTGCGGTGACAACAACTCTTATGAGGATTGTCCACAACATGCTGAGAACGCATTTTGCGTCAACAACATCAGAGGAAATTCCTATGGTAACTCATACAGTAACCTAATCGTACACAACAACATTGGGGGAACCAAAATGCGTCCACATTTAGATATGAAAATGCCTCAACTCAAGGGAATTTTAGACAAGGGAGTTACAACAATAACCAACAATAGTAGAACTATAATCACAATTGCAATTGTATGTGCAGCCAGATAATATGCTATTACATGACCAGATGCGATCACAAAGTCAGATGGATTCATATAACCAGATGTAGCCACAAGCTCGAATACCGCCAAAACAGAATACGATGCCAAATATGCAAGGACAACAACAACAACAACAACAATATTCTCAACCAAGAGTAGACCCGTTAGCTACTCTTGAAGCGTTGATGCGAGAGTATATCACGAGAACGAAAGCAAGCATTCAACGCAACTCTTCTTCTATTCGCACATTGGAAGCTCAGCTAGGAAAATTGGCTTCTAACATGAGCACAAGGTCATCAGGTGCTTTGCCTAGCGACGTTGAAAATCTGATTCAGAAGGGGAAAGAGCGTTGTAAGGCTATCACACTAAGAAGTGGAAAACAAACTACTGAGCTAAGCAGCAGTTCCAATCAAGTACATGTCGACGCATTTGCACCAAAGCAACAAAAAGAAGTTGCCTATGAAGAAGACCCAGTAGAAATAAATGAAGAGGAGCCACCTGTAGTCACTCCTATGCCCACAATTCGACCAACAAATATGTCGACGCAACTGCCCATGCAACCGAATACTTTACAACAACCCACTGACAATATACCTTTGCCATTTCCATAGAGATTCAAGGAGAATGATCATGACAAAGATTATTAGAAGTTTGTCTCTACCTTGAAGCAATTACACATTAATATACCTCTAGTTGATGCTCTTGTATAGATCCCCAATTATGGGAAATTTATGAAAGAGCTACTACCAAAGAAGAAAAAGCTTTCTGACATTGAAACAATTACGCTCACAGAGGGGTGCAGCACTGTGCTAACAAACAAGTTACCACCAAAGATGAAAGACCCTGGCAGTTTCACGATTCCATGCTCCATTGGAAACCACTACCTAGGTAAAGTTTTATGTCATTTAGGAGATAGTATTAACCTCATGCCATTATCTCCTTTCAGGAAATTAGGAATTGGATCTATGAAGCCCACTGCGGTGACATTACAGCTTGCAGATAGATCCTTGGCACAACCTGAAGGACAAATTAAGGATGTCCTTGTCCAAGTTGATAAGCTTGTGTTCCCAGTTGATTTTATCATTCTTGATTGTGAAGTAGATAAGGAGGAGCCCATTATCTTGGGATGCCCATTTTTAGCTACGGGACGTACACTTATCGATGTTTTTAAAGGCGAGCTGATTATGCGTCATAATGATAAGCATGTCACTTTTAGTGTGTTCGAAGCATCTTCGTCGAGAAGTAAAGAACAATATCACCACATTGACGTGTTGGACGAGTTAATCACAAAATAATTCGATGAACGAAGTTTAGCAGTTCATGACGAATATGCGGTAACATCAGAAGAACAAATCCTACCTAGATGCAATCACATAGCTGAGGCTAATATTTGTGAAATGAGACAGGGCTGGCACTTGGAATCTTTAGATCTGTCTAATAGGAAGATCCCTGTTTTTAAACCATCAATTGAACAAGCTCCAACCTTGGAGTTAAAGCCATTGGCAGTACATCTGAAATATGTCTTTCTAGGTGACAATGTTACATTACTTGTGATTGTCAGCGGAAGCCTCGACACACGTCAAGAAGAAAAGCTAATTGTAATTTTGAAGCAGCACAAAAGAGCCATTGCCTGGAGTATTGCATATATCAGAGGCATTAGTCCCTCTTTTTTGCATGCATAAAATCAGGCTGGAAGATGAAAGGAAGCAGTCAATTGAACAACAACGTAGATTGAATGAGAAAATGAAAGAGGTCGTAAAAAAAGAGATCATTAAGTGGCTGGATGCAGGCATAATCTACCCTATTTCGGATAGCACATGAGTGAGCTCGATTCAATGTGTACCCAAAAAGAGCGGCATCACAGTGGTAAGTAACGATAAAAATGAGCTAATCCCTACTCACATTGCTACAGGTTGGTAAGTATGTATGGATTACAGTTGTTTAAATGCGGCGACAAAGAAAGATCATTTCCCATTGCCATTTATTGATCAAATGTTAGATAGGCTAGTTGGTAAGGCCTACTGCTATTTCCTTGATGGCTACTCTGGATACAATCAAATAGCAATTGCCCTGAAAGATCAAGCAAAGACTACATTGACATGCCCATTTGGAAACTTTGCTTTTCGACGAATGCCATTTGGAGTGTGTAACGCCCCAGCTAGATTATAGAGGTGCATGATGGCTATTTTTTCTGACATGATTGAAGAATCATTGGAGGTATTCATGGATGATTTCTCTATGTATGGGTACAATTTTGATCAATGCACTGACAACCTGGCGAAAGTTTTGAAGAGATGCGAGGACACAAATCTAGTGCTGAACTGGGAAAAATGTCATTTCATGGCAACTGAAGGCATTATCCTTGGTCATCGCATTTCATGTCAGGGCATTGAAGTAGACAAAGCAAAGATAGAAATTATTGAGAAGCTACCTCCACCCAATAATGTGAAAGGAATAAGGAGTTTTCTAGGTCACGCTGGATTTTATAGAAGATTCATCCGAGATTTCTCCAAGATAGCAAAACCCCTATGCTCTTTGTTGGAGCAGAATAAAAAGTTTTTGTTTGATGACGCATGTTTGGACGCATTTGTTACAATTAAAAAGTAGCAAGTACAAGTTCCTATTTTCATCACACCAGACTGGTTGCAACCATTTGAGGTAATGTGCGACGCAAGCGACTTTGCTGACGGGGCTGTGCTTGGTCAACACAAGGAGAAGGTATTTCATTCCATTTATTATGCTAGTAAAACCTTGACTGAAGCGCAAGTGAATTA
Source organism: Gossypioides kirkii (assembly GCA_005610355.1). NCBI lineage: Eukaryota > Viridiplantae > Streptophyta > Magnoliopsida > Malvales > Malvaceae > Gossypioides > Gossypioides kirkii. The sequence goes on from CP032255.1 coordinate 14,236,774, forward strand.
CACGACTACTGAGAAGGAATTACTAGCAGTAGTTTTTGGATTTGACAAGTTTCGTTCATATCTTATCGACGCAAAAGTTACAATTTACACAGATCAGTCTGCATTGGGATACCTTTTTGCGAAGAAAGATGCCAAACCAAGACTGATCAGATGGATCTTGCTTTTACAAGAATTTGATATTGAAATCAAAGATAGGAAAGGATCTGACAACCAAGTAGCAGGCCACTTATCCCGTTTGGAATCTAGAGGCAAAGATGGCAATCAGTCACGCATTGTTGATGCATTCCAAATGAGCAATTATTTTATGTCGACGCATCTCAATGGTATGCTGATGCCGTCAACTATTTAGTTTGTGGTAAGCTACCTTTGAGTGCAACAGGTCACAAGAAGATTAGATTCATTAGAGACGCTACTAGATATCATTGGAATGAGCCATACCTATTCAAGGTATGAGCTGACAACATTATCCGTCGCTGTGTTCTTGACAAAGAGATGTCTTCTATCCTGAGGCATTACCATGATGATCCTTATGGAGGCCATTTTTTGTGGTGTTAGGTCTGCTGCAAAGGTTCTACAATCAATATTCTATTGGCCCACATTGTTTCAAGACGCCCACAATTTTACGCAGCAATGTGGCAAATGTTAACTCACAGGTTCTATATCTCGACGTAATGAGATGCTCTAACAACCTATCATGGAGGTGGAGTTATTTGATGTTTGAGGTATGGACTTATGAGACCATTTACAAACTCTTTTTGAAATTTGTATATTTTAGTTGCTGTTGACTACATTTCCAAGTGGATCGAGGCAATTACAGTTTCGAAAGACAATGCTCAGATAATGTTAAAGTTCTTCCACACATACATCCTTACAAGATTTGGAACACCTCGAGCATTAATAAGTGACCAAGGTGCTCATTTCTATAACAATCAAGTGGCGATAGCTTTAAAGCACTACGGTGTGAAGCATCATGTGGCAACAACGTATCATCCACAAACGAATTGCTAGGCGGAGGTTTCTAATCGATAAATTAAAAGCATTCTTGAAAAGGTGGTTAATCCATCTAGAAGAGATTGATCTTTGCGGCTACATGATGCATTGTGGGCGCTTCGCATTTCATATAAAACTCCATTGGGAATGTTGTCGTATCAGTTGGTATTTGGTAAATCCTGTCAGTTGCAGTTGAGCTTGAACATAAAGCCATGTGGGCGATTAAGCAAGTGAACATGGATTATGATGCTGGTGGATAGAAATGGTTGTTGGACATTTTTGAGTTGGAAGAAATTCGATACAATGCGTATGAAAATGCAGCCATATACAAGGAAAAGACTAAGAGATGGCACGAAAATATCATTTTGCGGCGATAAGTTTTCCCTGGTCAGTTGGTACTTTTATTTAACTCACGTTTGAAATTACATACAGGAAAATTATGCTCGAGATGGTGAGGCCCTTTCAGAGTTGTCGAAGCATTTCATCATGGTACGGTGACAATTGAAGATATGAATGACGGTCACCAGTTTAAAGCAAATGGCCAATGACTGAAACACTACTTAAGCCCAAATGTCAAAGAACAAAGCGAGACCATTAATCTGGTCACATTTATTTAATGTCATTACAATTTTTACTAATACTTTTTGCTTTTTATTTTCATTCGTTTCCTTTTTAGTTTTATACAGGAATAAAAAAATCTCCTTTTCGTCAATTCATTCTGTGATGACTTAGCAAAGCATTTTAGGTAAGAATCACGCTGGTTGATCTCCAATCATCCCCAACCGTTGGATCAACCCAAAAAGTGTGATCTATGCCATTGCATTTATTGGCTACATATGCAACGTACTCTCACGCCAATAGAGATAATCATATCTCTTCACATCCAGAATTTATAAAACCCTTCTTCTACCGACTCTACTCTTACACTCATAACCACCATTGCTACTGCATTTGTCTTTTTCTTTCAATCTAAATTTTTCTGCACAAATATTATCACTCTCCTTTCTGAGATATCATGGCCAGAATGCGCGGAGCTAAAACCCCATCAAAGTCACCTGCTGAATCATCGACCGTCGTGGTTCGAAATGTCGAACAACCATCACAGAAAGAACTTGTTATGTTTCTCTCAAAAGCGGCGAAGGACATATATCACGATGTGATGATCAAGAGAAACTATCACCCTGAATAGAGGTTCCAGTTATCCCTACAAAAGCCGTTAGGAAAACAAGTTGCTAGAACTATTCTCGACTGGGTTGGAAGTTCTTTTGTGACCATCCGGCTGGTTACTCCCCAATTATGGTAAGAGAATTCTACGCTAACTTGATTGATTCTGAGTAGGAATTTATTTTTGTTTGCGAAGGACTGGTGCCCTAGAGCGCCACTCACATAAATAAGTTCTTCTATATTGCTGAGGGGGAGGATGCACATATTGAGTTTTTAGAGAATCTCACTAACAAGGGAGTGGATATTATGCTGCAAAACCTATGCATCGACGGCGTAGTGTGGATTGGTAATGGTCCACATAACTACATATGCATCGACGCAACCTAACTACTCAAAGCAAGGTGTGGTTCCACTTTGTCAACTGCCGCATTCTACCATCTACCCACAGTACCACTGCGACGTTATATCGCATGTGCCTCCTACATTATATATTGAAAGGAAGACATATTGATGTCGGCGCAATCCTACATGATGAAATTGCTGAAGCGGCGAGCAAGTAGGCAGGTATCCTACCTTTCCCTTCTTTAATAATGATGTTATACAAGCAGAGTGGTATTGTGCCCCGTGATGGTAAAGAGGTGTTGGAAAACAAGGGACCCATCAATGACATTTTTGTGGAACGAATGACAAGGGGGCGAGAAACTCCTATGATAAAGGAGGTGCCCAAAAAGAAAGAGAAAGGCAAGGGGAAGAAAAAGGAGGACCAAGCAACTGCGCCCACAGATCCTCAGATGGGGAAGAAGCTGACTACAATAAAATAACTCATTGACTGCATGGATATACGACAAATACAACTTATCAGTGTACTAAAAGAGATGGACTACAGGCTAAACCTCTTCTATGCTTATACTCGGGTATGAAACAAAGCGATTGTCATCACATTGAGGAATCTAAGCCCAAACCCCATACTAGAGTTCTCTGTTATTCCCTTTATTGTTAGGGAAGCCCCATCATCATCCAAGCAACCTACTTCTAAAGATAAACCTCAGCCCGTCCTATCCCCAACCAGAATCCACATTTCTAATAATGAGGATCATGAGGGAAATTCCAAGGTTATGGAAGACTGTTTCAGAAACATAGCCAGCCTTTTTGAGGATGAATTTTCCAATAGTCTTGGGGTTAACATGGTGGAACGGAAGGTTGCTGTTGAGGAGGTATGCATACCAGTCGTTTCTATGGGTTTAGAAGCAGAGGTAGGAGAAGAAAAAGATGAGGATGGCACAGTAGAGAAGGAGAATGAAATAGAGAAGGAAAACCTTGAGGAAGAAAAAGGAACTGAAGAGGAGAAAGGGAAGAGAAGAAGAATAGAGAGGATGTAGATGCCCCGACAAATTGAGATGAGAAATTTGTCGATGCACCCACTAGTGTGGGGGCATCCATTGAAGACTTGCTACACCTAAAGCGAGCCAGGTTGAGGCTGTTGCATTTGGAGATGAGGATTCTAATCCTTTAGCTATTGTACCTACGAGGCACCATTTCCTGAAATCCATCCGTCGGATGTCACGGTCGATAAAGCTGATAATCAACCAGTTGTGGAGGAGCAGTCAACTCCAATGGTTGAACCACAAGAGAAGCAACGCAAAAGAAAAGCAAAGAAGAAATCCAAAGAGGAGTGCCCAAAGAAAAAGAAAAAGAAAGCTAAGGCAGCCACATCATCAGCTGCTGAACACTGAGTTAGTTTACATTTCTGTAGTTAGTTGCATGCATCTTATTTAATTGTCATTGCATTTTAGTTGTCGTTGCATTTTACTTGTTAGTTCATTTGTATTGTAGTTGCATTTCCATTCTTATTTGTATAATATTGTTAGTGTATTGGGGACAATGCAAACATTAAGTTTGGGTGAAATTTGTGTGAAATGGAAATGCAATTGCACCCACATATTTGAAGAATTTACTTTTCTCTTTAGTTCAATAAAAGTATGCAAAGTTACAAGAAAAATGTGATCACAATTTTTGTTTCATGTGTAAATCTTGAATTGTTTGGAATGTTGATATGTGAATTGGATGAATGTGAATGAATATTGAGTCCTTCTATTTTTGAATGCATAATTGGAATTGCATTAGGAATGAATAGGTAGTATCAATCTTTGAATCTTGAATTAATTTACCAATTGCAGTGATATTTACTAATAATAAGACACTCCAATGTGAGTGCATTGTGACTTATTAAAGGAGAACACTCCACTGCATGTGTTAGAAAAATTATCTAGCCAAAGGCTGTGTCACTGCAAGAGTGTGTGTCGACGCAATTACATACTTCTTGGGGGTTTGTTGTAGCCCATCGTTACTACCCAGGAATAAGGGTATAATAATGCAATGACATCTCTCAATCACGTGTAAAAATAGAGAAGAAGAAAAAGAAAGCCAAGAAGAAGAGAAAAGCAAATATATATATTGCAATAAAAACTGTATTGGTTAAGAAAGGTTAAGATTCAAAGCTTTGCAGTCTTGATTATTCATATCTATAAATTATCGGCGCATTATTCTGTCATATGAATGCAATTTATACATCAGGATTCCAAAGAACTTAAGTTGTTAGGATGATGATTGCGATGACAATTTTGATTATGACTTTGCAAATTTTTATTTACTTGAGGACAAGTAAAAACTCAAGTTTGGGGGTGTGATAGCATTAGAAATGACACCTATTTTCTCCCTAAAACTTGTGTATTAATTGTTCCTTTTGTATCATATTTAGTATGCATGTTAAACATTTCATAGTTAGTATTTGCATTTTCTAACTTAGTGTTGAATGGTTTTAATTCTTTTCATTTTAGCCTCTTTCATACTAGTAATGTCACCGTATGCAGCATAAGTTTTGCATTTGAAATTGTCAGCGCAGAGATTCACCTCTGAAGACCAGAACTGGAAAGTGTGCAAAGATGCAACCACAAATTCAACATGGAATTGCAGCCACAGATGTCACCGCAAATATACCTTAACCTCGTACAAGTGATTTCACGCTACAAACATACTTGAAAGCACCAGCGCAAGGGAAAGCTAAGATGTCGTCACAAGTAAAAATCATAGATTGCATCCAGAGATATGGTGATAACCTGCAAATGCCTGAGGAATACACTAGATCTGTGTGAGTGCACAGCTGGAATTAACTAACTTGTACAGCTGCCAAAATGGTTAGATCTGAGAAGGAAGGAGATCTGAAATTCCCAAAGCTTATAAATAGGAGGGAAACGAAGAAGATGACCATCAAGTGGTGAAGAATTAAAGTCTGAAAAAGTTCTCAAATCTCTAAACGAGCTGCCATGGAAGCTTGAGGTTCGGAGGAAGGTGATCTGACGAGCAAAGGAGCAAGACTTCTGACGAGAAGTGCCTATCTGCGGTGCAAGAGGAGCTATCACAGAATAGTTCTAGTAAACTAGGAATATGATGCTTTGACTTTTTTCTTTGATACCTCTTAATTGTTGATTGATATTATTGATTATCAACTGAGTATGGAAGTACCATTTGAAGTTAGATCTAATTTAATTTTTACTCTATTCTCTTTATCTTTTTATCTTTAGATTTAATCGTTTTGACCACGGAAGTGCGATTGCAGTCATAATCACTGGAAGGTGCAGTGACAAGTTAAATCAACAAGCAAGACAACGGAAGTTGCTTGAGGCTAAGAAGGAATTCTGGCCACTTGTTCTTAAGTGCAAGGCATTACTAGCACTGGAAGGTGTGATAATTACTAGCATTTGGGTCTTTGTTAAACAGAGGAAGTGATAGAAGTAAGATTTCATTGAAGTATAATTGCGGTGACAATTCATCTATTTGTTACTTTACAGCCACATTTAGCATTACGACCTGTGAAATCAGTGATCCTCTCCACTTCTTTACAGTTGAACCATTTATTCTAAGTTCTGAATTTACTTTTACAAACATCCCAACAACTATTCATTTTATTTTAATTTGCTCTGACAAATTATTTCATATTTGCATTGACAAATTAACTCTTTTAGCTGTGCAGATCTAACTTAGTTGCGCTGACATTCTTAGTAAAAATTCTTCTAATTTTAACTTTAGTTGCTTCGACAATTAAACATCAAGAACTCTATCCTCGTGGGATCGATATTCAATAGAGCAAATCTATCAACTATACTTGTATCGACAAGTGTCTGCTTGCACTTAAATGTTGTGACGTTTACAGGACGATCAGTCTTACAACCACTTGAAGATGTGAGGGGTTTCCTATAACAATTTGAAAATTTTGGGGTGTCTTTCTAACGTAATGGTAAGTCGAGACATATGCACCATCGACACAATACCATTAGACAAATGATCTCAAACGGGGTTCTCTATTGATTTTGTAAAATCAAAAGATAACCTTGCGGATTTGCTAACTAAAGGGTTAAATTAGGTCTATAAAACATCGAAAGGAATGAGACTAAATCCCATGAAAATAAAAGATACTATGTTAAGAAAACCCTTACCTAGTTGATTGGAGATCCCAAGATTTAGGTTCAAAAGGACAACCTACTTGCATAGATTTGTGAGGTCACTGTGGGGGTTATTATCCAAATCCATTCCTATGATGTAAACAATAACTAAAAATGAGATAGGTTAAGTTATGCTTTAATGACCGTTGTGTCTCGTTGAGCCAAGCAACATGTGTCACCTATGTGAGAGTGAAGTGGGGCCGTTTGAGAAGACTATTGGGGCATAGTTCCCTCAAACTCTTGCAGAACCAGAAAGATGTTCACGACCATATGAACATACCCATGAGAACAAAAACCCTTGTCAAGGAGGTATATGTGTGAGGTATATCATTGTTTACACAAATGACAGAACAGTTCAAGGACAACGCATCTACTGGTTAGCCAATAAAGTAAATATATTTTCACAAGGGAAGGTTCAAAGGAGGAAACCTACCTATCCAAGCAAAAATTGATCGTAGATTTTATCACCACTTCCAATCAATGGTTTTCGATAAAACTATCAATTTTTTATTCATGTGGGGGATTGTTGGAAAAATGTTTTTTTGGTAACTTTGAGGCATATTCTCGTTAGGTAAAGGTGGAGGGCTAAATCATAAAATTATAGTTTTATATTCTACTACATGGGACCTTTACAATGGTATATCGTATGCTCAAAATGAATGAGTGATGAATGAGAAATTTATGCTCAAATTAAGCTACTTGTGAATAATGTTGAGGAAAAGATTAGCTTAGATCCCACATTGGTTAGATACCAAGTGTGGGATATGTATATGTATATATATATATGAAAACCCGCTATGGGGTTATTGAATGACTATGCTTGAAGCCCTACCTCGTGTGGAGGGGGGTGCAGTTCCAAACCCATCGGGGTTGGGGTGCACTTGTATGACGTGGGTGACGCGAAAGGTTTAGATCGGTCGACCCCAAGAGGGCCTAGGATATTTTAGCCTAATACGTAATTTAATTTTTTTTCTCAGCAAATATTATTATAGAATCTGTTCTCAAAGGACAAATATCTATATTTGATTTTGTTTCAATTAAATTGATTTTCTATTTGATTTTATTATATTGAAATTGATTTAAAGGCTCCTTTAATTAAGATTTGTATCCTTATTCATGAAAATTACCTAAAATCCTCCATATTGAATTCTTATAAAAGCCTAAAGAATACTACAGAATACTGTAGAATTTTTTAGAGACACATAACGGGTTTATTTTTCACTCTCGAAAATTATTTTTCTTTCTCACCAAATTTTCCAACGTTCCGATGATAGAAAAAGGTAAGGTTTGATCGTTGATCACTGCAGAGGTACTACTGCCGAGATCATTATGTTGTTGTATCCTGGGAAATAGACGACCAACATTTCTTCAAGTACCATAAGAGCGGCCAAATCTTGCTTAAGGAAACTGTGAAAACAGGCCTCAGCATTTAGTAAAACTCGATCCTCTTTATTTGATTTCTGGTTTCAGATCTTGTTTAATTAATTTTTTTAGATCTGATGTTTTAAATATATAAACATTTATTTAATTTATTTTGTTTAAATATGATGTTTTAAATAAATATAAATATTTATTTAATTTGTTTTTGTTTAAGATCTGGTGTTTTTGCATAAACATAAATTTTTATTTATATTATTTTGTACAAATCTTGTATTTGATATAAATATTTATATTTATATGTGTTCACTAACGTGTTTTGTTCAACAATCTTAAGACAAATTTTATATTTTACAATTCTCTATTCTGAGATGAACGAAATACCAAGGCTAAAAGGAAAAAAAAAGGAAAAGAAAAACATATTCTGTATGAGAATAAAAAATTAAAATTGGAAACATCTGTTTCGGGATTTATTCCCACCGTTCAATAGATTTGATTCTATTTTGATTTTGTTTCCAAACAAGAATTAAGTATATAATTCTATTTTGGGATTTATTCCTGCTGTTTAACATATTTGATTCTATTTTGATTTTGTTGTCAAAATAAGAATAAGTTTTTCAGGATTTATTCCCACTGTTCAACAATATTTTTTTCTATTTTTTATTTTGTTTCTAAACAAGAATTAAAATTAAATAATTATGTGTCAAGATTTATTCCCGTCGTTCAGCAGATTTGATATGATTTTGTTTCCAAACAAGAATTAAAATTAAATAATTTTGTTTCGGGATTTATTCCTGCAGTTCAACAGATTTAATTTGATTTTGATTTTTGTTTCCAAATAAGAATTAAAATTGAATAATTCTGTTTCAGGATTTATTTCCGCCGTTTAACAGATTTGATTTGATTTTAATTTTGTTTCCAAATAAGAATTAATTAAATAATTTTGTTTCGGAATTTATTCCCGCCATTCAACAGATTTGATTTGATTTTGTTTCAAAACAAGAAATAATTAAATAATTCTGTTTCAAGATTTAATCCTACCACTTAATAGAATTGATTATGATTTTGTTTCAGAATTTCAATTCTGTCGTTTAACAAAATCAAAGGGTAGTACAAATTGAAAATTAAATTTTCTTTTTATTGTGGCCTTAAATTGTGAAAGCTTAAATTATAGCTTCAATTGTGATATCAAAGAAAAAAGAATTTATCAACGGTTAATCAAGAATGACAATATAAGAGTGTATGTCTAGGATAGGTTCTTTGAAAGACTTGGTATTTAATCATGCCAATTGCGTCATGTCTCTTTCAGGGTTACCTACCTGGTGCATTGTTATTATAGTGTTTTTCAATTAGACCATGTGAACTTTTGTTTCGAGTTTTATTTTATTAAATTTCTGGTGTCTAACAAAAGTTGATATTTTTCTTTTTCTGGTTCCGTTTCTAAAATCTTCACAGAAAATGGAAACTCTCACCAATGATGTGGAAGATATTGTCTTATGTGCTGCGATTTTTGAAGTTAACATGGTTGACTGAAATCCAAGCGAATGGTGGCTTGATACTGGTGCCACACGTCATATCTGCTGCGACAAAGATTCCTTTTTGAGTTGGAGCTTTGTGAAAAAGGGGAGAAGCTCTATATAGGTAACACTGTAACTTTCATGATCAAGGGGAAGGGTATTGTGGTATTGAAGATGACTTATGGCAAAGAACTCAAACTTCAAAATGTGTTGTATGTGCCTAACATACGAAAGAACCTTGATTTTGGGACCCTCCTAAACACACGATTTTAGGATGGTGTTTGAATCCCAAAAGTTAGTTTTGTCTAGCGGGGATTTTCTGTGCATTGACTTAATGCAATCTCTATAAAAGCAAAGACAATGAATAAAAATGTGGATTCTTCCTATGTTTATATGCTTGAGTCATTTGATTTACGACATGTTAGGCTCAGACATGTTAATTATGATACTTTACGAAGATTAATTAACACAGAACACATTCTTTCGTTTCATATTAATTATAATCATAAATGTGAAACATGTGTTAAGGCAAAAAATTTTTTAACAAGGTCTTCATTTCAAACTATTGAAAGAAGCACAGAACCACTTGATCTAATACATAGCGATGTTTGTGACTTTAAAAGTTTTTCAAACGAGAGGAGGGAATAAATACTTTACTACCTTCATTAATGAAAGCACAAAGTATTGCTACTTATATTTTCTTAAAAAGAAAAAAAATTGAAGCTATAGAGAAATTTATTCTCTATAAGTAGGAAGTTGAAAACGAACTTAATGAAAAGATTAAGATGGTGAGAAGTGATCATGGTGATGCATATGTTGAACCATTTGGTGAATACTGAAGAGACAACACCATATTCTCCTCAACCAAATGGAGTAGTCGAATGGAAAATCGAAATCTATAGGAAATGATGAACGCATTTCTAGGAAGGTTTGGATTATCACAAAACATGTAAGGGGAAGCTGTTCTATCAACTAATTAACTTTTAAATAATGCTCCTCGTAACGAAAGAGAAAAGCACCATATGAGTTATGGAAAGGTAGAAAACCATCCTACAACCACTTGAAAATGTTGGGGGTGACCTACAACCACTTGAAAGTGTAAGGGGTGTTAGACAACCACTTGAAGATGTGGGGGTGTCCTACAACCACTTGAAAATGTAGGTGGTGTCTTGCTAACGTAATGGTATGTCAAGACATATGCGTCGTCGACACAATACTGTTAGATAATTGATCTCAAATGGAGTTGTCTTTATTGTTTTGTAAAATCAAAAGATAACATTGCACATCTACTAACTAAAGGCTTAAATCGAGACAAGGTCTATAAAACATCGAAAGGAATGAGACTAAAGCCTATGAAAATAAAAGGCATTATGTGAAGGAAAACCCTACCTAGTTGACTGGATATCCCAAGATCTAGGTTCAAAGAGACAACCTAGTTGCATAGACCTGTGAGGTCACTGTGGGGGTTATTATCACAAGTCTATTCCTATGATGTAAACAGTGACTAAAAATGGGATAGGTTAAGCTATGCTTTTAATGACCGTTGTGTGTCTCGGTGAGTCGAATAACATGAGTCACCTATGTGAGAGTGAAGTGGGGCTGCTTCGAGGAGACTATCTAGTCATAGTACTCTCAAACTCTTATAGAACCAAGGAGATGTTCATGGCCATATGAACATACCCATGAGGACAAAAAACCTTGCCAGGGAGGTAGTTGTGTGAGGTATATCATTGTTTACACAAACGAAAGAATAGTTCAAGGACATCGTGTCTACTTGTCAGTCAGTAAAGTAAATATACTTTCACAAGGTAATGGTTTTCGATAAAACTATTAATTTTTCATTCATGTGGGGGATTGTTGGAAAAAAATGTATTTTTTTGGTAACTTTGAGGCATATTATCGATAGGTAAAGGTGGAGGGTTGAATCATAAAATTATGGTTTTATATTCTATTTCATGAGACCTTTACAACGATATATTATAGGCTCAAAATGAATGAGTGATGATGAGAAATTGATGCTCAAAGTAAGCCACTTGTTAATAATGTTGAGGAAAAGAAAAGCTTAGATCCTTGATAGCATTAGAAAAGACCATTGATTTCTCCTTACTTAGGGTATAATTTGTTCCCATTTTATCATTTTTTAGCATGCATTTTTAGCATTTTAAACTTAGTGATTGCATTTTCTAACTCAGTGATGCTTGGTTTAATTTTCTTTAATTTTATCATGTTTTTTCTACTAATGTCGCCAAAATTAGTTGTTTAGTATTGCATCTAAAGATGTTAGTGCAGAAATCTGCCCTGAAAGATCAACGCATGAAGGTGTCTAGGGTTGTCGCCTCAAAATAGAATCCAAATTTGTGCCCAGAAATGTCGCTGCAACCGACAACTGTTTGATGAACACACCAGATTTGCGTGACTGTACAGCTGGTATAACCAACTTGTATAGTTAGAGGAAGTTGGATCTGGAAAAGAGGATACCTATACTGGGTAGTGGCTATTAAATACTGATGAAAAAAGAAAGAAAATAGAAGAGTTTCTTCTTCTAGATTTTTGACGCATAAAATCTCTTCTTCAACATTTTCTTAAGCTAGCTTCGATGGCAACTTAACTTCCTATAGGGCAACCTGACGTTGATGAGAAGGTAAATCTACTCCTGACAAGGAGCATCCTAAATGCAATGCTTGAGGAGTGTAAGGGAATGATTCTAGTAGACTAGGAATAGGATGCTTCAATTTATTCTGTTACTCTCTTTCAAACGCTGATGAATTTTGATTATTTGAATTTATATGGAAGTACAATTTAATTTTAGATCAAGTTTGATAACTATTCAATCTTTCCTTCATTGTTTATCTTTGGATTTAATTACTTGACCACGGAAGTGTAATTGCAGTTACTGTCACTGGAAAGTACAGCGACAAATTAAGTTAGCAAGCAAGTCAACGGAAGTTGCTTGAGGATCGAAGGAATTCTGTCCAATTGTTCTTGAATATTTTACATTGCTAGCACTAGAAGGTGTGGTTAGTGTGAGTATTTGAGTCTTTGATAAATAGAGAAGTTAAGGTTGGTAAGATTTCATTGTGTTTAATTGTGGCGACAATTTATCTGTCCTTAACCTTGTGATCACATTTAGTATTTCGCCAACTTTTCAAGTCAAGAAACCCCCATCATATTATCTCTATTTTACTTCTTAAGTTTTCTTAAATTGCTTCGACAATTATTCCTAAACCTTTGTTGCATTTTCTTATTTTATTGCTCCGACATTATTCACCACAATTCCTCTTAAGCTACACAAGTCAAAGCAAACCTCGAAGTTATCGAGTTATACACCATATCAGCTATGAGTGCACAAGTATCTTTGTTAGGAAACATGATAAAGAACATGAAAGGGACCAATAAAGTTGCTCCCATTCAAGTTGCCCAACAAATGGATGTCTCGACATTTTGTTACAAAATTTGCAGCGACAATCATAGTTGTGAGGATTGTCTAGAGCATGTAGAAAATGCATTTTGTGTTAATAATATAGAGGAAATTCTTATGGTAATTCATGCAACAGCTCAACTCGAAATCAACAGCCTTGGGGGAATCAAATTGTAACTACATTTAGATATGGTAGTTCGTCGAGTCAAGGAAATTTTTGAGAAGGGAATTACAATCAACAATAGCAACATTTCAATCAAAGTCCTCAAGTGTATGTACATCAAGATTAGTTGCAACCACATACTTGTATGTAGCTACAATAATCTTTAATGCCAAATCTGTATATGCAAGGATAACAACAGCAACAACAGTATTCCCAACCACAAGTTGATCTATTAGCTGCCCTTGAAGCCTTGATGCGTGAGCATATCACGAGAACAGAAGTTATTGTGAAAGGAAACTCATCTTCCATACGAGCTCTGGAAGCGTAATTAGGGCAATTGGCTTCAAATTTGAGCACAAGACCACTAGGTGCTTTACCCAGCGATACCGAGAATCCAAATCAAAAGGGGAAGGAGCATTGCAAAGCTATTACTCTTCAGAGTGGAAAGCAAATTATTGAGCCCACTAGTAACGCAAATACAGCACCTGTCGATGCAAGTGAAGCAAATTAAGGAGAAAAAGTTGTATCTGAAGAAGAAGCAGATGAACCAAATAAAGAGAATCCACTAGTTGTTACTCCTATTATGCCTACCATTAGACCAATAAAATTGTTGATGTAACTGTCGATGTCGACGCAACGAATTTTGTCACGATAACCTGATGTATCAATACCTTTGTCATTTCCACAAAGATTTAAGGATAAGGAGAATGATAGAGAATATCAAAAGTTTTTGGCTGCATTGAAACAATTGCATGTCAACATACCTCTTGCGGATGCTTTCGTACAGATTCCTAGCTATGGGAAATTCATGAAGGAGCTTTTATCCAAGAAGAAGAAGTTGATCGATATTGAGACAATTGCGCTCACAGAGGGATGCAACACAGTTTTGAAAAATAAATTGCGACCAAAGATGAAGGATCCTGACAATCTTACAATTCCATGTTCCATTGGAAATTATTATTTGGGAAAAACTCTTTGTGATTTAGAAGCAAGTATCAACCTCATGCCATTATCAACATTTCAAAAATTGGGGATTGGTTACATGAAGCCCGCTGCAGTGACATTGCAATTGGCGGATAGATCATTAGCGCAACCAGAAGGGCAAATTAAAGATGTCCTAGTTCAAGTAGATAAGTTTAGGCTCCCAGTGGGTTTTATTATCCTTGATTGTGAAGCTGATAAAGAGGTGCCCATAATCTTGGGACGCCCATTTCTTGCCACTGGCCACACTCTTATCGACGTGTTCAAAGGAGAATTGATAATGCGACATAACGATGAACATGTTACCTTCAGTATTTTCGAAGTAATTCCCTGTAAAAACAAAGAGGAATGTCACCACATTGATGAGTTGGACAAATTAATTGAGGAAGAATTTAATTAACGTAGCACAGCAATTCCGACAGAATTTATGGTGACAACTGAAGACGATTTTCTATGTGATTGTGACTACAAGGTTGAGGCAAATAATGTTGAGCTTAGGCACGGATGGCAGATGGAATCTTTGGATTTGACCAATAGAACGAATCATATATTTAAGCCATCTATTGAAGAAGCTCCTACTTTAGAGTTGAAACCGTTGCCTACCCATTTGAAGTATGTTTTCCTTGGTGAGAAAGACACTTTGCCAGTAATTGTCTCTGTAACTCTCGACGCAAGTCAGGAGGAAAAACTAATGCACATACTGAAGCAACACAAGTGTGCTACTGATTGGAGTACTGCGGATATTAGAGGCATTAGTCCCTCTTTTAGCATGCACAAAACTGATTAAAAGACAAGGGAAAGCAGTCTATTGAACAGTAGAGAAGATTAAACGAAAAAATGAAGGACGTTGTTAAAAAGGAGATCATTAAGTGGTTGGATGCAGGCATCATCTACCCAATTTCTGATAGTACGTGGGTGAGCCCAATCCAATGTGTTCCAAAGAAGAGTGGTGACACGGTGGTGAGTAACGACAAATATGAATTAATCCCTACTCGTATTCCTACAGGCTGGCAAGTATGAATGGACTATCGCCGTTTGAATGCAGCCACAAAGAAGGATCACTTCCCACTTCCCTTCATTGATCAAATGTTGGATAGGCTTGTTGGCCAAGCCTATTATTGCTTTCCTGATGACTATTCTGGCTACAATCAAATAGCAATTACGTCGAAGGATCAAGTAAAGACAATCTTTACTTGTCCTTTTGGTACCTTTACCTCTGTCTAATGCCATTTGGTCTCTGTATTGCACCAGCCACATTTCAAAGGTGTATGATGGTAATTTTCTCAGATATGATTGAAGACTCATTAGAGGTATTTGTGGATGATTTTTTTTTCAATGGCAATGCTTTTGATAAATGCGCTGATAATTTAGCCAGAGTTTTAAAGCGATGTGAGGACACAAATCTAGTGCTGAATTGAGAGAAATGCCACTTCATGGCAATAGAAGGCATTTTCCTTGGTCATTGAATCTCCTATCAAGGCATATTGAAGTGGACAAAGCAAAACTTGAGATCATTGAGAAGTTACCCTTACCTATCAATGTAAAAGGTATTTAGAGTTTTCTTAGCCATGCAGACTTTTATCGATGATTTATTTGAGATTTCTCCAAGATTGCAAAACCACTCTGCTCCTTATTAGAGCAAAATAAAAAAAATTTGTTCGATGATGCATGTTTGGACGCATTTATGCAAATTAAACAGCAACTAGTGAAGGCACCCTATTATCGTTGCACCATACTAGTCGTAACCATTTGAAGTAATGTGTGATGCGAGTGATTATGCAATGGGTGTCGTGCTAGGACAACGCAAAGAAAGAGTATTTCATGCAATAAATTATGCCAGCAAGACTCTCACTGAAGCGCAAATTAATTATACAATAATAGAAAAGGAGCTTTTGGCAGTAGTATTTACCTTCGACAAATTTTGCTCATTTCTGGTTGGTGCAAAGTTTACATGTTCACTAATGATTCTGCGTTGAAATACCTCTTTGCAAAGAAGGATGCCAAACCAAGATTGATACGATGGATCCTATTATTACAAGAATTTGACATTGAGATAAAGGATCGTAAAGGATCACAAAGGATCGGAGAACCAAGTAGCATACCACTTATCTCGTTTGAAAGTAGGAAGTGAAGATTGAAATACATCCCAAATTGTTGACGTATTTCCTCATGAGAAGCCATTTACTGTCGACGCAACTCCATGGTATGCAAATGTCGTCAACTACTTGGTGTGTGGAAGGTTACCCTTGAGTGCAACAAGCCACAAGACGGAAAGGTTTCTTTGCGACATCGCAAAATGCTACTGGAATGAGCCATACCTATTCAAGGTATGCAATGACAATATTATTCGACGCTATGTTCTAGAAGAAGAAATTCTTTCTATCCTGAAGCATTGCCATGATGCCCCTTATGGATGTCATTTTGGTGGTGTAAGGACTACTGCAAAGGTCCTTCAATCAGGATTTTATTGGCCTTCATTGTTTAGAGATGCCCATAATTTCGTGCAACAATACGATAAATGTCAGCGTACTGGATCGATATCTCGACACAATAAGATGCTGCAATAGCCTATTATGGAGGTTGAGCTTTTTGATGTCTGGGGTATGGATTTCATGGGACCATTTCCAAGTTATTTTGGAAATGCTTACATCCTAGTCATTGTTGATTATGTGTCCAAGTGGGTGGAAGCAATGGCTATTCCAAAAGACGATGCTAGGACAGTGCTGAAATTTTTTCACACGTACATACTCACTCGTTTCGGCACACCTAAAGCATTAATTAGTGATCAAGGCACACATTTCCATCACAATCAAGTTGTGGCCACACTAAAGCGGTATGGCGTTAGGCATCGAATGGCGATCACTTATCATCCACAAACAAATGGCCAAGCTGAAGTTTCCAATTGCCAAATTAAGAATATCCTTGAAAAAGCGGTGAACCCATCGAGGAGAGATTGGTCTTCAAGGCTTAATGATGCATTGTGGGTGTTACGCACAACATATAAAACGCCATTAGGAATGTCGCCATATGAACTTGTGTTTCGTAAGGCATTTCACTTACCCATGAAACTCGAACGTAAAGTCATGTGGGCAATCAAGTAAGTGAACATGGACTATGATGCTGCTAGACAAAAGAGGCTATTGGACATTACAGAATTGGAGGAAATTCGACGCAATGCGTATGAGAGTGGTACAATATACAAGGAAAAAAATAAGAGATGGCATGACAATATTATTTTGTAGCGACAATTTACTGTAGGTCAACTGGTGCTTTTATTTAATTCATGACTAAAATTGCACCCAAGTAAATTAAGCTTAAGATGGTCTGGTCCATTCGAGGTTGTCGAAGCATTTCCTCATGGTGCGGTCACAATTAAAGACATAAATGATAGGCACCAATTTAAGGTGAATGACCAATAGCTGAAGCATTACTTTAGCCAGGATGATCACAACTAGAAAGAGACCATTAACCTGGTCACAATTTTCTAACCCTTCTTTACATTTGTATCATTTACTTTTAGTTATTTTGTTTATGTTTTAGTTGTCTTTCTTAGTTTTTTTCTGCAAGAATAAAGTTCTTCCTTTTGTCGACGCATGAAAAACTCCTTGTTGACGCATGAAAAACTCCTTGTCGACGCATGAAAAACTCATCACAAAATTGAAACATTTCAGGAAAGCAATCACAATGCTTCAAGCACTTCTTCCCCAACCTTTGGATCGATTTGGAAAAGGACAATCTGAGTGGATGCATATATTGGCTGCAGACTAACTGTTCTCTCTCTACAGTGGAAAAGAACTTGACTCTCCATCTTCACGTTTCATTTCTTATAAAGTGATTCACTGTGCCGACAATGTGCCTAAGAAAAATCTCCATTCCTGCCTAAAATTTTCTTTAAAGCTCTCACCTTTCCTGCTCTCTACTATCTTTGCTACCAAAAAGATATGGCCAGAACTCGAGGAATAAAAAACACCGTCCTAATCTGCTGTAGAATCCTACTCCGCAACAGTGGTGCGAGAAACAGAGCAGCACCTAGCAAAAGAACTAGTGATGTTTCTGACCAAGGCTACGAAGGACCACTTCCATGACAACATGCTGAAACACAACTACCACCCTTAACAGGGCTTCCAACTATCGTAGCATCTAAACCTGGGGAAGCAAGTCACAAAGACCATTGCGCGAATAGGGTAGGAAACCTTCTGTACTCATCTTGAGGGGTATTCACCGTCCCTTGTGAGGGAGTTTTATGCCAATTTGATAGACAAGGACTAAGAATTCATCTTCGTTGGACAAGGGTTGGTGCCTTGAGGTGCCTCCTACATCAACGCTCTGTACAACATCAATCTCGAAGAAGACGAGCACATTGCCTTCCTCGAACAACTCACAGAAGAAAGGGCAAACATCTTGATACAAGACTTATGTATCGGCAGAGCAGTTTGGACAGGCAACAATCCGAACAACTGCACCATGCACTGTCACTTCCTCACAATATAGAGTAAGGTCTGGTTTCACTTCATAAATTTGCCTTCTACTCATTGCACAATAGTCACTTTGGATATGATGTGTTTAATCCATTCGATCATCAAAGGAAGAAAAATTGATGTCGGTGCAATTTTGCACCAAGAAATTACAGACTGTGCTACAAGGCAGACATGTATTCTTACATTCCCTTCACTGATCATGCAAGTGTACCAACAATGAAGAGTGATACCTCGTGAGGGAGAAGAAATGTTAGACAAAAAAGTCCCTATTAATGATGCCTCCATTGAGCGTATGACTAGGGGGAAGGATACTCCTATTGTGAAGGAAGCTGAAGCCAAGAAAAGGAAATGCAAGGCGAAGATGGAAGAAAAGAAGATTCATGTCGCCACATATCCTAACTGATAGTGTAAGGTTAAAGAGGTAGAGAAGATTGCTGACACAATTAACATTCGACAGATAAAACTTGTCAGCGTAATCGAGGAAATGGAAAGATCTCAGATTCTATTCTATGTCTACATAAGGGCATGGAATAGTGCCACTGTTACCACATCGTGTTGTATAAGCAAAGCGCCTTTGCTTGAGTTCCTTGTATTCCTTCTAATCATCAGGGAAGCCACGCCTTCGACTGATAGGGCTACCTTAAAAGGAAAAGACCACTCAGTCGCATCTTCGCAAATGGTCCATATCTCTGATGATGATCGCGAGGTGAACTCGAAGGATGTTGAAGACGGCTTCCAGAATATTGCTAGCCTATTCGAGGATGATTTTGCTACCAGTCTAGGGGCTAATATAGCTAAGAAGGAGGCAAATGTTGAGGAAGGACACATGCCCTTGGAACTTGTGGAGACGAATGAGGAAAAAGAAGAGGACAAAGAGGAGGAAAAAGAAGAAGAAAGAAGTGCAGAACTTGTTGTCGCGACAGATTCTTCTGAGGAATCTATCGTCACACCCGAAGTTGTGGGTGCATATGTTAAGGACTTCACACCCCTAATGCAAGTCAAGAAGAGGTCGTGACGATCAGCAATGAGGATTTAAATCCTCTGGCCATGGTGCTCTATGTTGCACCACTTGCTGAAATACACCCTTCTGACGTCACGGTCGATGAAGCCAAGGCACAGCCTAATGTGGAGGAGCAATCGTAGGATCCTGCTAAGCCGAAAGAACAGAAGCGCAAGCGTCCCAAGGATAAAAAGTGACGCAAGCAGGAATGCCAGAAGAAGAAGAAGAAGACCTCTGCAGCCACTTTATCGGCTGCAGCACACTGAGTTAGTTTTTATTTTTTTGCACTTAGTTTAGATTTCATGCATATCATATAGTTGTAATATCATTGTCATCGCATTTCTTTTGTCCCTGCATTTTTATTGTCACTGCATCTGCATTTGTCATTGCATTTCCTTATATATTTGTACATTAATGTCAATGCATTAGGGATAATGCAAACTTTAAGTTTAGGGGGAATGTATATGGATTGAAAATGCAATTGCACCCACATTTAAATTTTTTTTGTCCATTTGAATTCAATGAAAGCATGCAATATTATGGGAAATGTGATTGCAATTTTTTTCATTCGATCCTTAATTCTTGAATCATGTGAGATACTAATGAATGAGTTGGATAAATGTGATTGAATATTGTATCTTCTATTTTTGGATGAATGGTTGAGATTGCATTAGTAATGAATGAATAGTATCATTATTTGAATCTTTAAATAAATTTTCTATTTACAGCTACTTTTATATAAGTATAGTTATAAATAAAAGACACTCCAATGTGGGAGTATTGTGAACTGTCAAGGGGGAACACTCGAATGTAAGTGTTAGGAAAAGTAACCTAGCCAAAGTTTGTCACTGCAAGAGTGTGTCGGCACAATTACATACTCCCTAGGGGTTTGTTGCACCCCATCGTTACTTCCTATGAACAAGGGTATAGTAATGCAACGACATCCCTCAGTCACATAAAAAAATGTATATAATAAATGTTGTGTTGGTAGAAAGAATTTAATATTTAAAGCAGGATACTAGCATTGATGAAGTTGTAGTTTTGATTATTCATACCTATAAATTATCGGTGTAATATTCTGTCATGTGAGTGCAATTCATAATCAGGATTTAAGAAGATTTAAGTTGCTAGAATGGCTATTGCTTTGACAAAAAAAATTTAGCATGCATTTTTAGCATTTTTAACTTAGTGATTGCATTTTCTAACTCAATGATGCTTGGTTTAATTTTCTTTAAATTTATCCTGTTTTCGCTACTAATGTCGCCACAATTAGTTGTTCAGTATTGCATCCAAAGATGTCAGTGCAAGAATCTATCCTAAAAGATCAACACATGAAGGTGTCCAGGGTTGTCGTCGTAAAATAGCATCCAAATTTGCGCCCAGAAATGTCGCTGCAACCGACAAGTGTCGATGAACACACCAGATTTGCGTGAGTGTACAGCTAGTATAACCAACTTGTACAACTAGAGGAAGTTGAATCTGGAAAGGAGGACACCTGTACTGGGTAGTGGCTATTAAATATTGATGAAAAAAGAAAGAAAAGGGGAGAGCTTCTTCTTCCAGATTTTTGACGCATAAAATCTCTTCTTCAACATTTTCTTAAGCTAGCTTCGATGGCAGCTTAACTTCTTGGAGGGCAACCTGAACTTGACAAGAAGGCAAACCTGCTCCTGACAAGGAGCATCCTAAATGCAATGCAATAGAAGTGTAAGGGAATGATTCTAGTAGACTAGGAATAGGATGCTTCAATTTATTCTATTACTCTCTCTTTCAAACGCTGATGAATTTTGATTATTTGAATTTGTATAGAAGTACAATTTAATTTCAGAGCAAGTTTGATATCTATTCAATCTTTCCTTCATTGTTTATCTTTGCTTTTAATTGCTTGACCATGGAAGTGTAATTGCAGTCATTATCACTGGAAAGTGCAGCGACAAATTAAGTTCACAAGCAGGTCAACAAAAGTTGCTTGAGGATCGAAGGAATTTTGTCCACTTGTTGTTGAATATTTTGCATTGCCAACACTAGAAGGTGTGGTTAGTGTGAGTATTTGAGTCTTTGATAAACAGGGAAGTTAAGGTTGGAAGGATTTCATTGTGTTTAGTTATGGCGACAATTTATCTGTCATTAACCTTGTGATCACATTTAGCATTTCGCCAACTTTTCAAGTCAGGAAACCCCCATCTCATTATCTCTGTTTTACTTCTTAAATTTTATTAAATTGGTTCGACAATTATTCTTAAACCTTTATTGCATTTTCTTATTTTATTACTCCGACATTATTCACCATAATTCCTCTTGTTTTAACTTTCTTTGCATCGACAATTATAAGCACAAACAACCATCTTTGTGGGATCGTTATCTGATAGATTTACTTCTGTCTACAATACTTGCATTGACAGTGTTCGCTTGCACAAATTGTTGTGACGTTCATAGCGCGATCAATCCCATAATGGTTAGATACCAAGTGTGACACCTCAAACCCGATCGGGACTGACTAGCCCAAATTCGAAGCGTTACATTAACCACCTAAGTAACTCTTCGACTAACGATCACCCAAGTCACACCCCGACCATATAACAACTCAATCTTATCTAATTATTAGTTATTTATTAATACGGAAGCAATTTGTGAACCAATTTTAATTTTTTATAAGTAATTTAAACTAAGGGCATTTCATCATTTTACCACCTACGATTAAACTAACCCGATTTTAGATCTAAACATTACCAACATTCTTTTCGTCAATTTATGTAAGCCCTAAAAATTTCAGCTTAATCCGAGTTCATTTACTATGTCTAAATCAATTTTTAACATTTGGGACTAAATCATAACATTTTCAAAATATCAGTACTATACTCAAATTTTAAATTGAGTGTATTTCTAACAAATTTTATCAATTATGAGTCTAATACTAAAATTTCATCAAGTTTCGTTATCATTTAAGTCTCTAATTAGACTTATCAAGTTACCAAACTAATTTGCAATTTAAACGGACTAGAGTTCTAATTAAAAAAGACCAAAATTTAAACCCCCAACACCACGCACACCCGTGTGTGATGGGCACATGCCCATGTGTCACCCTATTGTAGTTTTTGGTGCGAAAAACATGTTTTTAAACCCGATTTTGAGTATTTTAATGGCCAATTAAACTCGATTTAGCTACAATTAAATACCATACATATTTATACACTTTCAATTGAATTTTTAAACACCAATTAAGCCTCAATTAAATAGAATTAAACAATCAATTTCATGCATATCACCCACCGATTAATTCAAACAAGTGACGTACTTTAGTCGCTCGTAAATCATTCGATGGAAGCTACATTTAAACAATTGTTAGTGTAAACATCATGCCTCACACAGAGTGTTATCAAGCAACAATACACCATAAATTATTGAATAATTAAACTCAAATATTCATATATGATATTATAAATCCATCCAAAATTAAAAATTAAAAATGTCTAATGTCCAAGTCCAATTACAATCAAAATTAAAATTAAACTAAGCCGTGGAAGTTCCACAATGCCTGATTAACATCTCTAAAACGTGTAACTAAATCTCTACCAAGCCTTAATCTCTTGGAACTCTCTTTCTCGGCTCCTCAATCTCGTCGGATATTTGCACGAATGTGAGTGTGTGAGCTTAAAAAGCCTAGTGAATGTTAATAAAATAACAAGTAAATTAGCACCCAAATCATGCTTAAATCGAAACCAATCAAATACAAATTTTCAGTCACAATATCAATCCATAATAGTTCAATGTCATATGCTTAACCATGTATCAAAAATCAAACTTAATCATGGCATACAATCATCAATGTAGCATATAACATTTCATACTTTTGTATTTGCATATACATTCATGGCTTAATCGGGTGATCATATATCGAATAAACGGATCTCCTTACTCCCAATCAGAATCAAAATCAGTTCCAGATTGAGTGGGTCGAAGCCACATGCTCCCTTATATCGCCATAGAACAGTCCCGTTGAGTGGAGACACAGACTCAACACTCCCTTATCTACTCCAAATTAGTCCACCTAGAGCCTTATTGCTCACAAATAACAAATCATTATGGTGAGTACTCACAAATCATATGGCATGCCAACTATATCTAATGGTTCCATCATGCTATACTGCCAATATAATCAATCAGTCATAACATAACATAATTTCAATAAAAAATATCCTCAATTTAAAGTGTCAAAATGCTTATGTGAAACATGTAACATAGACATTTTAACATCAATTTAAATTAAGATTACCAAAAACCAATTATCAATGTTCATTATCAATTGAAATATCAACATACCATGAACCAAAAACTTTAGCATACATGCTTAAATCATCATTATAATCAATCCAATCAAAGCACATAAGACCACTACATGCTCACTTACCAACACTTAATAAAATCTTTATCATTTAGATAAATATCAATAATCTTGCAAAATTAACCAATCAAAACTTAATTAAATATTTTTAGTTAGTACTTAATAATCTAATTAAGCATAAATGAAGGTCAATTTACCAAATCACCCTTTAATAACACTTACCACACAACCAACTCAACCACAACCAAGTGATCAACCAAGTAAATCCAAGCTTCAATTTCAATTAGCTCGATCCTCTTCAAGATTCGGAGCTTTAACAAAGATAAAATAGATATTTACCACCTTTCAAAAGATATATTAAACACAAATTTTCATCAACTAGGCTACACAAAATTCTCTCTCAAGGTTACCTTACTAGATTTGTATCATCAAGTCGAAAACTCAATTCCTCACAAAATCTATCACTCTAGCCCTCCTAATCACTTCCAATCATCAATAATAGACCAAATAAACATATACTAAGCATCAATTTCACAAAAATCCGAAAAATCGGTTCATGAAGGTGATGAAATTCGAATTTCTTTAAATTACCTTACAAAACATGTTTAATCTTGATAAACATGTTCCATTTTGAGTAGGAACATCCATTGATCTGTGGATTTTCTCTCGAAATTCAAGATCCACCATTAAAGCACCTAATGCTTTTAAAGAAGATGAAATTGATAAAAAATTATGTAATTATCACTCAAATATATAAATATGCTTCTAATCATCATAAAAATAAGTTTAGGAATAGTAATTACCTTTGATTCCTTATAAATCCTTTGATTGAAAATCTTGATTCAAGAATCTTGAGAAATTTCATAATATTTTTGGCTATGTTTGTGAATAACTTCGGGTGAAAAGAGAGAGTATTTTGAGAAGGAAATTTGTTGAATTTATTCCCTAATGATAGATCTTTAAAACCATGCAAAGAAAACGAATTTTAAAGCTCTCTAATATGATGTAAATGCTGTGAAAATTATGCTAGATACATTGTTTTTAAAACTGAAACAACTCACCAAAAATTTAAAAATTAGGAAATTTGCCCATTGGCCACTCCCACATTTCCCTTACTTCACCATTTGATCTTTTCCCTCCAAAATTCCGAATTTAAAGGTTTATTTCTCAAATAAATATTCCAAAATTTCTCTTAATTTACAAATTAAATCCAGTTTAACTAATATTTAAATTTAACTCAAATTAACCCCCAATAAAATTATTCTTAAATTATTTTTTGACCCAAATTAATTATTTGTACTAATAATTATTTAATTACTTTAAAATTAATTTTTCAAAAATATTTTTATTTTTTCAGATTATTGTTTAATCGATTTTAGATGAAATTGACCTCCTAAATTAAATTAAAAATTACTATTAACCTGATAAATTCCTAAATTCACGCTCAGAACTCGAAAAAAATACCCAAAACTACTAGACCCGGTTTAGGCATATTACACCAAGTGTGGGATATGTATGTATATGAAAATGCACTAAGAGGTTATTGAATGACTAACCTTGAAGCTTTGACTAAGCTTGAAGCCTTGCCTCGCGTGAAGGGATGGGGATGCAGATCCAAACCTATCGGGGTTGAGGTGTGAAAGCATTAGAAAAGACCATTAATTTCTCCCTAATTAGAGTATAATTTGTTCCCTTTGTATCATTTTTGGCATACGTTTTTAGCATTTTATACTTGGTAATTACATTTTCTAAGTCAGTGTTGTATGGTATTATTTTCTTTCATTTTATCCTATTTGTGCTACTAATGTCACTGCATTTAGTATCAATTTTTGCTTCTAAAGATGTCAGCGCAGGAATCCATCTTAGAAGATCGAAGCAAGAAAGTGTTCAGAGCTGTAGCCACAAGTTTGATACAGAACTGCACCCAAATATGTCACCACATGAATACTTCCAAATTGTAATAGGGACTTTACGCTGCTAATATATCCAGAAGCACCAACGCATGAAAATGTCAAGTTGTCGCAGCGAATAAAAATATAAATTTGCATCCAGAATTGTCACGACAACCCGTAACTTAATAATACATAAACCAGATATGTGTGAGTGTACAGATAGAGTAACTAACTTGTATAACTACAAGGAAGTTAGATCTGAGAAAAGGAGGATACCTGTACTGGTGAATGAATATAAATAGAAGGGAGAGAGAGAAGATCAGGGAGGAAGCTCATGAAGAATTAACTTAAAATGAGCTGCCATGGAAGCTTAACTTTCGAGGAGGGTGATCTGATGCAACGAGGAGGCGACTACTTCTGACGAGGAGTGTCTAAATGTGACACAAGAGGAGCAACTACGGAAGGATTCTAGTAGACTAGGAATAGCATGCTTCAATTTCTTCTTTAATTCGTCTTAAACATTGATAAATTATGTTAACTTTAATTGTGTGTGGAAATACCTATTAATGTTAGATCTATTTTTATTTATACTAAATTATTCTCATCTTTTTATCTTTGGATTTAACTGTTTTGACCATAGAAAGTGATTGCAGTCACAGTCATTAGAAGGTGCAGTGACAAAGTTAGATTAACAAGCAATACAACAGAAGTTGCTTGAGGCAAGAAGGAATTCTGGCCACTTGTTCTCAAGTGCAAAGCATTACCAGCACTGGAAGGTGTGGTAATTGTGAGTGCTTGGGTCTTTGCTAAATAGAAAAGTTGATAGCAGTGAGATATCATTAGAACTTAATTATGGCGACAATTTATCTACTAGTTACCTTGTAGTCACATTTAGTGTCTACCAACTTGCCAAGTCAAGGATCCCCCCATTTCTTTACACTTGATCTACTTCCTATAATTTTCTGAAATCACATTCATAAAACATCTTTAAATATTCAATTCATTTTTCTATTAAATTGCCTTGACATTTTATGTAATTGTTTACAATATTTGTGTTTACATATTTAATTCTAATCTTTGTGGAGTTTTGACTTAATTGCATTGACATTATTTCTAACAATTTTCCTTATTTTAATTTCATTTGCTTCGACAATTTTAAACAACAAGAACACCATCTTCATGGGATCGATATCCTACAGATTCACATCTGCCTATTATACTTGCATCGATAGTGTCCGCTTGCACATAATTGCTATGACGTTTATAGTGCGATCAAGTTTTGGCGCCATTTTCTGGGACGGTGTTTGTTTGATGTTTATTTTTGTAGTTGCAATTATTCGTCCTTTGCTGACTTCTATTTGTTACTAATTTGTTTTATTTCTTTTGTTAATTCTTTTCAATTCTTTTTAGGTGTTTTATGTCCACAAGGAGAAATCCCAACAACATTGTCAGTTTCGATCTAGAAATTGAAAGAACTATTCGGAGGAAGAGACAAAAGCAAAGAAATATGGCTGGAAATAATAACAATGTTCCACCATTTCCACCACAAAACATTATTCCTGCAGTGCAGCCATAACACATCAACAATAGACAGCTACCGCAAGAAGAGAAAATCCAAAACAGGATAATTAGAGATTTTGTTGTTCCTGTGCTCGATGATCTGCAACCAAGGGTTGTTAGACCAGTAATACAAGCTGAGAATTTTGAATTAAAACTGATTATGTTTCAGATGTTAAACTCGAATGGACAATATGCTGGTTTGCCTCATGAAGATGTGAGGGAGCATCTCAAATCCTTTCTATTAATATGTGCTTCTTTCAGTCAACATGGTGTTCCTACTGATGCCTTAAAGATGCAGTTATTCCCTTATTCTTTCCAAGGAAGGGCACGTACATGGGTTCTTGGTTTACCAACTAGATCTATTACTTTATGGAATGCGCTAGCAACTCAGTTCATTCTGCGATTCAATCCACCCATAATGAATGCTAGACTGTGGAATGATATCACGGTGCATTGTCAATTGGATGATGAAAACCTGCACACTATATGGGAGCATTACAAAACTTTGCTTAGATGTTGTCCCATGCACAGAATCCAACAGGAGACGCAAATTGAAATATTTTACAATGGATTAAATGCGCAAACAAGATATCTTGTCGATGCATCTGCAAATGGTCCTTTGTTAGATTACACTTACGATGAAGCTGTGCTAATCTTAGAGAGAATTATGCAAAATGATTATCAGTACCTGATTTCTTGTTCTGCTCAAGTGAAAGCAAATCTTGGAGTTATTGAGTTAGATGTCATTTCAGCTCTAAGTGCACAAGTATCCTCACTAGCGAATATGAGCAAGAACATGAAGAGGACGAGTGAGGTTGCCCCAATTCAAGTAGCCCAACAAATGGATATCCATACATTTTGTTATGAAATATGCGGTGACAACCATAGCTGTGAGGATTGTCCATAGCATGCTGAGAATGCATTCTATATCAACAACATTAGAGGGAATTCATATGGTAACTCATATAATAATTCAATTAGGACCCAACAACCTTGGGGAAATCAGAATACATTTACATTTAGAAATAGAAATTCCTCAAATCAAGGGAACTTTTGACAAGGGAGTTACAATCATTAATAGTAGAATTACAATCATAATCCTCAGGTACATTCATATCCTGATCAGATATAGTCACAGAATCAAATGCAGCCACATGCTCGCATGCAACCACAACAGATTGCAATACCAAATATACAAGGACAACATCAACAACAACAACAGCAGTATTCTCAACAAGATCAGATCCATTAGCTGCTCTTGAAGCTTTGATGCGTGAGCATATTACTAAAATTGAAGCTATCGTCCAAGGAAATTCTTCTTCCATTCGCGCGTTGGAAGCACAACTAGGACTGCTGACTTCTGATATGAGCATAAGACCACCAGATGCTTTCCCTAGTGACATAGAAAATCCAAATCAGAAGGGGAAGGAGCATTGCAAGGCTATTGCTTTGCAAAGTGGAAAGCAGACAGTCGAACAAAGCAGCAGCTCCAATACAGCACCTGTCGATGCAAGTGTACTAAAGTAACAGGGAGAAGTTGCATCTGAAGAAGAAGCAGTTGAAATAAGTGAGGAAGAACCACCAGTAATCACGCCTATCCTACCATTCGACCTTCGAAGTTGTCAACACAACTGCCAATGTTGACACAACCGGGTGTATCAACAGTCCACAGTTAATATACCTTTGCCATTTCCATAGCGATTCAAGGAGAAAGAACATGATAGAGACTATCAAAGGTTTGTATACACTTTGAAACAATTACATATTAATATAACTCTTGTTGACGCTCTTGTGCAGATTCCCAAGTATGGGAAATTTATGAAGGAGCTCTTATCAAAGAAGAAGAAGTTATCTGATATCGAGACAATTGCGCTCACAAAAGGGTGTAGCGCTGTTCTGACAAATAAATTACCACCCAAAATGAAAGATCCTAGTAGTTTCACAATTCCATGATCCAATGGAAATAATTATTTAGGAAAGGCTCTATTTGATCTAGGAGATAGCATCAATCTTATGCTGTTATCAATATTCAAGAAATTAGGAATTGGTTATATGAAGCTTACTGCAGTAACATTACAACTTGCGGACAGATCTTTAGCATAACTTGACGGATAGATTAAAGATGTTCTTATTGAGGTCGATAAGTTTCTGTTCCTAGCAGATTTCATCATTCTTGATTGAAAAGCTAATAAGGAGGTGCCCATTATTTTGGGACGCCCATTTCTTGCAACAGAATGCACACTTATAGATGTTTTCAAGGGTGAGTTAATTATGCGACATAACGATGAACACGTTACCTTTAGTGTTTTCGAAGCAACTCCTTCTAGGAGTAAAGAATAAGGTCACCACATTGATGTTCTGGATAAGTTAATTACGGAGGAATTTCATGAACGTAGTTTAGCAGTGATAGAAGAATATGAAACGACATTTGGAGACAATTTCCTACCAAAATGTGACCATAAGGTTGAGGCTAATATTTGTGATCTCATACATAGTGTGCAAATCGAATATTTGGATTTAACGAATAGGACGATCCCTTTTTTCAAGCCATTAGTTGAAGAAGCTCTAACGCTGGAGTTGAAACCATTGCAAATGCATTTGAAATATGTTTTCGTTGGTGACAATGATACATTGCCAGTAATTGTCAGCGCAAGTCTTGACGCTAGCCAAGAAGAGAAGCTAATTGGAATATTGAAGCAGCATAAAAGAGCCATCGCCTGGAGTATTGCGGATATCAGAGGCATTAGTCCCTCTTTCTGCATGCATAAAATTAGGCTAAAAGATGAGGGAAAATAGTCAATTGAACAGAACTGTCAATTAAATGAAAAAATGAAGGAAGCCGTGAAGAAAGAAATCATCAAATGCTGGACGCGGGCATAATCTATCCAATTTCAGATAGTACATTGGTGAGCCCGGTCCAATATTTGCCAAAGAAGAGCGGCATCATGGTGGTAAGCAATGATAAAAATGAACTAATCCCTACTCGTATTGCTACAGGTTGGCGAGTGTGCATGGATTACCGTCGTTTGAATGCTGCCACAAAGAAGGATCACTTCCCACTTCCATTCATTGATCAAATACTAGATAGATTTACTAGTAAGGCTTATTATTGTTTTCCTGATGGATACTCTGGTTACAACCAGATAGTAATCGCACCGGAGGATCAAACAAAGATAACTTTTACTTGCCCGTTTGGAACCTTTGCTTTCTGTCGGATGCCATTTAGTTTATGTAATGCACCAGCCACATTCTAGAGGTGCATGATGGCCATTTTCTTTGATATGATCGAGGATTCTTTGGAAGTATTTATGGACTTTTCTTTGTTTATGGTCACAATTTTGATAAATGCGCTGACAATTTAGCGAAAGTGTTGAAGCGATGCGAGGACACCAATCTGATACTTAACTAGGAAAAATGCCATTTCATGGCAACTGAGGGCATTGCCCTTGGCCATTTTATTTCTTGCCAGGGTAAAGTTGGTAAGGGAAAGGTAGAAATCATTGAAAAGCTACCTCTACCAACCAATGTACAGGGAATCAGGAGTTTTCTCGACCATGCCAGATTTTATCGACGTTTCATCCGAAATTTCTCAAAAATAGCAAAACCTCTCTGCTCTTTATTGGAGCAAAATAAAAAGTTTTTGTTCGATGACGCTTTTCTAGAAGCATTTGTTACAATTAAGTAGCAGCTAGTGTAGGCACCTATTATTGTCGCACCTGATTGGTATCAACCATTCGAAGTGATGTGTGATGAGAGCGACTATGCTGTAGGTGCTGTACTTGGACAATGCAAAGACAAGGTATTTCATACAATATATTATGCTAGCAAAACTTTAACTGAAGCATAGGTTAATTATATAACTACGGAGAAAGAATTGCTAGCAATAGTTTTTGCATTTGACAAGTTTCGCTCATATCTTATCGGCGCAAAAATTACAATTTATACTGACCATTCTGCCTTGAGATACCTTTTTGCCAAGAAAGATGCCAAACCTAGGCTGATTAGATGGATCCTATTATTACAAGAATTTCATATTGAGATTAAATACAAAAAAGGATCAGATAACCAAGCAGCAGACCATTTGTCACAACTGGAATCTGGAAGTGAAGATGGGAATAAATCACAAATTGTCGACACATTTCCAGATGAGAAGTTATTCTTTGTTGTCGCATCTCCGTGGTATATGGTTAATTATTTAGTCTGTGGGAAGCTACCACTGAATACGATTGGTTATTGGAAGGTCAGATTTCTTCGAGATGCTACGAAGTACCATTGGAATGAGGCAAACCTATTCAAAGTATGCACTGACAATATTATTTGTCGTTGCATTCCTGAGGAAGAAATGCTATATATCCTTAAGCATTGCCATGATGCTCCTCATGGAGGTCATTTTGGTGGTGTTAGGACTACTGCAAAGGTCCTTCAGTCAGGATTTTACTAGCTGACATTGTTTTGAGACGCCCACAATTTTGCTCATCATTGTGATAAATGTCAGCGCATTGGATCAATATCTCGACACAATGAGATGTTACAACAACCTATCATGGAGGTTGAACTCTTCGATGTATGGGGTATTGACTTCATGGGACCATTTCCAAATTCTTTTAGAAATGTGTATATTCTGGTTGTTGTTGACTATGTTTCAAAATAGATCGAAGCAATAGCTGTTCCAAAGGACGATGCTCGAACGGTGTTAAAGTTCTTTCCCACATACATCCTTACACGATTTGGAATACCTAGAGATTTAATAAGTGATTAGGGAACTCATTTCATTTGTAACCAAGTGGCAATAACTTTAAAACGTTATGGTGTGAAGCATCGCATGGCAACCACCTATCATCAACAATCAAATGGACAAACGGAAGTATCCAATCGACAAATAAAAGGTATTCTTGAGAAAATGGTTAATCCATCTAGACATGTTGGTCTTCGTGATTAAATGATGCATTGTGGGCGCTTCGGACTACATACAAAACACTGTTAGGGATGTCACCATATCAGTTGGTATTTGGTCAATCTTATCCCTTGACCATTGAACATGAACATAAGGCCATGTGGACAATCAAGCAAGTGAACATGAACTATGATGCTGCTGGGCAGAAAATATTGTTGGACATTTCAAAACTGGAAAAAATTCGATGCAATGCTTATGAAAATGCTGCCATTTAGAAGGAAAGAACTTTGAGATGGCATGACAATGTCATTTTGTGGCAACAATTTTTCACAGGTCAATTAGTGCTTTTATTTAATTCACATTTAAAATTGCATCCAGGCAAATTGCGCTTTAGATGGTCAGGCCCTTTTGAGGTTGTCGAAGCATTTCCACATGGTGCGATGACAATCGAAGATTTAAACGAACTTAAAAATGGTCTCATAAAGTCCATACCCCAAACGTCAAAGAGTTCAACTTCCATGATTGGTTGTTGTAACATCTCATTGCGTCGCGATATAGAGCCAATGCACTGACATCGATCACATTGATGCACAAAGTTGTGGATTTCTTTAAATAATTAAGGCCAATAAAATTCTTACTGAAGAACCTTTGCTGTAGTTCTCATGCCACCAAAATGCATTCCATAAGGAGCATCGTGATAATGCTTCAAGATTGAAAGCATCTCTTCCTCTGGAATATAATGCCTAACTATATTGACATTGCATACTTTGAATAAGTATGGCTCATTCTAGTAGTATTTCTCTATATCACGAAGAAATCTTTCTTTCTTATGGCCTGTGACACCCAAGTGTAACTTCCCACATACCAGGTAATTAACCATATCCACGTACCACGGGGTTGTGTCGATAGCAAATAGTTTCTCATCAGGAAATGCATTGATAATTTGAAGTATATTTTCATCTTTACTACCAACTTCGAGATGAGATAGGTGATCTGCCACTTGGTTTTGTAATCCCTTTTGATCCTTGATCTCTATATCAAATTCCTGCAATAATAAGATCCATCGTATCAGCCGTGGTTTAGCATCCTTCTTTGCAAAAAGATATCTCAGCGTTGAATGGTCAATAATACAGTAACCTTTGCGTCGACAAGATATGAGCGAAATTTGTCGAAAGCAAAGACAATAGCCAACAACTCTTTCTCTGTGGTTGTGTAATTAATCTAAGCTTCTGTAAGAATCTTCCTGGCATAATATATAGTGTGAAATACTTTTTCTTTGTGTTGTCTTAAGATTGCATCAACCATAAAGTCACTTGCATCACACATTACTTCAAATGGTTGCGACCAATCTACTGGTGCAACGACAATGGGTGCCTTCACGAGCTGCTTCTTTATTTGCATAAATGCATCCACACATGCATCATCAAAAAAGAATTTTTTTTGCTCCAACAAATGGTGGGGTTTCGCAATTTTGGAGAAATTTCTAATAAATCGATGATAAAATCTTGCATGTCC
The DNA here is from genome assembly GCA_005610355.1 of Gossypioides kirkii. NCBI lineage: Eukaryota > Viridiplantae > Streptophyta > Magnoliopsida > Malvales > Malvaceae > Gossypioides > Gossypioides kirkii. Next base: position 14,270,564 of record CP032255.1, read on the forward strand.
AAGAAAACTCCGAATACCCTTTACATTAGTTGGAGGGGGCAACTTTTCAATAATTTCTACCTTCACTCTATTCATTTCAATATCCGAACTAGAAATGCGATAACCTAAGACAATGCCTTCAGTTTCCATGAAATGGCAGTTCTCCTAATTAAGCATAAGATTTGTGTCTTCAAATCGCTTTAAAACTTTAGCCAAGTTGTCAGTGCATTAATCAAAAGTATTTTCATAAACTAAAAAATCATCCATAAATAGCTCTAACGAGTCCTTGATCATGTCTGAAAAATATTACCATCATGCACCTTCGAAATGTGGCAGGTGCATTGTACAGACCAAATGACATTCGACGAAAGGCAAAAGTTCCAAAAGGACAAGTAAACGTTGTTTTTGCTTGATCTTTAGCGCAATAGCGATCTGATTATAGCCGGAATAACTGTCTAGGAAGCAATAATAGGCTTTACCAGTAAGCCTGTCCAGCATCTGATCGATGAAAGGAAGTGGAAAGTTGTACTTCCTTGTGGCTACATTCAATTTGCGATAATCCATGCATACGCGCCAACCCGTAGGAGTGCGTGTAGGGATTAGTTCATCCTTGTCATTACTCACCACAGTGATACCACTTTTCTTAGGGACACATTGAACTGGTCTTACCCAATTGATATCAGAAATTGGGTAAATAATGCTCGTGTTAAGCCACTTGATAATCTCCTTTTCAACCACCTCCTTCATTTTCTCATCCAATCTCCTTTGCTGTTCAATCGATTACCTTCCTTCATCTTCCAACCGAATTTTATGCATGCAAAAAGAAGGGCTATTGTCTCTAATGTCGGTAATACTCCATGCAATTCCACGTTTATGCTGCTTCAGGATATGGATAATTTTTTCCTCCTGAGTTACGTCTAGTGTTATCGAGACAATGACTGGTATAGTATTATTGTTGCCAAAAAAAAACATACTTCAGATAAGTAGGAAATGGCTTTAACTCCAAAGTAGGAGTGATGGTATTACAACTGACATATATTTTCTCCCTAAATTAGCGCGTTTAATTGTCTCTTTTATATTTTATTTTGCATGCATCATAAGTATTTCATACTTAGTTTTTATATTTTCTAACTCATTGCTAGTTGGTTTAAATTCTTGTTATTTTTAACTCTTTTTGTACTAATGTCGCTGCAATCAGTCGATATATTGCGCCTTAGAATTGTCAGCGCGGGAATTAGCCCAAGAGCATGGAAAAACAATGCAGCCACAAGTATAGCTTGGAATTGCGACCAGAGATGTCGATGCATTGAAAACTTTACTTTGTTTGAGTGAATTGAAGCCACAAGCACATCTGGAAGCACTAGCATAGGAATTTCACATATTGTCCCTACAATTAAAGATTTTAGATCGCGATCACAAATGCGACGACAATTTGTAGATTTATGAAGATTACACTATATCTGCGTGAGTGCACAGCTGGACTGTAAAAAAATTTGCCAGTTGTAAATGGAATTGGATCTGAGAAAAGATGAGACTATCATTCTTGAAGCCAGAAAGCATTCAGAGTTGCGACCACAAGTTGGTCAAGAAATGCGATAAATTGTCGGTGCAATTTATATATAGCACCAACATTCTGCAACATTCCAGTAAACAAATCAGATCTGCATAGCTGTCAATAACAAACTTTTAGAGCTGTACAAAGTTGTTGGATTAGAGAATGGAGAAAATCTGTAATTTTTTGAGCTTATAAATAGAGGAAATAAGAAGGAGATAAATATCAAAGAGTGAAGAATTTAAATCCAAAAATCTCTCAAATCTTCAAGCAAGCTACCATGGAAGCTTGACGTCGAAGGAGGGTGAGCTGATGGAGCAAGTGGCAGCTACTTCTGACGAAGAGTGCTTGATGCAAACCAAGAGGAACAATTAGGGAGTAGGCCTATTAGTCTAGAGATAGTAAGATTTGTTGTACTCTTTAATTCTTCTTAAACGATGATGTATTTTGATGATATTAAATGAATATGAGAGTGTCTTTTAATGTTAAATCATTTTGATTCTTATTTTACACTACTTATCTATTTATTCTTGGATTTAACCGCTTTACACAAGAGTGTGAAATTATAGTGCTCCAACATTGAGAGATGCAGTGACAGGTTAGGTTAACAAGTAAGTTAGGCAAGAGCTACTTGGGACTGAGACAAACTCCAATTACTTGTTCTTGAATACACATCGTTGCTCGCACCGAGAGGTAGAGTGATTGTGGATATTCAAGTCGGGATTAAGTAAAGAGTTGTTGTTGGTAAGAACTCAAAGAGACTTCATTGCAGTGACATTTCATCTATATTTTACCTTGTCGGTGCATCCAACGTTGCTACTTAGCAAAGTTAGTGATCCTCTCCAATTTTTTACACTTGATCAAACCTTTACTTTTATGCATTTAAATACTCAACACTTCAACAACACTTTGATTTACTTTCAGTTACTCTAATAATTAACCTTGATTGCATTGACATTCCTAATTATTTTAGTGTACAGATCTAACATAAATGCACTGACAACCTTACTCACATCTTACCTGATTACAATATTAATTGCTTCGACATTTAGACATCAAGAACCCATTCCTCATGGGATCGATATTCGATAGAATTGTTTATCAACTATACTTGCATCGACGTGTGTCCGCTTACACATTGTTCTGACGTAAAAACACCGATAAAATTTTGGCACCATTGTCGGGGAATGGCATTTGTTTGATATTTATTTTTGTCGTTGCATTTATTCATTATTATCTAAATTTTATTTGTCGCTAACTTGTTTCCTTTTTGTTTTTTTTTACTTTTGCATTTTCTTTGTGCAAAATATGGCTAGGAACGCGGTATATAGAACTTCAAGATGTTGGATGACTGATGCTATAGAAATGGTGCTCGATGCCATAAACACCGAGGTATCTTCTTTGACTAATATGAGTAAGTCAATGCAGAATGCTACAGCAATTGCAGAATGGAAATTTGCTACGACAAGTTGCGATTACTGTGGAAGCAACCATGAGTTTGAAAAATGCCCATCAAATCCAGCAAATGTGTACCACATGGGGAATTTCTATGAAAATCCATATTCCAATACTTACACGCCAGAGTGGGAGCAACATCCAAATTTTTGTTGGAACAATCAAGACCCTGGGAGTATAGACAATGATGTTAGATCCGAGTGGACATTGCCCAATTATGATCAACCTTTGTCAAGGCAAAATATCCAGTAAGGCGAAGCATCAAAGTTTTCATCAATTAAAAATTTGCTGAGACAATATATTGCTAAGATTGATGTTGTGCTTCAGAATCAAGCTGAATCCATACGAGCTCTAGAATATCAATTTGGCCAGATTATGGGCGTAAATAAATTTACGACCACAAGAAACTTTGTCGGTTGATATTGAGAATTCAGTATCACAAGGGCAAGAGCATGATGAGGAAATCATTTCCAAAAGTGAAACTCAACTAAATGAAATTTTTAAAGATGCTACAGCGAAAGAAGATAATTCAAATCTCAACAATGGAGAGATGTCAGCGTAATCTGAAAAGCAAACTGTAGCTGAAGAGGTTAAATAGAATATTGTGGCAACAGAATCAGATCATTTTGTTATCAAAAATGCTGCAGCAAAACAACCTTAGAAACTTGAAGACACATTGTCAAAGAAGAGAAGATTGGGAGATGTCGAAGCAATCACACTTACAGAAGGGTGCACTACTATGACAATTACATTGCTCCAAGAATTTAAGGATCCCAAGAGCTTCTCAATACCTTAATCCATTGGTGATCAGTATATTGGAAAGGCATTATATGGTTTCAATGAAAGCTTAATTTTGATGCCTATATCCGTAATTAAAAAGTTACAAAATTGGAAAAAAACGCAAGAAAGAGTGAAAATTTTTCGGGACCGTGTGGAGAATAAAAGAGTACGAAGCACTTGAAGAAGAAGGAGTAAATATTGTGTTTGCACCGATTAAGGAATAAGTAAACACCATTGTTAACACATTAGGATTCCATTGTCAACGTAATTTCGTACAGCTGCATTGCACTTACTGACTTAGTGCTGAAAACGGACGAAGTTCTTATGGAGGAAGAAAAAGATAAAAAAATTGATGTCGAGGCAAATTTAGCTGAGAAATTTATCCCTGCACCTGAAGTTGTGGGTGCAATAACTAAAGACTTGGCGTAACATGGAGCGAGTCAAGCGGAAGTTGATGATGAAAATGGGTCCTTGTTGGATTGCACCTACACTGAAGCTATTCAAATTCTAGAGAGAATTGCATAATGATTATCAATATCAATCTCTCATTCTACTCAGGTAAAAACTAATCCTGGTGTTCTTGAGTTAGATGCAATTTCAGTTTTAAGTGCACAAGTATCCTCTTTGGCCAACACTGTAAAGAACATGAAGGGAACAGGTGAAGCTGCTCTCATTCATGTGGCACAACAATTGGATGTCCGACATTTTCATGTAAAATTTGCAGCGACAACCATAGTTATGAGGATTGCCCACAACATGCTGAGAATGCGTTTTTACGTCAACAACATCAGAGGAAATTCTTACGGTAACTCATTCAACAATCGAACTCAACAACCTTGAGAGAGTCAAAATGCATCTACATATAGATATGCCAATTCCTCACATCAAGGGAGTTACAATAATTATCAAAAGCAGAACTAGAATCAAAATTTTCAGGTAAGTTCACTTACTGATCAAATGCATGCACATAGCCAGATGCAACCACAAGAGCAAATGCAGCCATAACAGAATGCACTGCCACATATGGAGGAACAGTATCAACGACAGCAGCATCAATTTTCTCAACAAATATCAGATTCTATGGCTGCTCTTGAAGTACTACTACGAGAGCATAGTTTACGAACTGAAGCAATAGTCCAAGTCTTATGTAGGAATAAAAAAAATCATCTTTTTGTTGATGCATCATAAAGCACATATTGTTGGTGCATTATAAAATGGCTCAGTGTACTCAGAGATGGTGAAGAGGTGCCAAAAAATAAGAGCCCCATCAACGATATCGCAGTAGAGAATGACGAAAGAGAAAGAGACACCAATAGTGAAAGAAGCACCCAAGAAGAAGGAGAAGGGGAAGAAGAAGGAAAAACAGGATAATGCGCCCACAGACCCTCAGTTGGGGAAAAGGTTGGTTGCAATGGAACTAAACATTGATCGCATCAACATACGCCAGATACGTATTCTCAGCTAATTGGAAGACATGGACTATAGACAAAATCTATTTTATGCATAGACAAGAATATGGAACAAATCTATTGTCAACGCATTGAGAAGTCTAAGCCCAAATCCCTTACCAGAGTTCCCTGTCTTCCCACCTATTATTAAGGAAGCTACCTCATCCTCCGACTAGCCTACTCTTGATGGTAGGCCGCAACATTTTCCCTCTCCAACAAGAATCCACATTTCAGATGATGAGGAGCACGAAGGGCATTCTAATGCTATGGAGGATTGCTACAGAACTATAGCAAGCTTGTTTGAAGAAGAGTTCTCGAATAGCCTTGGGGCTAATATGGAAAAGTGGATAGCTATAGTAGAGGAAGTGCATATTCCAATTGTATCTATGGGTGTGGACGTAGAGGAAGGTACCGACAAAGACATCACTGAGCAGGAACAACCTGAAGAAGGAGAAGCAGAACAAGAAGACCAAAAGAAGGAGAAGAAAAGAGAGGAAGAATTTGAGAAGGACCTTGCAGAAAAGCAGGAAGAAAAGCAAGATGATGCCTCGACTGCTAAGGATATTGTCGAAACACCAGTAAATGTGAGGGCATCTAATGTAAACGTGGCTTCACCTGAAGCGAGCCAGGCTGAGGCAGTTACTAGCAGTGCTGAAGATTGTAATCATTTGGCCATAATGCCTTATATAGCACCACTTGTAGAAGTCCACCCATCAGATGTAACTGTCGATGAGGCCGTCACCCAACCAACTAAAGAGGAGCAATCTGCTGATCCGATGGAAGAGGAAGCGTAATGACAAGAAAATGAGGCACAAGGAAGAACGGAAGCACAATAAGAAAAAGACCAATGCAGCCACATATTCGGCTGCAGCACACTGAGTTAGTTTTTTTTAGCACTTAGTTTAGTTTTCATGCATATCATATAGTTGTAGTATAATTGTCCCTGCATTATTAATGTCATTGCTTTTTTATTGTCGCTGCATCTACATTGTCATTGCATTTCCATATATATATATTTATTAATGTCAGTGCATTGGGGATAATGCACACTTTAAGTTTGGGGGGAATTTGTGTGAAATGGAGATGCAATTATACCAACGTCTTTGAATTTTACATGTTTCTTTAGTTAATAAAAATATGCAGAATTTTAAGAAAAATGTGACCACAATTTTTATTTTTATGCGTAATTCTTGAATTGTTTGGATGCTAATGTGGAAATTGGATGAATATGAATGAATGATGAGTCTGCTATTTTTGAATGAATGATTAGAATTGCTTCAGTAATAAATGGATAGTGTTGATGTTTGAATCTTGAACTAACCGACCAGTTGCAGCGGCATTATATGAATAAAAGACACTCCAATGTGAGTGCATTATGACTTTTCAAGGGAGAACAGTCCGCTGCAGGTTTAGAAAAATCATCTAGCTAAAGGCTATCACTGCAAGAGTGTGTATCGACGCAATTACATACCTCTTGAGGGTTTGTTGCACCCCATTGTTACTGCCCAGGAACAAAGGTAGAGTAATGCAATGACATCTCTTAGTCATTTGAAAAAGAAAAAATGAGAAAAAGGAAGAAAAAGAAAAAAAAGAAATTTTTGATAAATGTTGTATTGGTTCAAGGAAGATTAAGATTCAATGCATGACATTCACATTTATGAAGTTGCCATTTTTAATTATTCATGCCTATAAATTGTCGGCGCATTAGTCTATCATGTAAATACAATTTGTGCATTAGGATTTCAGAAAATTTAAGTTGTGAGAATATTGATTGCGATCACATTTTTGCTTCTGACTTTGTCAATTTTTGTTTACTTAAGGACAAGTAAAAACTCAAGTTTGAGGGTGTGATGGTATTACAAATGACAGATATTTTCTCCCTAAATTAGTGTTTTAATTGTCTCTTTTATATCTTATTTTGCATGCATCATAAGCATTTCATACTTAGTTTTTATATTTTCTAACTCATTGCTAGTTGGTTTAAATTCTTGTTATTTTTACCTCTTTTTGTACTAATGTCGTCGCAATCAGCAGATATATTGCGCCTTACAATTGTCAGCGCAAGAATCAGCCTAGGAGCTCAATTATGGAAGAAGAATGCAGCCATAAGGATAGCTTGGAATTGCAACCAGAGATGTCGATGCATTGAAAGCTTTACTTTGTTTGAGTGAATTCAAGCCACAAGCACATCTGGAAGCGCCACCGCAGGAATTTCACATGTTGTCACTACAATTAAAGATTTCAGATCGCAACCAGAGATGCGGTGACAATTTGCAGATTCATGAAGATCACACCAGATCTGCGTGAGTGCACAGCTGGACTGTAACAAACTTTTCCAACTGTAAATGGAATTGGATCTGAGAAAAGATGAGATCTATTATTCTTGAAGCTAGAAAGCATTCAGAGTTGTGGCCACAAGTTGGTCAAGAAATGCGGCAAATTGTCGGCACAATTTATATATTGCATCGACATTCTGCAATAGTCCAATAAACAAATCAGATCTGCATAGTTGTCAGTAACAAACTTTTACTGCTGTACAAAGTTGTTGGATTGGAGAATGGAGAGAATCTACAATTGCTTGAGCGTATAAATAGAGGAAAGAAGAAGGAGAAAAATATCAAGGAGTGAAGAATTTAAATCCAAAAATCTCTCAAATCTTCAAGGAAGCTACCATGGAAGCTTGACGTCGAAGGAGGGTGAGTTGATGGAGCAAGTGTGTAGCTACTTCTGACAAGGAGTGCTTGATGCGGAGAAAAAGGAACAATTAGGGAGCAGGCCTACTAGTCTAGAGATAGTAAGCTTCATTGTACTCTTTAATTCTTCTTAAACGTTGATGGATTTTAATGATATTAAATGAATACGAGAGTGTCTTTTAATGTTAAATCATTTTGATTCTTATTTTACACTACTTATCTATTTATTCTTGGATCTAACCGCTTTATGCACGAGAGTGAAATTGCAATGCACCGACATCGAGAGATGCAGTGACAGGTTAGGTTAACAAGTAAGTTGGGCAAGAGCTGCTTGGGACTGGGACAAACTCTAGTTACTTGTTCTTAAATACACATCGTTGCTCGCACCGAGAGGTAGAGTGATTGTGGATATTCAAGTCGGGATTAAGTAGAGAGTTGTTGTTGGTAAGAACGCAAAGGGACTTCATTGCAGTGACATTCCATCTATATTTTACCTTGTCGGCGCATCCAGCATTGCTACTTAGTGAAGTCAGTGATCCTCTCCAATTATTTACATATGATCAAACCTTTACTTTTATGCATTTAAATACTCAACACTTCAACAACACTTTGATTTACTTTCAGTTACTCTGACAATTAACCTTGATTGTATTAACATTCCTGATTATTTTAGTGTGCAGATCTAACATAAATGCACTGACAACCTTACTCACATCTTACTTGATTATAGTATTAGTTGCTTTGACATTGAGACGTCAAGAACCTATTCCTCGTGAGATCGATATCCGATAGAATTATCTATCAACTATACTTGCATCGACATGTGTCCACTTGCATATTGTTGTGACGTAAAAATACCGATCAAAGAGCTTCGTCAATAGATGGCTTAAAGATCGAGATCATTCTATTGGTCAAATCTAAAGATTCCATTTGCCATCCACGCTTAAGCTCAATGTTATGCAGTTCAACCTTTCTGTCACAATCTGCTAGAAATTCTTCATCCGATGTCACCGTAAATTCTTCTGAAAATAATGTGCTTTGCTCATTGAATTTCTCCTCAATTAATGCGTCCAGCACATTAATGGTGTGACATTCTTCTTTGTCCTTGTAGGGAATAACTTCAAAAACACTGAAGGTGACACGTTCATCATTATGTCTCATGGTTAATTCACCTTTGTACACATCAAGGAGAGTGCGTCCGGTAGCGAGGAATGGGCGTCCCAAGATTATAGGTACCTCTTTATCTACTTCACAATCGAGTATAATGAAATCCGCTGGGAACACAAACTTATCCACGCGAACTAGTATGTCCTTGATTTGTTCTACAGGTTACACCAACGATCTATCTGCTAACTACAATGTCACTACAGTAGGCTTCATATGACAAATCCATAATTTTCTAAAAGTAGACAAAGACATAAGGTTGATACTCGAGCCTAAATCACATAAAGCTTTACCCAAGTAGTGGTTGCCAATCAAATATGGGATCGTAAAGCTTCCTTGCTCTTTCATCTTAGGCGGTAACTTATTTTTCAAGACTGCACTACATCCTTCTATGAGTACAACTATCTCAATATCAATCAGCTTCTTTTTGACGAGAGTTCCTTCATAAATTTCCCATAATTGGGAATATGTTCAAGAGCATCCACAAGAGGGATATTGACTAAAAGTTGTTGTAATGTTATCAGAAACTGCTGATATTGTCTATCATGCTCCTTTACTTTAAATCTTTACGAAAAAGGCAAAGGCATGGATACATCAAGTTGCGTTGACATAGTTGTTTACGTTGACATAAGCAGTTGCATCGACAATTTTGTCAATCTGACAGTAGGCTAGTGTCAATTTGTGGAGCCTCTTTCTCCAGTTCATCTACTATTTCTTTAGATATAACTCTCTCATCCTTATTCACTTCACTAGTGTCTATAGGTGCTGCAGTAGAGCTGGTAGTTGGCTCGACAGTCTGTTTACCACTTTGAAGATTGATTGCTTTGCAATGCTCCTTCCCTTTTGAATTTGGATTTTCTGAGTCGCTGGGTAAGGCACCTAGTGGTCGTGTGTTTAAATTCGAAGCGATTTGCCCCAATTATGCTTCCAATGCTTTGATGGAGGATGCATTTCCTTACATAATGGCTTCCATTCGAGTTATATGCTCACACATTAAAGCTTCGAGGGCTGCTAATGGATCATATCGTGGTTGTGTGTACTCTTACTGTTGTTGTCCTTGAATATCTAGATTTGGCATTGAAGTTTGTTGTGGCTGCATTTTATCTTGATGTGAATGCATCTGAGTATTCTAGTTGTAACTCTGCTGTTGTGGATTGTAATTTCCTTGTCTATAATTACCTTGATTGGATGAATTTTCATATCTGAATGTCACGGCATTCTAATTTCCCCAAGGCTGTTGATTTCTCGAAGAATTATTATAGGAATTACCATAAGAATTTCCACGGATGTTATTGACATAGAAAGCGTTCTCTGCATGCTGTGAACAATCTTCGTAATTGTGGTTATCACCGTAAATTTCACAACAAAATGTAGGGACATAAATTTGTTGAGCAACTTGAACGGGTTCAACATCACTAGTACCCTTCGTGTTTTTTATCATGTTTGCGAGCGAAGAAACTTGTGCACTTAGAGCAGATATAGCATCCAATTCAATAACTCTAGGATTTGCTTTCACTTGTGCAGCTCGAGAGATTGGATATTGATAATCATTTTGAGCAATTCTCCCTAAAATTCTGACAGCTTCATCATACATATAGTCCAACAAAGGACCATTAGTAGATGAGTCGACAAGATTTCTTGCTTATGCGTTCAGCTTGTAATAGAAAATTTCAATCTGCGTCTCTTGTTGAATTCTGTGCATAGGACAGCATCGAAGGAGAGACTTGTAATGCTCCCACATGGTATGCAAATTTTCATCATCCAGCTAATGATACGCAGTAATATCGTTTCTAAGACGAGCATTCATAGTCGGTGGATTAAAATGCAAAACAAATTGAGTTGTGAGCGCATTCCAGGAAGTGATTGATCTGGCAGGTAATCCAAGGAACCAGGTACGAGCCCATCCTTGCAATGAGTAAGGGAATAGTTATATTTTCAAGGTGTCATCAAGAATGCCTTGCTGATTGAAAGAATCACAAATCAGTAAAAAGGATTTAAGGTGGTCTCTCGCATCTTCATGTGGTAGTCTAGCGTACTACCTATTAGAGTTTAGCATATGGAACATGACTGACTTTAATTCAAAATTTCCAGCTTGAACAGTTGGTCGAATAACTCCAGGCTACAAATCATCTAAAATTGGAACAACAAAACCTCGAATAGTTTGATCTTGCATCTGATCTTCTCGTGATAGTGGTTGATTATTCCTATTTTGTGGTTGTATGGGAGGTATGATAGGATTTTGTGGAGGCAATTATGGTATAGTTGCATCATTTCTTGGTAGAGCCATATTTTACTATTCTTGTCGTTTCCTTCGAATGGTGCGTTCGATTTCAGGATCTAAGCCAACAGAAAGTTCAGGATTTCTTCGGGTCATAAAACACCTAAACGAAAATGTAAAATTAGAAACAAAAGAAAACAGGTTAGTAACAAATAAATATTAGGCAAGAAAGAATAAATGCAGAGACAAAAACAATCATCAAACAAACACCATCCCTGGCAACTACACCAAAACCTGATCATGCTATGAACGTCACAGAAAATATATGCAAGCATACACTATCGATGCAAGTATAATAGACAGATGTATAACTTGTCGGATATCAATCCCACGAGGATGGGTGTTTGTTGTCTGTAATTGTCGGTGCAATGAATAAGTATATGCAATAAAATTGTGAGATTGATTTGTCGAAGCAATGATGTAAAATTAGAAATGAAATGTAATAATAATTAAATAAGCTTCCAGTGTGGTTCACAAGGCTAAAAATAACAAGTAATTGTCATTGCAATAAGGTACAATGAATGTCTTACCAAACTTGGCTTTTCTATCAGATCTAAGACTTAAACATACGCACTAACCACACCTTCCAGTGTTGGCAATGCAACATATTCAGGAACAAGTGGATTAAATTCCTTCAATCCTCAAGCAACTTCTGTTGTCTTGCTTGTTAATTTAATTTGTCGCTGCACCTTCCACTGACAGTGACTACAATAACACTTTTGTGGTAAAAACAATCAAACCCAAAGATTAAACAATAATAAAGGCAAGCTTGAATAAGATATCATTTAGTCATAAAGTCAAATGTACTACAATACAACTTGAAATAACATGAATTACCAACATTTAAGAAAGAGAAATAAAAGAACAAATGGGGCATACTATTCCTAGGCTACTCAACTTACTCCCTTACTCTCCTCCTGTGACGCACTTAGGATGTTCCTCGTTAGGAGCAGATCTGCGTCATGTCGCCTTTGAGAAAGTTAAGCTGCCATGGATGCAAGCTTCGAAAATATGGATTTTAGAAGAAAAGCAATCTGAAAGAAGAGAATATCCTCTCTCTCTCATTCTCATCAGTATTTAACTGCAGTTGAACAGTACAGGTGTCCTTCCCTCCAAATCTAGCATTCTCTAGTGGCATTAGTTGGTTGCATCAGCTGTACAACTCACACATTTCTGGTGTGTTAACCATACAACTGTCAGATGTTGCGACAGTTCTGGGCGTAATTCTAGACATATTCACGCAGTGATAATTTTGAATAGGTTCCTGTAGTAACAATTCTGGATGCAATGCTAAACAGACTAATGCAGCGACATTAGTAGTAAAAATATCATAAATTCAAAGGCAATTAGGCTGAGTTCCATTAAGTTATAAAATGCAATAACTAAATTAAAAATGCTAAAAATGTATGCTAAAGATGGCCAAATGGGAACAACTTAAACCATAAGTAGAGAGAAATCAATGGTTTTTTCTGGTACTATCAATGCACTTTGCAAACGCATTCTATCTTGTTATCACATTTTATTTTCTAAGCATAAATTCTTTTGTCAACTGTTTAGCAATTTCCTATAGAATACCAATCTCTCAGTCGGATCGATACTTTACTTATCACTGTATTACTTGTGTTGTGTACACTTGCACATTTACATTTGCAATATTAATTTACACGCGACAAGTTTTTGGCAACGTTGTTAGGGAGATTGGTGTAATTCAATAAGATTTCTATTATATTGTTGAGCTAATATTTGATTTAGTTATTTTTAATTTTGTTTGTGTTTTTGTTGTTACAGATTTTTGTAGGAATGTTATGAGAAGGAGTGGAGATAGTTTTCCATTAGATCCAGAATTTGAAAGAATTCTAAGAAGACACAAAAGAGAGTTGCGAGAGCAAGAAATGGAGAGAATTGAAGGTAGATAAAATCGTGAAGTTACTGTTCTAATTGTTTGTAAGCCAGATTTTGTTAATATTCCATAAGTAATTGATGATAGTGTCAGTTCTTGATAATCTCGGTCCAGGTATTTTGCAGCCACAAATTGATGGTACTCATTTTGAGTTTAAACTAGTTATGTTCGAAATGTTGCAAACTAATGGACAGTTTGGAGGATTGCCTACGGAAGATCCAAGGATGCATTTGCAATTATTTTTGGAGGTATGTGATTCTTTTAGACAACAAGGTGTTCTTGAAGATGCCTTGCGATGGAAGCTGTTTCCTTATTCTTTACATGATCGTGCAAGAGCATGGTTAATTGCTTTGCCATCGGGTACGATTTCAACTAGGAATTGTGATATAATTCGCCAAATATTAAAACAAAGTTGAGAAATGATATTACATCATTTAAGCAATTGAATGATGAAACACTTTATGAGGCGTGGGAGAGATATAAGGATTTGCTTAGGAAATGTCCTATGCATGGTTGGAACGATGAAAATGTGCAAGTGTACACAATTGTATTCAAGTAATAAAATGACAAGTAAATGTCGAGTATCCTACCCATAGGGACTATGCTATGAACAATATTTATGAAATAATCAATCAACAAATTAGTTAAACACAAGATAATATTTGAGAGGGATTTTAAATCTAAGTGTTCTAAACTAAATTAAAATAAGTTAAGCTAAGTCTAAATTATATTCCTATGCACGACTTCTAAAAGGTTTTAATCAATATGACATAAAAGTGTCAAGTTAATTGCTTTAACTACTCGATTAACATCTAAGCTATGTTCATGCTTGTTATGAAACAATGTTCACGGCAACCCGATATCTTGCTAACTTATGAACAACATTACTTACAAAAATCAGTTTATCTTTTGAACATACACCTATGCCAATACGACTGACTAAACTAACCTTTGATAAGTTAATGTGTTGTAACACATACATACATTATGAAATTAATATATCTCTTGAACATCACCTATGTTAATACGACTGACTAAATTAATATTCATAAGCATGTAAAGGATAAAGTAAGGTAACAACATACACCTATATTGAAACAGTTTAATCACAACAATCCTGCAAGTTATGCAAGGCTAGTATTCTCCAATACATCACAATCTTAGCCCTCAGCTTCCTTAGAGGATTAAGCATGCACAAATTAAATAGTGTGTCCATTAATCATAATTTAAATGCGCTTAAATGATTAAATCAATAGCTATATCACAAGGGTAATGCAATAATAACTTAGGCATGATAATATTTAATCAAACAAAATATTCAGGGCCTATAACAACATAAATATGATTAAATATAAACAAGCAATTAGACACAATCAACCCAACACTTAAAGAATTTAAGAAATTTTAATTAAAGAATTAATAGCATTCATCATATAACAAACAAGAATCTAAAAATATGAGAAAAAGAATAGGATTAAATCCAGCAATTTCTCAAGAACTACTTCTGCATTCTTCGTCGTTCTTGCTCGATTCTTCCCAGATCGAGTTCTCTGATGAATAGTCAAAAAAGGATATGGAATGCTGAATAACCACTCTTTTTTGAGAGGGGAAATCGACAAGGGAATGAGGGAAAATGAGGATGAAAGGGTAGAGAGAAAACTAGAGAGAGAAGAGATAGTGATGAGTGAATTATTGTGTTGAAGTGAAGGAATGAGGGGTGTATTTATAAGTGGAGTTGAGAAGAGGTCATGTGGCTATATTTAGAAAATAAATATCATCCACACACTCCCCCATGTCTGGCCACCACATGTAGACTTTGACTTGTTCAAACTTTGCTAAAAACAAGCGAGGGGTGAGAATATAAAACCATGAAAAGTGGAGGGGTTGGAATAGAGTTTTGGGAAACTTTCAGGGATATTTTTCAAGGTTGAAATGGTCAAAATAATCAGTTGAATATGGTTAGCACTTGGATGGAAAATGGCTAGCCAAATTGGAAGTGGTTCGACCCTTAGTTGCATGCACATCAAGCCACTTCAACTTAGCTTTTATAATTAATTTTTAATCCAATTTAATTTGAATTAAAAATATAATTATAAAGAATAATGTAGCTTCATATTAGACCGACCCTTGAATTGATAAATTTTATTCATAGCTTTTCACTAACTCGGTGTAAAAATTCCCTCAACGGTGTAAGCTATTAGCAGTGTCTACCGGACCGATTTTCACTAATTGTGCAAATCTATCGAAAAATCATAAAATTCATGCTCAATATTTATAAAAATAATTAAAAATCAATATTTTGGTAATTTTAACACAAATTAATTATTTCATAAATAAATTATATTTTTCGATATTAATTACTCAGAATTTGCATGAAATTAGGTCAAAAAGAGTATGAAAAAGTCTATATATTTTCATCGTTCCAATGGATTTCCACATTGGACGCAAATGGAAATGTTTTTATAATAATGGGTTGAATGCGCACACAAGAATGCTAGTTGATGCGTCAACAAATAGTACGTTGCTAGACAAGACGTACAATGAAGCGTATGGAATTTTGGAAATGATTGCAAATAATGATCAACAGCAATAATGAATTTTGATAGAAGAAATGCTGATATAATGGAGTTGGACGCAATTACATCACTTACAACACAAGTATTTTCGTTGGCTAATATGATAAAAATTATGCAGAAACCAAGTATGGCTAGGGAAGTTCAAGCTGCTGAAGCAAAATGTGTGTATTGTAGAGATTATCACGTTTTTGAATAATGTCCATCCAATCTTGCATCTGTTTGTTACATGGGAAATTTCAATAAAAGTAATCATAATCCTTATACTAACACATATAATACAAGTTGGAGAGAACATCCAAATGAGCAATAGTCAAGGTGCTAGTGTGGGCAATGCTTTTCTATAAAACATTAACAGAGCGCTTGGATTTGATCCTAATTTGCCAAAGTAAAATCAACAACAAAATGGAGGTTTATCGTCAATACAAAATTTGTTGAAAGAATATATGTCTAAAAATGATGCACTTATTTAGAGTCAAGCAGCTTCATTGAGAGCATTAGAAAATCAATTGGGGCAAATTGCTAATGCAATAAGTTCACATCTGCAAGGAGCGTTGCCAAGTGATACTGAGAATTCGAGGTTGCAAGGAAAAGAGCATTGCAAAGCTATTTCGCTTACAGGTAATCAATTATTTGTTGTTGATGTTTTTGATAACGAATTTGCTGTAATAGATGATGAAGTGAGTCCAGAGTTAGATGTTGGAGCAAGAACTAATGTTGAAGCAAAAAGAGAGCTGGAAGATGTTATGTTGGGAGCTAAAAAGGAAATTGTTCGGAAAAAGGTAGAGTTAAGTGAAGAAGAGAAACATGATGTTGTTGATGTTAAGGATAATGTCAAGACAAAATGTTGCCATCTTGCAAAAGAAAAGATTGCGCCACCATTTCCGTAAAGGTTTGAACAGTCGAAGCAAGATGTGTAGTTTAAGAAATTTTTAGAAGTGCTAAAATAGTTGCACATTAATATCCCTCTTGTGAAAGCATTGGAGAAGATGCCCAATTATGTGAAGTTCACGAAAAACATTTTGTCTAAAAAGAAAAGATTGGGTGTGTTCGAGATCGTCGCGCTTACTGAAGGGTGCATGGCGATGTTGGTGAATAAGTTGCCACTAAAGTTATAAGATCCAAGGAGATTCACTATCCCTTGTGCTATTGGTAACAACTACATTAGTAAAACATTATGTGATTTATGTGCTAGTATTAATCTAATGCCAATGTCAGTTTTCAGGAAATTTAGAATAGAAATAGCGAGACCTACAATGGTGATGTTACAATTAGCTGACCGCTCATTCGCACATCTGGAGGGTAAGATTGAAGATGTGTTGGTAAGAGTTGATGAATTTATTTTCCCTATGGATTTTATTATTTTGGAGTTTGAGGCTGATAAAGAAGTTCCCATAATTTTTGGTAGACCATTTTTAGCTACGGGAAGAGCTTTAATAGGTGTCAAAAAAGGAGAATTAACTATGAGAGTTAATGAGCAGTTAGTTACATTTAATGTGTTTAATGCATTAAGGTATGCAGATGATGCTAAAGAATGCCATATGATCAATGTAGAAAAGGTAGTTGTGGAAGAAAATTTAGCAAATTTTTGATGTAGCAATACTGATATTTTTACAAAAATTTGTGAAGACATTGAAGTTGAAGTTTCAGAAATTTGTGATGTCAAGCATTTTGTAGAAAGGCCAAGAAGGTTTGAATCTTTAGATTTATTTGATTGTGCTTTCAAAGTACTATTGTTAAACCCCTAACACTTCAGTTGAAGCCTTTGCCAGTAATTATTTTTGCAGGTTTGGAGAAATTGCAAGAAGAGCAACTATTGGGAGTTTTACAGAAGTTTTAAAAGGCAGGACTATAGCTGATGTTAAAGGAACCAGTCCTGCGTTTTGCATGCATAAAATTTTGCTGGAAGATTGTCATAGCAATTCAATAAAGCAACAAAGGAGGTTGAATCCAATTATCAAAGAAGTTGTCAAGAAAGAGGTAATAAAATGGCTGGATGCTAGAATAATTTGCCTAATATCTGATAGTTTTAGGGTTTGTCTGGTTCAATTTGTCCCCAAAAAAGGAGGAATTACGGTCGTGCGTAATGACAATAATGAGTTGATTCCTACTAGGACTATCACAGGATGGAGAGTTTGCATGGACTACAGGAAACTCAACAAAGCTACGAGGAAGGACCATTTTCCTTTGCTGTTTATAGATCAAATGTTGGATAGACTTGCAGGTAAGGCATATTATTGTTTCCTTGATGGTTATTCAAGTTAAAATCAAATTGCCATAGCACTTGAAGATCAAGAAAAGACTACATTCACGTGTCCGTATGGAACTTTTGGTTTTAGAATAATGCCATTTCGACTGTGTAATGTGCCAACAACTTTTTAACGTATCATGGCAATTTTTTTAGACATGGTGGAGAAATTTTTAGAAGTCTTTATGGATGATTTTTTGGTTTTTAGAGATATATTTGAAGATTGCTTGAAGTATTTGGAGGTTGTTTTAAAGCGTTGTGAAGAAACAAACTTGGTCTTAAATTGGTAAAAGTGTCAATTTTATGGTTTGTGAGGGCATTGTGCTTGGTCACAAAATTTTGAAGCAAGGAATAGCAGTTGACAAAGAAAAATTGAGGTCATTGAGAAGTTGCCACAACCTACATTGGTGAATGGTATTCGTAGTTTTCTCGGGCATGCAGGTTTTTTTAGGTGATTTATAAAAGATTTTTCAAAGATATCTAAGCCTTTATGCGAATTGCTCAACATGATAAAGCTTTTGTTTTTAACGATGAATGTTTAAAAGCTTTTGAGTTTAAAAAGCAATTAATTGTTGTGCCAACAGTAATTGGTCCTAACTGCAATTTTCCTTTTGAATTAATCTGCGATGCAAGTGATTTTGCTATAGGACCAGTGCTAGGTCAAAGGAAGGATAAAGTATTTCACGCAATTTATTATGCGAGCAGGACCCTTAATGATTCATAGATTAACTACACAACAATGGAGAAGGAGTTAATGATAGTGGTCTTCGCATTTGATAAATTTCCTTCGTATTTGATTGGCACAAAAGCAACAGTTTATACGGATCATGCTACCATAAAATACTTGATAGAAAAGAAGGATGCTAAGCCAAGACTGATTTGCTGGATTTTGTTGTTACAAGAGTTTGATTTCAAAATAAAGGATAGAAAAGGTTCAAAGAATTAGGTTGCGGATCATTTATCACGTTTGGAAGTGGATATTGTTGACGGTGATGCTAGATTCATAAAAAAGGAATTTCCAAATGAGCAAATATTTGTTGTGATAGCATTGACATAGTATGTTGATATTGTTAATTTCCTAGTTAGTGGATTGTTACCCCTTGATTTAACTAACTAGAGAAATAAAAAGTTTTTGCATGATGTTAAATTCTATTATTTGGACGAGCCATTTTTGTTTAAGAATTGTGCATATCAAATCATAAGGCAATGTGTTCCAAATGATGAATGTCATAGCATTTTAATGCACTGCAATGCTGCGCCTTATGGAGGACAAAGAACCGCTACCAAAGTTTTGCAATCAGGTTTCTTTTGGCCTACCTTGTTTAAAGATGCACGTAACTTTTTCTGTTCCTATGATAGGTGTAAACAGACAGGTAACATTTCAAGAAGGAATGAGATGCAACTACGAAACATTGTTAAGGTTGAATTATTCGATGTATGGGTTATGGATTTTATGAGGCCATTTTTGCCATCATGGGGAAATATTTACATTTTAATCGTTATTGACTATATCTCGTAGTGGGTTGAGGCAGTTGCACTTCCTACTAATGATGAAAAGTTGGTGCTAAAATTTTTGCACAAACATACTTTCACAAGATTTGGAACGCCAAGAGCGATAATTAGCTATGAAGGTTCACACTTCGATTGCCATTACATCGAAGTTGCATTAAGAAGGTATGGGATAAACCATAAAATTGTGACCGCATATCATCTCCAAACGAATGGACAAGCGAAGCTTTAAAATAAAGACATTAAATCGATTTTAGAAAAAGTGGTTGATCCAACGCGAAAGGATTAGGCGTCAAGGTTAGATGAAGCTTTGTGGGTGCATAGGACTGCCTTTAAAACAACCCTAGGGATGTCACCGTTTAAGCTTGTCTATGGAAAGCTTTGTCATTTACCTGTTGAGTTGGAGTATAGAGCTTTTTGGGTGATTAAAAAGATAAATGGTGATTGGTTGGTTTCAAGAGAGAAGAGGATGGTGGATTTGAATGGGATAGAGGAGTTTCAATTGTAGGCATATGAAAATGCAAGGATTTATAAAGAGAACACTAAAACATGGCATGAGAGTAAGATATTACCAAAGCATTTTGAACCTGGTCAGCAAGTTTTGCTGTTTGATTCAAAGCTCAGATTGTTTCCAGGGAAGTTGAAGTCTAAGTGGACAGGGCCATCTGACATAGTTTTTGCTTATCCACATGGTGCTTTAGATATAAAAAATGTCATGAATGGAAGTGTGTTCAAAGTTAATGGATAGCGTCTGAAGCATTACTAGCATGATCCAATGTTGCAACTAAATTTTGCTATTACATTGCGCGATGTCAGAGGAGTTTGAATTTGTTTTGTTTCAGTTTGGTGTTAATGCAAAATTTGAATTTTTGAATTAGTTACAGGTTAGTGAAATGACATTAGACGTTAGTAGTAAATGTGTTTGATGTGGGGTTTTGTTGGACCAATGAGAGTTGATTACGTCTATATCATAAAAAAGCTAAAATGGTAGAGTAATCGGTGCAAATTTCGCACCCACGTGCCACACATTTTGGCTGATTTTTTTGTGATTTAAATTCCTTTTATTTAGTCTTTTATTTTTGTTTCCTTATATATAGCCTTTGTTTCTTTATTTTCTAAGGTTATCTTTCTTTTAAACATTTTATGTTTCCTCTAAATAGTTTGCGAGTACTAAACATGAGGCATAAAGGAAAGATGCCATACCAACCGATGCCCATTGTTGCAAGGAAGTTCTACGATAGGAATGCTAAAGCAAAGTTCCAAGAGAACTATTTGAAACATCAACCACTGCTGGAGAAAGGGTTTACATTTACTCAAGAGAAGATATGGGTTTTGAAGAAGACATTATGAGGGTGATTGAAACTCATGGATGGGATATGTTTTACTGCCATCCGGATGAAGTCTATCCTAAAATGGTAAGAGAGTTTTATTCCCATTTAACTGCTGACAGCCCATTCGTATACGTTCAGGGCATTTCGGTTCTTTTTCATGCAGATAAGATCAACACTTATTATGGTCTCGATGACGGGAAAGACGAGCATATGAGATTTGTGCGTGGAATTTTAGAGGAAAGTCTGGAAAAAGTGTTAAGAGACGTGTGTGTTCCAAGAACCACATGTGGTAAGTCAAAGATGGATCAGTTTACAATTAAGAAATAATATTTAAAGCCTAAGTGTAAAATCTGGATGAGTTTTCTGAAGACCAGATTGATGCCTACTGTGCACACAACCACCATTGGAAGGGAGAGGTTGTTGTTGCTGCATTCTATCATGACTGGAAGGAATATTGATGTGGGCCAGATTATTTGTGATGAAGTCCATAAATGTGCCTAGAAAAATTTAGGTAACTTGATATGTTTTAATCTGATTTGTGCATTATGTCTACAAGCAGGTGTTGCTTTAGAGGAAAATGAGGATATGATACCAAGCAATCGGTGATGCGACAACAAAAGGATGATGTGCTTACATCAACACCATTTAAGCAACATGTTTGCTCGGAGCCACCAGTGATTGTGAAAGCATCATCTAGTAACCCTTTTGAACTATCTGCTTTATCTCATTTGGGTCATGTTGATGATAAATGTATTAATGCTATTAATCATGTCAAGAAAATTGATAAGGTTTTAGAGGATTTTCATTGCAAGACTGAGGCCTTGTGGGGTTACATGAGTGTTCGTGATGAAGCAATACGCCAGGCGCTACAACAGAACCAAGTCAAAGTCCAAAGGTTCCCAGATTTCCAAAGGATTCTCTAAGGTGAAATAGAAACAAAAAAGTACGGCGCTGGCGACATCGAGATTCAGTCGGCGTCAGGAAATTCATCTTCTGAGGAGGAATGCCATCCAGTCAAGGATGAGGAAGAAGTGACAAGAGAACCTAAAGTTGATGACATTGATGATAGCCCGATTGTGAAGGAAAAGTCTACTATACCACCAGGGAAACCTATGACACCTAAGAAGCCTGTAACACCAAAAGTGTTTGCTACACCATCTAAAGGTCCCGACCAAGTTGCAGAATTTGATCGCTTGATCGACGAGATGATGAAATTGAATGATGAAGATGAGGAGGAGGAGGCAGTAACGCAACGAAAGAGAAAGATGAAAGGCAAGAAACCTGCCAGGAAGTCCCTCTGCCTCAACTAAAAAGGGTAACATCTTAAATTTTGCAACTCCAATTTTTTTTTTTCTGATATATTTGTTTGTTATTTATTTGTTTGTTTATGCATATTTTGTGATTGCATTTCATTGTGTTCATGCATTGAGGACAATGCACACTATAGGTTTGGGGGTGTGGTTCTTCCATATAATTGCATATAGGTATATGTTTGTTAGTATATAGTTTTGTTTTATAGGTTGTTACTGCATATCATTTGTTATTTTCAGATTTCGCCATGATAATTTTTTTTGAAAAATTTGTGAAAACTGGAAAGTATAAATATATTGTTGATGTAAATATGAGGAAATTATACCTTAAAACTTAAAATTTTTGTAGGAGTTAAGTAGGAAATTCAAATTAGAATAGTGTTAAAAATTGATTTTTCAAGATAATTTGATTTTGAAATCTTTACAATTACTTTAAAGTAAATATTTCTGAATAAAACTCAGATTTTCTTTTAGCTATGTTGTAAATATGAATTTCAAGGCATAAAATGGAGAAAAGAATTTTTGTCACTCCAATGCTTAACTATTCGAAGTACGTCAGCAATACTTTGTTTGCTCCATCGTATTATTGATGAGAAAGGAATATGTTTGAGTATGAGTGCTTAAAAAGAAAAAGAAAAAAATGTTAGAAGAAAAATTTGTAAAAGGAAATATATTTTTTTCGGAACACTCTGCTGTAGCAAAAAGAAGAGTAGGCTAAGGAGGTAGTTGTTTGCTCCTTCCATCTTTTTAGTTGAAAACTTTAAACTGCATGAGTGTAAATTTACATTGTGATGTAATTGTTGTCATGGCAATTAAGTGTTTACTTCACTGTAGTTGTTAAGTATAACGTTGAATGACAAGATGAATTCCTTAAGAGCAAATAAAATGCCTAAGCAAAGTAAGTGAAAAACTTAGCTGAAGAAATAAACAAGTTTTTAGGAAATTATTTACTTTAGAACTAATTGCATGTAAATTTAGAATTACTTTATTATTTAATTTGAAATTTATACACTAAATTTTCTGGATTATTCTACAATACTGCTACAGAATGTTGCAGGTATAAAGGTTGCTGAGAATTCAAATATAGGCATACTAGAATTTAGAAACAAAATTTTTATGAAAAATGTCAAGGTTGTAATCTCTGTATTTTCATGCATACATGCATCTGCATATTTTACTTGAGGACAAGCAAAAATTCAAGTTTGGGGGTGTGATAACTCTTGAAAAAGAGTTATATTACATACCTTTGCTAGAGCATTTTGTCTGTTTTCAAGTAAAATTGTTTTAACATTTGTAGTGTTTTTATGTGTTTTTGTCATTGGTGCTATTGTGCGCTTAAATTGGCAAAATATATACATTTTACCCTTTTTTGTTGTAGCAAACTACGCTTGTTGGTACATGTTTCTGGATGCAGGAGTAGGTGGAGGAAGATGAGAGTACGAGACCCAATAATAAAGCACCATTGGGGAGCGAAAGCAAAACTTTGTAGCTGCTAAACTCTCTGGCAATACCAGGCTTGCAAGATTCTGCTGAAGCTAAGCCTGATTCATTTGTGGTTTCCACTAGAAGACTTTAGAAAAGCAGATCTGACAACGTGATATGTATGGCGAAAACTCCTATATAAACAGCATTTAGGAGAAGCAAAAGATATCAAGAATTTTATTCAAGGAAAGCTTACTACTGTTGCGCTAGAATCCAGAAGGAGGGAAATTAGGAGAATCACACTAGCAGATCTAAGGTGCAGAGGTGGAGTTGTTAGCCGTTCCTAGGAGTGGAGCTCGACTTTGCTATTGAAAAACCTCCAAAACAAAGATATGTTGCTGTGGCGAAGCAACGAAGAATCAGGAATGCGGCCTGATGTTCTTTTTGGGTCTCAATTAAGGAGTACTTTTTATCTTTCAATCTGTTTGGTTAATTTGTGTGAACAACGAATTACTGCTTTTACATTTCTTTGTTAAGGGGTGAATATTGTTGAAACTATGTTTTATATTTATGAATGGATTTACCGATATCGTTTTATTAAATATCTTTATTGATTTGTGACTGAGTTGTTAATCATTCTACATGCTGGCAATCTTAGGAATAAGCTCCTGTTTTGCATGTGCATAATCTTGACCTACAGCGGGATGGATTTGCTAGAGCATAAGTTGATGTAATGAGCATATATCAGAAGATATGTGTAGTAACACTTAGTTAATGCGTTCATTAAGGTTGCGTTCATTAAGAATGAGATAAGTGTGTTGGTAGAAGCATGTTATAAGAGTGTGTTCGCTATAAAATGTCACTGTATTAAACAAGCACAACATTTTTTAGTCATTCTGGGATAATTTTGTAGAAACAGGTATTTGTGAAAGCATTCATAGATATAGAACTTGGATCTGTAATATTTCGGATTAGAGATTGCAACTTTGTCTTATGCTGATGCTCTACTTGGATAAATCTCGATCAACTTTATTGTTTTGCATTTTGTTATGATATGCACTTTGCAAACACATTCTATCTTATTATCACATTTTATTTTCTAAGAACAAATTCTTTTGTCAACAGTTTAGCAATTTCCTACTAAATACCAATCTCTCTGTGGGATCGATATTTTATTTATCACTGTATTACTTGCGTTGTGTACACTTGCACATTTGCATTTGCAATATTAATTTACATGCGACAACAAGGTCATTTAAGGTAGTTTTTTCTTATCCACATGGTGCTGTTGATATTAAAAATGCCACGATGGGGAATGTGTTCAAAGTTAATGTCAGTATTTGAAGCGCTATTACAATGATCTAATGTTACAGCGAAATTTTACTGTTACATTGCGTGATGTCAGACGAGTTTTAAATTGTTTTATTTTTATTTTGGTTTTGTGTTAATGCAGATTTTGAATTTTTGAATTAGTTTGCAGGTTAGTGAAGCGACGTTAGCTTTAGCAATAAATGGATACGTCGTGAGGTTTTGCTGGACCAATCTGAAGCGGTTGCGTCTCTATCATAACAAAGCTGAAATGGTAGAGCAATCGGCGTAAATTTTGACCCACGTGCCACACATTTTAATTTATTTTTTGTGATATTAAATTCCTTTTATTTAGCCTTTTTTTTTGTTTCCTTATATTTAGCCTTTGTTTCTTTATTTGTTAGGTCATTTTTCTTTGAAAGTGTATGTTTACTCTGAACAGTTTGCTAGTCCAAAAAAAGATACGCAAGGGAAAGATGCGGCAACAACCAATGAGCATCGTCGCAAGGAAGTTTTATGATCGGAATGCAGAGGCAAAGTTCCAAGAGAACTATCTGAAGTGCCAACCCTTACTGGAGAAAGGTTTTGTGTTTAAACAAGAGAAATACATGGGTTTTGATGAAGACATTGCGAGAGTAATTGAAACTATGGATGGGAAATATTTTGTTGTCACCCGGATGAAGTGTATCTGAAGATGGTAAGAGAGTTCTATTCGTACTTAACTACTGATAGCCCATTTGTATACGTTCAGGGTATTTCAGTTTTACTTGATGCAAATAAAGTGAATGACTATTATGGACTATACGACATAAAAGATGAGCACACAAGATTTGCTTGTGGAATATCAGAAGAAAGTTTGGAGAAGGTGTTGAGACACATATGTATTTCGGGAACTACTTGGGATAAATCGAAAACTGATCGCTTTACGATTGAGAGGCAATATTTGAAGTGGGAGTGTCAAATCTGGATGAGTTTTATTAAATCCAGATTGATGCCTACAGTTCATACAACCACTATTGGGAGAGAACGATTGTTGCTGTTACATTCTATCATGACAGGGAGGAAGATTAATGTGGCAGATTATTGGAGATGAGGTCCACAAATGTGCTAAAAAAAACTCAGGTAATCTTATCTGTCCTAACTTGATTTGTGCATTATGTTTACAAGTAGGTGTTGCTTTGGAGGATAATGAGGACATGTTATCGAACAAAGGAGCCATCACCAATAATCGGTGATGTAGAAGCAAAGGGAGGATGCACTTGCACCAACACCACTTAAGCAGCCACCCAGTTCTAAGCCACCACTATTTGCGAAAGCATCTTCTAGTAACCTTTTTGAACTGTCTACTTTATCTTGTTTGGGTAATGTTCATTAAAAGTGTTATGATGTTATTAATGGTCTCAAGAAAATTTATAAAGTGTTAGAGGATTTTCACAGCAAAATTGATGCCTTGTGGGGATATATGCGTATTCGCGATGATACGATTCGACAAGCGATACACTAGAATCAAGTCAAAGTCTCAAGGTTCCCAGAGTTTTCGAGAATCCTATACAATGAAATGGTACCGACAAAGTACGATGCATGAAACATTGAGATTCAATCGGCATCAGGAACGTCATCTTCTGTGCGGAGTACCAACCAATTGATGAGGATGATGAAAAGACGAAAGACCGTGAGATTGATGATATTGATGATAGTCCCATTGTGAAGGAAAAATCAGAAACACCGCCAGCGAAGATAATGATACTAAAGAAACCTATAAATCCAAAAGTCTTTTGGTACACAATCCAAAAGACAGACCAGGACGCAGAAGTTGATCGCTTGATTGACGAGATGATGAAATCGGATGATGATGATAAGGAGGAGGAGGAGGTTGTAACACCATGAAAAAGGAAGTTGAAAGGCAAGAAGCCTGCCAGAAAATCCCTTCGCCTTAACTAAAAGGGTAACTTTTAATTTTTGCAGCTCCAATTTTTTTTTGTTTTTATATACGTGTTTGTTCATGCATGTTTTTGTGTTTACATTTCATTGTGTTCATGCAATGAGGACAATGTACACTTTAGGTTTGGGGGTGTGTTGTTCCATTTAGTTGCATATAGGTATATGTTTGTGATCATTTGTCATATCGAGATTTATGCCATGACATATTTTTGTGGAAAAATTGTGAAGACAGGAAAGTACAAATATATTGTTGATGTTCGATGAGGATATTATACCTTAAAATTTAAAATTTTTGTAGGAGTGAAGTAGGGAATTTTGATTAGGAAAGTGTTGAAAATTGATTTTTAAAGATAATTTAATTTTGAAATCTTTTTAATTATTTTAAAGTAAATATTTTTTAATAAAACCTAGATTTTCTTTGAGCTAAGTATTAAATGTGAATGTTAAGGCATAAAATGTAGAAAAGAAAAATTTTGCACTAGAAAGCTCTAAGAGGGCTCTAGAACCCCTAAAAAATCGAACTTGTCAACGTGTATTGTTTGGCCAAACTCCTATATAAACAGCATTCGGATGAAGGAAAAAGATATCAATGAATTTATTCAAGGCTAGAGTGTTGTTGCATTAGATTCTAGAAGGAGGGAAATCGAGAGAGTCACACAGTAGATCCGAGGTGTAGAAGGTAGAGTTGTCAATTGTCGCTGCGAGTGGAGCTCAATAATGCTGTAGCAAAACCATCGAAGCCAAGAGACGTTACTACGGCGAAGTGAAAGTAGAATCGGGAATGTGGGCCTGATGTTCTTTTTGGGTCTCAACAAGGAGTACTCTTAATCATTGGATTTGTCTATCTAAATGATAGAATTAGAAAAGACCATTGATTTCTCCTTACTTAGGGTATAATTTGTTCCCATTTTATCATTTTTAGCATGCATTTTTAGCATTTTTAACTTAGTGACTACATTTTCTAACTTAGTGATGCTCGGTTTAATTTTCTTTAATTTTATCCTATTTTTGCTACTAATATCACCACAATTAGTTGTTTAGTATTGCATCGAAAGATGTCAGTGCAGGAATCTGTCCTAAAAGGTCAACGCATGAAGGTATCTAGGGTTGTCACTGCAAAATAGAATCCAAATTTACGCCCAGAAATGTCGCTACAACGGACAACTGTCTGATGAACAAACCAAATCTACGTGAGTGTACAGCATGTATAACCAACTTCTACAGTTAGAGGAAGTTGGATCTGAAAGGGAGGACACCTGACTGGGTAGTGGTTGATAAATACTGATGAGAGAGGATCTTCTTGGAGCTTCATCTTTCATATTTTTGACGCATTAAAACTTTTTCTTCAACATTTTTCTTATGCATGCTTCCATGGCAACTTAACTTCCTTGAGGGGAACTTGACTGTGACAAGAAGGCAAATCTACTCCTGACGAGAAGCATTCTTAAATGTGACACAAGAGGAGTGTAAGGGAATGGTTCTAGTAGACTAGGAATAGGATGCTTTAATTTATTCTGTCATTCTCTCTTTAAACACTAATGAATTTTGATTATTTAAATTTGTATGGAAGTACAATTTAATTACAGATCAAGTATGATATTTTCTCAATCATTCCATCATTTTTTATCATTGGATTTAATTGCTTGACCAAGAAAGTGTAATTGTAATCACCGTCAGTGGAAAGTGCAGCGACAAATTAAGTTAACAAGCAAGTCAACGGAAGTTACTTGAGGAGCGAAGGATTTCTGTCCACTTGTTCTTGAATATTTTGCATTGCCAACATTAGAAGGTGTGGTTAGTGTGAGTATTTGAGTATTTGATAAACAAGGAAGTCGAGGTTGGTAAGATTACAATGAGCTTAATTGCGATGACAATTTATCTATCATTTACCTTGTGATCACATTTAGCTGTTTGCCAACATTTTAAGTCATGGAACCCCATCTCATTATCACTATTTTTAAGTCATGGATAACAACAGCAACACCAGTATTCCCAACCACGAGCTGATCCGTTAGCATCCCTTGAAGCCTTGATGGGTGAACATATCATGAGAACAGAAGCTATTGTGCAAGGAAATTCCTCTTCCATACAAGAATTGGAAGCACAGGTAGGACAGCTAGCTTCAAATATGAGCACAAGACCACTAGATGCTTTACCTAGTGACACTAAGAATCCAAATAAAAAGGGGAAGGAGAATTGCAAGGCTATTACTCATAGGAGTGGGAAGCAAACTGTCGAGCCAATTAGCAGCTCTAATAAAACACCTGTCGACGCAAGTAAAGCAGATCAAGAAGAAAAAGTTGTATCTGAAGAAGAAACAGACGAACCAAATAAAGTGGAGCCACCAGTTGTTACTCCCATGCCTACCATTAGTCCAACAAAATTGTCGATGCAATCGATTTTGTCACGACATCCTGATGTATAATACCTTTGTTATTTCCACAAAGATTTAAGGAGAAAAAGAACGATAGAGAATATCAAAATTTTCTAGCCACATTGAAACAAATTGCATGTCAACATACCTCTTGTGGATGCTCTCGTACAGATTCCTAGCTATGGGAAATTCATGAAGGAGCTCCTATCCAAGAAAAATAAGTTGACTGATATTGAGAAAATTGCGCTCACAGAGGGATGCAACATAGTCCTGACAGATAAATTACCACTAAAGATGAAGGATCCTAACAGTTTTACAATTCCACGTTCCTTTGGAAATCATTACTTAGGAAAATCTCTATGTGATTTAGGAGCAAGTATCAACCTCATGTCATTATTAACATTTCGAAAATTAATAATTGGTCACATGAAGCCCATTGTAGTGACATTGCAGCTGGCGGATAGATCATTAACGCAACCTGAAGGACAAATTAAAGACGTTCTAGTTCAAGTAGATAAGTTTGTGTTCCCAGCGGATTGTATTTTCCTTGATTGTGAAGCTAATAAAGAGATGCCCATAATCTTGGGGTGCCCAATTCTTGCTACTAGCCACACTCTTATCAACATGTTCAAAGGCGAATTGATAATGCGACATAACGACAAACATGTCACCTTTAGTGTTTTAGAAGCAATTCCCTACAGAAATAAAGAGGAATGTCACCACATCGATATGTTGGATGAATTAATAGAGGAGGAATTTAATGAGCGTAGCAGAATAGTCCTAGAAGAATCTGTGGTGACAACTGAAGAAGATTTTCTAAGTGACTATGACTACAAGGTTGAGGCAAATAATGTTGAGGCTCAAATGGCAAATGGAATCTCTGGATTTGACCAATAGAACGACTCCTATATTTAAGCCATCTATTGAAGAAGCTCCTACCTTGGAGTTAAAATCGTTGCCTACCCATTTGAAGTATGTTTTCCTTGGTGAGAATGACACACTACCAATAATTGTCTCTACAACTCTCGACACAAGTCAAGAAGAAAAATTAATCTAAATACTGAAGCAACAGAAGTGTGCTATTGTTTGGAGTATTGAAGATATTAGAGGCATTAGTCCCTCTTTTTGCATACACAAGATCCGATTGGAAGACGAGAGAAAGCACTTCATTGAACAGCAAAGAAGTGTAAATGAAAAAATGAAGGAGGTTGTTAAAAAGGAGATCATTAAGTGGTTGGATGCGGGCATCATCTACCCAATTTTTGATAGTATGTAAGTGAGCCTAGACCAATGTGTCCCAAAGAAGAGTGGTATCAAAGTGGTAAGCAACAACAAAGATGAATTAATCCCTACTCTCATTCCTTCACACTGGCGAGTATGCATGGACTATCACCATTTGAATGCAGCCACAAAGTAGGATCATTTTCCACTTCCTTTTATTGATCAAATGCTAGACAGGCTAGCTGGTAAAGCCTATTATTATTTTCTTGATGGCTATTCTAGCTACAATCAGATAGCAATTGTGCCAGAGGACCAAGCAAAGACGACTTTCACTTGTCCTTTTGGTACCTTTGCCTTCCGCCAAATGCCATTTGGTCTATGCAATGCATCAGCCACATTTCAGAGATGCATGATGGTAATTTTCTCAGATATGATTGAAGGCTCATTGGAGGTATTTATGGATGAGTTTATGATTTTTCTGTCTATGAAAATACTTTTGATAAATGCACTAAAAATTTAGCCAGAGTTCTAAAGCGATGTGAGGACACAAATCTAGTGTTGAATTGGGAGAAATGTCACTTCATGGTAACATAAGGCATTGTCCTTGGTTATCGTATCTCCTGTCAGGGCATTGAAGTGGACAAATAAAAAGTTAAGATTATTAAGAAGTTACCCCTGCCTACTAATGTAAAACGTATTAGGAGTTTTCTCGGCCATGTAAGCTTCTATCGACGATTCCTCCGAGATTTCTCTAAGATTGCAAAACCTCTCTGCTCCTTGTTGGAGAAAAATAAAAAAATTTTGTTTCATAATGCATGTCTAAATGCATTTATGCAAATTAAGCAGTAACTAGTGAAGGCACCTATTATCGTTACACCAAACTGGTCACACCCATTTGAGGTTATGTGTGATGCAAGTAATTATACAGTGGGTGTCGTGCTAGGTATTTCATGCAATATATTATGCTAGAAAAACTCTTACTGAAGCGCAGATCAATTATACAACCACAAAAAAGGAATTGTTGGCAATAGTTTTTGCTTTCGACAATTTTCGTGCATATCTTATCGGCACAAAAGTTACAGTTTATACTGATCATTCTACATTGAGGTACCTCTTTGCCAAAAAAGATGCTAGACCAAGATTGATTCGCTAGATCCTGTTATTACAAGAATTTGACATTGAGATTAAGGATCGCGAAGGATCATAAAACCAAGTAGCAGATCATTTATCTCGTTTGGAGGTAGGAAGTAAAGTGGAAATACATTACAAATTGTCGATGCATTTTCGAATGAGAAACTTTTTGCTATCAACGTATCCTCATGGTATGCGAATATCGTAAACTACTTGGTGTATGAAAAATTACCATTGAGTGCAACAGGCCACAAAAAGGAAATATTTCTTCGCGACATCACAAAATACTACTGGAATAAGCCATACCTATTCAAGGTATGGCTCGACAATATTATTCAACGCTGCGTTCTAGAATAAGAAATGCTTCCTAACATGAAGCATTGCCATGATACTCCCTATGGAGATCATTTTGGTGGTGTAAGGACTATTACAAAAGTCCTTCAATCAGGATTCTATTGGCCTTCATTGTTTAGAGATGCACACCATTTTGCGCAATAATGTGACAAATGTCAACGCACAGGATCGATATCTAGACACAACGAGATGCTGCAATAGCCTGTTATGGAGGTTGAGCTCTTTGATGTCTGGGGTATGGATTTCATGGGGCCATTTCCAAGTTCTTTTGGAAACGCTTACATCCTAGTCACTGTAGATTATGTGTCCAAGTGGGTGGAAGCAATTGCTATTCGAAAAGACGATGCTAGGACAGTGCTGAAATTTTTCCACACATACATACTCGTTTCGGCACACCTAAAGCATTAATTAGTGATCAAGGCACTCACGCCCATTGTAATCAAGTTGAGGCCACATTGAAGCATTATGGTGTTAAGCATCAAATGGCTACTACATATCATCCATAAACAAACAGCCAAACTGAAGTTTCCTATCGCCAAATTAAGAATATCCTTGAAAAAATAGTGAACCCATCGAGGAGGGATTGGTCTTCAAGGCTTAATGACGCATTGCGGGCGCTTCGAACAGCATATAAAATGCCATTAGGAATGTCGACGTATCAACCTGTGTTTGGTAAATCATGTCACTTGCCTGTGGAACTTGAACATAAAGCCATGTGGGCAATCAAGCAAGTGAACATGGACTATGATGCTGCTGAACAAAAGAGGTTGTTGGACATTACTGAGTTAGAGGAGATCCGACGTAATACATATGAGAATGCTGTAACATACAAGGAAAAAACCAAGAGATGGCATGACAATATAATCTTGTGGCAGAAATTTACTGCAGGTCAGCTGGTGCTTTTATTTAATTCGCGACTAAAACTGTATCCAGGTAAATTGCGCTCAAGATGGTCTGGTCCATTCGAGGTTGTCGAAGCATTTCCCCATGGTGAAGTCACAATTAAAGACCTCAATGATGGGCACCAATTCAAGGTGAATGGGCAACGTTTGAAGCACTACCTTAGCCCGGATGATCACAATCAGAAAGAGACCATTAACCTGGTCACATTTTTCTAACTTTTCTTTACATTTGTGTCATTTACTTTTAGTTGTATTATATATGTTTCAGTTCTATTTATTAGTCTATTGCAGGAAAAAAGTTCTTACTTTTGTCGATGCATGAAAATATCCTTGTCGATACAATTTTCTGCTGACTCATCATACAGTGAAACATTTTAAGAAAGAAATCATAATGCTTTATTCACTTTCTCCCTAACCGTTGGATCATTGTGAAAAAGGACAATCGAAGTCATTGTATTTATTGGATGCAGACTCAATGTCCTATCTTTGTAATGGCAAAGAACATGCCTCTTCACCTTCATATTTCATTCCCTATAAAGAGCCCTACTGTGTCGATGGTGTTCATCAAAACAAAACCTCCATTGTTATTGCATTTTTTTCTCCTCAAGCTCTCATTTTCCTATTATCTATTATCTCTTTGTATCCCAAAGCCATGGCCAGAACACGAGGTGCCAAAACTCCATCCAAATCTCCTACAGAATCCTCCGCTGCAATGGTGCGTGATATAGAGCAACCACAGTCGAAAGAAACAGTGTTGTTTTTTACTAAAGCTGCAAAAGATCGCTTCCATGACAACATGTTGAAGCGTAACAGCCACCTAGAATAGGGCTTCCACCTGTCACCACATCTAAACCTGGAATATATAGGTTGTTGAGAACTTAAATATATGCATACTGGAATGTGAAAGCAAAATTTTTACGAAAAGTGTCAAGGCTGTAACCTCTGTGTTTTCATGCATACATGCATCAGCATATTTTACTTGAGGAAAAGCAAAAGTTCAGGTTTGGGGGTGTGATAACTCTTGAAAATGAGTTATATTACATTCTTTTGCCAGAACATTTTGATTGATCTTAAGTAAATTTTTTATAACATTTGTAGTGTTTTTATGTGTTTTTGTCATTGGAGCTGTTGTGTACTTAATTGGCAAAATCTATACATTTTAACTCATTTTGTTTTAGCAAACTACGCTTGTTGGTACATGTTTCTTGATGTAGGAAAAGGTGAAGGAAGATAAGAGTACGAGGCCCAATAACGAAACACTGTTGGGGAGAGGAAGTAGCTAAATTTGTAGCTATCGTACGCTTTGGCAATATCGGGCTCGCAAGATTTTGCTGAAGCAAAGCCAAATTTTTTGTGGTTTGCACTAAAAAGCTCTAAGAGGGCTCTAGAACCCCTAAAAATCTAGATCTGGCAATGTATATTGTGTGGCCAAGCTCCTATATAAATAGCATTCGGATGAAGGAAAAAGATATCAATGAATTTATTCAAGTAAGGCAAGAGTGTTGTTGCATTAGATTCTGGAAGGAGGAAAAAAGAGAGAGTCACATGGCAGATCCGAGGTACAGAAGGTAGAATTATCAACCTTCTCTGCAAGTGGAGCTTAACAATGCTATAGCAAAACCACCAAAGCTAAGAGACGTTGCTATGGGGAAGTGAAAGTAGATTCGAGACTGTGGGCCTGATATTCTTTTTGGGTCTCAACAAGGAGTACTCTTAATATTGAATTTGTCTATCTAAATGATAGCATTAGAAAAGACCATTGATTTCTCCTTACTTAGGGTATAATTTGTTCCCATTTTATCATTTTTATCATTTTTAACTTAGTGATTGCATTTTCAAACTTAGTGACGCTCGGTTTAATTTTCTTTAATTTTATCCTGTTTTTGCTACTAATATCGCCACAATTAGTTGTTTAATATTGCATCTAAACATGTGAATGCAGGAATCTATCTTGAAAGATCAACGCATGAAGGTATCTAGGGTTGTCGCCGCAAAATAGAATCCAAATTTACGCCTAGAAATGTCACTACAACAGACAACTGTCTGATGAACACACCAGATCTACGTAAGTGTACAACTGCTATAACCAACTTGTACAACTAGAGGAAGTTGGATCTGAAAGGGGGGACACCTGTACTGGGCAGTGGTTGATAAATACTGATAAGGGAGGATCTTCTTGGAGCTTCATATTTCATATTTTTGACGCATTAAAACTTTTTCTTCAACATTTTTCTTAAGCTTGCTTCCATGGCAGCTTAGCTTCCTTGAGGGCAACCTGACTATGATGAGAAGGCAAATCTGCTCCTGACAAGGAGCATTCTTTAATGCGACACAAGAGGAGTGTGAGGGAATGGTTCTAGTAGACTAGGCATAGGATGCTTTAATTTATTCTGTCATTCTCTCTTTAAACGCTGATGAATTTTGATTATTTGAATTTGTATGGAAGTACAATTTAATTACAGATCAAGTATGATATTTTCTCAATCTTTCCTTCATTATTTATCTTTGGATTTAATTGCTTGACCATGAAAGTGTAACTGCAGTCACTATCATTGGAAAGTGCAGCGACAAATTAAGTTAACAAGCAAGTCAACGGAAGTTGCTTAAGGATGGAAGGAATTCTATCCACTTTTTCTTGAATATTTTGCATTGCTAGCACTGGAAGGTGTGGTTAGTGTGAGTATTTGAGTCTTTGATAAATAGGGAAGTCGAGGTTGGTAAGATTACATTGAGCTTAATTGTGGTGAGAATTTATCTATCATTTACCTTGTGATCACATTTAGCTGTTTGCCAACTTTTCAAGTCATGGAACCCTATCTCATTATCACTCTTTTTACTTCTTAAATTTTCTTAAATTGCTTTACAAATTATTCTCAAACCTTTTACTGCATTTTCTTATTAATTTTCTCTGACATTATTCATCATAATCTCTTTTGTTTTAACTTCCTTTGCATCGACAATTATAAACATAAGCAGCCATCTCTGTGGGATCGATATCTAATAGTTTTAAATATATCTACTATACTTGCATCGACAATGTACGCTTGGACAAATTGCTGTGATGTTCATAGCGCGATCAAGTTTTGGCACCGTTGCTGGGGACGACATTTGTTTAATGTTTATTCTTGTACTTGCAATTATTTTTCATTTTTTAAGTTTTACCTGTTACTAACTTGTTTTCCTTCTTGTTGACTCTTTTTCAATTTTTTTTAGGTGTTTTATGACCAGGAGGAATCTTGAAATTATTGTTGGCTTAGATCGAAAAATCGAAAGAACTATTAGAAGGAGTAGACAAGAACAAAGGAATATGGCTTTGCCTGGAAATGATGCAGCCATACCTTAATTGCCACCACAAAATCCTGTCTCTCTGATATAGCCACAAAATATAAATAATCCACCGTTGCCACAAGAAGAACAAATGCCAAATAGAACAATTTGAGACTTTGTTGTTCCTGTGTTGAATGATTTGCAGCCAGGGGTTGTTCGACCAACTATTCAAGCTGAAATTTTGAGTTAAAGCCAGTTATGTTTCAAATGTTAAATTCGAACTGGTTTGCCTCATGAGAATGTGAGAGAGCATCTTAAATCTTTTCTACTAATTTGTGCTTCTTTTAGTCAGCATGGCATTCTTGATGATGCCTTGAAGATACAACTGTTTCCTTACTCATTGCAACGACGAGCTCGTACCTGGTTCCTTAGATTGCCCGTTGGATCGATTACATCGTGGAATGCACTTGTGACTCGATTTGTTTTACGGTTTAATCCACCAACGATTAATGCTCGACTAAGGAATGATATCACTGCGTATCATCAATTGGATGATGAGAATTTGCACACCACATGGAAATATTACAAAACCCTGCTTCAACGCTGTCCCATGCATGGAATTCAATAGGAAACGCAACTCGAGATCTTTCACGATGGGTTGAATGCGTAGACAAGAAATCTTGTCAATGCATCTGCGAATGGTCCTTTGCTGGACTGCACCTACGGTGAAGCTGTGAGAATTTTAGAGAGGATCGCTCAGAATGACTACCAATATCCGATCTCTCGAGCTGCTTAAGTCAAAACAAACCCTGAAGTTATCGAGTTAGATGCTATATCAGCTCTGAGTGCATAGGTATCTTTGTTAGCAAATATGATAAAGAACATGAAGGGGACAAGTGAAGTTGCTCCCATCCAAGTTGCCCAAACAATCGATGCCCCGACATTTTGTTGCGAAATTTGCAATGACAATCATAGCTATGAAGATTGTCCACAGCATGCAGAGAATGCGTTTTATGTTAATAACATCAGAGCATATTCTTATGGTAATTCCTACAACAACTCAGCTTGAAACTAACAGCCTTGAGGGAATCAAAATGCAACCACATTTAGATATGGCAATTCTCAAGCCAAGGAAATTTTTGACAAGGGAGTTACAATTAGTAGCAGCAAAATTTTAACCAAAGCCCTCATATGCATGTACATCAAAATCTATTGTAGCCACAACAATCTTCAATGCCAAATCTACATATGCGAGAGCGATAACAGCAACACCAATATTCCCAACCACGAGCTGATCTATTAGCAGCCCTTGAAGCCTTGATGCGTGAACATATCATAAGAACAGAAGCTATTGTGCAAGGAAATTCCTCTTCCATACAAGCATTAGAATCAGAAGTAGGACAGCTAGCTTCAATAATGAGCACAAGACCACCAAGTGCTTTACCCAGTGACACTGAGAATCCAAATAAAAAGGGGAAGGAGCATTTCTAGGCTATTACTCATAGGAGTGGGAAGAAAACTGTCGAGCCAATTAGTAGCTCTAATACAACACCTGTCGACGCAAGTGAAGCAGATCAAGAAGAAAAAGTTGTATCTGAAGAAGAAACAGACAAACCAAATAAAGTGGAGCCACCAGTTGTTACTCTCATGCCTACCATTAGTCCAACAAAATTGTCGACTTAACTATCGATGTCGAGACTAATGAGTAGTAAGAAGAAGAAAAAGAAGAACGAGAGGAGGAAGGAAAAGAAGGAAGAAAGGAAGAACCTACTATCGCGATAGATTCATCCTAGGAATCTGTCGCCGCACCTGAAGTTGTGGGTGCGAATGTTGAAAACTTGGTGCCACTTGATGCGAGTCAGGCGGAGGCCGTGGCGATCAGTAATGAGGATTCCAATCCACTGGCCATAGTGCCTTATGTGGCACCACTTGCTGAGATACACCCTTCTGACGTCATGCTCGATGAAGCCGAGGCATAGCCTAATTTAGAGCAGCAATTCGAGGATCCGGCTAAGCTAAAAGAAAGGAAAAGAAAGTACGCCAAGGATAAAAAGAAACGCAAGGAGGAACGCAGGAAGAAGAAGAAGAAGAAAACCCATGCAGCCACATCCTCGGCTGTAGCACACTGAGTTATTTTTTATTTTTCAGCACTTTGTTTAGATTTCATGCATATCATGTAGATGTAATATCATTATCATTACATTTCTTTTGTCCCTACATTTTTATTATCATTGCATCTGCATTTGTCATTACATTTCCATATATATTTGTACATTAATGTCAGTGCATTAGTGACAATGTAGACTTTATGTTTGGTGGTAATATATAGGGATTGGACATGCAATTGCATCCACATTTGAAAAAAATTTGTCCTTTTGAATTCAATGAAAGCATGCAATATTATGGGAAATGTGATTGCAAATTTTTTTAATTCGATGCTTAATTCTTGAATCATGTGAGATGCTAAGGAATGAGTTGGATAAATGTCAATGAATGTTGTGTCTTTTATTTTTGGATGAATGGTTGAGATTGAATTAGTAATGAATGAATATTATCATTATTTGAATCTTGAATAAATTTGTCATTTACAGCTACTTGTATATAAGTATAGTTATAAATAAAAGACACTCCAATGTGGGTGTATTGTGAACTATCAAGGGGGAACACTCCAATGCAAGTTTTAGAAAAAGTAATCTATCCAAAGGCTATCACTGCAAGAGTGTGTGTCAGGGCAATTACTTACTTCCTGGGGGTTTGTTGCACCCCATCATTACTTCCCAGGAACAAGGGTATAGTAATGCAACGACATCCCTCAGTCACATAAAAAAAAAGAATAATAAATGTATATAATAAATGTCTTATTGGTAGAAAGAATTTAAAATTTAAAGCATGATACTAGCATTGATGAAGTTGCAATTTTGATTATTCATACCTATAAATTGTCGGCGCAATATTTTGTCATGTGAGTGTAATTCATACATTAGGATTTTAGAAGATTCAAGTTGCTAGAATCACTATTGCTTTGACAAAACTTTTTGCTATGACTTTGCTAGCTTTTGTTTACTTGAGGATAAGTAAAAATTCAAGTTTGGGGGTGTGATAGCATTAGAAAAGACCATTGATTTCTCCTTACTTAGGGTATAATTTGTTCCCATTTTATCATTTTTTAGCATGCATTTTTAGCATTTTTAAGTTAGTGACTGCATTTTCTAACTCTGTGATGCTCGATTTAATTTTCTATAATTTAATCCTGTTTTTGCTACTATTGTCGGCACAATTAGTTGTTCAGTATTTGATTCTTTGATAAAAAGGGAAGTTATGGTTGGTAAGATTTCATTGAGCTTAATTGCGACGACAGTTTATCTATCATTTACCCTGTGATTACATTTAGCTGTTTGCCAACTTTTCAAGTCAGGGAACTTCTTAAATTTTCTTAAATTGCTTCGAAATATTATTCTCAAACCTTTACTGCATTTTTTTTATTAATTTGATTTGGCATTATTCATCACAATCTCTTTTGTTTTAACTTTCTTTGCATAGACAATTATAAACATAAGCAGCCATCTCTGTGGGATCAATATCTAATAGTTTTAAACCTATCTACTATACTTGCATCAACAGTGTACGATTGCACAAATTGCTATGACGTTCATAGCGCGATCACTAAACAACAATTTGCACCCTTATTTGTGACTCATTTGTTAATTCTACGTGCTAGTAATCTTAGGAATAAACTCTTATTTTGCATGTGTATAATCTCGACTGAACACAAGAAGGATTTGTTGGAGCATAAGTCAATGTAATGAACATGTATCGAAATATACATGTAGTAACTCTGTTGAGCTGCGTTCATTATGGGTAAGATAAGTTTTGTTGGGAAAGTTCATGTTATAGAAATATAATGTGTGTTCACTGTAAAATGTTGCTACATTAAATTAGCATGTCATTACTTAGTCATTCTGAGATATTTTGTAGAAATAGATATTTGTTAAGACATTCATATATCTAGAACTTGGATCTTTAATATTCTAGATTTATTGATTGCAACCTTGTCCTTTGCTGAAGATTTTGCCAATCATTTCTGCTAACTTGATAAGTTCTTAGTGGATTTGATGCTTTGCTTGGTTAATTCTTGATCAACTTTACTGTTTTACATTTTTTTATGACACGCACTTTGCAAACACAATCTATCTTGTTATCACATTTAATTTTGTATGCACAATTCTTTTATCAATAGTCTTAACAATTTCCTCTAAATACCAATCTCTCTGTGGGTACGATACTTTACTTATCACTTTATTACTTGAACGTTGTGTACACTTGCACATGCTACAGCAATATTAATTTACACGTGACAGCAGGTAAAGCATATTATTGTTTCCTTGATGGTTATTCAGGTTACAATCAGATTGTCATAGCACCTGAAGATCAAGAAAAAACTATGTTCACATGTCCGTACAGAACTTTTGCTTTTAGAAGAATGCCATTTGGACTGTGCAATGCACCAACAACTTTTCAACGCTGCATGATGGCAATTTTTTCGGACATGGTGGATAATTTTTTTGAAGTCATTATGGATAATTTTTCGGTTTTTTGAGATACATTTGAAGATTATTTGAAGAATTTGGAGATTGTTCTAAAGCAATGTGAGGAAACAAACTTGGTTTTGAATTGGAAGAAATGCCATTTTATGGTTTGTGAAGACATTGTTCTTGGTCACAAAATTTTGAAGCAAGGGATAATAGTTGACAAAGCAAAGATTAAGGTAATTGAGAAATTTCCACCGCCTACTTCGGTGAAAGGTATTCGTAGTTTTTTAGGGCATGCTAGTTTTTATAGAAGATTTATAAAAGATTTTTCAAAAATATCTAAGCCCTTATTAAATTGCTGCAACATGATAATGCTTTTGTTTTTCATGATGAACATATGAAAGCTTTTGAAATTTTAAAGAAGCAATTAATTGTTGCACCAATAGTAATTGCTCCTGATTAGAATTTTCCATTTGAGCTAATATGCGATGCTAGTGATTTTGCTATAGGAGCAGTGCTAGGACAAAGAAAAGAGAAGGTGTTTCACGTAATTTATTATACGAGCAGGACCTTTAATGATTCGCAGATCAATTACACAACAACAGAGAAGGAGTTGTTGGCAGTTGTACAAAAGTAAAAGTTTATACAGATCATGCTGTCATAAAATATCTAATAGCAAAGAAGGATGCCAAGCCACACTTGATTCGTTGGATTTTATTGTTGCAAGAGTTCGACTTGGAGATAAAAGATAAAAAAGGTTCAGAGAATCAAGTGGCAGATCGTTTATCAAGTTTAGAAGTGGATATTGAGATGGTGATGCTAAGTTCCTAAAAGAAGAATGTCTAGACGAGTAATTGTTTGTTGTTACCACATTACCATGGTACGCAAATATTGTCAATTTTTTAGTAAGTGGATTGTTACCCCCTGATTTGACTAACCAAAGGAAGAAAAAGTTTTTACATGATGCTAAATTTTATTATTGGGATGAGCCATTTTTATTTAAGAAATGTGCAGATCAAATTATAAGGCTATGTGTTCCAAATGATGAATGCGACAGTATTTTACAGCATTGTCATGTTGTGGCTTACAGAAGACATTTTGGAGGACAAAGAACTGCTACTAAAGTTTTGGAATCAGGTTTCTTTTGGCCTACTTTATTTAAAGATGCACATAATTTTTGTTGTTCCTGTGATAGATGTCAAAGAACAAGTAATATTTCGCGAAGAAATGAGATGCCGTTGCAAAACATTATTGAAGTTGAATTTTTTGATGTATGGGGTATGGATTTTATGGGTCCATTTCCTCCTTCACGGGGAAATATCTATATTCTACTCCCTGCGGATTATGTTTCGAAGTGGGTTGAGGCAGTTACACTCCCTACTAATGATTCAAAGTTAGTGCTAAAGTTTTTGTACAAGTATATTTTCACGAGATTTGGAACGCCAAGAGCAATTATCAACGATGAAGGTTCACACTTTGATTGTAAATACATTGAAAATGCTTTGACAAGATACGGGAAAAATCATAAAATTGCTACAACATACCATCCTCAGACGAATGGACAAGTAGAAATATCAAATAGGGAGATCAAGTCAATTTTAGAGAAGGTTGTTAATCTTAACGCAAAGATTGGTCGTCACGAGTAGAAGAAGCTTTGTGGGCGTATAGGACTGCTTTTAAAATGCCATTAGGGATTTAAGGTTATCTATGGAAGGCCTTGTCATTTACCTATTTAGTTGGAGCATAAAGCTTATTAGGCTATTAAAAAGATAATTGCTGATTGGCTAGTGTCTAGAGTTAAAAGATTGATGGAGTTAAATGAAATGGAAGAGTTTCGATTGCAAGCATATGAAAATGCCAGGATTTATAAAGAGAAAATGAAGAGATAGCATGACAGCAAGATTTTTCCTAAGCAATTTGAACTTGGACAACAAGTTTTGTTTTTTGATTCGAAACTCAAGTTATTTTCGGGTAAAATGAAATCTAAGTGGATTGGACCATTTGAAGTTGTTTTTACTTATCCACATGGTGCTGCTGACATAAAAATGTCATGCCAGAGGATGCGTTTAAAGTTAATGGACAGCGCCTGAAGCATTATTATAACGATCCGATGCTATGGCATAACATTGCTATTACATTGCGAGATTCTGGATAAGTCTAAAGTTGTTTTATTATTTTTGTTTTGTTGTTAGATTATGATTTGAATTTTTGAATTAGCTATTGAGTTTTGTAGGAAAGATGAAGCGGCAGTACCTTTAGTAGTAAATGAAGGGCGGCGTGAGGTTTGTTGGACCAATAGAATGCGATAGCGTCTCTGTCATAAAAAATCTCAGACTAGTAGAGTATTCAGCATGACTTTCGCACCGATGTGCAGCATGAGTTTTGGCTATTAATTAGTTGCATGAAATTCTTTTATTCATTTTTATTTTTATTTCCTTATATTTAGCTTTTGATTTTTTATTTGGTAGATCTATTTCATTTCTTTTGAGAGTTTTATGTTTTCTCTGAACAATTTGTTAGTCAAAACAATTGAGAAGAAAAGGGAAATGCTGCAACAAGCTATGCCAATAACCGCAAGAAAGTTCTATAATCGGATTGTGGAAGAGAATTTTAAGGAGAACTATTTGAAACACTAACCTTTAATGGAGAAGGGATTCTTGTTTAAACAAGAACCATTTATGGGTTTTAACAAGGATATTGCATGAGTAATCGAGTACCATAGTTCGGAGATGTTTTGTAGCCATCCGGATGAGGTTTACTCGAAACTGGTAAGAGAGTTCTATTATCACCTTACTACTAATAGTCGTTTGTATATGTGCGGGTCATTTCTGTGTTCATTGAAGATAAAATAAATGAATATTTTGGACTCTACAATATGAAAGATGAACAAGTGAAGTTTTCGAGAGGTATTTTGGATGACGGTTTGGAAAAAGTATTGAAAGATGTGTGTATTTCGAAACTAGTTGGGATAAATCTAAAACTGAATGTTTTATGATCAAGAGGCAGTATTTGAAACCTGAGTGTCACGTTTGGATGAGTTTCTTTAAATCCAAATTGATTCTGATGGTTCACACTACACTAATCAGAAAAGAGCGTTTATTGATGTTACATTCGATTATGACGGGGAGGAGGATTGATATTGGTCAAATCAATCGAGATGACGTTCACAAGTGTGGTAAAAAGAACTTAGGTAATCTT
The DNA here is from genome assembly GCA_005610355.1 of Gossypioides kirkii. Taxonomy (NCBI): domain Eukaryota; kingdom Viridiplantae; phylum Streptophyta; class Magnoliopsida; order Malvales; family Malvaceae; genus Gossypioides; species Gossypioides kirkii. The sequence continues at coordinate 14,314,431 of CP032255.1, forward strand.
GTTTGTCTTAACTTAATATGTGATTTGTGTTTACAAGCAAGAGTTTCTTTAGAGGAAAATGAGGACATGTTGCCAAACAAAGGCACGATCACAAAATAAACAGTATTGCGGTTGAAAAAAGATGATACGATTGTCACGACACCGATTAAGCAACCAGCCAGTTCTGAGCCACCTTTGTTTGCAAAAGTTTCTTCTAGCAGTCCTTTTGAACTGTCATCCTTATCCTATTTTGGCAATATCGATGCGAAGAGCTGTGATATTATTACTCGTCTTAAAATGATTGATAAAGTGTTGGAAGATTTTCACTGTAAAACAGAAGTAATCACGCTGTGAACGTCACAGCAAATATGTGCAAGCGTACACTGTCAATACAAGTATAGTAGATAGATGTAAATCTATCAGATATCGATCCCATAGGGATGGCTGCTTATGTTTATAATTGTCGATGCAAAGAAAGTTAAACCTAAAGAGATTCTAATGAATAATGTCGGAGCAATAAAACAAGAAAATGCAGTAAAACTATGAGAATAATTTGTCAAAGCAATTCAAGAAAATTCTAAAGAGATTCTAATGAATAATGTCGGAGCAATAAAATAAGAAAATGAAGTAAAACTATGAGAATAATTTGTCAAAGAAATTCAAGAAAATTTGAGTAAAAAAATGATAATGAGATGGGGTTCCCTGACTTGAAAAGTTGGCAAACAGCTAAATGTAATCTCAAGGTTAATAATAGATAAATAGTAACCACAATTAAGCACAATGAAATCTTATCAACCTTGACTTCCTTATTTATCAAAGACTCAAATACTCACACTAACCACACCTTCCAGTGTTCGCAATGCTATATATTCAAGAACAAGTGGACTGAATTCCTTCAATCCTGAAGCAACTTCCGTTGGCTTCCTTGTTAACTTAATTTGTCGCTACACTTTTCAGTGACAGTGACTGCAATTACACTTCCATGGTCAAACAATTAAATCCAAAGATAAACAATGAAAGAAAGATTGAAATAGATATCAAACTTGATCTCAAATTAAATTGTATTTCCATACAACTTCAAATAATCAAAACTTATCAGTGTTTAAGCAAGAGAATAATAGAATAAATTAAAGTATCTTATTCCTAGTCTACTTGAATCACTCCCTTACACTCCTCTTACGTTGCATTTAAGAAGCTCCACTGAAAAAAATAAAGAAGATGATGAAAATCTTTTCTCCTTGGTATTTAACATCCACTGCCAATTATAGGTGTCCATCCTTTCAAATCTAACTTCCTCTAGCTGTACAAGTTGGTTATGTTAGCTGTACATTCATGCAAATCTGGTGTGTTCATTAGATAGTTCTCAGTTGCAGCGATAGTTTTGGGCATAAATTTGGATGTCATTTTGTAGCAACAACACTGTACACCTTCATGCATTGATCCTTTAGGATAGATTTCTACAGTAACATCTTTGGGAGCAATACTGAACAACTAATGTAGTGACATTATTAGTAAAAAACATGATAAAAGTAAAGAAAATTACGCCAAGCTTCACTAAGTTAGAAAATGCAATAACTAAGTTAAAAAGACTAAAAATGCATGCTAAAGATGATCAAATGGGAACAAATTATACCATAAGTAAGGAGAAATCAATGGTCTTTTCTAATGCAATCACACCCCCAAACTTGAATTTTTACTTGCCCTCAAGTAAACAAAAGCTAGCAAGGTTATAACAAAGATTTTTGTCAAGTAATAGTCTGTAGCAACTTGAATCTTCTGAAATCCTAATGTATGAATTACATTTACATGACATAATATTGCGCCGACAATTTATAGGTATGAATAATCAAAACTACAACTTCATTAATGCTAGTATAATACTTTAAATCTCAAATTTCTACCAAAACAACATTTATTGTATAATAATATATACATATATATATTTTTTCTTTTTTTTATATATGTGACTGAGGGATGTTGTTGCATTATTATACCCTTGTTCCTGGGAAGTAACGATGGGGTGCAAAAAATGCCCTTGATAGTTCATAATACACCCACATTGGAGTGTCTTTTATTCATAACTATACTTATATGCAAATAGCTATAAAGGGCAAATTTATTCAAGATTCAAATAATGATACTATTCATTCATTACTAATGCAATCTAAATCATTCATCCAAAAATTGAAGATACATAATTCAATCACATTCATCCAACTCATTCATTAGCATTTCACATTATTCAAGAATTAAACATCAAATGAAAAAAAAATTTCAAGCATATTTCCAACAACTTGGCATGCTTTCATGAAACTTAAAAGGACAAATTTTTTAAAGTGTGGATGCATTTGCATTTCCATCCCATATACATTCCCCCCAAACTTGAAGTCTGCATTGTTCCCAATGCATTGACATTAATTTACAAATATATATATGGAAATGCAATGACAATTAGATGCAACGACAATAAAAATGCAGTGACAATAAAAATGTAGGAACAATTATACTACAGCTACAAGATATGCATGAAAACTAAACTAAATGCGAAAAATAAAAACTAACTCAGTGTGCTGCAGCCAAAGATGTCACTGCATGAGTCTTATTCTTCTTTCATTTGCGCTCCTCCTTGTGTCTCTTCTTTTCCTTGGTGCGTTTTCTCTTCCTTTCTTTTGGCTTGGTTAGATCCTCGAATTACTCTTCTGCATCAAGCTTTGCCCCGACATCATCGACCATGACATCAGATGGGTGTATTTCAGCAAGAAGTGCAACATAAAGCACCATCATGGCTAGAGGATTGGAATCCTAATTACTGATAGTCACGACCTCCGCCTGACTCGCATCAGGTGGCGCCAAGTCATCAAAAGATGCACCCATAACTTCAGGTGCGGTGACAAATTCCTCAGTCGAATTTGTCACTACATCAGTTCTCTTCTTTCTTCTTTTTCTTCCTCTTTTGTCTCCACACGTTTCAAGGGTGCATTTACTTCATCAACATTGGCCTCCTTATCAGCTATATTAACCTCTGAGCTGGTAGAAAAATCATCCTCAAAAAGGCTGACAATGTTTCGGAGGTAATCTTCGACTTCCTACGAATTCACCTCATGTTCATCATCAAAAATATGGACCATCTTCGCAAATGCTATTGATTGATCTTTTCCTTCTGATGCAGCCCTCTCAGTTGAAGGTGTAGCTTCTTTGATGATTTGAGGGAACATAGGGAACTCGGGCAAAGGTGCTTTGCTCGTACAGGGCAATGTGGTCACAATGCCACTATTCCATGCCCTTATGTAGGCATAAAATAGGTTATGAGATCTTTCCATTTCCTCGATTGAACCGATAAGTTTTATTTTTCGAATGTTAATTGTGTGAGTAATCTTCTCTACCACTTTAACCTTACGCCGTAAGTTAGGATCTGTGGCGACATGAGTCTTCTTTTCTTCCATCTTTACGTTACCTTTCCTCTTCTTGGCTTCAGCTTCCTTCACAACAGGAGTATCCTTCCCCCTAGTCATGCGCTTAATGGAGGCATCATTAATAGGGCCTTTGTTGTCTAACATTTATTCTCCCTCACGAGGCATCACTCCTCATTATTGGCAAAGCTGTATGATCAATAAAGGGAATGCTAAAATACCCGTCTGCCTTACAACACAGTCCGTAATTTCTTGGAGCAAAATTACACCGACATCAAATTGTCTTCCTTTAATGATTGAATGGATTAAACACATCCAATCCAAAGTGACTGTTGTACTATGAGTAGAAGACATGAGATGACAATTTATGAAGTTAAACCAAACCTTACTCTGTATTGTGAGAAAACGTTGGTGCATGGTGTAGTTCTTTGCATTGTTGGCCGTCCACACCGCTCTGTCAATGCAAAGATCCTGCATCAGGATGTCAGCCCCGTCTTCTATGAGTTGTTCCAGGAAGGCCATGTGCTCGTCTTTTTCAACAGTGATATTGTAAAGAGCATTAATGTGGGAGGCACCCAAGGTAGCAACCCTTCACGAACGAAGACAAACTCTTGTTCGCTGTCAGTCAGGTTTGCATAGGACTCTCTCACAAGTGATGGTGAATATCCCCCACGATGGATGTAGAAGGTTTCCCAACCCATTCTCGCAATAGTTTTGTTGACTTGCTTCCCCAGGTCTTGATGCTTCAACAGCTGAAAGCCTTGTTCAGGGTGATAGTTGTGCTTCAGCATGTTGTCTTGGAAGCGGTCCTTCGTAGCCTTGGTCAGAAACATCACTAGTTCTTTCGCTGGGTGCTGCTCTGTTTCTCGCACCAGTGTGGTAGAGAAGGATTCTACAATAGATTTTAATAGTGTTTTTACACCTCGAGTTCTGCCCATATCTTTTTGGTAATAAAGGTATTAAAGAGTAGGAAAGGTGAGAGCTTTGAAGAAAATTTTAAGTAGCAATGGAGATTTTTCTGAGGAACACTGTTGACATAGTGGATCGCTTTATAGGGAATGAAAAATGGAGATGGAGCGTCGTGCTTTTTTCACTACAGAGAGAGGAAAGTCAATCTGCATCCAATAAATGCGTCCACTAGGATTGTCCTTTTTCAAACTAATCTAATGATTGGGGAATAAGTGCTTGAAGCGTCCTGATTTCTTTCCTAAAATGTTTTGATTTTGTGACTAGTCAGCGGATAAGTTGTGTCAACAAGGAGTTTTTCATGCATTGACAAAAGGAAGATCTTTATTCCTGCAAAAAAAACTAAGATAACTGAAACATAAACAAAATAACTAAAAGTAAATGATAAAAATGTAAAGAAAGGTTAGAAAAATGGGACCAGGTTAATGGTTCTTTCTGGTTGTGATCATCCTGGCTGAAGTAGTGCTTCAGCTGTTAGCCATTCACCTTAAATTGGTGCCCATCATTTATGTCTTTAATTGTGACCTGAGTGCAATTTTAGTCGCGAATTAAATAAAAGCACCAGTTGACCTGCAGTAAATTGTTGCTGTAAAATAATATTGTCGTGCCATCTCTTGGTCTTTTCCTTATATATTACAGCATTCTCATATGCATTGCATCGAATTTCCTCCAATTCAGTGATGTCCAACAACCTTTTTTGTCCAACAGCTTCATAATCCATGTTTACTCGCTCGATTTCCCACATATCTTTATGTTATAATTCCATGGGCAAGTGACTTGCTTCACCAAACACTAGTTGATATGACGACATTCCAAGTGGCATTTTATATGCTATGCGTAATGCCCATAATGCATCATCAAGTCTTGAAGAGCAATCTCTCCTTGATGGGTTCACCACCTTTTCAAGGATTTTCTTAATTTGGTGATTGGAAACTTCAGCTTGGCAATTGGTTTGTGGATGATATGTGGTCGCCATTATACATTTAATGCCATACTGCTTTAGTGCGGTCACAACTTGATTACAATGGAAGTGAGTGCCTTGATCACTAATCAATGCCTTAGGTGTGCCAAAACGAGTGAGTATGTACTTGTCAAAAATTTTCAGCATTGTCCTAGCATCATCCTTTAGAACAGCAATTGCTTCCACCCACTTGGACACATAATCAAAAGCGACCAGGATGTAAACATTTCTAAATGAACTTGGAAATGGTCCTATGAAGTCGATACTCCAAACATCAAAGAGCTCAACCTCCATAATTTGCTATTACAGCATCTCATTGTGTCAAGATATTGATCTAGTGCGCTGACATTTGTCACATTGTTGCACAAAATTATAGGCATCTCTAAACAACGAAGGCCAATAGAATCCTGATTGAAGAACCTTTACAGCAGTCGTTACACCACCAAAATGACCTTCATAAGGGGCATCATGGCGATTCTTCAAGATAGAAAGCATTTCTTCTTCTGGAATACAACATCGAATAATATTGTCGTTACATAACTTGAATAGGTATGGCTCATTCCAGTAGTATTTTGCGATGTCTAAAGAAACCTTTCCTTCTTGTGGCCTGTTGCACTCAAGGGTAACTTTCCACACGCAAAGTAGTTGATGATATCTTCATACCATGGGGATGAGTCGACAGCAAATAGCTTCTCGTCAAGAAATGCGTCAACAATTTGGAATCTATTTCCATCTTCACTTCCTACTTGCAGACGAGACAAATGATCTGCTACTTGATTCTCCGATCCTTTGCGATCCTTTATCTCAATGTCAAATTTTTGTAGTAACAGGATCTATCGAATCAATCTTTTTTTGGCATCTTTCTTAGAAAAGAGGTATTTTAATGCAGAATGATCAGTGAATATTGTAACCTTTGCGCTGGCAATATATGAACAAAATTTGTCGAAGGCAAAGACTACTGCTAGCAGCTCCTTTTCAATGGCTTTATAATTAATCTATGTTTCATTGAGAGTCTTGCTGGCATAATATATTGCATGAAATACTTTTTCCTGGTGTTGTCCTAGCATGACACCCACTACATAATCACTCGCGTCACACATTACTTCGAACGGTTACGACCAGTCCGGTGCAAGGACAATAGGTGTCTTCAACAGCTGGTACTTAATTTGCATAAATACGTCTAGACATGCATCATCAAACAAAAATTTTTTATTTTGCTCCAACAAGGAACAGAGAGGTTTTGTAATCTTGGAGAAATCCCGGATAAATCTTCTATAAAAACCTACATGACCGAGAAAACTTCGAATACCTTTTACATTGTTTGGCGGGGGTAACTTCTCAATAATCTTAACTTTTTCTTTGTCCACTTCAATGCCTTGACAAGAGATTTGATGATCAAGGATAATTCCTTTTGTTTCCATGAAGTGACATTCTCCTAATTCTGCACTAGGTTTGTGTCGTCACATCGCTTTAGAACTCTGGCCAAATTGTCAACGTATTTATCAAAAGTATTGCCATAGACAGAGAAATCATCCATAAAAACCTCCAATGATTCTTTAATCATGTCTAAGAAGATTGCCATCATACACCTTTGAAATGTGGTCGGTGCATTGCATAGACCAAATGGCATTCAGCGGAAGGAAAAGGTGCTAAAAGGATAAGTAAAAGTCATCTTTGCTTGATCCTCTAACACAATTGCTATCTAATTTTAGCTGAATAACCATCGAGAAAGCAATAATAGGCTTTTCTAGCAAGCCTATCCAACATTTGATCAATGAATGGAAGTGGGAAGTGATCCTTCTTTGTGGCTGCATTCAAACGACGATAGTCCATGCATACTCGCCAGACTGTAAGAATGCGAGTAGGGATTAATTCATCTTTCTCATTACTTACCGCCGTGACACCAATCTTCTTTGGAACACATTGGACTAGGCTCACCCACATACTATCAAAAATTAGGTAGATGATGCCCGCATCCAACCAGTTAATGATCTCCTTCTTAACAACCTCCTTCATTTTTTCATTTAATCTTCTCTACTGTTCAATGAAATGCTTTCCCTCTTCTTCTAATCGGATTTTGTGCATACAAAAAGAGGGACTAATACCTCTAATATCCACAAAACTCCAAGCAATTGTACGCTTGTGTTGCTTCAGTATATGGATTAATTTTTTCTTTTGACTTGCGTCGAGAGTTGTAGAGACAATTACTGGCAGTGTGTCATTCTCACCAAGGAAAACATACTTCAAATGGGTAGGCAATGGCTTCAATTCCAAAGTAGGAGCTTCTTCAATAGACGGCTTAAATACAAGAGTCGTTCTATTGGTCAAATCCAAAGAGTCCATCTGCCATTTGTGCCTAAGCTCTACATTATTTGCCTCAACCTTGTAGTCATAATCACTTAGAAATTTTTCTTCAATTGTCACCACAAATTCTTCTGGGACTGCTGTGTTATGCTCATTAAATTCATCTTCAATTAATTAGCCTAGCACATCGATGTTGTGACATTCCTCTTTATTTCTATAGGGAATTTCTTCGAAAACACTGAAGGTGACATGTTCATCGTTATGACGCATTATCAGTTCGCCTTTGAACACGTCGATAAGGGTGCAGCTAGTGGTAAGAAATGGGTGTCCCAAGATTATGGGCACCTCTTTATTAGCGTCACAATCAAGGATAATAAAATCCACTGGGAACACAAACTTACTTACTTGAACTAGGACGTCTTTAATTTGCCCTACAGGTTGCGCTAATGATCTATTTGCCAATCGCAATGTCACTGCAGTGGGCTTCATGTGACAAAATCGGTTGCGTTGACATCGGCAGTTGCGTCGACAATTTTGTTGGTCTAATAGTAGGCATAGGACTAAAACTGGTGGATTCTCTTTATTTGGTTCGTCTGCTTCTTCTTCAGATACAACTTTTTATCCTTGATCTGCTTCACTTGTGTCGACAGATGCTGTATTAGAGCTACTAGTTGGCTTGACAGTTTGCTTCCCACTCCGAAGAGTAATAGCTTTGTAATTCTCCTTTCGCTTTTTATTTGGATTCTCGGTACAGTTGGGTAAAGCACTTGGTGGTCTTGTGCTCAAATTTGAAGCTAGTTGCCCTAATTGTGCTTTTAGTGCTCGGATGGAAGATGAGTTTCCTTGCACAATAGCTTTTGCTCTCGTGATATGCTCTCGCATTAGGGCTTTCAGGGCTTCTAATGGATCCACTCGTGGTTGGGAATACTACTGTTGCTGTTGTTGTCTTTGCATATGCAGATTTGGCATTGAAAATTGTTATGGCTGCACACGAGTGTGTGGTTTCAATTGATCTTGATGTACATGCATCTGAGGACTTTGATTGAAATTTTGCTGTTGTTAATTGTAATTCTCTTGTCAAAAATTACCTTGACTAGAGGAATTGTCTTATCTAAATGTGGTCGCATTTTGATTTCCCTAAAGCTACTAATTTCGAACAGAGCTGTTGTAGGAGTTGCCATAAGAATTTCCTCAAATATTATTAACATAGATCATGTTTTCTGCATGCCGAGGACAATCCTCGTAGCTATAATTATCGCTGCAAATTTTGCAACAAAATGTCGGGACATCTAGTTGTTGGGCAACTTGAATGGGAGCAACTTCATTGGTCCCCTTCATGTTCTTTATCATATTTGCTAATGAAGATACTTGTGCACTTAGAGCTGATATATCGTCTAATTCGATAACTCCAGGGTTTCCTTTGACTTGTGCAGCATGAGAGATCGGATATTAGTAGTCATTCTGAGCGATCCTCTCTAAAATTCTTACAGCGTTATCATAAGTGCAGTCTAACAAAGGACCATTTGCAGATGCATCGACAAGATTTCTTGTCTGTGGGTCCAACCCATTGCAAAAGATCTCAATCTGAGTTTCCTATTGAATTCCATGCATTGGATAGCGTCGAAGCAAAGTTTGTAACGCTCCCATGTAGTATGTAAGTTCTCATCATCCAGCTGATGATACACAGCAATGTCATTCCTCAATCGAGCATTCATTGTTGGTGAATTAATCTTAAAACAAATTGAGTTACAAGCGTATTCCATGATGTAATTGATCCAGCAGGCAATCCAAGGAACTAGGTCCAAGCCCGTCCTTGCAATGAGTAAGGAAATAGTTGCATCTTCAAGGCATCATCAGGAACACCATGTTGACTAAAAGAAGCACAAATTAACAGAAAAGACTTAAGATGCTCTCTTGCATCCTCATGAGGCAATCCAACATACTGCCAGTCAAATTGAACATCTGAAACATAACCGGCTTTAACTCAAAATTGCCAGCTTGAATACATATCGAACAACCCCTGGCTGCGAATCATCTAACATAGGAACAATGAAGTCTCAAATAGTTCTATTCTGCATCTGTTCATCTTGTGGCAGCGGTGGATTATTTATATTTTGTGGCTGTATCAGAGTGACAAGATTTTGTGGCAGAAATTATGGTATGGCTGCATTATTTCCAGGAAAAGCCACATTCCTTTGTTCTTGTCTTCTCCTTCTAATAGTTCTCTCAATCTCAAGATCTAAGCCAACAACAAATTCAGGATTACTTCTGGTCATAAAACACCTAAAAAGAAAATTGAAAAATAGTCAACAAGAAAGAAAACAAGTTAGTAACAATTAAAAAAGATTAGTAAATAGAAAGTAATTGCAAGTACAAGAATAAACATCAAACAAACAACATCCCCGGTAACAGTTCCAAAACTTGATCGCATTGTGAACGTCATAGCAAATATGTGCAAGTGTACACTGTCGATGAAAGTATAATATATAAATGTAAATATATCGGCTATCGATCCCACAGGAATGGCTGCTTATGTTTATAATTGTCGATGCAAAGAAAGTTAAAACTAAAGAGATTGTGATGAATAATGTCGGAGCAATAAAATAAGAAAATGTAGTAAAAGTATGACAATAATTTGTTAAAGCAATTTAAGAAAATTTAAGGAGTAAAATAGTGATAATGAGATGGGGTTCCCTGACTTGAAAAGTTGGCAAAAGCTAAATGTAATCACAAGGTTAATAACATTTTAATTGTCGCCACAATTAAACACAATGAAATCTTTCCACCTTAACTTCCTTGTTTATCAAAGACTCAAATACTCACACTAACCACACCTTCCAGTGTTGGCAATGCTATATATTCAAGAACAAGTGGACTGAATTCCTTCAATCCTCAAGCAACTTCCATTGACTTGCTTGCTAACTTAATTTGTCGCTTCACTTTCCAGTTACAGTAACTACAATCACACTTCCATGGTCAAACAATTAAATCCAAAGATAAACAATAAAGGAAAGATTGAAATAGATATCAAACTTGATCTGAAATTAAATTGTATTTCCATACAACTTCAAATTATCAAAACTTATCAGCGTTTAAGTAAGAGAATAATAGAATAAATTGATGTATACTATTCCTGGTCTACTTGAATCACTCCCTTACACTCCTTTTGCGTCGCATTTAGGATGCTCCTCGTCAGGAGCAAGGTTGCCTTCTCATCAATGTCAGGTTGCCCTCAGGGAATTTAAGCTGCCATGGATGCAAGCTTAAGAAGGTGTTGAAGAAGAAATTTTATCCACCCAAAATAAATAAAGAAGAAGATGAAGAAAATCATTTCTCCTCAGTATTTAACATCCACTACCAATTACAAGTGTCCTCCTTTTCAAATCTAACTTCCTCTAGCTGTACAAGTTGGTTATGTCAGCTGTACATTCATGCAAATCTGGTGTGTTCATTAGACAGTTGTCAGTTACAGCGATAGTTCTAGGCTCAAATTTGGATTTATTTTGCAGTGACAACTCTGTACACCTTCATGCATTGCTTCTTCAGGATAGATTTTTGTAGTGACATCTTTGGGCGCAATACTAAACAATTAATGCAACTACATTATTTGTAAAAAAACGTTATAAAACTAAAGAAAATTAGACCAAGCTTCAATAAGTTAGAAAATGCAATAACTAAGTTAAAAAGAGTAAAAATGCATGCTAAAGATATCAAATGGGAACAAATTATACCATAGGTAAGGAGAAATCAGTGGTCTTTTCTAATGCTATCAGGAAGCTTTATGGGGATACATGCACATTCGCGATGATTCTATTCATCAAGCACTACAACAAAATCAGGTAAAAGTCCCACAGTTTTCAGATTTCCCAATAATACTTTTTGACAAGACGGTTGCGACAAAGTACGATGCGGGTGATAACTCTTGAAAAAGAGTTATATTACACACTTTTGCTAGAACATTTTGTTTTCTCTTTAGCCAACTACACTTGTTGGTTTGTGTTTTCATGATTTAGGAATAGGTGAAGGAAAGAGAGGAGTACGAGGCCCAATAACGAAGCACTATTGGGGAGCAGAAGTAGCAAAAGTGTACAACTGCTAAATGTTTTGTTAGTACCAGGCTTGCAGGATTCTGCTGAAGCAAGCCAAATTTATGTGGTCTACACTAGAAAGCTCTAGGAGGGCATTGGAACCCCTAGAAATCTAGATTTGACAAACGTGTATTAAGTGGCCAAGCTCCTATAAAAGCAGCATTCTAATGAAGAAATTAATATCAATGAATTAAATCAAGCTAAGGCTAGAGTGCTGTTGCAATATACTCTAGAAGGAGGAGAATCGAGAGAGTCACACGGTAGATCGAAAGTGCAAAAGGCAGAGTTCTCAACCATTGCTGGGAGCAAAGCTCGATGCTGCTATAGCAAAAACCACCAAAGCAAAGAGACATTGCTATGGCGAGCAAAGCAGAATCGGGAATGTATGTCTGATGTTGTTTTTGGGTCACAACAAGGAGTACTCTTGATCTTTTAAATCTGTTTGTCAATTTGATTGAACAACATTTTGCACCCTTACTCTGATCAATTAAGGGTTGAATATTTTTGATACTTTGTTTATTTTTATGAATGAATTATCGATATCTTTCTAATGAATCTCTTCATTGATTTATGACTAAATTGTTGCTAATTCTACATGCTATCGATCTTAGGAATGAGCTCTTGTTTTGCATGTGCGTAATCTCGATAGAACACCATTGCTTAGTCATTCTGGGAAATTCGTAGAAGCAAATATTTGTTATGACATTCGTAGATTTAGACTTACATTTGAAATATTCCAGATTTAGTGATCACAATTAGTATTGCACTGAAGATTTTGCCAATCATTTTTGTTAAGAGTGATGATTACTTAGTAGATCTGATACTTTGCTTGGTTGATTCTTGAAAATTTACTATTTTTGCATTTTGTCATGACATACAAGTTGCAATCACAATTATCTTTGTTATACATTTACTTTGCTTGCACAATTCTTTTATCAATAGTTTAAGGAATTTTTGATGAATACTAATCTCTTTATGAGTACGATACTCTACTTGAACGTTGTGTAAACTTGCACATTTGCTACAACAAAATTTTTTTACACGCGACAGTGGGAGACACTGAGATTCTGTCGTCATCCAAAGAAGAATACCATCCAGTAGAAGATGAAGAAGAAGTGAAAGACCTCAAGGTTGAAGACATTAAAGATTGTCCAGTACAGAAAGAAAAAACGGTGACACCGCCAGTAAAAAGCGTTACGACAAAGAAACCTGTCACACCAAAGGTTTTTGCTACCCCATCCAAAGAGATAGATTGGGAAGAGGAAGTCAATCGGCTAATTGACGATATGAATAAGACAGATGAGGATGATGAAGAGAAGGTTGTTACACCAAGGAAGCGAAAGCTTAATGGAAAGAAGCCTGCACGCAAATCCCTTCCCCTCAATGAAAGGGTAATTTTTAATTTTTTATAGCTCTAAATTTTTTTTTTTGAGATACATGTGTTTTGTTTTTGTTTTTATCATAACATTTTTTTGTTTACATTCATTGTGTTCATGCATTGAGGACAAAACACACTTTCACTTTAGGTTTGGGGGTGTGTTGTTCCATGTAGTTGCATATTGGTACATATTTGTCAGTATAGTTCTATTATATAGTTTGTCATTACATGTTAGTTGTCATATTGAGATTTTTGCCATGACAAATTTTTTGTGAAATGTTTGTGAAGCCAGGAACGTATAAATATATTGTTAATGTTCGATGAGGAAATTAAATGTTAGAAATTTAAATTTTTGTAGGAGTGAAGTAGGAAATTCAGATTAAGGTAGTGGCGAAAATTGATTTCTAAAAATAATTTGATTTTTAAATCTTTGTGGTTATTTTAAAGTAAATATTTCTTAATAAAACTTAGATTTTCTTTGAGCTAAGTGATAAATGTGAAATGTTAAGGTATGAAATGAAGGAAATAAAATTTTTGTCACTCCAATACTTGACTGTTCTGAGTACGTCACCAATGCTTTGTTTTCTTTATCGTATTGTTGATGAGAAAAGAATGTGTTAAGTATGAGTGTTTAAAAAGAAAAATGCTAAAAGAAAAATTTATAAAAAAAAGAATATATTTTTTTAGGAACACTCCGCTGTAGCAGAAGAAGAAGAGTAGGCTAAGGAGGTGGAGGTAGTTGTTTGCTCCATCCATCTTTTAAGTTGAAAATTTTAAGCTGCATGAGTGTAAACGCAGATTGTGATGTGATTTTTGGCATGACAATTAAGTGTTTGCTCCACTGTAGTTGTTAAGTATAACATTGTATGACAAGATGAATTCCTGAAGAGCAAAAATAAAATGCTTAAGTAAAGTAGAAGAAAGACTTAACTGGAGAAATAAAACAAGTTTTTAGGAAATTATTTGCTTTAGATGTAATTACATATGAATTTAGAATTTCTATATTTTTAGATTGAAATTTTTGCATTGAATTTTATGGAATCACCTATGACGCTACTGTAGAATTTTGCATTTTCAAAGGTTCTTGAGAGGTGAAATATATGTGTACAAGAAGGTGGAAGCAAAATTTTTATGAAAAATTGCCACGGGTATAATCTTCACATTCATGCATACATGCATCAACATATTTTACTTGAGGACAAGCAGAAGTTTAGGTTTAGGGGTGTGATAACTGTTGAAAAAGAGTTATACAACATACTTTTGCTAGAAATTTTTGTCTATTCTTTAGAAAATTTGTTTTAACCTTAGCAGTGTTTTTATGTATTTTTGTCTTCAGAGCTGTATTGCGCTAAATTGGAAAAATCTATTCATTTTTACCCTTTTGTTGTAGCAAAATTATGTTTGTTGGTATGTGTTTACATGATGCAAGGATGGTGAAGGAGAGAGAGTATGAGACCCAATAATGAAGGACTGTTGGGGAGCAAAAGCAACAAAGATTATCAATGCTAAATGTTCTGGCAATACTAGGCTCATAATATTCTGCTGCAATAAGCTAAATTTATGTGGCCTACACTAGAAAGATCTAAGAGGGCATTAGAACTCCTAGGAATCTGGATCTGGCAACATTAATTATGTGGCAAAGCTCCTATAAAAGCAGCACTTAGGTGAAGAAATTAGAATCGAAGAATTAAATCAAGCTAAAGTGAAGTGCTAGTGCAATATACTCCAGAAGGAGGAGAATCGGGAGAATCACACGGTAGATTGGAAGTGCAGAGTGGAGTTGACATCCAAGGTTGGGAGCAGAGCCTTGACAAATCCATCGTAAAACAACCAGAGAAAAGATAGGTTACTGTGGCAATGCAGAGCAGAATCAAGCAGCGAGCCTGGTGTTCGTTTTGCGTCTCAACAGGAGTACTATTGATCTCTAAATTTGAAAGTAATTTTGTTTAAACAATATTTTACACCCTTTTACTGATCATTTAGGGGTTGAATATTCTGATACTTTTTTTACTTTTATGAATGATTACCAATATTTTTTCTGATGAATCTCTTCAATTGATTTATGTTCAATTGTTGTTAATTCTACATGTTAGCAATCTCAAGAATGAGCACTTGTTTTGCATGTGAATAATCTTGATTGAAAGCAGGACATATTTGCTAGAGCATAATTCAGTGTAATGAGCATATATCGGAAGCTATGTGTAGTAACTCTTAATGTTAAGCTGCATTCATTAAGGGTGAGATAAGTCTTTGTTGGGACAATACATGTTATAGGAATATAATATGGAATTGCTGTAAAAGTTGCAATGAAACGACACACTATTTCTTAGTCATTTTGGGAAATTTGTAGAAACAAATATTTGTTATGACATTCGTATATCTAGACTTAGAATTGAAATATTCTAGATCTAGTGATCACAACTTAGTCCTGTACTGAAGTTCTTGGCAATCATTTCTGCTAAGAGTGATGAGTACTTAGTAGATCTGATGCTTTGCTTGGTTGATTCTTGATCATTTTACTATTTTTTCATTTTTTATGACACGCAAGTTGCAATCACAATTATCTTTGTTACCATATTTACTTTACTTGCATAATTCTTTTGTCAATAGTTTAAGGAATTTCTTCTGAATATCAATATCTCTGTGGGTACGATACTCTACTTATCACTTTATCACTTGAACGTTGTGTACACTTGCACATTTACTACAACAATATATTTTACACGCGATAGTCACATGGCAGATCAAAAGTGCAGAGGCAAAGTTGATAGCTAGTGCTGGGAGCGAAGCCTTGACAACGCGATCGCAAAACCACCTAAGCAAAGATACGTTGTTGTGGAAATGCGGAGCAGAATCAAGCAGCGAGCCTGATGTTTTTTTGGGTCTCGACAGAATTACTCTTGATCTCTAAGTTTGAATGTCATTTTGTTTAAACAACATTTTATGCCCTTTTACTGATCATTCAATGGTTGAATATTTCTGATACTTTATTTATTTTTATGAATGATTACTGATATCTTTTCTAATAAATCTCTTCACTTGAATTATGTTCAGTGTTGTTAATTTTACGTGCTAACAATCTTAGGAATAAGCTCTTGTTTTTGCATGTGCATAATCTCAATTGAAAGCAAGACAGATTTGTTGGAGCATAACTCAATGTATTGAGTATATATCAGAAGATGTTTGTAGTAACTTTAGATATAGAGCTACGTTCATTAAGAGTGAGATTAGTCTTTGTTGAAACTATGCATGTTGTAGGAATATAATATGGATTTACCATAAAAGTTGCTATGACACGGCACACCATTGCTTAGTCATTCTAGGAAATTCATAGGAACAAATATTTGTTTTGACATTCGTAGATCTAAACTTAGATCTTAAATATTCCAAGTTTAGTGATCACAACTTAGTCTTGTGCTGAAGCTCTTGCCAATCATTTCTGCTCAGAGTGATGAGTACTTAGTAGATCTTATGTCTTGCTTGTTTGATATTCGAACCATTCACTATTTTGCATTTTGTTATGACACGCAAGTTGCAAACACAGTTATCATTGTTATCACATTTACTTAAATTGCACAATTCTTTTGTCAACAGTTTAAGGAATTTCTTTTAAATACCAATCTCTCTGAGGGTATGATACTCTACTTATCAATTTATTACTTGAACGTTGTGTACACTTGCATATTTGCTACAACAATATATTTTACACACGACAGTGCTGGACATGGATGACCTACTGATGGCTGGGGTCTTGCATTTGTTGCAGATTCTCCATAGCTTGTGTGAGCAGCATCATGTACCTATCATCCCGAGCCAAAACTTGTGTGAGCAGGCCTACTTCATAGCTCATGTAAGCATTATTGAAAAGGTTACATTTACATGAAAAGGCACACTTTATGTGAGCATTCCTGAGTAGCCAATGTTATTCTAATGGTTCAACAGGCAATTAAAGTTTAAGACAAAAGGTATGTATATGAAATGATTTATGTCATTTTCACGTGTAACATAATATTGCAAACGCAATGTGCAAGTGTACACAATGTTCAAGTAATAAAGTCATAAGTAAAGTATCGTACTCACAGAGAGATTGGTATTCAGAAGAAATTGTTAAACCGTTGACAAAAGAATTTGTGCATAGAAAATAAAATGTGATAACAAGATAAAGTGTGTTTGCAAAGTGCGTGCCATAATAAAATGCAAAATAGTAAAGTTGATCAAGATTTATCCAAGCAGAGCATCAAATCCTCTAAGTACTTATCAAGCTTAGCAAAGATGACCGGCAAAATCTTCAGTACAGGACAAGGTTGTAATTAATAAATCATGAATATTGTAGATCCAAGTTCTAGATCTATGATTGTCTTAGCAAATATCTGCGTCTACAAAATTATAATTGAATGACTAATTAACGACATGCTTGTTTAATGCAGCAACATTTTACAGTGAACACACATTATATTCCTATGACATGCTTCTTCCCAACAAAACTTATCTCATCCTTAATGAACACATCTCATTACAGTTACTACACATATCTTCCGATATATGCTCATTACATTGACTTATGCTCTAGCAAATCCATCCCACTGTAGGTCAAGATTAAGCACATGCAAAACAAGAGCTTATTCTTATGATTGTCAGCATGTAGAATTATCAACAACTAAGTCACAAATCAATAAAGACATTTAATAGAACGATATCGGTAATTCATTCAAAAACATAAAACAAAGTTTCAACAATATACATCCTTTAATAAGTAAGTGCAAGGACACAATTCATTGTTCACACAAATTAACAAACAGATTCAAAGATAAAGAGTACTCATTGTTTAAGACCCAAAAAGAACATCAGGCCCGTATTCTCGATTCTCCTTTGCTTTGCCACAGTAACATATCATTGCTTCAGTGGTTTTGCTACAGCATTCTCGAACTCTGCTCTCAACAACGGTTAACAACTTTGCCTCTAGACCTCAGATTCATCGTATAACTCTCTTAATATCCCTCATTTTAGAATCTAACGCAACAACACTCAAGCTTTTCTTGAATAAAATTCTTGATATCATTTCCTTCCTCCAAATGATGTTTATATAGGAGCTTGGCCACACAATTCACGTTGTCAGATCTGTTTTTCTAGGGTTCTAGAGCCCTCCTCGAGTCTTCTAGTGCAGACCACAAATATCTCTAGTTTGCTTCAGCAGAATCTTGGGTGCCTAATACTGCCAGAGCGTTTAGCAACTACAAAGTTTTGCTGCTTTCGTTCCCCATCAGTGCTTCATTATTGGGCCTCGTACTCTCATCTTCCTTCACCTTCTCCTACGTCAAGAAACATGTACCAACAAGCATAGTTTGCGATAACAAAAGGGGTAAAATATATATTTTCTACCAATTTAAGTACAACACAGCTCCAATGACAAAAACACATAAAAACACTAGAATTGTTATAACAAATTTACTTGAAAACAGACAAAATGTTCTAGTAATAGTATGTTATATAACTCGTTTTCTAGAGTTATCTATGATAGCACTAGAAATGACCATTGATTTCTCCTTACTTATGGTATAATTTGAGTCTTTTTAACTTAGTTATTGCATTTTCTAACTCAGTGAAGCTTGGCCTAATTTTCTTTAATTTTATCATGTTTTTTACTGATAAAGTCGTTGCATTAGCTGTTCAGTATTGCGCTCAAAGATGTCATTGAAGAAATCTGTCTTGAAGGATCAATGCATGAAGGTGTACAGAGTTGTCGCTACAAAATAACATCCAAATTTGTGCCCAGAACTGTCTAATGAACACACCAGATTTGCATGAATATACAGTTGGCATAACCAACTTGTACAGCTAGAGGAAGTTAGGTCTAAAAGGGAGGACAGCTGTAATTGGAAGTGGATGTTAAATACTAAGGAGAAAAGATTTTCTTCATCTTCTTGATTTTTTTCGGTGGATAAATTTTCTTTAACACCTTCTTAAGCTTGTAACCATGGCAGCTTAAATTCCCTGAGGGAAACCTGACATTGATGAGAAGGCAACCCTGTTCCTGATGAGGAGCACCCTAAATGCGACGCAAAAGGAGTGTAAGAGAGTGATTCAAGTAGACTAGGAATAGCATACTTCAATTTATTCTATTATTCTCTTGCTTAAATGTTGATAAGTTTTGATAATTTGAAGTTGTATGGAAATACAATTTAATTTTAGATCAAGTTTGATATCTATTTCAATATTTCATTCATTGATATTTTTAAATTTAATTGTGTGACCATGGAAGTGTGATTGCAGTCACTGTCATAGGAAAAGTGCAGTGACAAATTAAGTTAACAAGTAAGTCAATGGAAGTTGCTTGAGGATTGAAGGAATTCAGTCCACTTGTTCTTGAATATAAAACATTGCCAACAATGGAAGGTGTGGTGAGTGTGAGTATTTGAGTCTTTGATAAACAAGGAAGTAAAGGTTGGTAAGATTTCATTGTGCTTAATTGTGGCGATAATTTATCTGTTATTAACCTTGTCATTACATTTAACTTTCTGCCAACTTTTCAAGTCAAGGAACCCCATCTCATTATCACTGTTTTACTCCTTAAATTTTCTTAAATTGCTTTGACAAATTATTCTCATAATTTTACTACATTTTCTTATTTTATTGCTCCGACATTATTCATAACAATCTCTTTAGTTTTAACTTTCTTTGCATCGACAATTATAAATATAAGCAGCCATCCTTGTGGGTTCGATATTCGATAGATTTACATCTATCTACTATACTTGCATCGATAGTGTATGCTTGCACGTATTTGTTGTCACGTTCACAGGGCGATCAAGGTTTGGCGTCGCTGCCGGCGATGGCGTTTGTTTGATGTTTATTCTTGTACTTGCAATTATTTCTATTTACTAATCTTTAGTTGTTACTAACTTGTTTTCTTTCATGTTGACTATTTTTCAATTTTCTTTTTAGGTGTTTTATGACTAGGAGTAATCCTGAATTTGTTGTTGGCTTAGATCCTAGGATTAAGAGAACTATTAGAAGGAGAAGACAAGAATAAAGGAATATGGTTTTGCCTGGAAACAATGCAGTCATACCATAATTGCTGCCACAAAATCCTGTCTTGCTGATACAACCACAAAATATAAATAATCCACCGCAGCCACGAGATGAAAAGATGCAAAATAAAACAATTCGAGACTTCATTGTTCCTGTGTTAGATAAGTTGCAGCCAGGGGTTGTTTGACCAACTATTCAAGCTAGCAATTTTGAGTTAAAGTCGATTATGTTTCAAATGCTGAATATGAATGGGCAGTATGCTGGATTGCCTCATGAGGATGTGAGAGAGCATCTTAAATCATTTTCTATTAATTTGTTCTTCTTTTAGTCATCATGGTGTTCTTGATGATGCCTTGAAGATGCAACTATTTCCTTACTCATTGCAACGACAGGCTCGTACCTGGTTCCTTAGATTGCCTATTGGATAGATTACATTAGATTGCTCTTGCAACTCAATTTATTTTGCGATTTAATCCACCAACAATGAATGCTCGATTGAGGAATGACATTACCTCGTATCATCAACTGGATGATGAGAACTTGCATACTACATGGGAGCATTACAAAACCTTGCTTCGACGCTACCCCATGCATGGAATTCAACAAGAAACATAGATTGTGATATTTTACAATAGGTTGAATGCACAGATAAGGAATCTTGTTGATGCATCTACTAATGGTCCTTTGTTGGACTGCACTTATGATGAAGCTATAAGAATTTTAGAGAGGATCGCTCAAAATGACTACCAATATCCAATCTCTCATGTTGCACAAGTTAAAGCAAACCCCAAAGTTATCGAATTAGATGCTATATCAGCTCTAACTACACAAGTATCTTCGTTAGCAAATATGATAAAGAACACGAAAGGGACTAGTGAAGTTGCTCCCATTCAAGTTGCCCAACAACTGGATGTCCCGACATTTTGTTACGAAATTTACGGCGGCAATCATAGCTACGAGGATTGTCCTCAGCATGTAAAAAATGCGTTCTATGTTAATATTATCTAAGGAAATTCCTATGGTAACTCCTACAATAGCTCTATTCGAAATCAGCAGCTTTGGGGAAATCAAAATGCGACCATGTTTAGATATGGCAATTCCTCTAGTTAAGGAAATTTTCGACAAGGGAATTACAATCAACAACAACAAAATTTCAATCGAAGTCCTCAGATGCATATACATCAAGATCAATTGCAACCACACACTTGTGTACAGCCACAACAATATTCAATGCCAAATCTGCATATGCAAGGACAAAAACAGCAACAACGGTATTCCTAACCACCAATAAATCCATTAGCAGCCCTTGAAGCCCTAATGTGAGAGCATATCACGAGAACATAAGCTATTGTGCATGGAAACTCATCTTCCATTCAAGAACTAGAAGCATAGTTAGGGCAATTGGCTTCAAATTTGAGCACAAGACCACCAAGTGCTTTACCCAGCGATATCGAGAATCTAAATCAAAGACGGAAGTAGGATTGCAAGGCTATTACTCATCGGAGTAGGAAGTAAACTATCAAGTTAACTAGCAGCTCTAATATAACACCTATTGACGCAAGTGAAATAGATCAAGGAGAAAAAGTTATATCTGAAGAAGAAGCAGATGAACCAAATAAAGTGAATCCACCAGTTGTTACTCCTATGCCTACCATTAGACCGACAAAATTGTCGACTCAACTGTCGATGTCTATCCAACAGATTTTGTCACGACAACCTGATATATCAATACCTTTTCCATTTCCACAAAGATTTAAAAAGAAGTAGAATAATAGAGAATATCAAAAGTTTTTGACCACATTGAAACAACTTCATATCAACATACCTCTTGTGGATGCTCTCATACAACTTCCTAGCTGTGGGAAATTCATGAAAGAGCTCTTATCCAAGAAGAAGAAGTTGACTGAAATCCAGACAATTATGCTCACAGAGGGATGCACTGCAGTCCTAACAAATAAGTTGCCACTAAAGATGAAGGACCTTTACAGTTTTACAATTCCATGTTCAATTGGAAATCATTACTTGGGAAAAGCTCTCTGTCATTTAGGAGCAAGTATCAACCTCATGCAATTATCATCATTTCGAAAATTAGGGATTAGTCACATGAAGCCCACTACAGTGACATTGTAGTTGGTAGATAGATCATTAGCGCAACCTGAATGGTAAATTAAAGACATCCTAGTTCAAGTAGATAAGTTTGTGTTGCCAGGGGATTTTATTATCCTTGATTGTGAAACTGATAAAGAGGTGCTTATAATCTTGGGACGTCAATTTCTTGCCATTAATCACACTCTTATCGACGTGTTCAAAGGCAAACTAAAAATGAAACATAACGATGAACATGTCACCTTCAGTGTTTTTGAAGTAATTCTATATAGAAATAAAGAGGAATGTAAGCACATCGATGTGCTGGATGAATCAATTGAAGAGGAATTTAATGAGCGTAGCACAACAGTCCCAGAAGAATTTACGGTGATAACTGAAGAAAATTTCTAAGTGATTGTGACTACAAGTTTGAGGCAAATAATGTGAAGCTTAGGCACAAATGGTAGATGAAATCTTTGGATTTGACCAACAGAACAGCTCCTGAATTTAAGCCATCTATTGAAGAAGCTCCTACTTTGGAATTGAAACCATTGCCTACCCATTTGAAGTATGTTTGCCTTGTGAGAATGACACATTGCCAGTAATTATTTCTGCAACTCTCGACGCAAGTCAAGAGAAAAAATTAATCCACATACTGAAGCAACACAAGCGTGTAATTTCTTGGTGTATTACAGATATTAGAGGTATTAGTCCCTCTTTTTGCATGCACAAAATCCGATGAGAAGATGACGAAAAGCAGTCATTGAACAACAGAGAAGATGAAATGAAAAAATGAATGAGGTTGTTAAGAAGGAGATCATTAAGTTGTTGGATGCGGGAATCATCTACCCAATTTCTGATAGTATGTGGGTGAGCCTAGTCATATGTGTTCCAAAGAAGAGTAGTATCACGGTGGTAAGTAACGACAAAGATGAACTAATCCCTACTCGCATTCCTACAGGTTGGCGAGTATGCATGGACTATCGTCGTTTGAATTCATCCACAAAAAAGGATCACTTCCCACTTCCCTTCATTGATCAAATTTTGGATAGGCTTGCTGGCAAAGCTTATTATTACTTTCTCGATGGCTATTCTGGCTATAATCAGGTAGCAATTAAGTTGGAGGATCAAGAAAAGATGACTTTTACTTGTTCTTTTGGCACCTTTGCCTTTCGCCGAATGCCATTTTGTCTATGCAATGCACTGACCACATTTCAAAGGTGTATGATAGTAATCTTCTCAAACATGATTGAAGACTCATTGGAGGTATTTATTGATGATTTTTCTATCTATGGCAATACTTTTGATAAATACGCTGATAATTTAGCCAAAGTTCTAAAGCGATATGAGGACACAAACCTAGTGCTGAATTGGGAGAAATGCCACTTAATGGCAACAGAAGGCATTGAAGTTACAGTATTCACTCTTTTCAGGGCATTGAACTGGACAAAGCAAAAGTTGAGATTATTGAGAAGTTACCCGCACCAACTAATGTAAAAGGTATTCAGAGTTTTCTCGTTCATGCAGGTTTTTATCGAAGATTTATTTTGGATTTCTCGAAGATTGTAAAACCTCTCTTCTCCTTGTTGGAGAAAAATAAAAAAATTTTGTTTGATAATGCATGTCTAGACGCATTTATGAAAATTAAGCAGTAGCTATTGTCATTGCACTGGACTAGTAGCAACCGTTTGAAGTAATGTGTGATATGAATGATTATGCAGTGGGTGTCATGTTAGGATAACGCAAAGAAAGAGTATTTCATGCAATATTTTATGCCAGCAAGACTCTTACTAAAGTGCAGATTAATTCTACAACCATAGAAAAGGAGTTGTTGGCAAGAGTTTTTGCCTTCGACAAATTTCGTTCATATCTAGTTGGCGCAAAGGTTACAGTATTCACTGATTATTCTGCGTTAAAATACCTCTTTGCTAAGAAAGATTCCAAACCAAGATTGATTCGATGGATCCTGTTACTACAAGAATTTAACATTGAGATAAAGGATCGCAAAGGATCGGAGAACCAAGTAGCAAATCATTTGTCTCAACTGGAAGTAGGAAGTGAAGATGGAAATAGATTCCAAATTGTTGATGCATTTCCTGATGAAAAGCTATTTGCTGTCGACGCATCCTCATGGTATATAGATGTCATCAACTACTTGGTGTGTGGAAGGTTACCCTTGAGTGCAACAAGCCACAAGAAGGAAAGGTTTCTTCATGACATCGTAAAATACTACTGGAATGAGCCATAGCTATTCAAGGTATGCAACGACAATATTATTCGACACTGAGTTCCAGAAGAAAAAATGCTTTCTATCCTGAAGCATTGCCATAATGCCCTTTATGGAGGTCATTTTAATGGTGTAAAGACTGCTGCAAAGGTCCTTCAGTTAGGATTCTATTGGCCTTTATTGTTTAGAGATGCCTACAACTTTGTGCAACAATGTGACAAATGTCAGTAAGTCAGCTCACTAGATCAATATCTCAACGCAATGAGATGTTGCAACAGCCAATTATGGAGGTTAAGCTCTTTTATGTCTAGCGTATGGACTTCATGAGACCATTTCCAAGTTTGTTTGGAAATGTTTACTTCTTGGTCACTATTGATTATGTGTCCAAGTGGGTAGAAGCAATTGCTGTTCCAAAGGATGATGCTAGGACAGTGCTGAAATTTTTCCACAAGTACACACTCACTCGTTTCGGCACACCTAAGGCATTGATTAGTGATCAAGGCACTCACTTCCATTGCAATCAAGTTGCGGCCACACTGAAGCGGTATGGCGTTAAACATAGAATGACGACCGCATATCATCCACAAACTAATGGCCAAGATGAAGTTTCCAATCACTAAATTAAGAATATCCTTGTAAATGTGGTAAACCCATCGAGGAGAGATTGGTCTTCAAGGCTTGATGATGCATTATGGGCTTTACACTAGCATATAAAATGCCACTTGGAATGTTGTCGTACTAATTAGTGTTTGGTAAAGCATGTCACTTGCCCATGGAATTAGAACATAAAACCATGTGGGCAATCAAGCGAGTTAACATGGATTATGAAGCTACTAGATAGAAAAGGTTATGTGAACATCACTGAATTAGAGGAAATTTGACGCAATGCATATGAGAACACTGCAATATATAAGGAAAACACCAAGAAATGGTACGACAATATTATTTTGTAGCGACAATTTACTACAGGTCATTGGTACTTACTTTTAATTTGTGACAAAAATTGCACCCAGGTAAATTGCGCTCAAGATGGTCTAGTCCATTCGAGGTTTTCGAAGCATTTCCTCACGGTTCGATCACAATTAAAGACATAAATGATGGGCACCAATTTAAGGTGAATAGCCAACACTTGAAGCACTACTTTAGCCAAGATGATCACAACCAGAAATAGACCATTAACCTGGTCACATTTTTCTAATCTTTCTTTACATTTGTATCATTTACTTTTAGTTATTTTGTTTATGTTTCAGTTATCTTTCTTAGTTTATTTTTTGTAGGAATAAAGTTCTTCCTTTAGTCGAAGCATGAAAAACTCCTTACCGACGCAACTTATCTACTGACTCATCACAAATCAAAACATTTCAGGAAAGAAATACGACACTTCAAGCACTTATTCCTCAACCGTTGGATCGGTTTAAAAAAGGACAATTCGAGTGGATGCATTTATTGGTTGCAGATTGACTGTCCTCTCTCTGTAGTGAAAGAAAAACACAACTCTCCATCTCCATTTTTCATTCCCTATAAAGTGATCCGTTGTGCCGATGGTGTTCCTTAGAAAAACCTCCATTACTGCTTAAAATTTTCTTCAAAGCTCTCACCTTTCCTGCTCTTTAATACCTTTATTACCAAAAAGATATGGCCAGAACTTGAGGTGCAAAAATACCATCCAAATCTGCTGTAGAATCCTTCTCCACCACAGTTGTGCGAGAAATAGAGCAGCACCTAGTGAAAGAACCAGTAATGTTTCTGACTAAGGCAGCGAAGGACTGCTTCCAAGACAACATGCTTAAGCGTAACTGTCACCCTGAACAAGGCTTTTAGCTGTCGAAGCATCAAGACCTGGGGAAATAAGTCAACAAAACTATTACGAGAATGTGTTGAGAAACCTTCCACACCTATCCTGGGGGATATTTACCATAACTTGTAAGAGAGTTCTATGTAAACCTGACTGACAACCAACTAGAGTTCGTCTTCATTCGTGAAGGGTTGGTGCCTCCCACATTAATGCTCTTTACAATATCACCGTCAAAGAAGACGAGCACATGGCCTTCCTCAAACAACTCACGGAAGAGGGGGCTGACATCCTGATGCAGGATCTTTGCATTGACGGAGCAGTGTGGACGGGTAACAATCCAAACAACTACACCATGCACCGCCCTTTTCTCACAATATAGAGTAAGGTCTAGTTTTACTTCAAAAATTGTCGTCTCATGCCTTCTACTCATAGCACAACAGTCACTTTGAATCGGATGTGTTTAATCCATTGGATCATCAAAGAAAGACAAATTGATGTCGGTGCAATTTTGCACCAAGAAATTATGGGCTGTGCTACAAGGTAGACGGGTATTTTGGCATTCCCTTCACTAATAATACAGTTGTGCCAATGACGAGGAGTGATGCCTCATGAGGGAGAAGAAATGTTGGACAAAAAAGACCCTATTAATGATGCATCCATTGTGCGCATGACTAGAGGGAAGGATACTCCTGTTATGAAGGAAGCTGAAGCCAATAAGAGGAAAGGCAAGGCAAAGATGGAAGAAAAGAATACTCATGTCACCACAGATCCTAACTTATGGTGTATGGTTAAAGAGGTAGAGAAGATTGCTGACATAATTAACATTCGACAAATAAAACTTGTCGGCGTAATCGAGGAAATGGAAAGATTTCAGAACCTATTCTATGCTTACACAAGGGCATGGAATAGTGCTATTGTGACCACATTGAGCTATATGAGCAAAGCACCTTTGCCCGAGTTCCTTGTGTTCCCTCCAATCATCAGAGAAGCTACACCTTCAACTGTGAGGGCTACATAAAAAGGAAAAGATCAATCGGTAGCATCTCCTCAGATGGTCCATATTTCTAATGATGAACAAAAGGTGAACTCGAAGGAAGTCGAAGATTACCTCCAAAACCTCGCCAGCCATTTTTAGGATGATTTTTTTACGAGCCCAAAGGTAGCTGAGAAGCAGGCCAATGTTGATGAAGGAAACACACCCTTGGAACTTGTGGAGATAGAAGAGGAAAAAGAGGATAGAAGAGAAGGACCTGATGTCGCGACAAATTCGACTGAGGAATTTGTCACCGCACCTGAAGTTGTGGGTGCATTTTTTGATGACTTGGTGCCACCTGATGCGAGTCAGGCAGAGGCTATGACTATTAGTAATGAGGATTCCAATCCTCTAGCTATGGTGCTTTATGTTACACCACTTTCTGAAATACACCTACTAATGTCACGATCGATGATACTGGGGCACATCCTGATCGAAAGAGCAATCCGAGGATCCAGCCAAGTGAAAAGAAAGGAAGGGAAAATATGCCAAGGACAAGAAGTGACACAAGGAGGAGAACAAACGAAAGAAGAAGAAGACCCATGCAGCCACATCTTATGCCACAACACACTGAGTTAGTTTTTATTTTTCGCACTTAGTTTAGTTTTCATGCATATCATGTAGCTATAGTATAATTGTCATTGCATTTTTTTGTCACTGTATCTTCATTTCATTGCATTTCCATATATATTTGTAAATTAATGTTAGTGCATTGGGGACAATGCAGATTTAAGTTTGGGGGGAATGTATATGGGATGGAAATGCAAATGCGCCCACATTTAAAAAAAAATCCTTTTAAGTTTAATGAAAGCATGCAAAGATGCTGGAAATATGATTGAATTTTTTTTCATTTGATGCTTAATTCTTGAATCATGTGAAATACTAATGAATGAGTTGGATGAATGTGATTGAATTATGTATCTTCAATTTTTGGATGAATGATTTAGATTGCATTAGTAATGAAAAAATAGTATCTTTATTTGAATCTTGAATAAATTTGCCTTTACAGCTGCTTGTACATAAGTATAGTTATGAATAAAAGACACTCCAATATGAGTGTATTGTGAACTATCAAGGGGGAACACTCCAATGCAAGTGTTAGAAAAAGTAATCTAGCCAAAGGCTGTCACTGCAAGAGTGTGTGTCCGTGAAATTACATACTCCCTAGGGATTTGTTGCACCCCATCATTACTTCCCAGGAACAAGGGTATAGTAATGCAACGACACCCCTCAGTCACATATATAAAAAAAAGAAATATATATATATATAAATTTGAGATTTAAAGTATGATACTAGCATTGATGAAGTTGCAGTTTTGATTATTCATATCTGTAAATTGTCGGTGCAATATTCTATCATGTGAATGTAATTCATACATTAGGATTTCAGAAGATTCAAGTCTCTAGAATGACTATTGCTTGACAAAAATATTTGTTATAACCTTGCTAGCTTTTGTTTACTTGAGGGCAAGTAAAAATTCAAGTTTGGGGGTGTGATAGCATTAGAAAAGACCATTGATTTCTCCTTACTTATGGCATAATTTATTCCCATTTGATCATCTTTAGCATGCATTTTTAGTCTTTTTAACTTAGTTATTGCATTTTCTAACTTACTGAAGCTTGGCCTAATTTTCTTTAATTTTATCATGTTTTTTTACTAATAATGTCGCTGCATTAGTTATTTAGTATTACGCCCAAAGATGTCACTGCATAAATCTATCCTAAAGGATCAATGCATGAAGGTGTATAGAATTGTCACTGTAAAATAACATCCAAATTTGTGCCCAAAACTATCGCTACAACTGACAACTGTCTAATGAACACACCAGATTTATGTGAATGTACAGTTGACATAATGAACGTGTACAGCTAGAGGAAGTTAGATCTGGAAGGGAGGACACTAGTAATTGGTAGTGGATGTTAAATACTGAGGAGAAAAGATTTTCTTCATCTTCTTCTTGATTTTTTTCGGTGGATAAATTTTCTTCTTCATCACCTTCTTAAGCTTGAATCCATGGCAGCTTAAATTCCCTAGGGCAACCTGACATTGATGAGAAGGCAACCTAACTCCTGACGAGGAGCATCCTAAATGCGATGCAAGAGGAGTGTAAGGGAGTGATTCAAGTAGACTAGGAATAGGATACTTCAATTTTTTCTATTATTCTCTTGCTTAAATGCTAATAAGTTTTGATAATTTGAAGTTGTATTGAAATACAATTTAATTTTAGATCAAGTTTGATATCTATTTCAATCTTTACTTTATTGTTTATCTTTGGATTTAATTGTTTAACCATGGAAGTGTGATTACAATCACTGTCACTAGAAAGTGCAACGACAAATTAAGTTAACAAGCAAGTCAATGGAAGTTGCTTGAGGATTGAAGGAATTTAGTCCACTTGTTGTTGAATATATAGCATTGCCAACATTGGAAGGTGTGGTTAGTATCAGTATTTGAGACTTTGATAAACAAGAAAGTCAAGGTTGGTAAGATTTCATTGTGCTTAATTGTGGCGACAATTTATCTATTATTAACCTTGTGATTACATTTAGCTTTTTGCCAACTTTTCAGGTCAGGGAACCTCATCTCATTATCACTGTTTTACTCCTTAAATATTCTTAAATTGCTTTGACAAATTATTCTCATACTTTTACTACATTTTCTTATTTTATTGCTCTGACATTATTCATCACAATCTCTTCAGTTTTAACTTTCTTTACATCAACAATTATAAACATAAGCAGCCATCCTTGTGGGATCGATATCCTATAGATTTACATTTATCTACTATACTTGCATCGACAACGTACGCTTGGACATATTTGCTGTGACATTCATAGCGCGATCAATCAGTCATTAGCTTATGAAAAGGTTACTATTTGATTATGTGTTGGATGGTTTACTTAATGAAATCCATTTCTTTTAATGTTCCATTATCATGTATAGTTGTGTTCTTAATTATATCTACTAACCTTGTGAGGTTTGGATAGGAAGGAAAAGTATTCTTATGATCTCATGAGCTATGAATGAATGAATTATTCGTTTTATGTTCAATTAGTTTAAGTTTCCTTTTTACGAGTTTACTAAGCACTAGTTGCTTACATAATTACTTTGTCTATTTTGTAGATCGTCGGAAGCTTGATCTATTGGAATCACGTCAGAGCATGATCACACTATCAAATCATCATTTCACTAGACTTTGGTTATTATGTTGATGGTTATAAATGGCATGTAAGTATTATGTTATTTGGCCAATGTGATGTGATTTAAGAGTTCTTGTGCATATGTTTTGACTTTGGCTTGTTAATGTATATGAAAATATGTGATTTGATTATTTGTGAATGTCTTTTGAAGTAGGTGACTGATGGTAGAATTGGGATGTGAAAGTAGGTAAAATATAGTTGAATGGTATGCTTTAAAATGGTTATTAATTTGTGGATTCAATTGGAGGTATATTGGTTAGGTACCTATGCTGGTTGATTTTGGTATGTTTTTTAGGTATGTCTTAAAGTGTTTTGGTCATGTGAAAATGGTTGGAAATGGTATGCTTTGTTGTGGGAGAAATAAGTTTGAAATGGCTTGTTTTGGGGGTAATTTATGAAGCACACGGGCTCTCACATGGTCATGTGCCACACACGGCCACCCCACACAGTCGTGTGTCATTATGTTTTAGCTACAGGTTACACACGGTTTAGCACATGACTTGCAACACAACAGTGTAGTCCTATTTTGAATATCCATACGGGTGGACACACAGTTTGGGACACTGCCGTGTGTCCAGACTTCGAATGTTCACACAGTTTGGACTATGTCACATGGCTTGGCCTCACGGTTGTGTGACCCATGTTTTCCAAATTTTCATGTTTTTCCTAAAATTTATGTTTTGTTTCAAATTGTTCCCTGATTATTTTCAAGTTGTTTTTAGGGCCTCAAAGGCTCGATTTAACACCCGATAATGTATTTTTACTATGATTATGTTGAGGTGTTAGATGTTGATATTAAATTGCGTAATTATTATTTTTAAGTTAAACATTCTGATTTAAAAGTAATGTTTCGTAACCCTAATTCGATGATGGAGACAGGTTAGGGGTGTTACACACACCCCCACACACTTTATTTTCCACATTGTCCCTAATGTGCACCCAAAATATAGGAGGAAGATACTACCTTATTTAAGCGTTGAAGTTCCTCGAACATAGTTAGGTTGTCCTCCTCATGCTAGTTTAGATCCAATTTGTAGTGCCGTCTAATGTGTCGAGTTCCTACACAAAATAAATAAAATGCATTTCATATCAGACTTATTCATGACTACCAGGCTTATTCATATTAGAAAGAGACTCACTTATGACGACCATCTTCATGCTTACCAGATACTCATACATTTCAAACATCAGCATCCGTTAACCTTATGATTCATATTTCATACTTAGAACTTCAGATTTCATGCAATCCATACTCTCATGCATTACTCCTTATAGTACTTTCTTAGCTTCGATTTCATATAACCTACATTTCATATGAATTTCTAAAACATGCATTACATATGCAAGAGTCAGCTTAAGGACTCACCTAGCTTTCATAGTCTGCATTCCAAACTTCCATTCTTGTCTTTCCTTATGAAATCAATAGCTTGGTCTCCAAATCCATCATTCTTTGTTGGTGGTGTTGCTGACTTTTCCTTCACAATGGGACTATCATCAATATCATCAATCTCGAGGTCTTTCGTCTCTTCCTCATCCTCCTCAACCGGATGGTACACCTCACCGAAAGACGACTTTCTTGATGCTGACTGAATCTCGATGTTGCCAGCATCGTACTTCATCATTACGATTTCATCGTAAAGGATCCTCGGGAACTCTGGGAACCTTGGGACTTTGACTTGATTCTGTTGTAGAGCCTGACATATCGCATCATCACGAATATGCATATACCCCCACAAGGCCTCAGCCTCGCAATGAAAATCCTCTAAAACTTTATCAATTTTCATGAGACGATTAATAACATCAACACATTTTCCATCAACATTACCCAAACAAGCTAAAGAAGATAGTTCAAAAGGGTTACTAGATAATGCTTTCGCAAACACTTGTGGCTTAGAACTAGATGGCTGCTTAAATGGTATTGATGTGAGCGCATCACTGATTGCTTGGTGATGGCACCTTTATTAGGCAACATATCTTCGTTTACTTCCAAAGCTACACTTGGTTGTAAACATAATATACAAATCAAATTAGGACATATCAAATTACCGGAGTTTTTCTGGGCACATTTGTGAACTTCATCTCGAATTATCTACCCAACATTA
Organism: Gossypioides kirkii; assembly: GCA_005610355.1. Lineage (NCBI taxonomy): Eukaryota > Viridiplantae > Streptophyta > Magnoliopsida > Malvales > Malvaceae > Gossypioides > Gossypioides kirkii. The sequence continues at coordinate 14,346,989 of CP032255.1, forward strand.
ATCTTCCTTCCTATCATGATAGAATGTAACAGCAACAACCGTTCTCTCCCAATATAGTGTGTGCATAGTAGGCATCAATCTAATCTTCAGAAAACTCATCCAGATTTTACACTCGGGATTCAAATATTGGTTTTCAATTGTAAATCAATCAGTCTTCAATTTATCCCAGGTGGTTCTCTTAACATCTTTTCCAAATTTTCCTTCGAAATTTCTCGCACAAATCTCGTGTGCTCATCTTTTATGTTATAGAGTCCATAATAGTCGTTAATTTTATCTGCATCAAATAAAACCGAAATGCCCCAAACGTATACGAATGGGCTACCAATAGTTAAATGCGAATAAACTACCTTACAATATTTGGATATACTTCATCTAGATGATAGCAGAACATATCCATGAGTTTCAACCACCCTCGCAATGTCTTCATCAAAACCCATATATTTTCTTGCGTAAATGCGAACCCTTTTTCCAGTAAAGGTTGGTGCTTCAGATAGTTCTCTTGGAACTTGGCCTCCGTATTCCAATCATAAAACTTCCTTGCGACGATCGACATTGGTTGTTGTGGCATCTTTCCCTTGCATCTCATTTTTTGTACTAGCAAACTGTTTAGAGGAAACATGAACTTTCAAAGAAAAATAACCCTAACAAATAAAGAAACAAAGGTTATATATAAGGAAACAAAAATAAAAGGAATTTAATATCACAAAAATCAACTAAAACGTATGGCACGTGGGTGCGAAATTTGCGCTGATCGCTCTTCCATTTCAGCTTTGTTATGATAGAGACACAATCGTCTCTCATTGGTCCAGCAAAACCCCACGCTGAACTTATTTACTACTACAGCTAACATCTTTTCACTAACCTGTAACTAATTCAAAAATTCAAAATTTGTATTAACACCAAACCTAAATAAAAATAAAACAAATTCAAACTCTTTTGAAATCCCACAATGTAATAGAAAAATTTTGCTGCAGCATCAAATCATTGTAATAGCGCTTCAGATGCTATCCATTGACTTTGAACACATTCCTCGTCCTGACATTTAATAATATCAACAGCACCATGTGTACAAGAAAAAACTACCTCAAGTGGCCCTGTCCACTTAGACTTTAACTTTCCTGGGAATAATTTGAGCTTCGAATCAAACAGCAAAACTTGCTCTCCTAGGTCAAAATGCTTTGGCAATATCTTACTAACATGCCATATTTTTGTCTTCTCTTTATAAATCCTAGCATTTTCATATGATTGCAATCGAAACTCCTCTATTTCATTTAAATCCATCATCATTTTCTCACCTGAATCCAACCAATAACATTTATCTTTTTAATGCCCAAAAAGCTCTATGCTCTAACTCAATAGGTAAATGACAGGGCTTTCCATAGACAAGCTTAAACGATGACATCCCTAAAGGCATTTTAAAGGTAGTCCTATATGCCCACAAAGCTTCATCTAACCTTTGACGCCCAATCCTTGTGCGTAGGATCAACTACCTTCTGTAAAATCAATTTAATCTCTCTATTCGATATCTCCACTTATCCATTTGTCTAGGGATGATATGCGATTGCAATTTTATGGTTTATCCCATACCTTGTTAACGCATCTTCAATGTAACTACAATTGAAGTGTGAACCTTCATCGCTGATAATCGCTCTCAACATTCCAAATCTCGTAAAAATATGCTTGTGCAAAAACTTTAGCACTGACTTTGCATCATTAGTAGGGAGTGCAACTGCCTCAACCCACTTTGAGACATAATCAACTGTGACCAAATTGTAAATAGTTCCCCATGATGACGGAAATGGTCCAATAAAATCCATACCCCATACATCGAATAATTCGACTTCAACAATGTTTTACAATGGCATCTCAATCCTTCTCGAAATATTACTTGTTCGTTGACACTTATCACAGGAACAGCAAAGATTATGTGCATCTTTAAATAAAGTAGGCCAAAAGAAACCTGATTGTAAAACTTTGCCAGCGATTCTTTTTCCTCCAAAATGTCCTCCGTACGGCACAGCATGGCAGTGCTATAAAATTCTATGGCATTCATTATCTGGAACACATTGCCTTATGATTTGATCTGCACAATTCTTAAACAAAAATGGCTCATCCCAATAATAGAATTTAACGTCATGCAAAAACTTTTTCTTCTTTTGGTTAGTTAAATAAAGGGGTAACAATCCACTAGTTAATAAATTGACAATATTAGCGTACCATGACAATGCTATCACAACAAATAATTGTTCATTTGGAAATTCCTCTTTTATAAATCTAACATCACCATCAACAATATCCACTTCAAACTTTGATAAATGATCCACAACTTGATCCTTTGAACCTTTTCTATCTTTTATCTCCAAGTCAAGCTCTTGTAACAAAAAAATCCTTCGAATCAAACGTGGCTTAGCATCTTTCTTTGCTACCAAGTTTATGATAGCATGATCTGTATAAACTATTACTTTTGTGCCAATCAAATACGAATGAAATTTATCAAATGCAAAGACCACTGCCAACAACTCCTTCTCTGTTGTTGTGTAGTTGATTTGTGAATCATTAAGGGTCCTACTCGCATAATAAATTGTGTGAAACACCTTCTGTTTCCTTTTTCCTAGCACTGCTCTTACAGCAAAATCACTTGCATCGCACATTAATTCAAATGGCAAATTCCAATTAGGAGTAATTACTATTGGCGCAACAACTAATTGCTTCGTCAAAAATTTAAAAGTTTTTAAACATTCATCATTAAAAACAAAAGCTTTATCATGTTGAGGAATTCACATAAGGGCTTAGATATTTTTTAAAAATCTTTTATATATCTCCTATAAAAACTTGCATGCCCTAGAAAAGTGAGAATACCTTTGACCGAAGTAGGTGGCGGAGGCTTCTCAATTACCTTAATTTTTGCATTGTCAATTGCTATCCGTTGCTTTGAAATTTTGTGACCAAGCATAATGTCTTCACAAACCATAAAATGGCATTTCTCCCAATTTAAAACCAAGTTTATTTCCTTACAACGCTTTAGCACAACTTTCAAGTTCTTCAAATAATATTCAAATGTATCTCCAAAAATTGAAAAATCATCCATAAAGACTTCTAGAAATTTTTCCACCATGTCTGAAAGAATTGCCATCATACAATGTTGAAAAGTTGCTGGCGCATTGCATAGTCCAAATGACATTCTACTAAATGCAAAAGTTCCATACGGACACGTGAATATAGTCTTTTCTTGATCTTCAAGTGCTACAGAAAATTGATTGTAACTTGAATAACCATCAAGGAAACAATAACATGCCTTACCTGCAAGTCTATCCAACATTTGATCTATAAACGACAAAGGAAAAAGGTCTTTTCTTGTAACTTTATTGAGTTTCCTATAGTCCATGCAAACTCTCTATCCTGTGACAATCCTAGTAGAAATTAACTTTTTATTGTCATTACGTACGACTGTAATTCCTTCTTTTTTTGGGGTCGCACTGAACCGGACTAACCCAAGAACTATCAGATATTGGGTAGATTATTCCAGCATCTAGCCATTTTATCACCTCCTTCTTGACTACTTCTTTCATAATTGGATTTAGCCTCCTTTGTTGCTCTATCAAATTGCTATGACAATCTTCCAGCAAAATTTTATGCATGTAAAATGCAGGATTGGAATATCAGCTATAGTCCAACTTATTGTCCTTTTAAACTTCCTCAAAACTCCTAATAGTTACTCTTCTTGCTCTTTCTCCAAACTTGCAGAAATAACTTCTGGCAAAATTTCGTATCACATAAAAATTCATACTTTAAATGTACTGGCAAAGGCTTCAACTCAAGTTTCGGGGGTTCAATAATAGAAGGCTTTGGTACTTTAAAAGCACGATCAGATAAATCTATTAAAGGTCTAATCGTAGCTAAAAATGGTCTACCCTAAATTATGGGGACTTCTTTGTAATAGCCTCGTTTTTAGCGGTGTCGAAAATAGTGATTTCGAGATCACAACTCCGATGAGTTAGGTCAAATATTAATTAGTGAATATATATATGATGTCATTAGTGTCATATTAAACTTTGGCCAGAAAATTTTATCAATTGAATAGTGAATTGAGTAGGAAGGATTAAATCGTAAAAGGTGCAAAAGTGGAGTTAAGTAATTATTAGAACCAAATGAACAAATTTCTCTAAATTATTTTAGTGGGTGGATTATCATGAGCTAAATTGAATATAAATAGGATTAATTAAGGTTTAAAAAGGGATTAATTAAGCCTAATTATGAGAGTCATAAAAATTATAATTATGCCATTAAGTATAAAAGTGAATTTAAGAAGAAAATAACCTATTTTTCTAGTAATGTCTTCATCTTCTTCAGAAAGCACAAGGAGAAAGCTAGGGTTTCATTCTAAAGCTTTGAGATTTGATTTGAGTAAGCTATTGTTACACATTTTCAGTAATTTTTGTGTTTTTGATTCCGTATTAGGTTAATCTAGCTAACCTAGGGACCAATTTGTGAATCTATCAAATATTATGAATCTTGCCATTATTGAAAATGCTTGTTCTTGGAAGCTTTGGATGGATTTGTGTGTTTGATGTTTGGGTTAAATCTTTTTGGAAAGTGATTTTGGATGAAATTAAGGTTTAAGGACTAAAATGTTAAAATGGTAAAACTGTGTGTATTTGGTGTGAAATAATTGAATTGTAGGGACTTGTAGAGGACAATGGTTATTCGGCTGGTATTGGTTGTATAGGAGAAAGGTTATTTTGCAAGTATTGGCCTTAAGGATTAAATTTTATAATTTTCCCAAAAAGGATTTATATGTGTAAATTGATCAAATTACATGATTTAATAGGAGAACTGATTATTTGTTGTGTTAGATCAAGATAGAGCCACCGATCGTGAGAAGGGGAAAATCATAGAATAGTCTTTAAAGTTCCACTTGAACTGTAATTTCGTCCAGTAAGTTCGTTTCTTAGATTTTCTATTTGGACTTCTAGATCAAGATAGAGCCACTCGAAACGAGCATGAGGATATATTAAAGAAAGACTCATGTCTCAGGATGATAATGAGAATATGAGGAAGACTCATGACTTGGAATGAGCGTGAGATTATGTTTAAAAAGGAAGACTTATGACTCGGTAGAGCATAAGATTGTATTAAAGGAAGACTTGTGAACCTGTGAAGCATAAGATTGTCTAAAGAAGAAGTTTTTCAACTCTGATGCTAATTGTCGTTACAATGCTTAATATTGAGCTATGATTCACTGTTTGCGAACTTACTAAGCTAGAAAGTTTACCTATTTATTGTTGTTGTTTTGTAGATTTCATTTCAGCTGGTTGAAGATCGGATTACCTCGAAGACATCACACTATTTGGAAGTTGGTTCGGTACTCCTTACATCACTTGGTTATATGGCATGTACTAGGATGATGTATCTTTTATTTACTTGTTCGAGATTGTGATGAACTTAATATGTTTAAATGAAATATTGAAGGTTGTAGTGTATGATTGTTCAAGTGAGAATTAGACTTATAAGTATAATGTAATGACTTGGAAACTATGAATTTTGCATTGGTTTAATGCATTTTGAGTTTATGAATGTTATGTGTTGATAAACTTGTGTTTTGACATGTTTCATGAGATTCTGCATACTTGTTTCGATAGAACTCATGCATATATCGATACAAGTACAGGGTAGGAGAGAGGTTGTTTACTGACTTGGGTTGTATCAATAGTTGCATAGTAGGTATCGATAGTTTTGTGTATGCTTGTATCTGTAGTTAAGATATTTGTATCGGTAGAAGTTGTAGGGTAGCACTTCCTAGCTCTTTTGAGTTTTTAGTAACGGTAGAAACATGACTTGTTTCGGTAGAAGTTATACTTGTATCGTTAGAAGTTTGCACTATTTCTAAATTTCCCTAATGCACTAACAATATTATACAGAAATAATGGAAATGCAACGACAATGCAATTAAGTTAACAAAACAAATGCAGTGACAAAATAAAATGTAGGGATAATAAAAAAATCCATGAAAATATCTAAAAGAAATGTACCAACTTATTCATCAGCAGCCGATGCAGCGACTGTCTTTATTTTCTTCTTCTTCTTCTTTGGGCGCTCACCCTCGTCCTAGAAGCGTTCTTATAGGCTACTGTTGCATATCATTTGTCATATTGAGATTTCTACCATGACATATTTTTGTAGAAAGTTTGTGAAGGCAAGAAAGTATAAATATATTGTTAATGTTCGATGAGGAAATTGAACCTTGAAATTTAAAATTTTTGTAAGAGTGAAGTAGGAAATTCAGATCAGGAAAGTGATGAAATTTGATTTTGCAGTCTTTGTAATTATTCTAAAGTAAATATTTTTTATTAAAACATAGATTTTCTTTGAGCTAGGTATTAAATGTGGAATGTTGAGGCATGAAATGAAGAAAAGAAAATTTTTGTCACTTCAATGCTTAACTATTCTGAGAACGTCAGCAATGCTTTATTTGCTCCACCGTATTGTTGATGAGAAAAGAATATGTTTGAGTATGAGTGTCTAAAAAGGAAAGAAAAAAAAGAAGAAAAAAATGTTAAAAGAAAAATTTGTAAAAAGAAAAATATTTTTTAAGAACAGTTCGCTATAGCAAAAAGAATAGTAGGCTAAGGAGGTAATTGTTTGCTCCATCCATCTTTTTAGTTGAAAACCTTAAGCTCCATGAGTGTAAATTCAGATTGTGATGTGATTGTTAGCATGGCAATTAAGTATTTACTCTACTGTAGTTGTCAAGTATAACGTTGCATGACAAGATGAATTCCTTAAGAGCAAAAATAAAGTGCCTAATTCAAGTCATTGAAAAGAAACTTAGCTGAAGAAATAAATAGGTTTTAGGAAATTATTCACTTTAAAACTAATTACATGAGAACTGGAAATTTCTTTGTCCTTTATATTGAAATTTGTACACTAAATTTTCTGAATTGATCTACAACGCTGCTGCAAAATCTTGCTAATACAAAGGTTGCTGAGAACTTAAATATATGAGTACTGGAATGTGGAAGGAAAATTTTTATGAAAATAGTCAAGGCTATAATCTCTATTTTCATGCATACATGTATCAGCATATTTTACTTGAGGACAAGTAAGAGTTCAGGTTTGGAGGTATGATAACTCTTGAAAAAGAGTTATATTACACACTTTTGCTAGAACATTTTGTTTTCTCTTTAGTAAATTAGTTATAGCATTAGTAGTTGATCTGCCAATTTCGTACCTAGCAGATTGAACTATTTGTCGCACTTGAAGAGCTTGATATCAAGTATTTTCGTAATATTGTCATAATTTAGTTAGATTTCGTATTTCAATAAATTGCATAACCTAAGTGTTAAGGTGATGATTTATTTGTCTTTAAGGCCAAATGAGGCCTAAAAGTTAGCTAAACATACTTAGTGAGTGTGTAGGAGACCATAAAAACGTGCACTAAAAGGAAACATATAGGAGGTGTGTCACGACAACGCCTGTAGAACGACGCTTCACAAAGAGACTGATACCATTGTCACGACACAGGACCTGTTGTGTCGCGACATTGACCCTTAGACGCAGATTTCACATTAAAACAAAAGGCGTTTTGGTCTTTACAATGCCACTTAAACAAGAGAAATGGTAGTGGACCTAGGGTTTAGGAAAAATGACCATGTAAAGCTGTAAATAGGGCCTTTAGCACTATGTTTTACACACAATTACTTAGCCTTTAATATTCAGATTTTAGTTTATTTGTTTTTAGCTTTTGAAACAAGATTGTAGAAACTCGCGTAAATGATCGAGGAGTTTTTTCCCGACAGATTGCTTAATACAATTTAGTTTCTTTTTCATTCAATTCTTGATTTACATGTTTTCCTATATTATGTTATTGATGAATAAAGAAACCATGAGAAACTAATTCCATTTTGGGGAATTAGGGTGTGGACGTATGAATAATTGATTGTTGTTTTACAAGGAATTTACCTTTCAGATCAGCTGTTTGGGAAAGGAAGAGCATAAAACAACACTAGGCCTAACAATCGTAGAAAGTCATTTAGGTGGGAAAGAACCCAAAATTGGTATTGCCCATTCGTGAACACCTGTTCCCCAAACCGATTTAGAGTATGACATCTAGCGATAAGTAATCTCTATTGACTCATTATATCGGCGGAAGATCGAGAGATCCAACTGGGGTAGTGACTAGTTAATTGGAGGAAAATCCCCAAAACCCAACAATTGAGGAAATCATACGAAAACAACCTAATCTCCCTAAAGATGTTTATAAGAATTTCTACATCTCTTCTCTGGTTTATTTTATTTTATTTTGATCTTTTAATTTTCATGCTTTTAACAAACCCTCTTATTTTCCCTCGTACTATAAACCCTAAAACTAGTACTAATTTGTTTTATTCTTTGTAGGAATTTCTATTTACTACCGCCTTAAGTCTCCTTTGGGTACAATCTTCGGAATACTTCCAAGTGTTCCATTGTAAATACACTATATTTACAATCTGACCCGTATACTTGAGGAATCTGAAATCTACACTTAACAGGAGTATGCTCGGGAGCGATATTTGGGAGTCCCTATAAATAAATGTCCCTCAGATAACTATTTTTCCATTCCATAATAAAGCAATTTCGTTCTTAAATTAAAATGGCGGATTCAAGTGAAAGTGCTGCTAATGCTCTTTTTGAATTTCCAGAAGACGATCTAGACAAGTATCTTCAACAATTGTAGTGCATACTATTGTTCAGGAACAAGGGTTTGATCCTTTGATGCGAGTTGGTTGAGGTATTTGGGAAACAGTAGTTGATCACGAATGTGTGCAATTTTGTCTACCCTGCAAAGAACCAGTAAATATTTCAATAGTTCAAGAATTTTTATTTAGCTCTGAAAAACGTGAAGTCGGAAGAGCTTGTGGGCAAATCCAAGGGCCAATGAAAATTCGGGGAGTTGAAATATACCTAAATGAAGTCCAAAGTTGTAGATTCTACAATATCCCATATTATTACCAAGACTATCTTCATGGAGTCGACTTGAAGGAATTTAATAACATCGACACAGAGGAGATCTTAATGTTCCTAACAGCGGGGAAACAAGTATGGACTTTTCGTGAGGGTATGGAAATCCCAGAAACTTTCAACCAAGAACTTATAACGCCAAAAGCCAAGATGTGTATGAAATTCGTTTGTTCAAGAATACTTCCCACTTTCGATATGACTACGACACATCTAATTCATGCCATAATAACATACATAATTCTCAAGAAAAAAGGGATTTGTGTAGGAAAGTGGATTCACCGAAGTATGGTGGAATGTGCGAAGAATTTAGGGAGAGGTATATTTTTCCCTCATTTAATTTTTGCTATGTGCACAAAGGCAGGAGTACCAACTGGAAGATTTGATTGTACCATGAATCCACCAAACAAACTCTTAGGAGATGACTTGTTCGCACAATTCACATTTCTACAGAGAAGTCAAAGTGAAGAACGGAGGAAAAGAGGATTGAATGACGAAGAAGAATAGGGACCTATAATATGATTTATATTTAAGATTAGGTTTTCTTTGTTTTTATTATTTGTTTTATTTACTATTTGAGATAATTTTTATTTTTGAATAATTTTATGTTTTATTTTTAGACTTATATAATTTGTAGGAGAAGGAGTAGGAGTAGAAATTATTTTGGTATATGTGCTTGAATTCTTTTTGTAGGAACCCCACATTATGGAAAACACGATAATTTCGAAAATTAAAATGCCAAAAGGAGAAGGATAACCACCATGAGAAAAATAGGACTTCAATGATAAATCGGCTAACTTCTTTCTTTTATTATTGAGGGGACTGCACATTAGGTACAATGTGTTTTCTAAAGTGTGGGAGGTAACATAGGAACTTTTGGCATATATATATAGTTTTTATTTTTTTTATGTGTGCTTGAGCTTGTAGTGATTAGTTAAGAGCATGTGTCATAGGTTTATTGGTAAAATTGGCTTGATGATAAGGAATTTTAATTTTTGAGCATGAAATTTTAAGTTCTATAGGTTATATTAAAGTATAGATAGAAAGGTATTATTAATACCAAGTGATGTGCGATATATGAGGAAACAAGCATGCTAATATATATGATAGATGATAATTTTGAAATTATGTGATGAATTCGATATTTGTGCATATTAAGGTATTTAGGGATGACCTAAGGCATTGTTTGGACCTCCCTAGATCTAAAAAGCCAAACCCTATTCTAAATTTTCAATTAGTACCTATCTTTGAGCCTTATGACCCTTCTTGATAAACCGCACTATAAGCCTCTTTAGCCTTAAAACAAAAATTTTGTGTATACTCTTTTGTTTGGTCTTGTTTTGCGTGGAAACAGACGAGCCATTGGTATGGTCACTGGTGGAGGTTACAAAATAAAATTAGGAAACTCAATATAATATATGAACTTTAGTCTAGTCAGAATAAGCAAATAGAGAAAAATAAAAAAAAAAGAGAAAAAAGAGTGGAAACAAAAGAAGTATGAGTAAGACAAACATGTGATAAGTGACAGAATTATAAAGTCACGAGTGAGATGAAAAAGATAGAAATCTTACTCAATGAATCAAAAAGAAAAAAAAGTACTCATAGGCTAGCTAAAGGGATTATTTTATTTTGAGAATCCTAAAATGGAGAGAAAAGGATGGTGAGAGAAGGAGAAATAAGGGGGTGAGATGGAGTGGGACATAAAGGGGAAGAATAGGGAATAATGCGATGTGCCAAACTATTTTCGTGTTTGTAACCTTATGTGCTTGACTGTTCTTTGAAATTCATACCTATCTTAAGCCTCAACACGTTACAACCCGAGAAGCCCTATGTGACTTAAACAACTTTATGCATGAGTAAAGAGGAAAATTGCATGATTTCATTATGGTTGTTTGAATTGATAAAATCTTAATATGTGTATTTCCTATAAACTACTGAACTTATACTGTTTCTAATTAAAAATGTTAAAGTTACTGAATTATCATGCCAAAGTTATTAAGAAATATATGATACCTAGACTACATGTTATAAGCCATTCTTGGTATAACTATAAACTCAAGCTCTTCAATTTTCCTTTATTTTTGTTTTGTTTGCTTGAGGACAAGTAAAGACTTAAGTGTGGGGAAGTTTGATCTGCCAATTTCGTACATAGCAGATTGAACTATTTGTCGCACATGAAGAGCTTGAAATCAAGTATTTTCGTAATATTTTCATAATTTAGTTAGATTTCTTATTTCAATAAATTGCATAACCTAAATGTTAAAGTGATGATTTATTTGTCTTTAAGGCTAAATGAGGCTAAAGTTATGATAACAACACGCACAGAACAGAATCGTAAGTCGTCTCATTACGGATTTGTCTTAGGGCTCTAGATGTTTAGAGATGGCTTGTTTGCTTGTAGGATCTGAAACACATTGAAAAAAAAAGAAACAAGTTAGATCTGAAGGAAAATAAATTGGATGAAACTAACAAAAAAAATCAGAAAAGAAACCCCAAATAATAAAGACTAAGGTGTAGTTCGAATCTGGGCACCAAAGGATGAATTTTAAGGTTTCTTGAACTCAAAGAACCATAATTTAAGTGGAGAATTTCTTCCAATGTCATATCTGAAAGGGGGAACAAAACAGATTTGTTAGACAGATTTTTAAGTTCAAAAGAAAACTGTTTTGCAATTAAAGATTCCAAACAATGTAAACAACCAAGAACCCCTAATTTTATAATGAATCTTACTGATTTATGGTGGAAAAAGACGAATCTTGGTGGTTTTAGGACCTGGAACAAAATCAAATGAAATTAGAATCAACTAATAAAGAAATAACAAAACAAAATTTTTAGAGAGAATAAAAGATGGAATGGTGATGATGGTGTTTGAAAGATGTCCTCGGCAGCCTTGAATCCATAAAGAGATCTACAACCACCTCCTAACGGCTCTAATTATTCCCTCCAAGAAGATGATCAAGGTAAGAAGAAATGTGAAGACTACTCCTGCAATCAAAGAGACTACAAAAGCAACTTCTAAAATAAACAAGACCTAAGAGAATTTCTTAAGACTCAAAGAGAACTTGATTAATTAATAAAAGAATTAAAACTGAATGATATTATGAGGAGTGGCTAAGGCCTTTAAATAACCCCCAAAGTCAGACTTCTAATAAAACTTAGGAGTTTAAAGTCAAATAAATAATTGATTACAACTTAGTAGAATAATCAAATAATTAATTAACTAATAAATAAAACTAAAACAATAATTTAATATGGAATTTCGGCTAAGGCTTAAATAGATTATGCTTGGGCCGAATTTTTACTTGGAAAACTAAGATAATTCGATTTGGGCTCTGTTGGGCTTGATTTGCAATGCGTGTTCTTCTCAGCTTCCAAATGGTGTCTAAAACTTTATGCTGGGCTTAGTGACGTGTAAATGGGCCGATTCTAATCTTTCACTTGGTTTACGCTTGAACACATTATCCATCGGATGTCAGCTTTAAGATTCTGTTTCTTGGACCAAGAATTCCAAGATTTGGATTCTTGGGTTGCTTGATTTCTGAAATCTCCCAAAATGACATAATTAGACTAAGATTTGGTTTCTTGATTTTCTTGAAAACAAGAAAGGGAATCTTGGTTTTATTTTTGGCTCGTATGTACGTCCAAGGCCTTTGTGATGAATTCTTGTACAAATCTATTTAATATTGCCTTCATCTTCCTTGCCTTTGACCTTGTAATTGAACGTTAAGGTAAAGTCAACCCATCAACTTTGATGCTTGCATCATTCCCCGCTTCTTCGAAAAGATTCGTCCTCGAATCTGAAACATCAAAGGGAGAGAGATCAGCAACATTAAAAGTAGTACTCACATTAAACTCACCGGTAGATCTATTTGGTAGGCGTTGTCGTTGATCCGCTTGAGAACATGAAACGGTCCATCACCCCTACTATCTAATTTCAAGTTTCGCTGTTTGGGAAATCTCTCTTTGTGCACATGGACCCAATCCCAATCACCGAGTTCAAAAACAAATTGCTTGCACCCTTTATTGGCGTTGTTGGCAATGACTTCATTAGTTTTGGCAATTTTTTTTGAGCTTTCGCATGTATGGATTTTACCAACTCAGCCTTCTGTTCGCCATCTAAGCTGTAAATATTATCTAAAGGTAATGGCACAAGATCAAGTACAATAAGTGGGTTAAAACCATAAATAATTTCAAAGGGAGAATAACTTGTTGTAGAATGGATAGATAGATTATATGCGAATTCGACAAAAGGTAAACATTCTTTCCACGTTTTAAGATTCTTACCCACCACGGCTCTAAGTAAAGCTCCTAAGATTTGATTTACCACTTTGGTTTGTTCATCAGCTTGGGGATCACAAGTAGTCGAATAAAGAAGTTTTGTGCCAATCTTACCCCACAGTACCTTCTAAAAATGGCTTAGGAACTTCACATCTCTATCAAAAACAATGGTGCAAGGTATTACATGTAGGCGCACCACCTCTTTAAAGAATAAATCAGCCACATGTGTAGCATCATCAGTTTTGTGACAAGCTATGAATTGAGCCATCTTTGAAAACCTGTCAACAACAACAAAGATACTATCTCGACCCTTTCTAGTTCATGGCAACCCAAGAATAAAATCCATGGATAGATCCACCCATGGAGAAGAAGGAATCGACAAAGGAGTATAAAGGCCATGAGGTATTACCTTAGATTTTGCCTGTCGACAAGTTATACATCTATAACATACCTTTTCGACATCCTTATCATGTGTGGCCAAAAGAAGTGTTCTTGTAGAATGTCTAATGTTTTCACAATTCCAAACTGTCCCATAAGTCCTCCACTATTTGCCTCTCGAACCAAAAGTTCCTTCATGGAGCATTGTGGTATACATAACCCGTCCATGCGAAATAAAAAACCTTTCACAAGATAAAACTTATCATAGGCCCCATTCCCACAATTAGCAAAGATATGTCCAAAATCAGTATCATTTAAGTACAAATCTTTCAAATGCTCAAATTCTAAGACTCCAGCATTCATAGTAGTTATTAAAGAATATCATCGAGATAAAGCATCAGTGACAACATTATCCTTACCCATTTTGTACTTAATGACATATGGAAATGTTTCAACAAATTCTACCCACCAGCAAGTCTCTTAATTTACCTTGTCCTTTTGGCCACTTAAGGGACTCATGATCGGTGTGAATTACGAACTCATTTGGCAGCAAGTAGTGTTGCCAAACCTGAAGAGCTTGAAACAAAGCAAGTAGCTCCTTGTCATAGGTCGAATAATTCAGTTACGCTCCATTTAACTTTTCACTGAAATATGCAATCAGCCTCTTGTCTTGAATCAAGAACGCACCTATCCCAATACCTGAAGCGTCACATTCAAGCTCAAAAGTGTTAGAAAAATCAGGCAATTTAAGAACTGGAGCAGAACATAACTTATCTTTTAAGTTTTGAAAAGCCTTTGCTTGAGGTGTACCCCACTTGAAACCCATAGATTTATTAACTATTTCGGTTAATGGGGCAGCAATAGAAGAAAAATCTTTCACAAACATGCGATAAAAACTAGTTAAACCATGGAAAGATCTTTCTTCAGTAACTGATTTAGGAGTAGGCCACTCCTTGATTGCCTTTACTTTGTCCTCATTGACATGAATACCTTCTTCACTAACTATAAAACCCAAAAAGATTAGCTTATCACAGAAAAATGTGCATTTATCAAGGTTGGCATACAATTTTTCAGTTCGTAGAATGTTCAAAACAGATTTAACATGCTGAACATGGACATTCAAAGAAGTTGAGTAAATCAAAATGTCATCAAAGTAAACAACAACAAATTTACCCAAATAAGGCCTTAAAATATGATTCACTAAGAGCATGAAAGTACTAGGTGCATTAGCTAACCCGAAAGGCATTACTAACCACTCGAACAATCCAAATTTTGTTTTAAAGGCTGTTTTCCATTTGTCCCTTTCCCGCATGCGAATTTGATGATACCCACTTTTTAAGTCGATTTTAGTAAAGATAAAAGATCCATGCAACTCATCAAGCATATCATTAAGTCTAGGAATAGGATGTCTATACTTTACCGTAATTTTGTTCATTGGGCGGCAATCAACACACATGCGAAACGTACTGTCTTTCTTAGGCACTAATAAAATAGGAATGGCACAAAGACTTAGGCTTTCTCCTACATACCCTTTAGCTAAAAGATCCTCTACTTGCCATTGCAATTCCTTTGTCTCCTTGGTATTACTTCGGTAAGCTGGTCGATTTGGTATGCCAGCATCAGGCATTAAATCAATTTGGTGCACAATTCCTCTTAAGGGTGGTAAACCTTTGGGAGGCTCACCAAAAACGTCCTCATAATCCTGTAAAATAGTAGAGAAAACACTAGGCAACGAACATGTTATGTTAGACAAAGATAATAGATTTAGCCTAAATCTCACAAGGACACAAGGTTGTTTAGTGACAAGAGCTCTCCTCACATCTTTCATACTCGCATATAATTTTTTTGCGCTTTTTTTACCACAAGAGGATTTACTCACCAGTGGGCTTTTCGATTGACTTTTGTTACTACTGGTCTCTTTACTCTCAGTCTTTTCAATAATCTTACCCTTAACCCCTTCACAAAATCTTAGCATTTTGAGTTGGTCGTCATGAACTTCTTTGGGTGCCAACGGTATTAGAGTGTACTTTTTCCCTTTAAGGATGAGTGAATATCGGTTTAGCTTGCCATGGTGTTGAGCATGTCTATCATATGTCCATGGACTGCCAAATAACAAATGGGCAGCTTGCATGGGCACCACATGACACCAAATTTCATCCTCATAGTTCCCAATTTTAAAAGAAACCAGAGTTTGTCTATTTACCTTAACTTCGGTGCCATCATTAAGCCATTGAAGTCGATATGGACTAGGGTGTCTCGAATATGGCAAGCCAAGGGAATAAACTAAGAATGAACACAGCTTCCCTTTAATCGAGCATCTCGAATGGAAGATGTTTATTCATTGATTTTCCCAAGTTTCCTTTACACTTACATTAAGAGTGTGTCTTACTACAAGATAATGGGAAGTGTCAAAATCCTCCCCTTCAACCTATGGAGCCAACAATTCCTCCTCATATTAATCTCCCCCATGTTGAACATTCTCCATAAATTTAGTCATATGGGGATCTTCAAAATCAGAAGAGTATTCACTAGTTTCTTGAACCACAAGTAATCTCGTATTAGAGCAATCACAACTATAATGGCCATGTCCTTTGTATTTGAAGCACTCAATGTCACGGGTTCTCTTTGGGGCTGAACTATTCGGATTATTTTGTTTAGGAGGGATTTGTGTTTTGATTGGAGCACCACTTTTCCAATCGGTTTGTTTCTGTCCATCAGGCCTTGAATTGGATGATGTGTGATCACCACTTCGACCAAACTTATTAATAGTAAAAGGCAGTTTAGAAGTCTGAAAAGAAGCATTGGCATTGTTACCTTTGTAATACTAACTTGAGGAGAAAGATCGAGGACCTTTTTCGTGCAATTGTTGTTCAATTTTCGTGTCTTTTTGAACAGCTTCCTCAAGGTCGATATAGGTTTGTAATCATAATATGTTTGCAATTGGTTTATTCGACCCCTCAACAAATCGAACCATGGTAGGCTCGAAATTTCAGAGTTTTGTTTTGAGCACCCTATAATAGTGAGGAGAGACAAAACGTTTGCGCCTCACTATCTTGAGTTCCTCCCATGTATCAATCGCACCCTCATAGTTATGGCGGCGACTAAGTCCAGTTGAGTCCACCAATGCAAGGCATAATCAAAAAATTCTAAAGTTGCCATGGAAACTTTTTCATTATCAGGACACGTAAAGTACTGAAATAGATTCTCCATTTTTGCTTCCCAATCACAATAAGTATCTGAATCATTTTTTCCACAAAATTGTCTAATGGAAAACTTCAGTTTAGCCAATGAGGGTTATCTATAATCATGGTAACCAAAGTTTTCATCCAACTCACGAGGGCCTCTACGAATAGGACGTGCATGAGGACCATCACCATGTCTATTTCTACGAGCATCATGATCGTGAGGTTGGTCAACCTCAAACTCATCACTAGCATTATGATTATGTCGATGCTCAACTTGAGTACTTAGTTGCTCTACGGATCGTGTTAATTGAGCAAAACGATCAGCCTGTTGTTTGGCTTATTGTTCTCACATTTGACCCAAGTGCTCATTCATATTTTCTTCTATCTTTGCGATGGAACCTACCAAAGCCTCTAATGTATCTAGTACTTGCTCACATGTTTCCTCACTTCCTTTGTTACTACGAGTGGTAACCACCCTAAAATCCACAACACTAAAAAATAAAATAAAACCTCACCATTATGCACTCAAAAAAGGAAAATAAAGTTCTCAATGAGGCTAGAAAAACTCTTATGAATGTTTTAATTGAAGTCAGATTAACACGTCACTGTTAAATCACAATTTAATCACTAATCAAAGAACCTAAGAGCTTTATGAATCCAAAGAAAGGCTAGACTCCAATAGAATTAAGTTGCTTGGAGGAAGGAGAACGTAACTTTTTCGTCCTACTAACATAACAAAAGAGAAAGTGTTAGATTGTGTAAAAGAAGAGGGAAAGCTTAAAACAAATGAATACTTAACCTAAGAGTAAAAGACAATAAACCCGAACCTGAATATGAGTATAGATGCAACGAGACATACTTCATTTAGAGTGTTCCAAAAGAAGTGCAAACTGACTTAAACTCAATAGATTCGATTTTGTGTGAGGATATTTTTTATCTTTTCTTTTTCTTTTTTTTCTTTTCTTCTCTTGTTTGAACCTTTGGTTCTTTCTTTTTCAAGACCGAACACTGACAAACGCCTGAAATCTGATACCACTTGATAACAACAACACATATGGAACAGAATTGTTAGTCGTCTCATTACAAATTTGTATTAGGGCTCTAGACGTTTATAGATGGTTTGTTTGCCTATAGGATCTGAAACACGTTGAAAAACAAAGAAATAAGTTAGATCTGAAGGAAAATAAATTGGTTGGAACTAACAAAAATAATATCAAAAAAGAAACCCCAAATAATAAAGACTAAGGTGTAGTTGGAATATGGGCACCAAAGGATGAATTTTAGGGTTTCCAAACTCAAAGAACCCTAATTTAAGTGGAGAATTTCATCCAAAGGTAGATCTAAAAGGGGGAACAAAATAGATTTGTTAAATAGATTTTTAAGCTCAAAAGAAAATTGTTATGTAATTAAATACTCCAAGCAATGTAAACGACCAAGAGCTCCTAATTTTATGATGAATCTTGGTGATTAGAGGTGGAAAAAAGACGAATCATGGTGGTTTAGGACCTAGAACGAAATCAAACAAAATTAGAATCAATTAATAAAGAAATAACAAAACAAAATTTTTAGAGAGAATAAAAGATGGAAAGGTGACGATGGTGTTTGAAAGATGTCCTCGGCAGCCTTGAATCCACAATGAGATCCATAAACACCTGCAAACGACTCTAATTCTCCCCTCCAAGAAGAAGATCAAGGCAAGAAGAAAGGTGAAGACTACCAAAGCAACTTCTAAAATAAACAAGACCTAAGAGAATTTCTTAAGACTCAAAGAGAACTTGATTAATCAATAAAATAATTAAAACTGAATGATATTATGAAGGGTGGCTAAGGCCTTTAAATAACCCCCAAAATAAAACTTAGGAGTTAAAAGTCAAATAAATAATTGATTACAACTTAGTAGAATAATCAAATTTAACTAATAAATAAAACTAAAACAATAATTTAATATGGAATTTCGGGTAAGGCTTAAATGGCTTGTGCTTGGGCCGAATTTTTACTTGGAAAACTAAGATAAATTCGATTTCGGCTCTGTTGGGCCTGATTTGTAATGCGTGTTTTTCTCAATTCCTAAATGGTGTCTAAAACTTTCGATTGGGCTTAGTGGCATGTAAATGGGCCAATTTTGATCTTTCACTTGGTTTCCTTTCGAGATCGATCTGCTTATGCTCGAACACATTATCCATCGGATGTCAGCTTCAAGATTCTGTTTCTTGGACCAAGAATTCCAAGATTTGATTCTTGGTTATCTTGATTTCTAAAATCTCCCTAAACGACATAATTAGACTAAGATTAGGTTGCTTGATTTTCTTGAAAACAAGAAAGTGAATCTTTGTTTTCTTTTTGGCTCGTATGCACACACAAGAGCTTTGTGATGAATTCTTGCACAAATTCGTTTAATCTTACCTTCATCTTCCTTGCCTTTGACCTTGTAATTGAGGCCTTGAGGTAAAGTCAACCCATCAACTTTGATGCTTGTATCATGAATTAAGTCCAGAGTTAGATGCTAGAGCAAGAAGTAATGTTGATGCAAAAAGAGAGATGATAGATGTTATGTTGGAAGCTAAAAAGGAGAGTGTTCGAAAAGAGACAGAGTCAAGTAAAGAAGAAAAACATGATATTGTTGATGTTAAGGAAAATGTGAAGACAAAATCCTACAATCAGGCAAAAGAAAAGATTGCATCACCATTTTCGCAAAGATTTGAACAATCGAAGCAAGATGTTTAATTTAAGAAGTTTTTTGAAGTGTTGAAACAGTTGCATATTAATATCCCTCTTGTAGAAGCATTGGAGCAGATGCCCAATTACGTGAAATTCGTGAAAGACATTTTATACAAAAATAAAAGATTAGGTAAGTTCGAGACCGTTGCACTTACTAAAGGGTGCATGGTGATGTTGGTGAATAAGTTGCCACTAATGTTAATCTAATGTTAATCGCGCTATGAACGTCACAGTAATTGTGCAAGCGAACACTTGATTTTATGCATGCAGAATGAGGGACTAATGCCTCTGATATCCTAATGCTCCAGGCGATGGCACACTTGTGTTGCTTCAGTATTCGGATCAATTTCTCCTCTTGACTTGCGTTAAGATTTGCGAAGACAATTACTAGCAGGATATCTTTGTCACCAAGGAAAACATGCTTTAAATATGTTGGCAATGGTTTCAACTCCAAGGTCAGAGCTTCTTCAACAGACGACTTAAAAACAGGGACCTTTCTATTGGTCAAATCTAAGGATTCCATCAGCCAACCATGTCTAAGCTCAACAATATTTATTTCATCCTTGTGGTCGCAATCAGTTAGGAAATTATCTTCAGTTGTAACCACAAGTTCTTCTAAATCTGCTGTACTACGCTCATGAAATTATTCTGTAATTAATTCGTCCAGTACATCAATATGGTGGCATTCCTCTTTACTATTTTAGGGAATTGCTTCAAAAACACTGAAGGTAATGTGTTCATCATTGTGTCGCATAATTAACTTGCTTTTGAATACGTCTATAAGAGTGCAACCTGTAGCAAGAAATGGGCGTCCCAAGATTATGAGCACCTCCTTATCAGCTTTGCAATCAAGAATAATGAAATTTGTTGGGAACACAAACTTATCTACTTGGACGAGAACATCTTTGATTTGCCCTTCAGGTTGTGCCAATGATTTATCCGCCAGATGCAATGTCACTGTAATGGGCTTCATGTGACCAATTCCCAATTTTTGGACTGTTGATACTGGCATAAGGTTCCTGCTTGCTCCTAAATCACAGAGAGCTTTTCCTAAGTAATGATTTCCAATGGAGCACAAAATTGTAAAACTGATAGGATCTTTCATCTTAGGTGGTAATTTATTTGTCAACATAGTGCTACAGCTTTCTGTGAGCGTAATTGTCTCGATGTTGGTTAACTTCTTTTTCTTGGATAAGAGCTCCTTCATAGATTTCCCGTAGCTAGAAGTCTGTACAAGAGTATCGACAAGAGGTATATTAACATGTAATTGTTTCAGGGTGGCCAAAAGCTTCTTATATTCTCTGTTATTTTCTTTTTCCTTGAATCTCTGTGGAAACGGAAAAGGTATTGAAATATTATGTTGTCGTGACATAACCGACTGCGTCGACATTGGCAGTTGCATCAATAATTTTGTAGGTAGAATGGTTGGCATGAGAGTAAGAACTGGTGGCTCCTCTTATTTAGCTTTACTGCTTCTTCTAAAGGTACAACTTTTCCTCGTTGCTCTGCTTCATTTACGTCGATGGTGCTGTATTGGAATTGCTACTTTGTTCAATAGTTTACTTTCCACTACGAAGAGTAGTAGCTTTGCAATGCTCCCTCCCCTTTTGAATTGGATTTTTAGTATTACTGGGTAAGGCACCTGGTGGTCTCGTGGTCATATTAGAAGCTAGTTGTCCTACATGTGCTTCCAATGCTTGGATGGAGGAAGAATTTCCTTGCACAATAGCTTCAGTTCTTGTGATGTGTTCACGCATCAGAACTTCAATGGCAGCTAATGGATTAGCTCATGGTTTAGAGTATTGCTGTTGCTATTGTTGATATTGTCCTTGCATATTCAGATTTGGCATTGCAATCTGTTATGGTATGCATACGAGCATGTCTCTACATTTGATCATGATGTGCATGCGTCTGAGGACTGTGGTTGTAGTTTTGCTATTGCTGATTGTAACTCTCCTGTCGAAAATTTCCTTGGTTTGAGGAATTTTCATATAGAAATGTGGACACATTTTGATTCCCCCAAGGTTTTTGATACCTAGTTGAACTGTTGTAGGAGTTATCATACAAATTTTCTCTGATGTTATTGACATAAAACACATTTTCTGTATGCTGTCTGCAATTCTCACAGCTATGATTATCACGGTAAATTTTACAACAAAATATCGGGACATCCATTTGCTGGGCAACTTGAATGGGAGCAACTTCACTCGTCCCCTTCATGTTTTTAATCATGTTAGCAAATGGAGCTACGTGTGCACTCAATCCTGATATGGCGTCTAATTCAATAACTCCAGGATTCGTTTTTACTTGAGCAGCTTGAGAAATTGGGTATCGATAGTCATTCTAAGCGATTCTTTCCAAAATTCTTAGAGCTTCATCATAGGTGCAGTCCAACAAAGGACTACTTGCAGATGCATCAACAAGATTTCTTGTCTATGCATTTGATCCATTCTAGAAAATTTCGATCTGCATTTCTTGTTGGATTCCATGCATGGGACAACATCGAAGCAAAGTCTTGTAATGTTCCCATGTGGTATGCAGATTCTCATCATCTAGCTAGTGATAAGCAGTAATATCATTCCTCAATCGAGCATTCATCATAGGTGGATTAAACCGAAATACAAATTCAGTCGCAAGTGCATTCCATGATGTAATCGATCTAGTAGGTAATCCAAGGAACTAGGTACAAGCCCTTCCTTGCAATGAATAAAGAAACAGTTGTATCTTCAAAGCATCATCAGGAACACCATGCTGACTAAAAGAAGCACAGATTAGTAGAAAAGATTTAAGATGCTCTCTCGCATCTTCATGAGGTAAATCAGCATATTACCCATTCAAATTTAACATTTGAAACATAACCGATTTTAACTCAAAATTTCCAACTTGGATAGCTAGTCTAACAACCCTTGGCTACAAATCATCCAGCACAGGAACAACAAAGTTTCTAATCATTTTGTTTTGCATTTGTTCTTCTTGTGGCAGCGGTGGGTTGTTTAAATTTTGTGGCTATATTGGAGGGATAGGATTTTGTGGCAACAACTGTGGTATGGCATCATTTCCAGGTAAAGCCATATTCCTTTGTTTTTGTCTTCTCCTTTGAATGGTTCTCTCGATTTTCGGATCTAAGCAAATAATATTTTTAGGATTTCTCCTAATGGTCATAAAACACCTAAAATAAAATCGAAAAAGAGTCAACAAAATTTGAAACAAATCAGTAACAGATAAAAGTTAAGAAATAAAGAATAATTGCAATTACAAAAATAAGCATCAAACAAACGCCATCCTTGACAACGGCGCCAAAACTTGATCGCGCTATGAACGTCACAGAAATTGTGCAAGCGAACACTTGTCGATGCAAGTATAGTTGATAGACTCTTAAAACTATCAGATATCGATCCCACAGAGATGACTGTTTATGCTTATAATTGTTGATTCAATTAAAATTAAAAAAAGAGAAACTGTATAAATAATGTCAGCACAAGTAAAATAAATAATGCAAAAATGAATGAATTAAACTGTCAGAGCAAATATTGCAAGACTGTAATAAAATATGTCAAAGCAAATTAATAAGAAATGCAGTGAAAGTTTGAAGATAATTTGTCGATGTAATTTAAGAAATTAAAAAAGTAAAAACAATGATAATGGAATGGGGGATCCCTAACTTGATAAGTCGACAAACCACTAAATGTGACTACAAGGTAAATAATAGATAAATTGTCACCGCAATTAAGCTTAATGAGACCTTACTAACTTTGACTTTCATGTTTATCAAAGACCCAAATACTCACATTTACCACACCTTCCAGTGTTGGCAATGCTTTGTGTTCAAGAACAAGTTGCTAGAATTCCTTCGTTCCTCAAGCAACTTCTGTTGTCTTGCTTGTTAATTTAATTTATCAATGCACTTACCAGTGTCAGTAACTACAATAGCATTTCCATGATCAAGCAATTAAATCCAAAGAAATCAAATTAGATCTAAAATTAAAAGGTACTTCCACACACATTTAACTTCGTCAAAATTTATCAATAGTTGAGAGGAAATAAAGAACAAGTTAAAGCATTCTATTCCTAACCCACTAGAACTCTTCCCTAATGCTCCTCTTGTGTTGCACTTAGGAACACTCCTCGTCAGGAGTAAGATTTGCCTTCTTGTCACAGTCAGTTCACCCTCCAAGAAACTAAGTTTTCATGGAGGCAAACTTAAAGAAAAGATGAAAAACCGAATTGATTTTTGTCACGAGCTTCAAGATTCCTCTCCCTCCTTTTTTCTTTTTCTTTCATTAGTAGTTATCTTTAATGCCAAATATAGGCGTCCTTCTTCTTCAGATCTAACTTCCTTACAGCTGTACAAGTTAGTTAATCCAGCTGTACATTCACACAGATCTGGTTCATTCAACAAGTAGTTAAAGGTTGTCGCTACATCTCTGGACGTAAAATTAGATTTTAATTCATTGCGACAACCTTGATATTCTCAAGCACTGGTACTTCTGGGTATGTTCATGCGGTGACAGGTTTAGGCATAATTTTGGATTCTAAATTGCGGAGACAACCTTGGACACCTTCCTTTGTTGATCTTTTAGGACAGATTCTTGCATTGACATCTTTAGATGCAAAACTAAACACTAAATATGGTTACATTAGTAGAAAAAGTAGGACAAAATTAAAGAAAATTAAACCAAACATCACTGACTTAGAAAATGCAATTACTGAATATAAAATGGTAAAAAGCATACTAAAAATCATATAATGGGAACAAATTATACTTTAAATAAGGAGAAATTAATGGTCTTTTCTAATGCTATCAAATGCCAATGTCAAGTTTCAAGAAACTTGGAATTGGTAGAGCGAGACCTACGACAGTGACGTTACAATTAGCAGATCGCTCATTCGCACATCCGGAGTGTAAGATAGAAGATGTGTCGATAAGAGTTGATGAGTTTATTTTCCCTACGGATTTCACTATTTTGGAGTTTGAGGCTGATAAAGAAGTTCCCATAATTTTGGGTAGACCATTTTTTGCTACGAGTATAGATTTAATAGATGTACAAAAGGGAGAATTAATTATGACAGTTAATAAGCAGCAAGTTACATTTAAGGTATGCAGATGATGCTGAAGAATGCCACGTGATTAATGTAGAAGAGGTAGTTGTGGAAGAAAATATAGCAAATTTTTGCTATAGCAATACTGATGTTGTTACAGAAATTTGTGAAGACGTTGAAGCTGAAGTTTCAAGAATTTGTGATGTTAAGCATTTTGTAGAAAGGCTAGGAAGAAGGTTTGAATCTTAAGATTTACCTAATCATGCTTACAAAGTACCAAAGCCTTCTGATGCGAGCACTAGTAGTGCGGACACTAATAATACGAGTGTGAACCCTACGAGCTTGGAAGATGCAAGCACTCATGTTGCTAACACAGGAGTTGCAAACATTCATGTTGCAAGCACTCACATTAAGAACACTGATGTTGCGAACACTTGTTTGCGAGCATGAACGAAGGGCAAGCCTTGCACGATCCTTTCGAGCTAACTAGAGGACCAATTACGTGAGCACAAGCCAAGAAGTTCAAAGAAACTATCACAAGTTTAATTAAATGAGCTTGGGAAAACACTTCATGCATTCCATGCATTTCATACAACTTGTGCACTTCTTGCAACTCATGCATTCCATGCAATGTGCTGCACATCAAGCTTTAATTTTAAGTTAATTAAATTCCTGGAAATATGGTTTTAAACATTTAGTTATCTTAATTTAAGTTTTAATTATGTTTTCTGTTATTTTGATAAGTCTTTAAATATGTCAAAAGTTAGTTGTTAGTTTTAGTCAAATATTGCTACCCATTTAATATGTCCTAACCAGTATGTTTAATATGATGTAGGGATGTCAACGGTTGACCAACACAAGCTTTTAATGCACCTACCAACTTTTAAACTGTTGAAAACACCTTTCCAAAAGGGCATTTCGTGACCAGCAAAGGAATTCAATGTTCTCTTCATGCATGGCTGATTGGGTTCATCAAAGGTTTCAAGGTACTTAAATGCTCAAAAGATGATAATGGGAACATGAAAAGTGGCTATTCGTGATGTGAGCTCGTCCTCGAGGATGATTACGAGTCGCGTGAGTTCTCGATCGAAATTAAGAAGTATTGTTCGTAGATGAATTTGGTGAAGTTTGTGAATGAAAATGATAGGCTTTGGGGTGGTAGATGAATGGATATGTGAAGGATATAGATGGATAGGCTTGAATTCGGTTTTAAGGACTCAAGAACGAACTAATAGTACAAGAGAATATTAACACAATCCTTATATTAGTACTGAGAACAAAAACAAGAAGAACTGTGACCCTCTATCTATCAAGATAGGAATCAATAGGTATAAGGGTGAACACCACAGTTTAAAGAAGTGATAAGTTTGAAAGAATCAGATTGACGCCACAAGGGTTACTTGATAAGTCAATTTGAGTGTGATATCATTATAAAAGACCATTAAATTCTCCCTAATTAGAGTATAATTTGTTCCCTTTATATCATATTTGGCATAAATTTTCAGCATTTTATACTTAGCAATTACATTTTCTAAGTCAGTGTTATATGGTCTTATTTTCTTTCATTTTATCCCATTTGTGCTCCTAATGTCGTTGCATTTAGTATTAGTTTTTGCCTCTAAAGATGTCAGCACAGGAATCCATCTTGGAAGATCGAAGCAGGATAATGTTCAGAGCTATAGCCACAAGTTCGATATAAAACTGCGCCCAAATATGTCACTACATGAAGACTTCCAGATTGCAACAGGGACTTTAAGCTACTAACATATCTAGAAGCACCAGCGCATGAAAATGTCAAGTTGCCACAGCAAATAAAAATATAAATTTGCTTACAGTAATGTCGTGACAACCTACAACTTACTAAAACATAAATCATATTTGCATGTGTATAGCTGGAGTAACTAACTTGTACACTTGGAAGGAAGTTAGAACTGAGAAAAGGATGATACCTATATTGGTGAATGAAGATAAATAGAAGGGAGAGAGAGAAGATATCATCAAGCTCGTGAAGAAATTAATTCCATATTTTTTTGATTATTTCTTAAGTAAGCTGCCATGGAAGCTTAACTTTCGAGGAGGGTGATCTGATGCGACGAGAAGGCAACTACTTCTGACGAGAAGTCTCTAAGTGTGACACAAGAGGAGCAATTACGAAAGGATTCTAGTAAGCTAGGAATAGAATGCTTCAGTTTCTTCTTTAATTCCTCTTGAATGTTGATAAATTCCGTTGACTTTAATTGTGTATGGAAGTACCTATTAATGTTAGATCTACTCTGATTTCTGCTCAATTCTTCTTATTTGATTATCTTTGGATTTAACTATTTTGACCAAGGAAGTGCGATTATAATCACAGTCACTGGAAGGTACAGGGACAAAGTTAGATTAACAAGCAAGACAACGGAAGTTGCTTGAGGAAAGAAGGAATTCTGGCCACTTGTTCTCAAATGCAAAGCATTGCCAGCACTAGAAGGTGTGGATAATCTGAGTGTTTGGGTCTTTGCTAAACAGCAAAGTTGAAAGTAGTGAAATCTCATAAGAACCTAATTGCAGCGACAATTTATCTACCAGATACCTTGTAGTCACATTTAGTGTTTGCCAACTTGCCAAATCAGGGATCCCCCCATTCCTTTATAATTTTTTACTTCTTTAATTTTCTTAATTTACATTCACAAAACATCTTCACATTTATTTTATCTTCCATTAAAATGCTCTGATAATCTGTATTACAGTCTTACAATAATTACATTGACAGTTTTAACTCTTTTATTTGTGTAATCTTGACTTAATTGCACTGACATTACTCCTGACAATTCTTCTTATTTTAGCTACTTTTGCTTCGACAAATTTAAGCAACAAGAACACTATCCTCGTGGGATCAATATCCGATAGACTCACATCTATCTATTATACTTGCATCGACAGTGTCCACTTGCACATTATTGCTGTGACTTTTATAGCGTGATCAAGTTTTGGCGCCATTACTAGGGATGGCATTTGTTTGATGTTTATTTTTGTAGTTGCAATTATTCTTTATTTTTTGACTTTTATTTGTTACTAATCTGCTTTATTTTTCTTAATTCTTTTTAGGTGTTTCATGTCCACAAGAAGAAATCCTAACAATATTGTTAGTTTCGATCCAAAAATTGAAAGAACTATTTGGAGGAGGAGACAAGAGCAAAGAAATATGGCTTGAAATAATAACGATGTACCACACAGTTGCCACCACAAATCCTTGTTCCTCCATTGCAGCCACAACATGTCAACAATAGACAGCTACCACTAGAAGAGCAAATTCAAAACAAGACAATTAGAGACATTGTTGTTCCTGTGCTTGATGATCTACAACTAGAGGTTGTTAGACCAGCAATAGAAGCTGGGAATTTAAATTAAAACCGATGATGTTTCAGATGTTAAATTCAAATGGGCAATATGCTAGTTTGCCTCATGAAGATGCGAGAGAGCATCTCAAATATTTTCTGTTAATATGTGCTTTTTTTAGTCAACATGGTGTTCCTGATGACACCTTAAAGATGTAGTTGTTTCCTTATTCTTTGCAGGGAAGGGCACGTACATGGTTCCTTGGTTTGCCGGTTGGATCTATTACGTCGTGGAATGCGTTAGCAACTCAATTTGTTTTACGATTTAATCCACCTACAATGAATGCTAGAATGGGAAATGATATTACTGCTTACCATCAATTGGATGATGAAAACTTGCATACTACTTGGAAGCATTACAAAACCCTGCTTCGACATTGTATCATGCACTGAATCCAACAGAAGACACAGATCGAAATCTTCTACAATGGATTAAATGCACAGACAAGAAATCTTGTCGACGCATCTGCAAATGGTCCTTTGTTTGATTGCACTATGACGAAGAAGTGCAAATCTTAGAGAGAATTGCACAAAATGATGATTAGTATCCGAATTCTTGATCTGCTCAAGTGAAAGCAAATCTTGGAGTTATTGAGCTAGATGCCATATCAGCTCTAAGTGCACAAGTATCCTCACTGGCGAACATCATCAAGAACATGAAGGGGACGAGTAATGTTTCCCCTATTCAAGTAGCCCAGCTAATGGATGTCCCGACATTTTGTTGTGAAATTTGTGGCGACAACCATAGCTATGAGGACTGTCCATAGCATGCTGAGAATGTGTTCTATGTTAATAACATCAAGGGAACTCATATGGTAACTCGTATAATAGTGCAACTAGGACTCAACAACCATGGGGGAATCAGAATACGTCCACATTTAGATATGGAAATTCCTCAAATCAAGGGGACTTTCGACAAGGGAGTTATAACCAGCAACAATAGAATTATAATCACAATCCTCAAGTATATTCACATACTGGTCAGATGCAGTCACATAATTAGATGTAACCACATGCTCGAATGCAGCCACATCCGACTGCAATGCCAAATATGCAAGGACAACATCAACAACAGCAACAGCAGTACTCTCAACCAAGATCAGATCCATTAGTTACTCTTGAAGCTTTGATGCATGAGCATATTACGAGAACAGAAGCTATCGTACATGGAAATTATTCTTCTATCCGTGTGTCGGAAGCACAATTAGGACAATTGGCTTATAATATGAGCACAATACCACTAGGTGCTTTGCCCAGTGACATAGAAAACCCAAATCAGAAGGGGAAAGAGCATTGCAAGGCTATTACTTTTCGGAGAGGAAAGCAAACTGTTGAACAAAGCAGCAACTCTAATCCAGCACTTGTCATCGTAAATGAAACAAAGTAATAGGAAAGAGATGAGTTTGAGGAAGAAGTAGTCAAAATAAATGAGGAGGAATCACCAGTATTCACACCTATGCCTACCATTTGACCCACGAAGTTATCGACACAATCGGGTGTATTAGAGCAACCCAACGTTAACATACTTTTGCCATTTCCACAGTGATTCAAGGAGAAAGAACATGACAGGGACTATCAAAAGTTTGTGATTACTTTGAAACAATTACATGTTAATATACCTCTTGTTGATGCTCTTATGCATATTCCCAACTATGGGAAATTTATGAAGGAGCTCTTATCAAAGAAGAAGAAATTATCCGATATCGAGACAATTATGCTCATAGAAGGGTGCAGTACTGTACTGACAAATAAACTACCATAAAAAATGAAAAATCCTAGTAGTTTCACAATCCCAAGCTCTATTGGAAACCATTATTTAGGAAAAGCTCTATGTGATCTAGGAGCTAGTATCAATCTTATGCTGTTGTCAACATTCAGGAAATTAGGAATTGGTCATATGAGAGCTACTGTGGTGACATTGCAGCTTGCGGATAGATCTTTAGCGCAACCTGAAGGACAAATAAAAGATGTTCTCGTCCAAGTCGATAAGTTTGTGTTTCAAGCAGATTTCATCGTACTTGATTGCGAAGTTGATAAGAGTGGTGCCCATTATTTTGGGATGACCATTTCTTGCAACGGGATGCACACTTATAGACGTTTCCAAAGGCAAGTTGATCATACAGCAAAATGATGAACACATTACTTTCAGTGTTTTTGAAGCATCACCCTCTAGGAGTAAAGAACAATATCACCACATTGATGTTCTGGACGAATTAATTACAGAGGAGTTTAATGAACGTAGTTCAGCAGTGCCGGAAGAATATGTAGCTCAAACATGGTTGGAAAATGGAATCTTTGGATCTAATCCATATGACTATCCTCGTTTCAAGCCATCGGTAGAAAAAGCTCCAACACTGGAGTTGAAACCATTGTCAGCGCATTTGAAATATGTTTTCCTTGGAGACAATGATACATTGCCAGCAATTGTCAGTGCAAGTCTCGATGCAAGCCAAGAAAAGAAGTTAATTGGAATATTGAACTAGCATAAGAGAGCCATCGCTTGGAGCATCGCAGATATTAGAGGCATTAGTCCCTCTTTATGCATGCATAAAATTAGGCTGGAAGATGAGGGCGAATAGTCAATTGAACAACAACATAAATTAAATGAGAAAATCAAAGAAGTTGTGAAGAAATAAATTATCAAATGGTTGGACATAGACATAATCTACCTAATCTCGGACGGTGAGCCCGATTTAATGTGTGCCAAAGAAGAGCGGCATAACGGTGGTAAGTAATGATAAAAATGAACTAATCCCTACTCGGATTGCTACAGGTTGGCGAGTGTGCATGGATTACAGCCATTTAAATGCTGCCACAAAGAAAGACCACTTCCCACTTCCATTTATTAATTAAATGTTGGATAGGCTAGTAAGGCCTATTACTGTTTTCTTGATGGATACTCTGGCTATAACTAGATAGCAATCATGTCAAAGGATCAAGCAAAGACAAAATTTACCTACCCATTTGGAACTTTTGCTTTCCGTCGAATGCCATTTGGTTTATATAATGCACCAGCCACATTCTAGAGGTGCATGATCGCTATTTTTTCTGATATGATCGAAGATTCATTGGAGGTATTTATGGATGATTTCTCTGTTTAAGGACACAATTTTGATAAATACACTGACAATTTAGCCAAAGTATTGAAATGATGCGAGGACACCAATTTGGTGCTAAATTGGGAAAAATGCCACTTCATGAAAACTAAAGGCATTGTCCTTGGCCATCGTATCTCTTGTCAGGGCATTGAAGTTGATAAAGCAAAGGTAGAGATTATAAAAAAACTACCCTTACCTACCAACGTCAAGGGAATAAAGAGTTTCTCGGCCATGCCGAATTTTATCGATGTTTCATTTGAGATTTCTCCAAAATAGCAAAACCTCTCTGCTCTTTGTTAGAGTAAAATAAAAAGTTTTTGTTTGATGATGCTTATCTGGAAGCATTTGTTAAAATTAAGAAGCAGTTAGTGCAGGCACCTATTATTGTCGCATCGGATTGGTCCCAACCGTTCGAAGTGATGTGTGATGCAAACGACTATGCTGTTGGTGCTGTACTTGGACAACGCAAGGACAAGGTATTTCATACAATATATTATGTTAGTAAAACTCTAACGAAGCGCAGGTAAATTACACAGCTATAGAGAATGAGTTGCTGGCAGTAGTTTTTGCATTTGAAAAGTTACGCTCGTATCTTGTCGGCGCAAAAATTACAGTTTATATTGATCATTTTACCTTGAGATACCTCTTTGCCAAAAAATATGCCAAACCCAGCTGATTAGATGGATCCTGTTATTACAAGAGTTTGATATTGAGATTCAAGATAGAAAAGGATCGGAGAATCAGGTAGTAGACCACCTATCTCGTCTGGAATCTAGAAGTTTGCCAAAAAAGATGCCAAACCCAGGCTGATTAGATGGATCCTGTTATTACAAGAGTTTGATATTGAGATTCAAGACAGAAAAGGATCGGAGAATCAGGTAGCAGACCACCTATCTCGTCTAGAATCTAGAAGTGAAGATGGAAATACGATCGACATATGTCCAGACGAGAAGTTATTCTTTGTCAACACATCTTCATGGTATGCAGATGTCATCAATTATTTGGTCTGTGGGAAGCTACCGTTGAGTACAATTAGTCACTGGAAGGTCTGATTTCTTCGAGATGTTGTGAAATACCATTGGAATGAGCCATACCTGTTTAAGGTATGCGCTGACAATAGTATTCCTCATTGTGTTCCTGAAGAAGAGATGCTTTCTATCTTGACGCATTGTCATGATGCTCCTTATAGAGGACATTTTGGTGGTGTTAGAACTGTTTGAAAGGTCCTTCAGTCAGGATTTTACTGGCCTACATTGTTTCAAGACGCCTATAATTTCATTCAATAATGTCATAAATGTCCGCGCACCTGATCCATATCTCGATGCAACAAGATGCTTCAACAGCTTATCATGGAGCTTGAGCTTTTTGATGTCTGGGCTATGGATTTCATGGGACCATTTCCCAATTCTTTTGGAAATGTATATATTCTAGTTGCTATTGACTATGTTTCAAAGTGGATTGAAGCAGTAGCTGTTCCCAAGGATGATGCTCGGACAGTGTTAAAATTCTTTCAGACATACATCCTTACACGGTTCGACACACCTCGAGCATTAATAAGTGATCAAGGCACTCACTTCCATTGTAATCAAGTGGCAACATCTTTAAAACATTATGGTGTGAAGCATCGCATGGCAACCAAATATCATTCCCAAACAAATGGCCAAACTGAAGTACCCAATCGGCAAATCAAAAGTATTCTTGAAAAGGTGGTTAATCCATCTAGACATGATTGGTCTTTGTAACTAAATGATGCATTGTGGGTGCTTCACACAACTTACAAAACACCATTAGGGATTTTGCCGTATCAACTGGTTTTTGGTAAATCTTGTCACTTGCCTATAGAACTTGAACATAAGGCCATGTGGGCAATTAAGCAAGTGAACATGGACTATGATGCTGTTGGGCAAAAGAGATTGTTAGACATTTCAAAACTAGAGGAAATTCGATGCAACGCTTACGAAAATGCTTTCATCTACAAGGAAAAAACTAAGAGATGGCATGACAACATCATTTTGCTGAGATAATTTTTTGCTGGTCAGTTACTGCTTTTATTTAATTTACGTTTCATCCAGGTAAATTGTGCTCCAGATGGTCAGGTCCTTTCGAAGTTGTTGAAGCATTTCCACATGGTGCGGTGACAATCAAAGATTTACACAATGGCACCAATTCAAAGTGAATGGCCAACGATTAAAGCATTACATCAGCCCAGACACCAATGGACAAAAGGAGACCATTAATCTGGTCATATTTTCTTAGAATATCATTACAATTTTTTCTATTTACTTTTATATTTTATTATTTTTAATTTTCTTCTTTAGTTTTCTACAGAAATAAAAGTTATCCTTTTTGTTGACGCACAGAAACTCAACTTGTCGACGCATTTAAGTGCTGACTCATCGAAACGTTTCAGGGAAGAATCACGCCTATTGATTCACCTTTTTCCCCAACTGTTGGATCGATTTGGAAAAAGGATAATGTGTGTCATCGTATTTATTGGTTGCAGACACAGTTTCCTCTCACAGCAGTGGAAATCATCACGCCTTTTCAGTTTCATCCTCTATAAAATACCCTATTCTGTCGACTATGTTCTTCACACTCACATCCACCATTGTTGCTGTAATCTTTCCTTTTCTTCAACTTACAAATTTTCTGCAATTTTTTACTTTCTTCTTTCATTTAGATATGGCTAGAACTCAAGGTTCCAAAACCCCTTCAAAACCAGTCACTGAATCTTCTACGGTGATGGCCCATAAGCTCGACCAGCCAACACCCAAAGAGCCAGTCCTATTCTTAACTAAAGCGACTAAAGACCGTTTCTGTGAAGTTATGCTAAAACGAATTGCCACCCCGAGTAGGGATTCCTGCTATCCCCACTACTAACGCTGGGGAAGCAAGTGGTCAAAACCATTTCGCGCCTAGGATGGGAGCAGTTCTACGATCATCCAGAGGGATATTCTTCATCCCTGGTAAGAGAATTTTATGCTAACCTAGTTGATCAGGAGCAGGAGTTTGTCTTTGTCCGTGAAGAATTGGTGCCATGGGGCGCTGACAATATAAATGCCCTCTACAATATTACCGAGGGAAGGATGAGCATGTCAAGTTTTTGGAAAACTTGACAGAGGAAGGTGCTGATTTGCTGCTGAATGATTTATGCATCGATGGTGCTGTTTGGACCGGAAACAATCAAAACAATTATACAATGCACCGCCGTTTCCTCACAGTCCAGAGCAAAGTCTGGTTTCACTTCATCAACTATCGCCTCATGCCTTTCACTCATAATACTACAGTAACACTGGATAAAATGTATCTGATACATTCCATTATAAAGGGCCACCGGATAGATGTCAGGGCAATCCTTCACCAAGAAATTGCAGAGTCTACCGCGAAACAAACAGTATCTTTCCATTCCCTTCTCAGATCATACTCTTATGTCGATAGAGGGGCGTTGTGCCTCATTAAGGAGAAGAGTTTTTAGAGAATAAAGGCCCTATAAATGATGTCTCAATAGAGAGAATGACAAGAGCGCAAGAAACCCCTGTTGTAAAGGAAGCGCCATCGAAGAAAGAGAAAGGTAAGGTGAAGAAGAAAGACAAGGAATCTCATTCGCCCACAAATCCTCAACTTTGGAGGAAGATTATTGAAATTGAGCAGCTCACTGATTGAATGAGCGTGCGACAAAACAAACTTGTCGATGCAGTGGAAGTGATGGAGTACATACAAAACTTATTATATGCCTACACATCAGGGCGTGGAATACTGCCATTATTAGCGCACTACGTAGCATGAGCAAGCAGCCCTTGCCAGAATTTCTAGTGTTTTATCCTATCATTAGGGAAGCCACACCATCAACAGAGTAGGCTGCTTCAGAAGGGAAAACTCAGTTTGTCCACTCACCCCATATGGGCCACATTTCTGACAATGAGGACTAGGAAGTGCATTCTAGGGATGTTGAAGACTGTCTTCGCAATATTTCCAACCTCTTTGAGGATGAGTTTTCAAACAGTTTAAGGGTGAATATGGCGGACAGAGAAGTTGTTACTCTAGAAGAGGAGCACACAACCATGGCCTCTGTCGGTGCTATGGAAGAGAAGGAAGAAGAGAAGAAAGAATAAGCAAGAGAAAAAGAAAAAGAAGAAGAATTTGTAGCGATAAATTTATCTGAGGAATTTGTCGCCTCACCTGCCCATGTGGGTGAATCTACTGAAGAACTAGCTCTATTTGGTCTGAGTCAGGCCGAGGCCGTAACATCCAGCAATGACGATATTAATCCTCTAGCTATTGTGCCTTATGTGGCACCACTTGCTGAAATTCATCCTTCGAATATTACTGTCGATAAAGCTAGTATCCAACCAAACTTGGAGGAGAAATTCACCGCCCCGATTGAACCAACAGAGAAAAAGCGCAAACACAAATACAAAAATAAGCACAAAGAGGAGCGCCCCAAAAAGAAGAAAAAGTCCAAAGCAGCCACATCCTCGGTTGTGACACACTGAGTTAGTTTTTACTTTTCGGTACCTAGTTTAGTTGCATACATTTCATATAGCTGTCATTACATTTTAATTGTCTTTGCATTTTATTTGACAGTGCATTTGCATTGTAGTTGCATTTCCATTAAAATTTGTATAATATTGTCAGTGCATTGGGGACAATGTAGACTTTAAGTTTGGGGGAAATATGTATGGAATGGAAATACAATTGTACTCACAAGTTTAAGAATTTATTTGTCTTTTTAGTTGAATAAAAGTACGCAAAGTTATGAAAAAATTTGACTACAAGTTTTTTCATTTGATGCTTAATTCTTGAATTATTTGAAATGCTAATGTGTGAATTGGATGAATGTGATTGAATGTTGTATCCTTCTATTTTTGGATGAATGGTTGAAATTGCATTAGTAATAAATGAGTAGCATCATTATTTGAATCTTGAATTAATTGACCATTTGTAGCTATGTACATAATTATATCTACTAATAAAACGCACTCCAATGTGAGTGCATTGTGACTCATCAAGGAAGAACACTCCAATGCAAGTGTTAGAAAAATCAACTAGCCAAAGGCTGTCAATGCAAGAGAGTGTGATAGCATTAGAAAAGACCATTAAATTCTCCCTAATTAGAGTGTACTTTGTTCCCTTTGTATCATATTTGGCATACATTTTCAGCATTTTATACTTAGAAATTACATTTTCTAAGTTATTGTTATATGGTCTTATTTTATTTCATTTTATCCCATTTGTACTACTAATGTCGCTGCATTTTGTATCAGTTTTTGCGTCTAAAGATGTCAGCATAGGAATCCATCTTAGAAGATCGAAGCAGGAAAGTGCTCAGAGCTGTAGCCACAAGTTCGATATAGAACTGCGCCCAAATATGTCACATCCAAATTGCAACAAGGACTTTAAGCTGCAAACATATCCAGAAGCACCAGCGCATGAAAAATGTCAAGTTGTCACAGTGAATAAAATATAAATTTGTGTCTAGTAACCAGATCTGCGTGAGTGTGCAGCTGTAGTAACTAACTTGTACAGCTGTAAGGAAGTTAGAACTGAGAAAAGGAGGATACCTGTAGTGGTGAATGAAGATAAATAGAAGGGAGAGAGAGAAGATATCATCAAGCTCGTGAAGAAATTAATTCCATATTTTTTTGATTCTTTCTTAAGTAAGCTGCCATGGAAGCTTAACTTTCAAGGAGGGTGATCTGATGCGACGAGAAGGCAACTACTTCTGATAAGAAGTCTCTAAGTGCGATGCAAGACAATTACGAAAGGATTCTAGTAGGCTAGGAATAGAATGCTTCAATTTCTTCTTTAATTCCTCTTGAATGTTGATAAATTCCGTTGACTTTAATTGTGTATGGAAGTACCTATTAATGTTAGATCTACTTTGATTTCTGCTCAATTCTTCTTATTTGATTATCTTTGGATTTAACTATTTTGACCACGGAAGTGCGATTGCAGTCACAATCACTAGAAGGTGCGGTGACAAAATTAGATTAACATGCAAGATAACAGAAGTTGCTTGAGGCAAGAAGGAATTCTGGCCACTTGTTCTCAAATGCAAAGCATTGCCAACACTTGAAGGTATGGCTAATGTGAGTGTTTGGGTCTTTGCTAAACAGAGAAGTTGAAAGTAGTGAGATCTCATAAGAACTTATTTGTGGTGACAATTATCTACCGGATATCTTGTAGTCACATTTAGTGTTTGCCAACTTGCCAAATTAAGGATCCCCCCATTTCTTTATAACTATTTTACTTCTTTAATCTTCTTAATTTACATTCACAAAACATCTTCACATTCATTTTATCTTCCTTTAAAATGCTCTGACAATCTGTATTACAGTCTTGCAATAATTGCATTGATAGTTTTATCTCTTTTATCTGTGCAATCTTGACTTAATTGCAGTGACATTATTCCTGACAGTTCTTCTTATTTTAGCTACTTTTGCTTTGACAAATTTAAGCAACAAGAACACTATCCTCGTGGGATTGATATCCAATAGACTCACAACTGTCTATTATACTTGCATCGACACTATTCGCATGCACATTATTGTTGTAATGTTATAGCGCAATGAACCAAGAAGAACAAAGAGTTTGCAAACTCACAATAAGATTAAAATTCATCAAAAGTTTTTTTACAAAATGTTCCAAGCCTCATATTTAAAGGCTTACAAATGACCAGCTGAAAAGTCATGAAATAATTAATCAAAATTACACTATAATTTCGTCCAATATTCCCCAAGCACTTTAAGTTAATGTGGTGGCTGCTTCAATGGAGTAGTTGGTCAAATTTAGTGCTTGGTTAGCTAGGAAGAAGAGCTCTTAAATTCTGCTGAAATTCCCCAAGCACATGGAATAAATATGGGCGATGCATTAATGATTTTGAGTAAACCGAACAACCACTTTTCAAGTTTCGATGATCAGCCTGTGAGCATTTAAACACCTTGAGACCTTTGATGAACCCAATCAGCCATGCATGAACAGAACATTGAATTCCTTTGCTGATCACGAAATGCCCTTTTGGAGAGGTGTTTTCAGCACTTTAAATGTTTGCAGGTGCATTAAAAGCTTGTGTTGGCCAGCCATGGACATCCCTACATCATCTTAAACATGTTGGTTAGGACATATTCTTCTATAATATTAGTTCATTCTTGAGTCCTTAAACCGATTTCAAGCCTATCCTTCATTATCCATTGCATATCCATCCAACGATCCTTTTACAACATGCCATTATCATTTCCAACCGTCATGAAATCCACTTCGAACAATACTTCTTAATTTCGATCGGGAACTCACTCGTAACCGTCCCATGAGGAAGTGCTCACAACACCTTATATTATTAAACCCCAACACTTGAGTTGAAGCCTTTGCCAGTACATTTAAAGTAAGCATTTTTATGTGATAACGAAACTTTGCTAGTAGTTATTTTTGCAGGTTTGGAGAAAGAGCAAGAAGAGCAACTATTGGGAGTTTTGAGGAAGATTAAAAAGGCAATAGGTTGGATTATAGCTGATATTAAAGGAATCAGTCCTGCATTTTGCATGCACAAAATTTTGCTAGAATATTGTCATAGCAATTTGATAGAGCAGCAAAGGAGGCTGAATCTGATTATGATAAAAGTTGTCAAGAAGGAGGTAATAAAATGGCTGGATGCTGGAATAATCTACCCAATATCTGAAAGTTCTTGGGTTAGTCTAGTTCAATGTGTCCCCCCAAAAGGAGGAATTACAGTCGTACGTAATGACAATAATGAGTTGATTCCTACTAGTACTATCACAAGATGGAGAGTTTACATGGACTATAGGAAACTCAACAAAGCTACTAGGAAATACCATTTTCCTTTGTCGTTTATAGATCAACTGTTGGATAGACTTGAAGATAAGGCATATTATTGCTTCCTTTATGGTTATTCAGGTTACAATCAAATTGCCATAGCACCTGAAGATCAAGAAAAGACTACATTCACGTGTCCGTATGGAACTTTTGCTATTAGAAGAATGCCATTTGGACTGTGTAATACGCCAACAACTTTTCAACATTGTATGATGGCAATTTTTCAGACATGGTGGAAAAATTTTTAGAAGTCTTTATGGATGATTTTTCGATTTTTTCAGATACATTTTAGGATTG
This sequence comes from Gossypioides kirkii, assembly GCA_005610355.1. NCBI lineage: Eukaryota > Viridiplantae > Streptophyta > Magnoliopsida > Malvales > Malvaceae > Gossypioides > Gossypioides kirkii. The sequence continues at coordinate 14,386,184 of CP032255.1, forward strand.
CTTGAAGAATTTGGAGGTTGTTCTAAAGCGTTGTGAAGAATCAAACTTGGTCTTAAATAGGGAAAAATGTCATTTTATGGTTTTTGAAGGCATTCGTAGTTTTCTCAGGCATGCAGGTTTTTATAGGAGATTTATAAAAGATTTTTCAAAAATATTGATAGCATTACTAATGACATATATTTTCTCTCTAAATTGGTATTTTAATTGTCTCTTTTGTATCTCATTTAGCATACATCATAAGCATTTCATACTTAGATTTTATAATTTCTAACTCATTGCTAGTTAGTTTAAATTCTTGTTATTTTTATAACTTTTTGTACAAATGTCGACGCAAGTAGCCGATGTATTGCGCTTTAGAATTGTTAGCACAGGAACTCAGTCTAGAAGATTAATGTTGGAAGAAGAATACAACCACAAGATCAACATGGAATTACGACCAGTGATGTCGTCACACAGAACCTGAACCTCGAATGAGTAAACTCAAGTTGAATTTACATATGGAACCACCAGCACAGGAATATCACAGGTGTCGCCGCAATTACCATCTCAGACTACGACCAGCAATGCAGCGATAACCTACAGATCTCTGAAGAAAACATTAAATCTGTGTGAGTGCACACCTGTACTCTAACTAACTTTAACAGCTGCAAAATCTAGATCTGGATCTGAGAATGGGAGGCTGAAATCTGTAACTTTTGAAGGCTATAAATAGAAGAAGGAAGAAGGAAGAATCATCAAGAGTTGAAGAATTAAATTTGCAAATTACTTTCTGTTTTTGGAATTTATTATTAGAGACCGGTGAGCTGACTGAGCCGAAGAACAGCAACTTCTGACGAGGAGTGCTTAATGCTGAGCAAGAGAAGCAGTTAGGGGGTAATCTGAGTAGCCTAGAGATAGTATATTTCGATGTATTCATTAACTCCTTTCTTATGGATGATGAACTATTATTAATATTTGAATGAATACGAGAGTATATTTCAGTATTTGATCACTTTGATTCTTATTTAATGCTGTTTATCTATTTATTCCTAGATCTAGCTCATCAAACACGAGAGTGGCTTGACAGTCTACCAACATCGAGAGATACGGTGACAAGTTAGGTTAACAAGTAAGTTAGGCGAGAGCTACTTGGGATTAGAAGAGATTCTGATCACTTGTTCTTGGGTACACAACGTTGTTCACACCGAGTGGTGGAGTAATTGTGGGTACTTGAGTCGTGACTAAACAGGGAATTGTTATTGGTAAGAATTCATTGGAGCTTCATTGCTGCGACAGTTTATCTATTCAAAACCTTGTCGACGCATCCTGTGTAGCAACTTAGCAAATCAGTGATCTACTCTAGATCTTCACACTTGATCACATTTATATTTTCTATATTTAACTCTAATTGCGTTGACAATATTGACTATTTTAGTGTGTAGACTTGACGTAATTGCACTGACATCAGTACTCATATTTTACTTAATTTCAGTATTAGTTGCTTTGACATTTAAACATCAAGAACCCATTTCCTCGTGGGATCGATATTCGATAGAATTATCTATCAACTATACTTGCATCGACGTGTGTTCGCTTGCACAATCGCTGTGACGTTTCAAACGCGATCAAGTTTTGGTGCTGTTGTCAAGGAAACTGGCATTTGTTTGATGTTTACTTTTGTTTTTGCAATTAATTTTACTTACTTAACTCCTAACCTTTACTAATTTGTTTACTTTTCTATTGTTTTCTTTTTCAGTTTTACAAGCGTTGTATGTCCACAAGGAGAAATCCTAACAACCATGTTAGTTTTGATCCGGAGCTTGAAAGGACATTGAGGAGGAGAACGCAAGAACAAAGAAGAATGGCTGGAAACAATAATAATTTACCACCATTGCTGCCACAAAATGATATTCCTCTAGTGCTGCCACAAGCTGTTGATAATATACCACCATCGCCTCCATAAGAAGAACAAGTGCAAAATAGGATGATAAGAGACATTGTTGTTCCTATAATTGATGATTTACAACCAGGGATTGTAAGACCAGCTATTCAAGCTGGTAATTTTGAGCTGAAACTGGTAATGTTTCAAATGTTAAATTCAAATGGGCAATATTTTGGTTTTCCTCATGAAGACGTAATAGAACACTTAAAATCATTTCTTCTTATTTGTGCATCCTTTAGTCAACATGGTGTCCCTGATGATGCCTTGAAAATGCAATTATTTCCTTATTCATTACTGGTAAAGTGAGAACATGGTTCTTGGGATTGTCGGCTAGATCCATTACATCTTGGAATGCGTTAGCAACACAATTTGTTTTGCGTTTCAATCTGTCGATAATGAATGCGAAGTTGCGGAATGATATTACTGCATATCATCAATTAGATGATGAGAACTTACATACAACATGGGAGCATTACAAAACATTGCTTCAACACTGCCCAGTGCATGGAATTCAGCATAGACCTAAATAGAAATTTTTTACAATGGTTTGAATACTCAGAAAAGAAATCTTGTTGACGAATCGGCTAATGGTCCTTTGTTGGATTGTACCTATAATGAAGCTGTAATAATTCTAGAGAAGATTGCTCAGAACGACTATCAATATCCAATCTCTCGTTCTGCACAAGTAAAGAATAACCTTAGTGTTCTTGAGTTAGATGCTATTTCTGCTTTGTCAGCGTAGGTATCCTTATTGGCCAATATCATAAAGAATATGAAGGGAACAAATGACGTTGCCCCTATTCAAGTAGCCCAGTAATTGGATGCTGCGATATTTTTCTGTGAAATTTGAGGCAACAATCATGGTTATAAGGACTGCTCACAACATGCAGAAAATGTTTTCTCCGTCAACAACATCAAAGGGGGTTCATTTGGTAACTCATATAACAACCGATCTTAACAACCTTGAGGGAATAAAAAATGTTTCCACATTTAGATATGGAAATTCCTCAAATCAATGGGGTTATCGACAAGGGACTTACAATACCAACCCACAGCAGAATTATAATCATAATTCGCAGGTGAGTTCTCAATAGATGCAGTCACATAGCCAGATGCACCCACAATCTCGATTACAGCCACAACAGTCTGTGCTACCAGATATACAAGGACAGCATCATCCACATCAATAGCAGTAATTTTCTCAACCAAAGTCAGATCCTATGGCTGCTCTTAAAGCATTGATGCGTGAGCATATCATGAGAATTGAAGCAATAGTACAAGGCAACTTTTCTTCCATCCAAGCATTAAAAGCCCAGCTAGGACAGTTGGCTTCTATTCTTAGCACAAGGTCACCGAGCACTCTGCTTAATGATACTGAGAATCCTATACAAAGGGGAAGGAGCATTGCAAAGCAATCACACTAAGAAGTGGGAAGTAGACAGTTGAACCAAGCAGTTCTGGCCAAGACCATGGCCATGCATCTAAACCACAACAACAAGAAGAGGATGCAACTGAAGGAAGTCAAGCAGAAGTAAATGAAGAGGAACCAACTATAGTAACATCTATGGCTATAGTTTGCCCAACAAAGTTGTCGATGCAACTACCAACGTTGACACCACCGAGTTTTTGAAAATAACCCGCTGCTACAATGCCTTTGTCATTTTCACAAAGATTTAAAAAGAAAATCTATGAGAAAGAGTATCAAAAGTTTGTTTCTACTCTAAAACAATTACACATTAACATACCTCTTGTAGATGCTCTTGTCTAGATACTTAGTTATGGGAAATTTATGAAGGAGCTACTATCAAAGAAGAAGAAATTGTCCGAAATCGAGATGATTGCCCTCATAAAGGGGTGTAGTGTTGTGCTTACAAATAAGTTGCCAACCAAGATGAAAGATCCTAGCAGCTTCACAATTCCATGCTCTATTGGGAATTATTATTTAGGTAAGGCTTTATGTGATTTGAGAGCAAGTATTAACCTTATGCCTTTGTCTACTTTTAAGAAATTAGGAATAGGTTCGATGAAGCCCACTACAGTGACATTACAACTTGCGAAAAGATCCTTAGCACAACCTAAAGGCCAAATCAAAGACATTCTTGTCCAAGTTGATAAGCTTGTGTTCCCTACTGGTTTTATAATCTTAGACTAGGAAGCAGATGAAGAGTTGCCCATTATCTTCGGGTGGCCATTTCTAGCAATGGGACGCATACTTATCGACGTATTCAAAGGAGAACTTATCACACGTCATAATGATGAGCATGTGACCTTCAGTGTGTTTGAAGAATCTCCATCCGGAACTAAAGAGAATGTCATCATATCTACATTTTGGACGAGATCATTATAGAAGAATTTAATGCAAGGAGTTCAGCAATGTTAGATGAAGATGCGATGACATCCACGGATAAAATCCTAGATGACTGTGCAGACAAAGAAGAGGTTAACAATTGTGAGCTGAGACAGAATTGGCAATTAAAATATTTGGATTTGTCTAACAGGACAATCCTAGTGTTTAAACCATCTATTGAGCAAGCTCCTACCTTAGAGTTGAAGCCATTGCCGATGCATTTGAAGTATGTCTTTCTTGGTGACAATGAGACATTACCTGTTATTATCAACGCATCCCTGGATGCAATAAAAGAAGATAAGCTCATCGCAATTTTGAAAAAACATAAAAGAGCCATAGACTGGAGCATTGCAGATATCAGAGGCATCAGTCCCTCTTTTTGCATACATAAGGCTAGAAGATGAAGGGAAGCAATCAATTAAGTAACAAAGAAGACTTAATGAGAAGATGAAAGAAGTAGTGAAGAAGGAAATTATCAAATGGTTAGATGCGGGCATTACATACCCTATTTCTGATAGCAATTGGGTGAGCCCCATCCAATGTGTACCTAAGAAGAGTGGGTTCACAGTTGTGACCAACGATAAGAACGAGTTGATCCCTACTCACATTACGACTTCCTGGCGAGTATGCATGGATTATCGTTGACTAAATGCAGTCACAAAGAAGGACCATTTCCCACTGCCTTTCATTGATCAAATGCTGGTTAGGCTAGCTAGTAAAGCCTATTATTTCTTCTTAGATAGCTATTCTGGCTACAACCAAATTGCCATTGCTCCAGAAGATCAAGAAAAGATGTTCACATGCCCTTTTGGAACCTTTGTTTTTCGACGTATGCCATTTGGGTTATGCAATGCACCAGCAACATTTCAGAGGTGTATGATAGCAATCTTCTAGGACATGATTGAGGATTCCTTAGAGGTATTCATGGATGATTTCTCTATCTACGAATTCAATTTTGACCAATGCGCTAAAAATCTGGAGAAAGTTTCGAAGAGATGCGAGGACACAAATCTAGTTCTGAATTGGGAGAAATCCCACTTCATGGCAACTAAAGGCATTGTCCTTAGCCATCGTATATCTTGTCATGGCATTGAAGTTGATAAAGCAAAGGTAGAAATCATCGAGAAATTACCATCGCCCACCAATGTCAAAGCAGTAAGAAGCTTTCTTGGACATGCTGGTTTTTACAGAAGATTCATACGTGATGTCTCCAAGATTGCTAAACCGTTATGCTCACTATTAGAGCAAAATAAAAAATTTTTGTTCGATGACAACTGTCTGGATGCATTCATAACAATAAAGAAGAAAATAGTACATGCTCCAATTGTTGTTGCACCGGACTGGACGCAACTGTTTGAACTAATGTGTGATGAAGTGATTTTGCTGTGGGAGATGTACTAGGTCAAAGAAAATAGAAGATATTTCATTCTTTTACTATGCTAGTAAAACTCTAACTGTAGTACAAGTTAATTACACTACCACTGAGAAGGAGTTGCTAGCAGTAGTCTTCGCATTTGACAAGTTTCATTCATATCTTGTCGGTGCAAAGAGTACAGCTTACACAGACCACTCTACATTAAGATACCTATTTACAAAGAAAGATGCCAAGCCTAGACTGATACGATGGATCCTACTCCTTCAAGAATTTGATGTTGAAATCAAGAATAGGAAAGGATCTGAAAATCAAGTAGCTGACCACTTGTCTCGACTGGAAGTTGGAAGTGAAGATGGGTAGACATCCTAAACTGTCGAAGCATTTCCAAACGAGCAATTTTTCTTTTTCGGCGCATCGCCCTGGTATGTCGATGTTGTCAATTACCTTGTGTGTGGGAAGCTACCCTTGAATGCTACTGGTCACAAGAAGATCAGGTTTATATGAAATGCTGCAAAATATCACTGGAACAAACCATACCTATTCAACCTTTGCGTTAACGACATTATCCGTCGCTACGTACCTAAAGAAGAAATGACTTCAATCTTGCGACATTGCCATGATGCCACGTATGGAGGTCATTTTGGGGGTACAAGGACTATTGCTAAGGTCCTATAGTCAGGATTTTATTGGCCCATATTGTTTCGAGACGCCCACAACTTCACACAACAATGTGATCGATGTCAACACACTGGCTCAATATCTCAATGCAATGAGATGCTCCAACAACCTGTCATGGAAGTAGAGCTCTTTGACGTTTGGGGTATTAAATTTATGGGACCATTTCCAAACTCTTTTAAGAATGTGTACATTTTAGTTGCTGTTGACTATGTATTGAAGTGGATCGAGGCAATTACGGTGCCAAGGGATGATGCTCGGACGGTGTTGAAATTCTTTCACACATACATTCTCACAAGGTTTGGAACATCAGGAGCATTAATAAGTGACCAAGGAACTCATTTTTATAACAACCAAGTGGTGATAGCGGTAAAAAGATATGGTGTGAAGCATCGTATGCCTACTACGTACCACCTATAAACCAATGGTCAAGCCGAGGTATCTAATCGTCAAATCAAAAGCATCCTCAAGAAGGTGGTTAATCCATCTAGGAAGGATTGGTCTTCGCGACTACATGACGCATTGTGGACACTTCATACTACTTATAAGACCACTTTGGGAATGTCGCCATATCAATTAGTGTTTGGTAAGTCTTGTCACCAGCCAGTTGAGCTTGAACATAAGACCATGTGGGCAATCAAACATGTGAATATGGACTATGATACTGCCGATAGAAAAAGATTCTTGGACATCACTGAGCTAGAAGAAATACACCGACATGCTTATGAGAATGCCGCAATATACAAGAAAAAAACCAAAAGATGGCACGGCAATATCATCTTGCGTTGACAATTTAGTCTTGGTCAGTTAGTGCTTTTATTTAACTCACGTTTAAAATTGCATCCAAGTAAATTACGATCAAGATGGTCAGGCCCTTTCAAAGTTGTCAAGGCATTTCATAGCGGTTGGGTGACAATTGAAAATCTAAAGGATAGATAACAATTAAAAGTGAATGGCCAATGTCTAAAGCATTATGTGAGCCCAGATGTTAAAGAACTAAACGAGGCCGTCAATCTAGTCACATTTAAATAATGTCGATGCATTTTTCTATTTACTATTATTTGTTTCACTTTTACTTGTGTTGTTTCAAATTCCTTGGAGAAATAAAAAAATCATCTTTTTGTCGAAGCATTCTGTGATGAGTCAACATAGCTTTTTCAGCAAGAATTGCATCAATTGATCTCTCTTCTCCCAGCCATTCGATCAAATGAAACAGTACGATCTATAGCCTGGCAATTAATGACTACAGACGCAACGTTTCCTCGTATTTTGGTCTAATCATCAAGATTCTAGGTTATAAGACATCTCTACTGCAGATTTCTCTCTACTCACATCCTCCATTGTTGCTACATCTCATCCTTTTCATTGCCTCTATATTCCTTTTTCCGTTCACAAGCTATATTTTTTTCTACAAACTTCTCTAACTCTCCTCTTTAGTAATAATGGATAAAACTCAAGCATCAAAAACCCTTTCAAGACTCCCTATAAAAACACTCCAACAACTTCATCCACTGTGGCTCTAATCACAACACCATCTTTGTCACCAGGTCTGGTCTTATTTTTGACGACTGCGGTCAAGGATGGTTACCAGAATATCATGCTGAAGCGTAACCTCCACCTTGAGCAAGGTCTACAACTGTCCCCGCATCAGACCTTGTGGAAACTTATTGCCCGTACCATTAGTCGCCTTGGATGGGAGTTTTTTTGGGAACATCCCTCTGGTTACTCCCCTACATTGATGAGGGGGTTCTAAGCCAACCTTGTGGATCCAGTGCAAGAGTTTGTTTTTGTAAGGGAGGGGCTCATCCCATGGAGTGCCACCCAAATCAATGTACTTTTGAGAATCCCTAAGAGGGTGGACAACCACACACTATTTATACATCGCCTGGATGATGAAAGAACTGGTCAGATAATGAAGGACCCCTGTGTCGATGGAGCCACCTAGACTGGTAACGAGTTCCACAACTACACCATGCATAGAATGTATCTCACAACCTTTAGCAAGGTATGGTTCCACTTCATCAACAGCTGCATCATGCCCTCTACACGTAGCATTATGGCGACATTAAACTGTATGTGTCTCTTACATTCTATCCTACACTTCCAACACATCAACATTGGAGAGATCATCCATGATCAAATTGCGGAAGCCGCTGGTAAGCAAACTGGTATACCCCCATCCCCCTCTCTAATCATGTTACTTTGTAAAAGGATGGGCATTGTGCTTAGGGATGGTGAGGAGATATTAGAGAACAAAGGCCCGATTAGTGACATCTTCGTTGAACGGATGACTCGTAGCCAAGAGACACCAGTGGCCAAAGAAGCCTCGAAGAAGAAGGATAGAAACAAAGGGAAAAAGAAGGTAGAACAATCCGATGTGCCCATAAATCCACAAGTTGTGAAGAAGCTGGCTCTAATGGAAGTACATCTTGACCGTATTGACATTCGCTCAATCCACATTGACGGTGTCGTCGATGACATGGATTGTAGGCTGCATAAATTTTATGCTTACAAAAAGGCCTGGAATGAGGCTATTATTACCACACTATGCCAGATCAACCTCAATCCATTGCTAGACTTTCCAGCCTTTCGGTCCATCTCCGGCCAGATGCAATACTCTACCTCCGATCAACCTACTCCTGATGGTAGGCTTGTCCTTGCACCAACGCGGATTCACATTTTTTATGATGAAAAGGAAGAAGGGAACTTTAAGGTTGAGGAGGATTGTTTTCGTACCTTTGCCCATCTATTTGAGGACGAGTTCTCCAACAGCCTTGGTGCTAATATGGCTAAATGTGAGACTGTTGTGGATGAAGGTGAACACCAGGGAAATGACCAGCTGAAGGAAAGGGAAGAAGAGAGAAGGAAGAAGAGAATAAAGAGAAGGTCCCTACCGAGATACAGGAAAAGAAGGAAAAGGATGCCCCAACAACGATCGCTGAGGATATTTTTGACACACCAGAGAGTGTGGGGGCATCCAGCTCTGATGAAGCTTGACCTGATTCGAACCAGGTTGAGGTTGTTATGAGCAAAATCGAGGAACTGAATCCTCTTGCTATCGTGCCATACGTGGTACCGTTCACCGAAATTCACCCATGTGACGTGAAAACCGATGAGGCTACCACCCAACCTGCAGAGGAGGAGAAATCCACTGAGCCGGTTGGTACGACGAATAAAAAGAGGAAAAGGCACAAGGATAAAAGGAAGAAGAAGCACCAGGACAAGGGTGAGCGTCCAAAGAAGAAAAAAAGGAAAACAAAGACAGCCGCTGCATCGGCTGCTGATGAATAAGTTGGTACATTTCTTTTAGATATTTTCATGCATTTTGTTTATTGTTCCTGCATTTTATTTTGTCACTACATTCCTTTTGTTATCTTAGTTGCATTGTCGTTGCATTTCCATTATTTTTGTATAAAACTGTCAGTGCATTAGGGACAATGTAGACATTAAGTTTAGGGGGAGATAATGTGAATTGGAAATACAATTACACCCACATATTTGAATTCTACTTGTTTCTTTGGTTAATGAGAATTGACAAAATTTCAACAAAAAATGTGCCTACAATTTTTATTTTTATGCATAATTCTAGAATTGTTTGGACGTTGATGTGTAAATTGGATGATCATGAATGAATGATGAGTCTGCTATTTTTGAATGATTATGAATCTTGAACTAACTGACCAATCGCAGCGACATTGTATTAATAAAAGACGCTCCAATATAAGTGCATTGTGACTGTCCATGGGAGAATACTCCTCTGCAGGTTTGGAAAAATCATCTAGCCAAAGGCTGTCACTGCAAGAGTGTGTGTCAGCGCAATTACTTACCACTTGGGGGTTTGTTGCACCCCATCGTTACTGCCCAGGAACAAAGGTAGAGTAATGCAATGACATCTCTCAATCACTTGAAAAAGAAAAAATGAGAAAAAGGAAGAAAAAGAAAAAGAAGAAACTTTTTTTTATGATAAATGTTGTATTGGTTCAAGGAAGTCTAGGATTTAATGCATAATACTAGCATTAATGAAGTTGCAGTTTTAATTGTTCATACCTATAAATTGTCGGCGCATTATTCTATCATATGAATACAATTTGTGCATTAGGATTCCAGAAAATTCAAGTTGTGAGAATATTGATTGTGGTGACATTTTTACCTGTGACTTTGCTAATTTTTGTTTATTTGAGGACAAGTAAAAACTCAAGTTTGGGGGAGTGATAGCATTACAAATGACATATATTTTCTCTCTAAATTGGTGTTTAACTGTCTCTTTTGTATCTCATTTAGCATACATCATAAGCATTTCATACTTAGTTTTTATAATTTCCAACTCATTGCTAGATAGATTAAATTCTTGTTTTTTTTATATCTTTTTGTACTAATGTCGACGCAAGTAGCCGATGGATTTTGCTTTAGAATTGTTAGCGCAGGAACTCACTCCAGAAATTAATGTTGGAAGAAGAATGCAGCCACAAGATCAGCTTGGAATTGTGATCAGCGATGTCGTCGCACAGAACCTAAACCTCGAATGAGTAAACTCAAGCTAAATTTACATATGGAAGCACCAGCATAGGAACATCAGAGGTGTCGCAGCAATTACGATCTCATATTGCACTCAATAATGCAGCAACAACATGCAGATCTCTGAAGAAAACATTAAATCTGCGTGAGTGCATAACTGTACTCTAACTAACTTTGACAGCTGCAAAATCTAGATCTGGATCTGAGAATGGGAGGCTGAAATCTGCAACTTTTGAAGGCTATAAATAGAAGACTTAAGAATAAAGAAATCATAAAGAGTTGAAGAATTAAAATTTCAAATTACTTTGTGTTTTTGGCATTTATTGCTGGAGACCGGTGAGCTCACTGAGCTGAGGAGCAGCAACTCTTGACGAGGAGTGCTTGATGCTGAGCAAGAGAAGCAGTTAGGGGTAATCCTAGTAGCCTAGAGATAGTATATTTTGATGTATTCGTTAACTCCTTTCTTATGGATGATGAACTATTATTAATATTTAAATGAATATGAGAGTATATTTCAGTATTTGATCACTTTGATTCTTATTTAATGCTATTTATTTGTTTATTCCTAGATCTAACTGCATCAAACATAAGAGTGGCTTTGCAGTTTACCCACATCGAGAGATGCGGTGATAAGTTAGGTTAATAAGTAAGTTAGGCGACAGCTGCTTGGGATTAGAAGAAATTCTGATCACTTGTTCTTTGGTACACAACACTGTTCATACCGAGAGGTGGAGTAATTGTGGGTACTTGAGTCATGAGTAAGTAGGGAATTGTTATTGGTAAGAATTCACTGGAGCTTCATTGCTGCGACAATTTATCTATTCAAAACCTTGTCGACGCATCCTATGTTGCGACATAGCAAAATGAGTGATCCACTCCAGATCTTCTCATTTGACCACATTTATATTTTCTGCATTTAAATATTCAGCACTCAACATATTTGATTTACTTTCAGTACATTGACATTTAACCTCTGACATTTAACTCTGATTGCGTTGACAATATTGACTATTTTAGTGTGTAGACAAGGCATAATTGCACTGACATCATTACTCACATTTTACTTAATTTCAGTTTTAGTTGCTCCGACATTTAAACATCAATAACTCATTTCCTCGTGGGATCGATATTCGATAGAATTATCTATCAACATACTTTCATCGACGTGTGTTCGCTTGCACAATCGCTATGACGTTTCAAACGCGATCAAATATCTAAGCCCTTATGTGAATTGCCGCAACACGATAAAGCTTTTATTTTTAATGATGAATGTTTAAAAGCTTTTGAATTTTTAAAGAAGCAATTAGTTGCTACGCCAATTGTAATTGCTCCTAACTAGAATTTGCCATTTGAATTAATGTACGATGCAAGTGATTTTGTTGTAGGAGCAGTGCTAAGCCAAAGGAAACAGAAGGTGTTTCATGCAATTTATTATGCGAGAAGGAACCTTAATGATTCACAAATTAACTACACAACACGAAGAAGGAGTTATTAGCAGTGGTCTTCGCATTTGATAAATTTTATTCGTATTTGATTGGCACAAAAGTAACAGTTTATACGGATCATGCTGCCATAATATAATTGTTGGCAAAGAAGGATGCTAAGCCAAGATTGATTCGATTGAATTTGCTGTTGCAAGAATTTGACTTGGAGATAAAGGATAGAAAAGGTTCAGAGAATCAAGTTACGAATCATTTATCAAGGATAGAAGTGGATATTATTGATGGTGATGCTAGATTCATAAAAGAGGAATTTCCAGATGAGCAATTATTTGTTGTGACAGCATTGCCATGGTATGCTGATATCGTCAATTTTTTAGTTAGTTGATTGTTACCCCGCGATTTAACTAACTAGAGGAAGAAAAAGTTTTTGCATGATGTTAATTTCTATTATTAGGACGAGCCTTTTTTGTTTAAAAATTGTGCAGATCAAATCATAAGGTGATGTGTTCCAGATGATGAATGCCACAACATTTTACAGCACTTCCATGCCTCGCCTTATGGAGGACATTTTGGAGGACAAAGAACCGCTGCCAAAGTTTTACAATCAGGTTTCTTTTGGCCTACCTTGCTTAAAGATGCACATAATTTTTGTCGTTCCCATGATAGGTGTCAATGGACAGGTAACATTTCGAGAAGGAATGAGATGCCATTCCAAAACATTGTTGAGGTTGAATTATTTGATGTATGGGGTATGGATTTTATGGGACCATTTTCGCCATCATGGGGAAATATTTACATTTTGGTCACTGTTGACTATGTGTTAAAGTGGGTTGAGGTAATTGCACTCCCAACTAATGCTGCAAAGTCAGTGCTGAAGTTTTTGCATAAGTATATTTTCACGAGATTTGGAACGCCAAGACCAATTATCAGCGATGAAGGTTCACACTTTGATTGCTATTACATCGAAGATGCATTAACAATGTAAGGGATAAACCATAAAATTGCGACCGCATATCATCCCCATACGAATGGATAAGCGGAGATATCAAATAGGTAGATTAAATTGATTTTAGAAAAGGTTGTTGATCCAACGTGAAAGGATTGGGCGTCAAGGTTAGATGAAGCTTTGTGGGTGTATAGTACTGCCTTTAAAACACCCTTAGGGATGTCACCGTTTAAGCTTGTCTATGGAAAGCCTTGTCATTTACCTGTTGAGTTGGAGCATAGAGCTTTTTGGGCGATTAAAAAGATAAATGGTGATTGGTGGTTTCAGGAGAGAAGAGGATGATGGATTTGAATGAGATAGAGGAGTTTCATTTGCAGGCATATGAAAATTCTAGGATTTATAAAAAGAAGACAAAAACATGGCATGACAATAAGATATTGCCAAAGCATTTTGAACCAGGTTAGTAAGTTTTGGTGTTTGATTCAAAGCTCAAATTATTTCCAAGAAAGTTTAAGTCCAAGTGGACAGGGCCATTTGAGGTAGTTTTTGCTTATCCACATGGTGCTATAGATATTAAAAATGCCATGACAGGGAATGTGTTTTAAAAGTTAATGGACAGTGTCTGAAGCGCTATTACAATGATTCGATATTGCAACAAAATTTTGCTATTACATTAAGTGATGTCAAAAGAGTTTGAATTTGTTTATTTTTTTTTCGGTTTGGTATTAATGCAAAATTTGAATTTTTGAATTAATTGCATGTTAGTGAAACGACATTAGATGTTAGCAGTAAAGGAGTTCGGCATGGGGCTTTGTTGGACCAATGAGAGGCAATTGCATCTTTGTCATAACAAAGCTGAAATGGCAGAGCAATCGGTGCAAATTTCGTACCCACGGGCCATACATTTTAGAAATTTTTTTGTGATTTTATACTCCTTTTATTTTTGTTCCCTTATATATAACATTTGTTTCTTTATTTGCTAGGGTTATTTTTCTTTTAAACATTTTATGTTTCCTTTGTATAGTTTACTGGTACAAAAAATGAGACATAAAGGAAAGATGCCACAATAGTCGATGCCTATTATTGCAAGGAAATTCTACGATTAGAATGCAAAAGCAAAGTTCCAAGAGAACTATTTAAAGCGTCAACCTCTACTGGAGAAAGGGTTTGTGTTTACAGAAGGAAAATATATGGGTTTTGATGAAGACATTGCAAGGGTGATTGAAACTCATGGATGGGATATGTTTTGTTGTCATCTAGATGAAGTATATCCAAAAAAGTGGTAAGGGAGTTATATTCCATTTAACTACTGATAGCCCATTTGTATATGTTTGGAGTATTTCGGTTCTTTTTTCTACAAATAAAATCAATGATTATTATTGAATCAATGACGTCAAGGATACGAGATTTTCACGTGTAATTTTGGAGGAAGATCTAGAAAAGGTGTTAAGAGACATTTGTATTTCGGGGACAACCTGGGATAATTCAAATACTGATCGATTTACGATTGAAAAACAATATTTGAAGCCTGAGTGTAAACTCTAGATGAGTTTTCTGAAGACCATATTGAGGCCTACTGTGCACACAACCACCATTGGAAGAGAGCGTTGTTGTTGTTGCATTCTATCATGACTGGAAGGAAGATTAATGTGGGGCAGATTATTCGTGATGAAGTCCATAAATGTGCCCACAAAAATTTAGGTAATTTGATATGTCCTAATTTGATTTGTGCGTTATGTTTACAAGCAAGTGTTGCTTTAGAGGAAAATGAAGATATGTTGCCAAATAAAGGTGCCATCACCAAGCAACTGGTAATGCGGCAACAAAAGGAGGATGTGCTTACATCAACACCATTTAAGCAGCAAGTTAGTTTAGAGCCACCAGAGTTTGCGGAAGCATTATCTAGTAACCTTTTTGAACTATCTGCTTTATCTCGTTTAGGTCATGTTGATGATAAATGTTTGGATGTTATTAATCGTCTCATGAAAATTGATAAGGTTTTAGAGGATTTTCACTGCAAGGTTGAGGCCTTATGGGGTTATATGCATATTCGTGACTAAGCGATATGCTAGGCATTATAATAGAACCAAGTCAAAGTCCCAAGGTTCCCAAATTTTCCAAGGATTCTCTACGATGAAATGGTACGAAGTACGATGCTGGCGACATTGAGATTCAGTCGGCATCTGCAAAGTCATCTTTCGGTGAGGAGTACCACCTGGCCGAAGAGGAGGAAGAAGAGACGAAGGATAATGAGATTGATGACATAAATGATAGTCCCATTTTGAAGGAGAAGTCTACAACATCGCTAGCGAAAACTTTGACACCCACGAAACCTGTAACACCAAAAGTGTTTGCTACGCCATCTAAAGAACCAGACCAAGATGCAGACATCGATCGATTGATTGATGAGATGAAGAAATCGGATGATGAAGATGAAGATAAGGTTGTTACGCCATGAAAAAGGAAGACGAAAGGCAAGAAACTTTCCAGGAAGTCCCTCTGCCTCAACTTAAAATGGTAACTTTAAATTTTTACAGCTCCAATTTGTTTTTCATTTGTGATACATGTGTTTGTTTGTTTGGTATAGCATATTTTTGTGTTTGCATTTCATTGCGTTCATGCATTGAGGACAATGCACACTCTAGGTTTAGGCTGTGGTTGTTCCATGTAGTTCCATATAAGAATATGTTGTTAGTATATAGTTTTGTTTTATAGGTTGTTATTACAAATCATTTGACACATTGAGATATTTCTTAATAAAACTTAGGTTTTCTTTTAGCTAAGTGATAAATGTGACTGTTAAGGCATAAAATGTAAAAAAGAAAAGTTTCTCACTCCAATGCTTAACTGTTCAAAGTACGTTAGCAATGATTGTAAATTCAGATTGTGATGTAATTGTTGGCATAGCAATTAAGTGTTTGCTCCACTGTAGTTGTCAAGTATATGTTGCATGACAAGATGAATTATTTAAGAGAAAAATAAAATGCCTAATCAAAGTAAGTGAAAAACTTAGCTGAATAAATAAACAAGTTTTTAGGAAATTATTTGCTTTAAAACTAATTGCATGTGAATTTGAAATTTATACACTGAATTTTCTGGATTATTCTACAATGCTGCTACAGAATGTTGCAAGTATAAAGGTTATTCAGAACTGAAATATATGCATACGAGAATGTGGAAACAAATTTTTACGAAAATGTCAAGGCTGTAATCTTTGTGTTTTCAGGCATACATGCATACTTTACTTGAGGACAAGCAAAAGTACAGGTTTGGGGTGTGATAACTCTTGAAAAAGAGTTATATTACATACTCTTGCTAGAGCATTTTGTTTGTTTTCAAGTAAATTTGTTACAACATTTGTAGTGTTTTTATGTGTTTTTATCATTGGAGCTGTGTTGCGCTTAAACTGACAAAATATATACATTTTACCCTTTTTGTTGTAGCAAACTACACTTATTGGTACACTTTTTGGATGTAGGTGAAGGTGGAGGAAGGTGAGAGTACAAGGCCCAAAAACAAAGCATTGTTGGGGAGCAGAAAGAGTAAAACTTTGCAGCTGCTAAAAGCTCTGGCATTACCAGGAGCGCAAAATTCTACTAAAGCAAGCCAAAAATATTTGTGTTTTGCACTAGAAGCTCTATGAGGCTCTAGAACCCCTAGAAATGCGAATCTGACAACATGAGTTGTGTGGCCAAAGCTCCTATATAAACAACATTTGGGAGAAGGAAAAGACATCAAGAATTTTATTTAAGGAAAGCTTAAGTGCTGTTGCATTAGAATTTGGAAGGAGGGACATTAGGAGAGTCAAACGACGGATCCAAGGTGCAGAGGCTGAGTTGTCAACCGTTGTTGGGAGCGGAGCTTGGCTTTGCTATAGCAAAACCACCAAAGAAATGATATGTTGCTGTGACGAAGTAAAGCAGAATCAGGATTTTAGGCCTGATGTTCTTTTTGTGTCTTGAACAAGGAGTACTCTTTATCTTTGAATCTATTTGTTAATTTGTGTGAACAACGAATTACGCTCTTACATTTATTTGTTAAGGGATGAATATTGCTTAAACTTTGTTCTATGCTTATGAATGAATATAGATATCGTTCTATTGAATCTCTTCTTTGATTTGTGACTCAGTTGTTGATAATTTTACATGCTGTCAATCTTAGGAATAAACTCTTGTTTTGTATGTACATAATCTTGACCTACAGCGGTATGGATTTGCTGGAGCATAAGTCGATGTAATGAGCATATATCAGAAGATATGTGTAGTAACACTTATGAGTTGCATTCATTAAGGATGAGATAGGTTTTGTTAGTAGAAGCATGTTATAGGAATATAATGTGTGTTCATTGTAAACTGTTGCTGCATTAAACAAGCATGTCATTGCTTAGTCATTCTGAGATAATTTTGTAGAAGCAGATATTTGTTAAGGCATTCATAGATCTAGAACCTAGATCTGCAATATTCCAGATTTATTGATTGCAACTTTGTCCTGTGCTAAATATTTTGCCACTCATCTCTACTAAGCTTGATAAGTACTTAGTAGATTTGATGCTATGCTTGGATAAAATTTTGATAAACTTTACTGTTTTGCATTTTGTTATGACATGCACTTTGCAAACACACTTTATCTTGTTATCACATTTTATTTTGAATGCACAAATTCTTTTGTCAACAGTTTAACAATTCTTGCTGAATACCAATCTCTTTATGGGTACGATACTTTACTTATCACTGTATTACTTGTGTTGTGTACACTTGCACATTTGCGATTGCAATATTATTTTACATGCGACACCTACCTACCAACTGCTTGACATCACACAATTTTGAAACTTCAACTTCAACTTCTTCACGAGACTCTCTAACAACATCAAAACTACTACAACAAAAAATTGCTATATTTTCTTCTACAACCAACTCTTCTACATTAATCATGTGGCATTCTTTAGTATCATCTGCACACTTTAATGCATTAAACACATTAAATGTAACTTTTTTCTCATTAACTCTCATAGTTAATTCTCCTTTTTCTCATCTATTAAAGCTCTTCCGAAGCAAGAAATGGTCTTCCCAAAATTATGGGGACTTCCTTATCAGCTTAAAATTCTAAAATTATAAAATTAGCGGGAACAATAAACTCATCTACTATTACCAACACATCTTCAATCTTACCCTTAGGATGTGCATACGAACGATCTGCTATTTACAACGTAACCATCATAGGTCTTGCTCCTCCAATTCCTAATTTCCTGAAAACTAACATTAGCATCAAATTTATGCTAGCACCTAAATCACATAATGCTTTACTAATGTAATTATTACCAATAGCACAAGGAATATTAAAACTTCCTGAATCTTTCAATTTCAATGGCAATTTATTAACCAACATCGTCGTGCACCCTTCAATAAGCACAACGATCTTGAACTCACCCAATCTTTTCTTCTTGGATAAAATGTCTTTCATAAATTTCACATAATTGGTCACCTACTCCAATGCTTATACAAGAGGAATATTAATTGCTTTGATTGTTTCATGTAATTTGACTGTTTCACATAATTTCACATCACCAACTTCATGTTCATTTTCTCTTCTCAGCTCATCCTCTTTTTGAACACTTTTCTTTTCAGCTTCCAACATAATATCTTCAATATCTTGCTTTGCTTCAACATCCAAGTCTAGACTTCCTTCATCCTCTGTTACAGCATATTCATAATCATAAACATCATCAACAAGTATTTGATCTTTACTTGAAAGTGAGATAACTTTACAATACTCTTTTCCTTGCAATCTCGCATTCTCAAAATTGCTTGGAAATGTTCCTTGTGGTTGTGAACTCATTGTGATGCAAGCATCAAAGTTGATGGACTGACTTTACCTCAAGGCCCAATTACAAGGTCAAAGGCAAGGAAGATAAAGGCAAGATTTAACGAATTTGTGCAAGAATTCATCACAAAGGCATTGGACGCACATACGAGCCAAAAAGAAAACAAAGATTCACTTTCTTGTTTTCAAGAAAATCAAGAAACCACATCTTGGTCTAATTATGTCGTTTGGGAAATTTCAAAAATCAAGAAAACCAAGAATCCAAATCTTGGAATTCTTGGTCCAAGAAACCGAATCTTGAAGTTGACATCGATGGATAATGTGTTCGAACGTAAGCGGATCGATCTCGGAAGGAAACCATGTGCAAGATCAGAATTGGCCCATTTATACGTCACTAAGCCCAACTTAAAGTTTGGCACGCCATTTGGAAGCTGAGAAGAACACACATTGTAAATCAGGCCCCACAGAGCACAAATTGAATTTATCTTAGTTTTCCAAGTACAAATTTGACCCAAGCACAAAGCCATTTAAGCCTTAGCCAAAATTCCATATTAATTTATTATTTTAGTTTTATTTATTAGTTAATTAGTTATTTGATTATTCTGCTAGATTGTAATTAGTTATTTATTTGACTTTAAACTCCTAAGTTCGATTAGAAGTCTGACTTTGGGGGTTATTTAAAGGCTTTAGCCACCCATCATTATGTGATTCAATTTTAATTCTTTTATTGATTAATCAAGTTCTCTTTGAGTTTTAAGAAATTCTCTTAGGTGTTTTTTATTTTAGAAGTTGCTTTGGTAGTCTTTTTGATTGCAAGAGTATTCTTCACCTTTCTTCTTGCCTTGATCTTCTTCTTAGATGGAAGAATTAGAGCCATTAACAGGTGGTTGTGGATCTCTTAGTGGATTCAAGGCTGCCGAGCACATCTTTCGGACACTATCGTCACCTTTCCATCTTTTATTCTCTTTAAAATTTATGTTTTGTTATTTCTTGATTATTTGATTCTAATTTTGTTTGATTTCGTTCCAGGTCCTAGAACTACCAAGATTCTTCTTTTCCCATCCCAAATTAGCAAGATTCATCATAAAATTAGGGGTTCTTGGTCGTTTACATTGTTTGGAATCTTTAATTACAAAACAGTTTTCTTTTAAGCTTAAAAATCTATTTAACATATCTGTTTTGTTTCCACTTTCAGATCTGATTTTGGATGAAATTCTCCACTTAAATTAGGGTTCTTTTAGTTTAAGAAACCTTAAAGTTCATCCTTTGGCGCCTAGATTCGAACTACATCTTATTATTTATTATTTGGGGTTTCTTTATTGATTTTGTCTTGTTTAATTCTAGTTAATTTATTTTCCTTCAGATTTGACTTGTTTCTTTGTTTTTCAACGTGTTTTAGATTCAACAAGCAAACAAGTAATCTCTAAACATCTAGAGCCCTAAGACAAATCCGTAACGAGGTGACTTACGATTCTATTCCGTGCGCATGTTTTTATCAAGTGGTATCAGATTTCAAGCGTTTATGAGTGTTCAGTCTTGAAAAAGAAAAGAACATAATAGAAAATAAAAGAAAAGAAAAGAAAAAAATACCCTCACACAAAATTGAATTTGCTGAGTTTAATTCAGTTTGCACTTCTTTTGGAACACTCTAAACGAAGTCTGTCTCGTTGCATCTATACTCATATTTAGGTTTGGGTTTATTTTCTTTTACTCTTAGATTGAGTATTCATTTGTTTTAAGCTTTCCTTCTTCTTTTACGCAATCTAACACCTTCTCTTTTTCTTGTGATAGTAAGACAAAAAAGTTGCCTTCTCTGTCCTTCGAGCAACTTAATTCTATTGGAGTCCAGCCTTTCTTTGAATTCATAAAGCTCTTAGGTTCTTTGACTAGTGATTAAATTGTGATTTAAAAGTGACATGTTAATCTGACTTCTTTTCAAACATTCATAAGAGTTTTTCTAACCTCATTGAGAAGTTTATTTTCTTTTTTTGAGTGCATAACAGTGAGGTTCAATTTTTTTTTCTGTGTTGTGGATTTCAAAATGGTTACCACTTGTAGTAACAAAGGAAGTGAGGAAACACATGAGCAAGTACCAGATACATTAGAGGCTCTGGAAGGTTCCATCGCAAAGCTAGAAGAAAATATGAATGAGCACTTGGCCCAAATACGAGAACAATAAGCCAAACAACAGGCTGATCTTTTTGCTCAATTAACATGATCCATAGAGCAACTAAGTACTTGAGTTGAGCATAGACACAACATAATGCTGATGGTAATGAGTTTGAGGTTACCCAACCTCGCGGTCAAGATGCTCGTAGAAATCAATGTGGTGATGGTCCTCATGCACGTCCTGTTCATAGAGGCCCTCGTGAGTTGGATGAAAACTTTAGTTACCATGATTATAGACAGCCCTCCCTAGCTAAACCGAAGTTTTCCATTCCATAATTTCGTGGAAAAAATATCTACATGCTTATTGTGATAGAGAAGCAAAAATGGAGAATCTATTTCAGTACTTTACGTGTCCTGATAATGAGAAAGTTTCCATGGTAACTTTAGAATTTTCTGATTATGCCTTGCATTGGTGGACTCAACTGGACTTAGTCGCCGCCATAACTATGAGGGTGCGATTGACACATGGGAGGAACTCAAGATAGTGAAGCATAAACGTTTTGTCCCTCCTCATTATTATAGGGTGCTCAAAACAAAACTCCGAAATTTGATGCAAGGTACTCGGCCCATTAATGACTACTTCAAAGAAATGGAGTCTCTAATGCAGCGAGCTAGTATTGAAGAAGATGAGTCTACCATAGTTTGGTTTGTTGAGGGGTTGAATAAACCAATTGCAAACATATTATGATTGAAAACATATTACGATTGCAAACCTATATCGACCTTGAGGAAGCCATTCAAAAAGACACAGAGATTGAACAATAATTGCACGAACAAGGTCCTCGATCTTTCTCCTCAAGTCAGTATTACAAAGGCAACAATTCCAATGCTTCTTTTTGAAATTCTAAACTGCCTTTTACTACTAATAAGTTTGGTCGAAGTGGTGATTAGACATCGTCCAATTCAAGGCCTGATGGACAGAAGCAAACCGATTGGAAAAGTGGTACCCCAATCAAAATATAAGTCCTTCCTAAACAAAATAATCTGAATAGTTCAGCCCTAAAGAGAACCCGTGACATTGAGTGCTTCAAATGCAAAGGGCATGGCTATGATAGTCTTGATTGCCCTAATACGAGATTACTTGTGGTTCAAGAAAATGGTGAATACTCCTTAGATTCTGACGATCCTCATATGATCAAATTTATAGTGAATGTTCAACATGGGGGAGATTTCTATGAGGAGGAATTGTTGGCTCCAAAGGTTAAAGGGGAGTATTTTGACACTTCCCATTGTCTAGTAGTAAGACGCACTCTTAATGTAAGTGTAAAGGAAGATTGGGAAAATCATTGAACAAACATCTTCCATTCGAGGTGCTCGATTAAAAGGAAGCTATGTTCATTCATCGTGGATAGTGAGAGTTGTGCGAGTGTGATTAGCATCTTCCTAGTTGATTCCCTTGGCTCACCGTATTCGAGACACCCAAGACAATATCGACTTCAATGGCTTAATGATGGCGCCGATGTTAAGGTAAATAGACAAACTCTGGTTTCTTTTAAAATTGATAACTATAAGGATGAAATTTGGTGTGATGTGCTGCCCATGCAAGCTGCCCATTTGTTATTTTGCCATCCGTGACAATATGATAGAGATGTGAACACCATGGCAAGCTAAATCGATATTCCCTCATCTTCAAAGGGAAAAAGTACAGTCTAATACCGTTAAAACCCAAAGAAGTTCATGACGAACAACTCAAAATGCTAAGATTTTGTGAGGGGGTTAAGGGTAAGAATATTGAAAAGACTGAGAGCAAAGAGGCCAGTAGTAACAAAAGTCAATCGAAAGGCCCATTGGTAAGTGAATCCTCTTGTGGTAAAAAGAGTGCACAAAATTTATATGCGAGTGTAAAAGATGTGAGTAGAGCTCATGTCACTAAACAACCTTATGTCCTTGTGAGATTTAGGTCGAATCTATTATCTTTATCTAACATAATATGTTCGTTTCCTAGTGTTTTCTCTACTATTTTATAAGATTATGAGGACATTTTCGGTAAGCCTCCCAAAGGTTTACCATCCTTAAGAGGAATTGAGCACCAAATCGATTTAAAACCCGGTACTGGCATACCAAATCGACCAGCTTATCGAAGCAATTTTGAAGAGACAAAGGAATTGCAACAGCAAGTAGAGGATCTTTTAGCTAAAGGGTATGTACGAGAAAGCCTAAGTCCTTGTGCCATTCTTGTTTTATTAGTGCCTAAGAAAGATGGTACGTTTCGCATGTGTGTTGATTGCCGCCCAATCAACAAAATTACGGTAAAGTATAGACATCCTATTCCTAGACTTGATAATATGCTTGATGAATTGCATGGATCTTCTATCTTTATTAAAATTGACTTAAAAAGTGGGTATCATCGAATTCGTATGCGGGAAGGGGACAAATGGAAAACAGCCTTTAAAATGAAATTTGGATTGTATGAGTGGTTAGTAATGCCTTTCGGGTTAACTAATGCACCTAGTACTTTCATGCGCTTAATGAATCATATTTTAAGGCCTTATTTTGGTAAATTTGTTATTGTTTACTTTGATGACATTCTGATTTACTCAACTTCTTTGAATGACCATGTTCAGATGTTAAATCTTTTTTGGACATTCTACGGACTGAAAAATTGTATGCCAACCTTGATAAATGCACATTTTGCTATGATAAGCTAATCTTTTTAGGTTTTATAGTTAGTGCACAAGGTATTCATGTCGATGAGGACAAAGTAAAGGCAATCAAGAAGTGGCCTACTCCTAAATCAGTTACTAAAGTAAGATTTTTTCATGGTTTAGCTAGTTTTTATAACAGGTTTGTGAAAGATTTTTCTTCTATTGCTGCCCCATTAACCAAACTAATTAAGAAATCTATGGGTTTCAAGTGGGGTACACCTCAAGCAAAGGCTTTTCAAACCTTAAAAAAAAGTTATGTTCTACTCCTGTTCTTAAATTACCTGATTTTCTAACACTTTTGAGCTAGAATGTGACACTTCAAGTATTGGGATAGGTGGGGTCTTGAAGCAAGACAATAGGCCGATTGCAAATTTTAGTGAAAAGTTAAATGGAGCGCAACTGAATTATTCGACCTATGACAAGGAGCTACTTGCTTTGTTTCGAGCTTTTCAGGTTTGGCAACACTACTTGCTACCAAATGAGTTCGTAATTCACACCGATCATGAGTCCCTTAAGTAGCTAAAGGGACAAGGTAAATTAAGTAAGAGACGAGCTAGGTAGGTCAAATTTATTGAAATATTCCCATATGTCATTAAGTACAAAATGGGTAAGGATAATGTTATCGTTGATGCTTTATCTCGACGAAATTCTTTAATATCTACTATGAATGCATCTTAGGTTTTAGCATTTGAAAGATTTGTACTTAAATGATACAATTTTAAACATATCTTTGTTAATTGTGAGAATGGGGCCTATGATAAGTTTTATCTTGTGGAAGGTTTTTTATTTCGTATGGACAAGTTATGTATACCACAATGCTCCATGAGGGAACTCTTTGTTCGAGAGGCACCTAGGGGAGGACTTATTGGACACTTTGGAATTGCGAAAACATTAGACATTCTACAAGAACACTTCTTTTGGCCAGACATGAAGAAGGATGTTGAAAAGGTATGTTCTAGATGTATAACTTGTCGACAAGGAAAATCTAAGGTAATGCCTCATGGCCTTTATACTCCTTTGCTGATTCCTTCTTCTACATGGGTTGATCTATCCATTGATTTTATTCTTGGGTTGCCACGAACTAAAAAGGGTCAAGATAGTATCTTTGCTGTTGTTGACAGGTTTTCAAAGATGGCTCACTTCATAGCTTGTCACAAAATCGATGATGCAACGCATGTGGCTGATTTATTCTTTAAAGAGGTGGTGTGCCTACATGGAGTACCTCGCACCATTGTTTCTGATAGAGATGTGAAGTTCCTAAGCCATTTATGGAAGGTACTGTGTGCTAATATTGGCACAAAACTCCTTTATTGGACTACTTGTCATCCATAAACCGATGGACAAATCGAAGTGGTAAATCGAATCTTAGGAGCTTTACTTAGAGCCGTGGTGGGTAATGATTGACCTGTAAACGTCACAGCATTTAAGTGCAAGTGGACACTCGTCGATGCAAGTATAGTTGATAGATTTGCTCTATCAGATATCAATCCCACGAGGATAGAGTTCTTGATGTTCAATTGTCAAAGCAACTGAAGTTGAAATTAGAGAAAATGCAAGCAAGGATGTCAACGTAATTAAATCAGATCTACACAACTAAGTGAGTCAAAGTTGTAAATGCAGTGATAAAAATGTCAGAGCAAAATAAATGTCAGAGCAACTGAAAGTAAAATAAATTATTTTTGATATTTTGAGAATTTAAATGCAGAAAAAGTAAAAGTGTGATCAAGTGCGAAGAATGGAGTGGATCACTGACTTCACTAAGTAGCAACACTAGATGCATCGACAGGGTTTTTTATAAATGAACTGTCGCAGCAATAAGGTTCCAATGAAATCATACCAATAACAACTCAATGTTTAACCAAGACTCAAGTGCCTACATTTACCCCACGTTTCAGTGTTGGCAATGCCTTGCACTTAAGAATAGGTGACTAGAATTCCTCCTAGCCTCAAGCAACTTTCTTTGACTTGCTTGTTAACCTAACTTGTCACCGTACTTTCCAGTTTCGGTAGATTGCAATTACACTTCCATGGTCAAAACAGTTAAATCCAAGGGAAAACATATTAGAAGAAATGAATAGGAATCAAATTAATCTAACATTGAAAGATATTTTCATATACAATCAATTGCCAATAAGAATTCATCAGCATAAAAAGAGGGATTAACAAATAACTCGAAGCATACTATTCTTAGGCTACTAGGATTATTCCTTAACCGCTCCTCTTGTATCGCATCAAGCACTCCTTGTCAGAAGTTATCGCACACTTTCTCAATCAGCTCACCGGATTCCAAAACCAAGCTTCAAAGCTTTACAGAATTTGCAGAATTAATTTCTTCAGCTCTTGATATCTCTTCCCTTCTTCTCTCCTTTATTTATAAGCTTTGAGAATTGTAGATCCCATCTCCTCCCAGTCCAACTTCTTTTGTAGCTGTCAAAGTTTGTTAAAATCCAACTATGCACTCAAACATATCTGGTGTGTTCTTCATGAATTTGCAGGTTGTCGCGACATCGCTGGGTGCAATCTTTAATCTTTAATTGCGGCGACAACATGTTATTGTCCTATGCTAGTGCTTCCAAATGGGTTTGCAGCATGAATTCACTCATACAAAGTAGATGTTTCCATGCGATGACATTTCTGGCCACAATTCCAAGCTAAACTTGTTGCTGCATGCTTGAACTTTTTCTAGCATCGAATCTTCCAAGATGGATCCCTGTGCTGATAATTTTAGATGCAATACATATGCTGCATATGGCGACATTAGTGCACAAAAGAAATAAAATAACAAGAATTTAAGCCACATAACATTGAGTTAGAAAATGTGAATACTAAGTATGAAATTATTATCGTGCATGCTAAATATAATACAAAAGGGACAGTTAATAAATAAATTTAGGGAGAAAAAAAGTGTCATTTCTAATGCTATCACACCCCCAAACTTGAGTGTTAACTTGTCCTCAAGTAAACAAAAGTAAACAAAGTCACAAACAAAACATGTCACCGCAATGATTATTCTAACAACTTAAATCTTAGGAATTCTAATGTACAAATTATATTCGCATGATAGAATAATGCGCCGACAATTTATAGGTATGAATAATTAAAACTGCAACTTCACTAATGTTAGTAACATGCTTTGAATCTTAACCTTACTTGACCAATACAACATATATTTCTTTTTCTTCTTTTCTCTTTTCTTCTTCTTTCTTTTTTTTAAATGACTGAGAGATGTCATTGCATTACTCTACCTTTGTTCCTGGGTAGTAACAATGGAGTGCAACAAACCCCTAAGAAGTATGTAATTGTGCCAACACACACTCTTGCAGTGACAGCCTTTGGCTAGATAATTTTTCTAACAAATGCAGTGGAGTGTTCTCCCTTAATAAGTCACAATGCACTCTTATTGGAGTGTCTTTTATTAGTATAGTGTCGCTGCAATTGGTAAGTTATTTAAAGATTCAAATATTGATTCTAACCATTCATTACTAAAGAAATTCCAATCATTCATCTGAAAATAGAAGGTTCGATATTAATTCATATTCACCCAATTCACATATCAGCATTTCAAGCAATTCAAGATTTATGCATAAAATAAAAACTGTGGTAACATTTTTGTTTAAATTTTGCATACTTTCATTAACCTAAAGACACAAATAAATTTTCAAATATGTAGGTGTAATCGCATTTCCATTTCACACAAGATTCCCCCAAAACTTCATGTTTGCATTGTCCTCAATGTGCTGACAATACTATACAAATTAAAATGGAAATGCAACTATAATGCAAATGTGCTAACAAATAAAATGCAGTGAAAAATAAAAATGCAATGACAACTAAATGCTATGCATGCAACTAACTAATGAAAAGTAAACTAACTCATTGCTCAGCGGCCGATGAAGTGGCTACCTTGGCTTTCTTCTTCTTCTTCTTTGGGCTCTCCGCTTCTCCTTTGCGCCTCTTTTTCTTGTCTTTCCTCTTTCGCTTTTTGTCCTTGGAATAAACTGGAGCAGTGGATTGCTCCTCCATATCCGGTTGAGTGGAGGCCTCATCGACAATCACATCAAATGGATGGACTTCAGCAAGTGGTGCCACATAAGGCACAATGGCCAAGTTAAGATCCTCGACGTCGTTGGTGACTGCCTCAGCCTGGCTCGCTTCAGGTGGAGCCAAGTTTCAACGGCTGCCTATACACTTGTTGTTGCGTCGACAAATTCTTCCTTGAAATTTGTCGGGGCATTTTCCTTCTCTTCATCCTTCTTCTCTTCCTTCTCTTCCTCATTTTCTTTCTCCTTCTCAGGTTCCGCCTTCTCAACTGTGCCTATTTCGACACCTTCCTTCGCTTCCAAACCCATAGAAACGATTGGTGTATGCATCTCCTAGCAATAGTCTCCCTATTCGCCATGTTAGCCCCAAGGCTATTCGAAAATTCATCCTCGAATAGGCTGGTGATATTTCTGAAATAGTCCATGGCGCTGGAATGTCCCTTTTTCTCCTCATCATCGGATATATGAATTCTTGTTAGGGATAGGACAAGTTGAGGCCTACCTTCAAGAGTAGGTTGCTCGGAGGATGATGGGGCTTCCCTAACAATAGGTGGGAATACAGGAAACGCTGGCATGGGATTTAGGCTCAGACTCCTCAATGTAGCGACAATAGCGTTGTTCCACGCCCTTGTGTACACATAAAAGATGTTCTACCTGAAATCCATTTCCTCCAACATGTTGACATGGCGAATCTGGCACATATCCATACGATCAATGATATGTTCTATTGTAGCCAGCTTTTTCATAACTTGAGGGTTTGTGGCGCATCATCTTGCTTCTCCTTTTTCTTTCCTTTCCCTTTCTCCTTCTTCTTAGGCATCTCTTTCACCAAAGTGATTTCTTATCCCCTAGTCATTCGCTGCATTGAGATGTCATTTATTGGCCCTTATTATCCAGCACCTCCTCACCATCTCGAGGCACAATACCCCTTTGTTTGCAGAGCATCATAATTAAAGAAGGGAAAGGTAAGATACTTGTCTGTGGCGACCTTTATGTGGCGGCCTTTCAAGATCGAGAGCAAAAGGCACATGCGATCCAACGTCTTAGTTGTGCAATGGGTTAAAGGCAGAATTTGGCTGTTAACAAAGTGGAACCATACCTTGCTCTGAGTTGTGAGGTAACATCGGTGCATCGTGTAGTTATGCGGACCATTGCTAGTCCACACAGCATCCTCGACGCATAGATCTCGCATCACCATGTCAGCACCTTCATCAGTTAACTCCTCTAAAAACGCAGTTGGGTATCTTCCTTTTCAATGAAGTGGAAGAGTGTATTGATGTGAGTCGCACTCCAAAGCACCAGACCCTCGAGTACAAATACAAACTCCAGTTTAGAATCCAACAAGTTGGCATAGAATTCTCTTACCAAAGTGGGGCATTAACCGGTCGGATGGCCGTAAAAAGACTCCCAACCTAGGTGAGAGATTGTCCTTGCAACTTGTTTCCCTAATGGCCGTTATGGCAACAACTAGAAACCCTGCTCCGAGTGAGAGTTTCTCTTGAGAATGATGTCGTGGTAATGATCTTTCGCCACCTTAGAGAGGAATAGGATAGGTTTTTTTTGTGAGGGTTGGTCGGTATTTTGAACAATATTGGCTGAGGATTCAGCGGGGGATTTCGAAGGGTTTTTTCTCCTCGTGTTATAGCCATAATAGTTGAATAAAGAGAGTGAGAGAATTTTGCAGAAAAGTGTGAAGACAATGAAGTAGATGGTTATAGCAACAATGGAGGTTGTGAGTGGGAGAAGAGAAATGGCAGAATAATGGTTTTATAATTCTTTCAGAGGAAGAGACGTTATTATTACAATTGTCTTGGGAAAACTTTGCGTCTGTAGCCAATAAATGTTAGGCTGCATATCGTACCTCTTGGTTTGATCTAACGGCTAGGGATGGATGAAGATCAATCAACGTGATTCTTATTGAAAAATTTCGCTGAGTCATCATATAATGCGTCGATAAGTTGTGCTTTATGATATGTCAACAAAAAAGATATTTTTTTATTCCTGTAAAAACTAAAAAGGAAATAAATGAAAATAAAAAGCAAAAAGTAAAAGTAAAAATTGTAATGACATTAAATAAATGTGACAAGATTTATGGTATTGTTGTGTTCTTTGACATCTGGGCTCGCGTAATGCTTCAGTCGTTGGCCATTTTCTTTAAACTGGTGATCATCCTTCATATCTTCAATTGTCACCGCACCATGCTGGAATGCTTCGACAACTTGGAAAGGGCCTAACCATCTTGAGCATAATTTACCTCGATGTAATTTCAAACGTGACTTAAATTATCGCCGCAAGATCATATTGTCGTGTCATTTCTTAGTTTTTTCTTTGTATATGGCTGCATTTTCATACGCAGTGCATCGAATTTATTGTAGCTTAGAAATGTCCAACAATCGTTTTTGTCTAGCAGCATCGTAATCCATATTCACCTGCTTGATTGCCCACATGGCTTTATGTTTAAGTTCAACCAGCAGGTGACAGGATTTACGAACACTAATTGATACGGCGACATCCCCAATGGGGTTTTGTGTACGAAGCACCCACAACGTATCATGTAGTCGCGAAGACCAATCTCTTCGAGATGGGTTAACCTCCTTCTCAAGGATACTTTTAATTTGTCGATTGGAAACCTCCACTTGGCCATTCGTTTGTGGATGGTATCTGGTGGCCATGCGATGCTTCACATCATATCGTTTCAATGCTGTCGCCACTTGGTTATTGTGAAAATGAGTACCTTGATCACTTATCAATGCCCTATGTGATCCAAATCTTGTAAGGATATACGTGTGGAAAAACTTCAACACCGTTTGAGCATCATCCTTTGGAATCGCAATTGCCTCGATCCACTTAGAGACATAATCAATAGCTACTAAAATATACGCATTCCCAAAAGAGTTTGGAAATGGGCCCATGAAGCCTATACCTCAGACATCAAATAACTCCACCTCCTTGATAGGTTGTTGGAGCATCTCATTCCGGCGAGATATAGAACTTGTGCGTTGACATCTATCGCATTGTTGCGTAAAATTGTAGGCACCTCAAAATAATGTGGGCCTGTAGAATCCTGATTATAGGACCTTTGCAGTAGTCCTAACACCACCAAAATGGCCTCCGTAGGGAGCATCACGTATAAATTTGATCTTCTTGTGACCAATGGCACTCAAGGCTAGCTTACCACAAACTAAATAATTGACAACATCAGCATACCATGGAGATGTGTCGACATAAAATAATACTCATCTGGAAATGCGTCAACAATACATGACTGATTGCCATATTCGCTTCCAGCTTTCAAACAAGATAGGTGGTCTGCTACTTGATTCTCGGATCCTTTCCTATCTGTAATTTCAATATCAAACTCTTGTAAAAGCAAGATCCATCTGATCAATCTCGGTTTGGTATTTTTCTTCGCAAAAAGATATCTCAACAGTGATCTATATACATTGTAATTTTTACGCCGATAAGGTATGAACGAAACTTGTCGAATGCAAAAACTACTGCTAATAATTCCTTCTCAGTAGTTACATAGTTCACCTGTGTTTCAGTTAAGGTTTTACTAGCATAGTAAATTGAGTGAAATACCTTCTCTTTGTATTGTCCCAGTACAACTCCTACAGCAAAATCACTCGCGTCACACATTAATTCAAATGGTTACGTCTAATTTTGTGCGATGATAATTGGAGCTTGTACTAGCTGCTTCTTTATTGTGATGAATGCTTCTAGACATGCGTCATCAAACACAAACTTCTTATTCTGCTCCAACAACGAGCATAGTGGTTTGACAATCATGGAAAAATCTTGAATAAATCTCCTATAGAAACCAGCATGACCAAGAAAGCTTCTTATTCCTTTGACACTTGTGGGTGGTGGCAATTTCTCAATGATTTCTACCTTTTCTTTGTCCACTTCAATGCCTTGACATGATATTTGATGACCAAGGACAATGCCTTCAATTGCCATGAAATGACATTTTTCCCATTTCAGCACTAGATTTGTGTCCTCGCATCTCTTCAATACTTTCGCCAGATTGTCAGTGCATTGGTCAAAATTTTGCCCATACATAGAGAAATAATCCATGAATACTTCTAATGAATTTTCAATCATGTTCGGGAAGATAGCCATCATGCACCTCTAGAATGTAGCTGATGCATTGCATAATCCAAATGGCATACGTCGGAAGGCAAAGGTTCCAAATGGGCATGTAAACGTGGTCCTTGCTTGATCTTCCAACACAATGGTGATTTGATTATATCTAGAGTAGCCATGTAAGAAGCAATAGTAGGCTTTACCAACTAACCGATCTAATATCTGATCAATGAATGGTAGTGGCAAGTGATCCTTCTTTTTGGCCGCATTGAGACAACGATAATCCATACACAATCGCCAACCAGTAGTAATGCGAGTAGGGATTAGCTCGTTCTTCTCATTACCTACTACTGTGATGCTGCTCTTCTTGGGCACACATTGGACAGGGCTTACCCATGTGCTGTCTGAAATGGGGTAGATGGTGCCCGTGTCCAACCACTTAATAATCTCCTTTTTCACTACCTCTTTCATTTTTTCATTAAGCCTTCACTGTTGCTCAATGGATTGCTTCCCTTCATCTTCCAGCCTAATCTTGTGCATGCAAAAAGAGGGACTAATTCTACTGATGTTTGCAATACTCCAGGCTATGGCTCATTTGTGTTGCTTCAAAATTGTGATAAGTTTTTCTTCTTGACTCGCATTGAGGCTTGTGCTGACAATCACACGTAATGTGTCATTATCACCTAAAAAGACATACTTCAAATGCGTCGGTAATGACTTTAACTCCAAGGTTGGAGCTTGTTCGATTGATGGTTTAAACACAGGGATCGTCCTATTGGACAAATCCAATGACTCCAATTGCCAACCCTATTTCAGCTCACAACTATTAGCCTCAACTCTATGGTTGTAATCAGTTAGGATATCATCGGTGGTTGTCACTGCATCTTAATCTGAAAGTGCTGAATTTCGTTCATTGAATTCTTCTATAATAATTTCATCCAACACGTCAATATGTTGACATTGCTCCTTACTTCTTGACGGAGATGCTTCGAACACACTGAAAGTGACATGTTCGTCATTATGACGCATAATCAGCTCACCCTTGAAAACATCAATAAGCGGACGTCTCGTTGCTTAGCATAGGCGCCCCAAGATAATGGGCACCTCTTTATCTACTTCACAATCAAGGATGATAAAGTCAGTAGGGAACACGAACTTATCAACGTGAACGAGGACATCTTTGATCTGGCCTTCAAGTTGCACTAAAGATCTGTCTGCAAGCTGTACTGTCATCGTAGTGGGCTTCATAGATCCAATTCCTAACTTCCTAAATGTGGACAAAGGCATAAGGTTAATACTAGCTCTTAGATCGCATAAGGCTTTACCTAGATAATGGGTTCCAATGGAGCATGGGATTGTGAAGCTACTAGGGTCTTTCATCTTTGGTGGCAACTTATTTGTTAGCACAACGCTGCACCCCTCTGTGAGCGTAATCGTCTCGATGTCAGAACGCTTTTTCTTCTTCGATAGTAACTCCTTCATAAATTTCCCATAATTGGGGATTTGCACAAGAGCATGCACTAAAGGTATGTTAATGTGTAATTGCTTCAAGGTAGAAACAAACTTCTGATAATCTTTGTCATGGTCTTTCACCTTGAATCTCTATGGAAATGGAAAAGGGTTAGTGTTAGTGGGTTGTTGCAAAGGATTTATTTGCGTCGACATGGGCAGTTGGATCGACATCTTTGTTGGTTGAATTGTGGGCATAGTAGTGACTATAGACTGCCCCTCCTCATTTATTTCTGTTGGGTCTTCCTCATAGGCAACTTCTTTCTGTTGCTTTGGCTCAAATGTGTCAACATGTACTTGATTGGAACTGCTACTTGGCTCAGTAGTTTGCTTTCCACTTCTTAACGTGATAGCCTTACAATGCTCCTTCCCCTTCTGAGTTGGATTTTCAGTGTCACTAGGCAAAGGACCTGGTGACCTCGTGCTCATGTTGGAAGCCAGTTGTCCTAGCTGAGCTTCCAACGCGTGAATAGAAGAAGATTTGCCTTGAACAATTGCTTCCGTTCTCGTGATATGCTCTCGCTTCAACGCTTCAAGAGTAGCCAATGGATCTGCTCTTGGTTGATAATATTGTTATTGCTGTTGATGATGCTGTCCTTGCATACTTGGAATCGCATTCTGTTGTGGTGGCATTCGATCTTGTGACTGCATCTAGCTATATGAATGCATTTGATTTTGTGATCGCATATTATCTGGATGCACATGCGATTTCGGGTTATGAATATAGTTCTAATGTTGTTGGTTGTTGTTGTAACTCCCTTGTCTAAAATTACCTTAAGTTGAGGCATTTCCATATCTAATTGTAGATGCATTTTGGTTCCCCCAAGGTTGTTGTGTACGATTAGGATTACTGTATGAGTTACCATAGGAATTTACTCTGATGTTGTTGACATAAAATGCGTTCTCAACATGTTGTGGGCAATCATCATAATTGTGGTTGTCACTGCATATTTCACAGGAAAATGCCGGGACATCCATCTGTTAAGCTACTTGAATCGGGGCAACTTCACTTGTTCCCTTCATGTTCTTGATCATATTTGCCGACGAGGGTACCTATGCACTCAAAGCTGATATAACATCTAATTCCATAATACCAGGATTAGTTTTTACCTGAGCAGAACAAGAAATTGGATATTGATAATCATTGTGTGCAATTCTATCTATTATTCGTACGGCTTCATTATAGGTTCAATCCAACAATGGCCTATTGGCAGATGCATCGACAAGATTTCTTGTCTGTGTATTCAACCCATTATAAAATATCTCGATCTGAGTCTCTTGTTGAATTCAATACATGGGGCAACGTCTCAGCAAAGTCTTGTAACGTTCCCATGTAGTGTGTAAGTTTTAATCATCCAGTTGATGATATGCTGTCATATCATTCCGCAATCTTGCATTCATTGTTAGCAGATTAAATCTCTGCACGAACTGTGTTGCTAGCACATTCCAAGAAGTAATGGATCCAACTGGTAAACCAAGGAACCATTTTCTTGCCCTCCCTTGCAAAGAATAAGGGAACAGTTGCATCTTCAAGGCGTCATCAGGAACACCATGTTCACTAAAAGAAGCGCATATGAGTAGAAACGATTTGAGATGCTCTCTAGCATCTTCATGAGGTAAACCTACATATTGCCAATTAGAATTTAGCATTTCAAACATAACCGGTTTCAATTCAAAATTATCAGCCTATATTACCGGTCTAACAACCCCTAGTTGTAAGTCATCAAGCATAGGAACAACAAAATATTTGATCGTCTTGTCTTGAACTTGCTCCACTTATGGCAGCGATGGTGGTAAATTATTAATTCTTTGTGGCTGTATTGGAGGAATTACATTCTATGGCAGTAATTGTGGAAGATAATTGTTGTTTCCAGCCATTTTCTTTTGTTCTTGCTTCCTCCTTCAAATAGTTCGTTCGAGTTCTGGATCAAAGCTCACAACATCCTTAGGTTTTCTCCTTATGGACATGCAACTCCTAAAAATTTTGAGAAAATCAAAAGAAAGTTAAACAAATTAGTAAAAATAAAAATTTAAGTAAGAAAGAATAATTGCAACTACAAAAATGAACATCAAACAAACATCATCCCCAGCAGCGGCGCCAAAACTTGATCGACCTGTAAATGTCACAACATTTAAGTGCAAGCGGACACTTGTCGATGCAAGTATAGTTGAAAGATTTGCTCTATTGGATATCGATCCCACGAGAATAGAGTTCTTGATGCTCAATTGTCGAAGAAACTAAAGTTGAAATTAGAGAAAATGCTAGTAAGGATGTCAGCGCAATTAAATCAAATCTGCACAACTAAGTCAGTCAAAGTTGTCAATGCAATGATAAAAATATCAAAGCAAAATATATTTCAGAGCAACTGTAAGTGAAATAAATTGTTGTTGATATTTTGAGAATTTAAATGCAAAAAAAGTAAAAGTGTGATCAAGTGCGAAGAATGGAGTGGATCACTGGCTTCACTAAGTAGCAACACTAGATGCGTCGACAAGGTATTTTATAGATGAACTGTCGTAGCAATAAGGTTCCAATGAAATCATGCCAATAACAACTCACTGTTTAACCAAGACTCAAGCTCCCACATTTACCCCACCTTCCAGTGTTGGCAATGCCTTGCACTCAAGAACAAGTGACTAGAATTCCTCCTAGCCTCAAGCAACTTCCACTGATTTTCTTGTTAACCTAACTTGTCACTGCACTTTCCAGTGTCAGTAGACTAAAATTACACTTTCGTGGTCAAAACAGTTAAATCTAAGGGAAAACAGATAAGAAGAAGTGAATAGGAATCAAAGTAATCTAACGTTGAAAGATATTTCCTTATACAATCAATTATCAATAAGGATTCATCAGCATAAAAAGAGGGATTAAAAAATAACTTGAAGCATACTATTCATAGGCTACTAGGATTATTCCTTAAGGGCTTCTCTTGTATCGCATCAAGCACTCCTCGTCAGAAGTTGTCGCACACTTGCTCGATCAGCTCACCGGACTCTAGAACCAAGCTTCAAAGCTTTAGAGAATTTCCAGAATTAATTTCTTCACCTCTTTATATCTCTTTCCTTCTTCTCTCCTCTATTTATAAGCTTTGAGAATTGTAGATCTCATCTCCTCCTAGATCCAACTCCTTCTGCAGCTGTCAAAGTTTGTTAAAATTCAGCTGAGCACTCACGCAGATCTGGTGTGTTCTTCATGAATCTGTAGGTTGTCGCGATATCACTGGGCGTAATCTATAATCTTTAATTGCAGTGACGTTTTATCCTCCTGCACTGGTGCTTCCAGATGTGTTTACAGCATGAATTCACTCATACAAAGTAGATATTTCCATGCGATGACATTTTTGGCCGCAATTCCAAGCTAAACTTGTGACTGCATCCTTGAACTTTTTCTAGCATCGATCTTTCAAGATGGATCCCTTCACTGACAGTTTCAGACGCAATACATATGTTGCATATGGCGACATTAGTGCACAAAAGAAATAAAATAACTAGAGTTTAAGCAACACAACATTGGGTTAAAAAATGTGAATACTAAGTATGAAATGATTATTATGCATGCTAAATATAATACAAAAGGGACAATTAATACATAAATTTCGGGAGAAAATAAGTGTCATTTCTAATGCTATCAGGTAAGAATCTCAAAATGCGTGAAGAATGTTTACCTTTTGTCGAATTTGCATATAATCGATTTATCCATTCTACAACTGGTTATTCTCCCTTTGAAATTGTTTATGGTTTTAACCCACTTACTGTAATTGATCTTATACCATTACCTTTAGATAATATTTGCAGCTTAGATTGCGAACAGAAGGCTGAGTTGGTAAAATCCATACATGAGAAAGCTCGACAACAAATTGCCAAAACAAATGAAGTCACTGCCAAGAAAGCCAATAACCCCGCAAGCAAGTTGTTTTTGAACCCGGTGATTGGGTTTGGGTCCTTATGCGCAAAGAGAGATTTCCCAAACAACGAAAATCGAAATTAGACCGTAGGGGTGATGGACTGTTTCAAGTTCTCAACTGAATCAACAACAACACCTACCAAGTAGATCTGCCTGGTGAGTTTAATGTAAGTACTACTTTCAATGTTGCTGATCTATCTCCCTTTTATGTTTCAAATTCGAGGATGACTCTTTTCGAGGAAGGGGGAAATGATGCAAGCATCAAAGTTGATGGGCTGACTTTACCTCAAGGCCTAATTACAAGGTCAAAGGCAAGGAAGATGAAGACAAGATTAATTGGATTTGTGCAAGAATTCATCACAAAGGCCTTGGACGCACATACTAGCCAAAAAGAAAACTAAGATTCACTTTCTTGTTTTCAAGAAAATCTAGAATATCAAGAAATCAAATCTTGGTCTAATTATGCCATTTGGGGAGATTTCAAAAATCAAGAAAACTAAGAATCCAAATCTTGGAATTCTTGGTCCAAGAAACCGAATCATGAAGCTGACATCTAATGGATAATATGTTCAAGCGTAAGCGGAAAGCTCTCTAAAGGAAACCATGTGCAAGATCAGAATTGGCCCATTTACACGTCACTAAGCCTAACTTAAAGTTTTGGACACCATTTGGAAGTTGAGAAGAACACGCATTGCAAATCAGGACCTACAAAGCCTAAATCGAATTTATCTTAGTTTTCCAAGTAAAAATTCGACCCAAGCACAAGTCATTTAAGCCTTACCCGAAATTCCATATTAAATTATTATTTTAGTTTTATTTATTAGTTAATTAGTTATTTGATTATTCTACTAAGTTGTAATTGGTTATTTATTTGACTTTAAACTCTAAGTTTGATTAGGAGTCTAATTTTAGGGGTTATTTAAAGGTCATAGCCACCCCTCATTATGTGATTCAGTTTTAATTCTTTTATTGATTAATCAAATTCTCTTTGAGTTTTAAGAAATTCTCTTAGATCTTGTTTATTTTAGAAGTTGCTTTGGTAGTCTCTTTTTTTGCAAGAGTAGTCTTCACCTTTCTTCTTGCCTTGATCTTCTTCTTGAAGGGGAGAATTAGAGCCATTAGCAGGTAGTTGTGGATCTCTTTTTGGATTCAAGGTTGACGAGGACATCTTTCAGACACCATCGCCACCTTTTCATCTTTTATTCTCTTTAAAAATTCTGTTTTGTTATTTCTTGATTATTTGATTCTAACTTTGCTTGATTTCGTTCCAGGTCCTAGAACCACCAAAATTCATCTTTTCCCATCTCAAATCAATAATTCATCATAAAATTAGGGGTTCTTGGTCGTTTACATTGTTTGGAATCTTTAATTACAAAATAATTTTCTTTTGAGCTTAAAATTTTGTTGAACAAATCTATTTTGTTTCCCTTTTCAGATCTAATTTTGGACGAAATTCTCCACTTAAATTAGGGTTCTTTAAGTTCAAAAAACCCTAAAGTTCATCCTTTGGCTCCCAGATTCGAACTACATCTTGGTATTTGTTATTTGGGGTTTCTTTATTGATTTTGTCTTGTTTAGTTCGAGCCAATTTATTTTCCTTCAGATCTGACTTGTTTCTTTATTTTCCAATGTGTTTCAGATTTAACAAGGAAACAAGTCATCTCTAAACGTCTAGAGCCCTAGGACAAATCCGTAATGAGTTGACTTACGATTATGGTCCATGCACGTGCTTTTATCACATTGCATTAGCATTTTGCCTAACTTGATTTTCTAATGCTCTCAACGATGCATATTGACTCTGAATGATTGTATCATTTTTAGACATATATTCTTTTAACATATTTTCTATCGATGAAAAGCCTCCATTTTGTTGCTGATTTTCTTTGAAATATTCGACTCAAATCTAGGTGCTCTATCATTGTTTTGTCGTTCAACATTGCTCGAACTGACTCCTTGATTATTTCTCCAACTAAAATTTGGGTGCTGTCTCCAACCTGAATTATATGTATTAGAATAAGGATTAGGATTACATCTATTAAAATTTCTCATGTAATGAACAGATGCTAGGTTGGACGGGCATTCTTCAAAAATGTGATCGTCTCCATAATATTCACATTTTTCTTCAGCAATTTTCACTTCTTTAGCCATGCTTGGTTTCTGCATAGTTTTGACTATAATAGCTAATGAAGATACTTGTGCTGTAAGTGATGTAATCATATCCAATTCCATTGTACCAACATTTCTTCTACCAGAATTCACTTTTGCTGTCGAATACTGATCATCATTATTTGCAATTCTCTCCAAAATTTCATACACCTCATTATACATTTTATCCAACAATGTACCATTTGTTGATGCATCAACTACCATTCTTGTGTGCGCATTCAATCCATTGTAAAACATCTCCATTTGTGTCCAATGTGGAAAACCATGCATAGGACATTTCCTAAGAAAATCCTTATATCTCTCCCACGCCTCATAAAGCGTTTCAACTTCCAATTGCTTAAATGATGTGATATCATTTCTCAACTTTGCATTCATATTTGGTGGATTATATCGCAAAAAAAATCTCTAACATAATTCATTCCAAGACAAAGTCGTACTCGATAGCAAAGCATTTACCGATGCTCTTGCACGATCACGCAAAGAATAAGGAAACAATTTTAATTGCAAGGCATCTTCAGGAACACCTTGTTGTCTAAAAGAATCACATAACTCCAAAAATAATTACAAATGCATCCTTGGATCTTTCGTAGGCAAACATCCAAACTTCCTAACAGTTTGTAACATCTGGAACATAATCAGCTTAAGCTCAAAATGAGTAGCATCAATTTGTGGCCGCAAAATACCTGGGCCTAAATTATCAAGAATTGGCACTAATGCTCTCGAATTGGTTAATCTCTATGATCAGTTACTCTTGGAACATTCACAACCTCTGGATCATGAACTTCTGGAACAGGAACTTCAAGATTTTCCCTTCCTTCAGATCTTTCCATCTCTCGCTGCTGTTCTCGCAACTCTCTTCTATGTCTTCTCAATGTCCTTTCTGTTTCTGGATCTAATGGCAAATTATCTCCACCACACCTTCTCATAAAACTTCTAAAAAAATCAACAACAATAAAAAATGAAACAAAATTAAAAATAACAAAATCAAATGTTAGCACAACAATTTAACAAATATCTTACTGAATTACAACAATCTCCCTAGCAACGGTGCCAAAAACTTATCGCGTGTAAAATAATATTATTGTAGCAAATGTGCAAGTATACACAACGTTCAATTAATAAAGTGATAAGTAGAGTATCGTACCCACAGAGTGATTGGTAAGACCGTTGACAAAAGAATTGTGCAAACAAAATAAATGTGATAACAATGATATTTGTGATTGCGACTTGCGTGTCATAACAAAATGCAAAAATAGCAAATTGATCAAGAATCAACCAAACAAAGCATCAGATCTACTAAGTACTCATCACTCTTAGTAGAAATGATTAGCAAAATCTTTCAGGGCAAGACGAAGTTGTGGTCTCTAAATCTAGAATATTTTAGATCTAAATCTAGATCTATGAATATCATGACAAATATTTGTTTCTACGAATTTCCCAGAATGATTAAGCAATGGCGTCCTACTTTTATGTAGCAACTTTTATAGTTATTCCATTTTATATTCCTATAACATGTATTTCCCCAACAAAGCCTTATCTCACTCTTAATAAACACAACTCATGTTTCAGAGACACTACACATATCTTCCAATACATGCTCATTACACCGATTTATGCTCCAACAAATTTGTCCTACTTTTAGTCGAGATTATGCACATGCAAAACAAGAGCTCATTCCTAAGATTGCTAGCATGTAGAATTAGGAACAATTGAGTCATAAATCAATTAAGAGATTCTTTAGAAAAATATCGATAATTCATTCATAAAAAGAAACAAAGTATCAAAAATATTCAACCCTTAATTGATCAAAATAAGGGTGCAAAATGTTGTTTAAACAAATTAACAAACAGACTTAAAGATCAGGAGTACTCCTTATCGAGAACCAAAAAGAAAATCAGGCCCGCATTCTCGATTCTGCCTTGCTCTACCATAGAAACGTCTCTTTTCTTTGGTGGTTTTGCTATAGCAGTGTCGAGCTCTGCTCCCAACGTTAGCTGACAACTTTGCCTTCTGCACTTCCGATCATCAGTGTGACTCTCCCGATTCTCCTCCTTCTGGAGTATATTACAGCAGCACTTTAACCTTAGCTTTATTTAATTCTTTGATATTGATTTCTTCATCAGAATGCTACTTTTATAGGAGCTTGGCCACACAATACACGTTCGTCAGATCTGAATTTCTAAGGGTTCTAGTGCCCTCCTAGAGCTTTTGATACAGGATTGGAGTGGAGGAAGCGAAAGAAGGATCGAATTTTAGTTGTCGACTAGAAAACGGAAAGATCTGAATCTAATTTGAAAGAAGAAATAAACAAATTTAGGGAATTCAAGAAAACGAAAACAATAATAATAAATATTTAAAATAACAAATAAATGAAAGTTAAAACGAAAAGTGGAATGAGTAAACCGATGACTATGAGGGAAACAAGGATAAGTGTCCATTTGAACCCTTTGAGACTTAAATCCCAACAAACTCAACTAATAGCTCTAATCAACCCTCCAAGAAATAATTCCTGCCAAATTGAAAGGTGAAGAATGGATTCCCTCGACTCCTTGAAGAAAATCGAGAAGAAAACTACTTCTAAAAATCATAGAAAGAAATCTTGCACAAATAAATAAACTCCCAGAGTTAAAAACTTTATTCATAAAAATTGTTCGTTTAATAAACAATGAAGAAGCCTTTACATAGGCTAGCTAAATCAATCTAAATAAAACTCATAAGCATACTAGAACTCTAATTAATCTAAACAAGAAGTAGATTAAACTAAACTTCCTTGTTGACATAAAACTCCTAAATAACTTAAACTACTTAATAATTATTAACAATTCATAATAATAAAATAATAAGAGCTGATAAATACAATATTGGGCCCATATATAATGAAAATTAAGCCCAAAACCCGAACCCAATATGATTTAAACTCGAGTTAAACGCCCGAAACTCATAATTCCCGTCATAATCACATCCAAAAATTCTGTCCACGCAGTCTTTATTAAAATAGACATAACTTGAGCTCTCGAACTCAAAATCGAGTAATTCAAGGTGTGTTTCGAAGCTAAGAGATAAATATTCGAACACCATGTAGACATATAAATCAAAAAATGCCTGGATCCCATCCAAAAAGTATTCTCAAGTCTGCTGATTTCCCAAACTTAAAAATTGACAGCTTCGGTGAATGGAACTTAATAAATTTCACCCCATCCGTGCTTGTATCATTCTCTATTTCCTCAAAAAGATTTTGCTCGAATCTTGTCTTTGATCGAATATTTTTTTGATTTGTTTGACCTTTGATACTATTGTTGAACCTTGAGGTGCTGTGAACTCTCACGACCATGGGTCTGAAATTAGGCCTTGAGACTCACATCATTCCCCCCTTCCTCAAGAAGATTCATCCCCTAATCTTTACCTGCACAAAAAGAAAATGGATTAGAATAAATAAAAAGAAAAAGAAAAAAAGTACTTACCTAAGCCTTCTTGTGTGCTAAAACTATTTCCAGGATCAAAGATATGATTTTGATCCCCCAAATCTACATGGATCAAGTACCTCTCTTTCAAAAACAAATCATCAACACTAAACAAAGAAATATAAGGCACATGAGTGTTCAAGTAAAAAATAACATGTAACTTTCTTTGAATATGTTAGTCATCCATAACAATTTCCAATGATGAGTCAAGAATTTCACATAATTATAAAAATCAAGAAGTTTAATATTATTATGTAAAAATTCATCATTAAAGGTCAAGATAAAAAATTTTGTTGCAAAAGAAAATCTATAAAATGCTTTAAAAAACCTATTTAATACAACAAAATTATTAGTTTTATCCTTTACAAATTGAGATAAACCCATAAAATCAATTAAACTTTCAGACCAAGGTTTAATGAAATTTGACCAATGAGCAAGCATGTTGTAAGGAAATATTTTAGAAACAAAATCAGTAGCATACTTATAAAAAACATTCAAGGTATGCCTTCTTAAATCAATTTCGAATATTTCCTTACCTTTCTTACCTTGTAGCACTTGTGGAGAATTATTACTGTTCAACTTACCTCTCTCCCACAAGTAAAAGTGTCGATCAATGGTAGAGTAATGTAATTCGGAGTCTATCGATGGATCTTGAAAATCTTGTAACAAGGGAATACCACTAAACAAATTCAAGTTATGGTTAGTTAAAACAGAATCATTTCTCACTTTTTCATTGGTATTTTCTTGTTTTTCACTTTCTTTTCCCACTCGAGAACTCTCCAAATTTACCTCATATGTATTTTCACTCACCAAAAATGGACCATCAAGTAGACTCTTATCACTCAAGGTCTCTTTTCTCTTTGTCTTTTCAAGTTTTTCTTCCTTACTTCCCATATACCCCTCATAAGTATTATGAATATTCAATTCAGGACAATACAACTTAGTAAGAGAACATGACGTGTCTATCTCATCTAACTTCATATATTTGAGGAAAATTTTCTCACTATCATCTTTTTAATCAACAAAAATCTCGTGTTGGCACAGTCATGACTATAGTGCCCGCGTCCTTTGCACTCAAAACATTCAATGTCATGAGCTCTTTGATGTGTAGGTGAAAAATTAGTAGAAATGGGTTGCTTAGAAGATGTAGGAAGGTTTTATAGGAGCCTCACTTTTCCACCCAAAATGTTTAGTCTCATCACATTCTGGCAGCAACTTATTAGTAGCATAAGGAGGTTTCAAATTCTTGAAAGTAGAATTAGATCTCGTATCTCTGTAATATTGTGATGCACCAAATGAACGAGATTGGCGTTGTTGAAATTGCTGCTCAATCTCAACTGCCTTGTGTACTACCTCCTTAAGATCAATGTATGTTTGAATATTAAAAGCATTAGCTATCGAAACGTTCAAGCCATTTACAAATCGCACTATGGTAATCTCTTTATTTTCTTGCACATTTGCTCTTTGCATAAGCTTCTCCATCTTTTTAAAGTACACATCAACAAATCAATTACCTTTAACAAGACGTCAAAGTTTCATTTTGACCTCTCTGTAGTAATGAGAAGGAACATAACACTTTCACATCACTTGCTTCAACTCGTCCCATGTTTCAATTACCCTTTCGTAGTCTCGTTGACGATTAATTCCAACTAGAATCCACCAAGTCAATGAATAATCCAAAAATCCACGGGTCGCCAATAAGAAGTTTTACTTTTTCGGGAA
The DNA here is from genome assembly GCA_005610355.1 of Gossypioides kirkii. Classification (NCBI taxonomy): domain Eukaryota; kingdom Viridiplantae; phylum Streptophyta; class Magnoliopsida; order Malvales; family Malvaceae; genus Gossypioides; species Gossypioides kirkii. The sequence continues at coordinate 14,430,930 of CP032255.1, forward strand.
TTTATAGTAACGGAACATAAGTTCAATTTTTTATTTCCACTCACAATATGCTTTGGGATCAAACTTGCCACGAAATTGTGGAATTCAGAACTTTGATTTAGCTAAAAAAATGTTGCTCACAATCATTATTAACCAAAATCTCATCATTTGCATGAGAGACACGTCGAGCATTATTTGCACGACGATGAGGCTAATCAACCGTATCTCCTCAATTACGATTTTGACACTCAATTTTGGTGCTTAAACATTCCAAATTTTTGCTGATCGTGCCTAGAATAGTGTCACGTTGCTGATCTCAAGCATTTCAAACCTGTTGATCCCTTTGTAACTTCCCAATCTTAGTATTACGAATCATTATGAAACCCTAAAAAGAACACAACACTCAAGAAAAAAAATTTAAGCAAACCTCACTGTTAAGCACTCAAAAAAAACTCTAAGAGACAAAGAAAAGAAATTAAGATTTTCTTGCTTGTAACTTTTAAAGAGTAACCAAACTCAAGAATATTCAAAAAGAGGTAGGATCACTCTCTAACAAAGTTAACCTATGGCTCTAAGAAGCCAAAGAAAAACTCAATTCCAAAGGAAGTAACTTCTGCAAAGAAAGAAGAAGCAACTCTTTTTGTACCTATGAACACAAGGAATGATAATGTGTTAGAATGCGTAAGAGAAGAATCAAAGAAAATAAGCTACCCAACCAAAAACCCTAAAATAATGGAAAACAACTTGAGTATTTTCGTTTGAGGTGTTCCCAATTTCCAAAAATCATGAAATTTAAACTGTAGTCTCCTCAAATAATATAGATCTGATCTGGAAATTTTTGGCACAAAATTCAACCCACAGAATTTTTTTCGTATTTTTTTGTTTTTTCTCTTTTTTTATCAATTTTTTTGTGGGAAATTTTTTTTTATATTCTAAAAGAGTGCCAAGAATCAGTATGTAAAATTTTAGATCATTTGGAAAGCATTTATGAATTAAAAATATTTTTTTTGAAAACTTTCTAGGTAAAAAGAGAAAAAAAATGTTTAGAGACTGTTTGTTGGATATTAGTTCATAAAAACACAAAGAATACTTAAAACGCCCGAATCTGATACTAAATGATATGAGATTGGACTGGAGGAAGCGGAAGAAAGATCAAATTCAAGTTGTCGACTCGAAAACGGAAAGATGTGGATCTAATCTGAAAGAAGAAATAAACAAATTTAAGGAATTAAACAAAACGAAAACACTAATAATAAATAATTAAAATAATAAATAAAGGAAAGTTAAAATGGAAAGTGGAACGAGTAAATCGATGACTATGGGGGACAGAAGGATAAGTGTTCAGTTGAACCATTTGAGACTTAAATCCCAACAAACTCAACTAATGACTCTAATCAACCCTCCAAGAAATAATTCCTAGCAAATTGAAGGATGACGAATGGATTCCCATGACTCCTTGAAGAAAATCGAGAAGTAAACTACTTCTAAAAATCACAAGAAAGAAATCTTGCATAAATGAAAAAACTCCCAGAGTTAAAAACTTTATTCATGCAAACTGTTCGTTTAATAAACAATGAAGAAGCCTTCATATAGGCTAGCTAAATAAATCTAAATAAAACTCTTAAGTATACTAGAACTCTAATTAATCTAAACAAGTAGTTTAAACTAAACTTCTTTGTTGACATAAAACTCCTAAATAATTTAAACTACTTAATAATTATTAAAAATTTAGAATAATAAAATAGTAAGAGCTGATAAATACAATATTAGGCCCATATATAATAAAAATTAAGCCTAAAACCCGAACCCAATATGATTTAAACTCGAGTTAAAAGCTCGAAACTCCTAATTCCCGTCATAATCACATCCAAAAATTCTTCCCATGCAGTCTTTATTAAAATAGTCATAACTTCAGCTCCCGAACTCAAAATCGAGTGATTCAAAGTGTGTTTTGAAGCTAAGAGATAAATCTTCGAACACCATGAAGACATATAAATACAAAAATGCCTGGATCCCATCCAAAAAGTCTTCTCAAGTCTTCCAATTTCCCAAACTTAAAAATTGATAGCTTCGGTGAATGGAACTTAATAAATTTCACCCCATCCGTGCTCGTATAAGCTTTCTAGTGCAAACCACGATAATTTGGCTTACTTCAACAGAATCCTGCGAGCTTGGTACTGCCTGAGCGTTTAGCAACTGCAAAGTTTTGCTACTTTCGCTCCCCAACAGTGCTTCGTTATTGAGCCTCGTACTCTTTTCTTCCTTCACCTATTCCTGCATCATTAAAACACATACCAACAAGCGTAATTTGCTACAACAAAAAGGGTAAAAATGTATAGATTTTTCCAATTAAGTGCATTACAGCTCCGAAGACAAAAATACATAAAAATACTACTAATGTTATAATAAATTTACTAAAGAGCAAACAAAATGTTCTAGCAAAAGTGTGTAATATAACTCTTTTTCAAGAGTTATCATCTACCCAAAATTATAGGGACTTCTTTATCAAGATCAAATTCTAAATTATAAAATCAGCAAGAAAAATAAACTCATCTACTCTTACCAACACATCTTAAATTTCACCCTCCGGATGTGAGTACGAGCGATCTGCTAGTTGCAGCATAACCGTCGTAGGTCTTGCTCTTCCAATTCCTAATTTCCTGAAAACAGACATTTGCATTAAATTTATGCTAGCACCTATGTAACATAATGCTTCACCAATGTAATTATTGTCAATAACATAAGGAATAGTAAAACTCCCTAGATTTTTTAATTTCAGTGGCAATTTATTCACCAACATTGTCGTGCACCCTTCAGTAGGCTCGACAGTCTTGAACTCATCCAACCTCTTCTTCTTTGATAAAATCTCTTTCATGAATTTCACGTAATTGGGCATCTGCTCCAATGCTTCCACAAGAGGAATATGAATAAGTAACTGTTTTAGTACCTCCAAAAACTTCTTAAATTGAACATCTTGCTTTGACTATTCAAATCTTTGAGGAAATGGCGGTGGTGGCCTTTCTTTGGTCTGATGACAAAGTTTTGCCATAAAATCTTCCCCAACTCATAAACTCTATCTTTCTCTTCTTTCCTTGGCTCAACTTCTTCTGTAATAGGTTTGGTTTCAGCTTCCAGCAAAACAGCTTCAACTTCACTTTTTGCTTTAACATCTAGATTTGGACTCTCTTCTTCCTCTGTTACAACAAATTCATTATCATAAATGTCATCCTCAAGTAATTGATTTTTACCTTTCAGCAAAATCACTTTACATTGCTCGTTCCCTTGCAATCTTGCATTTTCAGTATCGCTTGGCAACACTTCTTGTGGTCATGAATTCATTGCGTTCGCAATCTAGCCAACTTGATTCTCTAATGCTCTCAATGATGCAGCCTGGCTTTGGATAATGGCATCATTTTTGGACATATATTCCTTCAACAGATTCTCTATTGACGAAAAACCTCCATTTTGTTGTTGATTTTGCTTTGGAAAATTTGGTTCAAATTCAGGTGCTCTGTCTTTATTTTGTCGAACAACATTGCTCAAACTGACTCCTTGATTATTACTCTTACTAAAATTTGGTTGATGTTTCCAACCTGAATTATATGTATTAGAATTACATCTATTAAAATTTCCCATGTAACAAACAGATGCTGGGTTGGATAGGCATTCTTCAAAAACATGATCATCTCCACAATATACACATTTTGCCTCAACAATTTTCACTTCTTTAGCCATACTTGTTTTTTGCATAGTTTTGATCATATTAGCTAATGAAGATACTTGTGTTGTAAGTGATGAAATCGCATCCAACTCCATTGTACCAGCATTTCTTTTACTAGAACTCAATCTTGTTGTCGGATATAGATAATCATTATTTGCAAATCTCTCCAAAATTTCGTATGCGTCATTATAAGTTTTATCCAGCAACGTACCATTTCTTGATACATCAACTACCATTCTAGTTAGCGCATTCAATCTATTGTAAAACATCTCCATTTGTGTCCAATATGGGAAACCATGCATTGGACATTTCCTAAGCAAATACTTATATCTCTCCCATGCCGCAAAAAGTGTTTCATCATCTAGTTGCCTAGATGATCTAATATCATTTCTCAACTTTGCATTCATATTCGGCGGATTATATCAAAGCAAAAGTCTTCGACAAAGGTTATTCCAAGACGAAATCGTACCTGATGGTAAAGCATTTAACCATGCTCTCGCACGATCACACAAAGAATAAGGAAACAATTTTAATCACAAGGCATCTTCAGGAACACCTTGTTGTCTAAAATAATCACATACCTCCAAACTGCCTAATAGTTTGTAATAATTGGAACATAACCGACTTAAGCTCAAAATGATGAGCTTCAATTTGTGGCAGCATCATACCTGGACCTAGATCGTCATGAATCAGCAGTACATGCTCTAGAATTGGTCTATCTCTATCATCAATTACTCTTGTAACATTCACATTTTCTAGATCATGAACTTTTAAAACAGGAACTTTAGGGTTTTCCCGTTCTTCAGGCCTTTCCATCAATCGTTGCTATTCTCGCAACTCTCTTCTATGTCTTCTCAACGTCCTTTCTATTTCTAGATCTAATGGCAAACTATCTCCACTACACCTAAGCATAAAACTTCTACAAAAGTTTATAATAACAAAAACTAAAACAAAATTAATAATAACAAAACAAATGTTAGCTCAACAATTTAACAAAAATCTTACTGAAATAAACCGATCTCGTTAGCAACGACGCCAAAAACTTGTTGTCTGTAAATATATATTACAGTAGCAAAGGTGCAAATGTATACGATGTTCAAGTAATAAAGTGATAAGTAGAGTATCATGCCTCGAGAGAGACTGGTATTTAGTAGAAATTTCTTAAACTGCTGACAAAATAATTGTGCAGACAAAGGAAATGTGGTAACAAAGATAATTGTGATTGCATAATGTGTTTCGTAACAAAATAAAAAAATAGTAAATGGATCAAATATCAAACAAGCAAGGCATCAGATCTACTAAGTACTCATCTGATGCGAGCACAAGTAGTGAGAACATTAATAATGCGAGCATGGACCTTGCGAGCTTGGAAGATGCGAGCACTGGTGTTGCGAGCACTCATGTTGTGAACACTGGAGCTACGAACACTCATGTTGCGTGCACTCACATTGAGAGCACTGATGTTGCAAACACTCGTGTTGCGAGCATAAACAAAGGGCAAGCCTTGCATGATCCAATTGAGCTAACTAGAGGACCAATTACGTGAGCACAAGCCAAGAAGTTTAAAGAAACTATCACGGGTTTAATTAAATGAGTTTGGGAAAACACTTCATGCGTTCCATGCATTTCATACAACTCGTGCACTTCTTGCAACCCATGCATTCCATGCAATGTGCTACACATCAAGCTTTAATTTTAAGTTAATTAAATTACTGGATATCTGGCTTTAAACATTTAGTTATCTTAATTTAAGTTTTAATTATGTTTTGTGTTATTTTGATAAGTCTTTAAATATGTCCTAAGTTAGTTGTTAGTTTTAGTCAAATATTGCTACCCATTTAATATGTCCTAACCAGCATGTTTAATATGATTTAAGGATGTCAATGGCTGACCAACACAAGCTTTTAATGCACCTACCAACATTTAAAGTGCTGAAAACACCTTTCCAAAAGGCATTTCGTGATCATCAAAGGAATTCAATGTTCTATTCATGCATGGGTAATCTGGCTCATCAAAGGTCTCAAGGTACTTAAATGCTCAAAGGCTGATCATGGGAACATGAAAAGTGGTTGTTTGGGTTACTAAAAAGTCATTAATGCACCGCCTGCATTTATTCCAAGTGCTTGGGGAATTTCAGCAAAATTTAAGACCATTTCTTCCTAGCCAACCAAGCACTAAATTCGGCCAACTACTCCATTAAAGTAGCGACCACGTTAACTTAAAGTGCATGGGGGAATATTGGACAAATTTATGATGTAATTTTGATTAATTATTTCATGTCTTTTCAGCTGGTCATTTGTAAGCCTATAAATATAAGGATTGGAACATTTTGTAAAAAAAAAAACTTTTGATGAATTTTAATCTTATTGTGAGTTTGCAAACTCCTTGTTCTTATTTGACTCAAATTGACTTATCAAGTAACCCTTGTGGCATCAATTTGGTTTTTTCGAACTTATCACTTCTTTGAAGTGTGGCGTTCACCCTTATACCGATTGGTTCCTATCTTACAAGATAAAAGGTCATGGTTCTTACTTGCAATTCATTCTAAGAACTAATATAGGAATCGGGTCAATATTCTTCTATAATATTGGTTCATTCTTGAGTCCTTAGATCGAGTTCAAGCCTATCACTCATTATCCATTGCATACCCATGTAACCATCCTTTTACAACCCGCTATTATCATTTCCAACCGTCACGAAATCCATTACGAACGATACTTCTTAATTTCGATCGGGAACTCACGCGACTCTTAATCATCCCACGAGGATGAGCTCAAATCATTTGGTATTAGAGCTAGCAAAATTAAGTAAGTATTCGACGTTCTTATCTCTCCCGAGATTAGTATTAGAAAATTAAAAAAAAAGAAAAAAATATACAGCAGTTTTGCATCCCAAGATCAAAATACACAAGGGAGATTCGAAGTTTATAAAAAAAAGAAGACCTAGTTGAAAGAGTGCACTTCCAGAGCACAAGTTTTTCATTTCCATTACAATTTCAGCCACATTTCTACCTACCCTTTATTTTTCTTCTAAGCCTTCCCTAACACCTAATCATCATACCTTCTTTTACATCCCATTTAAAGCCGATTCTACAAGGTTTGTTGCATAAGTCTAAGGAAGTCACATAAGAACTTCGAGCAAGCAAAGAGTGGTAAAAGGCAAGAGTGCGAAAGAGCATTAAATAAGATTAAAAGCCAACATCGACTGCAAATAAGAGTACGAAAGGTTTTGTATTTGGTAAGGTACTCATTAACTTTCAATCAAAATCTTTTATCGCTAATCTTTTCTGTCTTAAAGAGAACATGTCTCGAAGTCCCAAAAGAAATGAAGGTGGTGGAGCACCAAACTTAAAAATGCAAGCCATAATTCGAGAAATGCAACGAATGCTTCGCACCAAACTAGAGCCAATGCAAGAAAGAATTGACCAATTGGAGGCAAGATCTCAACAAGGACGTTCACCTCGAGATCAAAAAAGAGATCCACATCGTGATTCCTATCCATCGAGGAATTTGAGTCGAAGAAAAGCAAACCATGAGTTTGAAGCCTTTCGAGAAGGCACAAGTATCTTTTCAAGTGCGTCAAATTACTCATCCAAGGAGGTTCAATCACGAAGAGTTGACCGTGTCTCATATGTAAATCCTTTCACTCTTACCCAACAAAAATCTTCTCATTCTAATTCTTTCATATCAACCTCACCTTGTAACGAAAGAATAAGAGAAAATGAAGCTAAAAGAAAAGAAAGACAAGAGTTGATAATGAGAGAAAATGGGGTAAAAATAAAAGAAATAGAGAGAAGAAAAAAAGAAATTGAAAGAAAAAAAAGAGAGAAGAATTGTTGATAAGAGAAAATAAGAGAAAATTCAAAGAGTTAGAGAGGAAGAAATAAGAAATTGAGAATGAAAAGGAAATTGAAAGAAAAAGAGAGCTTGAGAGAAATGAGAAAGAAAAAGAAAGTGCGAGAAAAGAAATTGTGAATGAAAAAGAAAATGAAAGAAAAGAAGTTGAAACACAAAGAGAGCGTGCGGAAAAAGAAAGTGAGAGTGATGAAAGTGTGAGTAAAGAGATTGAGAGTGAGAAAGAACTCAAAATTGAAAAAGAAAGTGAGCAAGAAATTATTCAAGCAAGAGTGAGGAGTGATTTAGTTTTAACAAACCATGACTCATTATTGTCTTGTGAAGTTTCGTTGCCATAGGTTCCTAAAATTTCATCATCGAAGTTTTCACTACATTATTCACCAAACAAGAGGCGATTCCAACTGGATGAAAATGGTAAGTTGGAAACTGGAAACATTCTTCAAATTGTGGAAGAAAAGCCAAGTAAAGATCTTTTTGAGATTCAATCAAGTCAGTGTTCTTTAAATGTTGTTGGTAAGTTTGCCGATGATTTTTCTCTTAAAAGACCTCTTAGTAATATTTTGTCTTGTCATTATTCTTTGAATATTGTGGAAGCATTTGTCTCAAAATGTTTTCCTCATGACATGCCTTGTGCTAGTCTTTTTGACCTTAGCTCACAAATTGAAACATCCATTGGCGATTTTGGTTTAACTAAATGCCTACATAATTCAGTTGACGAGATTGATAAAGAATTTCCACATAAAATGCTTAGCTTGTTTGATTCTAATTGTTATGTAAGTTATTTGAACCCTTGTGGTAAAATCGCATTGATCAACATGTTTATTCAAAGAAAGTTTGAGGGTTTTGATTGTTTGGATTTGCATGAGATTAATCCTTCTTTTTTGGTATGCTTGACTTGAGCTTGAGAAAAACACACTTGCTTCATGAAGATGTGGTGGATCGAAATCGAGTGTTTAGATCCGAAGTGATTGTGCATCAAGTTCATAAAGGTAAGAAAGGTAAGGTGCTTTTTGAAATTAAACCGAAATGGCATTATTTGATTCTTGAAGACAAGTTTGCCATTGGATTTGAATTAAAAAGTACTCATTACTGTTCTCTTTTTCATTGGTTTTCTATTTTTAACAATGAGTTTTCACATGGTAATAAACTTGAATTGTTTAAGGTTGATAGCTGTGAGAAATTCATATTGCGTAATTGAAAATGTTTGCGGATTTATACATTCATTTGAAAGAAGCTTGAGAGACTTGTTTGTCTGAACATGCATTTGCTTAATTCTTCTTTGTTTAGCATGTACGATTTTCACTTGAAAGAACGACTTTTGATTCATTCCAAAATAAGTGATCCAAATCATGTTTTCAATCCCAAAGATTGTTGTTTTATATCATTAAAGGGAATCAAGCATCGGATTTCTACATCACTTAAATTCATGAAATGTGTCCGATTGATCTATGTGTCACCATTGATATCAAAAGCGAAGTCTGTACAATGTGATAAAATGTTAAGGTAACACTTTGCTTTGGATCCAAGAGTTAAATTGTTCTTACAAAGTTTGAAAGATGATGAAGTGAAGGATTGAATTTATTCTGACTCTGTTTGTCAAGACGTTTTTCAGGTTCTTAAGTGAGTTGTCATTAACTCAGTAGCTAGAAAGTGCAACGTAAGAGACCGCGAACAATGAAGCTTCTTCACGAGAAAATGGCCCGATTTGAGGATTTTATGGAGTAAACTTGGTACTAAGCTGCTATGTTCTATAACATGCCACCCCCAAACGGATGGCCAAACTGAAGTTATGAATCGAGTGCTCTCTACCTTATTAAGAGCAATCATTCGAAAGAATTTGAAAACATAGAAAGAATGCTTGTCGAATATTAAGTTTGCTTACAATTGTTCTGTACATTCGGCCACCAAACATTCACCATTTGAAGTTGTTTACGGTTTTAATCCTTGAATCCTTTAGATTTAATTCCCTTACCTTCTAATCAACTTGTGTATGTAGATGGCAAAAAGAAGGCTAAGTTCATGAAAAATCTACACTAAAAAGTGAGGGAAAACATTGAGAAGAGGAAAAAGCAATATGAAAGTAAAGCCAATAAAGGGCGTAAACGAGTAGTCTTTGAACCTGGAGATTAGGTATGGCTTCACATATGAAAAGAAAGGTTTCCAGCTCAAAGAAGATCCAAGTTGTTACCAAAAACCAATGACCCTTTTCAAATGCTGACAGAATTAATAAAAATTCATACAAATTAGACCTTCCAGGTGAGTATACTGTTAGTGCAAGCTTTAATGTTTCTGATCTGTCCCCTTATGATGTAGGCGACAATTTGAGGACAAATCGCTTTTAAGAGGGAGGGGATGATGTGAGCATGAGTAGTGCGAACTTTAATAATGCGAGCATGGACCTTGCGAGCTTGGAAGATGTAAGCACAGGTGTTGCGAACACTGAAGCTACGAACACTCATGTTGCGAGCACTCACATTGAGAACACTGATGTTGTGAACACTCGCGTTGCGAGCATGAACGAAGGGCAAGCCTTGCATGATCCAATCGAGCTAACTAGAGGACCAATTACGGGAGCACAAGCCAAGAAGTTCAAAGAAACTATCATGGGTTTAATTAAATGAGTTTGGGAAAACACTTCATGCATTCCATGCATTTCATACAACTCGTGCACTTCTTGCAACTCATGCATTCCATGCAATGTGCTGCACATCAAGCTTTAAATTTAAGTTAATTAAATTGCTGGAAATATGGTTTTAAACATTTAGTTCTCTTAATTTAAGTTTTAATTATGTTTTGTGTTATTTTGATAAGTCTTTAAATATGTCCTAATTAGTTGTTAGTTTTAGTCAAATATTGTTGCCCATTTAATATGTCCTAACCAACATGTTTAATATGATATGGGGATGTCAATGGCTGACTAACACAAGGTTTTAATGCACCTACCAATATTTAAAGTGCTGAAAACACCTCTCCAAAAAGGCATTTCGTGATCAGTAAAGGAATTCAATGTTCTCTTCATGCATGGCTGATTAGGTTCATCAAAGGTCTCAAGGTACTTAAATGCTCAAAGGTTGATCATGGGAACATGAAAAGTGGCTGTTCAGGTTACTAAAAAGTCATTAATGCACCACCCACATTTATTCCAAGTGCTTGGGGAATTTCTGTAGAATTTAAGAACACTTCTTCCTATCCAACTAAGCACTAAATTCGGCCAACTACTCCATCAAAGTAGCCACCACATTAAATTAAAGTGCATGGGGAATATTAGACGAATTTATGATGTAATTTTGATTAATTATTTCGTGTCTTTTCAGCTGGTCATTTGTAAGCCTATAAATATGAGGCTTGGTACATTTTGTAAAAAAACTTTTGATGAATTTTAATCTTATTGTGAGTTTGCAAACTCCTTGTTCTGATTTGACTCAAATTGACTTATCAAGTGACCCTTGTGGCATCAATCTGATTCTTTTGAACTTATCACTTCTTTGAAGTGTGGCGTTCACCCTTATACCGATTGGTTCCTATCTTGCTAGATAGAGGGTCACGATTCTTACTTGCAATTCATTCTAAGAACTAATATAGGAATCGGGTCAATATTCTTCTATAGTATTGGTTCATTCTTAAGTCCTTAAACTGAGTTCAAGCCTATCCTTCATTATCCATTGCATATCCATCCAACCATCCTTCTACAACCTACTATTATCATTACCAACCATCACTAAATCCATTACGAATGATACTGCTTAATTTCGACCGGGAACTCACGCGCCTCATAATCATCCTACGAGGACGAGCTCGCATACTCATCACTCTTAGCAAAAATGATTGGCAACATCTTTAGTACAAGACTAAGTTGTGATCACTAAACTTGGAATATTTCAGATCTAAGTTCAGATCTACGAATGTCATCACACATATCTACTTCTACGAGTTTTCCATAATGATTAAGCAATGTGTGCTCTGTCTTAGCAACTTTTACTGTAAATCCATATTATATTTTTACAGCATGAATTGTTCCAACAAAGACTTAACTCACTCTTAATGAATGCACTCTATGTCTAGAGTCGCTACAAATATCTTCTGATATGTGCTCACAACATCGAGTTATGCTCTAGCAAATCTGTCCTGCTTTCAGTCGAGATTATGTACATGCAAGAACAAGAGCTTATGTCTAAGATTGCTAGAATGTAGAATTAACAACAAAGAACATAAATCGAATCAAGAGATTCATTAGAAAAGATATCGGTAATCATTCATAAAAGTAAACAAAGTATTAGAAATATTTAACCCTTAAATGATTAGTAAAAGGGCACAAAATGTTGTTAAAACAAAATAACATTCAAACTAAGAGATCAAGAGCACTCCTGTTGAGACCCAAAAAGAACATCAAGCTCGCTACTTGATTCTACTCTGCATTGCCACAACTACGTATCTTTGCTCATGTGACACCCCAAACCCGACCGGGACAAACCAACTCGAATTTGAAGTGTTACTTTAGCCATTGAAGTGACTATTAGCTAACGACCCCCCGATGCACACCCAACCTTATAACACCTCATTTATGACTAATTAACTATCATTTATTAACGCGAAAGCAATTAGTGAACATTTATTAAACTTTTTTCTATGTATTTAACCTAATAGTATTTTGGTTATTCTACCACCTAAAGTTAAAGTATCCTAATTTTATTTCTAAAAAGTTACCGACCTCCTTTTAGTCAAATTATGTAAGCCCTAAAAATTTCATCTTAATTCGAGTTCAGTTACTATGTCTAATTCAAGCTTTAATATTAGAGACTAAATTGTAACTTTTACAAACTTTTAGTAAATTTTCCAAATTAAAAATTAAAAGTGTTTCTACCAAAATTTAACAGTTACATGTCTAATCCTAAAATATTACCAAGTTTCCCTATCATTAAAGGCTTCAATTAATCTAATCAAGTTTTGAGATTAAATTATAAATTAAAAAAATTAGAATGCTAGATTAAAAAAAACTAAAAATTCGTTTTAATTACCACTGCACCTATTTGGTCAAAAATACATTTTAATTATCCAATTTTACATATTTTACCTATTCATTAAACTTGAAATAACTACAATTAAACACCATAAACATCCACACGTCTCCAATTTAATTTATTTACAACAAATATGCAACAATTAATCAAAATTTAACACCCAATTACACGCTTAGTAAACACCAATTAATTCACACAACCTACATACCTTAGTCGTAAGCAATCCACTCCATGGTAAGCTTCAATTAAACATTGTTAGTATAAAATACATGCCTCATACACCGTGTTATCAACCACCGTATGAACACTCATCAACATACCATAAATCAAACATCAATTAAACATAAAATCATGTATTAAAGCAATAAAAAAAACACCAAAATCAAAGTCCAAAATTTAATGTCCAATGTTCATTACAAGTAAAATAACACTAGTCCCAAAAGCACCACAATGCCCCTATATAGTTTCTAAAGTAAATTTCTTAAGTCATATCGAGCCTTATTCTTGGATCGCCCTTGCACTCGCTTCTCGACTCCTTACACTCAAAAATTCTCTGCACGAAATGTGAGGGTGTGACCTTAAAAAGCTCAGTGAATTGTAGTAAAAAATCAAGTAAATTACACTCAATGATGCATAAATCAAAGCAAATAAACATTAAATTTTAAGTCACAACACATTAACGTTACAACATAACCTCACATGCTATTTCAAGAGTGAAGAATCGTTTTTTTCCATGTCATGTACAATCATCTTTTAACATAAAAAAATATTGAATTATAATCAATCAATTAAATTGGTGCAATCAATCAATTATATTTCCGCAATCAATCAATTATATTGGTGCAATCAATCAATTATATTTGCATAATACATCCATAGCAATAATTAAACGTGTGATCATACATTGGATAAATGGATCTCCGAACTCCCACAAATAAAGTACAGTCCTCCAAATTGAGCGGGCCGAAGCGATAGACTCCTTTATAGCGCCTCAAATAACCCGATGAGTGGAGACTCCAGCTACACTCCCTTTTCTACTCCAAACAAATTAGTCCACCATGAGCCATATGCTCACAATATCACAAATAATGGTGAGTACTCACAAATCCTATGGCATGCCAACTATATCCAATGGATCTACCATGCAATGTTGTCAATATAATCATATACACAAGGCATAAAATTTGATGTTTAGAATTTAACTTAAGATGTAAAAATTCAATCAAAAGCATGTAGCTTAACAAATTTCAACATCAATATAATTAAATACAACAGATGCCTTTGTCCATGAATCTTAAACCAATCATAACACCAACATCAAGTGCTCAAAAATTTAATAATTGATGCTCCAATTAACAATCCATTCAATCCAAATTATACATGCCAAAGCTTAACACACAAAATATTTTTTTCCAAAAGCAAAGTGCAATAATGCTCTAGTAAAATAAAATTAATTTTTGCAAATCCAACCAAATAAAATGTGATTAAGTCATTAAAAACATTATTTAAAACTTCAATTTAACACATAAAAAGGCAAATCTACCAATAGCCTTTAAAATCACTTACCTCCACACTTTGTTTTTCAAACAAAAGTATGTCCAAGTAGGTAAGTTTTAGCCTCAAATCTGATTGCACCATCCTCATCTCAGTATAAAGCTTTAACAAAGACAAAATATGCATTTCAAACTAACATTGGCATCAAGAAATTTGAAATTTCATAAACTATACGGATCTAAATCGTTTCTCTAATCTACCTTACCAAAATTGCACAATTAAGCCAAAACATAAAATTCATCAACTAAACGACCTTCTCAGCTCCACGAACCACTTCTAAACTTCATTACTAGTCCATTAACATAAACTAAGTGTTAATTTCATCGATTAAATAGTTTAAAAAAATTTCGAAAAATCAACTCATCTTCTTGATTAAAAATGAATTTATCAAAATCGATCAACCAAACGAGTTTGATCTATTGTTTTATGATTAAAAACCTCTTAATAAACATATTTTGAGCTTAGACATCCATTACAACTTGGATTCCAACTCAAAATCATGGATTCACCATTGTTGAGTTCCATGTTCAAGAAAGAAGAAATCAAAATTTGAAAATTCATTTTACTCAATTTAAATAGCAAAAGATGATTGAAAACAACTTAAAAATGAATTTAGAGTTAAGAATTACCTTCAATTGATCTCAGATCATCAATTTAGAAGATTGAATCAACAACTTAAAAATGAATTTAGAGTTAAGAATTACCTTCAATTGATCTCAAATCATCAATTTAGAAGATTGAATCAAGATCCTTGAAGAAATTTCGGATGACTTTTGCTCAACTTTGGAAAACTTTTATGGAGATATTGGAGAGAATTTTGAGAGAGTAAAAGTTTAGATCTATTCTATAATATGTGGTCTATGAAAATGAGAAAAAAAACGAGAGAAAAAGCTCTTAATTCGGGTGAAAATGGTGTGCAAAGTGAGGTAGTTGTAGTGTTTTTAAAACTGAAAACCCCTACTTGATTTTCAAAAATTGGGAAAATTCCCATCAGGCCACTCTCACTTTTCCCTTGTTTTTCAAAATACTCCTTTCCCTCCAAAATTACGAAAATAAGGATAATTTTCTATAAAACTACTCTTACATTCCATTGTTTTGCAAAATGGTCCTATTTAATTATTATTTTAAATCCACCAAATTAAACCCCCATTTTAAATTATTTTTAAATTCCAATTTAACTCAATATATTTATTTTACCCAAAAATTATTTAAAACCATAAAATTAATTTTTTCTAAAAATATTTTATTTTGGGAATATTATTTACCGATTTTTAAATGAAATTAAGCTAATTAATTAAGAATATAAATTACTAATTAACCTGATGATCGCGCTATGAACGTCAAAGCAATAATGTGCAAGTGGACACTATGGATGCAAGTATAGTAGACAGACGTGAGTCTGTGGGATATCGATCCCACGAGGATGGTTTTTTTGTTGCTTAAATTTGTCGATGCAATTAAAGTTAAAACTAAAGAGATTGTGATGAAATAATTTGTCGAGGCAATTTAAGAAAATTAAAGAAGTAAAAACAATGATAATGAGATAGGGGTTCCCTGACTTGATAAGTTGACAAATAGCTAAATGTGATCACGAGGTAAATGACAGATAAATTGTCGCCGTAATTAAGCTCAATGAGATCTTACCAACCTCGACTTCCCTATTTATCAAAGACTTAAATACTCACACTAACCACACTTTCCAGTGTCGACAATGCAAAGTATTCAAGAACAAGTGGACTGAATTCCTCCAGTCCTCAAGCAACTGTCGTTGACTTGCTTGTTAACTTAATTTGTCGCTGCACTTTCCAGTGACAATGACCGTAATTACTCTTCCGTGGTCAAGCAACTAAATCCAAAGATAAACTATGAAGGAAAAATTGAATAGATATCAAACTTGATCTGAAATTAAACTGTACTTCCATGCAAATTCAATTAATCAAAATTCATCAGCATTTGAAGAGAGAATAAAAGAATGAATTGAAGCATCCTATTCCTAGTCTACTAGAACCATTCCCTTACACTCCTCTTGTGTCGCAATTAAGCATGCTCCTTGTCAAGAGCAGATTTGCCTTCTCGTCACACTCAGGTCACCCTCAATGAAGTTAAGCTGCCATGGAAGCAAGCTTAAGAAAACGTTGAAGAGAAGAGAATTGATGTGTCACAAATCTGGAAGGTGATCTCTTTAATGATCCTCTCTCATCAGTATTTATCCACCATTGCTAAGCATAGGTGTCCTTTCTTTAAGATCCAACTTCCTCTTGCTGTACAAGTTGGTTATACCAGCGTACAATCATGCAGATCTGGTGTGTTCATCAGACAGTTGTCGATTGTGGCGACATTTTTGGGCGAAAATTTAGATTCTATTTTGCGGCGACAACCCTGGATACCTTTATGCATTGATCTTTCCAGACAAACTCCTACACTAACATCTTTGGATGCAATACTGAACACTAATTGTGGCGACATTAATAGCAAAAATAGGAAAAATTAAAGAAAATTAAACCAATCATCACTAAGTAAGAAAATGCAATCACTAAGTTGAAAAGGCTAAAAATGCATGCTAAAAATGATGAAATGGGAACAAATTATACTCTAAGTAAGGAGAAATCAATGGTCTTTTCTAATGCTATCACATCCCCAAACAAATGAATAATTAAATGACAGAATATTGCAAAAAATTTTGTCAAAGAAAAAGTCATTCTAGCAAAAATTTTTGTCAAAGAAAAAGTCATTCTAGCAATTTAAATCCTCTGAGATCCTAATGTATGAATTACAATCAAATGACAAAATATTGCGCTGACAATTTATAAGTATGAATAACTAAAATTGCAACTTCATCAAATCCAGCATCATGCTTCAAATCCTGAATTCTATCTACCAATACAGCATTTATTGTGCACTAATATAAATATTTTTCTTTTTCTTTTCTTTTCTTTTCTTCTTTTTTTTATATGACTGAGGGATGTTGTTGCATTACTGTACCCTTGTTCCTGAGAAGTAACGATGGGGTGCAACAAACCCCTAGGGAGTATGTAAATGCGCTGACACACACTCTTGCAGTAACAGCCTTTGGCTAGATTACTTTTTCTAACATTTGCATTGAAGTGTTCCCCCTTGACAAGTCACAATACACCCACATTGGAGTGTCTTTTAATTATAACAATATTTATATACAAATAGCTATCACTGGCAAATTTTTTTAAGATTCAAATAATGATACTATTCATTCATTACTATTGCAATCTTGACCATTCATTCAAAAATAGAAGATACAACATTCAATCACATTCATCCAATTCATTCATTAGCATCTCACATGATTCAAGAATTAAGCATCAAATGAGAAAGAATTTTAATCACATGTCTAATAACATTGCATGCTTTCATTAAATTCAAAACGCCAAATTTTTTAAAGGTGGGTGCGTTTGCATTTCCAGCCCATATACATTCCCCCCAAACTTAAAGTCTGCATTGTCCCCAATACACTAACATTAATGTACAAATATATATGGAAATGAAATGAAAAATGCAGATGTAGTGACAATAAAAATGTAGTGACAATAAAAATGCAAAGACAATTATACTACAGCTACATGATATGCATGAAAACTAAACTAAGTGCTGAAAATAAAAACTAACTCAGTGTGCTGCAATCAAAGATATGGCTGCATGGGTTTTCTTTTTTCTCTTCCTGGGTTCCTCTTTGTGTTTCTTTTTATCCTTGGCACACTTTCGTTTCCTTTCTTTTGGTTTAGTCGGATCTGCGAATTGCTCTTCCAAATCAGGTTGTGCTCCAGCTTCATCGACCGTGATGTCAAAAGGGTTATCTCAGCAAGTGGTGTCACATAAGGCACTATAGCTAGAGGATTAGAATCTTTATTGCTGATCGTCATGGCCTCCGCCTAACTCACCTTAGGTTTTGCCAAGTCTTCAACATTTGCACCCACAACTTCGGGTACGACAAAAAATTCCTCAGATGAATCTGTCGCGACAGTAGGTCCTTCCTTTCTTCGTCCTCTCGCTTTGCTTTATTTTCTTCTTCTTTCTCC
The DNA here is from genome assembly GCA_005610355.1 of Gossypioides kirkii. Classification (NCBI taxonomy): domain Eukaryota; kingdom Viridiplantae; phylum Streptophyta; class Magnoliopsida; order Malvales; family Malvaceae; genus Gossypioides; species Gossypioides kirkii. The sequence continues at coordinate 14,449,105 of CP032255.1, forward strand.
TTATCAGTTTCCACAGCCTCCAAAACTGTGTTTCCTCCCTCAACATTAGCCTCCTTCGCAGCCATATTAGCCCCTAGGTTGGTAAAAGAATCGTCTTCGAACAGGTTGGCAAAATTTCAAAAATAGTCTTCAACATCCTTAGAGTTCACCTTGCGGTCATCATTAGAGATATTGACCATCTGCAGAGATGCGACTGAATGATCCCTTTCTTCTGATGCAGTCCTCTCAGTTGAAGGCGTAGCTTCCCTGATAATTCGAGGGAACACTGGAAACTCTAGTAGAGGCTTTTTGCTGAGATTGCATAATGTCGTCACCATAACACTATTCCATGCCCTTGGGTAGGCATAGAACAAGTTCTGCGATCGCTCTATCTCATCAATTGCGCCGATAATTTTGATCTGTCGAATATTGATTTTATCAGCAATCTGTTCCACCTTTGTGATTTTGTGCCATACTGAGGGTCTGTGGCGACATGAGTTCGCTTTTCCTTCTTCTTTGCTTTGCCTTTCCCTTTCTTTCTTGCAGCGTCTTTTACCACAGGAGTATCCTTCCCCCTAGACATGCGCTCAACAGATATATCATTAATTGGCCCTTTGTTGCCCAACAACTCTTCTCCTTCACAAGGCACCACGCCTCGTCAGCACAGTTGCATGATGACTGAAGGGAAAGCCAGAATGCCTGTTTGCTTTGCCGCACAGTCAGCTATTTCATGGTGCAAAATTACACTGACATAAATATGTCTCCCTTTAATTATCGAATGAATTAAACACATTCGATCCAAGGTAACTTTGGCACTATGGGTAGAAGGCATTAAACGACAGTTTATGAAATGGAACCAAACCTTAGTCTGGACAGTGAGGAAATGGTGATGCATGGTATAGTTGTTTGGATTATTACCTTTCCAAACTGCTCCATCAATATACAAGTCCTGTACCAAGGTGTCAGCACCTTCTTCAGTGAGTTGCTCGTGGAAAGCAATGTGCTCGTCTTCTTCGATATCGATGTTGTACAACGCGTTGATATGGGAAGCATCTCAAGGTACCAGCCCTTCTCAAACAAAGATAAATTCTTGGTCCTTATCGATCAAATTGACATAAAATTCCCTTACAAGGGATGATGAGTACCCAAGGTTTCCCACCCCAATCTCACAATGGTCTTATGAACTTTCTTCCCCAGGTTTAGATGTGGCGACAGTTGGAAGCCCTGTTCTGGGTGGCAATTACGCTTCAACATGTTGTCATAGAAGCGGTCTTTAGCATCTTTAGTCAAAAATAACACTGGCTCCTTCGACGATGACTACTCTGTATCATGTACCATACTAGCAAAGGATTCAGCAGGAGATTTGGAAGGAGTTTTGGCACCTCGTGTTCTGACCATGGCTCTAGGATCAAAAGATTTAAGATAACCGTAAAATAAGAGGTTGAAGACAAAAATTTACAGTAACAATGGAGGACTTATTTGTGAGGAACACCGTCGGCACAGTAGGGTTCTTTATAGGGAATGAAACATGAAGGTGAAGAGGCATGTTCATTACCACTGTAGAGATAAGACCTGAGTCTGCATCTAATAAATGTAATGACTTGGATTGTCCTTTTTCATAGCGATCCGACGGTTAGGTAGAAAGTGATTAAAACATTATGATTTCTTTCCTTAAACGTTTCACTGTATGATGAGCCAGTAGAAAATTACGTCGACAAGGAGATTTTCATACGTCAAAAAAGGTAATAACTTTAATCCTGCAAAAGACTCTTAAACAGAATTGAAATATAAATAAAAGAACGAAAAGTAAATAATACGAATGTAAAGAAAGGTTAGAAAAATGTAACCAGGTTAATGGTCTCCTTATGATTGTGATCATCCGGACTAATGTAGTTCTTCAACCATTGCCCATTTACCTTGAATTGGTGCCTATCATTGAGGTCTTTAATTATGACTGCACCATGAGGAAATGCTTCAACAAACTCGAATGGACCAGACCATATTGAGCGCAGTTTACCTGGATGCAATTTAAGTCACAAATTAAATAAAAGCACCAACTGACCTGCAGCGAATTGTTGCTGCAAGATAATATTGTCATGCCATCTCTTAGTTTTTTCCTTGTATATTGCAGTCTTCTCATATGCATTGCATTGAATCTCCTCCAACTCAGTTATGTCCAATAACCTCTTTTTTCCAGTAGCATCATAATCCATGTTCACCAGCTTGATTGCCCACATGGCTTTATGTTCAAGTTCCATGGGTAAGTGACATGATTTACCGAACACAAGTTGATACGGTGACATTCTTAATGGCGTTTTATATGCTATGTAAAGTGCCCACAACACGTCATTAAGCCTTGAAGACCAATCTCTCCTTGATGGATTTACCACTTTTTCAAGGATATTCTTAATTTGGCGATTGGAAACTTCAGTTTGGCCATTTGTATGTGGATGATATGTAGTCGTCATTCGATGCTTAACACCATAACACCTCAATGCGACCACAACTGGATTACAATAGAAGTGAGTGCCTTGATCACTAACTAATGCTTTAAGTGTACCGAAACGAGTGAGTATGTATGTGTGGAAAATTTTTGGCACTGTCCTAGCATCGCCTTTTGGAACAGCATTTGCTTCCACTCACTTGGACACATAATCTACAGTGACCAGGATCTAAGAATTTCCCAAAGAACTTGGAAAACACCCCATGAAATTCATACCCCAAACATCAAAGAGCTTAACCTCTATTATAGGCTGTTGCAACATCTCATTGCGTTGAGATATTGATCCAGTGCGCTGACATTTGTCACATTGTTGCACAAAATTTTAGACATCTCTAAATAATAAAGGCAAGTAGAATCCTGATTGAAGGACTTTTCTAGCAATCCTTATACCACCAAAATGACCTCCAAAGGGAGCATATGTTTCAGGATAGGAAGCATTTCTTCTTCTGGAACACAGCATCGAATAATATTGTCGTTGCATACATTGAATGGGTAAGGCTCATTCCAGTAATATTTTTCGATGTCATGAAGAAAACTTTCCTTTCTTTGGCCTGTTGCAATCACTGGTAATCTCCCACATACCAAGTAGTTAACAACATTTGTATACCATGGGGATGCGTCAACCGTAAAAAGTTTCTCATCCGGAAATGCGTAAACAATTTGTAATGTATTTCCATCTTCACTTTCTACCTCCAGACAAGATAAATGATATGCTATTTTGTTTTTGGATCCTTTGCGATCTTTAATCTCAATGTCAAATTCTTGTGATAATAGGATCTAGTGAATCAATCTTGGTTTGGCATATTTTTTAGCAAAGAGGTACCTCAATATAGTATGATCAGTATAAACTGTAACTTTTGCACCGACAAGATATGATCAAAATTTATCGAAAGCAAAAACTACTAGACCTATTTATGAGGCCTTACAGCTCAAGTGGTTTTGCGATGGTGTTGTCAAGGCTCGACTCCCAACGCTAGCCATCAACTCCGCCTCTGCACTTTTGATTTTTTGTGTGACTCTTTCGATTCTCCTCTTTTCAGAGTATTTTGCTCTAGAACTTAGCCTTAACTTGATTTTAATTATTCCATTTTGATTTCTTCACCAAAGTGCTACTTTTATAGGAGCTTTGTCACACATTTCACGTTGCCAAATCCAAAATTCTAAGGGCGTTCTAGTACCATCCTAGATCCTTCTAGTGCAGATGCACATAAATTTGGCTTGCCATAGCAGAATCTTGTGAGCTTGGTACTGCTAGAATGTTTAGTAGTGACAATATTTTGTTGCTTCCACTCCCCAATAGTCCTGTATTATTGGATCTCGTACTCTCTCTGCTTTACTATTCCTACATCATGTAAGCACATACCAACAAGGGTAATATTGCTACAAGAAAAGGGTAAAAGTGTACAGATTTTGCCAATTAAGCGCAGTACAGCTCCGAAGACAAAAATACATAAAAATACTACTAATGCTGTAACAAATTTACCTAAGAACAGATAAAAATTTCTAGCAAAAGTATGTTATATAACTCTTTTTCAAGAGTTATCACCCTCTCACAACATTGAATTATGCTCTAGCAAATCTATCCTACATTTAGTCAAGATTATGCACATGCAAAACAAGAGCCTATGTCTAGGATTGCTAGCACGTAAAATTACGAACATAGAACATAACTTAAATGAAGAAATTCAATAGAAGAAGATCTAGCAATCATTATATAAAAATAGAGCTAAAGATCTAAAATATCCAACCCTTCGAATGATTAGTTCAAGGGCGTCAAAATATTGTTTAAACATTCCAACATTCAAAATTTAACAATCAAGAGTACTCCATTGAGACCCAAAAAGAACATCAGGCTCGCTACTCAATTCTGCTTCGCATTGCCACAACAACGTATCTTTGCTCTGGTGGTTGCGATGGCTTCGTCGAGGCTCTGCTCCCAGCATTGGCTATTAACTCCACCTCTGCACTTTTGATCTGTCGTGTGATTCTCTTGATTCTCCTCTTTTCTGAGTATTTCGCTCTAGCACTTTAGCCTATGCTTTGCTTAATTTGATTCCCATTTCTCTTCATTAGTGCTACTTTTATAGGAGCTTTCCCACATACTTCACGTTGTCAGATCAGAATTTTTAAGGGCCTTCTAGTGCCTCCCTAGATCCTTCTAACCACTACAAAATCGGCTTGTTGTAGTCGAATCTTACGAGCCTGGTATTGCCAGAGCGTTTAGCAGCAACACCCTTCTGCTGCTTTTGCTCCCCAACAAGGCTTCTCTGATGGGTCTCATACTCTTCATTTTCATCCTTGCATCCATTCATGACACATACCCAAAGCGTAACATTGCTACAACAAAAAGGGTAAAATATACAAATTTCTTGCTAAAGCTCAAGACAACTCTAAAAGACAAAAATATATAAAAACACTAACTATGCTGTAACAATTTTACATAAGAACCGACAAAAAACTTCAGTAAGAGTTTGTTATATAACTCTTTTTCAAGAGTTATCACAGCCCCAAACCTAAACTTTTGCTTGTCCTCAAGCAAAATATGATGATGCATGTTTGCAAGAATGCAATAGAGAATAGCCTTGACAATTTTCACAAGAGTATTGCTTACAACTTTCTAGTATAGTCTATATTTCAATTCTCACCAACCTTTTGTAATCACAAAAATTTGCAGCAGCGTCATAGGTAAATTTAGAAAATTCAGTGTAAAAATTTCAATCTAAAAATAAAAAATTTCAAATTCATATGTAATTAAAATCTAAAGCAAATAATTCCTAAAAACTTATTTCATTTCTTTAGCTAAGTTTTTCTCTACTTTACCTTAAGCAATATTTTATTTTAACTTAATTTCCATGACAACATCGCATCACAATCTGAATTTATACACTCATGCAGCTCAAAGTTTTCAACTAAAAAGATGGATGGAGCAAACAACTACCTATTTAGCCTACTCTGCTTCTTGCTACAACGGAGTGTCACTTTTTCTTTTTCTATATTTTTTTATATTTTTCTTTTTAAGTGCTCATACTCAAACACATACATTTCTCATCAACAATACGATGGAGCAAACAAAGCATTGCTAACGTACTCAAGATGGTCGAGCATTGGAGTGACAAAAATTTTCTTTTCTTTAACAGTTGCCTTCACATTTCTCATTTAAGCACTTAGCTCAAAGAAAATCTAAGTTTTATTAAGAAATATCTACTTTAAAATAATCACACAGAATCCAAATCATATTATTTTTAGAAATCAATTTTAGGCAACTATCCTAAACTAAATCACCTAATTCACTCCTACAAAAATTTTAAATTTTAAAGGTTATATTTCCTCATCAAACATCAGCAATATATCTATACCTTCTTGGCTTCACAAATCTCTCAACAAAAAAATATGTCATGGCATCATCTCTATATGACAACTAAAAATGTAATTACAACTATATAACAAAACACATAACACTAATAAATATGCAACTAAATGGAACAACACCCCCCAAACCTAAAGTGTGCATTGTCCTTAATGCACAATGAATGCAAACAAAATCTTGTTATGAAAAAAACAAAAAAAATACATGTATCACAAAAACAAAAAATTTGGAGTTGCAAAATAAAAATTTACCCCTTTAGTTGATCCGGAGGGAGTTTCAAGTAGGTTTCTTGCCCTTCAGTTTACGCTTTCGTGGTGTCAGCACAACGTCTTCCTCCTCCTCCTTATCCGATTTCATCATTTCATCGATCAATTGATCGATTTCTTTCTCCTGGTCTAGCTCTTTGGATGTGGAAGCAATTACTTTTGGCGTAACAATTTTCCTTAGTGTAGCAATTTTCGCTTTTGGTGTTGCAGCCTTCTCTTTCTCCAACGGGCTCTCTTCAACCACTTCAATTTTGGGTTCCTCTTTTTCTTCTTCTTCTTCCGGATTAAACTCCTCTCCAGATGATGTTTTGCAAGATGCCGACTGCTACGTGTAAGATAATATTGCTGTAGCAACTATGCAAGTGTACACGACGTTCAAGAAATAAAGTGATAAGTAGAGTATCGTACAATAGCGTATAAAATAATATTGTTATAGCATGTGCAAGTTTACACAATGTCCAAGTAATAAAGTATAAGTAGAGTATCGTACTGTCACATGTAAAATAATATTGCTGTAGCAAATGAACAAGTGTACACAATGTTCAAGTAATAAAGTGATAAGTAAAGTATCGTACCCACAGAGAGATTGGTATTCAGAAGAAATTGTTAAGATTGTTCACAAAAGAATTGTGCTTACAAAATAAATGTGATAACAAAATAGATTATGTTTGCAAAGTGCGTGTCATAATAAAATGAAAAATAATAAAGTTGATCAAGAATTAACCAAGCAGAGCATCAGATCTACTAAGTACTTATCAAGCTTAGCAGAAATGATTGGTAAAATCTTCAGCACAAGACAAGGTTGCAATCAATAAATCTAGAATATTGATGATCCAAGTTCTACATATATAAATGTCTTAGCAAATATCTGATTCTACAAAATATCTCAGAATGACTAAGTAATGACATGCTAATTTTATGTAGTAGCTTTTTACAGTGAACACACATTATATTCCTATAACATGCATTTTCCCAACAAAACTTATCTCACCCTTAACGAACACAACTCATCAGAGTTACTACACATATATTCTGATATATGCTCATTACATTGATTTATGGTTTAGCAAATCCGTCCTGTGTTCAGTCCAGATTATGCACATGCAAAATAAAAGCTTATTCCTAAGATTGCCAACACGTAGAATTAACAACAACTGAGTACTAAATCAATGAAGAGATTTAATAGAAAAGATATCGGTAATTCATTCATAGAAATAAAACAAAGTTCAGAAATATCCATCCCTCAATTGGTCAGATTAAGGGTGCAAATTGTTGCTTAAAAAAATAACAGACAGACTTAAATATTAAGAGTACTCCTTGTTGAGACCCAAAAAGAACATCAGGCCGCATTCCCAATTCTGCTTCGCTTCGCTATAGCAACGTCTCTTTGCTTTGGGGGTTTTGCTACAGCATTGACCTCCACTCCTAATGACGGCTGACAACTCTACCTTTTACACCTCGGATCTACCATGTGACTCTCTCGATTTCCCTTCTTCTAGATTTAACGCAACAACACTCTAGCCTTACTTGAATAAATTCTTTGATATCTTTTTCCTTCACCAGAATGTTGTTAATATAGGAGCTTGGCCACACAATACACGTTGTCAAATCCGAATTTCTAGTGGTTCTAGAGCCCTCCTAGAGCTTTCTACTATAGACCACAATAGATCTGGCTTGCTTCAGAAAAATCTTGCACGCCTAGTACTACCAGAGCGTTTAGCAGCTACAAAGTTTTGCTACTTCCGCTCCTCAACAGTGCTTCGTTATTGGGCCTCGTACTCTTATCTTCCTTCACCTTTTCCTAAATAATGAAACATGTACCAACAAGCGTTGTTTGCTACAACAAAAAGGATAAAAATGTATACAATTTTCCAATTAAGTGCATTGCAGCTCCGACAACAAAAACACATAAAAACACTAAAAATGTTATAACAAATTTACTAAAGATCAAACAAAATGTTCTAGCAAAAGTATGTAATATAACTCTTTTTCAAGAGTTATCACATCCCCAAACCTAAAGTTTTGCTTGTCCTCAAGTAAAATATGCTGATGCATGTATGCATGAAAACAGAGATTATGGCCCTGAAAATTTTCATAAAATTTTTGCTTCCACATTCCAGTACGCATATATTTCAATTCTCAGCAACCTTTATACTTGCAAGATTTTGCAGCAACGTTGTAAATCAATCTAGAAAATTCAGTGTATAGATTTCAATTTAAAGAATAAAGAAATTTTTAAATTCACATGCAATTAGTTTTGAAGCAAATAATTTCCTAAAAACTTGTTTATTTCTTCAGCTAAGTTTTTCATTTACTTTACTTAGGCATTTTATTTTTACTTTTAAGGAATTCATCTTGTCATACAACATTATACTTGACAACTACAGTGGAGCAAACACTTAATTTCCATGCCAACAATCATACACAATCTGAATTTACATTCATGTAGCTTAAAGTTTTCAACTAAAAAGATGGATGGAGCAAACAACTACCTCCATAGCCTACTCTTCTTTTTGCTACAGCGGAGTGTTCCTAAAAAATTATTTTTCTTTTTACAAATTTTTCTTTTAACATTTTTTTCTTTCTTTTTCTTTGTTAAACACTCTTACTCAAACATATTCTTTTCTCATCAATAATACGATGGAGCAAACAAAGTATTACTGACATACTTAGAACAGTTAAGCATTGGAGTGACAAAAAATTTTCTTTTCTACATTTCATGCCTCAACATTCACATTTAATACTTAGCTCAAAGAAAACCTAAGTTTTATTAAGAAATATTTACTTTAAAATAATGACAAATATTTCAAAATCAAATTATCTTTAAAAATCAATTTTCAGCACTTTCCTAATCTGAATTTCTTACTTCACTTCTACAAAAATTTTAAGTTTTAAGGTTTAATTTCCAGATCGAACATCAACAATATATTTATACTTTCTTGTCTTCACAAACCTTTCACAAAAATATGTCATGGCATAAATCCCAATATGACAAATGATATGTACTGACAACCTATAAAACAAAACTATGTTCTAACAATTATATACCTATATGCAACTAAATGGAACAACACACCTCCAAACCTAAAGTGTGCATTGTCCTCAATGCATGAACACAATGAATGTAAACAAAAAAAGAAACATGCAATAACAAATACATATATCATAAAAACAAATTGGAGCTGCAAAAATTAAAATTACCCTTTTAATTGAGGCGGAGGGATTTTTTGGTAGGCTTCTTGCCTTTAAGCTTCCTTTTCCTTGGTGTAACAGCCTCCTCCTTGTTGTCATCATCCATTTTCGTAATTTCGTCAATCAAGTGATCGACTTCTGCATCCTAATTTGGTCCTTTAGATGGTGTAGCAAAAAACTTTGGAGTAATAGGTTTCTTTGGTGTTACGCTCTTTGCTGGCGATGCTGCGAATTTCACTTTCTCAACAGGACTATCTTTAATATCATCAATCTTGGGGTCTCTCGTCTCTTCTTCATCCGCCTCAGCTGGATGGTACTCTTCATCAGAAGATGACTTTCCAAATGCCGACTGAATCTCAGTGTTGCCCTATCGTACTTTGTTGCAACCGTCTCATCGTAAAGAATTCTCGAAAACTTTGGAAACTGTGGGACTTTGACTTGATTTTGCTGCAGCGCCTAACGAATAGGATCATCGCGAATGCGTATATATCCCCACAAGGCCTCGATTTTGCAGTGAAAATCCTCTTAACACTTTATCAATTTTCATAAGACGAGTAATAATATCACAACATTTTTCATCATCATTTCCCAAACAAGATAAAGTAGACAGTTCAAAAGGATTACTAGAAGAAGCTTTTGCAAATAATGGTGGCTCAAAACTAGATGGTTGCTTAAGTGGTATTGACACAAGCGCATCCTCTTTTTGTTGTCGCACCAAGGATTGCTTGGTGATTGCACCTTTATTCAACAACATGTCCTCGTTATCCTCTAAAGCAACACCTGCTTGCAAACACAAAGCACAAATCAAGTTAGGACAGACAAGATTACCTAAGTTTTTCTTGGCACATTTGTGAACCTTATCTAGAATAATCTATCCCACATTAATCTTCCTCCTTGTCATGATAGAATGTAACAACAACAATCATTCTCTCCCAATAGTGGTTTTATGAATCGTGGGCATCAATCTGGGCTTCAAAAAACTCATCCAGATACGACACTCAGGTTTCAAATATTACCTCTCAATCGTAAAGTGACCAGTCTTTGATTTATCCCAGGTAGCTATCGGAATACATACGTCTCTCAACACCTTCTCCAAACTTTCCTCCAAAATTACTCGTGCAAATCTTGTGTGCTCATGTTTTACGTCGTAGAGTCCATAATATTCATTCACCTTATCTGCATCAAATAAAATAGAAATGCTCCGAACATAGACAAATGGGCTATCAGTACTTAAGTGGAATAGAACTCTCTTACCATCTTTAAGTAAACCTCATCCAAATGGCAACAAAACATTTCCCAACCATGAGACTCAATTACTCTCATAATATCTTCATCAAAACCCATATATTTTTCTTGTTTAAATAAGAAACCTTTCTCCATTAAAGGTTGATGCTTTAGATAATTCTCTTGGAACTACGCCTCCGCATTCCGATCATAAAACTTTCTTACGGTGATAGGCATAGGTTGGTGCGGCATCTTCCCTTTGCGTCTCATTTTTTGGACTAACAAACTATTTAGAGGAAACATAAACTTTCAAAGAAAAATAACCTATCAAATAAGGAAACAAAGACTAAATATACGGAAATAAAAATAAAAGAAATTTAATGTATCAAGAAAAATCAATTAAAACGTGTAGCATGTAGGTGTGAAACTTACGTCGATTGCTCTACCATTTCAGATTTGTTATGACAGAGACGCAATCACTTTTGATTGGTCCAACAAAACCCCCACGTCGTATTCCTTTATTGCTAAAGCTACTGTCGTTTCACAAACCTGCAAAACTAATTCAAAAATTCAAATTCTAAATTAACACAAAATCGAAATAAAAATAAAACAATTTCAAACTCTTCTAACATCACGCAATGTAATAGCAAAATTTTGTTGCAACATCGGATCATTGTAATAACTCTTTAGACGTTGTCCATTGACTTTGAACACATTTCCTGTGTGACATTTTTCATATTAACAGCACCATGTGGATATAAAAAAACTACCTCAAATGGCTCTACCCACTGATAACTCTTGAAAAAGAGTTATATAACATACTTTTGCTAGAAAATTTTGTCTGTTTTCAAGTAAATTTGTTATAACCTTTATAGTGTTTTTATGTGTTTTTGTCGTTGGAGTTGTGTTGTGCTTAAACTGGAAGAATATGCTTGTTGGTACATTATTTTGGATGTAGGAGAAAGTGGAGGAAGATGAGAGTACGAGGCCCAATAATGAAGCACTGTTGGGGAGCGAAAGCAGCAAAACTTTTTAGCTGCTACACACTCTAGCAATACCAGGTGCGCCAGATTCTGCTGAAGCAAGCCAGATATATTTGTGGTCTACACTAGAAGACTCTATGAGGGCTTTAGAACCCCTAGAAAAGCGAATCTAACAATGTGTATTGTGTGGCCAAGATCCTATATAAATAACATTTAGAGGAAGGAAATGATATCAATAATTTTATTCAAGAAAAACTTGAGTGCTCCTATATTAGAATCTAGAAGAAGGGAAATTAGGAGAGTCACACAATGGATCCGAAGTGCAAAGGCAAAGTTGTCAGCCACTACTGGGAGCGGAGCTTGACAATGTTATAGCAAAACCACTAAAGAAAAGATATGTTGCTGTGGCGAAGCAAAGCAGAATCGGGAACACGGGCCTGATGTTTTTTTTGGGTCTCGAACAAGGAGTACTCTTTATCTTTGAATCTGTTTGTTAATTTGTGTGAATAACGAATTGCGCCTTTACACTTCCTAGTTAAGGGATGAATATTGCTGAAACTTTGTTTTATGTTTATGAATGAATACCGATATCGTTCTATTAAATGTCGTCATTTATTTGTGACAAAGTTGTTAATAATTCTACATGCTGACAATCTTAAGAATAAGCTCTTGTTTTGCATGTGCATAATCTTGACCTACAACGGGATGGATTTGCTGGAGCATAAGTCAATGTAATGAGCATATATTGGAAGATATGTGTAGTAACTCTATTGAGCTGCGTTCATTAAGAATGAGATAAGTTTTATTGGGAAGAAGAATGTTATAGGAATATAATGTGTGTTCACTATAAAATGTTGCTGCATTAAGCAAGCACGTCATTACTTAGTCTTCATTACTTAGTCATTTTGAGATAATTTTGTAAAAGCAGATATTTGTTACGACATTTATAGATCTAAAATTTGGATCTGCAATATTCCAGATTTATTGATTGCAACCTTGTTCTGTACTGAAGATTTTGCCACTCATCTTTACTAAGCTTGAAAAGTACTTAGTAGATTTCATGCTCTACTTTGATAAATCTTGATCAACTTTACTATCTTGCATTTTCCTATGACACGCACATTGCAAACACACTTTGTCTTGTTATCACATTTAATTTTGTATTCTTTTGTCAACAGTCTTAACCATATCTTCTGAATACCAATCTGTCTGTGGGTACGATACTTTACTTATCACTTTATTACTTGAACGTTGTGTGCACTTGAACACTTGCGATTGCAATATTATTTTACATGTGACAAGTTTTTGGCACCGTTACCGGGGAAATCGGTGTAATTCAGTAAGATTTTTGTTATATTGTTGAGCTAACATTTATTTAGTTATTTTTAATTTGGTTTGTGTTTTTGTTGTTGTAGATTTTTGTAGGCATTTGAGTGGATAAAATTTTCTGTTATATCCAAAAATAGAAAGAATGCTAAGAAGACGCGGAAGAGAGTTGCGAGAAAGAAATGAAAAGAATTAAAGGAAGGGTGAATCTTGAAGTTCCTGTTCCGGTTCTAAAAGTAATTGATTATAGAGATAGACCAATTCGAGAGCATATAGTGCCAGTTCTTGATAATCTCGGTCCAAGTATTTTGCGACTACAAATTAATGCAGTTTTGAGCTTAAACCAGTTATGTTCTAGATGTTGCAAACTGTTGGGTAGTTTGGAGGATTGCCTACGAAAGATCCAAGGATGCATTTGCAATTGTTTTGGAGGTATTCCTGAAGATGCCTTGCGATTGAAATTTTTTCCTTATTCTTTGCGTGATCGTGCAACAGCATGGCTAAATGCTTTACCATCGGGTACGATTTCATCTTGGAATGAGTTATGCCAAAGATTTCTGCTATGATATAATTCGTCGAATATGAATGAAAGGCTGAGAAATGATATTACATCATTTAAGCAATTGGATGATTAGACACTCTATGAGGTGTGGGAGAGATACAAGGATTTGCTTAGGAAATGCCCTATGCATGGTTTTCCACATTGGACGCAAATGGAAATGTTCTATAATGGGTTAATTGCGCACACAAGAATGGTAGTTGATGCGTCCGCAAATGGTATGTTATTGGATAAGACGTACAATGAGGCATATGAAATATTAGAAAGGATTACGAATAATGATTATTAATATCCAACAGTAAGAATGAATCTTGGTAGAAGAAATGCCGGTAAAATGGAGTTGGATGCAATTACATCACTTATAGCACAAGTATCTTTGTTTGCTAATATGATCAAAACTATGCAAAAACCGAGTATGGCAAGAGAAGTGAAAATTGTTGAAGCAAAATGTGTGTATTGTGGAGAATATCATGTGTTTGAAGAATGTCCATACAATCCCGCATCTGTTTGTTACATGGGGAATTTCAATAGAGGTAATCATAATCCTTATTCTAACACATATAATGCAGGTTGGAGACAACGTTGAAATTTTAGTTGGAGCAATAATCAAGGAGTTAGTTTGGGTATTGCTATTCTATAAAATATTGATAGAGGGCTTAGGTTTGAACCTAATTTGCTTCGTCAGCATAAAAGTAGAGGTTTGTCATCAATAGAAAATTTGCTGAAAGAATATATGTCTAAAAATGATGCAATTATTCAGAGTCAAGCTGCTTCATTGAGAGCATTAGAGAATCAAGTTGGGCAAATTGCTAATGCAATGAGTTCACATCCGCAAGGAGCATTGACAAGTGATACTGAGAATTCGAGATTGCAAGGAAAAGAGCATTGGAAAGCTATTTCACTTACAAGTAATTAATTATTTATTGATGATATTTATGATAACGAGTTTGCTGTAACAGATGGTGAAGTAAGTACAGAGTTAGATGCTGGAGCAAGAAGTAATGTTGAACCAAACAGTAAGATGCAAGATGTTATATTGGAAGCTGAGAAGGAAAGTGTTCAGAAAGAGGTTGAGTTAAGCAAAGAAGAAATACATGTTTTTGTTGCAATTAAGGAAAATGTTAAGACAAAATCTTGCCATTAGACAAAAGAAAATATTGCGCCACCATTTTTGCAAAGATTTGAGCAGTCGAAGCAAGATGTTCAATTTAAGAAGTTTTTGGAAGTATCAAAACAGTTGCATATTAATATCCCTCTTATAGAAGAATTAGAGAAAATGCCCATTTATGTGAAATTCATGAATGAAAATCTGTCCAAAAATCAGAGATTAGGTGAGTTCGAGAACGTCGCACTTACTGAAGGGTGCACGGTGATATTGGTGAATAAGTTGCCACCAAAGTTAAAAGATCCAGGGAGTTTTACTATTCCCTGTGCTATTGGTAACAACTACATTGGTAAGGCATTATGTGATTTAGGTGCTAGTATTAACATGATGCTAATGTCAGTTTTCAGGAAACTTGGAAATGGAAGAGTGAGACCCACAATGGTGACGCTATAATTAGTAGATTGCTCATTCGCACGTCCAGATGGTAAGATTGAAGATGTGTTGGTAAGAGTTGATAAATTTATTTTCCCTGCAGATTTCATAATTTTGGAGTTTAAGACTGATAAAGAAGTTCCCATAATTCTGGGAAGACCATTTTTAGCTACGGGTAGAGCGTTACTAGATGTGAAAAAGGAGAGTTAACTATGAGAGTTAATGAGCAACAAGTTACGTTTAATGTGTTTAATGAGTTAAAGTATGCAGATGATGCTAAAGAATGCCACATGATTAATGTAAAAGAGGTAGTTGTGGAAGAAAATTTAGCTAATTTTTGTTGTAGTAATATTGATGTTGTTTCAGAAATTTGTAAAGACATTGAAGCTGAAGTTTCAGAAATTTGTGATGTCAAGCATTTTGTAAAAAGGCTAGGAATAAGGTTTGAATCTTTAGATTTATCTGATCGTGCTTTTAAAGTACCGAAAGCCTTCTATTATTGAACCCTCGACACTTGAGTTGAAGCCTTTGCCAGTACATTTAAAGTATGCATTTTTATGTGATAACGAAACTTTGCCAGTAGTTATTTCTACAGGTTTGGAGAAAGGGAAAGAAGAGAAATAATTGGGAGTTTTATGGAAGTTCAAGAAGGCAATAGGTTGGACTATAGCTGATATTAAAGGAATCAGTCCTGCATTTTGCATGCACAAAATTCTACTGGAATATTGTCATAGCAATTCGATAGAGCAGCAAAGGAGGCTGAATCCGATTATGAAAGAAGTTGTCAAGAAAGAGGTGACAAAATGGCTGGATGCTGGAATAATCTACCCAATATCTGATAGTTCTTGGGTTAGTTTTATTCAGTGTGTTCCCAAAAATGGAGGAATTACGATCGTACGTAATGATAATAATGAGTTGATTCCTACTAGGACTATCATAGGATGGAGAGTTTGCATGGACTATAGGAAACTCCACAAAGCTACAAGAAAAGACCATTTTCCTTTGTCGATTATAGATCAAATATTGGATAGACTTGCAGGTAAGGCATATTATTGTTTCCTTTATGGTTATTCAGGATACAATCAAATTGTCATAGCACCTGAAGATCAATAAAAGACTATATTCACGTGTCCGTATGGAACTTTTGCTTTTAGAAGAATGCCATTTGGACTGTACAATGCGCCAACAACTTTTCAAGGTTGTATGATGGCAAGTTTTTCAAACATGGTGGAAAAAATTTTAGAAGTCTTTATGGATGATTTTTTGGTTTTTGAAGATACATTTGAG
Organism: Gossypioides kirkii; assembly: GCA_005610355.1. Taxonomy (NCBI): domain Eukaryota; kingdom Viridiplantae; phylum Streptophyta; class Magnoliopsida; order Malvales; family Malvaceae; genus Gossypioides; species Gossypioides kirkii. The sequence continues at coordinate 14,465,328 of CP032255.1, forward strand.
ATTGTTTGAAGAACTTGGAGGTTGTTATAAAGCGTTGTGAGGAAAAAAAGTTGGTTTTAAATTGGGAGAAATGTCATTTTATGGTTTATGAAGGCATTGCGCTGGGTCACAAAATTTTTAAGCAAGGGATTGTAGTTGACAAAGCAAAAATTGAGGTAATTGAGAAGCTTTCGCCACCTCTTCGGTGAAAGGAATTTGTAGTTTTCTCAGGAATGCAGGTTTTTATAGGCAATTCATAAAAGATATTTCAAAAATATCTAAGCCTTTATGTGAATTGCTGCAACATGATAAAGCTTTTGTTTTTACAGATGAATGTTTAAAAGCTTTTGAATTTTTGAAGAAGCAATTAGTTGCTACGCCAATAGTAATTGCTCCTAACTGGAATTTTTGATTTAAATTAATGTGCGATGCAAGTGATTTTGCTCTAGGAGCAGTGCTAGGACAAAGGAAAGAGAAGGTGTTTCACGTAATTTATTATGCGAGCAGGACCCTTAATGATTCACAGATCAACTACACAACAACGGAGAAGGAGTTGTTGGCAGTGGTCTCCACATTTGATAAATTTTGTTCGTATTTGATTGGCACAAAAGTAACAATTTATATAGATCATGCTGCCATAAAATACTTGATAGCAAAGAAGGATGCTAAGCAATGTTTGATTCGATGGATTTTGCTGTTGCAAGAGTTTGACTTGGAAATAAAAGATAGAAAAGGTTCAGAGAATCAAGTTGTGAATCATTTATCAAGGTTAGATGTGGATATTACTGATGGTGATGCTAGGTTTATAAAAGAGGAATTTCTAGATGAGCAATTATTTGCTGTGACAGCATTACCATGGTACGTTGATATTGTCAATTTCTTAGTCAATGGATTGTTACCCTCTGATTTAACTAACCAAAGGAAGAAAAAGTTTTTGCATGATGTTAAATTCTATTATTGGGACGAGCCATTTTTGTTTAAGAATTATGCAGATCAAATCATAAGGCGTTGTGTTCCAGATGATGAATGCCATAGCATTTTACAGCACTGTCATGCTGTGCCTTACGGAGGACATTTTGGAGGACAAAGAACCGCTGCCAAAGTTTTTCAATCAAGTTTATTTTGGCCTACTTTATCTAAAGACGCACATAATTTTTGTCGTTCCTGTGATAGGTGTCAAAGAACAAGTAATATTTCGAGAAGGAATGAGATACCATTGCAAAACATTGTTGAAGTCGAGTTATTCGATGTATGGGTATAGATTTTATGGGACCATTTCCGCCATCATGGAGAAATATCTACATTTTGGTTGTTGTTGATTATGTTTCAAAGTGGGTTGAGGTAGTTGCACTCCCTACTAACGATGCAAAGTCAGTGCTGAAGTTTTTGCACAAGCATATTTTTACATGATTTTGAACGCCGAGAGCGATTATCAATGATGAAGGTTCACACTTCGATTATTGTTACATCGAAGATGCGTTAACAAGGTATGGGATAAACCATAAAATTGTGATCGCATATCATCCCCAGATGAATGGACAAGCAAAGATATCGAATAGAGAGATTAAATCGATTTTAGAGAAGGTTGTTAATCCTAAGCACAAGGATTGGGTATCGAAGTTAGATGAAAATTTGTGGGCGTATAAGATTGCCTTTAAAACACCTTTAGGGATGTCACCGTTTAAGCTTGTCTACGGAAAGCCTTTTCATTTACCTGTTGAGTTGGAGCATAGAGCTTTTTGGGCGATTAAAAAGATAAATGATGATTGGTTTATTCAGGAGAGAAAAGGATGTTGGATTTAAATGAAATTGAGGAATTTCGATTGCAAGTATATGAGAATTCTAGGATTTATAAATAGAAGACAAAAAGATGGCATGACAATAAGATATTGCCAAAGCATTTTAAACTAGGACAGCAAGTTTTGCTATTTGATTCGAAGCTCAAACTATTCCCAAGAAAGTTGAAGTCTAAGTGGACAGGGCCATTTGAGGTAGTTTTTGCTTATCCACATGGTGTTGTTGATATTAAAAATGTCACAACGGGGAATGTGTTCAAAGTCAATGGGCAACGTCTGAAGCACTATTACAATGATTCGATGCTGCAGCAGAATTTTGCTATTACATTGCGTGATGTCAGAAGAGTTTGAATTTATTTTATTTTTATTTCAATTTGGTGTTAATGCAAATTTTGAATTTTTGAATTAGTTGCAGGTTAGTGAAATGATGTTAGATATAGCAGTAAATGGGTTCGATGTAGGATTTTGTTGGACCAATGAGAGGCGATTGTGTCTCTGTCATAACAAAGCTGAAAAGACAGAGCAATCGGCGCAAATTTCGCACCCACATGCCACATGCAAGAAAAGCATATGGGTTTCGATGAAGATATTACGAGGGTGGTTGAAACTCATGGATGGGATATGTTCTGTTGCCATCCAGATGAAGTATATCCAAAGATGGTAAGGGAGTTCTATTCACATTTAACTATTGACAGCTCGTTCATATATGTTCGGGGCATTTTGGTTTTATTCGATGCAGATAAAATCAACGACTATTATGGACTCTATGACGTAAAAGACGAGCACACGAGATTTGCGCAAGTACTTTTGGAGGAAATTTAGAAAAGGTGTTAAGAGACGTATGTGTTCCGAGAACCACCTAGGATAAATCAAAGACTGGTCAATTTATGATTGAAAAGTAATTTTTGAAGCTCGGGTGTAAAATCTGGATAATTTTTTTGAAGACCAGATTGATGCCTACTGTGCACAAAACCACTATTAGGAGACAACGGTTATTGCTATTGCACTCTATCATGACTGGAAGGAAGATTAATGTGGGGCAGCTTATTCAAGATGAAGTTCACAAATGTGCCCAGAAAAATTCAGGTAATTTGATATGTCCTAATCTGATTTGTGCATTATGTTTACAAGCAGGTGTTGCTTTGGAAGAAAATGAATATATGTTTCCTAACAAAGGTGCCATCACCAAGCAATCGGTGATGCGAAAACAAAAGGAAGATGCGCTTACATCGACACCATTTAAGCAGCCATCTAGTTCGGAGCCACCAGTGTTTACGAAAGCATCATATATTAACCCTTTTGAACTATCTACTTTTGCCTGTTTGGGTAATGTTGATGGAAAATGTGTTGATTTTATTAATCGTCTCATGAAAATTGATAAAGTTTTAGAAGATTTTCACTATAAGACTGAGGCCTTGTAGGGATATATGCGTATTCGTGATGATGCGATACGCCAGGCGTTACAACAGAATCAAGTCAAAGTCCCATGGTTCCCAGATTTCCTGAGGATTCTCTATGATGAAATGGTAACGACAAGGTACGATGTTGGCGACACCTAGATTCAGTCGACATCAAGAAAGTCGTCTTCTGGTGAGGAGTACCATTCAGCTAAAGAGGATGAGGAAGAGATGAAAGAGCCTAAGATTGATGATATTGATGATAGTCTCATTATGAAGGAAAAGTTAGCAACACCGACAATAAAGAATGTGATACCCAAGAAACCTGTAACCCTAAAAGTATTTGCTACGCCATCCAAAGTCCGGACCAAGATGCAGAAGTCAATCGTTTGGTTGACGACATGACAAAATCGGATGATGAAGATGAGGAGGATGCTATTACGCCACGAAAGAGGAAGATGAAAGGCAAAAGACCTGCCAGAAAGTCCCTCCACCTCAACTGAAAAGGGTAATCTTTAACTTTTTACAGCTCCAATTTGTGTTTGTTTTTGTGATGTATGTGTTTGTTTGTTAATGCATATCTTTTGTGTTTGCATTTCATTGTGTTCATTCATTGAGGACAATGCACACTCTAGGTTTGGGGGTGTGGTTGTTCCATTTAGTTGCATATAGGTATATGTTTGTTAGTACATAGTTTTGTTTTATAGGTTGTTACTGCATATCATTTGACACATTGAGATATTACCATGACATATTTTTTGAGAAATTTGTGAAAACTGGAAAGTATAAATATATTTTTGATGTTCGATGAGGAAATTATACCTTAAAACTTAAAATTTTTGTAGGAGTAAAGTAGAAAATTCAGATTAGGAAAGTGTTGACAATTGATTTTTGAAGATAATTTGATTTTCAAATCTTTGTAATTATTTTAAAGTAAATATTTATTAATAAAAATTAGGTTTTCTTTAAGCTAAGTATTAAATGTGAATGTTAAGGCATAAAATGTAGAAAAGAAATATTCTGTCACGTTAATGCTTAACTGTTCGAAGTACGTCAGCAATGTTTCATTTGTTCCATCGTATTGTTGATGAGAAAAGAACATGTTTGAGTAAGAGTGTTTAAAGAAAAAGAAAAGAAAGAAAAAATGTTAAAAGAAAAATTTGTAAAAAGAAAATAATTTTTTTAGGAACACTCCACTATAACAAAAAGAAGAGTAGGCTAAGGAGGTAGTTATTTGCTTCATCCATCTTTTTAGTTGAAAATTGTAAGCTGCATGAGTGTAAATTCAGATTGTGATGTAATTGTTGGCATGGGATTTAGATTGTAACATCTAGCGATAAGTAATCTCTATCGACTTGTTATGCCAGCGGAAGATTGAGAGATCCAACTGGGGTATTGACTAGTTGATTAGAGGAAAATCCCCAAAACTTAACAATCAAAAAACTCATAAGGAAATGACCTAATATCCTCAAGCCGTTTATAAGATTTCTACAACTCAACCTTTTTCTCTTATTTACTTTATTTTATTTTTACCTTTTTATTTTTATGCTTTCACACAACTCAATTATTTCCCTCGTATTATAAACCCTAAAACCAGTTCTAATTAATTTTATTCTTTACAGGGATTCCATTTACTATCGCCTTAATTAATGCTCCTCTGGGTATAATCCTCGGAATACTTCCAAGTGTTCCATTGTTAACACATTATATTTACAACTTGACCCGTATACTTGTTGAAGCTGAAATCTACACCGAACGGGAGTACGTTCGGGGGCGGCTAGTGGCCATGGGGAGGAGCGGCGCCGAAGGGTGTAGGTCAAATTAAGGTTTTGTGCTTTCCTTGAGATGTTTAGGTTTTAGGCTGGGTCAGTGTTTGGGCTTTAGGGTTTTAGACCTTAGTAGGTTTAGGGTTAGGGATAATTTAAGCTTATGTATCTGGGTTTTGTGAAGGACTTTGGACATTTTAAATGCATTTTTTAATTTGTGTTTTTATTTTATTTTGTTTGGGTTTTTTTTTCCTAGATCGGATAAAATTGGGCCTCTAAAAATAGGATTTAATTTTATTTTTTTTTAAAAAAAAAAAGAAGATGAGACATTAATGGGTTCAGACCTTTAGTTAAATGGTTAGTCAAAAAAAGGCTTAAGGGTATAAAAAGACCTCAAACTTTTTCAAAAGAAGCAATTGAGCCCCTCATTATTATTTTTTTGCACTAATTTGGATACTTGAACTTTCAAAATACATCAAAAAGGCCCTCAAACATTTTCAAAAAAAGCAATTAAGCCCCTACTTTTTTTTACACTCAATTGGGTACTTAAACTTTTAAAATGCATCAAAAAGACCCTCAAACTCTTTCAAATAAAGCAATTAAGTCTCTACTTTTATTAAAAAATTTAAATATATATATATATTTAAAATCAATAAAGGTTATAAATATTATTAAATTTTAAAAAATTATTAAAATTAGAAAAAAAAATATAAAAATTGTAAAAAGAATATAAAAAGATTGTAAAATTTATAAAAAACGTAAAATATTATAAAATATATAGAAATATAAAAAAATACAAAATTTTATAAAGTTATAAGAAAATTATACAGAATATAAAGAAATATAAAATTCGTAAAAAAAATTATAAAAATTATCGTACCAAAAGAAACATTTTATAATTTTTTATAACTTTATTGATTTTTTATTTTTTATCATTTTTCGCCAAATGTTATGCTGTGTTGTAACACGTGATGGCTTTAATTGAAAAAAAACTAGGGATCGTTAACTTTAACGACCAACAATTAAAGTTAATTGTTAAAGGGATTTTTCGATGTATTTTATAATTTTTTTATGATTTCTTTAAAATTTTATAATTTTTTTTTATTTTTTTACCATTTTTATAAAAAAAGATTGAATTATTAATAAAGTTTTTATATTTTTATTAAAATTTAATAATTTTTCTAAAATTTATTTTTTATAATTTTTTTTAATTTTTAATAAGAGCAATGGCTTAATTGCTTTTTTGAAAATTTTTTAGGGTCTTTTTTTATGCATTTTGAAAGTTCAAGCACCCAATTGAGTGGGGAAAACAAACAAGGGCTTAATTGCTTTTTTTGAATAAGTTTGAGGGTCTTTTTTATGCATTTTGAAAGTTCATGTGCTCAATTGAGTGCAAAAAAAAAGATGGGCTTAATTGCTTTTTTTGAAAAAGTTTGAGTGCTTTTTACGCCCTTAAGCCTTAAAAAAAAACTTGAAAACAATATTAAATGTTGGTGTCGGCTATTAAATTGTCAACACCCAAAATTATTTAATTTCATTTAAAATCATTTATCGTTTAATTAAAACCATTTAATTTCACTTATCACTTTTAAATTTATTACTTGAATTTCATTTATTCCTTTAATTAATTTATTCTTTAATTATTTAATTTTTAATTAAAATAATATTTTTTATAAAAAAGGAATTTTTTATAAAATACCATAATTCAGTTTCATTTTTTAAAAAATACGATTTTAATTAAAAATCAAATAATTAAAAGATAAATTTATTTAAAGGAATAAATGAAATTTCAATAATAAATTTAAAAGTAATAAATGAAATTAAATAACTTTAATTAAAGGATAAATGAAATTAAAGTAGTAAATTGAAAAGTAAAAAAAATTAAGTTAATAAAGAATGGAAATGAATAGGATTTAAATTTAAAAAAAAAAAAAGGAAAAGAAGATGGGACATTAAATATGTTTGGGCCTTTAGTTAAATGGTCAGTTAAAAAAAGGAAAATGACTTGAAAATATCATTAAATGTTGGTGTCAGTCACTAAATGGTCAACATCCAAAAAATAATAATAATTTTTTATTTAAAAAGTTGGTGTCGACTGTCATATCTCGAAAATTGAGTTAGAAGAAATTGGGTTTATGAAAACTCGAGTGGTCACATTCGGATATTTTCAGTTAAGATTGTGAAATTATGTCAAGTAATTTGATTTGGTTAATTGGTTAAGTGTTGTATTTGTGTGTGTAAGGTTTCGAGTTTAAATCTTGACCCTTGAATTTATACCATTTTCCCCAAAACCCCTATCTTTGAACATCTTATTTATAAATTATTTTTGCTAAACTAAGGACAACAATGAGCCTAGTGGGATTGGGAAATTTTTATTAAAATATTATTATTGTTATGAATATTTTATTAAGTGGATGTCCATCAAGATCAAGATAAGTTTGGATACACTTTAAATTTTAGTTGTCATTAGAATTAGAGTTTTATTCCATTTATACTTTCTATGTCTATAAATATAGACTTTGGAGAAGCATTGTAATACACTTTTATTGATCAATAAAATACGCTCTCTCTCTTGCTCTCTCATTCTATTTGTTCTTTACTCTCTGTCTGTTTATTTTATATCACGTTATCAGTACAATTCTCATTTAATTATTTTTTCTTTCAGTCGTCAATTGAGGCCGACGCACTATGGGTAATCACTAGAACCTTTAACTACTCAGTGCTCATGATAATAGCCATGGTGATAACGATGATGTTAAAGATATTCAAATATATTTTTCTATGATTTATTTATTATATCATGTTTATTATAATTTGAGACTAATCATGACAACATGAATAGATGGATTTTGATTTGAAATTCATGCATGTTTGCGATGGTGATTATGGAATAAATAATCTAGTGGGACATTTATAAGTTCGTCCTACTAAATTTGTTGCATTCCCAAAAGTGAATGGAAATAAAAAGAAAATGAAAGATATGATCATGGACCACTAAAAGTGGAAACATAATGATGAATAAGAGAACAAAGAGAGTTCTCAAGATAATTCTTCAAAGGGTAAAGATAACTTATGTTATCAAAGGTTATTGCCCATTTATGTGGCGTATGCCCAAATATTTTATTTTTGTTAATATTCTTTGAGGAAGAATATGAGAATATAGTAATGAATTCTATCATTACAGATAAAAAATAATATTTATATTATTTGGTACTAAAACAAACCAATATTATTCCAATATTTGATAGTACAAAATTGGTCGAAAGCTTTAGAAGAGCTAATATATTAATATTTTGTGATGGTTAATCCATTAGTTTTAAAAGATATTCATAATGGATCTCATATTGAGATTGTGAATGAGGAAAATATTATATTTCATATGAATCAAAAGAGGATTGGGTTATTGATTTATATTGAATTGATTGTGATTATCTTTGTGATATTCTTTTGTCATTATCTTCATTAAGGGGTTGAAGTCAACATATTTGAATGTGAAATATCTACTTAAATTGTGGAAGAAAAATATGAGCAAAGAATATGGTAATTCTATCTAAGCTCGTTATGGTTGAATGCACCTAAAGATTTTGGACATTTGAATATTTTGGCATATTCCCTAAAGTGAATCTTGCCATAATATTATTTGGAAATTATATTATATAGCTTAGTGTCATTATAAACTTCACATTGATTTAGACATTTTCAGTAGTAAATTTCACAATGGTACTTATATGTGGATACAAAGTGAAAGGAATGATAGTAAAATTATCAATTTGCTACAATTTAATTCAAATTGAAACGCATGTTAAAGTAAAAGTTTACTGGTACAAATATATTTACTACTTGGCATGACCAGTTAGACCATCCTAGATCATAAATGATGCGAAAATTAATTGAAAATCATATTGACATTTATTAAAGAACCAGAAGATTTATGAATTTAAAGAATTCCCATTTGTTGGTTGTTCTCGATGAAAGTTGGTTGTTAAAAACTCACTAGCTAAAGTTGATATTTAATGTCTTGCATTTTTTTAAATGAATATGGGTCCATTAATCCACTATTTGGATGATTTTGTTATTATATGATTTTGGTAGATGCATCTACAAAATAAACACATATGTCTTATCAACTTGCAACTTGTCGTTTGCAAGATTGTTTGAATAATTAATTTCAGATCATGCAATTAAGACAATTCATCTTGCTAATATTGATGAGTTTATATCTCAGTGTTTTATTGATTAAGTTTGAAAAACTTTGATAAAAGTTTGTTATTTATGCGAATAATGGTTTAGAGAAATTATTGATTGAACGCCTCTGATTATTACTTATGAGAACTGAACTTTCTCTTTCAACATGAGATTATGTTGATTTACATGTTGTACGCATCAAGCCAATAAGTTTTAAATACTCCCCATTGGAATTGATTTTAGGTCAAAAGCTAAATATTTCTCATCTTTGAATTTTTGTATGTGCGTATATGTTCCAATTACTCCACCACAATGTACAAAGATGAGTAAATCTTCAAAGAAAGTTGGAAATATATATTAATTATGGGTCTCCTTTTATTATGATATATTAAATGTATTAGAGATTCAATTATGACATAATTGTGATTACTATTTTGA